>CM066040.1:158617479-159860811 GCA_033557465.1 Ichthyophis bannanicus
GATGCCTTGTGGCCTGTGTCCGCCAGACTTGCTGGGGATGACCGCGGTTATGTAGAGTGGGACGTAGATCGCAACTTTGGCCAAAGGGATCGAACTAACTAAGAGGCCCAAGGACATCGAGGATTGGCCCTTTGGTATCCGGGGACTGTACTGGACGTCGAGTGCATGGTGGTCTGGGCAGATGAACAGTGAGTTGGAGGAGTGGCATAGTGGTTGGGGCAAGGTGTACTTCAGGCCGGAAGTTCCACGGGTTCAAATCCACCTAGAGGACAGCAAACCTAGGCCGGAAGGACTGGGTTTTCTAGTCCCACAGGTGCGCCTTGTAGTCAGGGCAAAGCCACTTAACCCTCCATAGCCCATGTTTCCCTGTAAAATAGCTTATCTCCCAAGTTATAATGCCCTGTTCAATGTAATTTCAGTTTGTAACCAATGTTAAACCGCCTTGATATCAGGGAAAGGCAGTATAATAAGACATGTTAAATAAAATAAATAAATGGACCATTCGTGGCGGCAACAGCGCCCGCTGCTGGGTTAGTGAAGGCAGCACAAAGACAAACTGGATTCCAGGGCCGCCATTCTGGACTCCAGACCAGAAGCTTCCGCAGCCTTTTGGCGCGGCACCGAGGGGCTCGTTAGCCCCCTCCTCTGGTTGGCAACCATCCAAGGACGCCACTTTTCGGAGGGGTTTCTTCTTCCGCCTGGGTTCCCTCAAGGGAGAATCCCCTTTCTGAGGACCCACAACGAGGCTCAGGTTCGGAGGTTACATACGAACATAAGGATATGCCATACTGGGTCAGACCTAGGTCCATCAATCATCCCAGTATTCTGTTTCCAACAGTGGCCAAACTAGGTCCCATATGTACTTAGCAGTTTCCCCAAGAGACACAAGTTCCACAATGCTGTGTACTGTGTCAAGCCAATTGATATCTTCGGGTCACTTCTTAATAATGGTTTATGGACCTTTCCCTCCAGGAACTTGTCCAAACCTTTTTTAAACCCAGCTACAACTAAACAGCCTTTACTAACATCCTCCGGTAAAACAATTCCAGAGTTGTGTGATTACACGTTGAGTGAAAAAATATTTTCTTTTATTGGTGTTAAATAGTTTACCCTGTAGCTTTTCATTGCCAATTGTCCCCTAGTCCTTTCTATATTCAGAATAACGTAAACAATCGATCTATGTTTACCCGTTTCCATTCCCATTCATTAATTTATAGGACTTCTATCTATCCACCCCCATTCCCTCCCCTCAGCCGGCTCTTTTTTCCAAGTTTAAAGAGCCCTAACCTTTTAGTAGCCTTTCTTTCATAGGAGTATCCTTCCATCCCCTTTACCATTTTGGTGGCTCTCTTCTCTAAACCTTTTCTAAAATCGCTATATCCTTTTTAAGAATACGGCGACCAGAAATTGCACACAATAGTCAAGGTGCAGTATCACCCATGGAACGATATAGAGGCATTATAAGATCTTGTGTTTTATTGTTCCATTCCTTTCCTTATCATACCTAGCATTCTATTGCTCTCTTGGCCGCCGCTAACACCCTGGGCCGAGGGTTTTAACATGGTATCCACAATGACGCCTAAATCTTTTTCCTGGGTGGTGGTTCCTAATGTGGAACCTTGCATCGTGTAACCATAGTTTGGGTTGTTCTTCCCTAGGTGCATACCTTGTACTTGTCCACATTAAATTTCATCTGCCATTTTGATGCCCAGTCTTTCCAATTTATCAAGATCCTCTTGCAATTTTTCACAATCCTCTTGGGTTTTAACAACTTTAAATAGTTTTGTGTCATCTGCAAATTTGATAACCTCACTCGTTTATTCCACTTTCCAGGTCATTTATGAAGAAGTCAAAAGAGGCGGACCCAGCACAGATCCCTGGGGTACACCACTATTCACCTGTCTCCATTGGGAAAATTGGCCATTTAGCCCTACCCTCTGCTTTCTATCTTTTAACCAGTTCCTGATCCACAATAGTACACTGCCTCCTATCCCATGACTCTTTAGTTTTGCCAAAAGTCTCTGAGGAGGGACCTTGTCAAAGGCTTTCTGAAGTACAGATACACAATATCAACCGATTCACCTTTGTCCACCTGTTTATTTCACTCCTTCAAAAAAACATAACAGATTAGTAAGACAAGATCTTCCTTGTCTAAAGCCATGTTGGCTGTCTCCCATTAGGTTGTGACTATCTACATGCTGAGTAATTTTATTCTTTATGATGGTTTCTACCATTTTTCCCGGTACTGACGTCAGACTCACCGGTCTGTAGTTTCCTGGATCACCCCTGGAACCCTTTTTAAAAATTGGTGTTACATTGGCGATCCTCCAATCTTCAGGTATTAGAGATGATTTTAATGATAGTTCACAGATTACTGATAGCAGGTCTGCAATCTCATATTTCAGTTCTTTCAACACCCTTGGATGTATACCATCCGGCCCAGGTGATTTGCTACTCTTCAGTTTATCTAATAGTTGTAAGACATCTTCCCGATGTATCAATATTTCCTTCAATTCTTCCACACCTTTAAATACCACTTCCGTCATGGGTAACATTCCTACATCTTCCTCAGTAAAGACCGAAGCAAAGAATTCATTCAGTCTCTCCGCTATCCGCCTTGTCGCCTCTTAGTGCTCCTTTAACCCCTTTATCATCTAATGGACCAACTGACTCTCTCACAGGTTTTTTGCTACGAATGTACTTGAAAAGGTCTTTATTTCGCGTTTTTGCTTCCGCAGCAAGCTTCTTCTCAAATTCTCTCTTTGCCTGCCTTATCAATGACTTGCATTTGACTTGCCAGTGCTTGTGCTGTTTCCAGGTTTCGTCGTTTGGCTCTTTTTTTCCATTTCCTGAAAGTTGCTTTTTTGGCAACAACAGCCTCTCTGACCTCACCTTTAAACCATGCTGGTAGTTTTTTGGACTTCCTTCCACTTTTCTTAAAGCGTGGAATACAGCTGGTCTGGGCTTCCAAGATAGTATTTTTCAACAACACCCAAGCTTGATGTACGTCTTTAACCTTTGCAACTGCTCCTTTTAGTTTTTTCTTAACTGTTTTCCTCATTTTATCATAGTCTCCCTTTCGAAAGTTAAAAGGTAGTACTGTGGATTTCCTTACTATCCCTCCTCCATTAATTAAATCAAAGGCGATCATGCTATGATCACTATTTCCAAGTGGCCCCAACACCCTTATCTCTTGCACTAGATCTGGTGTTCCACTAAGGACTAGGTCTAATATGGCTTCCCCTCTGGTCGGTTCATGAACCAGCTGCTCCAAGAAGCAGTCATTTATTTCATCCAGGAAACTTTATCTCCCTAGCATGTCCTGACGTGACACTGACCCAGTCCGATACCAGGGTAATTGAAATCACCCATTATTATTACTGCACTGTAACGTTTGTTAGCTTCCTTGATTTCTTTGAGCATTTCATCATCCATTTGGTCATTCTGGCCAGGCGCTCGATAGTACACCCCCACTGCCATTGCCTTCCCCCTTTTATATGGAATTTCAATCCATACAGATTCTACAGCAGATTTTGTTTCCTGCAAAACTTTAATCCTTTCTGAGTCAATGCCCTCTCTAACAGAGCGCAACCCCTCCACCAATTTGATCAGCTCTATCATTACGATATAGTTTGTACCCAGGTATCACAGTGTCCCACTGGTTGTCCTCCTTCCACCATGTCTCTGATATTCCAATCATATCTAACATTTCATTTAGTGCTATATATTCTAACTCTCCCATCTTATTGTTTAGACTTCTAGCATTTGCATACAAGCATTTTAGAGAATGTATTTTGTTCATGTTAATTTGGCTAGTGTTAGACATGGGTAAATTGGGATCTTTAAGCTCTGTCTGCTCCATACTTGAGGGCATTTGGGCTACTTTACTCTTTTGTGGAACCTCTCTGCTTTTGGTAGTATCCTTCAAGGATACATTCTTCCGAACCATCTGCTCTTGGGCGACTGTCGGCTTTCCCCTAATATCTAGTTTAAAAGCTGCTCTATCTCCTTTTTAAAGGTTATGCCAGCAGCCGGGTTCCATCCCGGTTAAGGTGAAGCCCATCCCTTCGGAAGAGCCCCTCCTTTCCCCAGAATGTTCCCCAGTTCCTAACAAATGCAAAACCCTCATCTCTGCACCATTGTCTCATCCACGCATTGAGACTCCGGAGCTCTGCCTGCCTTTTGGGTCCTGCGCGCGGAACAGGAAGCATTTCGGAGAACGCTACCCTGGAAGTTCTGGATTTCAGCTTCCTACCTAAAAGCCTAAATTTTGCCTCCAGAACCTCCCTACCACATTTTCCTATGTCATTGGTACCGACATGTACCAAGACAGCAGACTCCTCCCCAGCACTATCTAAGACCTTATCTAGGTGGCGCGTCAGGTCCGCTACCTTCGCACCAGGCAGGCATGTTACCAGGCGATCCTCACGTCCACCAGCCACCCAGCTATCTACATGCCTAATGATTGAATCACCAACTATAACGGCTGTCCTAACCCTTCCCTCATGGGCACATGGCCCTGGAGAAACTTCCTCGGTGCGAGAGGGTTTTACATCACCTGGAGGACAGGTCCTAGTTAAGGATCACTTCCTGCCGCACCAGGGTGATGCTCTCCTGTCACATGACCTCTCTCCTCTATGGCAACAGGGGTGCTGCCAGACTGGAGGTGGGACTTCAGGACTATATCCCTGTAGGTCTCGTCTATGTACCTCTCTGTCTGTCTTATGTTTTCCAAGTCTGCTACTTTAGCCTCTAGAGAACGGACTTGTTCCCTGAGAGCAAAGAGCTCCTTGCACCTAGTGCACACGGAAGACCTCTCACCAACTGGAGAAAATCATACATGTGACACTCAATGCAAAAGACTGGAAAGCCCCCATCCCGCTGCTGGACTGCTGTCTGCATCTTAGTTTTAAGTTTGTGTCTAGATGTTTAAGTTTCTTACTGACTAGGGGTTGCTATGGGTATTTATAACAATAAAACTGTACCTAATACGTTTAATATACCTTGTTCACCTGAAGCTAAATTAATCTCAGGTCCTTAGTGTATGACTGATTTGGGTAATGAGCTTCACCTGAAAGCACCTCCTGTCCTTTAAGATGTGTAAGTACCTATAAAGCTATGATTATCCCAGGGGAGGGTGGGAGTGGGTTTCCACCCAAGACATCGGGGCCTCAGACGAGGCCCTGGCTTTCAGAGGCACTGGGGACTCGGGGAAAAACTTATCATGCTGCTGCTGGCGGCTCTTGAGGGCCTTACTGGACATCCTCTGGCAGAGACCGCAGATTGCTGGGTCGTGATCTGGGGGGATGTCTCCATGGAGGGTTCCGTCTGTGCCGACGTTACCCATATGTGAGGACAAACTTCCAGCTTGTTCCCGGAGAATTCTGTGACATCCTCTACGGTGTCCTTTAAATACATCACCATGTAAAGATGGTATGAAAGGATGCAGGCAACCAGCTTCAATTCCTGGTAGCATCTGTGCCCTACCTCATCCAGAATGTGGGCCTCCCTTCCCGGGGAGGATTGAGGAGTGGGTCTTGGAACATTTGATGTGACTCATAACTGACTCCACCACCGCTGAATTGTGGGGCAGCTGTCTTTTCAAATCCAGGGCCCTTCGGGACCTTGTACATGGAATCCAGCTGGAGGTTGATTGGGGGCGCTATCAAAGGATTCTTCCACATCCTGAAGAGGTGGCATTGGAGGATGGTGACCACTTCCTTCAGTGGCGAAGGGAACTACAGTATTTTCAACTCTTCAGCCTTTGGTTTCTCCTTGGCCTCGAGGGTGAAGGGGAGGGCCCTTGCCATGTCCCTGACAAACTCATGGAATGAGATGTCTGTGGGTGGTGACTTGCAATGCTCGTAGAGTGATGAAGGTTTGGATGGGCTGTCCCAATGCCGATATGAGACAGAGGACGACACCTCGGTCTTCCAACCATCAGACTCAGAGTTGGTTAGAAAATCAAAGTACCAATGCAACTCCTCCCAATGCCATGCTGCGGGTCCTCAACTCAGAGGCACTCATGGGAGAGATCACTATCGGCGCCAACAGCGAGGCAGAACACCTACCCAACTACTCTCCCCTTCTGGGGAGGGTGTGGGTTTCTAGGAAAGGCTGCACCACCACTGGTGGGGCCGCCACCAGCATCAAGATACCCAAGGGCATTGGGGGCCTTGTGCGTTATGGGCACTTCAGCAGACTGCTTGGGCGTAAGACACACAGAGACAGAAAATGCTCGCAGCGTGCATTGGAAAAGGGCGGGAAGCCAGACATTGCACCAACGGTCACCCACGGTCCACCCTTACTTATGCCCCAAAACAGACGAGTTCAGGAGCCCCCCAGCAAGAACAATGATGAAGTCAAGCCTTGGTACTCATCCCCTGGACAAACCATGCCAGGCTCAGTGCTACTTCCCAGATGCATTTTGTTGTTTTTTTAACAGGCTTGCAGTCACATATTTTATTTATTTATTTATCTATCTAGTTTTAATATATACCATTTTTCTACCAGTCAAAATGGTTTACATTGAACAATGGTGCATTCAGGTTACATCAAACTTATTGAACGTAGAACAGAGTATAACAGGGGGATCGAGGGAGCATGCAGGATCGTTATAACATTAGAACTTACAGTATTATACAATGAACAAGGTGTTAATAAACTTATACAAAAGATAAGGCATTAAAAAATACTTAGTGTAGAGCAGAACAAGATGTCAAATGGCTGATTAGGGAGGGGACAGGGGGACGATCTGCGAGAGTGGCAGGTGTGCCTGCTGAGAATCAGTTGGAGGGGAAGTGCCATAGTGCTCTTCAAAGAGGCATGTCTTGAGGTATCTCTTGAAGACTTGGTGTGAATGGATGCTCAATAGTGTAAGAGGTAGAGTATTCTAGAGGGTGGGAGTGTAGAGTTCGAAGGCTCTCATGTGGGCTCATTGTGTGCTCTTACATACTTGAGGTGGCAGATGAAGGTTGAGTGTGCTTTGCGTGACCTATTGGAGTTTGGACGTCTGAAGGTACTCGGATGTGGTGTTAAGTGCCTTATGGATAATAATGAGAACTTTGTGTTTGATTCTTGATGCTATAGGAAGCCAATGGAGGGATTTCAATATGGAAGTAATGTGGGTGTGACTGGAGGCTCCAACAATGGTGCATGCTGCTGTGTTCTGGGCTAGCTGTAGCTGTAGTTGTGGTAGTTTTGGGAAATCCTTGAAGGATGGAATTGCAGTAATCGAGTAGGGGGGTAATGGAAGCCTGGCAAACTGTGCGGAAGCTCTTGGAGGAGAGGAGGGAGGGTGTAGGTTGCAGATGGTTCTGAGCTTGAAGTAGATATTCTTAGTGGTGGTCTTTATATGTGGTTGGAAGTTCAGTTGGTGATCCAGAAGGACACCGAGATATTTAACCTGTGACTTGACCTGTAATTTGGTGTCTTCAATTTTGATGGAGGGGGTGGTGTGAAATTGGGGTCCTTGGTCACATGGAGGATCTCAGTCTTGCTGAAGTTAACTGCAAGGTTGTGGTGTTGCAGCCAACAGACTATTTCTTTAAAGCAGGCAGTTAGGTTGGAGTAGTCAGGAGCAGTGATGTGGAATGGAGTAAATAGTATATCGTTTGCATATAGCTGTTAGCCAACATTGAACTTCTGAAATGTGTAGCAGAGAGGCCTGATGTAGATGTTAAAGGGTAAAGAGGAGATTGCGGATCCCTGTGGAACTTTTTGAGATAGTGAGTAAAGTGCTGAGGTACAGTTTCCAATTCTTATCTGCTGAGTCTGCTGGGAGAGGTAGGAGTGGATCCATTCAAGTGGCTTGCCTTGAACCCCAGTGTTATTGAGCTGACTGAGTAGCATCTGGTGGGACACTCTGTCAAACACTGCTGAGATGTCTAGGAAGAGTAGCACAAAATCAGTGGAGGTTTTTTCAGTTCCGGTGATGAGCGCTGATATGAGCGAGGTGAGCGATGTTTTGGTGCTGTGGAAGGGGCGAAACCCATGTTGGTTTCTGTCCAGAGGTGCATGCCTGTCAATGTGCTCCTGGAGTTGAAGTTGAACTGCCTTCTTGGTGATTTTAGCAAGGAATGGGACACTAGTTATAGGTCTGTATGAGGTGGGTGATCTTGGGTCTAGGTTGGATTTCTTCAAGAAGGGTCTGACAGAGGCTTGTTTCAGAGAGGGTGGGAGGTAGACTTGTGAAAGGGACGTTTGAAGGATGACTGAGATGAACGCTAGGAGCTGCCAGTTTTGTTGATTTAATCCAGGAAACCGGATGGGTCTAGTGGAGAGGTGGTAGTGTTGATATGTGAATGATGTCTAGGAGTTCTTCAGGCGGGACATCTCTGACAGTGTTCCAGGGTTGGATGGTTGAAGTTGCACTGTATGGTGTCGGTATAAGAAGCACAGTGGTGCTATATTAGTTGTGTTTGACTTTGAGGAAGTTAGCCATCTCTTGGGGGTCGAGGGAGTGATTCTGATGTGGCTGGGTAGGGTCTCTCGTGAGGGTTCTGACCAGATTGAAGAGTTCCCTCAGCTTGTTGAGGGCATGGAGGAGGATAATGTTATGGTGTTCGTTTGGCGCTGAGGGTATTGTTGCAGTAGGCTGTAAGAATGTCCAAGTAGCTGGTCTGTAGCTGAGGATCCTTGGACTTTTTCAATCTGCATTTGATTCTTCAAAATGCACACTTCTGTTTCCTGAGACAGGTGGAATACCAGGGTGCGCAGGGAGTTCTATGTAGATGAAGGTAGCTACATAGAACTCTAGATGGAGTTCTATGTAGCTACCATTGAGTCGAGGTCTGTGCTTTGTGGTGTGCCTTCTAGGGCTGGGAGGGTTCGTTGAAGGCTAGGAATCTTCTCATTGTGGGGGTTTCAGTATAAGGAGGGTAGCTGAGATGAAGGCAAGGTAATGTGAAAGTTATTACATGATGATCCAACCAGGGGACAGGGTGGATGTGGGATGAAAGTGGTCTGGGCGGTGAGTAGGAGGGTGGAGCGGCAGAGCAGATCAAGAGTTCCTCCTTTCGAGTGCACTGGGGTGGTGATAAACTGTGTGTATTGTAGGTCGCTCATTGATTGGAGGAGAGCATTACATTGGCTGGTGTTCGCTGAAGGGAAATTGAAGTTGCCGAGAAGAATGAGGTGGAGTTGGTGTGAGGAATGGGAGCAGGTTGTCTCGAGCAGGGTGTCCAGTTCATCAGCACTGTGAAGCTGTGCTCTGTATATGAGCAGATGATGAATTGCTTGTTGGTTATGATGAGGATATCAAAGCCTTGTGAGGAGGTTGTGCTTGTGGTGGTGAAGCTCAGGTTCGAGAGGAAGCAGACACCCCCCCCCTCCACTGTTGCTATGTGGGCAGTTATGGGTGGTGGTATTGAGATGATTGAGCAGGGCATTGTCAGAGTCCATGAACCAAGTCTTGGTGACACATAGCAAGTCTATTCCGTCGTCTGTGATATAGTTGGATAGAGTCTGAATTTTATTGCGGGCGGAGTGTAATTAGGTTACATGTGATGGCATGGTCTGAGTGAGTGTTGTGCGGGATTGGTAGCTCAGTAGGAGAGTCTGTAGGAATGTGGAGGAGATGTACAGGCTGTCTATTGTAGTGCGTGGTTTGTGTGAGCCTAGTAGTGGGTGTTTATGGGCTTCGGGGAGTGGACAATAGGAAAAGGCAGGGGAGAGTCGAGTGAGCATAGACCACCTATGACTAGGGTGATGAGGCAGATAAGCATGAGCCATTTTTGGGTGCACGACATGCTTGTTGCTGTGTTTGCTCTTGCAATGACAGGGAGGTGTGTTTAGAGGACTCACCTTCGACAGGGAAAACAGGCAGTGATTCTCCTGGAGGTTTTAGTTATTTTTGATCAGTTGCGCTCAGAACAAGTGAGCAGAGAGGGAGGCTGGTGGTGGTTATTCTTTCGGTGGACCCTGTATATGTTAGGTCAAGAGGCAGTCCTGTGTTAACCCACTTCCATGGGCTTGTGCTTAGGGGGCCATGCCAAAGACTACATTCCAGTAGCAATGTAACAATGTGGCTAGGATTCACTGTGTTAGTGAAGTATTACATTAGATACAATGGTTGAGAAGAATTACACTGCACCAGATAACCACCCCAGGGTCAGTAATGGTATCATGATAAATGAGGTGGGTTTGTCCTGGATGGGTGGAGAACACTTTTAGGTTCTGATGGATCAGACCTTCTAGATTCTCTTCTGTGGGCAGCAGAGCGTTTGTCTCCAATCGGGATTTGAGCTAGATCCAACAAGGCTGAAATTTCTGGCCTCAAATCATCTCCGTTTACCATCATAGCCATCACTGGAGTCCACTATTTCAATAGGTTAGTATGATAAATTTTTGCTTTTTCATTTATCTGGCTGGGCAATCTTGTAGTTAACAGGCTCTACTTTCTCTTTGACCTCAAAGACCCCTGCCATTTACAGAGTAACTTGGTCTTTGATGAGGGCAGTAAAACTAAAATGTCTCCCAGTTGGAAGGTGCAGTGCACAGCTGCCCGATTATAGCCCCTGGTCTACTTGGCTTGAGCTTTTTCCAGGTTGCGTTTGACTACCTCTCCGGCTATCCTCAGCCAGTCTTGCAATTGTAGAACGTACTCCACCAAATTACACCCAGCACGGGGTGGTTCTTCCCAGGATTCCCTTACCAAGTCTAATAGGCCTCTTGTCCATCTTCCAAAGAGCAACTCAAAAGGTGAAAACCCCATGGAACTCTGAGGCACCTCATACATGGCAAACATCAAATAGGGTAGGAGACACTACAAATTCTTCCTGTCCTCCTGCATGAACTTTAACATCGTTTCAGTTTTATTGAATCGCTAAATGAGGTAATCTTTTTGGTGATATTCACAGCATCTTGACCTTCACCAAGGCGCACACTTGCTTCATCACCTTAGATACAAAGGGTTTTCCTTGATCTGTGAGGATCTCATTGGATATTCCCACCTGTGAGAATATTTCCCAGAGGGCATTCATGATCATAGTAGTCTTCAGATTCCTTGGATTCCGGGTATTGGATAGCATAGTCTAGTATGGCTAAAATGCACTTGTTGCCTCAGGCAGTTCACTCCAAGGGGCCTACCAGGTCCATGGCTACTCTTTCAAATGGGGTTTCAATAACAGGCATAGGCACTAGAAGGGCAGGTAGGACTCTAGTGGGGTTATGAAGTTGGCAGGTGAGGCATTACTGGCAATATAACTATACCTGTTTATGGACCCCGGGCCAGAAAAATTGAGCTAGTGTTTCTCTAGTGCTCTAGTGTTTTCTCCATCCCTAGGTGTCCTCCTAATAAATGACTATGAGCCAATGATAATACCTGCTGACGACAGGGCTGGGAAACTATCAGTTATTCTACCTCTAGGGCCCCTTCGACCACGCTGTATAATAAATCTCCCTTTAGCACAAAATAGGGAACGGTTTTGTCACGGGACTCTCCGTTAGTTACTGGAGCCTCATCTACCTCCAAAACCCACTCTTGGGCATGTTTAAGGGACTCATCCTCTTGCTGGGCCCTTCTGAAGCTTCCTGGGTTTTCCCCTAGTCCGCATTCTGGGAAGAGGACAATCATATTTGGGTCTCTACTGCTGAGCCCTGAGCTATCCCCATGGGTTTCTTCCCTAGGCTTTCCCTTTCCCAGATCCCTCCTTCATAGCTGCCTCCAAATTCTGTTGGTATCTTTATCTTTATTAAAACAATTGATAGACCGCCCATCGGAAGCCATCTGGGTGGTTTATAATAACAATAATATTTATTAGAAAAGTCAGAAACAGAAAAGGAACTACAATGCCAGACAGGAAAATGCTCACCCATACAGGACTAAAGAGAAAAAGAGCCTAAGTGGAAGGAGAGGAAGAAACAGGTGTGGGGGGGGGGGGGACAGGGAAAAGGAGATTATAGGCAGCACAGAAGAGGTGGGTTTTCTGGAGGGGGGGAGGGGGACGGAAAGCGTAGTTACTCACCTGTAACAGGTGTTCTCCAGGAGCAGCAGGAATCAGTCCTCACATATGGGTGACGTCGGCGCCCTCGCGGAGCAATTTTCCCCAGCTTTCAAAGCAAGCCTTTGGGAATTGCAGCGCGCATGCGCGGTCCCCTTCCCGCCCAAGGGTGCCATCTTAGCCAGTCAGATGACATAGCTAAAAGACAGCATAAAAATTTGCAAAAAAACTAAAGCAGATGATTGCAACTCCAAGGGGAGGAGGGAGGGTTGTGAGGACTGATTCCTGCTGCTCCTGGAGAACACCTGTTACAGGTGAGTAACTACGCTTTCTCCAGGACCAAGCAGGAAGTCAGTCCTCACATATGGGACTCCCAAGCTTAAGGCTACCGGAGACCCTAAGCACAAAAATGAGCTCCCTCTAGCTCAGCAGTACAGAAGGAAGGAATCTTCACTGAATTATTACCCACCGGTAGCCCCCATCCGGGATGGAGGGTAGGAGTTGCTCAAACCTCGAAGAGATTTCGGAGGACTGCCTGTCCGAAAGCACTGTCCCTGCGGGACTCCCTCTCGAGGCAGTAATGGACCGCAAAAGTCTGGCTCGAAGACCAAGTAGCGGCCCGGCAGATGTCTGCCAATGGAACAGAGCGGAGGTAAGCCACTGACGTAGCCTTCGCCCGAACACAATGACCGTGACTCGACTTTCTAACGAGAGTCCGGCTGCCCCATAAGCCCAAGCGATACAGTCAGCAACCCAGATGGACAGAGTACGCTTGGAGACAGGGAGCCCCAATTTATTGGGGTCAAAAGACACAAAAAGCTGAGCAGCTTTACGGTGCTCCCGCGTACGGTCAAGGTAGAAGTTCAATGCCCTTCTACAGTCCAGGGTATGCAGGACCATTTCAGCTCGGCTGGAGTGTGGCCTGGGAAAGAAGGTCGGAAGTACCACCTCCTGATTGATGTGAAAAGGGGAGACCACTTTTGGAAGAAATTTAGGGTGAGTCCGTAGGACTACCCTATTTTTGTAGAACCGAGTGTAAGGGGGATCAGACACGAGGGCCTGCAATTCACTTACGCGTCTAGCGGAAGTGAGGGCTATCAGGAATAAGGTTTTCCAAGAAAGAAAACAGAGAGAACAGGTAGCCATAGGTTCAAAAGGCGGACAGGTGATCCGCTGCAAAACCACATTCAGATCCCAGTCAGGTGCTGGCGGGCGCAGAGGTGGTTTAAGTAGAAGGAGACCTCAGAGAAACCTTGCCACGAGAGGGTCGCTGGAAAGAGGTCTGCCTTCCACCGGCACATGATGTGCTGAAAGAGCACTGAGGTGAACCTTGATGGAGTTGGACTTAAGTCCAAGATTAGAGAGGTAGAGCAAGTACTGCAAGACCACCGACACTGAGCAGGAGAAGGGATCCAGAGACTGCTGGGTACACCAAATGGAAAAACGACGCCAGTTAAGGGCGTAGCATTTGCGGGTAGAAGGTCGCCGGGAAGCTAGGACGACCTCTTCCACCTCTACCGGCAGTAGAAGGGGAGCAAGGACTACCCTTTCAGCAGCCAGGCCATCAGATGTAGAGATCTGAGGTTGGGGTGTAGCAGGGACCCCTGATCCTGTGTTAGGAGATCTGGTTGAAACCCCAGAGGGAACGGAGCCTCCACCGCCAGTTGCAGCAGGAGTGGAAACCACGGCTGTCTGGGCCACCGAGGAGCTATCAGGATCATGGAAGCTTTGTCTCGGAGAACCTTGAAAAGAGTTCGAGAGATTAGCGGTATGGGAGGAAAGGCATACAGAAGGCTTTTCGACAATGAGAGCAGAAAAGCATCCGCCGCTACTCGGAGGGGATGCGGCTGCCGAGAGCAGAAACGAGGAAGTTGCCGGTTGAGAGGACTGGCAAAAAGATCCAGCGTGGGGAGGCCCCACTTCAGAAAAAGTTTCTGAACTACCAAGGGATCCAGGCGCCACTCGTGCGGCTGGAGGATTCTGCTGAGTTTGTCCGCCAGGCAATTTTCTTGGCCTGGGAGATAAACTGCCTTGAGAAGAATGCCGCGGCTGACGGCCCAAGAGCAGAGCCTCTGCGCTTCCCGACAGAGAATGAAGGAGCCCGTGCCCCCCTGTTTGTTCACGTAGAACATGGCAACTTGCTTGTCGTCTGGACAAGGACGGACCGGCGAGAAGTCAGGTGGGAGAAAGCCTTGAGAGCCAGACGGATTGCTCTGAGCTCCAGGAAGTTGATCTGCTGCGCAGACTCCCACGAGGTCCAGTGACCTTGAGTACATGCCCCTTGGCAATGCGCTCCCCATCCCAGGAGAGAAGCATCGGTCGTCAGTACTTGAGCAGGCGGAGGAGATTGAAAAGGCATTCCGAGTACCAGGTTCGGCTTATGAAGCCACCACTGCAGAGAAGAGGCCAGCGGGCCGGAGATCTGCACTAAGTCGGCGAGGCCGCCCGTGGCCTGTTGCCACTGCTTGCGAAGGCACCACTGAGCAGGCCGCATATTCAGGCGGGCGTTGGGGGTCACGTGGACGGTGGAAGCCATATGGCCGAGTAGTCTCAGAAAGCGCCTGGCCGAGACCAGAGACTGGCTGCGAAAACGGCTGGCTAGGTCCATGAGCCGCTGAGCTTTGTCGAGAGGCAGGAAAGCTCGCGCCTGAAGAGTGTGCAATCTTGCGCCGATGAACTCGAGATCTTGCGAGGGGAGCAAAGTGGACTTTGCGAAGTTTACGACAAAGCCCAAGTACTGGAGCAGAGTCACAGTGCGGTGCGTGGCTTGTGTGACCTCTGGAGAGGACGATGCTCTGATGAGCCAGTCGTCTAGGTAAGGAAAGACATAGAGGCCCTGAAGCCGGAGATAAGCCGCCACCACCGCGAGACATTTTGTGAAGACTCGTGGTGCGGAGGATAGGCCAAAGGGCAGTACTCTGTACTGGTAATGATTTCCTGCCACCACAAACCTTAGGTATTGGCGGTGGCTTGGGTGGATGAGGATGTGCGTGTAGGCATCCTTTAGATCCAAGGAGCATAGCCAATCTCCCTGCTGGAGGTAGGGCAGAAGGATTCCAAGGGTAAGCATCTTGAACTTCTCCCTCACGAGGAACTTGTTGAGGTTGCGCAAGTCCAGGATGGGTCTGAGGCCTCCTGTTCTTTTTGGTATTAGGAAATACCTGGAATAAAAGCCTTGACCTCTCAGGTGGTGGGGCACCGGTTCCACAGCCTGTTCCTGAAGAAGACTTGCTAACTCCTGAAGGAGTAAGTCCCTGTGCAGAGGGAGTCGTGGAGGCTCTCCCGGAAAATAGGAGGGAGGGACCTGGTGGAAGTGGAGAAGATGGCCTTCTCGCACAACATGAAGCACCCAGGCATCTGATGTGATGTTGGACCACCTGTGGGCAAAGTGGACCAGCCGGCCTCCTGTGCTGGGAGAAACCAGCTGAGGGGGAGAGGCTATGTCGATGAAGTCAAAAACCCCCACCCTGCTGAGCAGGGGCCGGTGGTGCAGGCTTGGGGGCTTGCTGCCTACGGGACCCGTTACCCCGTCCCTTGGCCTGCTGACCCTGTTGGGGAGCTGAGGAGGCCTGATACTGAGGGTAGTGTTTATAGGCAGCCGCCTTCCTCGGGTAAAAGGACTTTTTTCCCGAGCCCTTCTTCTTTTGGGAAGGGGCAGAGGTCTTTCTAGAGAGCCTTGTTCTGGTGAGAGTTTCCGTCTCGATTTGCGCAGCCTTCTCAGCCATGGGCTTGCCAAATAGGTTCTCACCTCGGCAGGGGACATCGACCAACTTGTCCTGCACCCAGGGTTCAAGGTCAGACGACTGAAGCCAAGCCTGTCGGCGGGCACCGATGCCGGCTGCGGCCACTCGAGCCGATGCTTCAAAGCCATCATAGGCTGCTCGAGAAATGAACTTGGAGCATTCTCGAATTCCAGTGGACAAGGCTAGGAACCTCCGCAAAGGTTCCTCGGAAAGTCCAGCAGAGAATCCGGCTATCTCCTTAGCCAGGTCTCTAAGGTACATGCCCATGTAGAGCTGGTAGGTCTGGACCCGACAAGCAAGCATAGAGCCTTGGAAACACTTCTTACCGAGGCCATCCAGGTTTGCGGGCCTCCCTGCCGGGAGCCACCGAGGAGTGCATCTTCTGGCTCTTGAGCCTATGCATGGCCGATTCCACCACCATGGAATGGTGCGGCAGTTGTGCCTTCTGGAAGCCAGGGCTCTTGCGGACTCGATAGATGGAATCGACCCGCTTGCTTAAAACCGGCGACGACGCTGGACTCTCCCACATGCGGAAGAGCAGTCGTTCCAGCATGGGAGGAACCGGTACAGTAAAGTGCTCCTTTGCAGGAGAGTCGTACTGGAGGGCGTCGAGCTCTTCGGCTCGAGGTTCCTCCTCGGGATCCGCAGGGAAGGCCAAGGCCTTGGCCATATCCCTTACGAAGTCCGAGAACCGGGCGTCCTCCGGAGGGGACTGCTTCCGAGGTTCGGACTCAGGGGAGTCCGATGGGACACACCGAGTCCGAAAGGAATCAGGTGACTCTTCCTCCTCGGATTCCCAGGCCGACTCCGAGGAGGAGTCGATGGGGTCAGGTCGGGCGGGCGTAGACGCCGGTCGCCCTGACGCCGAGGGGGTCGGCGTCGGCGACCTTGGTCCTGAACGGGAGGCCGAGGGTGATCTCGACCGAGGATCGACTCGAGCCCGCATGGACTCGAGGATCGGCTCGGTCTCCGGGGTCGACTTAGACGTCCCGGCGGTCAGGGCAGAGACGCCAGTGAGGCTAGCGATCAGTGCCCGCTGCTGGTCCATGAAGGCAGTCAGGACTGCTCTCCAGGGCCGTCAACCTGAGTCCGAACTCAGGAGACCCAGCAGCCCCCGACTCGGGCCCCGACGGCGTCGGGCCCGACGTCGGACCCCTCGGAGGCGAGTCCACGAGGACAACAGGACTTACCGGATCAGACGAGTCCTTCTCCAGACGAGGCCGTTTTGCGAGACGCTCCATCTCCAAAGACCCGGGACGGCTATCGGGGCTATGCGACCTGGCCCTCGCGGAACCAGGAGCGTCCACCGACGCCGCCCTCGCGGCTTTCGACTTCTGATGATGATCCCCTGAGGGAGACCCTCTGTCCGAGGAACTTCGACGGTGCTCAGAGCTAGAGCCTCTGGACGCCGAAGCCTCCGACGAGGTCCGGGTATGGGTGGGATCAGTGAAGATTCTTTCCCGCTGCTGCCGCCGACTCCGTAAAGCTTTGGAGGACATCTTGCTGCAGGCCCCACAGATCAGTTCTTCGTGATCTGGGCCTAGGCAGCGTAGACAATGATCATGTGTGTCAGTTAGAGACATATTTTGTCACACTGAACACACCGTTTGAAGCCACTGGCAGCCATCGGGGGAAAAAGGGCCCCTGCGAGGTCAAAGGACCGGGCTGCCAGCGAAAAATCGAAGAAAAAACGAAACTGACAGAAAAGTCAGAAAAACCGAAAAACAAGGAAAAAGGACTCGCAAACCGGCGTCGCGAGTCCGGGCAGGAAAGAGACCGGCGTCGAACCGAAGAAAAACATAAAATAATTGAAGAAAATCAACTTTTCTGCGGGGACTGTGAGACAACGTCTGTAGGGCTCCGCGGAAAAAAGAAGACTGGCTAAGATGGCACCCTTGGGCGGGAAGGGGACCGCGTATGCGCGCTGCAATTCCCAAAGGCTTTCTTTGAAAGCTGGGGAAAATTGCTCCGCGAGGGCTCCGTCGGCGCCGACGTCACCCATATGTGAGGACTGACTTCCTGCTTGGTCCTGGAGAATGCAATGTATTGCCGTCGAGTCAATGCTGACTCCCAGATTTTCTTGGCAGTGTGATAGGAAGTAGATTGCCAGGCCTTTCTTCTGAGGCAATGGAGGATTAAGTGACTTGCCCCAGGCCACAAGGAATGCTAGTGGGAATCAAACCCTGATCTCTTGGTTACCAAGCCAGTGCTCTAACCATTAGGCTATGCAGGTTATGGATTATGGAATTCTTTTCAACTCCTCTGTGCACGTGTGTGTGCACCTTTAACAGCTGAGGGAAGAGGACAATTTAAATAGTGTAGTACCCAAACATTCCATTGGTGACAGTGGCCCCATTAGCGAAATTAGTATTTTTAGTGTTGTATTGCTCATGCGCTCATTAAGAAGTATGTTTTACTAAAGGTTAACAAGTGTTAAGTGCTGCAAAGGCCAATAGAAATGAATAAGCAGTGGAAGAACTTAATGTGCATGAAGTAAAGTTAACGCACATTAACCTTTAGTAAACATGCCCCTAAGTGTCCCCTCCCATCATCAGCTCTGCCAACCATCATATAAAGAACTTGCAGCTTCTTTTCTCAGCCTGCAATTGTCTCCCCCCACCTCCTCACTTCCTCATTTTTACCCTCTCAGCATCCTCCCCAATAACATTCACTATCTCTCCTAAGTTAGCCCAGTGCATCTTGCAGAGCTCATACACCATTTTTCCACTTCATGCCGAAGCTTTACTTCCCTTACCCCCTCCCTTCCTATGGTTAGAGCATCCTTTCAGTGCTCTGCCCCCATTGCCTTCCCATTGGTTGGATTCTACCCGCAGTATCACTAATTACGGAGTGGAGGAGTAGCCTAGTGGTTAGAACATTGGCTTGGTAACCAAGCAACCAGGGTTCAATTCCCACAAGCACTCCTAGTGGCCGTGGGCAAGCCACTTAAACCCTCCATTGCCTCGGAAGAAAGGCCTGGCAATCTACTTCCGGTGACACTGCCAAGAAAGCCCAGGAGCTTCTGGGTCGCCAGGAGTCAGGACTGACTCAAAGGCACACATTGTATTTTTGTATCACTAATTACACTGAAAGCAGGTATAATAGGCTTCCTATTACTTCTGCCCTCTGTCAAGACGGCTACCAGTTCTCCCACACGCCTCATCACACTGGCCGTGATGGTGGTGCAGGGTTTCTACTCTTATTCCTACCAAATTTAACCCCTCCTTCTGCCTCAGTCTCGCCCCTTTCCCTCCTGCGAAGTCCATGCCATCTGCTTTTTTACTCCAATACCTTTCTGGCAGGGGCGGCCCAAGGGGGGTGTAGGGCCATGTGCGGAGACTCAGTGCGGGGCCTCATTTGAATAATGTTACCATACACTAACTTTTAGTAAACATGTCTCTTAATGAGTGTATGGATAAAGAAAGAATAAAAGAATTAGCGTAGTTACTCACCTGTAACAGGTGTTCTCCAGGAGCAGCAGGAATCAGTCCTCACATATGGGTGACAGCGCCGACAGAGCCCTTATGCGGAGCATTTCCCCAGTTTTCAAAGAAAGCCTTTGGGAATGCAGCGCGGAGGCGCGGTCCCCTTCCCTCCTAAGGGTACCATCTTGCTCAGTCTCATGACATAGCTAAAGACAGCATAAAATTAAAATAAAATAAAGAATAGAACTGCAACTCCAGGGGAGGAGGGAGGATCGTGAGGACTGATTCCTGCTGCTCCTGGAGAAACACCTGTTACAGGTGAGTAACTACGCTTTCTCCAGGACCAAGCAGGAAGTCAGTCCTCACATAAGGGACTCCCCAGTTCTAGGCTACCATGAATCCAGAGCTGAAAAAATGGCTCCCTCTCAAGAGCCTCAACATCCGTGATAAGAATTTCCTTTGAGAACACACCCCGTATGGTAGCCCAACACAAGGGCCGGAGGGGAGGAGTTGCCTAAACCTCAAAGAGATTACAGAGTATTGCCTGGCCGAAAACACTGTCCCGCTGGGACTCTCTCTCCAGGCAGTAATGGGGTGCAAAGGTCTGGCTTGAAGACCAAGTTGCAGCCCGGCAGATGTCTGCCAATGGAACAGAGCGGAGATGAGCTACTGACGCGGACTCCGCCCTGACACGGTGGGCCGTAACCCGACCCTGCAAGGGGAGGTCGGCTGCCCTGTACGCCCAGATGATGCAATCTGCCACCCAAGTGGACAATGTACGCTTGGAGACAAGTAACCCCATCCTATTAGGGTCAAAGGAGACAAAGAGCTGAGTAGCCCTTCAATGCTCCCGCGTACGTTCTATGTAAAAGGACAATGCCCTCTTACAGTCCAGGGTATGCAAGACTGTCTCAGCCCGGTTGGAATGCGGCCTGGGAAAGAAGGTCGGAAGGACCATCCCCTGACTGAGGTGGAAAGAGGAGACCACTTTTGGGAGGAACTTGGGATGGGTCCGTAGGACCACCCTGTTCCTATAGAACCGTGTGTACGGTCTATCAGAAACCAGAGCTTGTAGCTCACTCAAACATCTGGCCGATGTAAGAGCCACCAAGAAAGAGTAGTTACTCACCTGTAACAGGTGTTCTCCAGGAGCAGCAGGAATCAGTCCTCACATATGGGTGACGTCGGCGCAGACGGAGCCCCCGGGTGGAGCATTTCCCCAGCTTTCAAAGAAAGCCTTTGGGAATTGCAGCTCGCATGCGCGGTCCCCTTCCCGCCCAAGGGTGCCATCTTGCTCAGTCTGATGACATAGCTAAAAGACAGCAAAAAAAATTAGCAAAAATAAATCATATGACTGCAACTCCAAGGGGAGGAGGGAGGGTTGGGAGGACTGATTCCTGCTGCTCCTGGAGAACACCTGTTACAGGTGAGTAAAGAGTAGTTACTCACCTGTAACAGGTGTTCTCCAGGAGCAGCAGGAATCAGTCCTCACTTATGGGTGACGTCGGCGCCGACGGAGCCCACGCGGAGCAATTTCCCCAGCTTTCGAAGAAAGCCTTTGGGATTGCAGCGCGCATGCGCGGTCCTCTTCCCGCCCAAGGATGCCATCTTGCTCAGTCAAATGACATAGCGGAAGACAGAAACCATAAGAATGACTGCAACTCCAAGGGGAGGAGGGAGGGTAGTGAGGACTGATTCCTGCTGCTCCTGGAGAACACCTGTTACAGGTGAGTAACTACTCTTTCTCCAGGACCAAGCAGGAAGTCAGTCCTCACTTATGGGACTCCCTAGCTTAAGGCTACCGGAGACCTCAAGCTGGAAGGAGCTCCCTCCAGCTCAACAGCACAGAAGGAAAGAATCTTCTCTGAATCTGAATCCGGCCGGTAGCCAACACCGGGGCCGGAGGGTAGGAGTTGCCTAAACCTCAAAAAGATTGTGGAGGACTGCCTGTCCGAAAGCACTATCCCTGCGGGACTCCCTCTCCAGGCAGTAATGAGCCGCAAAAGTCTGGCTGGAAGACCAAGTAGCGGCCCGGCAGATGTCTGCCAACGGAACAGAGCGGAGGTGGGCTACAGACGCCGCCTTCGCCCTGACACGGTGCGCCGTGACTCGACTCCCCAAGGAGAGGCCGGCTGCCTCATACGCCCAGGCGATACAGTTAGCTATCCAGATGGACAGAGTACGCTTAGAGGCAGGGACCCCCAACCGATTGGGCTCAAAGGAAACGAAAAGCTGGACAGCTTTCCTATGCTCACGCGTATGGTCGAGGTAGAAGGACAAGGCTCTTCGACAGTCCAGGGTATGCAGAACAGTCTCAGTTCTGCTGGTATGCGGCCTGGGAAAGAAGGTCGGAAGAACCACCTCTTGATTGATGTGGAAAGAGGAAACCACCTTCGGGAGAAACTTAGGGTGCGTCCGTAAGACAACCCTATTCTTGTAGAACCTGGTGTAAGGGGGCTCCGACACCAGGGCCTGTAGTTCACTAACGCGCCTAGCGGAGGTAAGGGCTACCAAGAAGAGAGTTTTCCAGGAGAGGAAACGGAGGGGGCAGGTAGCCAGGGATTCAAAAGGCGGGCAAGTAAGCCTTTGTAGAACCACATTGAGATCCCAGTCAGGAGCCGGAGGGCGCAACGGGGGCTTAAGCAGAAGCAGGCCCCTGAGGAAACGCGCCACCAAGGGGTGCGAGGAAAGAGGCCGACCCTCCACAGGCGAATGGTGTGCCGAGAGAGCACTGAGGTGGACTCTGACAGAGTTGGACTTGAGGCCGAGATCGGAGAGGTGAAGCAAGTATTGCAATACCACCGATACTAGGC
Organism: Ichthyophis bannanicus; assembly: GCA_033557465.1. Classification (NCBI taxonomy): domain Eukaryota; kingdom Metazoa; phylum Chordata; class Amphibia; order Gymnophiona; family Ichthyophiidae; genus Ichthyophis; species Ichthyophis bannanicus. The sequence continues at coordinate 158,639,403 of CM066040.1, forward strand.
AGGCGAATGGGTCCTCAGAACGCTGAGAACACCAGACCGAGAAGCGACGCCATTTGAGGGCATACGATTTTCGGGTAGAAGGTCACCGAGACGCCAGGACGACAGCTTCCACCTCTGGAGGGAGCGAGAGCGGAGCTAGGACTACCCTCTCAGCAGCCAGGCCATCAGGTGAAGTGCCCGGAGGTTGGGGTGCAGGAGAGTACCCTGGTCTTGGGTCAGAAGATCGGGCTGAAACCCCAGAGGAAGAGGGGTGTCCACCGCTAACTGCAGGAGTAGAGGAAACCAGGGTTGCCTCGGCCATCGGGGCGCTATCAGGATCACGTAGGCCCCGTCCCGGACAACCTTGAAAAGCGTCCGGGATACCAGCGGTGTGGGAGGAAAGGCATACAGTAGGCCTGTGGACCACGAAATGAGGAAAGCATCCGGAGCTACTCTGAGGGGATGCGGATGCCGAGAGCAGAACCGGGGTAGTTGCCAGTTCAGGGGACTGGCAAAGAGGTCCACGGTGGGGAAGCCCCACCGGCGGAAGATTTGCTGGGCAACGCCGGGGTTCAACCTCCACTCGTGGGGCTGCAAGACCCGGCTCAGCCTGTCGGCTAGGCAGTTTTCCTGCCCGGGCAGGTAAACAGCCTTGAGGAGGATGTCGTGGTCGACAGCCCAGGAGCACAGTCTCCGGGCCTCCTGACAGAGCAGGAGGGAGCCCGTGCCCCCCTGTTTGTTCACTTAGAACATGGCCACCTGATTGTCCGTCTGCACCAATACAGACTGACGCGAGGTGAGGTGAGAGAAGGGCCTCAGAGCTAGGCGGATCGCCCGCAGCTCCAGGAAGTTGATCTGCTGAGCCGCCTCCCAAGGAGTCCAAAGGCCCTGAGTGCGTGCTCCCTGGCAATGCGCTCCCCACCCCAGGAGAGAGGCATCTGTCGTCAGCACCTGGGAAGGCGCGGGAGACTGAAAGGGCATGCCCAGTACCAGGTTGGGCAGGTGAAGCCACCATTGCAGAGAGGAGACCAGGTGGTCGGAGACCTGTAGAAGGTCCGCCAGACTCCCTGTGGCCTGATGCCATTGAGTGCGAAGACACCACTGGACAGGCCTCATATGCAGCCGGGCGTTCGGTGTGACATGGAACGTGGAGGCCATATGACCGAGCAGCTGCAGGAACCGTCTGTCCGGGACCGGGGATGCGCTGCGGAACCTGCCGGCCAGAGCCATGAGCCTGTCGGCTCGCTCCCGAGGCAAGAAGGCACGAGCTCGCAGAGTGTCTAGCCGTGCCCCTATGAACTCGAGATCCTGAGAGGGACTCAACGTGGACTTCCCGAAGTTTATGACGAAGCCCAAGTGCTGAAGCAGAGCCACCGTGCGCTGCGCGGCCTGAGCGACCTCTATGGCCGACTGCGCTCGGACGAGCCAGTCGTCCAGGTATGGAAACACGAACAGGCCTTGAAGTCTCAGGAAGGCCGCCACCACTGCCAGGCATTTTGTGAACACCCTGGGGGCGGAGCACAAGCCGAAGGGCAGCACGTGGTACTGATAATGTTTCCCTGCCACCACAAATCTGAGAGTAACCTGTTCCTAGTAACATGTACCTATTCAGTATTATTACACCTGTAAATAGTTTGTAGATAGTTTCCCTTGTTATCCAAGTTCCTTCCCTTGTTATCTGTAAACTCATGCAAGTTGACTGTACTGAGATTTTTGTTCTATGTGAACCGCGCTGATGCTGAATAGTGTGGTATATAAGAGAATATAAATAAAATAAATAAATAAATAAATATTGTCGGTGGTCCGGATGAATAAGGATGTGGGTATAGGCATCCTTTAGATCCAAGGAGCATAGCCAATCTCCCTGCTGGAGGTAGGGCAGCAGGATTCCAAGGGTAGGCATCTTGAACTTTTCCCGCTGCAGGAACTTGTTGAGGTTGCGTAAGTCCAGAATGGGTCTGAGGCCTCCTGTTCTTTTTGGGACCAGGAAGTACCTCGAGTAGAACCCTTGACCCCACAGACGTTGGGGCACTGGCTCCACGGCCTGCTCCCCCAACAGACCCTGCAGCTCCTGAAGGAGCAAGTCTCTGTGCAGAAGGGGCCTTGGAGGCTCCCCTGGGAAGTAGGGGGGAGGCAGCTGGTGGAAATGCAAGAGGTAGCCCCTCTGAACCACCTGCAGCACCCAGGAATCGGACGTTATGGCCGACCACCTGTGGGCAAAGTGGATCAGCCTGCCCCCCGTGCTGAGCGAAGGACGCGGGGGGGGAGAGGCTATGCTGGCATAGTCAAAAGCCCCCACCCTGCTGGGCAGGGGGCTGTGCAGCGGGCTTGGGGGCCCTCGGCCTACGGGGGCCGTTTCCCTGACCCTTAGCCTGCGGGCCCTGAGTGGGAGCCGCCGATGCTTAATATGGAAGGTGGGGTTGCTTATAGGCAAGCACCTTCCTCGGGTAAAAAGGCTTCTTCCCCGGCCCCTTCCGCTTCTGCGAAGGCGTGGAGGTCTTTCGGGACAGGCGAGTCCGAGTGAGAGTCTCGGACTCGAGTTCTGCCGCCTTGTCAGACATAGGCTTACCGAAGAGGTTTTCACCTCTGCAGGGGACATCGACTAGCTTGTCCTGCACCCATGGCTCGAGGTCGGATGACTGAAGCCAGGCCTTCCGGCGGGCAATGATGCCGGCTCCGGCCACTCGGGCCGATGCCTCGAAGCCATCGTAGGCCGCCCGAGAAATGAACTTCGAACACTCACGAATGCTATTGGACAAGGCCTGGAACCTCTGCAAAGGTTCGGCGGAGAGACCAGCCGAGAACTCGGCGAGCTCTTTCGCCAGGTCTCGGAGGAACATGCCCATATACAGCTGGTATGTCTGCACTTGGCAGGCCAGCATGGAACCCTGGAAGCACTTCCTCCCGAGGGCATCCAGGTTTCGGGCTTCCTTGCCCGGGGGCACCGAGGAGTGCATCTTTTGACTCTTAAGCCGATGCATTGCCGATTCCACAACCATGGAGTGGTGCGGCAATTGCGCCTTCTGGAACCCGGGGCTCTTGCGGACTCGATACATCGAATCGATCCGTCTGCTCAACACCGACGTCGAGGCCGGATTTTCCCACATGCGGAAGAGCAGCCGCTCCAGCATCGGAGGGACCAGTACAGTAAAGGCCTCCTTCGGGGGAGAGTCGTACTGGAGTGCCTCGAGCTCTTCCGCGCGAGGCTCCTCCTCGGGATCCGCGGGGAAAGCTAAAGCCTTGGCCATATCCCGCACAAAATCAGAGAAGCGCGTATCCTCCGGAGGGGATTGCCTTCGAGGCTCCGACTCAGGCGAGTCAGAGGGGACGCACCAGGTCTGAAAAGAGCCGGGCGACTCGTCCCCTTCCGTGTCCCAGTCCGACGCCTCCGTGGAGGAATCGAGGGGCTCCGTGCGGGCGAGGGTTTGTCCCGACGCCGATGCCGGCGTCGACGACCTCGGTCCCGAAAGGGAGGCCGAGGGAGACCTCGACCGAGGATCGACTCGAGCCTGCATCGGCTCGAGGATCGAATCGGCCGCCGGGGTCGACATGGGCGTAGACGTCCCGGTGGTCTGGGCTGATGCACTGGCGAGGCCGGTCATCCATGCCCGCTGCTGGTCCAAGAAGGCAGATATACTGCGCTCCAAGGTCGTCAATCTGAGGTCAAACCCAGAAGACCCGGCAGCCACCGACTCGGGCCCCGACGGCGGTTCCGTAGGGGAGTCCAGGAGGACAATAGTACTCACGTGTCCAGGCGGCTCCACCTCGAGGCGGGGAAGCTTGGAAGGTCTCTCCGCCTCCGAGAACTCGGGGCGGCTGGCGGGGCTATGCGACCCGGCCCTCGAGGGACCAGGTGCGTCCTCCGACGCCGCCCACGTGAGTTTCCTCTGCCGGCGACGCTCCCGGCCAGGGGACCCCCGTTCAGAGGAACTCCGACGGTGCTCCTGGCTGGAGTCACGAGACGTCGACACCTCCGACGAGGTCCGGGCCGGACTCGGGGTCAGAGAAGATTCGGTCCCTTTGCGATTGCCGACTCCTCAGCGACTTGGAGGACATCTTGCCGCATGGACCACAACTCCCGGGGTCATGGTTGGGTCCGAGGCAACGGAGGCAGAAGTTATGCGTGTCCGTAAGAGACATTAATTTAGAACAATGATCACATTTCTTAAACCCGCTGGCAGCCATCGGGGGAAAAAGGGCCCCCGTGAGGTCGAAAGACCGTGCCGCCAGGGGTGGAAAAGTAAGTGGCGGGAACGCCAGTTAGAATAATCGAAAACAAAAAAATGTGAACGGACTCGATAGAGAAAATCGAGGCCGGGCAGGAAAAGGACACGCGAACCGAGAAAACAACAAAGAATTAATCAACTTTTTCAGCGGTGGTAACAAACTACGTCTGTAGGGATCCGCGGAAAAAAGAAGACTGAGCAAGATGGCATCCTTGGGCGGGAAGAGGACCGCGCATGCACGCTGCAATCCCAAAGGCTTTCTTCGAAAGCTGGGGAAATTGCTCCGCGTGGGCTCCGTCGGCGCCGACGTCACCCATAAGTGAGGACTGACTTCTTGCTTGGTCCTGGAGAACTACTCTTTCTCCAGGACCAAGCAGGAAGTCAGTCCTCACATATGGAACTCCCCAGCTTAAGGCTACCGGAGACCTCAAGCCGAAAAAATGAGCTCCCTCTAGCTCGTCAGTACGTAAGGAAGGAATCTTCTCTAAGAACGCCCCCGAACGGTAGCCCAACACCAGGGCCGGAGGGTAGGAGTTGCCTAAACCCCAAAGAGATTATGGAATACTGCCTGTCCGAAAGCACTGTCCCTGCGGGACTCCCTCTCAAGGCAGTAATGGGTCGCAAAAGTCTGACTTGAAGACCAAGTAGCGGCCCGGCAGATGTCTGCCACGGAACAGAGCGGAGATGAGCCACTGACGCAGCCTTCGCCCTGACACGATGAGCCGTGACTTGACCCTCCAATGAGAGGCCGGCTGCCCCTTAAGCCCAGGCGATACAGTCAGCGACCCATATGGACAAAGTACGCTTGGAGACAGGTAGCCCCAACCTATTGGGGTCAAAAGAAACAAAGAGCTGAACAGCCCTTCGATGCTCCCGTGTACGGTCAAGGTAGAAGGACAATGCCCTTCTACAGTCCAGGGTATGCAGGACCATCTCAGCCCGGCTGGCATGCGGTCTGGGAAAGAAGGTCGGAAGAACCACCTCCTGATTGAGGTGAAAAGGGGAGACAACCTTAGGGAGAAACTTTGGGTGAGCCGTAAGACTACCCTATTCCCGTAGAACCTAGTGTAAGGAGGATCAGACACTAGTGCCTGAAGTTCACTCACTCGCCTAGCAGAGGTAAGAGCTACCAGAAAGAAGGTTTTCCAGGAGAGAAAACGGAGAGGGCAGGTAGCCATAGGTTCAAATGGCGGGCAAGTAATCCGCTGTAAGACTTCATTCAGATCCCACTCAGGGGCTGCTGGACGCAAAGGAGGCTTAAGCAGGAGGAGGCCTCTGAGAAAATGAGCCACCAAAGGGTGGTTGGAAAGAGGCCTGCCGTCCACCGGCGAGTGGTGCGCTGAGAGAGCACTGAGGTGAACCCTGACAGAGTTGGACTTAAGGCCTAGATTGGAGAGGTAAAGCAAATATTGCAATAATACCGCTACCAAGCACGAAAAGGGATTCTCGCTGTGCTGAGCACACCAAGCGGAGAACCTACGCCACTTAAGAGCGTAGGATTTCCTGGTGGATTGCTGCCTAGAGGCTATGACCACGTCTTCCACCTCTCTAGGCAGGAGTAGGGTAGCCAGGACTACCCTTTCAGCAGCCAGGCCATCAGATGAAGGGACTGGAGGTTGGGGTGCAAGAGAGACCCCTGGTCCTGAGACAGGAGATCGTGTTGAATTCCCAGAGGCAGGGGAGCGTCCACCGCCAGTTGCAACAGGAGTGGGAACCACGGCTGCCTCAGCCGCCTGGGGGCTATCAGAATCATTGAGGCCCTGTCCTTGAGGGCCTTGAACAGTGTTCGAGACACAAGTGGCATGGGAGGAAACGCATACAGTAGGCCTTGGGACCACGGAATCAGAAAGGCATCCGCTGCTACTCTGAGAGGATGCGCTTGTCTGGAACAGAATCTCGGGAGTTGCCGGTTCAGAGGGCTGGTGAAGAGATCCATGTTGGGGAGGCCCCACCTGAGAAAGATCTGCTGAACCACCAATGGATTCAATCTCCATTCGTGTGGTTGCAGGATCCTGCTCAGTCTGTCTGCCAGGTAATTTTCTTGACCGGGGAGGTAGACAGCCTTGAGGAGGATTCCGTGATTGACGGCCCAAGAGCACAGCCGTTGTGCCTCCTGACAGAGAAGGAAGGAGCCTGTGCCTCCCTGTTTGTTCACGTAGAACATGGCAACTTGATTGTCCTTCTGGACCAGTACAGACTGGTGAGACGTGAGGTGGGAGAAGGCTCTCAGAGCTAGGCGTATTGCCCGTAGCTCCAGGACGTTTATCTGCTGAGCAGCCTCCCAAGGGGTCCAGAGACCCTGAGTACATGCCCCTTGGCAATGTGCTCCCCAACCTAGAAGAGAAGCATCTGTCGTCAGCACTTGAGAATGCGGAGGGGATTGAAAATCCACTCCGAGTACCAGATTCGGAAGATGAAGCCACCATTGTAGAGAGGAGACGAGCAGGGTGGATACTCTCACAGAGTCTGCAAGGCTCCCTGTGGCCTGATGCCACTGAGTTCGAAGGCTCCACTGAGCAGGCCGCAAGTGCAGGCGGCCATTGGGGGTGACATGAACCGTGGAAGCCATATGGCCGAGGAGTCTCAGGAATTGCCTGGCGGAGACAGCGTAGTTACTCACCTGTAACAGGTGTTCTCCAGGAGCAGCAGGAATCAGTCCTCACATATGGGTGACGTCGGCGCCGACGGAGCTCTCGCGGAGCAATTTTCCCCAGCTTTCAAAGAAAGCCTTTGGGAATTGCAGCGCGCATGCGCGGTCGCCTTCCCGCCCAAGGGTGCCATCTTAGCCAGTCTGATGACATAGCTAAAAGACAGCATAAAAATTTGCAAAAAAACTTAAGCAGATGATTGCAACTCCACGGGGAGGAGGGAGGGTTGTGAGGACTGATTCCTGCTGCTCCTGGAGAACACCTGTTACAGGTGAGTAACTACGCTTTCTCCAGGACCAAGCAGGAAGTCAGTCCTCACATATGGGACTCCCAAGCTTAAGGCTACCGGAGACCCTAAGCATAAAAATGAGCTCCCTCTAGCTCAGCAGAACAGAAGGAAGGAATCTTCGCTGAATTATTACCCACCGGTAGCCCCCATCCGGGATGGAGGGTAGGAGTTGCTCAAACCTCGAAGAGATTTCGGAGGACTGCCTGTCCGAAAGCACTGTCCCTGCGGGACTCCCTCTCGAGACAGTAATGGACCGCAAAAGTCTGGCTCGAAGACCAAGTAGCGGCCCGGCAGATGTCTGCCAGCGGAACAGAGCGGAGGTAAGCCACTGACGTAGCCTTCGCCCGAACACAATGAGCTGTGACTCGACTTTCTAAGGAAAGTCCGGCCGCCCCATAAGCCCAAGCGATACAGTCAGCAACCCAGATGGACAGAGTACGCTTGGAGACCGGGAGCCCCAATTTATTCGGGTCAAAAGACACAAAAAGCTGAGCAGCTTTACGGTGCTCCCGCGTACGGTCAAGGTAGAAGTTCAATGCCCTTCTACAGTCCAGGGTATGCAGGACTCGTTCAGCTCGGCTGGAGTGAGGCCTGGGAAAGAAGGTTGGAAGTACCACCTCCTGATTGATGTGAAAAGGGGAGACAACTTTTGGAAGAAATTTTGGGTGAGTCCGTAGGACTACCCTATTTTTGTAGAACCGAGTGAAGGGAGGATCAGACACGAAGGCCTGCAATTCACTTACGCGCCTAGCGGAAGTGAGGGCTATCAGGAATAAGGTTTTCCACGAAAGAAAACGCAGAGAACAGGTAGCCATCGGTTCAAAAGGCGGACAGGTGATCCGCTGCAAAACCACATTCAGATCCCAGTCAGGTGCTGGCGGGCGCAGAGGTGGTTTAAGTAGAAGGAGACCTCGGAGAAACCGTGCTACGAGAGGGTCGCTGGAGAGAGGTCTGCCGTCCACCGGCACATGGTGTGCTGAAAGAGCACTGAGGTGGACTTTGACGGAGTTGGACTTAAGTCCCAGATTAGAGAGGTAGAGCAGGTACTGCAAGATCACCGACACCGAGCAGGAGAAGGGATCCTGAGACTGCTGGGCACACCAAACGGAAAAGCGACGCCATTTAAGGGCGTAGCATTTGCGGGTAGAAGGGCGCCGAGAAGCGAGGACGACCTCTTCCACCTCCGCCGGCAGGAGAAGGGGAGCGAGGACTACCCTTTCAGCCGCCAGGCCATTAGGTTGAGAGACCTGAGGTTGGGGTGTAGCAGAGACCCCTGATCCTGTGTTAGGAGATCCGGTTGAAACCCCAGAGGGAACGGATCCTCCGCCGCTAATTGTAACAGGAGTGGGAACCACGGCTGTCTGGGCCAGCGAGGAGCCACCAGGATCATGGACGCTTTGTCCTGGAGAACCTTGAACAGAGTTCGAGAGACTAGCGGGATGGGAGGAAAAGCATAGAGAAGGCTTTCCGACCATGAGAGCAGAAAAGCATCTGCCGCTACTCGAAGGGGATGTGGCTGACGAGAGCAGAAGCGAGGAAGTTGCCGGTTGAGAGGACTGGCAAAGAGATCCATCGTGGGGAGGCCCCACTTCAGAAAGAGTTTCTGAACTACCAAGGGATCCAGACGCCACTCGTGCGGCTGGAGTATCCTGCTGAGTTTGTCCGCCAGGCAATTTTCTTGGCCTGGGAGATAAACTGCCTTGAGAAGAATGCCGTGACTGACGGCCCAAGAGCAGAGCTTCTGAGCTTCTCGGCAGAGAAGGAAGGAGCCCGTGCCCCCCTGCTTGTTCACGTAGAACATGGCAACTTGATTGTCCGTCTGGACAAGGACGGACTGGTGAGAAGTCAGGTGGGAGAAAGCCTTGAGCGCCAGACGAATAGCTCTGAGCTCCAGGAAGTTGATCTGTTGAGCAGACTCCCACGCGGTCCAGAGACCTTTGAGTACATGCCCCCTGGCAATGAGCTCCCCAACCCAGGAGGGAAGCATCGGTCGTCAGCACTTGAGCCGGCTGAGGCGACTGAAACGGCATTCAGAGCACCAGGTTCGGCCGATGAAGCCACCACTGTAGGGAAGAGGCCAGCGGTCTGGAGAGGCGCACTAAGTCGGCTAGTCCGCCGGTGGCTTGTTGCCACTGCTGGCGAAGGCACCATTGAGCCGGCCGCATATTCAGGCGAGCATTGGGGGTCACGTGGACGGTGGAAGCCATATGGCGGAGTAGTCTCAGGAAGCGCCTGGCGGAGACCAGGGACTGGCTGCGAAAACGGCCGGCTAGGTCCATGAGCCGTTGAGCCCTGTCGAGAGGCAGGAAAGCTCGAGCCTGAGGAGTGTGCAGTCTTGCGCCGATGAACTCGAGATCCTGTGAGGGGAGCAAAGTGGACTTTGCGAAGTTTATGACAAAGCCCAAGTACTGCAGAAGAGTCACCGTGCGGTGTGTGGCATCGGCGACTGCCGGAGAGGACGACGCTCTGATGAGCCAGTCGTCGAGGTACGGAAAGACATAGAGGCCGTGAGGCCTGAGATAGGCCGCCACCACCGCGAGACATTTTGTGAAGACTCGCGGTGCGGAGGATAGGCCAAAGGGCAGTACTCGGTACTGGTAGTGATTTCCTGCTACCACAAACCTTAGGTATTGGCGGTGGCTTGGGTGGATGAGGATGTGCGTGTAGGCATCCTTTAGATCCAAGGAGCATAGCCAATCTCCCTGCTGGAGGTAGGGCAGAAGGATTCCAAGGGTAAGCATCTTGAACTTTTCCCGCACAAGGAACTTGTTGAGGTTGCGCAAGTCCAGGATGGGTCTGAGGCCTCCCGTCCTTTTTGGTATTAGGAAATACCTGGAATAAAAGCCTTGACCTCTCAGGTGGTGGGGCACCGGTTCCACAGCCTGGTCCTGAAGAAGACTTGCTAACTCCTGAAGGAGTAAGTCCCTGTGCAGAGGGAGTCGAGGAGGTTCTCCCGGAAAATAAGAGGGAAGGACCTGATGGAAGTGGAGAAGATATCCTTCTCGCACGACTTGAAGCACCCAGGCATCGGAAGTGATGTTGGACCACCTGTGGGCGAAGTGAACCAGCCGGCCTCCGGTGCTGGGAGGAACCAGCTGAGGGGGAGAGGCTATGCTGAGGAAGTCAAAAACCCCCACCCTGCTGAGCAGGGGCCGGTGGTGCAGGCTTGGGGGCTTGCTGCCTACGGGACCCATTACCCCGTCCCTTGGCCTGCTGACCCTGTTGGGGAGCTGGAGGGGCCTGATATTGGGGGTAGTGTTTATAGGCAGCCGCCTTTCTCAGGTAAAAGGACTTCTTTCCCGAGCCCTTCTTTTTCTGGGAAGGGGCGGAGGTCTTCCTAGAAAGCCTGGTCCTTGTGAGAATCTCCGGCTCGATTTGTGCAGCCTTTTCAGCCATGGGCTTGCCAAAGAGGTTCTCACCTCTGCAGGGGACATCGACCAACTTGTCCTGCACCCAAGGTTCAAGGTCAGACGACTGAAGCCAAGCCTGTCGGCGGGCACCGATGCCAGCTGCGGCCACACGAGCCGATGCTTCAAAGCCATCATAGGCTGCTCGGGACATGAATTTGGAGCATTCCCGTATACCAGTTGTTAAGGCTAGGAACCTCCGCAAAGGTTCCTCGGACAGTCCAGCGGAGAATCCGGCTAGCTCTTTAGCCAGGTCTCGGAGATACATGCCCATGTATAGCTGGTAGGTCTGGACACGACAAGCCAGCATAGAGCCCTGGAAACACTTCTTACCAAGGCCATCCAGGTTACGGGCCTCCCTGCCAGGAGGCACCGAGGAGTGCATTTTCTGGCTCTTAAGCCTATGCATGGCCGATTCCACTACCATGGAATGGTGTGGCAGCTGTGCTTTTTGGAAGCCAGGACTCTTGCGGACTCGATAGATGGAATCGACCCGCTTGCTCAATACCGGCGACGAGGCCGGACTCTCCCACATGCGGAAGAGTAGTCGTTCCAGCATGGGAGGCACCGGTACAGTAAAGTGCTCCCTGGCGGGAGAGTCGTACTGAAGGGCGTCGAGCTCTTCGGCTCGAGGCTCCTCCTCGGGATCCGCAGGGAAGGCCAAAGCCTTGGCCATATCCCTGACGAAGTCCGAGAACCGGGCATCCTCCGGAGGGGACTGTTTCCGAGGTTCGGACTCAGGTGAGTCCGAGGGGACACACCGAGTCCGAAAGGAATCAGGTGACTCTTCCTCTTCAGACTCCCAGACCGACTCCGAGGAGGAATCAGTGGGGTCGGCTCGGGCGGGCGGAGGCGTCGGCCGCCCCGACGCCATGGGAGTCGGCGGCGACGACCTCGGTCCCGAACGGGAGGCCGAGGGTGACCTCGACCGAGGATCGACTCGAGTTCGCATGGACTCGAGGATCGGCTCGGTCTCCGGGGTCGACTTGGACGTCGACGTCCCGGCGGTCGGGGCAGCGGCGCCAGCGAGGCTAGCGATCAGTGCCCGCTGCTGGTCCATGAAGGCAGATAGTCTGCTCTCCAAGGCTGTCAACCTGAGTCCGACCTCAGGTGACCCAGCAGCCCCCGACTCGGGCCCCGACGGCGTCGGGCCCGACGTCGGACCTCTCGGAGGCGAGTCCAGAAGGACCACAGGACTTACCCGAGCAGGCAACTCCGACTCCAGGCGAGGTCGCTTCGGGAGGTGCTCCTTCTCCAAAGACCCGGGACGGCTGTCGGGGCTATGCGACCTGGCCCTCGCGGAGCCAGGAGCGTCCACCGACGCCGCCCTCGCGGGTTTTGTCTTCCGCCGATGGTCTCCGGAGGGAGAACCCCTGTCGGAGGAGCTTCGGCGATAGTCAGAGCTGGAGCCTCTGGATGCCGAGGCCTCCGACGAGGTCCGGGTACGGCTGGGGTCAGCGAAGATTCTATCCCGCTGATGCCGCCGACTCCTCAACGCTTTGGAGGACATTTTGCCACAGGCTCCACAGATCATTTCTTCATGATCCGGGCCCAGGCAGCGGAGGCAATTATCGTGTGTGTCAGTAAGTGACATATTTCTGTCACACTGACCACACCGCTTGAAACCACTGGCAGCCATCGGGGGAAAAAGGGCCCCTGCAAGGTCAAAGGACCGGGCTGCCAGCGAAAAAAACGAAAACGAAACTGACTAAAAATCAGAAAAAACGAAAAATAAGGGAAGGACTCGCAACGGCGTCGCGAGTCCGGGCAGGAAAACGACCGGCGTCGAACCGAAGTGAAAAACGAGAAAAACTCACGAAAATCAACTTTTTTAGCGGGGACATGACGGGTACGTCTGTAGGGCTCCGCGGAAAAAAGAAGACTGGCTAAGATGGCACCCTTGGGCGGGAAGGCGACCGCGCATGCGCGCTGCAATTCCCAAAGGCTTTCTTTGAAAGCTGGGGAAAATTGCTCCGCGAGGGCTCCGTCGGCGCCGACGTCACCCATATGTGAGGACTGACTTCCTGCTTGGTCCTGGAGAACAGAGAATTGCTGTGAAACTGCCTGGCTAGATCCATCAACCGGAGGGCCCTGTCCACTGGCAGAAATGCCCTCGCCTGAAGAGTGTCTAGCCTTGCTCCTATGAATTCCAAGTTCTGAGACGGGAGCAAAGTGGACTTTGAGAAGTTTATGACAAACCCCAAGTGCTGAAGCAGAGCCACAGTGCGAAGGGTGGCTTGACTGGCCTCCTGGGAAGACTGGCCTCTTATGAGCCAGTCGTCCAGGTATGAAAACACAAAAAGACCTTGAAGCCTCAGGTAAGCCGCCACCACTGCCAGGTACTTGATGAACACCCTGGGAGCGGAGGTTATGCCAAAGGGAAGTACTCTGTACTGGTAGTGGTTTCCCCCCACAACAAATCTGAGATACTGTCTGTGGTCTGGATGAATAAGGATGTGAGTATAAGCATCCTTTAGATCTAAGGAGCATAGCCAGTCTCCCTGCTGGAGGTAGGGCAGCAGGATTCCAAGGGTAAGCATCTTGAACTTTTCCCTCTCCAGGAACTTGTTGAGGTTGCGCAAGTCTAGGATGGGTCTGAGGCCTCCTGTTTTTTGGTACCAGAAAGTACCTCGAATAAAAGCCGTGACCTCTAAGGTGGTGTGGCACCGGTTCCACAGCCTGTTCCTTTAGCAGACTTGCTAACTCCTGAAGGAGTAGGTCCCTGTGCAGAGGGAGTCTTGGAGGCTCTCCTGGAAAATAGGAGGGAGGTACCTGGTGAAAATGGAGAAGATAGCCCTTTTGGACTATATGGAGCACCCAGGTATCTGATGTGACGGCTGACCACCTGTGGGCAAAATGGGCCAGCCGGCCTCCTGTGCTGATGTGAGCCAGCTGAGGAGAAGAGGCTATGCTTGTTGAGTCAAAAAACCCCACCCTGCTGAGCAGGGGCCGGTGTTGGTGGCTTGGGGGCCTTCTGCCTAAGGGGCCCATGACCCTGCCCCTTGGCCTGCTGACCCTGTTGGGGAGCTGCAGAGGCCTGATAATGAGGGTATGGTTTATAGGCAGATGACTTCCTCGGGTAAAAGGTCTTTTTTTCCCGAGCCCTTCTTCTGAGAAGGGGCAGAGGTTTTTCTGGACAGCCGAGTCCTGGTTAGAGTCTCGGTCTCGAGTTCTGCAGCCTTTTCAGCCATGGGCAGGGGACATCGACCAACTTGTCCTGCACCCATGGCTCGAGGTCGGATGACTGTAGCCAAGCCTGTCGGCGGGCACCGATGCCGGCCCCGGCTTCTCGGGCCGAAGCCTCGAAGCCATCGTAGGCTGCTCGAGAGATAAACTTTGAGCACTCTCGAATACCAGTGGACAAGGCTTGGAACCGCTGCAAAGGTTCCTCGGAGAGACCAGCAGAGAACCCGGCAATCTCCTTTGCCAGGTCTCGGAGATACATGCCCATGTAGAACTGGTAAGTCTGGACATGGCAAGCAAGCATAGAGCCCTGGAAGCACTTCTTACCGAGGGCATCCAGGTTCCGGGCCTCCCGGCTGGGAGGCACCAAGGAGTGCATCTTCTGACTTTTCAGTCGATGCATGGCCGATTCCACAACCATGGAGTGGTGCGGTAATTGTGCCTTTTGGAACCCGGGGCTCTTGCGGACTCGATAGATGGAATCGACCCGCTTGCTTAACACCGGCGTCGAGGCCGGGGTCTCCCACATGCGGAAGAACAGCCGCTCCAGCATCGGACGAACCGGTACAGTAAAGGCCTCCTTTGGGGGAGAGTCATACTGGAGGGCCTCGAGCTCCTCGGCTCGAGGTTCCTCCTCGGGATCTGCGGGAAAGGCCAAGGCCTTGGCCATATCCCGCACGAAGTCCAAGAACCGGGTATCCTCCGGTGGGGATCGTCTCCGAGGCTTGGACTCCGGCGAGTCCGATGGGACACACCGAGTCCGATAAGTGTCGGGTGACTCTTCGTCCTCCGTCTCCCAGCCCGACTCCGCGGAGGAGTTATCGAGCTGCTCCGGTCGGCCAGGCACCGATGCCATCCGCCCCGACGCCAAGGGTACCGGCGTTGATGACCTCGGTCCCGAACGGGAGGCCGAGGGAGATCGTGGCCGAGGATCGACTCGAGCCCGCATGGACTCGAGGATCGGCTCGGCCTCCGGGGTCGCCTTGGACGTCGAGGTCCCGGTGTTCAGGGCAGATGCACCGGTGAGACCGGCGATCAATGCCCGCTGCTGTTCCATGAAGGCAGCGAGGCTGCTCTCCAAGGCCGTCAACCTGAGTCCGAGCTCAGGAGACCCAGCAGCCCCCGACTCGGGCCCCGACGGCGGCTCCCCTGGAGGAGAGTCCAAGAGGACTACAGCACTCACGTGTCCAGGAGACTCCATCTCGATATGAGGATGCTTGGCAGGCCTCTCCGACTCCGAAGACCCGGGACGGCTATCGGGGCTATGTGACCTGGCCCTCGAGGAACCAGGAGCGTCCACCGACGCCGCCCTCACGGGTTTCTTCTTCCTGCTATGTTCCCGCGAAGGAGACCCCCGCTCAGAGGAACCCCGATGCTGCTCGGGGCTGGAGTCCCGAGACGTCGAGGCCTCTGACGAGATCCGGGCCCGTCCGGACGCGGAGTCAGAGAAGATCCTATCCTTCTGGTGCTGCCGACTCCTCAATGCCTTCGAGGACATTTTGCCACACGGACCACAGATCATCGGGTCATGATCGGGTCCGAGGCAGTGGAGGCAGCAGTCATGTGTGTCGGTAAGAGACATAAGTTTCTTACACCGATCACACTTTTTAAACCCGCTGGTAGCCATCGGGGGAAAAAGGGCCCCTGCAAGGTCAAAAGACCGGGCTGCCAGTGAAAAAAGAAAAATGGCACGAACGATAGTCACAAAGGACAAAAACCGAAAAAGAGAGAGTGGACTCGATACCGGCGTATCGGGCCAAGGCGGGAAAAGGATCCAGCGTCGAACCGAAGAAGAAAGAGAAAAAATAGGGAAATCAACTTTTTCCTCGGGGAAAAAGGAACAACGTCTGTCGGGCTCCGCGGAAAAAAGAAGACTGAGCAAGATGGCACCCTTGGGCGGGAAGGGAACCGCGCATGCGCGCTGCAATTCCCAAAGGCTTTCTTTGAAAGCTGGGGAAATGCTCCGCACGGGGGCTCCGTCGGCGCTGACGTCACCCATATGTGAGGACTGACTTCCTGCTTGGTCCTGGAGAAGAGTGCTTTCCAAGACAGGAGGTGCAAATGGCAAGTAGCCTTCGGCTCAAACGGTGGACGAGTAAGTTGTTGCAAGACCACATTCAAATCCCACTCAGTTGCCGGTGGACAAACCGGAGGCTTTAGTAGAAGCAGACCTCTGAGAAATCGGGACACCAGGGGGTAAACTGACAGACTGTCCCTCCACCGGTGAGCAGTGCGCTGACAAAGCACCGAGGTGGACCCGAACAGAGTTAGACTTAACGCCTAGGTCTGAAAGGTGAAGTAGATACTGCAGTACTACTGGCACAGGGCAAGAGAAAGGATCTTCATTGCGCTGAGCACACCATACCGTAAACCTACGCCACTTGAGGGCATAGGACTTCCTCGTGGACTGCCTCCAAGAGGCCAAAACCACCTCCTCCACCTCCTTAGGTAGAGGTAAGGGAGCTAGAACTATCCTTTCAGCAGCCAGGCCATCAGATTGAGGGTCCTGAGATTGGGGTGCAGAAGGGAACCCTGCTCTTGAGACAGGAGGTCGTGTTGCAGCCCCCGGGGGAATGGAGCTTCCACCGCCAACTGCAGAAGAAGTGGAAACCACGGCTGCCTCGGCCATCTGGGGGCTACCTGAATCACCGAGGCCTTGTCCCGGAGGATCTTGAACAGAGTTCGGGCCACCAGGGGCGTGGGAGGAAACACATACAGGAGGCCCGTAGACCAAGAGATTAGAAAGGCATCTGCTGCCATCCTCGGGATGCGGTTGTCTGGAGCAAAACCTGGGCAGCTGATGGTTTAGTGGATTTGCAAAGAGATCGATGGACGGAAGTCCCCATCGGAGGAAGATCTGCTGGACCACCAATGGATTCAACTGCCATTCGTGGGGCTAGAGAATCCTGCTTAGCTTGTCTGCTAGGAAGTTTTCCTGACCAGACAGATAAACTGCTTTGAGAAACATGCCTTGTTTGACTGCAAAGGAGCAGAGGTCCCGTGCCTCTTGACATAGGAGCCTGGACCCTGTGCCTCCTTATTTGTTCACGTAGAACATTGCTACCTGATTGTCCATCTGAACTAGGACAGACTGTTGAGAGAGAGCATGGCAGAAGGTTTATTTTATTTATTTATTTATTGATTTATTTAGTGTACACTTGTATCCTGCTACTTCCAGCGATCAGCAGCGGTTTTCAAATAGATAAGGGAAAGGCTGTACAGGCCAGAATTAGAACATACAATATGATTGCAGGGATGGGTAATAAACACTTCAAACGGTTACAGAATTACATTTGATTGTTTGAGAGGAATCTTACATTATACATTTGATTGCTTGAGAAGCGGCTTTACATATTTACCTACTTTACATAATTACAGGATACATTTCTTTCTGGTATGATTAGTTTAAGTGGGCATGTTGCTCAAGTAGTATACTACACTCTGACTAGGTTAGGTTGTAATGGGTCTGAAAGAGGTGAGTCTTAAGTTTTTTCCTGAAATCCTTCAAGTCTTTGTTTGCTCTCAGATCATAAGCAGAGCTAAGCGAATTGCCAGCAGCTCTAAAAGGTTGATCTGTTGTGTGGCCTCCCGAGGGAACCACAGGCCTTGAGTGCACATGCCCTGGCAATGTGCACCCCAGCCCTTTAAAGATGCATCTGTCGTCAGCACCCTGGTGTGTGCTGGAGTCTGAAAAGGTACACCTTTGAGAAGTTTTGGTAGATGTAGCCACCACTGTAAGGAGTTCAGAAGCTGTCTGGACACCTTTACTCTGTCTTGAAGGTCACCGGTGGCTTGTGTCCACTTATCTCTGAGGCACCATTGAGCAGCCCGCATATGCAGCCGGGCATTCGGGGTCACATGTACAGTGGATGCCATGTGGCCCAGAAGCCGCAGGTAGTGCCTGGCGGAAACCTGAGAATTGCTTTGGAACTGTTTTGCCATCAATCTATGGGCCCTGTCCTCGGGCAAGTAAGCTCTTGCCTGAAGGGTGTCTAGTCTCGCCCCTATAAACTCTAGGTTCTGAGAGGGGAGCAAAGTGGACTTTGCGTAGTTTATGACAAAGCCCAGATGCTGAAGAAGAGAGACAGTGCGAAGATTAGCCAGTCGTCCAGGTACGGGAAGACAAAAATCCCTTGATTTCTGAGAAAAGCCGCCACCACCGCCAGGCATTTGGTGAAAACCCTGGGGGCAGAGGTCAGGCCAAAGGGAAGTACCCTGTACTGAAAATGGTTTCCTCCCACCACAAATCTGAGATGATATTTGTTGTTTTGATGGATGAGGATGTGAGTATAAGCATCCTTTAGGTCTAAGGAGCATAGCCAGTCTCCATGCTGGAGGTAGGGCAGCAGTATCCCAAGGGTAAGCATCTTGAACTTTTCCCTCTCAAGAAACTTTTTCAGATTTTGCAACTCTAGGATAGGCCTGAGGCCTCCTGTTCTCTTTGGTACTAGGAAGTACCTGGAGTAGAAGCCTTGTCCTTCCAGGTAGTGTGGCACCGGTTCCACCGCCTGTTCCTTTAAAAGACTTGCCAACTCCTGAAGGAGGAGGTTCCTGTGTAGAGGGAGTCTTTGAGGCTCCCTTGGATAGTAGGAAGGGGGTAGTTGGTGGAAATGGAGCATATAGCCCTTCTGGACTATGCTCAGTACCCAGGTGTCCCCTGTGATGGCTGGCCACCTGTAGGCATACATGGTCAGCTGACCTCTGTGCTGAGTGGAGCCACCGGCGGAGGAGAGGCTATGTTGTGGAAGTCAAAACCACGTTCCCTGCTGTGCAGGAGCCGGAGCTGGCGGCTTGGGGGTTTTCTGCCTATGGGGCCCATGCCCCTGCCCTTTGGCCTGCTGGCCCTGTTGGGGAGCTGGAGAGGCTTGATAGTGAGGGTAGGTTTTGCAGGCAGCACCCTTCCTCGTGAAAAAGGGCTTCTTTCCCGAGCCCCCCTTTTTTTGAGAAGGGGCAGAAGTCTTCCTGGACAGCCTTGTCCTGGTGAGAGTCTCAGTCTTGATTTCTGCAGCTTTTTCAGTCATGGGCTTGCTGAACAGGTTGTCACCTTGGCAGGGGACATCGACCAACTTGTCCTGCACCCATGACTCCAGGTCTGATGACTGTAGCCAGGCCTGACGGCGTGCACCAATGCCGGCCGTGGCTACCCGTGTCGAAGCCTCGAAGCCATCATAGGCTGCTCAAGAGATAAACTTCGAGCACTCTCGGATCCCTGTAGACAAGGCTTTGAATCTCTGCAAGGGTTCCTCGGAGAGACCAGCCGAGAACCCAGCAATCTCCTTTGCCAGGTCCCGTAAGTACATGCCCATGTATAGCTGATAGGTCTAGACACGGCAAGATAGCATAGAGCCCTGGAAGCACTTTCTACCGAGGGCATCCAGGTTCCGGGCCTCCCGGATGGGGGGCACCAAGGACTGCATCTTCTGACTTTTCAGCCTGTGCATGGCCGATTCCACAACCATGGAGTTGTGCGGTAGCTGCGCCTTTTGGCACCCAGGGCTCTTACGGACTTGATAAACGGAATCGACCCGTTTACTAAGAACCGGCGCCGAGGCCGGTGCTTCCCACATACGAAAGAGCAGCTGTTCCAGCATCGGAGGAACCAGAACAGTAAAGGCTTCCTTCGGAGGAAAGTCATACTGGAGGGCATCGAGCTTTTCGGCTTGAGGCTCCTCCTCAGTCTCCGCCAGGGAATGCCAAAGCCTTGGCCATGTCCCTGACGAAGTCCGAGAACCGGGTATCCTCCAGAAGGGACCTTCTCTGAGACTGAGGGAGTCCGACGGTACGCACCGGGTCTGGAAGGTGTCAGGGGACTCCTTGTCCTCCGTCTCCCATGCCAACTCCTCCGAGGAGGAGTCGAGCGGCTCCGGCCGTGTGGGCCTCGATGCCACCCGCCCCGATGCCGAGGGCACCGGTGTCAACGACCTCGGCCCTGCATGGGAGGTCGAGGGAGACCTTGGCTGAGGATCGACTCGAGACTTGATTGACTCGAGGATCGGTCCCGGTGGTCAGGGCAAATGCACCGGTCAGACCGGCGATCAGTACCCGCTGCTGCTCCATGAAGGCAGCCAGGCTGCTCTCCAGGGTCGTCAACCTGAGACCGAGCTCAGGAGACTCCGCAGCCCCCGACTCGGGCCCCGAGGGTGTCGGGCCCAACGTCGGTTCTCCCGGAGGAGAGTCCACGAGGACAACAGATGTTACCTGACTCTGGGACTCTGGCTCCAGGCAAGGTAGTGTGGTTGGCCGCTCTGACTCTGAGAGCCCGGGACGGTGGTCAGGGCTGCGCAACCTGGCCCTCGAGGATCCAGATGCCTCCACTGACACCGCCCTCGCGAGCTTCTTCTTCATTTGTGCTCCCGAGCGGGAGACCCCCTCTCATAGGACCCATGACGACGCTCGGGGTCAAACTCCCGAGATGTCGAGGCCTCTGATGAAGTCCGGATGCGGACGTCGAAAAAATTCTTTCAAGTTGATGCTGACGGCTCCGAAGCGCCTTCGATGACATCTTGACGCACAGGCCACAGACCAGCGGGTCATGGTCGGGCCCGAGGCATCGGAGGCAGCAGTCGTGGGTGTCGGTGAGAGACATAAGTTTCTTACACCGATCACACTTCTTAAACCTGCTGGCAGCCATCGGGGGGAAAATGGGCCCCTGTAAGGTCAAAAGACAGGGCTGCCAGAGAAAAAGCGTGAACGCTAGTCACAAAGGACAAAAACCGCAAAAGAAGATCCGGGCTCGATACCGGTGTACCGAGCCGAGGCGGGATGGGAACCGGTGTCAAACCAGATAAGTGGACGCGAAAAATTGCAGAAAAATCAACTTTTTACCGGGTGACACGAACTACGTCCGTTGGGCTCCGCGGAAAAAGAAAGACTGAGCAAGACGGCACCCTTGGGCGGGAAGGGGACCGCGCATGCGTGCTGCATTCCCAAAGGCTTTTTTTTGAAAGCTGGGGAAATGCTCCGCACAAGGGCTCAGTCGGCGCCGACGTCACCCATATGTGAGGACTGACTTCCTGCTTGGTCCTGGAGAACTACATTACTATACTCCAGTGCCAACCGCCAGGTACATTAGGAACTACTACAAACACTGCCCATTTAGAACCCATAGCAAACCCGCCGTATCGTAACAGCACTACCAGGACTCACAAAGCACCATACTCTACCTATCAAATGGCAACACTGCAAATATTAAACCAATACATTTCAGAGAATAAAAATACATGACTTACTGGGGAAAGAGAGAACAAGTACCAATGTCAAATAGGAATTACATAAACAGAATACCTCAGCTCAGTTACACATGCAGAACATAGACCATCACCAAACAAGGAATCACAATTTAGAAACAGGAAGACAATAATTAAACTGGGAACCCCAAAAGCCAAACTTGGAATGTACAACACTGTAGAAATAAAACTATAAATTAATTTCCTCTTGTACTAAACAAAGCGCAGACGTTAATGATGCACATTTCCCAGAGCTGACATATTCCAGTTAATAAATTCAAAATAAAGAGATATTTTTCTACCTTTTGTGCATTTTTTTCAGTTGCAATTGCTCCATCCACTTTCTTCTGGTTTCTTCGTGTCTTCTGCTAACTGCTGTCCATTTGTCCTTTCTTCTCTCTTCTAGTTTTTTTCCATTCTCTCTCTACATCTGCTTTAACATACTAATCTTTCTCCTTTTACTCCTTCCTCATTCCTATTTCATCCACTCAAATTTTACCCCTCCATCCTCAATCCCCACTTACTCCCCCAGTACCCGGCCAATTGTAGATTTTTCTTCCCTCCCACACACAATATTTTCCCCTCTCCATTTCACTCTCCCAGCCCCATCCCATTCTAATCCTCCCCCAACATCAGCTCCCTTCTAGTTCCAGCCCCACCCAGCATCCGCTCCCTTCTAGTCCCCGCATCAGCCCATTTCCAGTCCTAGCCCCCATCAGCCCATTTCCAGTCCTATCCTAGCCCCACCATCAGTCAATTTCCAGTCCTAGCTCCCCCATCTATTTCCAGTCCTATCCGAGTCCCTCCATCAGCTCCTTTCCAATCCCAGCCCCCAATCAGCCCATTTCTAGTCATTTCCTAGCCCTACCATCAGCCCATGTCAAATCCTAGCTCCCCTCCACTCAGCCCATTTCCAATCTCCAAGCCCCCCATGAGCCAACTTCCAGTTCTAGCCCCTCCATGAGTATATTTCAATCCAAGCCCCACCACAGCCCATTTCCAAGCTTAGCACCCCCCAACAGCCCATTCCCAGTCCTATCCTAGCCCCTCCATCAGCCCATTTTATTTCCAGTCCTAGCTCCCTCCCCTCAGAGCCCATTTCCATTCCAAGCCCCCCTCCCCATCAGCTATTTGCAGTTCAAGCCCCCCCTTCCACTCAGACCATTTCCAGTCCTAGAACCGCCCCAGCCCATTACCAGTCCTAGCCCCCCCATAGCCCATTACCAGTCGTAAGCCCCCCATCAGCCCACTTCCAGTCCTAACCCCCCATCAGCCCATTTCCAGTCTTAGCCCCCCCATCAGCCCATTTCCAGTCCTAACCCCCCCATTAGCCCATTTCCAGTCCTAGCCCCCCATAGCCCATTACCAGTCCTAGCCCCCCATAGCCCATTACCAGTCCAAGCCCCCCAAGCCCATTACGAGTCCTAAGCCCATCATCAGTCCACTTCCAGTCCTAACCCCCCCATCAACCCATTTTCAGTCTTAGCCCCCCATCAGCCCACTTCCAGTCCTAACTCCCCATCAGCCCATTTCCAGTCTTAGCCCCCCCATAGCCCATTACCAATCCTACCCCCCATCAGCCCATAGCCCATTACCAGTCCTAACCCCCCTCCCCCCATCAGCCCAGGTAAAACTTAACAAAACTGGCCGCTGCTGCTGCCGCCGTGGCAACGGCAGAATCAAGTGTCCCGCGGCCCCCCCCCCCCGCCTGCCCGGCAGAGCCCTCGTTGAAGCAATCCTCTCGGCGCCGGCTTTCAGAGCCGCGAAGAGAGAGTTTCTCCTTCTCAGCTCTGTTAAGCCTGCCGGCGCTGATGGGAAACAGGCATTTCCTGTTTTCCATCAGCACCGGCGGGCTTAACAGAGCCGCGAAAGAGAAACTCTCTCTTCGCGGCTCTAAAAGCCGGTGCCAAGAGGATTGCTTCGCGGAGGGCTCTGCTGGGCAGGTGGGGGGGGGGCCGCGGGACAGTTGATTCTACCGCTGCCATGGTGGCAGCGGCAGCAGCCTGTTTTGTTTTTTTAATTTAATGCAGAATGTTGTTTGCGTGGGGCCCCCTGAAACGCAGGGCCCTGTGCAAACAACATTCTTGCTCAATGGACGGGCCGGCCCTGCTTTTTAAATTGCTGTTATTTATCGTCCACCTCTTTCTTTCTGACTTTTATTTGTGACTTTCTTTCTTTCTGGATTCATCTTCCCTCTCCCTTATTCTTCGGGATTTTAACATTCATGTTGATAACACCTCTGACCCTTATGTTTTAAAGCTCCTTTCCCTTCTCCTCATTTGACTTCCAGCTTTGTTCTACTGCCCCCACTCACCAGCACAGCCACTGCTTCCACCTTGTCTTCTTTTCTAATTGCTTACACTCAAACCTCTGTACCTCAATTCTTCCCATATTTGACCATCACCTGCTAAGCTTCATAACCTCCCACCTCAGTCTCCTCCAACCTCTTTAGAAATCTTCATGCTATCAACCCTTCGGCTCTCTCTACCACTCTCTCATCACCTCTTTCCTCTGCTATGTCATTAGTTGAAGAGGCAAGTAGCTTCCTATAACACTGCACTCTCATTTGCTCTGGATGTGCTTGCTCCTCCCATGCCACATCCTGTGAGGCGTATAGTACCTCATCCCTAGCTAGCTTCAATTACCTGCTACCTATGTTGCTGTGCCCATTCAGCTAAGTGCATTTGCCTCAAATCCTGCACCCTTGCAGACTTTCTACACTTCAAATTCATGCTCGCCTCTTTCCAGTCAGCACTAGCCAAACAAGACTATTATATCCAACTGACTAACACTCTTGCCTCTGATCCTCGCCGTCTCTTTACAACTCTCAGCACTCTCCTCAAGGTACTTACGCCTCCAACTCTTCCTTTTCTGTCTGCCCAAACTATGGCCAATTATTTCCATGACAAAGTCCACAAGATTACACTCTAATTCCCCATGAGGTCTGCTCCATCCCCTCTTCCCCTCAATCTCTGCCACCTTTTCGTCTTTTTCTAAGATATCTGAGGAGGAAACCACACATTATCTTTCCTCCTCCAAACTCATCACCACCTCCTCCTCTGATCCTATTACCACCTATTTCCTAAGCTCCATCTCCTCCACTGTCATCCCTTCCATCTCTCATATTCTCAACTTATAGCTTCCCACTGCAACTGTTCCTGCAGCCTTTAAGCATGCTGTGGTTACATCTCTCCTCAAGAAACCCTCACTAGACCCCATTTATCCTAATTATCAACCTATCTCCCTCCTTTCCTTCATGTCTAAACGTATTTGAACGTGCGGTTCATCGCCGTTGCCTTGACTTTCTCTCCTGTCAAGCCCTTCTGGATACATTGCAATCTGGCTTTCGTCCTTTATATTCTACTGAAATGGCTCTTGCCAAAGTCTCCAGCGACCTGTTCCTGGCAAAATTCAAGGGCCTTTACTCAATCCTTATCCTTCTTGACCTTTCTGCTACTTTTGACTCTGCTGACCACCACCTTCTCCTTGATACCTTCTTCTCACTTTGTTTTAAGGGCTCTGTGTTATCCTGGTTCTCTTCTTGTCTCTCCCACAGCACTTTGTGTTTATTCTGGTGGATCCTCCTCTATTGCTATCCCACTGTCATTTGGTGTACCTCAAGGGTCTGTCTTGGGTTCACTCCTTTTCTCTCTGTATACCCAGTCCCTTGGTGCACTCTTCTCCTATCATGGTTTTCAGTACCATCTTTACACTGATGACTCTTAGCTTTACCTTTCTACACCTGAAATCTCTCCAGAAATCCAGGCCTGGATCTCTGCCTGCCTATCTGACATTGCTGCCTGGATGTCTCACAGCCGTTTAAAATTGAACATGGCCAAAACCAAGTTTCTTATTTTCCTCCCTAAACCCATCCCCCCCCCCCCCCCTTTTTCAATCTCTGTGGATACTACTCCCTCGGTTTCCTCGGCTCGCAACCTTGGGGTTGTCATTGACTCCTCCTCTCCTTCTCCACACACTTCCAACTGATAGCTAAAACCTGTCGCTTCTTTCTGGTTCTCTATAACATCATTAAAATTTGCCCCTTCCTTTCAGAACACACTACTAAGACACTTATCCACTCTTTTGTTACATCCCATCTAGACTATTACAATCTCATCCTTGTTGGTTTCCTTCTAAATCATCTCTCTCCCCTCCAATCTGTTCAAAATTCAGCTGTGTGGCTAATCTTCTGCCAGCCTCGATATGTTCATATAACCCCTCTTCTCAAGGCCTTTCATTGGCTCCCTATCCGTTTCTGTATCCAATCCAAACTTCTCCTACTGACTAAGTGCACTCACTCTGCTGCTCAATACCTCTCCTCACTTATCTCTCCCTATACCCCTCCTTGTGTACTCCGCTCTGCTGGCAGATCACTTCTGTCTGTGCCTCTTTCTTCTACTGCCAACTCCAGACTTCGATCCTTCCACCTTGCAGCTCCGTATGTCTGGAACAAACTATGAGTCTGTATGTCAAGCTTCATTTCTGGCCCTTTTCAAATCCAGGCTGAAAATTCACCTCTTCAAGGCTGCTTTTGGATCCTGATCAGCTTAGCCTCCTATGTATTTCCTTACCAGTCCCCTAGATAACTCGTATATCCTTGTCCTCAGCTGTTGTCTGTCTTGACTAGATTGTAAGCTCTAATGAGCAGGGACAGTCTTATACATATGTCTGCACAGCACTGTGTATGCCTTGTAGTGGAATAGAAATGATTGTTAGTAGTAGTACTTCTCTGTATCACAAGATTACATGGTTTGAAATAGTCCAAGCAATCAGATGTGAAATTTCAATCCTCCTGGAAAGTTAGTTTTGAATGCTAGATAGAAAGAGTAGTTACACACCTGTAACAAGTGATCTCTGGGAACAGCAGCAATCATTTTTCACATATGAGTGATGTTCCCCTTGGGAGTCTGTACAGGAACACTCTCCAGTATCCAATAGGAAGCGTGCATGGCTTTCTGCCATCCCTGTGATTCTCCTCAGTGACGTTCATAGCTGAGAAAAAAGGAAAAAAAACCCTACAACTTCAAGGGGAGGAGGGTGCATTGTGAAGACTGATTCCTGCTGTTCCTGGAAATCACCTATATCTCCAGGAACAAGCACAAATGCAGTCTTCACATATGGGACTCCCTAGCTCCAGGCTACCAGAAAACGGTAAGGGGTAGGGCCTGTTACAAATGGGTAAAAAAACGCTAAAGAACAACATGGAGAGTCCAGAGGATTTATTAGACTAGACATCCCCAGCACACCCCCCATAGAGACGGCAGTGGTGGTAGCCTGAATGGACAGAGGGTCAGAGGCGTAGCTAAGTCCCAAAGAGAAGTCAGAGTACGGCTTGGCCAAAGTCACTGTCCTTATAAGAGTCCTTGTCCAAACAGTAATGGGTTGCAAAGGTATGAATCGAGGACCATGTGGCAGCCCAGCAGATCTCCGCTATGGAAACGGAGCTTAAGTGGGCTACAGATGTGGCCATGGCCTGAACATTGTGAGCAGTTACATGACCTTCCAATGTTAGACCCGCCTGAGCGAATGCAAATAATATGCAGTCTGCTATCCAAAGAGAGAGACAGTGTGCTTTGTCAGGGGAGACCAAGGTAACTAGGATCAAAAGAAATAAATAAATGCTTGGATGTTCGATGTACCTTGCTTCTGTCAAGGTAATATACTAAAGCCTGCTTGCGATCTGAGGTATGAAGTGCCATCTCAGCCCGAGATGTATGTGGCTTGGGAAAAAAGGTTGGAAGAATTACCAACTGGTTGAGATGGAAAGGAGATATATCCTTTGGAAGGAAACACAAATGCATTCTCAGGACCACCCTGTCATGGAGAAAATTTGTATAAGGCGCATGTGCAAATAAGGCCTGTAGTTCGCTGATCTGGCGAGCTGAGGTGAGGGCAACTAGGAAGGAGACCTTCCAAGTAAGAAACTTTAGGGAGATAGTGCTAAGAGACTCAAAAGGAGGCTTGAGCAGTTGAGCAAGAGCCACAATAAGGTCCTAGGCGATAGGCGGGGGCCATATCAGTTTGCTCAAGAGGAGAGCCCCCTCATGAAGCGGGCTACCAATGAATGTTTGGAAACTGGTTTTACATCAATCCCCTGATGAGAAACTGAAACAGCACTGAGGTGGACCCAAATGGAATTAGTTTTAAGACCCGTAGAAGAGTGGTGGAGAAGGTACAGCAGGAAAGACTCCACTGGACAACTGAAGTGGTTGAGGGGGGGTACTGAGCATATCAAATTGCAAACCAGTGCCACTTAAAAGCATATATGCGTCACATGGAGTCCTTTCGAGATGCCAGGATATCTGTAATGGCCTCCAGCAAATTGAACAGTGTTTTGGCTATTAGTGGAATGGGTGGGTAAGCATATAACAGACTCATTCCCCAGTGACGAAGGAAATCATCTGGTGCTTGACGTTGTGGAGGCAGCACCCTGGAGCAGAAGCAAGGTGTGGCAAACAGGTCGATCTCTGGGAATCCCCAGAGTCTGAAGATGCGATCAACTATTCTCCAATGAAGAGACCACTCGTGAGGTCGGAGAACCTAAGACTATTCACGAGAATATTCTGCTCTTCCGGCAGTTAAACAGCTCAGAGAACCATTCCATGAACTAGGACAAAGGTCCACATGCGGACCACTTCCTCGCAGAGGAGGTGAGAGCCTGTGCCTCCCTGCTTGTTGACATAAAACATAGTAACCTGGTTGTCTGTCTGAACCAGGATTGATTGATTGATTGTGATAACTGATGGCAAAACGCCTGAAGGGCATTGGCTATTGCTCTCAACTCCAGAAAATTGATCTGATGGGAGGCTTCTTATTGAGACCATAGGCTCTGCGTGCCCAGGCCATCCAGATGAGCTGCCCAACCCTGTTTGGATGCGTCGTAAGGATCCGTTGAGGTGGAGGCATCTGAAAAGGTAACCCTACAAGAAGGTTTTCAGGAGAGAGCTACAACTGAAGGGAGTCCATCAGAAGAGGGGTGACTACCACTCTGTCTCCTAGACGGCCCCGCTTGTTTCCACTGGAAGGAGAGAGTTCACTGCGCTTGGTGCATGTGGAGATGAGCATAGGAAACTACATGGACCATGAAGGCCATGTGACCAAGAAGACGAAGCATGCCTTATGCTGTGGTGTGGCGACTGCACTGAATGATGGAAAGTTATATAGTCATGTCGAGAAGAGCACCTATGAATTCTAGTTTGAGTGGGAGAAAAGTGGGACTTTGGAAAGTTTGACAAATCCGAGATGTTCAAGTACTATAATGGTGCGTTGAATGGACAGATGGATTATCTGTGGTGACTCGCTCATGATGAGCCAATCGTCTAAATAGGGGAAGACAAAGATGACTAGGGTACAGAGATAGGCCGCAACTACTGTTGGACATTTCATGAAGACCCTTGGGGCAGACGCCAGGCCGAAGGGCAGGGCTTGGTATTGGTAATGTCCACCGTCGAACATGAAGTGAAGGTGTACTGCCTGTGAGATGGGTGAATGAGGATGTGTGTGTATGCATTCTTTAGATCCAGAGAACAGAGTCAGTTGTTCCTCTGAAGGTAGGGCAGTAGGTTCCCTAGAGAAGTCACCTTGAACTTCTCTTGTACTAAAAACTTGTTGAGGTTCAGGAGGTCTAGGATGGGACAGAATCCCCTTGATTTTTTGTGAATAAGGAAATACCGGGAGTAAAACCCTAACCTTTCTGGTACGCAGGGAACAAGTTCTATCACATCCTCTCTTAGAAAGGTGGTGACTTCCTGCTATAACTGAGCCTGATAGAGCGGTTCTAGAGGATACTCCCCTGGAAAGAAGGGAGGAAGTAACACGGTGAAATGGAGCAGGTAGCCCTTGAGGACAACCTATAGATCCCGGGGTTCTGATGTTATCAGGGGCCACCCGTGGGCAAAATGGACCAGCCTGACTGCAATGTGAGAAGGCTGGGGGTTCTTCAGGGGAAGTGTGGTAATGTTCTCCAGGAAGCAGTCAAAAGCTAGCCCCAGGCTGGGGCTGTGGAGCTGATTGTGGCTTAGGAGGTTTAGGCTTCTTGGTTTGGTGAAGAGCCTGAGGCTTCTACTGACCTTGGTAAGCCTGATAGGACGTGTAAGCTGGATGATGTTGTTGTCAGGTGCCATCAGTGTCGACTCATGGCGACCCTCTGGATAGTTGTCCTAAACTGTGAATGGTCTTGAGACATTCGGCTGATTGTTGGCGGACTGGCACCTATAGCTGCTGCTGTTGTATCAATCCATCTCATTGCTGGCCTTCCTCTTTTGTGTTGACCTTCTACCTTGCCATGCATGATGTCTTTCTCTAATGATCTCTTTCTTTGCATGATGTGTCCAAAGAATGAAAGTTGAAGTCTTGTCATCTGAGCTTCTAAAGAAAGATTGGATTTTATATCCTCTAGTACTGACTGGTTTGTTCTTCGGGCAGTCCATAGTATTTATTTATTTATTTATTTTACACTCATTTATATACCGCATCTTCCAGCGATCAGTTGTGGTGTACAATTAACAACAGTTAACAAAGCGAAGTTTGTTTTACATAGAACATCTTAACTTTTTACATGGAACATTTTAACTTAAACAAAGCAGAGAGTAATAACTAAGCAGAATATTTCAACTAAACCAGTGTGAGTAACAATTTATCTAAGCAAATGTAATGTCTGTACCACGTATGGCAGTACATAACAGATGCAACTATATACATGTGGAGGTGTTAGGGCATAATAAAATGGAGCGTCATTTCGTTTGAGCTATGTGTGTTGTCCGTTATAGTAGGGAGTGTATACTTGATGTGGGCAGGTTCCGGTTTTAGCCTTTATCTAAGTCGAGTGGAGGGTTTTCCATGGTATTATAGTGTTTAGTGAATAGATACGTTTTCAATTTTTTCCGGAATTCCGTGATCTCTGTCAGTGATCGTAGGTCCTCTGGTAGTGAATTCCAGATGGTTGGAGCTATGTGTGAAAAGGCTCTATTGTTTGTTAATTTGAGAGTTTTTACGAATTCTTTTGGAATCTTTAGTTTATTTAATTGTCCTTTTCTGTGAGTAGGCTTAGGTGGTTCTTTGCATATTAGGTTACATAATGTCTTCGGAGCCATGTCATTTAAGGCTTTGAATGCAGTTATTATTGTTTTGTACATTATCCTGCTTTGTATTGGTAACCAGTGATGAAGGGATGCTAGTATCGGTGTTATGTGTTGGAGTGAGTTTATTTTTAATATAATTCTAGCTGTTGCATTTTGTGCTAGTTGAATTCTTTTGATGTTCTGTTTTGAAATGCCCATAAGTATTAGGTTGGCGAAATCGAAGTGGGGGGTTATGGTAGCCTGTGTTATATTAATAAAATCTTGGATAAATACAAGGGGGCGTAGTTGTTTGAGGATTTTAAGTTTGAAGTAGATTTTCTTTATGGTATTTCTGATGTGGGTTTCCATTGTAAGGTGTGTATCTAAAATGACACCTAGATATCTTATTTCGTTTTTTATTTTAAGTTCTTGGTTTTGTAGTGTTATGTGGGTTGGAGGGATAAATGATTGGTTTTTTGTTACGATTAGGACTTCGGTTTTAGCATGGTTTATATGGAGGTTTTGTGTTTTTAGCCAAATTGTGATTTCGTTATAGCAGTCTGATAGGAGTTGTATATGTAGGTTAGGGATCGTAAATGGTATGTACATCATAATATCGTCCACATAGAGGTGATATTGTACTCCAAATTTTTTAAAGATATTGCAGACCGGTTTTATGTAAATATTGAAAAGTAGGGCTGATAATGCTGAACCTTGTGGTAAACCTATTTCTTGTTTGTATGTATTGGAGGTTTGATTACCTATTCTTACATTTTGCGTTCTGTTATTTAAGTATGAGGTGAACCATTTATGTACGGTGGAGTTTATGCCTATCTGGCTTAGGTTGTTGAGCATTATTGAGTGATGCACACTATCAAAAGCTGCTGATATGTCGATGAAAAGGAGGATGAATGCCTGTTTATGATTGTCAATTCCTTTTAGGAGTGTATCGATTAATACTGTTAGAAGTGTTTCGACTCCGTGGCGGGGCCGGAATCCATATTGTTGTTCGTCAAGTGGGTAAGATGAGTCTATATATTCCTGTGTCTGTAATTGCACTACCTTTTCAATTATTTTGGCCAAAAATGGTATGCTAGAGATGGGCCTGTATGATACTGGAGATGTTTTATCTAATTTGCAATTC
This sequence comes from Ichthyophis bannanicus, assembly GCA_033557465.1. Taxonomy (NCBI): domain Eukaryota; kingdom Metazoa; phylum Chordata; class Amphibia; order Gymnophiona; family Ichthyophiidae; genus Ichthyophis; species Ichthyophis bannanicus. The sequence goes on from CM066040.1 coordinate 158,670,564, forward strand.
TTTAGGATTGGGCGTATTTGCGCATGTTTGAGCGAGGGTGGAAGGTATCCTTGGGTTAGTGAGAGGTTGACTATTGGAAGAATATAGGATAGTAGTGTTGGCAGTGTGTTTTTTATCCATGATACTGGGCATGGATCTAAATACGAAGTTGTGGTATTTAGTCCTGAGATGATAGTTTTTAATGACACTTTTGAAATGGGGTAAAAGTCTGACCATTCATCTACAGACTGGTAAGAAATGTTAATAGTTTCTAAGGACATAGTAGTTTTTTTTTATTTGTTTTGATAGTGATTAGCTAGGGTTTGAACTGAGATGTCAGTGATTTCGTTGCTAGAAGTTTGAGCGTTATTGGTTAGATTTCTGACTGGAAAATAGCTCTCTAGGTCTATTATATGATTTTGCTAAGGTTGCTGCGTAATAGTTTTTCTTTGTGCTGTCTATTGTTTCCTTATATTTTGTGAGATGGTTATTGTATATTTCTTTGTGTATAGACAACTTAGATTTCCGCCATTTCATTTCAAGTTTTCTTAGTTCTCTTTTCATTTGTCTTAGTGTGTTGTTAAACCATGGTGTACTATTTGTTTTGGTGTGTATAGTCTTTTTATTTGGGTGATTATTTTTAGCTGCATTGTTGATGGTTTCATTCCAGTTGTTAACAGCATCATCCAAATCTGATGTGGATGATAAGAAGTGGGGGATTGTTGAATCAAGGAATTCTGTTTCATTAAATATTTTGAATTTTGAAGTAGGGCCACTTCTTATGTAGTTTTTTTTTTTGTGGGTAGTCAAAGAATATGTTTAATAAAAAATAATTAAACTTCCATTTGCTCTATAGAACATCATAGAAAGTAATTCAATAAATTACAAATGACTTTTTTAAGACACTTGTTCATCTACAGAAAGCAAATCCAGACTACACAGAACACAACTGGCAAATATTGCAAATGTCCAATGGAAACTGGACTAAGACTTATCATGAAGCCTGAAACAAGGGATATAAATACAAGGCAAAAAACAGCTAAAGTCCTTTTAGTATCTACCAACACACATACTTTCTATCAAGCTGGAACAGCAACTTCTGTATTAGTGTAATTCTATTTCCTTTCTCTTATAATCCATAAAGGGATTCCTCCAGTGATAAGTCACTTAGTGAAAATGAGAGACTTTCGAGTATGCTATCTGGCTACTTTATATCTTCTGCTCAGTTTAGCAAATAGATTTTTTTAAATGCTGAAATACACAATTACCTGACAAACACATGACTTACCTATGCTTAACAGAATCAGCTGTAGAAAAAGAACACATCCTGAGATTCAAATTACATTTAAGAGGCAGCCCCAGTTTTTACCAGTACACAGAAGAGAGAAGCTGGAGATCAATGAAGAACTGAATGTAGGCTCTATGGGGTTCTGATTTTTCAGTGACTTATCATTGGAGGGATATGTAAAATATGTTCATGTTGCTTTGTTCCCAGACAGATTTTTGTGTTTACCGATAAGAAATAAAGTTGTGAAACTGAAATAGCAAAACTCTACATCAGCTGTAATGGTTTGAAACTGTATTTGCCTTTTTAAATAGAATCACTATGTCAACCAAACCCACTAGAACATAATTAGGAAAATACTTTTTCTTTTTTCAGAAATTGATATAAATTAATTTTTTTTAGCACAAGTCCTTACGAGATTTTCATTTTTGGGCATATAACCGGAAATGAGATTGAAATACTCCATTGACAAGTTAATAGCTCATTTGAAAAACTTTGGCTGCTTGAGAGATGTAATCTAGTCAAATAAAAATTACTATCTTACAAAGAACATAATATTACATATGCAGTATTTCCTCTCATGATGAACTGCTAGCTCCACTTGCTGGAAGTCTGTTATGACCACTATTGCTAAGACACTGAATGAAGTGTGAAAATTTTGCCAACATAGAAAACTCCAGTAACCAACATGATCCCAAAGGTATCTGGATGATTCTGTAAATTGTGTGTAATACTGTATCTAATTAGGGGGTTAATTACTATGCTTACAGAATGATTTTATCAGTAAGAGTCTTGGTGAAAATTTCTAATTTACTGTACAAACAGGCAACCAAGCTATAGTTAATATACAAATTCATCGCTGAAAACCTTCAGTAACTTGCCCTAGTGCTTTTCCATATCTTTTCACCAACACTTAGGTTTCTGGACCATAAATGAGCTACCTTAGCTCAAGCAATTTATTTTAACAAACTAAGATAATTCTGGGCCTCTACTATGCCACAATAACAGCAGCTTCAGCTGGAGAAATCATAACACACATCAAATATTAGACACTAAAGGCTTTTGCTTTATATCCGGTGATTGTATGCAGCGTGAATATTATGTTTGCTATTATTCAAAGTGCATTTTTAAAGGGACACCTCAGCATATAATATGAATTGAACCAATATCCCAACATTGACTTTGGTGTTGTTTGGGAGGGCTGTTTACATTTTAATTGCCCTATACTTACACTGCAACCTAATCTGAAATTTGATCAAGCGTGGGCTTCTCTTTACTACTGTTATTCATTAACTTCAGGAAACTTATGACATATTACACAAAAAATTCTAAGACAAACTTCTCTTATGTGAAATATGCCATGTTCCAGATTCTTAAACCTGACACATTATGAGAAGTCTGCCTCATTTTGGGCATGGAGAACACTAAAGATTAACAGACTTTAAAAAAAAGGTTTGATTACTTTCTGCCAATGACTTAATATAATCCTGACAATTTTTTATTTTTATTTTTATTAAAAGGCTTCCAAAGAATACAGAACATCATAAACCACAAAGATCTTCAAAGAAAAAGCAACAATAATAACATAACGCCAGATCACAGTGGCAGTCAACAATATGCCTTCATTTTTGCAGTTTTAAAATAAGGAAACAGAGAGCAGTGACCCCCCAACCTCCCGTCCTCCCCCCCCCCCGACACCTCCCTAGCCCAGGACCCCCCTCCCATCCAACCTCCCAATCCCCCCCTCTATGGCTCTCTAACGTTCAAGTACGGGGAGGGTGATGAGGAGCAGATACACTCAAGGGGCTAGCTCCCTTTAACGTTTGCAAGTTCCCCTCCTCTTATCCAGCACAGTCACGCACCGTAACGAGAGACAAAAGGTGCCCACACCAACTCAAAGCGCGTCAGGCGCATCCTACTGACCGCTACCCCTCGTTCCATGGTATACATATCCCACATCCGTTCCAGCCAAGTCTGAAAGGAGGGGGCCAAGGCACGCTTCCAGGCTGCTGCAAGGGATAACCTAGCTGCATTCAGACCATGGCGAAGTAAAGCAAGCTGTGGAGCCCGTGCTCCTGGCACCGCGGCCCCAAACAGGAAAATCCCCGGATCCCAAGGGACACTCACTCCCAGAAGCAATTGCATCCGAAATTGGATACCCCTCCAATAGGCGCGAATGCGGGGGCAGTCCCACCAAATATGCCCTAGGGTACCCCGATGCCCACAGTTACGCCAGCAGAGGTCCACCGCGCCAGGATAGAAGCGCACGATCCGCGCCGGAGTCATGTACCAGCGGTACAATATTTTATAATTGGTCTCACGGGCATTAATCGCTACCGCACTTTTCCACAGGTGAGTTTCCACCCTTTCCCATTGCTGCTCAGTATAGGAAAGGTTCAGGTCGGAGTTCCAAAGTTCCCTGTGTCTGGTAGAACACGATTGGGAGCCCTGCAAGTGAGCATACAGGGTCGCCACGAGTCCCTTAGTGGTAGTGCACCCCTCACAGTAACGTTCCAAATCGGTCAGGGCCCGCGCTACTTGGGGCCGAACATGTTTGGATCGAACCCAGTGTATCACTTGCATATATTGATAATGTTGCCTGGCCGGAATGTCAAATTCATCTTGTAACGCACGAAAGGGTTGTAATTGACCATCATCAAAAAGCTGTCCGACCCTACCAAGGCCGTGATGTCCCCACTGCCGAAAAACTGCATCACTTAACCCCGGTGGGAAAGAGGCGTTATCTACTAAAGGAGCTAAAGGGGTTAAGTCCATGTCGCGAGATCGAAAGTGCCGATCCCAACAACGGAGGGTGTGAAGAATATAGGGATTGCTAGTGCGCTTACCACGGCGTAATTTCGGGCCTAACCACAGCCAATCTACCAAGCCAGCTCCCCCCGCCAAATTCATTTCCAGTTGCACCCATCGCTTAGTGCTATCAGCAATCATCCACTCCACCCCCGCCCGGGATTGCGCCGCCGCATAGTACCAATATAAATTGGGCATGCCCATACCTCCAGAGCGCGTACGGGCATAAAGAACCTGTCGCGCCAAGCGTGGACGGCGATAATGCCAAATAAATTTCATGAGCAACTGCTGCCAGGTCGCCAAAGTGGCCCGCGCGATGGGAAGCGGCAAAACCTGAAAAAAGTAAAGGAAGCGGGGAACAACCACCATCTTAACTACGGCTATACGCCCGAACCAGGAAAGGAGCAAGCCCTTCCATACTTCTAGATCCCGCCGAACCTGACGAAGCAAGGGATCATAGTTGGCCTTAAAAAGGTCTGCCCGCTCCACGGTCAACTGCACCCCTAGGTAACATAGAGCTCCGGACACCCAGCGAAGAGGGTAAGCCGCCTGGAGCTCCGCACAAACCGCCCCGGGGACCCCAACATTCAGAATCTCCGATTTAGTGTAATTGATTTTGAAACCGGATACTCGCGTGTAGTTATTGAACAGCTGCATCGCAACTGGAAGGGAGGTGGACGGGTCCACCAGGGACAGTATGATGTCGTCCGCAAAAAGCGCAATCCTATAATCCTCAGGGCCAATGTGAACCCCCCTCAAGCCTAGATGTTCTCGGAAGCTCTGGGCCAAGGGTTCCATCGCGAGAGCAAAGAGTAGGGGCGAAAGAGGGCAACCCTGTCGCGTGCCCCGTTCCAACAGGAAGCGTCTCGAGTGTCCCCCATTGATCCGAACACACGCCTGGGGCATCTGATAAAGACTGCGAACCCAACAGATATAATTAGAGCCGAAGCCCATTTTCTCCAGAACACACCATAAGTATTCCCAGTCAACCCGATCAAAGGCTTTTTCTGCGTCAATCCCCACCAGCAGAGCTGGTTGTGGGTCCCGTTGGGCGACATGAATGACCTGCAACATACGCCTAATGTTGTCTGCCGCCTGGCACCCTGGCACGAATCCCACCTGATCCGGGTGAACCAGGCCCGGAAGGACCCGATTCAGGCGCACCGCCAATACAGAAGCAAATATTTTAAAGTCAACATTTAACAGGGAGATGGGGCGGGTATGATGCCGCGTCGTGCAATGGTTTACCAGGTTTGGGTATCATCACGATCAATGCCTCACGCTGGGATGGTGGTAAAGAAGCCCCTCCCAAGATCTCGTTGAACAGGATAGTCAAGGTTGGCGCCAATTGCACCCGAAACTTCTTATAATATTCTGCTGGGAAGCCATCACTTCCTGGCGCACTCCCAGTTTTCAATCGTCGGATTGCGGTTTCCACTTCATCTATCGTTAATTCAGAGTCTAGCTGAGCCCGGTCAGGGTCGGAAAGACGCGGCAGACCAATCCCCCGCAAATAGTCCTGTACACGATCCCGCTCAAAAGGCTCCGCCTTATAAAGCTGCTCCAGAAAGTCAGCAAAAAGATCGCGTATCTCCCGGGAGATAACCCTCTTCCGTCCCCCAGCGTCACGCAGTTCGCGTACCACTCGCGCAGATTGTTGTTGGCGAAGACGCAAGGCTAGGAAGCGGCCTGTTTTGTTCCCATGCTCATAAAAGTTTTGTCGTAACTTGCGGCGCTTATTATCTAATTCTTTCTGCAAGCACGCATCCAAGGTGGCTCGAGCTGTCCTCCACTGGCGCAGGACCTGTCGCGAACCAGTTCGGGCGTGCTCCGAGCCCAAGCGGGTAGCCTCCGCCACCAACTGGTCGCGTTCACGCGTCCATTTTTTGCGCGTGCCGGCCGCCTCCGCCATGAGTTGACCACGAGCCGTAGCCTTATAAGCCTCCCTCACCGTGGGGAGAGGAACATCCCCAGAGTTGTTAAGCTCAAAAAATTCCATAATAAAACGGACATGATCCTGCACTGCGCCCTGCCGTCGTAGGAACCTCACATCTAGGCGCCAAAGCCTCTGGTGCTCACTGTACAAGCCAGGTGGAAGAGCAAGCCAGCACAGGGCATGATCTGACCAAGTCAGCGCTCCATGTCCAGCCTTCACTCTCCCGTCCATCAGGCGCTGATCCAATAAAAAATAATCAATGCGAGTATGAACCTGATGGACCGGAGAGTAGTACGTATAGCTTCTTTCCCCCCCATGGGTATCCCTCCAGACGTCCCTCAGACCTAAGTCAAGCATGAGGCTTTGCAGGGCCCTGGCTGATCCCCACACTCGCCCCCCAACACGACTTGTAGAATCCAGGTGGGGCACCAGGTGCGTGTTACAGTCCCCCCCCCAGAACAATAGGACCTCTTGCAAAATCCGCCAAGGAGGCTTTCAATCGTGCAAAGAAGGCCCCTTGACCTGTGTTGGGAGCGTAAACATTAGCCAAGGTGAGCAGGTGCCCTTCTAGACGGATATTCAGGAAGAGCCACCTCCCCAAGGTATCTTGTTTTGTCTCCTCTATCTGTAGAGATAGGCTCTGGTGAAACATTAAGGCCACTCCCCGTTTCTTCCGTCCCTGTGCATCCGAGGCCACCCGCACCTTAGTATACGGGGACCTCCTTATCCAGCCCTGCTTACAGTTCTGAAGATGGGTCTCCTGTAGGTAAACAATGTCCCCCTGCAAAGTGCGCAATTCGGAGAACAGGAGGGATCTTTTCCTCGGGGAGTTAAGGCCCTTAACATTCAAAGAGACAAAGCGCACCATTAGCAATTACAATCCACTCCCTCGTTGCCGCCCGCTATCCAAAAGGTCCCAATGGTAGCTCCCCCTCATCAAACCCAGGGAATTAGTTAGCCGAACCCATCCATTCCACTTTCCAAGAACAAAGGCCATAGTCCCTCCTCCCAAGCCCAAGCACACACCCCAATTCCATATTAATAAAAAGCCCCCCCCCCACCCATCTCCCCCCCCTTCCCGTCAATACCACCTGCCTGTTTAAGTTATCACAGGACACGGTAAATTGACCACAAACCCCGAACCCCCCAGAACCCCTTAAGGCAAAAATTCAGCCTAAACAGTGAAGAACAGAGATAAACATACCCCCCACTACTCCTCCACCTCCCCCGGATCATCAAGCTCATCATGCCCCTCTGCCAGAGCAGTAACAGCAACAAAACATTTGCAGATCATCCGCTGCCCCCCATATACCAAAAAGAAAAAAGAGTGGGGACCCCAATCTAATTCCCACCTCCAGGCATCCAAAAGGTCGGGGGCCCACAGAATAGGACTCCCTAAAAAATAAAAAGGAACTCCTCAAGTGCACAGAAAGGAATCAAGTGGGCTTGCCCACCCAAGTCCACCGGGAGTGCTGGGGCTTAGGGGGCAGCGGGTGAGGCTGAGCATTGTCATCTACTAGGCCCGCCTGGCGCAGGGCTCGCCAAGCTTCAGTGTAATCTTTTGCAGAGATCTTTTTGTTGCCCAAGAGAAAGTTCATCCTAAATGGGAAGGACCAGGAATAGCGAATCCCCTTGCTGTTCAGGACCTCGGAGACCGGCTTCATCTCTCTACGTCGCGCCAGGGTGAACGTCGAGAGGTCCTGATAGATAGACACTGTCGCATCTTGAAATCGGACCGTCTTTTTCTCCCGGCCTCGCCGGATAAGAAGCGCAGCATCAGTGTAGCGCAGAAATCTCGCAATAACATCGCGAGGTTGGTTGTTAGGGGGTTTCCCCAAAGCGCGGTGAACTCGCTCAATTTCCATACCAGAGGCGTGTGCAGCCAAGTCCTCCGTCGAGAGCAATTCCGCTATTAGCAATTTAAGTACAGTTGGTAGGTCTTCTCCACCCCTTGCCGCCTCTGGGATGCCACGGAAACGCACATTGTTGCAGTGAGAGCGGTTTTCAATGTCATCAATTTTATAAGTCAGTTCCATGGCTTGCGCATGTTGCCGGTCTAGAGCACATTGTAAATCCATCAACATCCCATCTTGTTCTACCATCTTGGTCTCCACGTCTTCCACTCGAGCTCCCAGCTCCTTGACGTCAGTCCTAAGCTCAGCGACATCTTTCAGCAGGTCCTCTCGTAGCGCGCGAAACTCATTAGCTAGTTCCGCAAAGCCTCTACGGAGTTCTTGTTTGAGTTGAGCCGAGGAGAGTTGTTTATGTGGATCCAAGTCCTCCTCGCTGACAGTCTCATCATCAGAACCTGATGGGAGGGGTTGTTCGTGGGGGCTACTGGGGGCTCCGGATTTGCTCTGCAGGCGTTGAGAGGAGCGCATCCCCTCCCGAACTTCTGAGCTTTTAGCTTTAGCAGCCATTTCACAAAGTCTCCAAAGACTCACAGTGTTAGGAGAGAGGTGTATCCAATGCCAGCAAAGAAGAAAAAGTGGGCACCCCAAGGAGACAGCAGCATCCAGGCTCTCACAAATCTTCAGCACAGTTGCCTCCACACAGTGTCAGGAAACGGGTATAGGCAATGCCAGCAAAGTATAGGGCACTGGGTAATTAGCGAGACAGCAAAAAGAAAAGAAGGAGAAAGCTGTCCCAGCCCTCCCAGGGCAACAGGTGTTTAATAGGGCCCCCAAGTTCCACTCAGAGGGCACATAAGCTTCTGCGGGGCTCCAAGCTGTTAACAAATAGCCCCTGTCTCCCACTCCAGATGTAGGCACAAAATATAAGAAGCAGGAAAGTGGGCGCCCGGACTTACCCCCCTCGGGGCAATTCGTAGAGGCCTAGGATGATGGCCCACTCCGGCAGCTGCCACGCGGTCTCCACGCCGATTCGGCAGGTATCGCAGACAAGATTGAGGCCTCTCCGTGTGCTGCAGCAATGTTTGGAGCAGTTGCCTCCCCCAACCAACGGGCTGCCGCACGATGCACAGTGCAGCGCCCAGGAAGTTGCCGCTCAATCGTGCAGGGCTCCGCTCCGGAATTAGACCCGCGTAGGGCTCTTCTGTTATCCGCGGGAGCAGGCAGGGCCGGGGCCGTCGACGCGTGGAGGCACTCAGCAGGCCGCACTCCCGGAGCAACCCCCAAGATGGTCCAATCTGCTGGAAGCCCGCTAAGCCGCCGAATCTCAGCTCCGAGGAGGACCTCTTTACTCACGCCGATCCAGGGTAGGCAGAGGGGGGCAGTTTGCTAACGTTAGCGCATGTTTGCTATGATTTTGGGGCTGTGAGGACGGAGCTCTAACAAAGTGCGGCCATCACGCTGCGGGCTCACGAGCGCCCCCCCCTTATGTAGTTTTTGACGCTAGCGGTAGGATATGTCAGATTTATTTTGATGATATAATGATCAGACCAAGGCGTCTCTGTGCATTCAATGGAATTTGAATTGACTAGCTTGAAGAGTGTATCAGGAAGAAAAACCAGATCTAGTGTTCCTCCTTTGATATGTGTTGCTGTTTTAATTATTTGATGATAATCTATGTCTGCTATGGTGTCTAGGAATAGTTTAGAGTCCGGTGTTGGTAGTGACGGAAGGTTAAAATCGCCTAGCATGATTACGGGGTTTTGCTCAGTAGATGAGCTAAGGAGTTCAATAAGAGAATCCAGGCCATCTGCTTTTTGGTCTGGGGGTCTATAAATTAAGCAAATTTTCATGAGACCGATTTTTACCAATAATGTGTCTATGTTATTTGAGATATTTGATTGGATTGATTTGGCGTTTAATATCTTTTTCGTCATCATTAGAACTCCTCCGCCTTTTTTATTGGATCTGTGTTTGTAAAATGTGTCATAGATTTCATTATCAAGTTGATTTAGGTAGACTGTATCTGTTTCAGAGAGCCATGTCTCTGTGACGCATAAAATGTCTGGTTATAAGTCTGTTATAAGATCATTAAATATGGGGAGTTTATTTTTTATTGATCGTGCATTAATAAGGATGTATAATAGGGAGGATGGGTTGTTGGAGCAGATTTCTTTTGCATGTTTGTTGTGGGTTTGTTTGTTGTATGTGTATTAGTCTATGATAGTTAATTTTTGGGTAGTTGTTTGCATGAGTGTGTCCAATATGGCAGTCATTTCGGGTATGTGTGTGTATTATAGGTATTGTCATGTGATTTTTGCTGTTTAAACTTAGTGATAGGTCAATTATTATTATCGCTAATAATATACAGGTGTATGATATTCGTATAAGCATGATGTTAGAGTGTAGCATTTTCTGTATTTGGCTCGGTGGTATGTTAGACAGGGTCGTAATGACGTGGGTATCTGGCAGCAGTGGTAAAATCTGATAGAGTTAAGTGGCAATAGGTTACTGGCAACCGTAGGAAGAACAGATATTGGCAATAGGTTACTGTCAATTGTAGGCAGGACAGTTATTGGCTAGGGTATAAGAAATGGAGAGGCTTAGAGCAGTAGGACAATCAACTGTTACAAATTGGCAGTATTGCAATAGGTGAATTGTGGCAATGGTAATGGATCTGATGTTAGATACAGGCAACAGTGACAATTCTGAATTGCGTTACTGGTGACAGCAGTACATCTGAAGTGAGTTACTGACCACAGTAAATCCAAAGTGAGTTGTTGATAACAGTAATGAATCTGCAGTGAATTACTGACAATAGTATATCTGAATTGAGTTACTGACAACAGTTGATCTGGATTGAGTTACCGACAACAGTAATGATTCAGAGGTGAGTCACGGACAACAGTAATAGATCTGATGTGAGTTAACAACACAGTATTCATCACCAGCACCATTATTCAAAGCTATCAATTTTCTTCCTGCCTATCTTTTTCACTGTCCAACTTTTGCCATCAATATGACTTTATTGAAAATACCATGGCTTGAACAAGTCGAATCTTTGTATGGAGAGAGAGATCTCTGGTCTTGAGAATCTTGTCTAAGTCCTTCATAACCATTCTGCCAAGAGCAATGCATCATTTGATTTCTTGACTGCTTATTGCTTCTTTATTGATAGTTGGTCCAAATAGGTTAAAGTTGTCCACTATTTCAATTTCTTCTCCATCAACGTTGAACTTATTGATTTTGCCAGTTGTCAGGATCTTTGTCTTCTTTACATTAAGGTGCAGGCCCATTTTAAGACTGTTTCTTGAATTTGAGAAGCAAATATGTCAAATCGTCTTCACTTTCAGCCAGTAATGTGGTATCATCAACATAGCGAAGGTTGTTGAGGAGTCTCCTACCAATCTTCACACCTCTGTTGTCTTCATAAAGTCCTGTTTCTCTGATGATTTGTTCTGCATATAAATTAAACATGTAGGGGGAAAGTATACAGCCTTGTAATATACCTTTGCTGATTTTAAACCATTCTGTTTCTCCTTGTTCCATTCGAACTGTTGCTTCTTGATCAATGTAAAGGTTGTGCAAGAGAACGATCAGGTGTTTTGACATACCTATGCCTCTTAATGTGGCCCAGTGTTTCTCATGGTTTACACACTCAAAAGCCTTGCTGTAGTCAATAAAACACACATAGATATCCTTTTGGTATTCTTTAGTCTTTTCAAGGATCCATTTCACATCTGCAATGATGTCACTCATTCCTCGTCCTTTCCTGAACCCTGTTTGCACTTCAGATAGTTCTCGTTCCAGGTATGGTTGTAATCTCTGCTGAATAATGTTCAGTAGAATCTTCCTGGCATGTGGGATCAGATCTATTGGGCAATAATTTCTACAGTTAGTTGGATCACCTTTCTTCAGTATTGGTATATAAACAGATCTTTTCCAGTCAGTTGACCATGATGTTGTCTTCCAAACTTCCTGACAGAGCCTTGTAAGTATGGTAACAGCTGCATCAGATTGCTGTAATACTTCAATGGGAATGCCGTCAATGCCTGGTTCTTTGTTCTTTGATAAGGCTTTCAATGCTGCTTCTTTAATCACCAATGGTTCCGGATCATAAGGTACAGACTGAAACGGCTGTTGGTCCACTTGATCTTTATCATATAAAAACTCTGTATATTCTTTCCATCTTTTCTTGATCATCTCAGCATCATTCAATATAGATCCTTGAGCATCTTGTAACATTCCAGTTTGAGGCTGGAATTTTTTCTTTAACTCTTGTAGCTTTAGGAAAGCTGTTCTTGTTCTTCCTCTAATAGTTTCTGCTTCTATTTCCTTGCATGTGTCATTGTAGTACTTTTCCTTGTCCTGTCTTGTTGCACGTTGGACATCTGTTGAGTTCTGGGATTGCCTCTCTTTTTCCTCTGGCTTTAGCTTCTCTGTGTTTCTGAGCAATTTTCAGAGTTTGTTCAGTCATCCATTTTGGCCATTTTTGCTTTTTCACCTTTTGTAGACATTTCTTACTTTCTTCCAACACAGCCTTCTTGATGTCAATCCATAACTCTTCTGGAGCTCTGTCATTTGTATCTAAAGCAGCAAATCGATTTTGCAGGTAGTCTTTAAATTCCAGTAGTATATTCTCAAGGTTATATTTTGCTATATTCATGAATGGCTTGCTCTTTTTTAACTTTAGCTTGAGTTTCCATACTAGTAGTTGGTGGTCTATACCACAGTCAGCTCCAGGTTTTGCCTTTGTTGATGTTATAGAACTTTTCCATCGTTGACTTCTACAGATGTAGTCAATTTGATTTTGTATAATCCATTGGATGAAGTCCATGTGTACAGTCGCTGCTTGCATTGCTGGAAGATGTTTGAGATGAATAGATTGTTGGTCTTGAAGAATTATATCAGTCTTTCTCAAGCTTCATTTCTGTTGCCAAGTCCATATTTTCCAACTATTTTGCTGCCTTCTTTGTTGCCAACTTTTACATTCCAGTCACCCATGACTTGATATCAGGATATCCTGTTTGCATGTTCTGTCAATTTCAGCATGTACTTGTTCATAGAACTCATCAATTTCATCCTCTTCTGAACTGTTTTTGGGGCATGTACTTAAATTATAGTTGGGCTGATAGGCATTTCTCGTAGATGAATAGAAATTAAATGTTCACTGATTGCATTGTATTTCGTTTCAATTCTTGCAAGTTTCTTCTTAATTATAAATGCAATACCATTTCTTCTTTGTCTTTGTCTTTTCATTTCCAGCATAATAGACCATGTGATCATCAGATGCAAAGTGCCCCATGCCAGTCCATTTCAGTTCACTGACACCCAACACATTGTGTTGTACACGCTCCATTTCATTCTTGACCACCTCCAACTTCCATTGGTTCATGCTTCGTATGTTCCATGTCCCAATATGTAATACATTTTTGCAGCTTCTGATTCACACTTCATGTACAGCTACATCAGCAGTCAGACATCCCGAGAGCTTTGAGTCAACCACATTATAAATGCTGGCTTTACTCTGAAAGGTCTTCAGCTCCAACTCAGTAGATAGCTGAGTGCCTGTCTTGGACCCACTGTTCAAGGTCTGAAGACTGCAACCAAGCCAGTCTTCTGGCTCCAATGCCCACTGATGCAGCTCTGCTAGTAGACTTAAAAGATTCAAAAACTGCTCTGGTAATGAATTTGTAACAATCCTGACCATGCTTAACTAATGCCTGCTTCTCTAAAGGAATTACAGCAGAGAACTCATCAAGATCCCTAAGGAACATTCCCATATAAAGCATGTAGGAATTAATACAGGAAGCCAACATTTATTCCTGGAAGCATTGGTGGCCAGAAGCATTGAGGGTATGTGATTCCCTTCCAAGAGGAACCAAAGAGTGGCTCTTGTATTCTTGAGCCAGCACATGGCCAACTTGACCACTATGGAATGGTGAGGTTTCTGGAAGCCCAGGGAATTGAGAACCCTGTACATGGTGTTTTGCCTCTTACTGACTGAGGAAACCGAGAGAGGGGTCTCCCACATCCAAAACAGGAGGTCCTGTAAAATACAATGGACTGGGAGAGTGGCAGTCTTCTTAGGAATCAAGAGATACTGTAGAATCTCCGCTTCCTCGGCACTTGGTCCTTGGCCTTATCCTGGATAAAGTCCTGGAAGGACATGTCCTTGGGTGGGGATTGGCGGCATTCATGAGGCAGTGTCCAACAGCACATCACGTGCCTCTGTGAAACAGAGGACTCAGTCTACGATTCCTAGGCATCTGAATCGGAAAGGAAGTCAAAAGAGTGACAGTCACCATCACGTCTCTTCTGCCAATTTAATGTCAATGGACAATCTCTATGCCGCTGCTGTATAAGAGCGATGACTGTTTCTCCTGCAGCCAATGGGACTCTGCTGCTTCCAGACTAGGCATGGACGTCCTGATGGCACTGGTTCCAGGTTCTGCATCAAGACCTGGGCTGCTGAGGATTTTGAAATACCCGATTCCAGGCTCGGTATCCAGGCCTGGGCTCCCAAAGTCCTTGAGGCCACTGGCACGGAGTATCCCCAACTACCTGCTCCTCTGATCCAATCCCCACCCATCTACTAAGCTCTGAGGAGCAGGTAGTTGGGGATACTCTTAGGTCTGGACAGTATGAGCAAAAGATAATGTGTATATTCTAATATTGCCAACTTTTGTTCATACTATGCTGACCCAAGGAAGGACGTTTTAACCTCCAGATAGTCAAAAATGTATTTTTAGTCCAATAAAAAGATATTGTCTTATATTTATTTTTGTTTTATTTTTATTTACTAATCTTTAAAGTAAACTAACCTGGCAACCATACTATTCCATTAATTGAATCATTGCGTGGGTAATTTTTGGCTGGAGGCCAGGCACTAAGGCTGTTTCTGGAACCCTACAATCATGTGCCTTTAAACGTGTCTTATTTACATGATAACTGCATCACCCTCTGTCCCATGGGCTAAGAGTATCCCCAACTCCAGTCAAACTGAGGAGAGGAAGGCCTAAACTGCTAATAATACTATTAAAAAGCAAACAATAAAATAAAATGAAGATGTGCTCTGCAGGCCATCCATCTAGTAGGCAGCAACACTTCTAGATTATGCTGACTGAAGGTTATGAATAGTTTTAATTCTAATGGAATTTCAGGTCAATCTATATATGCAGATGGGATGAAATACTGCTCTTAAAGAGGACAGCATACATGTCAAGTCTTTGCAATATGCATGTTTATCGGAGCTAACAGTGAAATCCGTGATATAAGCATTACTGTCAAAGATTTCTTACAATTTCCACTGATACAGACCTAGTGCACCGCACATACTTCTTGGCTGCATGTGACTTCTTTTCTCTGGGACATCAGCAACAAATAGATGGCTTAAGGGGTGGCAAAGCTTAAGGGCAAAGAAAGCCTCCCTCACTGGCTCACCCTTTGCAGCAGTGGAAACCTGTGCCTTTGCTCCCATTATTCTCTGTTTCTTCATCTGGCACGGCTGCTGGCATTGCCAGAAGGTTGAAACATGCTTCAATTTTAGTAAAAAGTAGATTACATTGGGTCATACTAAATATTTTCTGTCAATTCCTGTCTTCATCATCAGTTTACCAGCTTGTTAAAACTATTTGAAGTATACAGCTCAAGTTCTTATATTTAAAATGTTTAAATAAAGTGAAGTTTCCACTGCATTACCTTCAGATTAATTCCACCCAGAGTGCTTTTTAAAATATCATTGCTTTTAAAGTTATTACAATGGTGAATTTCATTTCCATCCAGAATTGCTGCACTTCCTGGATACAACTCAATACCAGCCCCCTGGTAAAACATGAGAAAAGCTCATAATATATTTACAATATGAAAACATTAACAAATAAGTTGATAACATTTGTCCCTTGATTTCCACATATGCAGAGCACTCAGCAATCTTGGAATTAATTATGACAAGGGCAGATTAAGAGCTAGGCCAATTATTCTGACAACAAAGGCTGGGGGAAAGGATTTGGCTTCATCCTAACATTTATGGTTTTGATATATTTTGAATTCCAATATTTTATTTATTTAAAAAGATTTATATCCTGCCTTCTCCTGTAATCAAGGCGGTGTACACAGCAACCAATAAAATCAGGACCATGATCTTTAAATCAAAATGTTTATATGCTTCCAAAAAAAAAGAAAAGAAATGTGCTTTTTTTAGACCATATTTTTGGATTGGTATGGCAGTTTCTTTCTACTTCTTTGGGCTTCCAGATAGTGAAGTTGCTTAGCTCTAGCAGGGGTTCTCCATAGACAGCAGGGGTTTGCAGGCACACCTCCCTGGTGATGTCATCGACAAAGCCAGCATGCCAGAGCTCTCCCCCAGCCCAGAGAAAGCTTTCTGATTCCTCTGAGCTTGTACTTGCATTCCTACTTTCCACAAAGCCCTTCTCTCTGTCAATCAATAACATAGCTGGATGCGGAAAGAGTAGTTACTCACCTGTAACAGGTGTTCTCCAGGAGCAGCAGGAATCAGTCCTCACTTATGGGTGTCATCGACGCCGATAAAGCCCCAGCGGAGCATTTCCCCAGCTTTCCATGAAAGCCTTTGGGAATGCTGGCACGCATGCGCGGTTCCCTTCCCGCCTAAAGGTGCCATCTTACCTCAGTCAAATGACATAGCTAAAAACAGCACACAAAATGCAAAAATGAACTATGTACAACTGCAACTCCAAGGGGAGGAGGGAGGGTAGTGAGGACTGATTCCTGCTGCTCCTGGAGGACACCTGTTACAGGTGAGTAATTACTCTTTCTCCAGGACCAAGCAGGAAGTCAGTCCTCACTTATGGGTGACTCCCCAGCTCTGGGCTACCAGGAACCCAGGCTGAACAAGAGAACTCCCTCTAGTCTCAGCAACACAGAAAAGGCTTTTCAAGGACACACCCTCCACAGGTAGCCCAACCAGAGGGCAGGAGTTGCCTAGACCTCAAAGAGATTCCGGAGTACTGCTTGGCCAAAAGCACTGTCTCTACGGGACTCCCTCTCCAGACAGTAGTGGGCTGCAAATGTCTGGCTTAAAGACCAAGTAGCAGCCCTGCAGATGTCTTGCAATGGAACAGAGCGGAGGTGAGCCACTGATGCAGCCATTGCCCTCACATGGTGGGCCGTGACCCTACCCTGCAAAGGAAGGTCAGCCGCCTTGTAAGCCCAGGTGATACAGTCAGCCACCCAGATGGACAAGGTACATTTGGACACAGGCCTCCCCAAGTTATTGGGGTCAAAAGAAAGGAAGAGCTGAGATGCCCTCCTGTGACCTTGCGTACGTTCAAGGTAAAAGGATAAGGCCCTCCTACAGTCCAAGGTATGGAGAACTGTTTCAGCCTGACTTGCATGAGGCCTAGGGAAGAAAGTAGGAAGAACCACCTCCTGGTTGAGGTGGAAAGAGGAGACAACCTTAGGAAGGAACTTAGGGTGAGTCCTGAGGACTACCCTGTTTTTATAGAACCTGGTGTAAGGTCTATCACAGACCAAGGCCTGAAGCTCACTCAATCTCCTAGCCGAAGTAAGGGCTATCAGAAAGAGAGTCTTCCACGAGAGGAAGCGTAGAGGGCAAGTAGCCATAGGCTCAAAAGGAGGTCAAGTCAGCTGCTGCAAGACCACATTCAGCTCCCACTCAGGGGCAGGAGGACGTATGGGAGGTTTGAGCAGTAACAATACTCTGAGAAACCTGGACACCAAAGGGTGCACAGACAAGGAATGGCCCTCTACTAAAGAGTGGTGAGCTGCCAAAGCAGAGAAGTGGACCCGAACAGAGTTGGACTTGAGACCTTGATTGGACAAGTGCAGCAGGTACTGAAGCACTACAGACAGCACAGGAGAAAGGATCCTCTGCACGAAGCTGACACCACACAGAAAACCTCTTCCACTTGAGAGCATAGGTTTTCCTTGTGGACTGTTTCCTAGAAGCTAGGAGAACCTCCTCCACTTCTTTAGGCAGGCCCCAGGGAGCCAACACTACTCTTGCAGCCTTCATGCCATCAGATGGAGGGATTTGAGATTGGGATGCAGTAGAGAGCCCTGATTCTGTGAGAGAAGGTCGGGCTGCAATCCCAGAGGCAGAGGGAGATCCACCGCCAGTTGAAGCAGGAGGGGGAACCAAGGCTGCCTGGGCCACCTGGGAGCCACCAGGAGGACTGAGGCCCTGTCTTGGAGAATTTTGAACAGTGTCCGGGCCACCAGGGGGGTGGGAGGAAACGCATAGAGTAGGCCCTGAGACCAGGGAATCAGAAAAGCATCTGCTGCTACCCTCAGAGGATGCAGTTGCCTGGAGCAGAACCTTGGCAGCTGGTTGTTCAGTGGACTGGCAAACAGGTCTATGAAGGGAAGCCCCCATCTCAAGAAAATCTTTTGAACCACTAAAGGATGTAGCTGCCACTCGTGTGGTTGCAGAATCCTGCTCAATTTGTCTGCCAGGGAATTCTCCTTGCCTGGAAGATAGACTGCTTTGAGGAGCATGTTGTGTTTCAGAGCAAAGGAACAGAGGTCCTGGGCCTCCTGGCAAAGGGGCTGGGAACCAGTTCCGCCCTGTTTGTTGACATAGAACATGGCTACTTGGTTGTCTGTCTGGATCAAGACAGACTGTTGTGCCAGGGAGGCAGTAAAGGCCTTGAGGGCCAAGCGGATAGCTCTGAGTTCCAGCAGATTGATCTGCTGGGACGCCTCCCAAGGAGACCACAGGCCCTGGGTGCACTTGTCTAGGCAATGTGCTCCCCAACCCTGTAGAGAGGCATCGGTGGTTAGGACCACTGTATGAGGTGGGATCCTAAAGGGCACCCCCACCAGCAGATTGGAGGGGTGTAACCACCAGCTGAGGGAGGCCAGGAAACGGTGGGACACTCTGATCCTGTCTCTGAGACTGCCTGAGGCTTGTGACCACTGAGTCCGAAGGCACCACTGGGCAGGTCTCATATGGAGCCTGGCATTGGGGGTCACCTGTACTGTCGACGCCATGTGGCCCAGAAGCCTGAGACAGAGTCTGGCGGAGACCAGGGACCTGTGCAGAAACTTGCTGGCGAGGCCCATGAGCCTTTGTGCTCGGTCCACTGGTAAGAATGCTCTTGCCAGCTGAGAATCCAACCTTGCTCCTATGAACTCCAAGTTCTGGGAGGGGAGCAAAGTGGACTTTGCGAAGTTGATGACAAAGCCCACCTTTTGGAGCAGGTCTATGGTTCTGTTGGTGGCTTGCTGGACCTTGAGAAACGTCTGGCCTCTGATGAGCCAGTCATCTAGGTAGGGAAACACAAAGATGCCCTGATTTCTCAGGTAGGCTGCTACCACTGCCAGGCACTTGGTGAAGACTCTGGGAGCGGAAGTCAGCCCAAAAGGCAGTACCCTGTACTGATAGTGGTTTCCCCCCACAATGAACCTGAGGTACTTTCTGTGGCCTGGATGAATGAGGATGTGAGTGTAAGCATCTTTTAGATCTAAAGAGCATAGCCAATCTCCCTGCTGGAGGTAGGGCAGAAGAGTTCCAAGAGTAACCATCTTGAACTTTTCTTTCACAAGAAACTTGTTTAGGTTTCTGAGATTCAAAATGGGTTGAAGACCACCGGTTCTTCTTGGCACCAGGAAATACCTGGAGTAAAAACCGTGACCGTGGAAGTGGGGAGGCACAGGCTCCACCGCCTTGTCCAACAACAGACTCTGAGCTCCTAGAGGAGAAGGGCTGTATGCAGGGGAGGCCTGAAAGGCTCCCCTGGAAAGTGTGGCGGAGGTAGTTGGTGAAAATGCAGGGCATAGCCTCGATGGACTATGTCCAGCACCCAAATGTCCTGTGTTATCAGGGGCCACTGGTGGGCGAACAAGGCTAGGCGGCCTCCTGTGCAGGGCTGGGTCTGCAAGGGAGGTTTGGCTGTACTCAAGGAGTCAAAAAACCCCACCCTGCTGAGAGGGAGCAGGGGCCAGAGGCTTAGGGGCAGTCTGCCTATGGGGCCCATTACCCTGGCCCTTGGCTTGCTGACCCGGTGGGGCAGGTTGGGCAGCCTGATAGTGTGGGTACTGTTTGTAGGCAGTGCCCTTCCTCGGGTAATAGAGCTTTTTACCCGGACCCTTCTTTTTATGTGAAGGGGCAGAGGTCTTCCTGGACAGCCTTGTCCTGGTGAGGTGCTCAGTCTCGAGCTGTGCGGCCTTCTCGGCCACAGGCTTGCCAAAAAGGTTTTCACCTCGGCAAGGAACATCGACCAACTTGTCCTGAACCCAAGGCTCGAGGTCCGATGACTGCAGCCACGCCTGGCATCGAGCCGCGATGCCGGCAGCCGCAACTCGGGCCGAAGCCTCGAAGCCATCGTAGGCGGCGCGGGACATGAACTTAGAGCATTCCCGTATCCTCGAAGACAAGGACTTAAAACTCTGCAAGGGTTCCCCGGAGAGACCAGCAGAGAACCCGGCCAACTCCTTGGCCAGGTCTCGTAAATACATGCCCATGTACAGCTGGTAAGTCTGGACACGGCAAGCAAGCATGGAGCCCTGAAAACACTTTCTGCTGACTCCATCAAGGCTGCGGGCTTCCCTACCAGGAGGCACCGCGGAGTGCATCTTCTGACTTTTCAGACGATGCATGGCCGATTCCACAACCATAGAATGGTGCAGCAGCTGTGCTTTCTGGAAGCCAGGACTCTTGCGGAGCCGATAAATGGAATCGACTCGCTTGCTCAAAACTGGCGCCGAGGCCGGTGCCTCCCACATTCGGAAGAGGAGCCGCTCCAGCATCGGAGGAACCGGGACAGTAAAGGCCTCCTTCGGAGGAGAGTCGTACTGCAGAGCATCGAGCTCCTCGGCTCGAGGCTCCTCCTCGGGGTCAGCCGGGATAGCCAGGGCAGCGGCCATATCCCGGATAAACTCAGAGAACCTAGTATCCTCCGGAGGGGATCTACTCCGGGGTTCAGACTCAGGTGAGTCCTCATCCTCGGTTTCCCATGCAGACTCGTCCAATGTCGAGTTGGGGTCCGACGCCGGAGGCACCAGCGTCGAGACCCTCAGTCCCGAACGGGAGGTCGAGGGAGACCTTGACCGAGGATGACCTCGAGCCGCAAGGGACTCGAGTATCAGCTCGGTCTCCAGGGTCGACTTGGAAGTCGATGTCCCGGTGGTCGGGGCAGATGCGCCAGACAGGCTGGCCATCAATGCCCGCTGCTGATCCATGAAGGCAGACATTCTGCTCTCCAAGGCTGTCAACCTGAGACTCAGCTCGGGTGACGCAGCAGCCCCCGACTTGTGCCCCGGCGGCGCCGGGCCCGACGTCGGTACTCGGGGAGGCGAGTCCTCGAGGACAACAGGACTTACGTGTCCAGCAGACTCCGGTTCTATACGAGGAACTTTGGTCGGCTTCTCCTGGTCCACGGGCCCGGGACGACGGTTGGGGGTCTTAGACCTGGACCTCGAGGGTCCAGGGACCTCCACCGATGCCACCCTCGCGAGCCGCTTCTTCCTCTTACGTCCCCTCTCGGGGGACCCCCTGTCCGAGGAGCTCCGACGCCTCTCGGGATCGGAATCCCGAGATGTCGAAGCCTCAGACGAGGTCCGGGCACGAGCAGAGGTCGAGTTGGAGAAAAGCCTTTCACTTTGCTGCTGACGACTTCGGAGGGCCTTGGAAGACATTTTTCCACATGGCCCGCACGATTTAGAATCGTGGTCCGGGCCCAGGCACCGAAGGAAGCAGTCGTGTGTGTCGGTGAAAGACATAATCTTTTTACACCGATCACACTTTTTAAAACCACTGGGAGTCATGGGGGTAAAAAGGGTCCCCCGTGAGGTCAAAAGACCGGCCTTCCAGGGAAAAAGAAAAAGTTTAGGCGCGAACGCCTAGCCACTAAGGGCAGAAACCGAAAATAGAAAAGGGGGTTCGATACCGGTGTACCGATCCCGGCGGGAGGGGTACCGACGTCGAATCCGAAGAAAAGAAGCGAAACAACGCTAGAAAAAAAATCTACTTTTAACCGGGAAAACAGGACACACATCCGATGGGCTTCACGGAAAAAAAGAGACTGAGGTAAGATAGCACCTTTAGGCAGGAAGGGAACCGCGCATGCGAGCCAGCATTCCCAATGGCTTTCATGGAAAGCTGGGGAAATGCTCCGCTGGGGCTTCATCGGCATCGATGACACCCATAAGTGAGGACTGACTTCCTGCTTGGTCCTGGAGAAGCAGGTATTTCTGTCTGCAGCACTACGGATTTATTCAGATGACATTCCAGTACTACTCGGTTATGGTATTATTGCGTATGGGGTGGGGGGAGGGGGGTATTGGACAAACGTTTGTAACTCACTGATCCTCCTTGCTCAGGTTATAGCCAAAAGAATATGGTCTTCTATGTAAGATGCTTAAGAGAGGCAAGACCCCATGGCTCAAAGAGGTGTTTCATGGATTCTCCCATAACCACACTAGGGTCCCACACTGGAGGTGATGCTCTGAGTGGGGCTTTTGTGTTCATGAGGCCCTTCATGAATCTCATTACAAGGGTGTGTACTAGGACTGATTCCCTCTCACCTGATGATGGTAAGATGTAATGGTAGATAAGGTGGTTTATGACTGAAGTAGTCTGAAGTCTAGAGTCCGGACAGGTGAAGAGAATAAGCACCACCTGGCTGATAGAACATGAAAAGGATCTTGCCCATGGGAAGATTGTGAGCCCTTTGGGGACAAGGGAATGTATCCAGTACCTGTTTGTAGTGTTTACATAATATAACATTGTTCATTGTATAAAGTTGTTAAATACTGTTCCATGTAATAGTTTCAGTTAGCCTGTTATGATGTAAACCACTCCTGATCGCTGGAAGGGGCAGTATAAAAATATGTTCAAATAAATATAAATAAATAAATTTTCAAAATGAAGCCATTTTTGCTGGTACAATTTCCTTGTGCAGATCTTCTGGACGCCAAAATGATGGCTTTTACATCTTGGGAGACTGAAATGTTTTGCATCAAATGTTCTTCAAGACTGCTCAGTTTAGATGGAGTAGCTGTTCCCAATTCTGAGTTAGGAGCATGGGATGATTCTCTGCTGGGATCGGTGATGCCATACCAGGGCATGTATATAAGAGACACAGTCAATTGTTGAGGAGCCCTCAAGATTGTACATTTTATCCTTCATATTTTGAGAACATGAGTGATCCAGGGAAACAGAGAGAATGTGTAAAGTAGACTTGACTCCACGTTACTGCAAATGCGTTGTGCATCCAGCTGTGCAAACGTGAAAAAGTCTACCTTTAGGGTCTCCCTTTGTACAAAGACTAGCAGGAGGACTTTGTGATTTACTGACCACTCATGTGGGTCCAGGTGCCTGCTTAGGGAATCCATCAAGGGGTTTTGAGCTCCTGGGAGATAGGTAGCCTGGAGCATGGTCTCCAAGGTGCAGAAGAAGTACCAAAGAATGGCAGTCTCTTGACACAATCAGAGGGAGTCTGACACCACCCCCCCCCCCCCCACACACACACTTATCTGCTGGGGTAAAACATAGTGGCCTGGTTGTCTGTCCAGACAAGTTGTATCCTTCATCTTATCCATGCTTAGAACATTCCAAGATATAATAGATGGCTCAAAGCTCCAGAACACTGATATGAAGTGCATATTCTTGACCATAAATGAAGATGAGCCCCAAATCTTATATGGAAGCATTGGTGGTGAAGGTTAACTGATGGAATGGTGCTTGGAATGGACAGTCCTCGACAAGGTTCATCTTGTTGCACTACCATTGCAGGGATTGGTGTAAGTGATGGATGTGCAGCTCAACTAGTAGAATTTTCACGTGCATAGGTTGGTACAGTTCATTCCAATTTGGCTTGAGGTACCACTGTAGTGGTCACATGTGCAGTTGGGCAAGAAGAGCAACGTGGACTGATACCAACATATGTCCAAGAAATTTGAGGACATTGTAAGTGGAAACCAATTATGTTTGAGCTTGATGCTGGGATGAATAATAATCTTGGCTCAGTTTGGCAGATATGCTTTGGATAAGGTATCTGTATACTCCTATAAACTGTATCATCTTTTGGGAAATCATTTCAAATTTGTCCATGTTAATAATGAAACCAAGGCCCTCAAGTGTGCTGGTATTCTCTTGTACAGTGCAAAGAGTGCCTTGTTTGAAAATATCCAAGATGAGCCAAGCATCCATGTACTGACAGATGTAGTGGCCACTGCAGCACAGATGAGCAGCAACCATTATAAGGCATTCTGTGAACACCTTGGGCACTGATGGGATGCTGAAAGGGAGCACTTTGTATTGGAAATATTCATCCTGGAATGTGAAGTGTAGGAATTTCCAATCCTGAGAATGGATGCGAGGTATGTGAGTAAAGGCATCTTTTAGGTTCAGGGAAGCAAGCCTAACAAGGGCTATACATTTCAAGCAAAGGTAAGAGTTTGTGGCTTTCTAAATTACTACCTCTGTCTGGGAGCTCTTAAAAGAGTTTTGGTACATTTTTAAAACAAAGTTACATTCTTTTTGGTGCTTTAGTTTAAACGGGGAAATATTTTGTTTAGTGGGGTAGGTTTAAAATTCTGCTTTAGTATTTTTCTTCAGCTCTTTGAAGCTGCTGACACCTCATCAAAAGTTAGTTCTCTCCCTACCCCCCGCAACTCCCAGCCACCTCTAGAGAGCAATCTTTCTTTATAGAGCACCTCCCCAATTAACTACACACAGGGACTTGGAACAGCATACTTTGAACACACTTAAAGAGATTTAACTGCTTTTTCTCTGAAAGGACAGCTGGGAAACAGGCTGGTAGATCTCTCTCTTTTGCATTAACAGATACCTAAGCTCCATGAACTGAACAATGCCGAGGAAAAATCATATCGGTAAGGCTGTTGCCCCTGTTACAGCTTCTGCCTCCGTCCAGACAGAGGTCCCAATGCCAGTTGCAGAAGCGGTTCCATGTGCAGGGTGCCTTCATACTGAAGCTCTCAGGAAACAAGTAGAGGAACTCAGAGAGGAGGTGGCGAGGCTGAGGAGCATTCAAGACAGTGAGAAGTACATTGATGAGATGCTTCTTACAACATCCAAGCTCTTCAGCAGAGGAGAAGATGAGTGCCTACAGAATAACGAAGGCTGGACACAAGTCACCAGGGCCTGCAGAATCACCAATCCAACTTCCCCAGTCCTTGAACTGAAGAACAATTATGCAGCCCTGGAAATGGAGGAGGTGAAAGCATCCCTGGAAACGGAAGAACCAGAGCTCAAGTGCCCCAAAGTTGCAGAATCAGTGACCACAAGGAAGCGAAGGGTAGTGGTGGTTGGTGACGCTCTTCAGAGGGGTACTGAGGCATCCATCTGCTGACCAGACTTGATGTCCAGAGAGGTATGCTGTCTGCCAGGTGCCAAAATCTGAGATGTTACAGAGAGTTTGCCGAGACTCATCAAGCCAACTGACTATTACCCAATGTTGCTAATCCATGTCGGCACAAATGATACAGCCAGGTACTCTGAGTGTATCAAAAGTGACTTCATGGCTCTGGGACAGAGGGTGAAGCAGATAGGGGTGCAGGTGGTGTTCTCTTCAATCCTTCCTGTTGAGGGTTAAGGCCAAGGCAGAGAAGCTCGCATCCTGGAGATGAATGCATGGCTGTGTGGATGGTGTCATTGAGAGTGTTTTGGTTTCCTGGATCATGGGATGCTCTTTCAAGGGTTGCAGAGCAGAGATGGTATTCATCTGTCCAAGAAAGGTCGACATGTCTTCAGTAGTAGACTGGCTAATCTACTGAAGAGGGCTTTAAACTAGATTCGTTGGGGATGGGTGAAAAGCCCCCAAGTAAGTGAAACATTAAATACTTTTATGGAAATGGGTAAAAGGGGCAACATATGGAAAGTGGTGTGAATAAATGCCCATAGCATGCGAAATAAGATCCCAGATGTTGAAGCTTTAATGGGAGAGGCTGACTTGGATTTAGTGGCAGTTACAGAAACATGATTCACAGAAAACCATGACTGGGATATAACTACTGTATACCAGGCTATACTTTTTTCAGAAAAGACAGGGTAAGAAGAAGGGGAGGAGGAGTGGCACTCTATGTAAAAAATAATATTAAAGCTTTGGAACTACAGAGCTTAAAAAGGGAGAGAGGAGGCACTGTGGGTTAAACTAGAAAGAGGGAAAGAGAAATATATTTGCATTGGCGTGATATACAGACCTCCCTCACAGGAGCAAAAGGTGGACGGAGCGTTAGAGTAGTTACTCACCTATAACAGGTGTTCTCCAGGAGCAGCAGGAATCAGTCCTCACATATGGGTGACGTCGACGCCGACGGAGCCCCCGTGCGGAGCATTTCCCCAGCTTTCATAGAAAGCCTTTGGGAATGCAGCGTGCATGCGCGGTCCCCTTCCCGTCCAAGGGTGCCATCTTGCTCAGTCTGATGACATAGCTAAAAAACAGCAAAAATATCAAAAATAAACTGCAACTCCAAGGGGAGGAGGGAGGGTTGTGAGGACTGATTCCTGCTGCTCCTGGAGAACACCTGTTACAGCTGAGTAACTACTCTTTCTCCAGGACATAGCAGGAAGTCAGTCCTCACATATGGGACTCCCTAGCTTAGGGCTACCAGAGGCCCCAGCTGAAAAATGAGCTCCCTCTAGAGCCTCAGCATGCAAGAACAGAATCTTCTCTGATAACGCCCCCGACCGGTAGCCCAACACCAGGGTCAGAGGGTAGGAGTTGCCTAGACCCCCAAAGAGATTATGGAGTACCGCTTGCCCGAAAGCACTGTCCCTGCGGGACTCCCTCTCAAGGCAGTAATGGGCCGCAAAAGTCTGGTTTGAAGACCAAGTAGCAGCCCGGCAGATGTCTGCCAACGGAACAGAGCGGAGATGAGCCACTGACGCAGCCTTCGCCCTGACACGGTGAGCCGTAACTCGACCCTGCAACGAGAGGCCGGCTGCCCTGTAAGCCCAGCCGATGCAGTCAGCCACCCATATGGACAAAGTACGCTTGGAGACAGCTAACCCCAACTTATTGGGGTCATAAGAGACTAAGAGCTAAACCGCCCTCCAGTGCTCCTGCGTACGGTCAAGGTAGAAGGACAACGCCCTCCTACAGTCCAGGGTATGCAAGACCATCTCAGCCCGGCTAGCATGAGGCCTGGGAAAGAAAGTCGGAAGAACCACCTCCTGATTGAGGAGGAAGGAGGAGACAACCTTTGGAAGGAACTTAGGGTGAGTCCGTAAGACTACCCTGTTCCTATAGAACCTAGTATAAGGTGCTTTTGATACCAGGGCCTGAAGCTCACTCGCCTTACTGAGGTAAGGGCTACCAGAAATAGCGTTTTCCAGGACAGAAAACGCAGAGGGCAAGTAGCCATAGGTTCACATGGTGGGCAAGTAAGCCGTTGCAAGACTACATTTAAATCCCATTCAATGGCAGGTGGACGCACTGGAGGCTTAAGCAAAAGCAGGCCTCTGAGCAAGAGAGCCACCAAAGGATGACTGGAGAGAGACTGACCCTCCACCTGTGAGTGGTGCGCTGAAAGAGCACTAAGATGAACTCTAACAGAATTGGACTTAAGGCCCAGGTTGGAGAGGTGAAGCAAATACTGCAGCACCACAGGTACCAGGCATGAGAAGGAATTCTCATTTGTTGAGTACACCAGGTAGAAAATCTACGCCACTTAAGGGCATAAGACTTTCTGGTGGACTGCCTCCTAAAGGCCAAGACTACGTCCTCCACTTCCCTAGGCAGTAGTAAAGGCGCTAGGACTACCCTTTCAGCAGCCAGGCCATCAAATTGAGGGACTGGAGATTGGGGTGCAAGAGGGATCCCTGCTCCTGAGACAGGAGATCGGGTTGCATCCCCAGAGGAAGAGGCGTGTCTACCGCCAGTTGCAACAGTAGTGGGAACCAGGGGTGCCTTGGCCACCTGGGGGCCACCAGAATCACTGAGGCCTTGTCCCAGGTCACCTTGAATAGTGTCTGGGACACCAGAGGCGTGGGAGGAAACCCATATAGTAGGCCTGTAGACCATGGAATGAGAAACGCATCCGCTGCTACTCTGAGAGGAAGCGGTTGTCTGGAACAGAACCTGGGTAGTTGACGGTTCCGAGGACTGGCAAAGAGATCTATGTTTGGAAGACCCCATCTCAGGAAGATCTGTTGAACCACTAAAGGGTTCAACTGCCATTCGTGCAGCTGCAGGATCCTGCTCAATCTGTCCGCCAGGTAATTCTGCTGACCTGGGAGGTAGACTGCTTTGAGAAGAATGCCATGATTGACTGCCCAGGAGCACAGTTTCTGCACTTCCTGACAGAGAAGGCGGGACCCTGTGCCCCCTTGTTTGTTCACATAGAACATAACCACTTGATTGTCCGTCTGAACCAAGACGGACTGGTGAGAGATGAGATGAGAGAAAGTTCTCAGGGCTAAGCGGATAGCTCTCAGTTCTAATAGATTGATCTGCTGTGCGGCCTCCCAAGGAGTCCACAGGCCTTGAGTACATGCCCCCTGGCAATGTGCACCCCAACCTTGAAGAGAAGCATCGGTTGTCAGCACCTGAGAGTGTGGAGGTGCCTGAAAGGGCACCGCTTGCACTAGATTTGGAAGATGAAGCCACCATTGCAGAGAAGACTGTAGTAGGCTGGATACCCGCACTTTGTCCGTGAGGCTTCCTGTGGCCTGGTGCCACTGAGTCCTGAGGCCCCATTGAGCTGGCCTCATGTGTAAACGGGCATTGGGAGTCACATGGACCGTAGATGCCATGTGGCCTAAGAGCCTCAGGAATTGTCTGGCGGAGACCAGAGAATTACTGTGGAATAGCCTGGCTAGATCCATCAATTTGTGGGCCCTGTCCACTGGTAGAAAGGCCTTTGCCTGAAAGGTGTCCAGTCGAGCTCCTATGAACTCCATGTTCTGGGAGGGCTGCAAACTGGACTTTGCGAAGTTTATAACAAACCCCAGGTGCTGAAGCAGAGCGACAGTGCGAAGGGTGGCTTGATTGGCCTCTTGCGGGGATTGACCCCTGATGAGCCAATCGTCCAGATATGGAAAGACAAAGAGGCCTTGAACCCTGAGGTAGGCCGCTATCACCGCCAGGCACTTGGTGAATACCCTGGGGGCGGATGTAAGGCCAAAAGGCAGTACTCTGTACTGATAATGGTTTCCTCCCACTACAAATCTGAGATATTGTCTGTGGTCTGGATGAATAAGGATGTGAGTATAAGCATCCTTTAGATCTAAGGAGCATAGCCAATCTCCCTGCTGGAGGTAGGGCAGCAGGATTCCAAGGGTAAGCATCTTGAACTTTTCCCTCTCCAGGAACTTGTTCAGGTTTTGCAAGTCTAGGATGGGTCTGAGGCCTCCTATTCTCTTTGGTACCAAGAAGTACCTGCAATAGAAGCCGTGACCTCTCAGGTGGTGGGGTACCGGTTCCACTGCCTGTTCCTTTAGAAGACCTGCCAACTCCTGCAGGAGTAAGTCCCTGTGCAGAGGGAGTCTGGGAGGCTCCCCTGGAAAATAAGAGGGGGGTACCTGGTGGAAGTGGAGGAGATAGCCCTTCTGGACTATACTGAGAACCCAGGTATCCCTTGTGAGGGCTGACCACCTGTGGGTGAACAGGGTCAGCCTGCCTCCAGTGCTGATGGGGGCCAGCTGAGGAGGAGAGGCTATGCCAATGCAGTCAAAAAACCCCTCCCTGCTGAGCAGGAGCCGGAGTAGGAGGCTTGGGGGCTTTCTGCCTATGGGGCCCATGACCCTGCCCCTTGGCCTGCTGAACCTGTTGGGGAGCTACAGAGGCCTGATAATGAGGGTACTGTTTATAGGCAAATGACTTCCTCGGGTAAAAGGTCTTTTTTCCCGAGCCCTCCTTCTTCTGAGAAGGGGCAGAGGTTTTTCTGGACAGCCTTGTCCGGGTAAGAGTCTCGGTCTCGAGTTCGGCAGCCTTGTCAGCCATGGGCTTCCCAAAGAGGTTTTCACCTCAGCAGGGGACATCGAACAACTTGTCCTGCACCCATGGCTCGAGGTCCGATGACTGTAGCCAAGCCTGACGGCGTGCACCGATGCCGGCCCTGGCTACTCGGGCCGAAGCCTCGAAGCTATCATAGGCTGCTCGAGATATAAACTTCGAGCACTCACGAATACCCGAGGACAGAGCATTGAACCTCTGCAAAGGTTCCTCGGAGAGACCAGCAGAGAACCCAGCAATCTCCTTTGCCAGGTCTCGAAGGTACATGCCCATGTACAGCTGGTAGGTCTGGACACGGCAAGCAAGCATAGAGCCCTGGAAGCACTTCTTACCGAGGGCATCCAGGTTCTGGGCCTCCCAGCTGGGAGGCACCGAGGAGTGCATCTTCTGACTCTTCAGACGATGCATGGCCGATTCCACAACCATGTAGTGGTGCGGTAATTGTGCCTTTTGGAACCCGGGGCTCTTGCGGACTCGACAGATGGAATCGATCCGCTTGCTTAAAACCGGCGTCGATGCCAGCGCCTCCCTCATGCGGAAGAGCAACCGTTCCAGCATTGGAGGAACCGGAACAGTAAAGACCTCCTTCAGAGGAGAGTCATACTGTAGGGCCTTGAGCTCCTCGGCTCGAGGCTCCTCCTTGGGATCCGCAGGGAATGCCAAAGCCTTGGCCCTGTCCCTCACGAAGTCCGAGAACCGGGTATCCTCCAGGGGGGGACCTTCTCCGAGGCTCAGACTCGGGCGAATCCAAAGGAACGCACCAAGTCCAAAAGGTGTCAGGCAACTCCTCATCCTCCGTCTTCTAGCCGGACTCCTCGGAGGAGGAATCGAGCGGCTCCGGTCGGGCTGGCATCGATGCCATCCGCCCCGACGCCAAGGGTACCGGCGTCAACGACCTTGGTCCTGAACGGGAGGCCGAGGATCGACTCAAGCTCGCATGGACTCGAGGATCGGCTCGGTCTCCGGTGTCGACTTGGACGTCGATGTCTCAGTGGTCGGGCCAGATGCACTGGTGAGACCGGCGATCAGTGCCCGCTGCTGTTCCATGAAGGCAGCCAAGCTGCTCTCCAAGGCCGTCAATTTGAGTCCAAGCTCAGGAGACTCAGCAGCCCCCGACTCGGGCGCCGGGCCCAACGTCAGCAACCCTGGAGGTGAGTCCACGAGAACAACAGTACTCACGTGACCCGGGGACTCCATCTCCACACGAGGTTGTTTTGCAGGCCTCTCCGACTCCGAAGACCTGGGACGGCGTTCGGGGCTATGCGACTTGGCCTTCGAGGAGTCAAGTGCGTCCACCGACGCCACCCTCGCTGTTTTTTTCTTCTTATGATGCTCCTGCGAGGGAGACCCTCTTTCAGAGGAGCCTCGACGCTGCTCGGGGCCGGAGTCCCGGGATGTCCGGGCCCTACCGGACGCGGAGTCAGAGAAGATTCTTTCCTTTTGGTGCTGCCGACTCCTTAACGCCTTAGAGGACATCTTCCCACACGAACCACAGATCATCGGGTCATGATCGGGTCCGAGGCACCGGAGACAGCAGTCATGTGTGTCGGTGAGAGACATAAGATTCTTACACCGATCACACTTTTTAAACCCGCTGGCAGCCATCGGGGGAAAAAGGGCCCCTGCAAGGTCAAAAGACAGGGCTGCCAGTGAAAAAAGAAAAAATGGCACGAACGCTAGTCACTAAGGACAAAAACCGAAAAAGAGATCCGGGCTCGATACCGACGTATCGGGCCCAGGCGGGAAAGGGAAACTGACGTTGAACCAAAGAAAAACAGGCTAACGCAGAGAAAATCAACTTCTTCCTCGGGTGAAACGAATATACATCCATCGGGCTCTGCGGAAAAAGAAGACTGAGCAAGATGGCACCCTTGGGTGGGAAGGGGACCGCGCATGCGCGCTGCATTCCCAAAGGCTTTCTACGAAAGCTGGGGAAATGCTCCGCACAGGGGTTCTGTCGGCGCCGACGTCACCCATATGTGAGGACTGACTTCCTGCTTGGTCCTGGAGAAAATTGAAGACAAATGCAGCATTGCTAGGAAAGTGGAAGTGATACTGATAGGGGATTTCAAAATGCCAGATGTTGATTGGAACATTCCGGCTGTAGTATCATCTAGAAGTAAGAAGATCCTGGATTCTCTACAGGGAGAACTATTCAGGCAATTGGTAATAGAACCCACATGTGAAGGGGTGATACTGGACTTGGCGCTTACCAATGGTGAAAGTGTTTCTTATTTTATAGTGGAACACCATTTTGCATCCAGTGATCACCAGATGGTGTGGTTCAGTATTAGGATTAGGGCTGTTAGAATCCATTCAAAAGCAAGGGTCTTAGACGTTAGGAAAACTAACTTTGCCAAGATGGGCTAATATCTCAGGAAGTCGTTAGCGGGAAGGGAACAGCTGGGGGATGTAGAAAAACGGGCAAAACTGAAAGGGGATATTTTAAGGGCAACCAACCTTTTTGTTAAAATGGTAAATAAAAGTAAAAGGAGACCGCTATGGCTTTCAAAAGAAGTAGCTGAAAAGGTGAAGAAAAAGAGGGAGGCCTTCATGAAATACAAGGGATCACAGAGAGAGGAAGACAGGCATCTATATTTGGAAAAATTTAGAGAAGCTAGCAAAGTAGTCAGAAAAGCAAAGATTCAAAAAGAGGAGGAAATAGCCAGTGCAATAAAACTGGGGGATAAGACAATTTTCAGATATGTTAATGAGAAGAGGAAGGGCAAAAGTGGTATTGTCACACTCAAGGGTGAAGGGGAGGAATATGTAGAAGCTGATGAGGATAAAGCGGAACTGCTTAACAAATATTTCTGTTCTGTGTTTACAAATGAAGAACTAGGAGCAGGACCTCAGAAGACACTCACCAACAGGAACAGAAGCGAGGGGCATCTTGAACAATTTTCAGAAGACTGTGTTCGTGAGAAACTAGCAAAACTTGAAGTAGACAAAGCGATGGGACCGGATGGGATACACCCAATATGTTCTAGCAGCTCCACTGACTGACTTTGTCAATGCCTCGTTGGAGTCAGGAGTGTTGCCAAAGAACTGGAGAGAGGCACATGTTGTCCCTTTACACAAAAGCGGAAGTAAGGATGTGGTTGAAAACTACAGGAAGGTTATTTTAACTTCGGTGGTGAGTAAATTATTGGAAGAGCTGCTGAAAGAGAAAATAGTGAGGTTTCTGGAGTTCAGCAGATTACGGGATATGAGGCAGCATGGATTCACCAGAGGCAGGTCTTGTCAGATAAATCTGATTGATTTCTTTGACTGGGTTACCAGGGAGTTGGATCGAGGGAGTGCCCTAGATGTGGTGTATTTAGATTTCAGTAAAGCCTTTGACACCATTCTTCACAGGCAACTTATAAACAAACTGAGCACCCTAGGGATGGACCCTAAAGTTACTGCTTTGGTTGGAAATTGATTGAGTGGGAGGCGACAAAGGGTACAGGTAAATGGAGCTCATTCTGAGAAGGAGGTTACCAGTGGTGTGCCCAAGGGATCTGTCCTTGGTCCAATTCTTTTTAACATCTTTGTTAGTTATATAGCGGAAGGGCTGTCGGGTAAGGTTTGCCTCTTTGTGGATGATACCAAAATCTGCAATAGAGTAGATACTCAGGAAGGTGTAGTAACATGAGGAGGGATCTAGCTAAGCTTGAAGAATGGTCTAGAATTTGGCAGCTGAGATTTAATGTTAACAAATGCAAGGTCATGCATTTGGGCTGCAACAATCCAAGGGAGCGATATAGTAAAGGGGGTAAAGTACTTTTGTCCACTAAAGAAGAGCAGGACCTAGTCGTGGTTGTGTCTGATGATCTTAAAGTAGCTAAACAGGTAGAAAAGGCGAAAGCAAAAGCTAGAAGGATGCTTGGGTGAACAGGGAGAGGAATGGCCAGCAGAAGAAAGGAGGTGATAGTGCCTCTGTATAAGTCTTTGGTACGACCTCATTTGGAGTATTGTGTGCAATTCTGGAGACCATACCTTCAAAAGGATATAAACGGGCTGGAGTTAGTACAGAGGGTGGCTAGTAAAATGGTTAGTGGTCTTCATTATAAAGCATATGAGGAGAGACTTAAGGATCTTAATATGTATACCTTAGAGGAAAGGCGGAGTAGAGGTGATATGATTGAGACATTTAAATACCTCCATGGCATAAATGCACAAGAGGAGAGCCTCTTTTGCTTGAAACAAGCTCTGCTACGAGGGGACATGCAGCAGTGATATGCAGAAATATTTCTTTACGGAAAGAGTGGAGGATCCGTGGAATAGTCTGAAAGTGGAGGTGGTACAGATGAGGACAGTATCTGAAATCAAAGAAGCATGGGACAAACACAGAGGATCTCTAAAGGAAAAAAGGGGACTATTGTAGTGGTTAATATGGAAGGACAGACTAGATAGGCCATGTAGTCTTTTTCTTTCGTCATGTTTCTGTTTCTAAAGTTGCAAACTGCCTGATAACCTTTTTTGGGAGGAGATGAAGAAGAATCTGGAACAGAAACCTTTTATCTGTTGGACTTGCAGTACTGATAGTAAATAATAGCAGATAAAGATCAGCATGGTCCATCTGGTCTGCCCAGTAAGGTGGCTAGACTTATAGAGTTACAACTGCCACTCTGTGCAGGTTACCCCTCTCTATTTATGATGTTATTTACATTTGCTTTGATTCCAACCTCTTGTTATATATCATTCAATCGCTTCACTTTTAAAGAGGGAGATGATCTCCTGCTCCAGAACAGGGATGTGCTGGGTTGAACATGAACGTTGACTGGATGGTAGACGAATTGGAGGGAATTCTGAGAAATGTACCTCTTATAATATTTAAGACCTTGTGATCTGCAGTTATAGATTGCCAAGCCTCCCTGAAGTAGTGAAGCCTTTCCCCTACTGGCAGATAATCAAAAGTTCAGGTTAGTTGCAGAAGCTGGGGTTTGTTGCTTCCACTCTCAAGGTTTTGGATGTTGATTATAGTTCTAGGCTGACTGATGTGGAATTGGTGGTCAGTGATACAGCTGGTATCTCCTGCTTGGGTTAAATTGCTGAAAATATTGGTAACGAAAGGCTCACCTATACCAAGGTAGTTGGTATCTTTGACAATGCAGGGCTGGGTCAGAAGGCTGCAAAGAGAGCTCCCTGACAGTGGTCTCTCACTTCATTTATTAGCTCTTTTTCTTAGTCTTCAAAAAAGATATCAATTCCACAAGGAGTATCTGCTAGGCAGTTGTTTAGGTCATCTCAGAAAGTGGAAGATCTGAGCCGAGCCAAGACATCCTTCTGGCACTTATCACTTTGATTGCCAAGTGCACCACTGTATCACAGGCATCATAAATTAACTGAATAAGACAGTAGACCAATTTCTGAAGATTATGCATCTGGCCGTAATCCTGATGGGATGGCAAGTAACAGCGATCATAAGTTTGGAGTAGATCATGATCGTACTGCAGGATCTGAAGCTGATAGATTATAATCTTCAGGGAGAGCATGGCACATTGAAAGTTCTTTCCTAGATGAGGCATAAGCTTGTGTTTTTGAAACTTTAGTCCTCTTGAGGGCTGCTTAGGATAGCACTGACTGCTGTGACTACTGCTGGTGAACGTACCCAGGCAGGTGAAAGACACTGTATTTCAACTCGAGGCATCTCAAGGTGGGAGGTATGGAAGTCTGGACGTCCTGTAGGATTTGATGGACAGGAAGTGCTTTGACTACTTTGCATACACTGTAGGTCTTGAGGTTGGACTGAAAGTCACTGTTGATGCTGGGTGTTTGAGAATTAATGAGTGCATGTGCTCGTGATACCTTCTGCAAATATTTCAGATAGTAATAATCTTTCATTAGTGGTTCTGATGTTGCGTTCTCGGGATGCAAAGAGGAATAGCATGGACTGGCTGGCCCTGGGATGAAGTCCCAGTGATGTGGAGCAGGAAATGGCTTGAAGAGACTGAGCACTGTCCTCAAAGGAAGGATGCTGATAAAGGTCAGAGGGCGAGCCTGATGTTGGATTGTTCTCCAAGCCTGATGGTTTGATTGCAGACATTTCGTCACAATTTGAGGGGACATCAGTGTGGGGTTCCAGATTGTAATGTGCTTGAATGCTTGTGTTTCTACTTATATTGGGGTTGGTGGTGACTCAGCTCTTTGGTCTGCAGGGATTGGTTGGTGGTTTCCCTGAGTGTTGCTGAGGTGTGGTTGCTGTTTCTGAGCATCTTCGACAGCCTCTTCGAGCAACTCAACAGCATCTTTGAGGACATCCGGTCCACAATGGAAACAGCCAAGGAGGACAAACTCCAATTCCTGGATATTCTGGTCACAAGAACAAAACCAGTGAATTCCATATATTAGTCTACAGGAAAGCAACACACACGGACCAAATCCTGAATTTCTACAGCAACCACTCAGTGCCACAAACAAAGCTGCATAAAAATGCTATTCAGAAGAATAGAATCCCACTGCAACACGACATAAGCTAAAACGGAAGAAGAGAAACACCTATACAAGGTGTTAGCAAGGAACGGATACCCATGGTACTGCAGCCAAAAAGCCCCAACCTCCAGACTGAAGGTGCACCCCAACGATTTACTCTCCCTGACATCCAGAACACCTCTGAAATGACTGAGAGATTACTAAGAGACCATGGCATTACAATAGTCCATAAACCAACTGCGACCCTGAGAAGAATCCTGTCAAAACCGAAAGGACAACCAGAGAAAGATCATAGGACAAACGTTGTGTACAAAATTCAATGCGGTGACTGTGGCAAAACTACGTTCGCCAAACAGGAAAAAAACTATCCACCAGGCTATACAAACACCAACTAGCTAGCAAAAGACATGACCCTCTCTCCCTGATCTCAATTCATGAAGACACAGAAGGACACAAATTCAACTGGAATACAACCGAAATCATAGCATGAGCACAAACGAAAAGAGAGAATTTCTGGAAGCTGGGTTTTCCACCACAAAATGGATAAACAGACATACTGACACAGACCCGATCTACCAATCCCTACAGACCAAAGAGCAGAGACACCAACAAAACCTGGGAACAACATCCACACCTCTGCAACCCTCAGGGAAACTAACCAATCCTTCTCTGCAGACCAAAGAGCTGAATCATCACCAACAAGCCACAGAAACAGCAGTCACACCACAGCGACACTCCGGGAAACCAACCAACCAATCCCTGCAGACCAAAGAGGGTTGGTCATCACCAACAGGGCTCAGAAACAGCAAATGGGAGGAAGTCAGCTTCCAGCTGTGCAGCTGCATGCTTGACATTTTAGTACCCCCCCCCCCCCCGACAGTCTCACCTGAGACAGAGGGATGTGGTGGCTGGCAACAGAGATTGTGACTGTCATAAGGAGAGAAGAAAAAGCTGCCAATTTGAGCTCTGCTGGAAATTTTTTTTAAAGAAAACTGGCACACTGTGATGAGAGGGAGAGAGTCGTGGTGGATGCTGGCTACAGATGATATAGAATGACGGGGGGGGGGGCTTTGGGGGAAGTGGGAACGCAGGTGCATGCTCAGAGGAAACAAAATGATTTCTCTGAGCTGGGGGAGAACTCTGGCATGCTAACTCCATTGATGTCACCAGGGAAGTGTGCTTGCATCCCCTTGTCTGTGAAGAATAAATCAGAACTGGAATCTACAGAGGTTATGTTACTATGAATCTTCATTTACAATTAACTGGAGATTTTTCCCATATATCACCATCTCCCCTTCTCTTGCCCAGTCTAGCCTGTGTTACTACATTCCTTAGCTAAAAGACAAAGTAAAGACTTATTCCAGAATCCAGTAACTATGAATCCTGTATTAAGACATCAGGTGTCATTTTCTCCTGGAATATGTGAATGCTACCTCTGCTATCCTATCTAGTTGAGAAGCAGAAGGTGGTGATGGCAATAAAATTCTGGTCTTCTATATGTCAGCACATAGTACTAGCAATGAGACATTGGCCTAGTCGACTTTGTCCTTTATGGTATATATGGTGAAATGAGACCTTACATGCTCATTTTCTTTCTTGGAATTCCCCCAGTCCATCCAGACATGTAGGTTATGCTTATTCACCAGCAGATGGAGGCTGAGAACACACTGAGTTGTAACACTCCTCCCTAAGTAGCCTGTGCCACATACCAAGCAGAGGAATGGAGCCCAAAACCACAATTTTCTGCCAGCACTTGAACTAACTTATACCATCTACCCCCCTTCAGTGAACTTATGGAAACTCTTTTTTTCCTTTGGCTAGAAATATATTACTTGAAATTCAAACATCCCCCCCCCCCCCAAACAGGCTCCAAACAGAAACAGTATCCAGCCATAGTCTGAATAACCGGAAGTTACCCAACAAACAGCTACCCTGAACTCGTCAGCGAACACTGTCTTTAAGAACAGATGCACGACAGAAAAAGAGAGGTCACAGCCAAGTCCAGGGTATGTTCTGGACTGGATTGGAGGGACTCCTGTAAAGAAAATTAGCAGGTAAGGTCACCTTTCTCATTGTCCCTCCAGACCAGACGTGTGGGATGTAACAGAGCAGTACTACCACTGGGTGGGTACCAACACACTATCTCAGGGCACCCAAGCCCCAAAGTTTGCGTGCAGTCTATGACAATGCGCAAAAGAATGCAGAGAAAGCGTAGTTACTCACTTGGTTTGCAGCTTGTCGTGCTGTGAGGGCTTGTGTGCATCAGTGATGCTGAGAGCTAAACTATTGGTAGTTCAACTACTGGCAGGGTCTCCCAAGATGGACAGGTCTCAGCTGAGATGCCAGACCAAGACAAACCACCCATCTGGGCAGCAGCAGAATGGGATAGTGTTGACGGCGGAGGAGGATCACATTTCTGTGACAAAGGCAAAAACACCAAACTTAAACTGCGCAGAAGAAAGGCCCGGCAATCTACTTCTGTATCTTGCCATGAAAACCCAATGGATAGTTACAACAAAACAAATTGTGCTGTAGTGCTGGAAGATGAGACCCCCAGGTTGGAAGGCACTCAACTAGCTACTGGGGAAGAGCTGAAGACTTTTCAGAGTAAAGCCAGCATTTATGATGTGGTTGGATCAAAGCCCTCGGGACGTCTGACTGCTGATGTAGTTGCACATGAAATGAGAGTCGGAAGCTGTAAAGATGTCTTACACATTGGAACATGGAACGTACGAAACATGAACCAAGGGAAGTTGGAGGTGGTCAAGAATGAAATGGAACGTGTACAACTTGATCTGTTGGGTGTCAGCGAACTGAAATGGACTGGCATCGGGCACTTTGCATCAGATGATCACATGGTCTACTATGCTGGAAATGAAAGACAAAGAAGAAATGGCGTTGCATTTATAATAAAGAAGAAACTTGCAAGAACTGTAATGAAATACAATGCAGTCAGCGAACGCATAATCTCTATTCGTCTACGAGGAATGCCTATCAACACAACTATAATTCAAGTATATGCCCCAACAACAGCTGCAGAAGAGAATGAAATTGAAGAGTTCTATGAACAAGTACAAGCTGAAATTGACAGAACATGCAAACAGGATATCCTGATAGTCATGGGTGATTGGAACGCAAAGGTTGGCAAAGAAGAAGAAAAAGTAGTTGGAAAATATGGACTTGGCAACAGAAATGAAGCTGGAGAAAGACTGATAGAATTCTGCAAGACCAACGATCTATTCATCTCGAACACCTTCTTCCAGCAACACAAGCGGCGACTGTACACATGGACTTCACCCAATGGATTGTATAAAAATCAAATTGACTACATCTGTGGAAGTCAACGATGGAAAAGCTCTATAACATCAACAAAGACAAAACCTGGAGCTGACTGTGGTACAGATCATCAACTACTAGTATGCAAACTCAAGCTAAAGCTGAAAAAGAGCAAACCACTCATGAATGCAGCAAAATATGACCTTGAGAATATACCACTGGAATTTAAAGACTGCCTGCAAAATCGATTTGCCTCTTTAGATACAAATGATAGAGTTCCAGAAGAGTTATGGAATGACATCAAGAAGGTTGTGTTGGAAGAAAGCGAGAAGTCTCTACAAAAGGTAAAAAAGAAAAAAACGGCCAAAATGGATGACAGAAGAAACTCTGAAAATTGCCCAGAAACGCAGAGAAGCTAAAGCCAGAGGAGAAAGAAAGACAATCACAGAACTTAACAGAGATTTCCAACGTGCAGCAAGACAGGACAAGGAAAAGTACTACAATGACGCATGCAAGGAAATAGAAGCAGAAACTATTAGAGGAAGAACAAGATCAGCTTTCCTAAAGCTACGAGAGTTAAAGAAAAAGTTCCAGCCTCGAATTGGAATGTTACAAGATGCTCAAGGTTCTATGTTGAATGATGCTGAGAAGATCAAGAAAAGATGGAAGGAATATACAGAGTTTTTATATAATAAAGATCAAGTGGACCAACAGCCGTTTCAACCTGTACCTTATGATCTGGAACCATTGGCGATGAAAAAAGAAGTTGAAGCAGCATTGAAAGCCTTATCAAAGAACAAAGCACCAGGCATTGATTGCATTCCCATAGAAGTATTACAGCAATCTGATGCAGCTGTTACCATACTTACAAGGTTCTGCCAAGAAATATGGAAGACAGCATCATGGCCAACTGACTGGAAAAGATCTGTGTTTATACCAATACTAAAGAAAGGTGATCCAACTGACTGTGGAAATTATCGCACAATCGCTCTGATCCCACATGCCAGCAAGATTCTACTGAAGATTATTCAAAAGAGACTACAATCATACCTGGAACAAGAACTACCTGAAGTGCAAGCAGGGTTCAGGAAAGGGCGAGGAACGAGAGACATCATTGCGGATGTGAGATGGATCCTTGAAAAGACTAAAGAATACCAAAAGGATATCTATTTGTGCTTTATCGACTATAGCAAAGCTTTTGACTGTGTAAACCATGAGAAACTCTGGGCCACATTAAGAAGCATGGGTATACCAGAACACCTGATCGTTCTCTTGCACAATCTGTACATTGATCAAGAAGCAACAGTTCGAACGGAACAAGGAGAAACAGAATGGTTTGAAATAAGCAAAGGTGTAAGACAAGGCTGCATACTTTCCCCCTACTTGTTTAATTTATATGCAGAACAAATCATCAGAGAAGCAGGATTGTATGACGACAGAGGTGTGAAGATTGGAAGACTCATCAACAACCTTCGCTATGCTGATGATACCACATTACTGGCGGAAAGTGAAGATGATCTGAAACATTTGCTTCTCACAATCAAAGAACATAGTCTCAAAATGGGCCTGCACCTTAATGTAAAGAAGACAAAGATCATGACAACTGGCATAATCAACAGGTTCATCGTCGAAGGAGAAGAAATTGAAATCGTGAATAACTTTAACCTACTTGGATCAACTATCAATAAAGAAGCAACAAGCAGTCAAGAAATCAGACGACGCATTGTTCTTGGCAGAATGGCTATGAAAGACCTAGATAAGATTCTCAAGAGCAGAGATGTCTCTCTCCATACAAAGATTTGACTTGTTCAAGCCATGGTATTTTCAAT
This sequence comes from Ichthyophis bannanicus, assembly GCA_033557465.1. Lineage (NCBI taxonomy): Eukaryota > Metazoa > Chordata > Amphibia > Gymnophiona > Ichthyophiidae > Ichthyophis > Ichthyophis bannanicus. Next base: position 158,711,864 of record CM066040.1, read on the forward strand.
AACATCATATGGATGTGAAAGCTGGACAGTGAAAAAGATAGACAGGAAGAAAATTGATGCCTTTGAATTATGGTGCTGGCGGCGAATACTGTGTATACCATGGACTGCCCGAAGAACAAACCAGTCTGTACTAGAGGAGATGAAACCTAAGCTTTCTTTAGAAGCTCAGATGACAAGACTTCGACTTTCATACTTTGGACACATCATGCGGAGAGAGAGATCATTAGAGAAAGACATCATGCTTGGCAAGATAGAAGGTCAACGCAAAAGAGGAAGGCCAGCAATGAGATGGATCAATACAATAACAGCAGCTACGGGTATCAGTCTGTCAACAATAAGCCGCCTGACTGAAGACCGAACACAATTTAGGATAGCTATCCAGAGGGTCGCCATGAGTCGACTCCGACTCGACGGCACTTAACAACAACAACAACAAAAGGCGATCTCCGGGAACAGCAGGAATTTAGTCTTCACATATGGGTATCGTCGGTACAGACGGAGCCCGTGCGGGAACGCTCCCCAGCATCCAATAGGAACGCTTTTGGGAGCATCCCACAGCGCATGCATGCTGCCTTCCCACCTCTGTACCTCTCTCACTTCAGTTGAGTTTATAGCTGAGACCAAAGGAGAGAAGTAGAGAAAGAGATAGAGACAACTCCTAGGAGAGGTGGGTGGGTTGTGAAGACTGAATTCCTGCTGTTCCCGGAGATCACCTGTTACAGATGAGTAACTACGCTATCTCCAGGAACAAGCAGGAATGTAGTCTTCACCTATGGGGACTCACAGCTGAAAGGGGTGACCCCAGCAAGCTGCAAACCCAGGTGAGATGGGTCATGCTTCCTCCCATGGCCCTCTGGCATCCAAACCATGGACGGTGGTTAGGAGTTGCATTAAGTATGGAAGAGATGCTGGAGAACAGCCTAGCCAAACGAGGCATCCCGACAGGAGTCCTTGTCTAAGTAGTAGTGGGCTGTGAAGGTGTGTACTGAAGCCCAAGTGGCTGCTTTGCAGATGTCATCAATAGACAGAACGAAGGTTAGCCGTTGAGGCTGCCATTGCTCTCACAATGTGAGCTGTGACATGGCCCTCGAGAGAAAGTCTTTTACTCTGATATGTATGTGGTGTCCCCCAGATTTGAAATACTCGAGCAAGCTGGTACGAGTGGAGGGACCACTCGTGTGGCAGCAGTATTCGACAGTCTGTCTGCCCATAGGTTTTGAATGCCCGGAAGGTATACGACAAACAGGTGAATTTGCAACTCTCTGGCGAGGGCCCATAGTCGCAAAGCTTCATTGCATAGCGACAGAGAGCCTGTTCCGCCTTGCTTGTTCACATAGAACATAGCTACCTGATTGTCGGTTTGGACCAGAACTGTTTTGTTGCTGAGATGGGTCTGAAAGACTTGAATAGCATTGAAAATAGCTCTCAGCTCTAGGAGGTTTATATGAAGGGAAACCTCCTGTGAGGTCCAAAAACCCTGAGTGGAGAGATCGTGCAAGTGGGCTCCCCAACCCATCTTGGACGCATCTGTTGTTAGGGTGGCCTGATATAGAGGCTGCTGGAAAGGAGAGCCTACGAGGAGGTTTTCCAGAGATTGCCACCATTGCAGGGACAAAATCAGACGTGTGGTATTTCTGATTTTGTCCTTTAACTGACCCGAGGCCTGTGACCCTTGAGAGGGTAGGGTCCATTGGGCTGCTCGCATGTGGAGGCGAGCATAGGGAACCACATGGACAGTGGATGCCATGTGTCCCAGAAGTTGAAGCATCTCTCGAGCAGTAAGGAACACCTTCATAGATACTTAAAATGCCAGTTGTATTATTTGTAGACAGCGTGGCTGTGGCAGGAAAGCCCTTGACTGCCGTGTGTCTAGACGAGCCCCTATGAATTCGAGAGATTGAGAGGGGGTAAGATGAGATTTTCGAAGTTTTATGACCAGTCCCAAGTATTGAAGAATTCTCATTGCTCGAGAAAGAGCAAAGCTGGCTTCTGGAGCTGTCAATGCTCGAATGAGCCAATTGTCTAAGTAAGGGAAGATGAATATTCCCAGAGTCCTCATAAATGCTGCTACTACTGCCATGCATTTTGTGAAGACTATTGGGGCAGAGGCCAGTGCGAAAGGAAGAACTCTGTACTGGAAGTGTCTTCCTTGGACCAGGAATCAAGGAACTTCCTGTGATCTGAGTGGATGAGAATATGCGTGTACGCATCTCTTAGATCTAGAGAACATAGCCAGTCCTGACTTTGAAGGTATGGTAGAAGTATCCCGAGGGAGATCATTTTGAACTTTTCTCGGAACAAATATTTGTTTAATTCTCTGAGGTCTAGTATATGCTTGTGTCCCCCTGTCTTCTTTGGAATAAGAAAATAGGGGGAGTAAAATCCCATCCCCTGTTGGGGTATGGGTACTTCTTTGATTGCTCCTTGAGCGAGAAGTGATGTGACCTCCTGCCACAAGAGGTTGGTGGCAGGGGCCTGAGAAATGAACTGTTTTATTATTGTAGGTGGGGGCAAGTTGAGAAAATGAAGCTTGTACCCCAGTCGTACAATGGACAGAGCCAAATTTTTTGATGTTATTTGTTGTCATCTTTTGCCAAAATAGCATAGTCTTCCTGGAATGGTTAAGGGTTCTGGACCTTTCAGGGGCAGAATGACTAAGTTCTCTAGGTAGAAGTCAAAAACCCTGAGAGGGCTGGATCTATTGGGGCGGTTGAGGTCTTTGAGCTTGCGGCTTTCTTTGCTGTCTGTTCTGTTGTTGCCCCTTCTGGGGAACATGAAGCAGACAGTGGCTTTGATGGGTGTAAGATGGGTAAAGTTTCTTTTTCTTATTGAAAAAGGATTTTTTGAATGTTTTCTTCTTTGCTGGGTTGGCTGTAGACTTTGATAGTCTGTTCAAGGTAGTATTTTCAGATTCAAGCTGATTAGCCTTGCCCTGCCAGTCCTTGCCAAAGAGATTTTCTCCTGTACAAGGAATGTTTCCCAGCTTTTCTTGTACCCACTGTTCTAAGTCTGATGCTTGAAGCCAAGCAATACGACGTGCTCCTATGGATATAACAGAGGTTCTGCTAATACATTCAAAGCAATCAAAGGTAACACAGTTCATGAATTTAGAGACATTCTGGGCATGCTTGACCAGAATAAGGTAGTCTGCTCTTGACTACCTAATGTACTAATGAGCTCTAAGTCTTTTGTGACTTCTTCCAGGAACATTCCCATATAAAGAATGTAGGAACTGATCCTGACTGATAGCATGGAGGATTGAAAGCATCGACGCCCAAAGGCATCGAGTGTCCTCGATTCCCGGCCTGGAGGATTAGAAGAATGTGTTTTAGCACTCTTGATTCTTCACATAGCCGATTCCACTACCATTGAATGGTGTGGTAATTGAGTTTTTTGAAAACCAGGACAACTTGGCACTCGGTACACAGTGTCAAGGCGTCGGGAATGTAAAGATATCGTTAAAGACGTTTCCCACATTCTCAACATTAGATCATGTAAGATCTTGTGAATGGGAAGCATAGCTGCCTCCTTGGGAGCCATAGGGTATTGTAGAATTCTTAATTCTTCTGCCCTAGGTTCCTTTTCTGGAATCACAGTGATTGCAAGACTCTTTGCTAAATCACATATGAAATCCTGGAAGGACATATCTTCTGGAGGAGACATCCTGCGTTGAGGAGAAGGAGTTGAATCCTCTAGTAGGTTCGCTCTGGTACCGGTAGAATTATCAGAGTCATCGGAACCGGAAGACTCAAGGGCACTCTGTACCGGGTGCTCCCGTAACGCATGGTATCGGTACCGCTCAAAGTCGGTACCGAAATGTCTCGGTTCCTGATCCCCGATACCCGAGATAGACTCAAGGCTAGGCATGGGGGGAAGCAGTCCTGTCGAAGCAGGTACTGTCTGTACCGGTACCGATGTCAGTACCGATACCTGTTGAACCGTCTGTAACGGTCTTAGCGGTACCGAAGCTGCTAAGAGGGATGCTAGACTGCGTTCAATAGCGAGGATTCTTTTATCCATCGCTGCTGCCGATGCCTGGGTGTCGGTACCGGTGGAAGCAGCTATGACCCCAAAACATGGCACAGTAGTTCTGCAGAGGTGGAAAACGGTGAACTATCCTCCAGGGCAACGCCAGTGGCATCTTGATACTTTGAAGGAGCTTTACCCTTCGAGGACCGGCCAGTCTTAGAAGACTTAAGTTTAGTTACCTGAGATTCATGGGAGGAAGATGAAGCCCTGGAAGACATCGATGCAAGTGACATCATATCCGCGGCAAACAGGGTACCGAGTTTTGCAGTTCTATTCTGCAGGCCCCTTTTGATCATCCTCGTGCAGGAGAGACACTCCATTGGACAATGTTCAGGGTCTAAACATTTTAGACACCAATCATGGGTGTCTGTGATGGAAATGGTACCGCCACACTTTGAGCATTTTTTGAAACCTCTAGCTGGTTTCTCCGTGAAGAAAAGTGCGCCTAGTGCCCAAAATGGCGCCTAGCACCAGAAACAGGGGAAAGAACCCTGAAGAAAATACAAGGTTTTGTTTTGTTTTTTTGAAAAGAAGGAAGAAGAAGTACTGGCGGTACCGGTAGGCATCGAATGAAGGCAGACGCGACCACAAAAAAACAAAGAATAAAAGGAAATTTTCTGCGGTGACAGGGTACACGTCCTGTTGGCTCCACGGAAAACGAAGAACTGAAGTGAGAGAGGTACAGAGGCGGGAAGGCAGCACGCATGTGCTGTGGGATGCTCCCAAAAGCGTTCCTATTGGACACTGGGGAGCGTTCCCGCGCGGGCTCCGTCGGTACCGACAATACCCATATGTGAAGACTACATTCCTGCTTGTTCCTGGAGATGTCAAAGATTGCCCTACAAATGTCCCAAGGCAGAACCAAACTAATTTTTGCCCAAGAAAAGCTTGAGCTCGAGTAGAGTGGATTTTCAAACCTGCCAGAATCGCTCGCCCTTTCAGCAAGTATGAGGATTCAATAGCCTCCCGGATCCAGCGAGAAATGGAGGCCCATTAAACAGGACAAAGAGCAGCTCTGAAAGCCGAAACACCGCTGTAACCTTCAAATAGTACTTTAGCGACCAACGCACATCCAACAAATGAAGTACCCTGGACTCAGCTGACTCTGAAGCACCTCCAAAGACTGGTAACACTACTGCCTGGTTCAAATGGAAGGGAGAAATGACCTTGGAAAGAAAGGAAATCACCGACCGAAGAACCACTTTTTCCATTGAAAAGACCAAAGACTCCCGACACGACAGAGCCTGCAGTTTGGAAATAAGGCGAGCGTAACGGCCACCAGGAACACCACATTCAACATCAAATCCTTCAAGAAAGACCCCTAAGGGCTCAGAGGCTCCACAAGAGCTGAGAGCACTAAATTGAGATCCCATAATGGAATCACAAGACGACAAGGTGGACGCAAGTGTTTGACACCCTATTGTTGTTAAGTCCGTCGAGTCGATTTTGACTCCAGGTGACCCTCCGGATAATTGACCCAAACTTTGTTTGGTCTTCAGCCAAGTGGTTCATTGTTGATAAAGCGGTATCCATAGCTGCTGTTATTGTATTGATCCATCTCATTGCTGGACTTCCTCTTTTACAGTGAACTTCTACCTTGCCAAGCTTTATGTCTTTCTCCAATGATCTTCACATGATATGTTCAAAGTATGAACGTCAAAGTCTCGTCATCTGAGCTTCAAAGGAAAGCTTAGGTTTGATCTCCTCTAGTACTGACTGGTTTGTTCTTCCGGCTGTCCACGGTATACACAGTATTCGTCGACAGCACCATAATACAAAGGCATCAATTTTCTTCCTGTCTATCCTTTTCATTGTCCAACCTTCACATCCATATTACGTTATTGAAAATACCATGGCCTGGACAAGTCAAATCTTTGTATGGAAAGAGACATCTCTGCTCTTGAGGATCTTGTCTAGGTCCTTCATAGCCATTCTACCAAGAGAAATACGTCATCAAATTTCTTGACTGCTAGTCCTTTCTTTATTGATTGTTGATCCAAGTAAGTTAGAGCTGTCAATTATTTCAAGTTCTTCTCCATCAATGATAAACTTACTGATTTTGTCAGTTGTCAGGATCTTTATCTTCTTAACGTTAAGGTGCAGACCCATTTTAAGACTATCTTCCTTGATCTTGAGAAGCAAATGTTTTGAATTGTCTTCACAGTAATGTGGTATCATCAGCATAAGTTGTTGATGAGTCTTCCACCAATCTTCACACCTTGGTTGTCTTCATACAGTCCTGCTTCTCTAATGATTTGTTCTGCATATAAATTAAACAGGTAGGGGGAAGGTATGCAGCCTTGTCGTACACCTTCACTGATTTTAAACCATTCTGTTTCTCCTAGTTCCATTTGAACTGTTGCTTCTTGATCAATGTTAAGGTTGTGCAAGAGAACAATCAGGTGTTCTGGTACACCCATGCTTCTTAATGTGACCCAGAGTTTCTCATGGTTTACACAGTCAAAAGCCTTGCTGTAATCAATAAAACACATATGGATATCCTTTTGGTATTCTTTAATCTTTTCAAGGATCCATCTCACATCTGCAATAATGTTTCTCGTTTCTTGCCCTTTCCTGAACCCTGATGAATGATCTTGAGTAGAATCTTGGTGGCATGTGGGATCAGAGCGATTGTATGATAATTTCCAGTCAGTCACCTTTCTTAAGTATTGGTATTAACACAGATCTTTTTCAGTCAGTTGGCCATGAATTTGTTTTCCAAATTTCCTGGCAGAGCCTTGTAAGTATGGTAACAGCTTCATCCGATTGCTGTAATATTTAAATGGGAATGCCATCAATACCTGGTGCTTTGTTCTTTGATAAGGCTTTCAATGCTGCTTCAACTTCTTCTTTCATCACCAATGGTTCCTGATCATAAGGTACAGGTTCAAATGGCTGTTAATCTTTATATAGTATAATGACTCTATATACTCTTTCCACCTTTTTTTATCTTCTCAGCATCATTCAACATGGATTCTTGAGCATCTTGTAGCATTACAATTCAAAGCTGGAATTTTTTCTTTAACTATTGCAGCTTTAGAAAAGCCAATCTTGTTCTTCCTCTAATAGCTTCCAATTTTATTTCCTTGCATGTGTGACTGTAGTACTTCTCCTTGTCTTGTCTTGCTGCATGTTGGAAAACTCTGTTGAGTTCTGTGATTGCCTCTCTTTCTCCTCTGACTTTAGCTTCTCTGCATTTCTGGACAATTTTCAGTGTCTTCAATTATCCATTTTGGCCATTTTTGCTTTTTCAACTTGTGTAGAGACAACGCTTTCTTCCAACACAACCTTCTTTGTCATCCCATAACTTTTCTGGAAATTTGTCATTTGTATCTAAAGCAGCAAATCTATTTTTCAGGCAGTCTTTAAATTCCAGTGGTATATCCTCAAGGTCATATTTTGCTGCATTCATGAGTGGCTTGTTCTTTTTCAACTTTAGCTTGAGTTTGCATACTAGTAGTTGGTGATCTGTACCACAGTCAGCTCCAGGTTTTGACTTGGTTGATGTTATAGAACGTTTCCATCATTATCTTCCACAGATGTAGTCAGTTTGATTTCTGTACAATCCATTGGGTGAAGTCCACGTGTACAGTTGGTGCTTGTGTTGCTGGAAAGAAGGTGTTTGAGGTGAATAGATCGTTGGTCTTGCAGAATTCTATCAGTCTTTCTCCAGCTTCGTTTCTGTTGCCAAGTTCATATTTTCCAACCACTTTGCCGCCTTCTTTGTTGCCAGCTTTTGCATTCCAGTCACCCATGACTATCAGGATATCCTGTTTGCATGTTCTGTTAATTTCATCTTGTACTTGTTCACAGAACTCATCAACGTCTTCCTCTTCTGCAGTTGTTGTTGGGGCATACACCTGAATTATAGTTGTGTTGATGGGCTTTCCTCGTTTGACACCCCGCAAGAAGCAAATGACATCAGCATGCAAAACTATAGTCTGACCCTCTACGTGACCCCAGAAGCAGGCCAAGACCCCAACCTGCACCTTCAAGGAACCCAGGGCTAGACCTTTCTCAAGTCCGGCTTGTAATTGGCATAGTTATTCACCTCTAACAGGTGTTCTCTGGGGACAGCAGAAATCAATCCTCACATATGGGTGACATCAGCACTGTCTGAGCCCACGCAGATCCACTCCCCAGCTTTCACAGAAAACCTTTGGCGTCACACCGCACATGCACGGTCACCTTCCCGCCCAAGGGTGCCATCTTACCCCAGTATGATGACATAGCTCATAGAAGCATAAAAAGAAAACAACTCCACATGGAGGAGGGAGGGTTATGAGGACTGATTCCTGTTGTTCCCAGAGAACTGCTGTTACAGGTGAGTAACTACGCTTTCTCCCGGAACAAGAAAGAAGTCAGTCCTCACATGGGACTCCCAAGCTATAGGCAACTGAAAAAAACTGTAAAAAGCCACGGGCGACCCAAAAAGCAGACCGTAAAGGACAGCAGGCTGGTTGGATGAATGTCCAGAATGGCAATACCAATATCGAAGATGCTGTCCCCCTCTCCGGTAGCCTGGACACAAAGGGCTGGAGAGGGAAGGAGCTGCACTATTCCCCAACGAGGTGACAAAGTACTGCCTGGTCTCCTCCAAGCAGTAGTGCTCTGTGAAGGCATGGACAGAAGACCAGGTGACAGCCTGTCAGATGTTCAACAAGGGCACAGAGTGCAAGTTGACCACCAAGGCCGCCATGGCACGCACATTGTGTGCTGTGACATGATGTTCCAGAGAAATGCAGCCTGCTGGTAGGCAAAGGAAATTCAGTCAGCCACCCACCTTGAGAGGGTGCACATGGAGACTGCTATACCAAGTCGACTGGGATCAAAGCAGACAAAGAGCTGCACTGAGTGGCAGTGGGGCTTTGCCCTCTGGATGTTAAAGGACACAGCCCTCTTGCAGTCAAGCGTATGTAGGAAGGCTTCCGTCCTAGAGGAGTGAGGCCTGGGAAAGAAGGTAGGGGGCACCACCACATGATTGAAGTGGAAACCACCTTGGGCAGGAACTTGGGGTGAGTCCAAAGGATGACTCTGCTTCTGTGGAATCTAGTTTAGGGCATATGGGCTGCCAGCGCCTGCAGTTCGCTCACATGCCTGGCTGAGGTGAGCGCCACAAGGAAAACAACCTTCCAAGACATACTTGATATGGCATGTCACCATGGGCTCAAAGGGGGGAGCCCATCAGCTTCCCCAAGACCATGTTAAGGTGCCACGCCACTGGTGGCGGATGGACAGGGGACTGGGACAGGAGTCATCCTCTCATGAAGCGGCCCACTAGAGGGTTCACCGAGATGGCCTGGCCATCCACCAGGAGGTGGTGCGCCGCAATGGCACAGAGATGCACTCTGACCGTATTGATGCAAGAGGTATCACAAGATGTCTTGCACAGCACAGGAGAAAGGGTTCTGACCCCCATCTGTGCACCACAGCGAAAACCTGTGCCATTTAAACTCATAGGCCCGATGTGTGGAATTCATATGCAAGGTTAGCAGGACAACTTCTACCTCCCTCGCGAGGCGGTGGTATGCAATGGCTAACCTCTCAGCATCCAGGCCATCGACGCAAGAGACAGAAGATTAGGATGCAACAGCATCCCATCCTCTGGAGACAGTAGGTCTGGAGAGCTTCACAGCAGTAGTGGATCCCTCCAGGATAGCTGCAGGAGGAACCAGAGTTGCCTGGGCCACCTGGGAGCAATGAAGATGACTGAGGCTACCTCCACCTGTATCTTGAGGAGAGCCCGTGGAACTAGGGGCATAGGCGGGAAGGCATACAGGCAACCTCTCATCCCCAGGTCGGCCTCTGGGAGCAGAAGTGCAGCAGTTGGGCATTCTCCAGACTGGCAAAGAGGTCTATCTCCAGGACTCCCGCCAGTGAAAGAAGACCTCCCCCAGTACTGTCGGGTTCAGTTGCAACTTGTGGGGCTGGAGGATCCGGCTCAGGAGGTCAGTCAGCACATTGTCCTGGCCCAGCAGATAAACCATCCTGAGGGAAATGTTTCTCTCCACTGTAAAGTTCCATAGATGAACTGCCTCCTAGCAGAGGTGATATGAGCCCATGCCTCCCTGCTTGTTGAGTTAGTACATTGCCATCTGATTGTCTATTTGGACCTGGACCATCTGCCCTATAAGATGGGCTTGGAACACCGAAGGGCCAGGTACACTGCCCAGAGTTCCATCAGGTTGATCTGCAAAACACTCTCCCCTGGGGACCAGGGGCCCTGCAACTGTAGATGATCGCAGTGGGCTCCCCAGCTGAACTTGGATGCATCTATCGTGAGGACACACTACACAGGGGGGGACTGGAAAGGCAGTCTGGCTCCAAGGGTGATAGAGTCCTGCCATCAGGCAAGGGACGCCGCCAGGACCGGCATGACCTGGATCCTGTCCTCCAGGCATCCTGAAGCCTGCATCCACTGAGCAAGTGTCCACTGGGCCTGCCACATGTGTAGGCGAGTGAAGGACGTGATGTAGACCATAGATGCCATGTGCCACAACAGGCAAAGCATCTGTCTGGCTGTCACTGTCGTGCAGCCCTGCACGGAGCAGACAGGAGCAGCGCCCAGTCCTGCGGATGGAAGGCCCGTACCTGGGTGGAGTCCAGCAGAGCGCCGATAAACTCTAAGCATTGAGTCGATAACAGATGAGACTTCCGGAAGTTGACCATGAACCCGAGGCACTGGAGCCAGCCCTATGTTGCAAAGAGCTGCATTGTGCGCTGCCTCCGGCGAACTGGCTCTAATGAGCCAGTCATTCAAATAGGGAAAAACAAAGACCCGTAGGAGATGGAGGCGGGTGGCCACAACTGCTAGGCATTTCATGAACACCCGAGGAGTCGAGGCCAGTCCGAAGGGGAGCACCCTGTACTGGAAGTGTCAGCTCCTGACAACAAACCGGAGATACTGACAGTGCCTTGGATGTGTCAGAGTGTGGGTGTAAGTATCTTTAAGATCCAAGGAGCAGAGCCAATCTCCCTGCAAGAGGTAAGGCAACAAGGTTCCAAGGGATACCATTTTGAACTTTTCCTTGAACAGGAAGTAGTTGAGGTCCTGCAGATCCAGAATGGGTGTAAAGCCCCCAGGTTTCTTGGGGACGAGGAAGTAGCGGGAGTAGAACCCCTTGCCCTGGAAGGGCTGGAGAACGGGCTCTACCACATAATCTTTAATCTTGAGCTACCTCTACAGGAGCTCCCTGTGCAAGTCGTCCATGGGCAGTTCCCCTGGGAAAGGGAGGAGGCAGCTGGAAGAAATGGAGAAGGTACCTCTCCCAGACCACCTGCAACACCCAGGAATCTGTGGTGATATCTGGCCATTGGTGTGAGAAGTGTACCAGCAGTCCTCCCGTGAACCTTTGGGCCTTCAATCTCCTGGGGGAGGGAGGCTATGTCCAAGGAGTCAAAAGCTCCTTCCAGGCACTTGAGGCGCTGTTTGGGACTTGGGGCCTTTTGGCTTACAGGGGACATTGCCCTAGCCCTTGTCCTGCTGCCCCTGTGGGGGAGTATGATAGGCCAAAAATATGGGGGTATTTTCCCATAAGCCTTCTTGGTCTTCAGGTAGAAGGGCTTTTTCCCCAAAGTCTTCCTGTGGGAAGGATCAGACGACTTCCTGGACAGCCAGATTCTGGTCAGGAATTCTTTTTACAGCTCATCCGCCTTCTCCATCATGGGCTTGCCAAAGAGATTCTCTCCCCAACAAGGTATGTCGGCCAACTTGTCCTATTCCCATTGCTCCAGATCAGAGGACTGTAGCCAAGGCAAGGTGTCGGGCACTAGTGCCCACCGTAGCTGCACGAGCCACCAACTTGAAGCTGTCGAAGGCTGCCCGAGATTGAAATTTGGAGCGCTCCTTGACCGAGAAAACCAGGGTCCTGAAGCGCTTAGAAGTTTTCCTGCCAACCCAGCCGAGAACCCGAAGAGCTCCTTTGCCAAGTCCTCAGGTATATGCCCATGTACAACTGGTATGCCTGAATCCAGGCTGTGAGCATTTAGCCCTTGAAACACTTTCTGCCAAAAGCATCCATGGTGCAGGTCTCCCTAAAAGGGGGCACCGAGGAGTACATCTTCTGGCTCTTGCTGTGATGCATGGACGACTCTACCACCATGGAGTTCTGAGGCAGCGCAGTCTTCAGGAAACCGGAGCTCCTGCTGACTCAATACTGAGAATCGAGTTGACTGTTCACAACTGGCATCATCATCGGGCTTTCCCACATCCAGAACAACAGCCATTCCAGGATGGGTGGTATGGGCACCATCAGCCCCTCTCAGGGGAGCCTTGTACTGAAAGATCTCGAGATCCTCGGTACAAGGCTCGTCCTCGGGTATCGCCACGAAGACAAGGGCCTGGGACATCCCCCTCAAGAAATCCAGAAAGACGAGATCCTACGGAGGGGACCACCATCGATGGTACAGTGAGGAAGGGTCGGAGGGAATGTCGCGGTGAAGGACAGTGTCAAGGACGACTCCTCTGACTCCCATGCTGACTCGGAGTCAGAGGAAATGTCATGCGCCTGCCGCTCTCTGAGCCGACTCGGTGTCAATGACTCCTGGCATTGGGGCTACACAGCAGCAGTGCCAGATGACGAGTCGAACCTAGAGTTGGACGCCAAAGGAATTGGTGCCGCTTGAGCTAACTTCTCTAGGATAGGGGTATCCTCCAGCAATGTCCTTATTGAGGACGGTGACATGGCCAGCGCCGATGATCTGGAGGCAACAGGCATTGGGTCCTGCTGTGCCTCAAGGAAAGTAGTGAAACTGCATTTCAGGGCTGCCATCCTGGCCTCGATGCCAATGGCTCCACAGCAGCTGGCTCTTGCCTCGAAGATGCTGAGCCCAGAGCCAAGTCCCTCATCGGGGAATCACCAATAGTGATAGCATCAGGGGACCTGTCACGATCCCCTAACACTGTTGGAGTCTAATCCCGCTGGTGCTGCTTGGAAGGTTGCTCTCAGCCATCACCAGCAGCCTCGGGTCGAGGACTCTGAGCCCTGATGTTGGAGGTCTTACCTACTGGTCTGGGGTCGGAACTCGCCTTTGGCCTCGATGACGTCCTAAACCCATGGGGAAAGTCCTCTGAGGACAATCCCTGGTCTGAGGCTCTGCAACCCCAGCCACCAACCGACCAAGTCATCGGACACCGGTGTCAAGAGCAGGAATTGCACCCCTGATGCCAATCTCAAGGCAGAATTGCCAAACAGCTCCCCCTGCTGTTCTGGGTCCTCATGCTTCTTCTGGGTCCTTGCCAACATCCGCTGCCAGAGCGGGCAGGTAGACACGTCATGATCTGCCCCAAGGCATTTTAGACATGGTGCGATTGCACTTGACACACTGTTTGAAAATGCTAATCGAGGTCATAGCGGGAAACATGGCCCCCACAAGGTCAAATTCTGTTATCTTGCACAGCTAGGCCACGAGCAAAAAAAACCACGCGCCAAAAAAGCAAAAGAAAAAAAGGGTACCCGAGTAAAAACACAATGCCGAAGAGGTGGACTCGGGTGGTGGAAGGTGATCAGAACCTTGAGCGAGAAGGTGTCCACACATGCGTGGTGTAACTCCCAAAGGCTTTCTGTAAAAGATGGGGGAATTGTTCAATATGGGCTCCACTGGCGCCGTCACCCATATGTGAAGATTGACTTCCTGCATGTTTCTGGAGAAAGTCAAAAATCTCTGGAAGAACGCACTCCTTGCTCGATGCACCACATCTTGACCACTAAAGAAGAGCGGGACCTAGGCGTGGTTGTGTCTGATGATCTTAAAGTAGCTAAACAGATAGAAAAGGTGACAGCAAAAGCTAGAAGGATGCTTGGGTGCATACGGAGAGGAATGGCTAGCAGAAAAAAGGAGGTGATAATGCCTCTGTATAAGTCTTTGGTGCGACCTCATTTGGAGTATAGTGTGCAATTCTGGAGACCGCACCTTCAAAAGGATGTGAACAGGATGGAGTCGGTGCAGAGGGTGGCTACTAAAATGATTAGTGGTCTTCATTATAAAGCATATGAGGACAGACTGAAGGATCTTAATATGTACACCTTAGAGGAAAGGCGGGATAGAGGTGATATGATTGAGATGTTTAAATACCTCCTTGGCATAAATGTTCAGGGAGAGAGCCTCTTTCAATTGAAAGCAAGTTCTGCTACGAGGGGACATGGGATGAGGGTGAAGGGAGATAGATTCAGGAGTGATATGTGGAAATATTTCTTTACGGAAAGAGTAGTGGATCTGTGGAATAGTCTCCCAGTGGAGGTGGTAGAGATGAGGACAGTAACTGAATTCAAAAAAGCATGGGACAAACACAGAGGATCTCTAAAGGTAAAAAGGGGACTGTTGTAGTTGTTATGGAAGGACAGACTAGACAGGCCATGTGGTCTTTTTCTGTCGTCATATTTCTATGTTTCTGTGTTTCTATCTCAAAAACGCCCCAGACCCACACATAGGTTAGTGAAGTGGACTGCCACCTGGCTCGCAGCAAGGTATTCACCAGAAGCGCAGAATAGCTCTTACGCCTCATCCGTGCCCTTTCAAGAGCCAAGCTGTAAGCGAGAACCAACTCACATCCGGCATCTTCACCAGTCCCTGTGTCAAGACCCTGTCCTCCCACAGAAGAGGGAAGGAATCCTTCACCAACAACCACACCAGATCTGCACACCAGGGATTCCTGGATCAGTCTGGGGCTACTAACACCACACGTTCTGGGTGAAACTTAACCCTCTAGAGTATCCGGCCAATGAGCAGCCATGGAAGAAACACATACAGGAGCCCGCCTCTTGGCCAGGGCTGTAGTAGAGCATGGAGGCCTTCTGCCATGTGCTCTCTGCGCTAGCTGAAAAACCAACTCACCTTGGAAATTGCCAGAGTCGCCATCAAGTTCATCATAGGAATGTCCCAACATTTTACAATCAGCTGAAACATGATCTCTGACAGTGGCCACTCTCCCTTTCCCCGGGTCCAATAAATGCTGACTCAGATAATCTGCTTGCATGTTCTCCTTCCTAGCTACATAAGCCGCCAACAATGCCAGAAGATGAACCTCTACCTATTGGAGAAGAGGGATCCACATGCCTCCGCTGCCACCAGCAGGCTCCACATGCTGTCCTGACAACTGATATAAGTCACTCGTCGCATTGTCGGACAGAACACTCATGCCCACTGGTGTACCTGAAGGAGAAAGGCCTCCAGGGCCAGATGCACAGCCTGTGTCTCCAAGCAATTGATGGACCACCAGCTCTTCTCCAGAAACCACCTGCTCTAAGCCTCCTGCGAGAGACAATGACTGTCCCAACCGAAGAGACTGACATCTGTTGTCACTATCACCCAATCTGGGGTCTCCAAAGGCATACCCACTGAGAACCACGCCAAACTCCAGCCACCAACACGGATTTCGCTTAGGTCAAGTCGAACTTCTATCAACTGTGATTGCGGGGACCACCATGCAAGCAGCACTGCCTGAGGAGGCTGCAGATGCAACTGAGTCCAAGGCACCAGCTCCAATGTTGCCTCCTTGGAACCAAGCACCTGCAAGTAATCCACCATTCTCAAGCAAGGAACTTTAACCGGTTCTGGCCTCAGGGCCTCTGCAATCCACAAGGCAGTCAGATTCTGCACTTTCAGGCTGATGAAAGCCAGTGCTAAGAACATACGAACAAAAGATATGCCATACTGGGTCAGAACAAGGTCCATCAAGCCCAGTATCCTGTTTCCAACAGTGGCCAATCTAGGTCATACGTACCTAGCAGTTTCCCCAAAAGACACAGGTTCCACAATGCTTGTACTGGGTCCCTTAATAATGGTTTATGGACCTTTCCTAGATGGAATATTTATGTTCCCAACAACACACACATTTTAGCGTGCAGTGCAGGAAGGATAGGTTATGCAAATTAACACTGCGGCAACTGTGCACATGCCACTGCAACATTAAACTGGAAGAGCAAGCCAAACAAATGCACACAAGAAGTCTGAGCTAGTTTGGCTTGCTCTTCAGGCACCGCGTAGCTAATCTTCCTATCAGCCCCAACAGTATTTTGATGGCATCAGAGATTATCACGACATCAGGGACAAGCCCCTGATGCCATCAAAACACTGTTGGGGGCCGGTGCCCTGACAGAAAGTACCTACCTGGTGTTTAGTGGCCCCTGTACCACCCACCCCAAAGTAAACTAAATAAAATCACCTGGTGGTCTAGCGGCCCTTGCACCCTCACTAAAGCATAGTTACTTACCTGTAACAGGTGATCTCTGGGAACAGCAGGAATTAGTCTTCACATATGGGTACGTCGGTACCGACGGAGCCTGCACGGGAATGCTGCCCAGCTTTCAATTAGAAAGCTTTTGGCAGCATCCCTCGCTCCTGCGCAGTGACTTCCCGCCTTCTCCACAGCCTCTCTTCAGTTGAGTTTCAGAGCTGAGACAAAGGCGAGGAGAGAAAAGGGAAAAAATAAAAAAGATGCAACTCCTAGGGGAGGTGGGAGGGTTGTGAAGACTAATTCCTGCTGTTCCCAGAGATCACCTGTTACAGGTAAGTAACTGTGCTATCTCCAGGAACAAGCAGGAATGAGTCTTCACATATGGGGACTCCCTAGCTAGAGATGCCAGGGGGAGATCCCATAAAAATGCAAGTGCCCGGGTCAGGGGTGCATTTTGTCTCCAGGAATCCCCGGCATCCAATGTGGGATGGAGGGTAGGAGTTGACAATAAAGGAGCTGTGAGGAAAGAAACAGCATAGCCAAGGACTAGGTGTTCTACAGACTACAGGAGTCCTTGGTAGATATGATGAGTAGCATTAAAACACATTTAATGTACACTTAAAATATGCAGCTTACCTACTGTATTGTAGGAAGTAGAAAGCATGATGGAGTCTACTGGATAAGCAGTGGCGGAATCTTCAAGGTGACCTCTCAGTAGTGAGGAGGAAGGTCCAGACTTGGAGGTAGTAGATGAGCCAGGTGTCAACTGGGTAGGAGTAGACGTCTGGTCTTCAATGGAAAGCTTTATGGGAAAAGCTGAAAAGTCCTTTAGGCATCATGAACATTGAGGACTAAAGGAAGAAGACTGACGGAGTTGAAGAACTAGCCCAGTCCTGGCAGGAAAGGGGGAATGGAAAACCCCTATTAATACAGAAAACAGTTGTGTACTCGAAGATAAAGATGTACACTGTTTTTCCTAGCTGGCGAGAGATAGGAAAAATATTGAAGCTGGATGCTTCAAGGACATAAAGAAAAAATGGAAGATGTTAGCACCAAAGTGGTTGTTGGTGCTGAACAGGTCCTGCATCATAATTTGGTATGGGACGTAGGGCAACAATCTGTCTAAAACCTCTAAGAGGTAAATCATGTAGTATAGACAGTAAGGGTGATAGTGAATAAGATTGACCAACCCTTAAGAAGCCCCCCATCAAACACATACATATGGGGAGATATATATATATGTGGTTGGAATAGATATGTATATATTCATAGTTAGATATAGATATATAAATATACATATGTCCAGATTTGTATATTAGGATATGGGTGGTGAAATATATCAAATAGATATATATATAGAGATGATATACCTAGATATATGGAAATTTGTGGGGCATGGTTTAGCGCCACCAGAGAAATGATATAAGTATGTAGACATATATGGAGATGCTACATACAAGACAACAGATTGAGATACATGTCTACCACCCAGCCCCATAATTGTACATGGGGAATGTAAATGAAAAAGAATCTATTTTCGTAGGTTGAGAGATGCAGGAAAGCAACCCAGCGAGATAACCATGATGTTCGCGTGAGAACAGATGAAGATATGAATCTGTAGGGAACAAGGCAGGGAGTTCTACAGAACACTGACATGGTAGATGCCTTGGATTTTCACGCAGAAGAACTGCTATCTCGTGTGAACACCCCAGGTTAGGGGGGGTGTGGAGAACTCTCACAGGCATAGGAAGGGTTGAGAAGTTTCTCTCTAATAATAGAGTAACTTCAGAGACAAGGACAATGCTCTATAGCAAAGCCCTCATAGTAGAAAGCTTCTCTGAAGACTGCAGAGAGCATTGTGCAGGAGAGCTATGAGAGAAACTGACTGAAAATCAGTTATGTTGCCATATCCTAGAAAAGGAGATGGTTAGAATAATGTGAGAAAGCCTAACGAGTAGGAGGATCCAAGATAGTTTGGAATCACTACTGAGGCTAGACAAAAAAATTTCAACAAGGGACTGGAACTTAGAGAAGTCCCAGTAATATAATTACTACAACTCCTGCAGGCAGAGCTGTTGATAGAAACAGCAGAGAGAGTGTCCTGTGCTGAATAAAGAAAAACAGACAAGAAAAGAGAGGGGATATCTCTTCTCACTGTCTGGGGAACGACCAGAGAAGTAGTTCAGTATGGTAGCCCTCAAGTAGTTGGAGGGGACGTACCCATGGGGTAAGTCAACTGAAGGAGAAATGTTCAGTTGGGAAAGAAACTATCAGGTGATAGTTGCAACTGCTCTTCTGGAGAGTAAGAAGAGGAGAAGTGTGTAGTACCTGAACAAAATAATTTTTTGACAGGTTAGTACACTGAAAAAGAAAAGCACAGTGAATAATCTTTTAATATGTAAGTTACAATTCCCGGCCCCTATGGTTGCTGGGAATGTTGAGACTGGCCAGAACTGGAGGACTTCAGACTAGGCTGAGGCGTCCCTTGTTTAGGTACAGCCGAATGATGGGCAGGAGAGGAATGAAACTTTCTTTTCTTAGGAAAAGAAGGTTTGGTAGGACATTTCCTACTATTTGGCTTAGAAGGGGTTCTAGTGGAAGAAGAGTCAGGGGAGCATTGAGCAACCTGACGTAAAGCCTCCTTATTAAAAAGACTTTCTCCTGTACAAGGAGAATGAGCTAGTATAGTTTGTGCCCATTTGCTCAAGTCTGAAGCCTCAAGCCAGGCTCTGCGACGTGCTGCAATGGCAATAGCAGAGGATCTGCTAATGGACTCAAAAGAATCTATAGAAGCACGAGACAGAAACCAGGATATATTCCAGCTGTGATTGATGAGCAAGGTATAATCAGAAGCCTTGGGCTCTGGTAAAAAAGGGGTCAAAAGAGACAATTTCTCTGTGACTTCCTGGAGTGTTGGACTCATGTGAAAAATATAGGAGAGAACTCTGGAAGCCAGCATAGAGTTTTGGAAGGCTTGACGGCCAAAAGCATCAAGTGTTCTTGAAGAACGACCTGGCGGAAAAGAAGAATGCTTCTTCTTGCTCTTAACCTTCCTCAGTGCTGATTCCACTACCAGGGAACGATGAGAAAGTTGAGGTTTTTGGAACCCTGGAGAGGGTGGCACACGATACCTAACCTCAACATCATTAGAAACTTGAGGAAGTCGTAAGGGTGATTTCCATACCCTAAGAAGGAGATCCTGCAGAGCAGGATGTAAAGGAAACTGTATATGTTGCATTTGTGCCGGTGAGCCATGTGTAGGATCACAACCAGGGATAGAAATATTAAGAAAGGTTGCCATATCCAGGAGAAAAGTCTGAAAAGACTGATCTCCTATGGGAAGTATTCCTGGTGAGGCTAAAGAAAGAGCCTGAGTATCAGAGGACGTACAAGGTACTGCAGCAATGCCAGGTATCGGTTCCAAACTAGGCAGCGGTGCAAGAACAGGCAACAACTTTGCTACTGATAAGGGACCAGCAGGTGAAGTAGTCATCGGGAACTGCTGTCGTGGTACCGAGATCATGAGGGAGTTATGGCTAAGATCTTCAGAACTACCTATGGGGAAACGACCGGACTCGGTTCCGGGACGCATCGGGACGCAGTCCTCGAGACTCGATATCGACTCAAGACTCGGCATCGAAGAGAGCGAGACTAGCGATGCATGTCTCGACAGTTCCGACGCCAGTGGTAGTATCGGCGATGCCGATACCACTAAGGCAGCCTGGGTGACATCGATCGATACCGACGGTACCGAGGTCCATGTCGATGCCGATGCTAGGGTATCGGAACCGATCGACGTCGGTACCGTCCTGGAGCATGGCTGAGATTGAGGGAAGTCAATGCGGTGCGTATCGATCGGTCCCGAAGGTACCGAGGACGCCCGATGACGATCCCTGGTGAAGAGTGGAGTACTCGACACCGGTGCCGATGCCGGAGGCTCGGTACCGCTCGAAGCGGATACCACCCCCGCGCATGGCTCAGGTATGTTCTGTGAGGGGTGAGCCCCAGAAACATCCTGAAACCCCTTTAACGCTTTGGAGCCCGAAGACTCCCGCAGGGGTAATGCCAATGGATTCTTGAGGGTAAGGCCGGAGCCGTCACCATGCTGGGCATGGGACATACCACTCAAGCATTGACTAGTCTTAACAGACTGTTTTTGGGTTACCTGATCCTGTGAAGTAGAGAAACCGGGTACCCTCACTGCTGAAGAAAAAACGGTATCGAGGGAAACTCTAAATACTGAAGGTTGTCTCACAAAATTATCTCCTGACAAGTCAGGGGAAAAAGGGTCAGGACCCATACAGTTAAGACACCAACTATTGGTGTCTAAAAAGAAACAGGTGTTTTCACAGCGGATGCACTTCTTAGGAAAAGAAGGCTCCATAATGAAAAAGGCCTAGTAGGCCTAAGAGTTAAGGCAAAAAAAAAAAACTGAAGAAAAGTTTTACAGATTTTAGCCTAAAAACCACCGGTGGTACCGATGGTAGCGGGAGAAACAGCCGCGACCACAAGAAAACAAAAAAATTAAAATAATTAAAGCAATTAAAGAGAAAAGTTTCTGCGGTGACAGGAGGATGTCCTGCCGGCTCCGCGGAAAAACGAAAAACTGAAGAGAGGCTGTGGAGAAGGCGGGAAGTCACTGCGCAGGCGCGAGGGATGCTGCCAAAAGCTTTCTAATTGAAAGCTGGGCAGCATTCCCGTGCAGGCTCCGTCGGTACCGACGTAGCCATATGTGAAGACTCATTCCTGCTTGTTCCTGGAGATAGGAATATATCCTGGTAGTCTAGTGGCCCCTGTACCTCCACCCCCACATAAAATAAAATAACCTGGTGGGATAGCTGCCTCAATATCCCCCACTAAAAGAATATAACCTGGTGGTCTAGTGGGGTTATAGGGGCCACAAGACAACCAGGTTATATTCTTTTAGTGGGGGGTGGAGGTACAGGGGCTGCTAGACCGCCAGGTGATTTTATTTTATTTTGCAGTGGGGGTACGGGGCCACTAGACCACCAGGTACTTACTTTCTGTCGGAGCACCAACCCCTGACAGTGTTTTGATGGCATCGGGGGCTTTTCTCAATGCCATCCTAATACTCTCGGGGGGGGGGGGAAGGAGCCACTGGGCCACCAGGTATTCTTTTTTGTCGGGCACCAGTCCCCGGCAGTGTTTTGATGGCATCAGGGGCTTTTCCTGGTGCCTGATATCTGAGGAGAAGATGATCTAGGCATCAGGGAAAGCATCAGGTGCCATCAAAATACTATCGGGGCACTCGTTAGTGGTTTATCACCTCAGACCCTGCAGTAAAAATTTGCCGCTATAGCTAGTTGCGAAATCCTCTATGCCTGTCTTTGCATTGAAATTCCATGTTTTGCATACTAGACCATGGTGTGGAAACGTTGCTAACTGCACTCTTTGATCACTTTATCAGAGGAAAGCATAGTTACTCACCTGTAACAGGTGATCTCCGGGAATAACAGGATAGTCTTCACAAATGGGATGATATTGAGTACCGACAGAGACTGCACAGGAAGCTCCCCAGCTACCAATAGAAAAGCCTTTGGGAGCACTCCACTGCACTTGCACCACTGCCTTCCCGCTCTCCCAACTCCTCCTCCTCCGTTGGGTTTGTAGCTGAAAAGACAGAATATAAAACAAAAAGAGAACCCTACAACCCCAAGGGGAGGAGGTGGGTTGTGAAGACTAAATTCCCGCTGTTCCCGGAGATCACCTGTTACAGGTGAGTAACTACACTATCTCCAGGAACAAGCAGGAATATAGTCTTCACATATAGGACTCCCTAGCTCCCAGATCTCTGAAGAGTAAGATTGGGTTGGAAAGTCGGACAGGGTCAGGTTAACCTAGACTTCCCCGCCAAGGAAAACTGGTAGGAATACTGGGTGGGGGGTAGTTGTCCTTATGTTCCAAAGAGATGCTGAAGGACTGCCTAACCAAATGCTGCATCCCAGTGGGAGTCCTTGTCCAAGCAGTAGTGGGCAGCGAAGGTGTGGATGGAGGACCATGTTGCAGCCTGGCAGATCTTGTCAATAGTTACTGAATGTAGGTTCACTACTGATGTTGCCATGGCTCGGACATTATGAGCAGTAACATGCCCGGTGAGGTTAAGTCCCACCTTGTCGTATGTCAGTGATATACAGTCTGCTATCCAGACTGGAGAGCGTGTGTTTCGTTACAGAGAGACCCAGGCGGTTAGGATCAAAGGACACAAATAATTGAGAGGATTTTCTGATATCCTGTGTCCTTTGGAGATAGAAGACTAGAGCCCTTTTGCAGTCAAGTGTGTGCAGGGTTGCCTCTGCATGAGATGCGTGAGATCTTGGGAAGAAAACCAGAAGGATTACTGATTGATTAATCTGGAAAGGTGACACCACCTTTGGCAAAAGTGGGGATGTGTCCGAAGGACGACTTTGTCATGATGGAATCTGGTATATGGTGGATGTGCCACTACGGCTTGCAGCTCACTGATGCGCCTGGCTGAGGTCAGGGCAATGAAGAATAAAACTTTCAAAGACAAGTATCACAGCTGTGTAGTTGCTAAGGGCTCAAATGGAGGTTTGAGGAGTTCAGCCAATACCATATTAAGATGCTGCGCTACTGGGGGTGGTCAAAGGGGTGGCTTGGTGAGGAGAGGAATCTGACTGTTGGAGAGGTTGTGCTGGAAAGCTTGAAGGGCATTTGTGATTTCTCTGAGCTTGAGGAGGTTGATTTGTTGAGTTGATTCCTGGGATGTCCACAGTCCTTGTGTGGAGATGGAATCTGGATGGGCTCCCCAACTGAATTTGGATGCATCTGTACTCAAGGTATGTTGAGAATTGAGCATCCGAAAAGGTGACCCTGAGAGAAGATTTGCTGGAGTGCAGCACCAGAGGAGTGATTCGGCCAGAAGGCGAGTTGAACGATATCCTGTAGATTCCCTGTGGCTTGGGTCCACTGGGATGACAGGGTACATTGTGTTAGTCGCATATGCAGTTTCACATAAGGTATTACATGCACTGTGAATGCCATGTGGCCTAACAGGCACATGAAGGCTCAAGCTGCTGCAGTCTGCTGTTAGCGCATGTGGGTGGCTAGGTCCACTAATCTTTTCATGCAATCCAGAGAAAGGAAGGCCCTGGATTGCTGAGTATCCAAAATGTCAACGATGAGCTCCAATCTTTGAGTTGGGACTTTGAGAAGTTTCACAAATCCCAGATGTTGCAATAGTGCAAGAGTTTGTGGAAGAGATGAGCAGACTTCTCCAGGAGAGTCTGCCTTTATTAGCCAGTCATCTAAGTCAGGGAAGATGAAGACTTTGTTGCTTCGAAGAAATACTATCACTATGGCCATGGACTTTGTGAAGACTCTTGGTGCAGATGCAAGGCCGAAAGGAAGGACCCTGTATTGATAATGGATGCCTTGACAGGTGAAGCAAAGATGCTGCCTGTAGTCTGGGTAAATCAGAATGTGAGTGTAGGCCTCTTTGTCTAGGGAACAGAGCCAGTCCTGTCCCTGCAAGTAGAGAAAGAGGGTTCCCAGAGATATCACTTTGAATTTCTCCTTGAAGAGGAATTTGTTTAGCTCTCTGAGGTCGAGAATGGGTCTGTAGCCCCCTGATTTCTTTGGAATGAGGAAGTAGGGGGAGCAGAAGCCTTTTAGCAGTTGGTTTTGAGGAACTGTTTCTATGGCTCCTTGGGAAAGGAGATTGTTGACCTCATGCTTGAGCAGGGTGTCGAGGGGAGGCTGGGTGGGGAAATCCCTCCCTGAAGTGGTTAGGGGGCAGTTTCTGAAAATTTCACTGGTAACTTTTCTAAACTATGGACAGGGTCCACTGTTCTGTGGTGATGGAGAGCCATAGATGTGAAAAATGGCAGTCTCTCCATGGGATGGTTGTAGGTTCCTGAATGTGCAGGGACGGGCTGGCTGTGCTCCCTAGCTGGGAGTCAAAAACTGGGTGCTGCCAGCAACTGGGTGGCTGGCTGTGGTTTAGCTATACTGGGCTTTTTTGCATACTTCGGACCCCATTGATTTTGCTGGAGCTGATAAGCGGGCTGAGAATAGGAGGGGTAGAACCTCCTCTTCTTTGAGTAGAAGGATCTTTTAGCTGCTGCCTTTTTCTTTGATCAGCAGTCTTCCTGGAGAGCCTTTTAACTGTTGTGTCATCTATTTCCAGCTTTCTCCCTCCAGTTTATATCGAAGAGGTTCTCTCCTGTACAGGGAATATTACCAAGCTTGTCCTGGACCCAATGTTCCAGGTCTGATGCTTGGAGCCATGCTAACCGTCATGCACCTATAGCAATAGATGAAGCTCTTCTAGTGGATTCGAAGGCATTGAATGCTGCCCTGTTTACAAACTTTGACATATTTTAACTGCATGCAAGCACAGCCTGAAAAGCAGGTCTCTTCCTCAGGAAGGAAAGGAAGAAAACTCTATTTAACAGGTTTTATATATCGCTTTATCATTTCAATCAAAGCGGTTTACATTGAAACTTAAACTTGGTAATGTACATTAAACAGGGACATTGATAACTTGGATTTTTCTGAAGCAATGGAAGGTTAAGTGACTTGCCCAAGGCCACAAGGAGTGCTAGTGGGAATCAAACCCTGGTGTCTGTGTTCCCAGGCCAGTGTTCTTAACCATTAGGCTACTCCTCCACTCCCAGTTCTTATTAGGTTCCTTGAGGAACATTCCCATAAAGAGAATGTAAGAGTTGATTCTGCTGGCTAGCGAAGTCTTCAAGGATCAGCGAGCAATGGAATCAAGATTCCTGGATTCCCTTCCTGGAGGTATGGAAGCGTGGTTTTTGCCGCTCTTGATGTGACTCATCGCCGATTCAACCACCATAGAGTGGTGTGGAAGTTGTGGTTTTTGAAAACCAGGACAGCGTAGTTACTCACCTGTAACAGGTGTTCTCCAGGAGAAGCAGGAATCAGTCCTCACATATGGGTGACGTCGGCGCCGACGGAGCCCCCATGCGGAATATTTCCCCAGCTTTCGAAGAAAGCACAGTTACTTACCTGTAACAGGTGATCTCTGGGAACAGCAGGAATAAGTCTTCACATACGGGTACGTCGGTACCGACGGAGCCTGTACGGGAATGCTCCCCAGCATCCAATCAGAAAGCTTTTGGGAGCATCCCTCGTGCCTGCGCGCTGACTTCCCGCCCTTTCCACTTCTCCTCAGTTGAGTTTCATAGCTGAGACAAAGGAGAGAAAGAGGAAAGGAAGATAGATAGATAGATACAACTCCTAGGGGAGGTGGGTGGGTTGTGAAGACTTATTCCTGCTGTTCCCAGAGATCATCTGTTACAGGTAAGTAACTGTGCTATCTCCAGGAACAAGCAGGAATGAGTCTTCACATATGGGGACTCCCTAGCTAGAGATGCCAGGGGGAGATCCCATAAAATGCATGTTCCTGGATCAGGAGTGCATTTCCCACACAGGAATCTCCGGCATCCCATGAGGGAATGGAGGGTAGGAGTTGAGAATAGAAGAGCTGTAAGGAAAACAGCAAACCCAAGGACTACAGGAGAGGAGTCCATGGCATGTATGATAAGTACCATTAAAATTATAATATGGAGCTTACCTACTAGATTGTAGGAAGTAGAAAGCATGATGGAGTCTACTGGATATGCAGTAGCGGAATCCTCAAGGTGACCTCACAGCAGTGAGGGTGAAGGTCCAGACCTGGAATTAGGAGGTGATCCAGGTGTCAACTGGGGTAGGATTAGAACGGCAGGTCTTCAATGGAAAGCTTTATGAGAAAAGCTGAAAACTCTTTTAGGTACAGAGTCATAACATTGAGGACTAAAAGAAGAAGACTGACCGATTTGGACAACTAGCCCAGTCTTGGAGGGAAGAAAAGGGGTATGGAAAAAAAGGCCCATATTCCCAAGGAGAACAATGTGTACTCAAAACAATGAAGATGTACACTGTCTTTCCTAGCTGATAAGAGATAGGAAAGATATTGAAGCTTGAATCTTCAAGGATAGGGAGACCTAGAGCAAAGCGGAAGCTGTTAACACCACAGTAGTGGTTGTGTGCATAACAGTACCCACATACTAAGGAACAGTATGAAAAAAGGGAGCTCACTGTCTGTAACCTCTGAGAAAGGTACAAATTGCTATAGCATAGACAGTGAGGAGATAGTATGTAATACATATCGATCTATAAAAAGTCTCCCAACAGATATATATAAAAAGTTGGGAGACTTTTTATAGATCGATATGTATTACATACTATCTCCTCACTGTCTATGCTATAGCATATATATATATATATATATATATATATATATATATAGGGAGATATGCATATATCTATAGATATGCATATCTATATCTAGATATCTATAGATATCTATAGATATGCATATCTATATCTATATATATCTATAGATATGCATATCTATATATATATACAGAGATATGTATCAACATGTATATATAGGCGGATATATATATACATATGGGGGCATAAATTATGCACACACAGCTTACAGACATATGTATGTAGAGGCATATATAGAGATATTTACATACATGACAATAAGTCTGAAGATACACTAAGCCCTATAAGAACATTCACATGGGGAATGTTAAGAGGAAAGATTCATCCAACAACAAGAGGGTGAAACCCACTTGACAGATATATAGAGAATCTATGTCCGTGGGCTAAGAGGATGCAGGAATGCAATCCAGTAAAATAACCAGGATGGTTGCGTGAAAACAGAGGATAAAATCAGTCTGTAAAGAGCAAGTCGGGAGTCCTTTAGAACTCTGGCATGATAGATGGGTAGAAACGCATAGAGAAGATACCAGGAGGACCCACTGGAGGGACATAGGGGTATCATGCGTTACTAATAGCCTTGTAAATTCACGCAGAAAAAGCTTATATTCTGAATTATAACAAGAGACAAGAGGGTGTGGAGAACCCTCACAGTCATGGGAATGATTTATAAGCTTTTTTCTACTATATAGAATAGCCCTCAAAGACAAAGATCAATGCTCTGTAGCAAGGGCCCATAGTAGAAAGCTTCTCTGAAGATTGCAGAGAGCATTGTGCAGGAGAATTAAGAGATAAAACTGACTGAAGTCAGGTGTGTTGCCACATCCTAGGAAAAGGAGATGGCTAGAAAGAAGAATAATGTGAGAAGCCTAAAGTGAGTAGGATTATCCAAGATAGATGAGGACTAGCTTGGAATCACTACTGAGGCTAGACAAAAATTGTGGAAGATAGACTGGAACTTGTGGGAAAGTACCAGTAGTCCAATCACTGGAACTCCTGCATGCTATAACCATGCACCCGCCCCTTGACCTTGAGGGTTTAAGGAGGGGTGTGCCTTGAGGTTGAATTGTAGTTGCGGTGGTTGAGTGACAAGGCAGGTATAAAGAATATTTATTTTATAAGGATTTTATTTCTCCTGCTCCATGGTGGAATTGGAACAGGCGTAAAGGCAAAGTATTTTTACAGCCAAAACAAGAACAAGGAACAGATAGGCTTTTCCACACTGTGTTTCAAAACTGTCCTTTTCACAGCGCTTCACATTCCAGTCATGTGAGCTGTATTAGAAAACATTTAAACCAAAGGCAAACAATAAAGTTCCTGCACTGTATCCAACTTCTGTATTCGCTTATTCTCATAAGCTCTTCAGGTAGGAACTTTGACAGTGTGCACTTTTTCACTTTATAAAGAATAACCACACAAGCTCTGCTTGGACTATTTCTTATCTACAAGGCACGTTGAGCAGTCCATTGGCTGACTCAAATCCTGCATCTGTAGGGGATGAGCCAATGGTACTGGTGCTTCTGGACTCTGTACTGGTTCAACTATATTACGCTTCTCTAGGAATGCTTTAAAGTCTCTCAGGAGTGCTTCAGCCTGGTTACTCTGCTCATTCACTGCAGTGGAGTTACCCCTCCCCCACTTGTCTCTGTTATCAAGTGCTGGGTAAATCAGTTCCTTTGTAGGTGAAACGTTTGTGGGCAGCAAATCAAACTTAGAGCTTCCTGAAACTTTCTGGCAAATGTCTCTGGCAAATATCTCTGCTATGTCCTTATAGCTAGCTTGCTTGTTAATCTTGTCAGCAGTTTGAGGAGACACACAGGGTTTAACTGAATAAGCTTCTGGTTGCAGCCAACTGCTCTCATAAAACCCGGGCTTTTCCTGAGGTTTAAAATATGCACTCACACAGTCTGGCTTCTCATAAAAGCTGTTATCAGTATTAAAAGTATCCTGTACCTTGTGCTGAGGAATTCCTGGAGGTTTGTCAGCCGCCTGCCATTCATTCCATTGATCAGCTCTCTGCTCCAAAAGTCTAGGCTTTACCCTTGGGTCTCTCAGTGCCATGCCCTTCTCCTTCTCCCAGAAGGTTCTGCTGTGCACTGAGTCTCCCTGGTACCTGCTTCTTGGCTTTACATGCCTTCTCCTGGAATTGCAGCTGGGGAACGTTTCTCCTTCACAATCAAAGGCTCTGGCATTCAAGGCTACTTCATCTCTAAAGCACACACCTGCTTCATCTGGTTCCAGTATTTCCTTCCCCCTCCTCGGTTGGTTCCTTCTCTGAGTCTCCAATAGGGTTGCCAACTTTTTCACCGAGAAAAACCCGACACCTGTGGCTTGCCATGCTCCACCCATTCTCCGCCCCTAGTCCCACCCCTGCCCCGCCCCCAGCCCCACCCACAAAAATTACCGAGGATACGTGTAGGCTAACTTCCTTGGTCAGATAATAATTAAACTGGGAACCCCAAAATCCAAACATGAAATGTACAACACTGGAGAAATAAAACTATAAAGTAATTTCCTCTTGCACTAAACAAAAACGCAAAGATGTTAGCAATACACACTTCCCAGACCAGACATATTCCAGTTAATAAATTCAAAATAAAAAGTATTTTTCTACCTTCTGTTTGGGCGTTTTATTTTTCAGTTGCAATTGCTCCAGTCACTTTCTTCTGGTTTCTTCGTGTCTTCTGCGAGCTATCCATTTGTCCTTTCTTCTCTTTCAGATGTTTTCCATTCTCTCTCTATTTCTGCTTTAACATACTGATTGTTTCCCTTTTGCTCTTTCCCCCAATTCTTTCCTTATTCCTTTATCATCCGTTTAAATTTCACCCTTCCATTCTCAAGCCCCTCTTACTCTCCCAATACCGGCCCATCATAGACTTTTCTTCCACACAAAATATTTTTTCCCCTCTCTATTCTCATTCCCCATCCATTCTAGTCCTCCCCCCAAATCAGTTCCCTTATAGTTCTAGACCCACCCAGCATCCACTCCCTTCTAGTCCCATTCTCCCATGCCCCACATCAGCCCATTTCCAGTCCTATTCCAGCTCTTCATCAGCCCATTTCCAGTGCTAGCCCTCACATCACAGGCCATTTCCAGTCCTAGCTCCCCCCCCCCCAATCACAGCCCATTTCCAGTCCAAGTCCCCCATCACAGCCTATTTCCAGTCCTAGGCCCCCCCACCATCACATCCCATTTGCAGTCCGAGTCCCCCCGCACCATCACAGCCCATTTGCAGTCCGAGTCCCCCCGCACCATCACAGCCCATTTGCAGTCCTAGCCCCCCTAATCACAGCCTATTTCCAGTCCAAGATCCCCCTTCCTCCACCATAGCCCATTTCCAGTCCAAGTTCCCCCCCCCCCCCCCCACATAGCCCTTTTCCAGTCCAGGTCCCCTCCACCCCCATCACAACCCATTTCCAGTCCATGTCCCCCCCCCCCCATAACCCTTTTACAGTCCAGGTCCCCCCCCCATCACAGCCTATTTCCAGTCCAAGTTTCCCCCCCCCATAGCCCTTTTCTGGTCCAGGTCCCCTCCACCCCAATCACAACCCATTTCCAGTCCATGTCCCCCCCCCCTTAGCCCTTTTACAGTCCAGGTCCCCCCCTTTAGCCCTTTTCCAGTCCAAGGCCCCCCCCCTTAGCCCTTTTCCAGTCCAAGTCCCCCCCTTTAGCCCTTTTCCAGTCCAAGTCCCCCCCCTTAGCCCTTTTCCTGTCCCCGTCCCCCCCTTAGCCCTTTTCCAGTCCAAGTCCCCCCCCCTTAGCCCTTTTCCTGTCCCAGTCCCCCCCTTTAGCCCTTTTCCTTTCATAGTCCCCCCCTTAGCCCTTTTCCAGTCCAAGTCCCCCCCTTTAGCCCTTTTCCAGTCCAAGTCCAAGTCCCCCCCCCTTAGCCTTATTCCAGTCCAACTCCCCCCCCCCTTACCCATTTTCCATCCCAATTCCCCCCCCCCAAACCCCATTTCCAGACCAGGTCCCCCCCCCCCCCCCCGGACCAGCATCGCGGCTGTCTGAGGCTTCAGAGGGAGCCGGGGAAACCCGCGCGAGGCCCCGGCTCCCTCTGAACAGCCACCAGCGTGAAGAGCCTTTACCTTCACGCTGGCGGCTGTTCCTGTGAAGCCGCGAATGCTGGGAAAGGTTAAAGGTTGGGCCGCAAAAGTCTGGCTTGAAGACCAAGTAGCGGCCCAGCAGATGTCTGCCAACGGAACAGAGCGGAGATGAGCCACTGACGCAGCCTTCGCCCTGACACGATGAGCCGTGACTCGACCCTCCAACGAGAGGCCGGCTGCCCCATAAGCCCAGGCGATACAGTCAGCGACCCATATGGACAAAGTACGCTTGGAGACAGGGAGCCCCAACTTATTGGGGTCAAAAGAAACGAAGAGCTGCACAGCCCTCCGGTGCTCCTGCGTACGGTCGAGGTAGAAGGATAACGCCCTCCTACAGTTCAGGGTATGCAGGACCATCTCAGCCCGGTTGGCATGCGGCCTGAGAAAGAAGGTCGGAAGAACCACCTCCTGATTGAGGTGAAAAGGGGAGACAACCTTAGGAAGAAACTTCGGGTGAGTCCGTAAGACTACCCTATTCCTGTAGAACCTAGTGTAAGGGGGATCAGACCTAGTGCCTGAAGTTCACTCGCTCGCCTAGCAGAGGTAAAAGCTACCAGAAACAAGGTTTTCCAGGAGAGAAAACAGAGAGGGCAGATAGCCATAGGTTCAAATGGCGGACAAGTAATCCGCTGTAAGACCACATTCAGATCCCACTCAGGGGTTGGTGGACGCAAAGGAGGCTTAAGCAGGAGGAGGCCTCTGAGAAAACGAGCCACCAAAGGGTGGTTGGAAAGAGGCCTCCCGTCCACCGGCGAATGGTGCGCTGAGAGAGCACTGAGGTGAACCCTGACAGAGTTGGACTTAAGGCCAAGATTGGAGAGGTAAAGCAAATATTGCAATACTACCGCTACCAAGCACGAGAAGAGATTTTCGCTGTGCTGAGCACACCATGTGGAGAATCTACGCCACTTAAGAGCGTAGGATTTCCTGGTGGATTGCCGCCTAGAGGCTAAGACTACGTCTTCCAGGAGTAGGGGAGCCAGGACTACCCTTTCAGCAGCCAGGCCATCAGATGAAGGGACTGGAGGTTGGGGTGCAAGAGAGACCCCTGGTTCTGAGACAGGAGATCGTGTTGAATTCCCAGAGGCAGAGGAGTGTCCACCGCCAGTTGCAGCAGGAGTGGGAACCACGGCTGCCTCGGCCACCTGGGGGCTATCAGAATCATTGAGGCCCTGTCCTTGAGGACCTTGAACAGTGTTCGAGACACAAGTGGCGTGGGAGGAAACACATATAGTAGGCCTTGGGACCACGGAATCAGAAAGGCATCCGCTGCTACTCTGAGAGGATGCGGTTGTCTGGAACAGAATCTCGGGAGTTGCCGGTTCAGAGGGCTGGCGAAGAGATCCATGGTGGGGAGGCCCCACCTGAGAAAGATCTGCTGAACCACCAATGGATTCAATCTCCATTCGTATGGTTGCAGGATCCAGCTCAGTTTGTCCGCCAGGTAATTTTCTTGACCGGGGAGGTAGACAGCCTTGAGGAGGATTGCGTGATTGACGGCCCAAGAGCACAGCCATTGTGCCTCCTGACAGAGAAGGAAGGAGCCTGTGCCTCCTTGTTTGTTCACGTAGAACATGGCAACTTGATTGTCTGTCTGGACCAGTACAGACTGGTGAGATGTGAGGTGCGAGAAGGCTCTCAGAGCTAGGCGTATTGCCCATAGCTCCAGGAAGTTTATCTGCTGAGCAGCCTCCCAAGGAGTCCAGAGACCCTGAGTACATGCCCCTTGGTAATGTGCTCCCCAACCTAGAAGAGAAGCATCCGTCGTCAGCACTTGAGAATGCGGAGGGGATTGAAAATCCACTCCGAGTACCAGATTCGGAAGATGAAGCCACCATTGTAGAGAGGAGACGAGCAGGGTGGATATTCTCACCGAGTCTGCAAGGCTCCCTGTGGCCTGATGCCACTGAGATCGAAGGCTCCACTGAGCAGGCCACTTGTGTAGGCGGGCATTGGGGGTTACATGAACCGTGGAAGCCATATGGCCGAAAAGTCTCAGGAATTGCCTGGCAGAGACCAGGGAATTGCTGTGAAACTGCCCGGCTACAGCCATCAACCGGAGGGCCCTGCCACTGGCAGAAAAGCCCTCGCCTGAAGAGTGTCTAGCCTTGCTCCTATGAATTCCAAGTTCTGAGACGGGAGAAAAGTATACTTTGCGAAGTTTATGACAAACCCCAAGTGCTGAAGCAGAGCCACAGTGCGAAGGGTGGCTTGACTGGCCTCCTGGGAAGACTGGCCCCTTATGAGCCAGTCGTCCAGGTATGGAAACACAAAAAGGCCTTGAAGCCTCAGGTAGGCCGCCACCACCGCCAGGCACTTGGTGAACACCCTGGGAGCGGAGGTTAGGCCAAAGGGAAGTACTCTGTACTGGTAGTGGTTTCCCCCCACAACAAATCTGAGATATTGTCTGTGGTCTGGATGAATAAGGATGTGAGTATAAGCATCCTTTAGATCTAAGGAGCATAGCCAATCTCCCTGCTGGAGGTAGGGCAGCAGGATTCCAAGGGTAAGCATCTTGAACTTTTCCCTCTCCAGGAATATGTTGAGGTTGCGTAAGTCTAGGATGGGTCGGAGGCCTCCTGTTCTTTTTGGTACCAGAAAGTACCTGGAATAAAAGCCATGACCTCTTAGGTGGTGGAGCACCGGTTCCACAGCCTGGTCCTTTAGAAGACTTGCTAACTCTTGAAGGAGTAGGTCCCTGTGCAGAGGGAGTCTTGGAGGCTCCCCTGGAAAATAGGAGGGAGGTACCTGGTGAAAATGGAGAATGGAGAAGATAGCCCTTTTGGACTATATGGAGCACCCAGGTATCTGATGTGATGGCTGACCACCTGTGGGCAAAGTGGGCCATCCGGCCTCCTGTGCTGATGTGAGCCAGCTGAGGAGAAGAGGCTATGCTTGCTGAGTCAAAAACCCCCACCCTGCTGAGCAGGGGCCGGTGTTGGTGGCTTGGGGGCCTTCTGCCTACGGGGCCCATGACCCTACCCCTTGGCCTGCTGACCCTGTGGGGGAGCTGCAGAGGCCTGATAATGAGGGTAGTGTTTATAGGCAGAGGACTTCCTCGGGTAAAAGGTCTTTTTTTCCCGAGCCCTTCTTCTTCTGAGAAGGGGCAGAGGTTTTTCTGGACAGTCTAGTCCTGGTCAGAGTCTCGTTCTCGAGTTCTGCAGCCTTTTAAGCCATGGGCTTGTCAAAGAGGTTTTCACCTCGTCAGCAGACATCGACCAACTTGTCCTGCACCCATGGCTCGAGGTCGGATGACTGTAGCCAAGCCTGTCGGCGGGCACAGATGCCGGCCCCGGCTACTCGGGACGAAGCCTCGAAGCCATTGTAGGCCGCTCGAGAGATAAACTTTGAGCACTCTCGAATACCAGTGGACAAGGCTTGGAACCGCTGCAAAGGTTCCTCGGAGAGACCAGCAGAGAACCCGGCAATCTCCTTTGCCAGGTCTCAGAGATACATGCCCATGTAGAGCTGGTAAGTCTGGACACGGCAAGCAAGCATAGAGCCCTGGAAGCACTTCTTACCGAGGGCATCCAGGTTCCGGGCCTCCCGGCCGGGAGGCACCAAGGAGTGCATCTTCTGACTTTTCAGTCGATGCATGGCCGATTCCACAACCATGGAGTGGTGCGGTAATTGTGCCTTTTGGAACCCGGTGCTCTTGCGGACTCGATAGATGGAATTGACCCGCTTGCTTAACACCGGTGTCGGGGGCGGGGTCTCCCACATACGGAAGAGCAGCCGCTCCAGCATCGGAGGAACCGGTACAGTAAAGGCCTCCTTTGGGGGAGAGTAATACTGGAGGGCCTCAAGCTCCTCGGCTCAAGGCTCCTCCTCGGGATCCGCGGGGAAGGCCAAGGCCTTGGCCATATCCCGCACGAAGTCCGAGAACCGGGTATCCTCCAGTGGGGATAGTCTCCGATGGGACACACCGAGTCTGATAAGTGTCGGGTGACTCTTCGTCCTCCGTCTCCCAGCCCGACTCCTCGGAGGAGGAATCGAGCGGCTCCGGTCGGCCAGGCACCGATGCCATCCGCCCTGACGCCGAGGGTACCGGCGTCGACGACCTCGGTCCCGAACGGGAGGCCGAGGGAGACCGTGGCCGAGGATCGACTCGAGCCCGCATGGACTCGAGGATCGGCTCGGCCTCTGGGGTCGATTTGGACGTCGAGGTCCCGGTGGTCGGGGCAGATGCACCGGTGAGACCGGTGATCAATGCCCGCTGCTGTTCCATGAAGGCAGCGAGACTGCTCTCCAAGGCCGTCAACCTGAGTCCGAGCTCAGGAGACCCAGCAGCCCCCGACTCGGGCCCCGACGGCATTGGGCCCAACGTCAGCTCCCCTGGAGAAGAATCCACGAGGACTACAGCACTCACGTGTCCAGGAGACTCCATCTCGATACGAGGATGCTTGGCAGGCCTCTCCGAAGACCCGGGACGGCTATCGGGGCTATGTGACCTGGCCCTCGAGGAATCAGGAGCGTCCACTGACGCCGCCCTCACGGGTTTCTTCTTCCTGCGATGTTCCTGCGAAGGAGACCCCCGCTCAGAGGAACCCCAACGCTGCTCGGGGCCGGATTCCCGAGACGTCGAGGCCTCTGACGAGGTCCGGGCCCGTCCGGACGCGGAGTCAGAGAAGATCCTATCCTTCTGGTGCTGCCGACTCCTCAACGCCTTCGAGGACATTTTGCCACACGGACCACAGATCATCGGGTCATGATCAGGTTCGAGGCAGCGGAGGCAGCAGTCATGTGTGTCGGTAAGAGACATAAGTTTCTTACACCGATCACACTTTTTAAACCCACTGGTAGCCATCGGGGGAAAAAGGGCCCCTGCGAGGTCAAAAGACCGGGCTGCCAGTGAAAAAAGAAAAATTTTTATTTATTTATTTAACAGTATTTCTAGACCGTCTTATCATAAAAATCAAGGCGGTGTCACAACAAAACAATCAGAAGATGTGGAGGGGGTTCATGCAGTGATGGGGGAGTGAGGTGCGGGGGGGGGGTTCATGCAGGGAATGCAGGGGGGGTGGTGTGCGTGTGGGGGGTGTGTTCTAGATTAGGGGGGCTATGTACAGGGTGCGCTATGATACAGCATGTTCTATAATACTAGGTACTATTCAGATAGGTCATGAGATAAATCCTGTGCCGATAAACAATCTCTCGTCAGGGGGGGGGTCTTTGTTGAACAGACCTTGTTGATTAAGTGACGTGTCCATAATGTTCTATGAACAGAGCTGTCTTCAGCTGTTTGCGGAAGTCCTTGAGGTCCGTTGTCGCTAGTCACAAAGGACAAAAACCGAAAAAGAGAGAGTGGACTCGATTCCGGCGTATCGGGCCAAGGCGGGAAAAGGATCCGGCGTCGAACCGAAGGTAGAAAAAGAAAAAACAGGGAAATCAACTTTTTCCTCGGGGAAGAACGAACTACGTCCTTCGGGCTCCGTGGAAAAAAGAAGACTGAGTAAGATGGCACCCTTGGGCGGGAAAGGGACCGCGCATGCGCGCTGAAATTCCCAAAGGCTTTCTTTGAAAGCTGGGGAAATGCGCCACACGAGGGCGCCGACGTCACCCATATGTGAGGACTGACTTCCTGCTTGGTCCTGGAGAAAGACCATGTTCAAGTCCCACTCAGTCGCCGGTGGACGAACCGGAGGCTTGAGCAGAAGCAGACCCCTGAGAAATCTGGACACCAAAGGGTGAACCGACAGACTGTCCCTCCACCGGTGAGTGGTGCGCTGACAGAGCACTGAGGTGGAACCGAACAGAGCTAGACTTAAGGCCTAGGTCTGACAGGTGAAGTAGATACTGCAGGAACATCACTGCACTGAGCACACCATACCGTAAACCTACGCCACTTGAGGGCATAGGACTTTCTGGTGGACTGCCTCCTAGAGGCCAAGACCACCTCCTCAACTTCCTTAGGTAGAAGTAAGGGAGCTAGCACTATCCTTTCAGCAGCCAGGCCATCAGATTGAGGGACCTGAGATTAGGGTGCAGAAGGGAACCCTGCTCGAGACAGGAGATCGTGTTGCAGCCCCAGAGGGAATGGGGCTTCCACCGCTAACTGTAGGAGGAGTGGAAACCACGGTTGCCTCGGCCATCTGGGGGCTACCAGAATCACCGAGGGTTTGTCCCAGAGGATCTAGAACAGAGTTCGGGCCACCAGGGGTGTGGGAGGAAATGCATACAGGAGGCCCGTAGACCAAGTTATCAGAAAAGCATCTGCTGCCATCCTCAGAGGATGCGGCTGTCTGGAGCAAAACTTGGGCAGCTGACGGTTAAGTGGACTTGCAAAGAGATTGATGGATGGAAGTCCCCAGCGGAGGAAGATCTGCTGGACCACCAGTGGATTCAACTGCCATTCGTGGGGCTGATGAATCCTGCTTAGCTTGTCTGCTAGGACGTTTTCCTGACCAGTTAAACTGCTTTGAGAAACATGCCTTGTTTGACCGCAAAGGTCCAGTGCCTCCTGACATAGGAGCCTGGAGCCTGTGCCTCCTTGTTTGTTCACGTAGAACATTGCTAGCTGATTGTCCATCTGAACTAGGACAGACTGTTGAGAGAGAGCATGGGAGAAGGTTTGCAGAGCTAAGCGGATTGCTCGCAGCTCTAAAAGGTTGATATGCTGTGTGGCCTCCCGAGGGGACCACAGGCCTTGAGTGCAGGTGCCCTGGCAATGTGCACCCCAGTCCTTTAAGGAGGCATCTGTCATCAACACCCTTGTGTGTGCTGGAGTCTGAAAAGGTACACCCCTGAGGAGGTTTGGCAGATGTAGCCACCACTGTAGGGAGTTCAGAGGTCATCTGGACACCTTTACTGTGTCTCGGAGGTCGCCAGTGGCTTGTGTCCACTGATCTCTGAGGCACGACTGAGCAGCCCGCATGTGCAGACGGGCATTCGGGGTCACATGTACCGTAGACGCTATGTGGCCCAGGAGCCGCAGGTAGTGCCTTGCGGAAACACGAGAATTGCTTTGGAACTGGTTGGCCAAGTCTATAAGTCTGTGGGCCCTGTCCTTGGGCAAGTAAGCTCTTGCCTGAACAGTGTCCAACCTGGCCCCTATAAACTCTAGGTTCTGACAGCCTAGATGCTGAAGAAGAGAGACAGTGCGCAGAGTGGTCTGTCGGGCCTCCTGGAGTGAGTGGCCCCTGATTAGCCAGTCGTCCAGATAGGGGAAGACAAAAATTCCCTGGTTCCTGAAAAAAACATAACATAAGAACATAAGATATGCCATACTGGGTCAGACCAAAGTCCATCAAGCCCAGTATCCTGTTTCCAACAGTGGCCAATCTAGGTCATATGTACCTAGCAGTTTCCCCAAAAGACACAGGTTCCACAATGCTTGTACTGGGTCAAACATTGATATCCTGGGTCCCTTCTTAATAATGGTTTATGGACCTTTCCTCAAGGAACTTGTCCAAACCTTTTTTTAAACCCAGCTACACTAATAGCCTTTACTACATCCTCCGGTAACAAATTCCAGAGTTTGATTACACATTGAGTGAAAAAATATTTTCTTTTATTAGTCTTAAATAGTTTACTCTGTAGCTTCATTGCATGTCCCCTAGTCTTTCTATATTCTGATAACGTAAACAATCGATCTACGTTTACCCGTTCCACTCCGTTCATTAATTTATAGACTTCTATCATATCTCCCCTCAGCCGTCTCTTTTCCAGGTTAAAGAGCCCTAACCTTTTTAGCTTTTCTTCATAGGATTATCCTTCCATCCCCTTTACCATTTTGGTGGCTCTTCTCTGAACCTTTTCTAATATCGCTATATCCTTTTTAAGATACAGCGACCAGAACTGCACACAATATTCAAGGTGCGGTCTCACCATGGAACGATGTAGAGGCATTACTCCATTCCTTTCCTTATGATACCTAGCATTCTATTTGCTCTCTTGGCCGCCGCTGCACACTGGGCCAAGGGTTTTAACATGGTATCCACAATGACGCTTAAATCTTTTACCTGGATGGTGGTTCCTAATGTGGAACCTTGCATCCTGTAAAGCGTAGTTACTCACCTGTAACAGGTGTTCTCCAGGAGCAGCAGGAATCAGTCCTCACATATGGGTGACGTCGGCGCCGACGGAGCCCTCGCGGAGCAATTTTCCCCAGCTTTCAAAGAAAGCCTTTGGGAATTGCAGCGCGCATGCGCGGTCCCCTTCCCGCCCAAGGGTGCCATCTTAGCCAGTCAGATGACATAGCTAAAAGACAGCATAAAAATTTGCAAAAAACTAAAGCAGATGATTGCAACTCCAAGGGGAGGAGGGAGGGTTGTGAGGACTGATTCCTGCTGCTCCTGGAGAACACCTGTTACAGGTGAGTAACTACGCTTTCTCCAGGACCAAGCAGGAAGTCAGTCCTCACATATGGGACTCCCAAGCTTAAGGCTACCGGAGACCCTAAGCACAAAAATGAGCTCCCTCTAGCTCAGCAGTACAGAAGGAAGGAATCTTCACTGAATTATTACCCACCGGTAGCCCCCATCCGGGATGGAGGGTAGGAGTTGCTCAAACCTCGAAGAGATTTCGGAGGACTGCCTGTCCGAAAGCACTGTCCCTGCGGGACTCCCTCTCGAGGCAGTAATGGACCGCAAAAGTCTGGCTTGAAGACCAAGTAGCGGCCCGGCAGATGTCTGCCAATGGAACAGAGAGGAGGTAAGCCACTGACGTAGCCTTCGCCCGAACACAATGAGCCGTGACTCGACTTTCTAACGAGAGTCCGGCTGCCCCATAAGCCCAAGCGATACAGTCAGCAACCCAGATGGACAGAGTACGCTTGGAGACAGGGAGCCCCAATTTATTGGGGTCAAAAGACACAAAAAGCTGAGCAGCTTTACGGTGCTCCCGCGTACGGTCAAGGTAGAAGTTCAATGCCCTTCTACAGTCCAGGGTATGCAGGACCATTTCAGCTCGGCTGGAGTGTGGCCTGGGAAAGAAGGTCGGAAGTACCACCTCCTGATTGATGTGAAAAGGGGAGACCACTTTTGGAAGAAATTTAGGGTGAGTCCGTAGGACTACCCTATTTTTATAGAACCGAGTGTAAGGGGGATCAGACACGAGGGCCTGCAGTTCACTTACGCGTCTAGCAGAAGTGAGGGCTATCAGGAATAAGGTTTTCCAAGAAAGAAAACGGAGAGAACAGGTAGCCATAGGTTCAAAAGGCGGACAGGTGATCCGCTGCAAAACCACATTCAGATCCCAGTCAGGTGCTGGCGGGCGCAGAGGTGGTTTAAGTAGAAGGAGACCTCGGAGAAACCTTGCCACGAGAGGGTCGCTGGAAAGAGGTCTGCCGTCCACCGGCACATGATGTGCCGAAAGAGCACTGAGGTGAACTTTGACGGAGTTGGACTTAAGTCCCAGATTAGAGAGGTAGAGCAAGTACTGCAAGATCACCGACACCGAGCAGGAGAAGGGATCCTGAGACTGCTGGGCACACCAAGCGGAAAAGCGACGCCATTTAAGGGCGTAGCATTTGCGGGTAGAAGGTCGCCGGGAAGCTAGGACGACCTCTTCTACCTCTGCCGGTAGTAGAAGGGGAGCAAGGACTACCCTTTCAGCAGCCAGGCCATCAGATGTAGAGAGCTGAGGTTGGGGTGTAGTAGGGACCCCTGATCCTGTGTTAGGAGATCTGGTTGAAACCCCAGAGGGAACGGATCCTCCACCGCTAGTTGCAGCAGGAGTGGAAACCACGGCTGTCTGGGCCACCGAGGAGCTATCAGGATCATGGAAGCTTTGTCTCGGAGAACCTTGAAAAGAGTTTGAGAGACTAGCGGTATGGGAGGAAAGGCATAGAGAAGGCTTTTCGACCATGAGAGCAGAAAAGCATCCGCCGCTACCCGAAGGGGATGCAGCTGCCGAGAGCAGAAGCGAGGAAGTTGCCGGTTGAGAGGACTGGCAAAGAGATCCATTGTGGGGAGGCCCCACTTCAGAAAAAGTTTCTGAACTACCAAGGGATCCAGTCGCCACTCGTGCGGCTGGAGGATTCTGCTGAGTTTGTCCGCCAGGCAATTTTCTTGGCCTGGGAGATAAACTGCCTTGAGAAGAATGCCGTGGCTGACGGCCCAAGAGCAGAGCCTCTGTGCTTCTCGACAGAGAAGGAAGGAGCCCGTGCCCCCCTGTTTGTTCACGTAGAACATGGCAACTTGATTGTCCGTCTGGACAAGGACGGACCGGTGAGAAGTCAGGTGGGAGAAAGCCTTGAGAGCCAGACGGATTGCTCTGAGCTCCAGGAAGTTGATCTGCTGCGCAGACTCCCACGTGGTCCAGAGACCTTGAGTACATGCCCCTTGGCAATGCGCTCCCCATCCTACGAGAGAAGCATCGGTCGTCAGCACTTGAGCCGGCGGAGGAGACTGAAAAGGCATTCCGAGTACCAGGTTCGGCCGATGAAGCCACCACTGTAGAGAAGAGGCCAGCGGGTCGGAGATCCGCACTAAG
This sequence comes from Ichthyophis bannanicus, assembly GCA_033557465.1. Taxonomy (NCBI): domain Eukaryota; kingdom Metazoa; phylum Chordata; class Amphibia; order Gymnophiona; family Ichthyophiidae; genus Ichthyophis; species Ichthyophis bannanicus. The sequence continues at coordinate 158,752,887 of CM066040.1, forward strand.
TCGGCTAGGCCGCCCGTGGCCTGTTGCCACTGCTTGCGAAGGCACCACTGAGCAGGCCGCATATTCAGGCGGGCATTGGGGGTCACGTGGACGGTGGAAGCCATATGGCCGAGTAGTCTCAGGAAGCGCCTGGCCGAGACCAGGGACTGGCTGCGAAAACGGCCGGCTAGGTCCATGAGCCGTTGAGCCCTGTCGAGAGGCAGGAAAGCTCGCGCCTGAAGAGTGTGCAATCTTGCGCCGATGAACTCGAGATCTTGCGAGGGGAGCAAAGTGGACTTTGCGAAGTTTATGACAAAGCCCAAGTACTGGAGAAGAGTCACAGTGCGGTGTGTGGCTTTTGTGACTTCTGGAGAGGACGATGCTCTGATGAGCCAGTCGTCTAGGTACGGAAAGACATAGAGGCCGTGAAGCCGGAGATAAGCCGCCACCACCGCGAGACATTTTGTGAAGACTCGTGGTGCGGAGGAGAGGCCAAAGGGCAGTACTCTGTACTGGTAATGATTTCCCGCCACCACAAACCTTAGGTATTGGCGGTGGCTTGGGTGGATGAGGATGTGCGTGTAGGCATCCTTTAGATCTAAGGAGCATAGCCAATCTCCCTGCTGGAGGTAGGGCAGAAGGATTCCAAGGGTAAGCATCTTGAACTTCTCCCTCACGAGGAACTTGTTGAGGTTGCGCAAGTCCAGGATGGGTCTGAGGCCTCCCGTTCTTTTTGGTATTAGGAAATACCTGGAATAGAAGCCTTGACCCCTCAGGTGGTGGGGCACCGGTTCCACAGCCTGTTCCTGAAGAAGACTTGCTAACTCTTGAAGGAGTAAGTCCCTGTGCAGAGGGAGTCGTGGAGGCTCTCCCGGGAAATAGGAGGGAGGGACCTGGTGGAAGTGGAGAAGATGGCCTTCTCTCACAACATGAAGCACCCAGGCATCTGATGTGATGTTGGACCACCTGAGGGCAAAGTGGACCAGCCGGCCTCCTGTGCTGGGAGGAACCAGCTGAGGGGGAGAGGCTATGCCGATGAAGTCAAAAACCCCCACCCTGCTGAGCAGGGGCCGGTGGTGCAGGCTTGGGGGCTTGCTGCCTACGGGACCCGTTACCCCGTCCCTTGGCCTGCTGACCCTGTTGGGGAGCTGCGGAGGCCTGATATTGAGGGTAGTGTTTATAGGCAGCCGCCTTTCTCGGGTAAAAGGACTTCTTTCCCGAGCCCTTCTTCTTCTGGGAAGGGGCAGAGGTCTTCCTAGAAAGCCTAGTTCTGGTGAGAGTCTCCGTCTCGAGTTGTGCAGCCTTCTCAGCCATGGGCTTGCCAAAGAGGTTCTCACCTCGGCAGGGGACATCGACCAACTTGTCCTGCACCCAGGGTTCAAGGTCAGACGACTGAAGCCAAGCCTGTCGGCGGGCACCGATGCCGGTTGCGGCCACTCGAGCCGATGCTTCAAAGCCATCATAGGCTGCTCGAGAAATGAATTTGGAGCATTCCCGAATACCAGTGGACAAGGCTAGGAACCTCCGCAAAGGTTCCTCGGACAGCCCAGCAGAGAATCCGGCTATCTCTTTAGCCAGGTCTCTAAGGTACATGCCCATGTAGAGCTGGTAGGTCTGGACCCGACAAGCAAGCATAGAGCCCTGGAAACACTTCTTACCGAGGCCATCCAGGGTGCGGGCCTCCCTGCCAGGAGGCACCGAGGAGTGCATTTTCTGGCTCTTAAGCCTATGCATGGCCGATTCCACCACCATGGAATGGTGCGGTAGCTGTGCTTTTTGGAAGCCAGGGCTCTTGCGGACTCGATAGATGGAATCGACCCGCTTGCTTAATACCGGCGACGATGCCGGACTCTCCCACATGCGGAAGAGTAGTCGTTCCAGCATGGGAGGAACCGGTACAGTAAAGTGCTCCCTGGCGGGAGAGTCGTACTGAAGGGCGTCGAGCTCTTCGGCTCGAGGCTCCTCCTCGGGATCCGCAGGGAAGGCCAAAGCCTTGGCCATATCCCTGACGAAGTCCGAGAACCGGGCATCCTCCGGGGGGGACTGTTTCCGAGGTTCGGACTCAGGGGAGTCCGAGGGGACACACCGAGTCCGAAAAGAATCAGGTGACTCTTCCACTTCAGACTCCCAGGCCGACTCCGAGGAGGAATCGGTGGGGTCAGTTCGGGTGGGCGGAGGCGTCGGCCGCCCCGACGCCGAGGGAGTCGGCGTCGACGACCTCGGTCCCGAACGGGAGGCCGAGGGTGACCTCGACCGAGGATCGACTCGAGCCCGCATGGACTCGAAGATCGGCTCGGTCTCCGGGGTCGACTTAGACGTCGACGTCCCGGCGGTCGGGGCAGAGGCGCCAGCGAGGCTAGCGATCAGTGCCCGCTGCTGGTCCATGAAGGCAGATAGTCTGCTCTCCAAGGCCGTCAACCTGAGTCCGACCTCAGGTGACCCAGCAGCCCCCGACTCGGGCCCCGACGGCATCGGGCCCGACGTCGGACCCCTCGGAGGCGAGTCCAGGAGGACTACAGGACTTACCCGAGCAGGCATCTCCGATTCCAAACGAGGTCGCTTCGGGAGACGTTCCTTTTCCAAAGACCCGGGACGGCTATCGGGGCTATGCGACCTGGCCCTCGCGGAACCAGGAGCGTCCACCGACGCCGCCCTCGCGGGTTTCGCCTTCCGATGATGATCCCCGGAGGGAGAACCTCTGTCGGAGGAACTCCGGCGATGCTCAGAGCTGGAGCCTCTGGACGCCGAGGCCTCCGACGAGGTCCGGGTCCGGGTGGGATCTGCAAAGATTCTTTCCCGCTGATGCCGCCGACTCCGTAACGCTTTGGAGGACATTTTGCTGCAGGCCCCACAGATCAGTTCCTCATGATCTGGGCCAAGGCAGCGGAGGCAATTATCGTGTGTGTCATTGAGTGACATATTTCTGTCACACTGAACACACCTTTTGAAACCACTGGCAGCCATCGGGGGAAAAAGGGCCCCTGCAAGGTCAAAGGACCGGGCTGCCAGCGAAAAACCGAAAAACGAAACTGACAGAAAAATCAGAAAAACCGAAAAATAAGAGGAGGACTCGCAACGGCGTCGCGAGTCCAGGCAGGAAAGAGACCGGTCTCGAACCGAAGAAAAAAGAGAAATAAATCACGAAAAATCAACTTTTTCTGCGGGGACAAGAAGACCACGTCTGTAGGGCTCCGCGGAAAAAAGAAGACTGGCTAAGATGGCACCCTTGGGCGGGAAGGGGACCGCGCATGCGCGCTGCAATTCCCAAAGGCTTTCTTTGAAAGCTGGGGAAAATTGCTCCGCGAGGGCTCCGTCGGCGCCGACGTCACCCATATGTGAGGACTGACTTCCTGCTTGGTCCTGGAGAACCATAGTTTGGGTTGTTCTTCCCTAGGTGCATAACTTTGCACTTGTCCACATTAAATTTCATCTGCCATTTTGATGCCCAGTCTTCCACTTTATCAAGATCCTCTTGCAATTTTCCACAATCCTCTTGGGTTTTAACAACTTTAAATAGTTTGTGTCATCTGCAAATTTGATAACCTCACTCGTTATTCCACTTTCCAGGTCGTTTATGAATATGTCAAAAAGCAGCAAACCCAGCACAGATCCCTGGGGTACACCACTATTCACCTTTCTCCATTGGGAAAACTGGCAATTTAGCCCTGCCCTCTGCTTTAAAAGCCGCCACCACTGCCAGGCATTTGGTTAAAACCCTGGGGGCAGAGGTTAGGCCAAATGGAAGCACTCTGTACTGAAAGTGGTTTCCTCCCACCACAAATCTGAGATATTGTCAGTGGTCTGGAAGGATGAGGATGTGAGTGTAAGCATCCTTGAGATCTAAGAAGCATAGCCAGTCTCCATGCTAGAGGTAGGGCAGCAGTATTCCAAGGGTAAGCATCTTGAACGTTTCCCTCTCCAGAAACTTCTGAGATTTCGCAAGTCTAGGATAGGTCTGAGGCCTCCTTTTCTCTTTGGTACCAGGAAGTACCTGGAGTAAAAGCCTTGCCCTTCCAGGTGGTGTGGCACCGGTTCCACCGCCTGTTCCTTTAGAAGACTTTTCAACTCCTGAAGGAGGAGGTCTCTGTGTAGAGGGAGTCTTGTAGGCTCCCCTTGATAGTAGGAGGGGGGTAGCTGATGGAAATGGAGCATATAGTCCTTCTGGACTATACTCAGTACCCAGGTATACCCTGTGATGGCTGGCCATCTGTAGGCGTACAGGGTCAGCCGACCTCCTGTGCTGAGTAGAGCTACCGGCGGAAGAGAGGCTACGCTGAGGGCGTCAAAAACCCCTCCCTGCTGTGCAGGAGCCGGGGCTGGCAGCTTGGGGTTTTTTTGCCTATGGGGCCCATGCCCCTGCCCTTTGGCCTGCTGGCCCTGTTGGGGAGCTGGAGAGGCCTGATACTGAGGGTAGGTTTTGTAGGCAGCACCCTTCCTCAGGAAAAAGAGCTTCTTTCCCGAGCCCTTCTTTTTTTGAGAAGGGGCAGAAGTCTTCCTGGACAGCCTTGTCCTGGTGAGAGTCTCAGTCTCGATTTCTGCAGCCTTTTCAGTCATGGGCTTATCGAATAGGTTGTCACCTTGGCAGGGGACATCGACCAACTTGTCCTGCACCCATGACTCCAGGTCCGATGACTGTAGCCAGGCTTGACGGCGTGCACCGATGCCGGCCACGGCTACCCGGCCGAAGCCTCAAACCCATCATAGGCTGCTCGAGAGATAAACTTCGAGCACTCCCGGATCCCTGTGGACAAGGCTTTGAACTCGTTTTTTAAAAGTAATTTTTAAAAGTAATTTCTAAAACGCCGCAGCTGTTTCCTCAAGCAGTCTTGTTAGACTATAGCCTCATGTACAATTCGGGTCAATCATATCATCCCTATTAAAACTATCATGATCATTTTATTGCCAATATTATCAAACATTTACATCACCATGACACTTGCTTACTTCCCACCTCCCTCTGTTAGGATACTCCTCCGGGGATTGGACAAAGATAACCACGCCCCTTTTGGCGCGAAAGTCAGCGTCTTTTTAAGACAGTGTCTCAAAGAGCTCTTCTGATCTGTTCGGAAGGACATCCTATGTGATTTTCTGCCAAGGTATTTTTTACCAAACAGTGTTGTGCCATTCAGAATCTCGCGTTTGTGCCTACACATTTAATCAGGTATTTAAAAATAGTCTGCTGGTTCAATGTCTCAATTTAGTACTGCCGGTTTGCATTTAATAGTCTTTACGGTTTCTTTTATGTAGTGTCGTCACGAGTTTGACCATAAAGCACAGGGTCCTAGGCACCTCTGTGCCTGCAGTGAGTAGATTTAAGAGAAATATATATACACGTTTTCATGTTAAAGATCATTTTTCATGGCACGAATGTTTTAAATACAACAGTACACTCTACACTGAATGGCACTACAAGTACTTATGAGTTTCGTTATGCACATGATTAGTCCCTCACCGCACGAATTATTTAAATACAATAGCTCCCTCTGCATGAATGGCACAACTAGAGCTTATGAATTTTGTCATTGCAATTCTGTGAGGCATAGTTTAACCTTTTTGTAATGACGTATCTGAGTTATATATAGTCATGTTTTCCAAGTATGATCCACATGAGTGTTACATTCACTCCTAAAATGTGTTCTTAATTTTCCTTAGTTGTTTAGTATCCTGTCACTTTGAGTATTCATGTCTGAATAACCTTTCATTTTTCTTCTTTTTATACTCATATAGTGGCAAGCTAAGGACATTAATGTCCCTCAGTTTTAAACGGCATTTCAGTGCATGATTCAGTGAGTAGTTTTCTGGTTGGTTTCCTGCCCGGCGTCTGGTTTTCTATGTGTTTCTATCCTATTTTAATTATGTCTTTTTAATTATTATTTTTAATTACATCTTCTAATTATATGTTTTTTAATCTTTTACCATTGAATCATGGTATCAAAAATTTTGCTTTTGTTTTTATATTAGTATACATTTGTATGTATTGATTTTATACTATGCTATGATGTTTTATTGTTATTTTTGATTTCATAATAATTTCGCTCATATATATATGTCCCGGTTGCCTTTTCACAATGTTATTTATGTATATTTTTAATGGTTGTATTATTATTTTTTGTAAGCAACTCTCCCCTTGAGAAAGGCGCAAGCCGAAACGCGTCGGGGATCTTCAATAAAGCTTTTCTGAATTTACACTAAGCATCTGGGTCGTCCACTGCTTCTGCTCCCTGTGTACCAGCTGGTAGGTCTGGACACAGCAAGATAGCATAGAGCCCTGGAAGCACTTTCTACCGAGGGCATCCAGGTTCTGGGCCTCCCGGCCAGGAGGCACCGAGGAGTGCATCTTTTGACTTTTCAGTCTGTGCATGGCCGATTCCACAACCATGGAGTTGTGCGGTAGCTGTGCCTTCTGGAATCCAGGGCTCTTCCAGACTCGATAAACGGAATCGACCCGTTTGCTAAGAACCGGTGCCAAGGCCGGTGCTTCCCACATATGGAAGAGCAGCCGTTCCAGCATCGGAGGAACCGGTACAGTAAAGGCTTCCTTCGGAGTCCAAGAACCGGTTATCCTCCCGGGGGGGGGGGGGGGACCTTCTCCAAGGCTCGGACTAACGGGAGTCCGACGGGATGCACCGGATCCGGAAGGTGTCCGGAGACTCCTCGTCCTCCGTCTCCCACAACTATTCCTCCAAGGAGGAGTCGAGCGGCTCTGGGCATGTGGGCCTCGATGGCGTCGATGACCTCGGCCCCACACGGGAGGTCGAGGGAGACCTTGGCCGAGGATCGACTCGAAACTTGATGGACTCGAGGATCGGCTCGGCCTCCGGGGTCGACTTGGACATCGAGGTCCCAGTGGTCGGGGCAGATGCACTGGTCAGACCGGCGATCAGTACCCGCTGCTGCTCGATGAAGGCAGCCAGGCTGCTCTCCAGGGCCGTCAGGTTGACTTTGCAGCCCCCGACTCAGGCCCCGACGTCGGTTCTCCCGGAGGAGATTCTATGAGGACAACAGATGTTACCTGACTCGGGGACTCTGGCTCCAGGCGAAGTAGTTTGGTCGGCCGTTCCGACTCTGAGAGCCTGGGGCGGTGGTCAGGGCTGCGCGACCTGGCCCTCAAGGATCCAGGTGCCACCACCAACGACGCCCTCACGAGCTGCTTCTTCCTTTTGTGCTCCCGGGCGGGAGACCCCCTCTCAGAGGATCCATGACGCCACTCGGGTTCAGACTCACGAGATGTCGAGGCCTCTGACGAAGTCCGGGCCCGTCCAGACGCGGACTCTGAAAAAATTCTTTAATGTTGATGCTAATGGCTCCGAAGCGCCTTAGACGACATCTTGCCGCACGTGCCACAGACCAGCGGGTCATGGTCAGGCCCGAGGCATCGGAGGCAGCAGTCGTGTGTGTCAGTGAGAGACATAAGTTTCTTGCACCGATCATATTTTTTAAACCCACTGGCAGCCATCGGGGGAAAAAGAGCCCCTGCAAGGTCAAAAGACAGGGCTGCCAGTGAAAAAAGGAAAAAAGGCGCGAATGCTAGTCACAAAGGACAAAAACCGAAATATAAACTCCGGGCTCGATACCGGTGTACCGAGCCAAGGCGGGATGGGGAACCGGCGTCGAACTGGACAAGGAAACACGAAAAAACCAGGTACACGAACTACGTCTGTTGGGCTCCGCGGAAAAAGAAAGACTGAGCAAGATGGCACCCTCGGGCGGGAAGGGGACCGCGCATGCACGCTGCATTCCTAAAGGCTTTCTTTGAAAGCTGGGTAAATGCTTCACACGAGGGCTCCGTCGGCGCCGACGTCACCCATATGTGAGGACTGACTTCCTGCTTGGTCCTGGAGAAACTCCATTACTCTGTACATAGTAACAAGCCGACGGCTAATGGGCGATACTGTGAGAGGGGTTTCCCACATTCTGAGCATCAAGTTATGGAGGATACGATGCACCAGGAGGATCGCTGCTTCCTTCAAGGCTGTAGGGTACTGCTGGAATATTTCCAGCACCTCTGCCCTCGGTTCCAGATCCAATGAAGCCAGAATCGATAACCCCAACGCCATGTCTTGGATAAATTCTTGGAAAGACATGTCTTCTGGAGGTGTTTTTCTGCGAGTGCTCGTAGTTGGAGGTGAGGGCTCGGAGACAATGTCATGGAGGTCTGTGGAATCAAAGGAGCAGTGGTCAAAAAGCATAGTTACTCACCTGTAACAAGTGTTCTCCAGGGACAGCAGGAATCAGTCCTCACATATTGTTGACGTCGGCGCCGACGGAGCCCTCATGTGGAGCAAATCCCCAGCTTTCTAAGAAAGCCTTTGGGAATTGCATTACGCATGTGCGGTCCCCTTCACGCCCAAGGGTGCCATCTTGCTCAGTCAAATAACATAGCTAAAAAGACGGCAAAAAGAACAAAATATAATAATAATAGGACTGCAACTCCAAGGGGAGGAGGAGGGTCGTGAGGACTGATTCCTGCTATCTCCAGAGAACACCTGTTACAGGTGATTAACTACGCTTTCTCCAGGAACAAGCAGGAAATCAGTTCTCACATATGGGACTCCCCAGTTATAGGCTACCGAGAACCCACAGCTGAAAAATAGGCTCCCTCTATGAGAGCTGCAAGCAGCCACAATAGGAATCTAACTGAGAGAGTAGCACTCCGGTAGCATGACACAGAAGGGTCGGAGGGCAGGAATTGCCTGGACCTCAAAAAGGTTACGGAGAACAGCCTGGCCGAAAGTACTGTCCCGTTGGGACTCCCTATCAAGGCAGTAATGGGTTGTGAATGTCTGATCTGAAGACCAGATGGCGGCCCGGCAGATGTCTGCCAGCGGAACAGAGCGGAAGTCAGCCACTGATGCCGCCATAGCCCTGACCCGGTGGCCGTAACACGACCCTGCAACAGAAGATTGGCCACCCTGTATGCCCAGGCAATACAGTCTGCTACCCAGATGGATAGCGTATGCTTGGAGACGACCATCCCCAGCTTACTGGGGTCATAGGATACGAAGATCTGAGAAGCCCTTCTATAGCCTTGCATACACTGAATGTAGAAGGACAACGCCCTCTTACAGTCCTGGGTATGCAGAACTGTCTCCGCCCAACTGGCATGCGGCCTGGGAAAGAAGGTAGGTAGTACTATCTCCTGGTTGAGGTGGAACGAAAAGACCACTTTCGGAAGGAACTTGGGGAGTGTGCGGAGCACCACCTGGTTCCTATAAAACTTTGTATAAGGCCTGTCGAACACCAGGGCCTGAAGCTCACTCACTCGTCGAGCCGACGTGAGTGCCACCAAGAAAACTACCTTCCAAGAGAGGTAGCGTAGATGGCAGGTTGCCATCGGCTCAAATGGCGGACGAATAAGCTGTCCTAAGACCACATTCAAATCCCACTCGATTGCCGGAGGGCGAACCGGGGACTTCAGCAGAAGTAGGCCTCTCAGGAACCTGGACACCAAAGGATGTGCAGAAAGAGGCTTTCCCTCTACTGTGAAGTGATGTGCAGCCAAAGCACTGAGGTGAACTCTGACAGAGTTGGACTTAAGGCCCAAATCTGAAAGGTGGAGAAGATACTGTAGTATCACTGCAACCTGGCAGGAGAAAGGATTCACTTTCTGCTTTTCGCACCACACCCCAAACCTACGCCACTTAAAGGCATAGGTTCGTCTTGTTGACTGCCTCAAGGCTAGCAAAACATCTTCTACGTTTTTCAGAAGGAGGAGTGGTGCGAGAACTACCCTTTCAGCAGCCATGCCATTAGGTTGAGGGAGCTGAGGTTGGGGTTGCAGGAGAGTGCCTCCTTCTTGAGACAGGAGATTCGGAGAGGACCCCAGGGAGATTGGGGCCTCAACTGCAAGTTGAAGTAGAAGCAGAAACCAGGGCTGTCTCGGCCATCTTGGGGCTACCACCAGGATGACTGAGGCTTTGTCTTGGAGAATCTTGACCAGAGTTTTGGCCACCAGAGGCATTGGAGGAAACGCATACAGGAGGCCCACAGACCATTATTATTTATTTATTTATTTATTTATATTCTCTTATATACCGTGCTATTCAGCATCAGCGCGGTTCACATAGAACAAAAATCTCAGTGCAGTCAACATGCATGAGTTTACAGATAACAAGGGAAGGAACTTGGATAACAAGGGAAACTATTTACAATCTATTTACAGATGTAATACTACTGAATAGGTGCATGTTACTAGGAACAGGATTATAGGATCAATCATTATAGAGAATCAGCCTAAGCATGTTATTGAGACATCATGGAATTGAGATGAGAAAGGCATCGGCAGCTACCCTATTTGGATGTGGCTGCCTGGAGCAAAACCGGGACAACTGGTGATTGTGAGGGCTCGCAAACAAATCCAGTGTTGGCTGTCCCCAGGTCTGAAAAAGCCATTGGGTCATACTCTTGTCCAGCTGCCACTCGTGGGGCTGCAGAATCCTGCTTAGCCTGTCGGCTAAGTAATTTTCCTGGCCTGGCAGGTAAACTGCTCTCAGATGCACGCCATGCAGGTCCAGGGTTTCCTGACACAGCAGGCAGGACCCTGTCCCTCCCTGCTTGTTCACATAGAACATCGCTACTTGGTTGTCTGTTTGTACCAAGACAGGCTGATGAGCCAAAGTTTGACAGAAGGCTCGTAGAGCCAGGTGAATGGCACGAAGTTCCAAGAAATTGATTTGTTGTGTGCTCTCATTCGGAGACCACACACCCTGCATGCAAAGCCCCTGGCAATAGGCTCCCCAGCCCAGCAAGGATGCATCTGTAGTCAGGATCCTCATGTATCGAGCAGCCTGGAAGGTCACCCTCGCCTCCAAGTGTAACGGTTGAAGCCACCATTCCAAGGACTGTACCAGTCTTCTGGACAGTTTGACTCTGTCTCGGAGTCCGCCTGTGGCTTGAGTCCACTGGTCCCTGAGGCACCACTGAGCTGTTCGCATCTGGAGGCGGGCATCCGCTGTCACATGGACTGTGGAGGCCATGTGCCCGAGGAGGCACAAGAAGTGTCTTGCTGATATTTGGGACCTGCAACTCACTTGACGTGCCAGAGCCAGGAGTGTCTGTGCCCTGTCTACTGGCAGATAAGCCCTTGCCTGAAGGATATCTAGTCTGGCCCCAATGAACTCTAGTTGTTGAGTGGGCACTAGGGTAGACTTGGGGTAAATGATTACAAACCCTAGATGCTGAAGCACCTGAATGGTGCGAGATGTGCCTGTTGGACCTCCATGGCTGACGTGGCTCTGATGAGCCAGTCGTCTAAGTAGGGGAAGACAAAATCTCCTTGGAGTCTGAGGAAGGCGGCTACCACCGCCAGGTACTTTGTGAATACTTTGGGGGCGGAGGCCAGGCCAAAGGGAAGTGCCCTGTACTGATAGTGGTTTCCTCCCACCACAAATCGTAGATATTGTCTGTGGTCTGGATGAATTAGGATGTGTGTATACGCATCCTTTAAGTCTAAGGAGCATAGCCAGTCTCCCTGGCGGAGGTAAGGCAACAATATTCCAAGAGAGAGCATCTTGAAATTCTCCCTCACAAGGAATTTGTTTAAGTTGCACAGGTCGAGGAAGGGCCTTAGGCCTCCTATCCTTTTTCGTATCAGGAAGTACCTGGAATAGAAGCCCTTGCGCTGTAAGTGGTGGGGCACCGGTTCTACCGCCTGATCCTCGAGAAGACCTGCTAACTCCTTCAGAAGAAGGTACCAGTGAAGGGGAGACCTGATGGGCTCTCCTGGAAAGAAAGGAGGAGGTACCTGGGTCAAATGGAGCAGATAGCCTTGATGTACTATCTGAAGAACCCCGGTGTCTGTGGTGATGGTAGGCCACCTATGGGCATACAGGGCAAGCCTTCCCCCTGTGCACTGACTGTCTCCTGTGGTGAGAGGGGCTATGCCTTGAGAGTCAAAAGCCACTCCCAAGCTGGGACGGAGCCAATGCCTGGGGTTTGGGGGCTTTCTGCTTACGCGGGCCATGCCCCCTGTCCCTTGGCCTGCTGCCCCTGTTGGGGAGCAGGGGAGGCCTGAAATGGGGGGTAGCTTCGGTAAGCAGCACCCTTCCTCAGGAAAAAGGGCTTCTTACCTGAGCCCTGCTTTTTAGAAGGGGCAGAAGTCTTCTTCGAGAGCCGTGTCCTGGTCAGGTACTCGGACTCAATCTCAGCAGCCTTTTCGGTCATGGGTTTGCCGAAGAGGATCTCACCCCAGCATGGGACATCGACCAACTTGTCCTGAACCCATTGTTCAAGGTCTGATGACTGTAGCCATGCCTGGTGGCGTGCAATGATGCTAGCCGCAGCTACCCGGGCAGACGCCTCAAAGCCATCATAGGCCGCTCGAGTCATGAACTTCGAGCACTCACGGACTCCAGTGGACAGGGTCTTGAAGCGCTGCAAAAGTCCCTCGGACAGACCAGCCGAGAACCCGGCAATCTCCTTCGCCAGATCCCGCAGGTATAACTGCTATGCCTGGATCCAACATGTCAGCAAAGAATCCTGGTAACACTTCCTGCCGAGGGCATCTAAGTTGCAGGCCTCCCTACCAGGAGGCACCGAGGAGTGCATCTTCTGGCTCTTGAGGCGCGACCCGGACCGAAGCCTCTCTTCACCGTCCAGCTCTCCCAGGAGGGAGAGGAGCTGCCCAAACCAATCAGCTGCACCGTCCCAGCATCGTGCTGCCCAATCGGGGCAGCCTTCTCCAGCTTTAAAAGGAAGCACTGCAGGAGCACCCGCGTCTGAGGGCCTCGCCAGAGGGCCCTTTGGCTCAGCTCTTAGGCAGTGGCCCACAGCAAGACGCCCGAGAAACCTCCAAAGGATCCCCCTTCATCTGTACAATCAAGCAGCAGCTTGAGCTCCCCAAGGTTGAGCTCGCTCTCAACAACACAGCCATCGTTACAACTACAAGGTACCGTGAAGACCCTCAGTAACACTTGTTATAGTATTTTTTGTCGGACATAAATTGTGAAGGAAAGGTACTTCAAACCATCCCCAAATCACAATACATATCCCTTTTATTCAACCAATAAGGTTAAAAGCAGACTCAAAAAACCAAGATCATTCCATAAAGAATTGCAAACAGCACTTATATGATATCACGCGCGATGTGCACGTTTCGGGGAAAGAGCCCCTGTATCAAGCGCTCCCAACTTAACTTCAATATAACCCAGTCCACCTTGTAACTGGCAAAAAAACGCCGAACTCCTGGCTGCTGAAAACGAGGATACCAACTCAGGATTGGCTATCTTGAAACTGCCCATCATCCCTAAACACCAATCACGAGAAGGGAATCCCCACACATCAGGGAACCCCCTACCGTAAAAGGTTATATGTCAACCAGCTCCCAGCCAATCAATGTCACAGTTTAATCCAGTGGGGGAGACAGCTTGTAAAAGAAAAATCCAACGCTGTTCAAGCTTACGTAATTTAGAAACTCGATCCCCCCCCTCAAGGATCTTCTGGGACGTGATCAATTACAGTCCACTTCAAATGTTGAAAATCATGCTGAAATTGTAAGCAATGTTGAACCATCGGGGCCGTCAATATCGATTGCTGCAGGCGAGAAGCATTCTCAGCCAGACGAACCTTAATCATTCTCGTAGTGCTGCCCACATATCTCAATGGGCAACAACATTCAATAAAATAGACCACATAAGTGGAATTGCACGCAGTTTGCCATCGGCGGTAAAAAATACGACCAGTGTGTAAATCAGTCCACGATGACCCCGATAGCGTGGTGTCACAAAACCTGCACTTAGTACATGGTGCATGTATCCCGGTCCGCAATACAGGGCTATTAGGCCGGGGTCTCCCACATGCGGAAGAGCAGCCGCTCCAGCATCGGAGGAACCGGAACAGTAAAGGCCTCCTTCGGGGGAGAGTCATACTGGAGGGCCTCGAGCTCCTCGGCTCGAGGCTCCTTCTCGGGATCCGCGGGGAAGGCCAAGGCCTTGGCCATATCCCGCATGAAGTCCGAGAACCGGGTATCCTCCGGTGGGGATCGTCTCCGAGGTTCGGACTCCGGCGAGTCCGATGGGACACACCGAGTCCGAAAAGTATCGGGTGACTCTTCGTCCTCCGTCTCCCAGCCCGACTCCTCGGAGGAGGAATCGAGCGGCTCCGGTTGGGTGGGCACCGATGCCCTCCGCCCCGACGCTGAGGGTACCGGCGTCGACGACCTCGGTCCCAAACGGGAGGCTGAGGGAGACCGTGGCCGAGGATCGACTCGAGCCCGCATGGACTCGAGGATCGGCTCAGCCTCCGGGGTCGACTTGGACGTTGAGGTCCCGGTGGTCGGGGCAGATGCACCGGTGAGACCGGCGATCAATGCCCGCTGCTGTTCCATGAAGGCAGCGAAGCTGCTCTCCAAGGCCGTCAACCTGAGTCCGAGCTCAGGAGACCCAGCAGCCCCCGACTCGGGCCCCCTTGGAGGAGAGTCCACGAGGACTACAGCACTTACGTGTCCAGGAGACTCCATCTCGACACGAGGATGCTTGGCAGGCCTCTCCAACTCCGAAGACCCGGGACGGCTATCGGGGCTATGCGACCTGGCCCTCGAGGAACCAGGAGCGTCCACCGACGACGCCCTCGCGGGTTTCTTCTTCCTGCGATGTTCCTGCGAAGGAGACCCCCGCTCAGAGGAACCCCAACGCTGCTCGGGGCCGGAGTCCCGAGACGTCGAGGCCTCTGATGAGGTCCGGGCCCGTCCGGACGCGGAGTCAGAAAAGATCCTATCCTTTTGGTGCTGCCGACTCCTCAATGCCTTCGAGGACATTTTGCCACACGGACCACAGATCATCGGGTCATGATCGGGTCCGAGGCAGCGGAGGCAGCAGTCATGTGTGTCGGTAAGAGACATAAGTTTCTTACACCGATCACACTTTTTAAACCCGCTGGTAGCCATCGGGGGAAAAAGGGCCCCTGCGAGGTCAAAAGACCGGGCTGCCAGGGAAAAAAGAAAAAAGGCGCGAACGCTAGTCACAAAGGACAAAAAACGAAAGAGAGAGGACTCGATACCGGCATATCGGTCCAAGGCGGGAAAAGGATCCGGTGTCGAACCGAAGAAAAAAGAGAAAAAATAGGGAAAATCAACTTTTTCCTCGGGGAAAAACGAACTACGTCCGTCGGGCTCCGCAGAAAAAAGAAGACTGAGCAAGATGGCACCCTTGGGCGGGAAGGGGACCGCACATGCGTGCTGCAATTCCCAAAGGCTTTCTTTGAAAGCTGGGGAAATGCTCCGCACGAGGGCTCCTTCGGCGCCGACGTCACCCATATGTGAGGACTGACTTCCTGCTTGGTCCTGGAGAAGCACATCATTATAAATCTCATCTACAGAGCTCCTTCTTCCCCCCCAGAAGACCTCTCTAACATAATTGACCTGGCCTGCAACCCTGTAAGCCCACGAAAACCTAATTGGTTGACTGGCGACTTTAACCTCGCTTCCCTACAACCCACCTACTCTAACACCTTCCTTGATGCTATGACTGATCTCAAGTATACACAGATAGTTAACTCTCCCACATACCTCAAGGGAAACGCTCTTGACCTCATTTTTGCCCCTCAATCAGAATCAAATAACAATATCAACCTCTCTTTTACTCCTGTTCCATGGTCAGTCCACAACTTAATCTCCTTCCAAATCCCATTCCAACAAAATTGAATCCCAACCAATCAAGCAAATACAGCCTCCTCAGGATCGACAACTCGCTTCAAATCCCTAGACAAGGATGAGTTCATCAACAGCGCTCTGCCAGTCCTCTGTCAATCAGCTCAAAATCTTGATATGATCAACAGATGGAATACCACCCTGAACTCTTGTTCGCAGTTACCATCCTCAAATAAATTACCTGCATCCATCAAACCAGCAAGAAACAGAGAACCAGCCCCTTGGTTCTCTGCTGAATTACGGTCATCTCTTCAGCGTCTAAGAAAGCAAGAAAGAAAATGGCGTCGATCTCGCTCCACAACCGACCAAATGACTTATGAAAACACCCTGAAGCAACACCATGAGAAAATATCTGAAAAAATGAAAGAACGCCATACAGAGCTCCTCCTCCGCTCATTAAATAAACCACGTGACCTCTTTAGCATTGCTAAGTCCTTAACCAAAGCACCTTCCTCGACTCAGACAATATCAATTCAACCTCAATTCAACCTATGCCGAATACCTGCAATCTAAAATCATTAAAACAAAAGCGGCATCAAATGCCCCACTCAGCTACATTCCCCAAGGACAGCCACCATTAACGAACTTCATCCCCCCAACAGAGAAATACATCTCTGACCTTATTGCTACTATTAACACCACCACAGCCCCAAATGATCCTTGTCCTGCTTACTGGATCAGAACGATGCGTGCAGAGCTCAGCCCAACTTTAGCCTACATCATGAAGCTCTCCTTCTCAACAGGAACATTCCCAGCAGCCCTTAAACAAACGTCTATACGCCCTCTCCTGAAAAACAACAAACTTAACCCGACAAGGACAGATTCATATCGCCCGATCTCGAGCATTCCCCTTCTAGCCAAACTTATTGAAAAGGTGGTGCAAATGCAACTACAGCAACACATTGACATATCATCCCCTCTTGATTCCTGCCAGCATGGGTTCCGGGAATCCCATGGGGTAGAGACTCTACTCACCTTACTTATCAACACTTTATCCAGAGGTATTGACAAAATCGAAAACGGATTTGTACTCATCTTCCTTGACATTGCTGCTGCATTTGATTCTGTTAACCATGAGCAACTCCTCTCTCGCCTTCAGGAAAAGGGAATTCATGGACTGGCCTGGGAATGGTGAAAATCCTATCTAGCTGACCGTTGGCAACATGTTTGGATAGGACCCTCAACATCTGAACCATTCCAGCAACAACAGGGAGTACCCCAAGGATCCTCACTATCTGCTTTACTTTCAGTATATATATGCAACCTATTTGTGATATAATCCGCTCCTTTAATATATCCAGCTTGATCTATGCAGACGATGTCTTGATATTCACACCAATCAAAATCATGCACCCTGACCTCTCCCTACTAATAGAGTGCTTCAATGCAATCACTTATTGGCTCTTATTGCAAAATCTACACATAAACTTTAAGAAAACTGAGGTACTATTCATAACCAAGAACAAGAACTTCTCTCCCCCCACTTCACTGAAGGTGTGAGACGCAGAGCTCCCATGTAAATCTGTAACACGCTACCTGGGTGTCACAACTGACCAACAGCTCAACTTCAAAGAACACATAAAGAACACCACCAAGTCCATCAACAATAAAATACGGACACTAAGACACCTAAGACCTCTACTAACCCAAGAGGACTTCAGAACGATATTCCAGACGCTTGTAACGCCTCACTTTGACTATGCCAACATCATCCTACACGGCCTCCCTAACAGCACCATCAATCCACTACAGATGGCGATGAATGCAGCAGCCCACATTCTCTGCGGCTTTTCCCAAAGAGATCACATTACAACCATACTTATGGAACTACACTGGCTACCGTTACAATGCAGGATCACCTACAAGGCACTACTCCTATCCTTTAAGGCAATTAACCGGCTATCCCCATCTTCCCTCTCTGCACTTTTGACCATCACCCCTACAAACAGGCTAAGGAGGTCAGTAGCTGCCAATACACTGACTATTCCTCTTGAGTCTACCAAATGTACTCAAACTACTAGAAACAGAGCCGTTACCTTTTATGCCCCCAGGTGCTGGAACAATCTCCCACATCATATCCGAGCAATCAAAGACCTCTCACAGTTCAGAAAAGCCCTTAAACACCACCTATTCTGCCTTCACTTCTACCCTAACCTAACACAATCACCCCCTGCACCCCAACTCACTCAATCAGCCTCTGACATTCCAACAACATAACTCTTGACAATGTACAAAACATACCCTCCCTCAAGTACACTCTAGACGATTATAGATGACTTTGTTTCTTGCATTACGATTCCAACTTGCAATATAAACTGTAAATAGTTACACAACAACCACTGTTGTTGATTTGTATATAGTTACCCTTGTTACAGTCCCATGTTCCAATCCTGTTACAATGTAAGCAAAAGATCTTTGTTCTGATGCAAAATTTTGTTTGTAAACCGCACTAATACTAAAAAGCGCAGTATATAAGAACTCTAAATAAAATAAATAAATACAAATAAACAAATAAATTGAGCCGGCGCATGGCCGATTCCACAACCATGGAGTTGTGCGGCAGTTGTGCTTTGGAAATCAGGACTCTTGCGAACTCAATACATCGAGTCGAGCCACCTGCTGATCACCGGCACCGACGCCGGAGTCTATCACATGCAGAGCATCAGCCATTCCAGGATCAGAGGCACTGGTACAGTAAGGGCTTCCCGAGGGGGAAAGCCATATTGGAGGATCTCGAGCTCTTCGGCTCGAGGCTCCACCTCGGACTCCGTAGGAAATGTCAAAGCCTTTGACATGTCCCTTATGAAGTCCAAGAACCTAGTGTCCTCCGGGGGGGACCTCCTCCGAGGTTCGGACCCCAGGAAATCAGACGGGACGTCCCTGGTTCGGCAGGTGCCCGGGGACTCTTCTTCCTCAGTCTCTCAGCCCAATGCTTCCGAAGAGGAATCGAGTGGCAACGGCTTCGAGGGCTTAGGCTTCGACCACCCCGACGCCGGTGGTATCGGCGTCAACGACCTCGGTCTCAAACGGAAGGTTGAGAGAGACCTCGGCTGAGGATAGACTCGAGTACACATGGTCTTGAGGTTCGGCTCAGCCTCCGGGGTCGACTTGGACGTCAGTGGCCCGGTGGTCGGGGTGAAAGGACAAGTGAGACCAGCTATCAGCGCCCGCTGCTGGCCAATGAAGGCAGCATGCTGCGCTCCAGGGCCACCATTCTGGGAGCCGAGCTCAGAAGGCTCCACAGCTCCAGGGTTGGTTCCCGACACAGGTTCTCCCGGAGGAGAGTCCTCAACAAGGACATTTGTTACCTGCTTTGGTTGATCTGGGTCCCTTCGAGGAAGTTTTGCTGGACGCTCCAACTCCGAGGATCCGGGCCGGGGGTCGGGGCTCCGCAACCGGTCCCGCGAGAAACTCGGCCATTCAGAACCATCCAACAATGCCACCTTCGAGGATTTTTTCTTCCTCCAATGTTCCCGTGAGGGAGACTCCCTCTCCGAGGAGACCCGACACTGCTCAGGCAGTTCCTGAGACGTCGAGGCCTCAGACGAGGTCCAGGCCCGGGAGGGTACAGACTCAGCAAAAATGCTATCATGCTGCTGCTGGCAGCTTCTCAGGACCTTCAAGGACATTTTCCTACACGGGCCACAGACCTTCGGGTCATGGTCAGGCCCGAGGCACTGAAGACTGCAGTCATGTGTATCAGTGAGGGACATTAACTTTGTACACCGATCACATTTTTTAAACCCGCTGGCAGCCATCAGGGGAAAAAGGGCCCCTGCGAGGTTGAAGACCCGGGCTGCCAGTGAAAAGGAAAAAGAGCGCGAATGCTAGTCACGAAGGACAAAAACTGAAAAATCAGACCGGACTCGATACCGGCGTACCGAGCCGAAGGCGGGAAGGGGAACCAATGTCAAACCAGTAAGAAAGAAAAATTAATTTCTAACTTTAATCAACTTCTTTCATGGTGACTATGGGACAAAGTCTGTTGGGCTCCGCGGAAAAAATGAGACTGAGCAAGATGACACCCTTGGGCGGGAAGGGGACCGCACATGTGTGATGCAATTTCCCAAAGGTTTTCATAGAAAATAGAAAAGCGTAGTTACTCACCTGTAACAGGTGTTCTCCAGGAGCAGCAGGAATCAGTCCTCACATATGGGTGACGTCGGCGCCGACGGAGCCCTCGCGGAGCAATTTTCCCCAGCTTTCACAGAAAGCCTTTGGGAATTGCAGCGCGCATGCGCGGTCGCCTTCCCGCCCAAGGGTGCCATCTTAGCCAGTCTGATGACATAGCGAAAAGACAGCATAAAAATTTGCAAAAAAACTTAAGCAGATGATTGAAACTCCACGGGGAGGAGGGAGGGTTGTGAGGACTGATTCCTGCTGCTCCTGGAGAACACCTGTTACAGGTGAGTAACTACGCTTTCTCCAGGACCAAGCAGGAAGTCAGTCCTCACATATGGGACTCCCAAGCTTAAGTCTACCGGAGACCCTAAGCACAAAAATGAGCTCCCTCTAGCTCAGCAGTACAGAAGGAAGGAATCTTCGCTGAATTATTACCCACCGGTAGCCCCCATCCGGGATGGAGGGTAGGAGTTGCTCAAACCTCGAAGAGATTTCGGAGGACTGCCTGTCCGAAAGCACTGTCCCTGCGGGACTCCCTCTCGAGACAGTAATGGACCGCAAAAGTCTGGCTCGAAGACCAAGTAGCGGCCCGGCAGATGTCTGCCAGCGGAACAGAGCGGAGGTAAGCCACTGACGTAGCCTTCGCCCGAACACAATGAGCCGTGACTCGACTTTATAAGGAGAGTCCGGCTGCCCCATAAGCCCAAGCGATACAGTCAGCAACCCAGATGGACAGAGTACGCTTGGAGACCGGGAGCCCCAATTTATTGGGGTCAAAAGACACAAAAAGCTGAGCAGCTTTACGGTGCTCCCGCGTACGGTCAAGGTAGAAGTTCAATGCTCTTCTACAGTCCAGGGTATGCAGAACTCGTTCAGCTCGGCTGGAGTGAGGCCTGGGAAAGAAGGTTGGAAGTACCACCTCCTGATTAATGTGAAAAGGGGAGACAACGTTTGGAAGAAATTTCGGGTGAGTCCGTAGGACTACCCTATTTTTGTAGAAACGAGTGAAGGGAGGATCAGACACGAGGGCCTGCAATTCACTTACGCGTCTAGCGGAAGTGAGGGCTATCAGGAATAAGGTTTTCCACGAAAGAAAACGCAGAGAACAGGTAGCCATCGGTTCAAAAGGCGGACAGGTGATCCGCTGTAAAACCACATTCAGATCCCAGTCAGGTGCTGGCGGGCGCAGAGGTGGTTTAAGTAGAAGGAGACCTCGGAGAAACCGTGCTACGAGAGGGTCGCTGGAAAGAGGTCTGCCGTCCACCTGCACATGGTGTGCTGAAAGAGCACTGAGGTGGACTTTGACGGAGTTGGACTTAAGTCCCAGATTAGAGAGGTAGAGCAGGTACTGCAAGATCACCGACACCGAGCAGGAGAAGGGATCCTGAGACTGCTGTACACACCAAACGGAAAAGCGACGCCATTTAAGGGCGTAGCATTTGCGGGTAGAAGGGCGCCGAGAAGCTAGGACGACCTCTTCCACCTCTGCCGGCAGGAGAAGGGGAGCAAGGACTACCCTTTCAGCCGCCAGGCCATTAGGTTGAGAGATCTGAGGTTGGGGTGTAGCAGAGACCCCTGATCCTGTGTTAGGAGATCCGGTTGAAACCCCAGAGGGAACGGATCCTCCGCCGCTAATTGTAACAGGAGTGGGAACCACGGCTGTCTGGGCCAGCGAGGAGCCACCAGGATCATGGACGCTTTGTCCCGGAGAACCTTGAACAGAGTTCGGGAGACTAGCGGGATGGGAGGAAAAGCGTAGAGAAGGCTTTCCGACCATGAGAGCAGAAAAGCATCTGCCGCTACCCGAAGGGGATGTGGCTGACGAGAGCAGAAGCGAGGAAGTTGCCGGTTGAGAGGACTGGCAAAGAGATCCATCGTGGGGAGGCCCCACTTCAGAAAGAGTTTCTGAACTACCAAGGGATCCAGACGCCACTCGTGCGGCTGGAGTATCCTGCTAAGTTTGTCCGCCAGGCAATTTTCTTGGCCTGGGAGATAAACTGCCTTGAGAAGAATGCCGTGACTGACGGCCCAAGAGCAGAGCTTCTGAGCTTCTCGGCAGAGAAGAAAGGAGCCCGTGCCCCCCTGCTTGTTCACGTAGAACATGGCAACTTGATTGTCCGTCTGGACAAGGACGGACTGGTGAGAAGTCAGGTGGGAGAAAGCCTTGAGCGCCAGACGAATAGCTCTGAGCTCCAGGAAGTTGATCTGTTGAGCAGACTCCCACGCGGTCCAGAGACCTTGAGTACATGCCCCCTGGCAATGAGCTCCCCAACCCAGGAGGGAAGCATCGGTCATCAGCACTTGAGCCGGCTGAGGCGACTGAAACGGCATTCCGAGCACCAGGTTCGGCCGATGAAGCCACCACTGTAGGGAAGAGGCCAGCGGTCTGGAGAGGCGCACTAAGTCGGCTAGTCCGCCGGTGGATTGTTGCCACTGCTGGCGAAGGCACCATTGAGCCGGCCGCATATTCAGGCGAGCATTGGGGGTCACGTGGACGGTGGAAGCCATATGGCCGAGTAGTCTCAGGAAGCGCCTGGCAGAGACCAGGGACTGGCTGCGAAAACGGCCGGCTAGGTCCATGAGCCGTTGAGCCCTGTCGAGAGGCAGGAAAGCTCGAGCCTGAGGAGTGTGCAGTCTTGCGCCGATGAACTCGAGATCCTGTGAGGGGAGCAAAGTGGACTTTGCGAAGTTTATGACAAAGCCCAAGTACTGCAGAAGAGTCACCGTGCGGTGTGTGGCATTGGCGACTGCCGGAGAGGACGACGCTCTGATGAGCCAGTCGTCGAGGTACGGAAAGACATAGAGGCCGTGAAGCCTGAGATAGGCCGCCACCACCGCGAGACATTTTGTGAAGACTCGCGGTGCGGAGGATAGGCCAAAGGGCAGTACTCTGTACTGGTAGTGATTTCCTGCCGGAAAGGAAACAAAGAGGCAAGAGATTGGATGACCACGAGTGCCTTTATTGTTGGTCCCCTACGCGTTACGGCCGAAGCCTTCCTCAGGGGGATACACTTAAAAATCAAAATATGAAAAAATAAAAAATAAAAATAGACATAGATAAACAAATTACAATGAATTAAAACATACCAGGCATGTGACATATATTGACATCAATATAAATACCATATTAAAAACATATTAAAAACATGAAATGTGGGTAAAATAATTCTGTGAGATACAAATATGAATGAAAATAAACAAAAAATAATAAATAATAACAAATAGATACATGATATAAAAATATAAAAATATAAATGTAACAATATAAATAATGATAAAAATATAAACACCATAAATCAAAAAACATATGGATCAAGAAACATAAACTAAAAACACAGGGCAGATGGTGGACACTAACTTAAAAACTACTAATAAAAACAATAAAATTAGTATATGAGAAGTACTTACAAGGCACTGCAGATAAGAGGATTCATAAACTGGTACCTATTGTAATACTGACATTAATAAACAATGAAGTAAAAATAAGAGAAAATAAGAAAATATATAATGAAATAAGGAAATCTGAAAAGAGTACTTACAATAAAATTTTGTTAAAATAATAAAGTGATGTTGAAGACACCAAAAATGTGAACAATATATTATTTGAAAATAATACCTGCACTTGGTCAATTGTGATGAACAACGCTGTATATCAAAAGCAAAACACTGTTAATAATATCATGACAGGCTATAAAAAATATTAAAACTATTTAAAAATGGCACACTAATCTTATTGTGGATAGTTTAGAGAGACATACTTTTATAAAATGTTTCCTAGAACTTCCGGTATGGCACTGAGCTGATCGGACATCGTGCAGATCAGCTCCGGGCATCCACCCCACATTTCTGCTATAAATTCATACAGATCGCGATCGAATGCCCCTGGCTACCCCCAAGAATAGCAGGACTAACAGTGGGAGTGCAGTAGTGTCTTCACTGCGGGCCGAGAGACCCCCGATGGCCGCAAAAACTTCCAAACGTGATAAGACACGAGGCCCCGACCCACCGGTGACTGAGGGAGCGACGAGAAGCCCTGGGTCGGAGGATGAGAACAACATGGTGGCGGCCGTGAGTGCCGCGGTGGTGCGGGCCCTGGATGAGCGATTTAAGGAGCTCGGGGATCAGATGTCCGCGGTGGCACAATCCATCACCGACTTTACCGGGCGGATGGAGCAGGCAGAGACAAGGATCTCGGACATGGAAGACGCTCAGCACACTCTAATGGCTAGAGTGCAAGCTTTGGAGACCCTTGTCAAGCAGCACGGAGACAAATTGGAGGATCTGGAAAACAGGGGCCGGAGGAAAAATTTGAGATTCATTGGTATCCCGGAAACGATCGCAGAGAACGCTTTACCCCGATACCTACAAGACTGGATGGGCAGACTTCTGGACACTCCCGGGGAGTGCTCTATTGTACTGGAGCGCACACACAGATTAGGCCCGCGACGGGAGCAAGCACAGAGACCACGTGCCGTCATAGCCCGCTTTTTGGATTATACCCAGAAGGAAAGGGTGCTGAAAGCGGCCCGTGGACGCCGGCGGCAGGATGGCGACGTAGACCATATTCTGGTTTTTCAAGATTATTCCCATCTGGTGAGCCAACAAAGAAGAGCCTTCTCGCCCATCTGCGCCCAGCTAGCGAACCAGGGGATTCGTTTCTCACTCTTCTATCCGGCGAAACTGCGCATAGAACACCGAGGACAGCACAAAATCCTTGGGACACCGGAGGAGGCACGTACCTGGCTGGCCCAACTGGCTGAAACATCAGGGGCTGGATTGTGAGGCCCGCGGCGGTAAGGCGGAGACCAGGTTTAAATTGGAATGCAGCCGTGGATGGAGCAGCAAGATCGAGTGGAGACTGCCTGCAGTGTGAACACGGGGTTTTGGGACTCCTATTAACCTTGCTGGGTTAGTGATATTGGTGGAGGGGTCCCTTGGGGAGCTGTTTTGAGAAGGGGGCTGATAATTGCCTGAAAAGGAAGACTGCGGTTTGCATATAGGGCAGAAGCCTGGAGGCTGGGCCCTATAGTAGGTAGCAGGTCTTGGGGCTGGGTGTTAAAGGGAAGTGGCCCTGGTTGCCGGGCTCCTTCTCTCTGGCCTTATCTGCAGTTTTTTCCTTTTTTATTATTAATATTGTTAAATTTTCCACCTTCTGCTTGATATTTTCTTTTTAGTTTAAGATGGTATTCTGCTGGGGGGAGGGGAACTTCTGTGGGGGTAGATAAATTACTTAGTTTCTATTAAGTTACAGTAGGGATAAAGACAATGCAACTGTTACTTTGGTATCTGGTGATAGCTACAATGTTGCTGGGGGGAGGTGAAGCAGGGAATGTTGCCTCTCCTCTCTTTCTCCCTCCTCATATACAGAAAGGCTTTTATAATTCCTGGGAGGGGTGGACAATGAGGGAGGAAGGGGTAGGTCCACTGAAAGGAGGGAGGGGGGAACTATCCAGGGGTAGAGAAGTGGGGGGAAGGCTAGAGGGGACGATAGAGGGGGGACAGAACTCCCCGGTAATCGGGGGGAGGAATACGGCGAGCGCAAGTGCGTTAGGGGTGGGCCCGATGCCATTGGAAGTGTCCGACCAGATGGACGGACTGGACAGGCTGGAGGGGGGTGGTGGGGGGTGGGAGAGGGGGGGGGGAGACACGCTGGGGGGGGAGGGTTCACACTCCGGGGAAGAAGAATTGGCAGCAGAGCTATACCAGGAGAGCAGTGGGTGGGGGGCTTCAGGCTGGGGGAGCCCTTCAGGAACGACTAGACCTTCTTTTGTTTTGGAAAAGCCTTGACACTGCCCCAATCACCTGAGGGTTATTACCTGGAATGTATGTGGACTAGGTAATCCCATTAAAAGATATAAAGTACTCCAAGCATTGGCCCGACACAACTGCGATATAGCTCTGATACAGGAAACCCACCAATCGGCTGCAGAGCATAGCAAGCTATGTAGGTCCTGGGTGGGGCAGGCCTGGGGATCTCCAGCTGTTGGGAACAAGGGAGGGGTGGTCATCTTAGTCCATAAGAGGATTCGTTTCGTGGCGGAGACGGTTATTGCGGATGGGGTGGGTAGGTCTTTGTTGATTTACGGTCAGCTAGAGGGGAAGCCGGTGATTCTCGGGGCCCTTTATGGACCCAATGTAGCCGATGCTAGCTTTTATAACAGGGTGGCCTCTAGCTTGGAGCAGCTCCCCGAATGCCCCTTGGTCCTCGGAGGGGACTTTAATGGGGTCATGGATGTAGACATGGATACGTCTCGCGGGGGGGGGGACGAGGGAGAGGGGGTTGTCCTCTCGTCTTCTACAACGCTTCTGCAAACAACTGGGTGTCATTGACCCATGGCGCTTGTTGCATACTTCGGAAACGGACTTCACCCATCAATCTAGAGCCCATGGCACCAGTGCCCGTATAGACTATGTGCTCTTATCGAGAGAACTCTTTGCTCATACGGAGGCGGCGCAGATTGGCCCCTTGGAGGTCTCTGATCACGCTCTGGTCTGGCTGGATCTGCAATGGGGGAGTGATACCTCTCGGACGTATATTTGGCGGTTTCCCTTGGGGTTGTACCATGATGCGCAGTTCCGTCAATTTCTCTGTCAACGGTGGACGGAATTTATGAGCGACAATCGGGTCCACGAGGATGATCCCGAATTGCTGTGGGAAACGGCAAAAGTGGTCCTTAGGGGAGATATCATTGGATATGCCGCGCGGAAGCGTCGGATACTCGCGGAACGTATTATGACCTTGGAGCGCCAGGCCACTAAACTACGGCGCCATTGTGCCCAAGTACCGACGGCTACCAATAAGAGGAAGCTTTGGGAGACTCAGGTAGACCTCAATGAACTGCTACATCAGAAAGCCAAGAAATCGATTCTTTATTACCGTTATCGGTTGTACTGCTATGGAGATAAGCCGGGGAAATTGTTGGCTCGGTGCCTGAGGGGCAGACGGAGCCCTAATATGGTGGCAGGCCTCCGAGATGACAGGGGTACTGTGCACAAGGCGAATGGGGATATTGCCAGGATTTTTCGGGGGTTTTTTCAGTCCCTTTATAAAGGTGAGGAGGGGCCTGGCATGTTTCTGTCGGAATACCTGCGAGATCTGAACTTGCCGCAGCTTACGGAGGTGCAGAGGGGGGCACTGGATCAACCGCTTACCTCTCAGGAGATACACTCGGTTATTTCGGCGGCGAGTTGTTGTAAGGCCCCTGGACCAGACGGCATGAGCGCGGAATTTTATAAGATATTGGGTGAGTGGATCTGTCCGGTGCTGCGAGAAGTGTTTAATGGGAGGGGGGATCGAGGGGCTTATCGTTGGGGGCAGAATCATGCTCATATCACTTTGATCCCCAAGCCGGGTAAGGATCCGCTGTTAGCAGCCTCGTACCGGCCTATTTCCCTTATTAACTTTGACCTGAAGGTCTTGGCGAAGGTCTTGGCGCTTAGATTGGCTGACGTCCTGGGGAGTTTAGTTCAGGAGGCACAGGTGGGCTTTGTGAAGGGGCGATACGCGGTGCGTAACCTCAGGAAAATTCTGGCCTCCTTGGAATGGGTACATGCTCAGCAGACTCCCTCGCTTTTGGTAAGCTTCGATGCCGAAAAGGCATTTGATAGGGTGAATTGGCAATATCTTTGGGAGCTGTTGCCCTGCTACGGCATCGGAGATGTTTTTTGCACCATGGTGCGGAGCCTTTATTTGACACCCACGGCGGGGATTCTGTGCAATGGAATGCTATCGGAGGGATTTGCTTTGGAGAGGGGTACGCGACAGGGTTGCCCCCTTTCCCCGTTATTATTTGTGCTCTCCCTGGACCCCCTGATTCGCAAAATTGTTCAATCGGACGTGATCAAGGGGGTGGAAATGGGCTCACAGAAGTTTGTAATTTCCGCCTTTGCAGATGATTTGTTGGTCCATGTGACTTCTCCTGAAGCTTCTCTCCAGGGACTTTTAGAGGAATTTGGGCGATTTGGGGCCTTGGCGGGTCTTCGTATCAACTATGATAAATCGGAAGCGATGGATACTCTGGGGCAACTTCGTGGATCCTGGGGGGGGACTTTTCCCCTTCGATGGGCCGTAGAGGAATTTGTTTACTTGGGTATAGTGCTGCCTAGTCAGCCCCAGGAGCTGTACCGACGCAATTTGACTCCCATAATGCGGCGCTTGACCAGACAACTACAGGCATGGGAGTATCTTCCATTGTCTTTGTCTGGGAGAATTGCGGCGGTACAGCTGGTTATATTACCACGGATCCTTTATTGGTTGCAGACCCTGCCGGTTTGGCTACTGCGTCGGGACCTGCGGCGTCTGGAAGACTCTCTTAAGGGGTTTCTTTGGAGAGGACAGAGGGCTCGGATCCCGTGGGATAGATTATTGGGGAAATGGAAAGAAGGGGGTATGGGGATGCCTGACTTAAAACTCTATGCCTTGGCGTGTCAGGCGAGACACTTGGGTGATTGGTTAGGTGGGACAGAGGACTATACGCCTCGGGCTGTGGAGGAGCGTTTAGTGGCACCGTGGACTTTATTGGGGGTCTTGCATGGGCGCCATAGCGAATTGCCGGCGGCGGTTAAGAGGAGCGTATTGGTGAGCTCGGCTAGACGCACCTGGCAACAGCTTAATAAATATTGGAATGCGCCATGGGGTGTCTCTAGTTGGGTTCCTCTTCAAGGGAATGCCCAGTTCCTCCCGGGGTCCGACACGAAGGTGTTTCGAGAATGGGGGGCCCGCGGAATAAGGACGGTGGGACATCTTATCGAACCTTCAGGGTGTTGCAAGTCCTTCTTGGCCCTGAGCCGCGAGTATGAATTGCCTACTAGGCACTGTTTTGCTTATATGCAAGTCGCTCACTACGTGGCTTCATTGCCGCGGGATGCACTGCATATTGACCGATCAGCCACGATCATGGATTTTTTTGGGTTGGGAGAGGATATTCCCCCAACTATTTCGCAGTTGAAGAAGCGACTGGATAGTTACAGGGTACGTCCTGACTACCGAGGGGTCGAAGTGGCTTGGGCTGCTGAATTGGGAGGAGAGGTGACCCCGGGAATGATCGGCAAGGCTTTGAGACGGATTGTGAGGGTGGTGCAAGGGGCCCGGTGGAGGGAGATTCAATTTAAATGTGTGACACGAGCACATTTTTCACCGCGGCGGGCCTTTCGGAGCCACTTGGAGACGGATGGTAGCTGCCCTCGTTGTTCCGCTCCCTTGGCGACTTTGCTGCATATGTGGTGGGGCTGCCGCAGGCTGCGGCCCTATTGGGTGAAGATTCGAGATTTTCTTTGCCAGTTGTTGCAACAGCCGGTTAGGTGGACCGGCTTCTTTGTGGCTTTGGATCAGCTGGCGGTCCCCGGGCCTGCGAAGACAGGGGAGCGAATGCTCTTGCGGAAGGCCTGCTTGGTGGGTAAAGGGCCGATTCTCCGGTTGTGGAGGGAACACCAGCCACCAACTTTTAGCGAATGGCGGAATAATTTCCACCATCTGATGTTGCTGGAGTGCCGGGCTGCGAGGGGCAGTGTCAAGCGCTGGACAGCGTTCATGTTAACTTGGGAGCCCTATATTCAACAACTAGGGGCGCGTAGCCGCAATGAAATTCTTCAACTGGGGAGTTGACTGGCTAAGGGGTTGGAGAGGGGGCTACAATCTGCTTCCACTTCAGTATTAAGTTCTCTGCTGCTGAGGGAGTGTGAAAAAGGGGGGGGGGGGAAGGGTGGGGAGGGGGGATGGGGGGGGAGGGGAGAGGTTATACTTTGATAAAAAACACCTGTAGTATTTTTCTGGGGTCATCCGGAGGGGATAAGAGTGTACCCCTCGTGGAGACCTGCTCACTGTTTATGTATGTTTGTATTTAATGGTGAATTAAATAAAGATTTCAAAAAAAAATGTTTCCTAAAGCTGGTGCTCCCAACAGGATGTCATTCACCAAAAACTTACTTATATAAACACTGCGTTTAAAACATGTGTGAACAGATTGGTGGTAAAAAACGTTTGCACTCTTGCATAGAATGAGGTAAAAAGGAGGAAAAAAGGAGTGTATATAACATCTGGACAAGAAGCTTGTAGTACTACGAGTGCATGAAAATAAAATGAAGACATATAAAAAACGCTGTAGATGCGCGCCACCACAAACCTTAGGTATTGGCGGTGGCTTGGGTGGATGAGGATGTGCGTGTAGGCATCCTTTAGATCCAAGGAGCATAGCCAATCTCCCTGCTGGAGGTAGGGCAGAAGGATTCCAAGGGTAAGCATCTTGAACTTTTCCCGCACAAGGAACTTGTTGAGGTTGCGCAAGTCCAGGATGGGTCTGAGGCCTCCTGTCCTTTTTGGTATTAGAAAATACCTGGAATAAAAGCCTTGACCTCTCAGGTGGTGGGGCACCGGTTCCACAGCCTGGTCCTGAAGAAGACTTGCTAACTCCTGAAGGAGTAAGTCCCTGTGCAGAGGGAGTCGAGGAGGTTCTCCCGGAAAATAAGAGGGAGGGACCTGATGGAAGTGGAGAAGATATCCTTCTCGCACGACTTGAAGCACCCAGGCATCTGAAGTGATGTTGGACCACCTGTGGGCGAAGTGAACCAGCCGGCCTCCGGTGCTGGGAGGAACCAGCTGAGGGGGAGAGGCTATGCTGAGGAAGTCAAAACCCCCCACACTGCTGAGCAGGGGCTGGTGGTGCAGGCTTGGGGGCTTGCTGCCTACGAGACCCGTTACCCCGTCCCTTGGCCTGCTGACCCTGTTGGGGAGCTGGAGGGGCCTGATATTGGGGGTAGTGTTTATAGGCAGCCGCCTTTCTCGGGTAAAAGGACTTCTTTCCCGAGCCCTTCTTTTTCTGGGAAGGGACGGAGGTCTTCCTAGAAAGCCTGGTCCTGGTGAGAGTCTCCGTCTCGATTTGTGCAGCCTTTTCAGCCATGGGCTTGCCAAAGAGGTTCTCACCTCTGCAGGGGACATCGACCAACTTGTCCTGCACCCAAGGTTCAAGGTCAGACGACTGAAGCCAAGCCTGTCGGCGGGCACCGATGCCAGCTGCGGCCACACGAGCCGATGCTTCAAAGCCATCATAGGCTGCTCGGGACATGAATTTGGAGCATTCCCGAATACCAGTTGTTAAGGCTAGGAACCTCCGCAAAGGTTCCTCGGACAGTCCAGCGGAGAATCCGGCTAGCTCTTTAGCCAGGTCTCGGAGATACATGCCCATGTATAGCTGGTAGGTCTGGACACGACAAGCCAGCATAGAGCCCTGGAAACACTTCTTACCAAGGCCATCCAGGTTACGGGCCTCCCTGCCAGGAGGCACCGAGGAGTGCATTTTCTGGCTCTTAAGCCTATGCATGGCCGATTCCACTACCATGGAATGGTGTGGCAGCTGTGCTTTTTGGAAGCCAGGACTCTTGCGGACTCGATAGATGGAATCGACCCGCTTGCTCAATACCGGCGACGAGGCCGGACTCTCCCACATGCGGAAGAGTAGTCGTTCCAGCATGGGAGGCACCGGTACAGTAAAGTGCTCCCGGGCGGGAGAGTCGTACTGAAGGGCGTCGAGCTCTTCGGCTCCTCCTCGGGATCCGCAGGGAAGGCCAAAGCCTTGGCCATATCCCTGACGAAGTCCGAGAACCGGGCATCCTCCGGAGGGGACTGTTTCCGAGGTTCGGACTCAGGTGAGTCCGAGGGGACACACCGAGTCCGAAAGGAATCAGGTGACTCCTCCTCTTCAGACTCCCAGACCGACTCCGAGGAGGAATCAGTGGGGTCGGCTCGGGCAGGTGGAGGCGTCGGCCGCCCCGACGCCAAGGGAGTCGGCGGCGACGACCTCGGTCCCGAACGGGAGGCCGAGGGTGACCTCGACCGAGGATCGACTCGAGTTCGCATGGACTCGAGGATCGGCTCGGTCTCCGGGGTCGACTTAGACGTCGACGTCCCGGCGGTCGGGGCAGCGGCGCCAGCGAGGCTAGCGATCAGTGCCCGCTGCTGGTCCATGAAGGCAGATAGTCTGCTCTCCAAGGCCGTCAACCTGAGTCCGACCTCAGGTGACCCAGCAGCCCCCGACTCGGGCCCCGACGGCATCGGGCCCGACGTCGGACCTCTCGGAGGCGAGTCCAGAAGGACCACAGGACTTACCCGAGCAGGCAACTCCGACTCCAGGCGAGGTCGCTTCGGGAGGTGCTCCTTCTCCAAAGACCCGGGACGGCTGTCGGGGCTATGCGACCTGGCCCTCGCGGAGCCAGGAGCGTCCACTGACGCCGCCCTCGCGGGTTTTGTCTTCCGTCGATGGTCTCCGGAGGGAGAACCCCTGTCGGAGGAGCTTCGGCGATGGTCAGAGCTGGAGCCTCTGGATGCCAAGGCCTCCGACGAGGTCCGGGTACGGCTGGGGTCAGCGAAGATTCTATCCCGCTGATGCCGCCGACTCCTCAACGCTTTGGAGGACATTTTGCCACAGGCTCCACAGATCATTTCTTCATGATCCGGGCCCAGGCAGCGGAGGCAATTATCGTGTGTGTCAGTGAGTGACATATTTCTGTCACACTGACCACACCGCTTGAAACCACTGGCAGCCATCGGGGGAAAAAGGGCCCCTGCAAGGTCAAAGGACCGGGCTGCCAGCGAAAAAACCGAAAAATAAGAGAAGGACTCGCAACGGCGTCGCGAGTCCGGGCAGGAAAACGACCGGCGTCGAACCGAATTGAAAAACGAGAAAACTCACGAAAATCAACTTTTTTTAGCGGGGACACGACGGGTACGTCTGTAGGGCTCCGCGGAAAAAAGAAGACTGGCTAAGATGGCACCCTTGGGCGGGAAGGCGACCGCGCATGCGCGCAGCAATTCCCAAAGGCTTTCTGTGAAAGCTGGGGAAAATTGCTCCGCGAGGGCTCCGTCGGCGCCGACGTCACCCATATGTGAGGACTGACTTCCTGCTTGGTCCTGGAGAATTACACTTACCTGGTAATTATCATTCCTTGAGTGACGACAGTTTAGTCCTCCACCTCTGGGTTGTGCACCTCCTCCTGCAGCTTGGAAACTGGGCATGTCAAAGTTGTGACATCACTGGATATAGCCTGCTGGTATCTCCCATCAGCCCCCAGTGTACTAATGACAAAGCAAACTCAAAGGAACAACAAATAAGGAACTATACCATAACTTTAAATAACTCTCCATTCCTCAACCTGAGGAACCTTTTTAACCTTATCAGTCTTATATTTTCTTCTTTTTTTTTTAACTTCACATTCACGTCCCCCCTATGCAAACACGTTTCCTATACCATCCCCTCGTTTAAATAAGAGAGAACAACAGAGAGGGATACTCACTGCGATCTAGAATCTGAAAGGATCTGTCTACTCCTTGAGATTGATGCTCCACTCCGCCTGAAAATAAACTCTGAAGAAATCACACCCCTGGGCGGGAATGAGGACTAAACTGTCGTCATTCAAGGAACGACAATTACCAGGTAAGTGTAATTTCTATTTCCTTATCGTTCCTCCAGTTTAGTCCTCCGCCTCTGGGATGTAACAGAGCAGTAATCATTGGGAGGGCCCTATCCAGCCAACTCACCACACCGTCGACCCGGAACAGGCATCCTTTACTGCCAGAACATTTAGGCAGTAGTGGTTACTGAGGGAATGAAGAGACCACCTGGAAGCTGCTCTAACAGTCCCCCCTGGTGGAATGACACAGTGATCCACCCCTGAAGCTGCTTGCGCCCTGGTAGCGAGAGTCAGAAAGCCCCCCCGGAATCGTACAACCTCGCCACCAGAATGCTGAGGCAACCACCGCCTTAACCCAGTGCGAAATGGCCGCCTTCGCTGCTGCTTCCCCTTCGCGGGGACCTCCAACCAACACACAAAAAACAAAGAAACGAACGCTGCACCCCGCATTTTATGTTTCCTATCGGCGTAAGCTATGAATAAAAACCTCCCCTTCCAGAAAAACCGAGAACTGGAAGAGAAACCAATAGGCTCAGGAGAAAAATCAGATACCACCTTTTGGAAGGACGACGGGACTGGTCGCAAAGACCACCCTCTATCCAGAAAGGGTGAAAACAGCTCATTACACGACAACGCCTGAAACTCCGAAACTCGTCGCGCCGAACAAAGAGTTATCAAAGCCACTGTCTATAACAGCAAATCCTTTACCGACGCCTGGAGTAAAGAATCAAAGGGCTCTTTAGTTAACGCCTCTAAGGCCCAATCGGGATCCCATGGCGGCACCCGAACTCTCCTTGAGGAGCGCAGTCGGGTCCCAACTTAAGGAAACGCCACACATTGATCCGAACACCTAGCGCTATTCCCTCCACAGAACCTCTACAGCCGGAAACAGTCGCCAGCTGGACCCTCTAAGGAACTGGCCGCTAGTTCCTTCAGACACTGTCCTGCAGAGAACTCAGACCAAGGATACAGACACCTTTGTCGAACAGACTTGCCGCCGTGAACAGCAGCCTTCAAAAAGACGCTAAGCATGGACCTATGTACCAGATGCAATCTGCCTCCTTGCTCTCAACAAGGTGGCGAAGACTGCCGCAGAATAACCCTTCTTCTTCAGCCCCGCCCATTCAAAGGCCAAACCGTAGGCGGGCACCGATCCACCTGAGACATTCGTCGCGGACCTAGCCGCAGCAGAACATCTGCTACCGGCAACTTCTAGGAAATGCCTGTCGAGTACGCGAATGAGATCAGCCGAGTACAGCCGTCTCGTCCAACCGGACGCTACCAAGAGTACCTTTCCCCGAAAGCCTCGATACGCTAACTACTTGCCCTATGAGAGCCCACGGGGAAAGGACAAGACAAAGACTTAACTGGGTGCTTACTGAGCCTCAGCTTGAACGAACCATCAACCGCCCCATTCCTCCACCAAAGAGACCTCCGGGTGAACCCCAGGGAAGTCAATAATATTAGCTAGCGCTCAAATTAAACCATAATGCACATTTGCCACATAAAGCAAATCAGGCTCTAGTCGATTCAACTCCCTGATCCTTTCATCTTCCAGGCGAGTAGACCGCCATAAACACTGCGACCACCTGAAGCATGCTCTCGCCCCCCCTGGCTCCACAAATGGGAGCTTGTAAGGACAGAGCATTGCCCCCAACGATCGCTTCAGTGAACCATCTACTTTCCTACTTTGCGCTAAAGAAGACTGCTAGGGCTCTCTTCCATACAGTGAGTCCACACCCCCTGGTAGTGCAAGTGTGCACCCACCCACGTAGTACCAGGGCTGCCCCTGCTTAGCCTCAAAATGTCAATCAAGAACAGGCGAATTCAGGACTGCTGAATACTTTTTTTTTTTTTCACAAAGACATCTCTTAACCAAAAATTCTTTCAGCATATGTTAAGAGAAGCTCTTTCCGTGCCAACAATATGAAGTAGAAAGAACTCCCCATCACAGGTATACTAATCCACGGCCTTCCTGCTAGAGTAACACCCCATTACGTCCGACTGCACAAAGATGGACTTTATATTTTAAGTTCAACTAGCACCTGGTGTTAGGAAATACAGTTTTCTCATTCCGCAGTGGCAATTGAGTCAGCAATGAAGAAGCCGAGAAACTGCAGACAAGTTCCCATTATACCACCTGGAAAAGACTCCACTTTTAGACCACTGAAACAAAAAAGCATGCAAGAGTGCATTGTGTCCTGCCAGCAGCTGATCGAATTTAAATGATTCAGTGTATGCAGGGCATTTTCCAGAGAACGCAAGGTGCCTCATCCAGGCTGCCTCCACATTCACAGTCTAAACCGGCAGCCATCTTGGCTGATGCCGATCAGCGTGGAAGCCATCTTGTAAGCCCAGCATATGATGTATGCCTACTAGAATCTGAGCTGCTGCTATTGCTGCTAGAGAATTAGCCTGGCTGTGTGCTTCTGGCCCCCATTAAGGCATTCGCTGAACACTAGCAGATACTCTCCATACTGGAGAACCTCTGATAAATGGAATGGCTTCAAAGGCCAGAGTTCTATTTTGCAACCTCTCTCCGCTGAGCTGCCTTTTCCATATGTAAAATTAAACCACATATAGGCAAAATTAAGACATTACAAATCTACCATAAAATCTTATAATTTGGGCAAAGCCAAACTAAACGGGAATATTTTCCATTAAGAAACCACACAACTATAAAACCCCTCTCATGACATAAAGCTTATGGCAGAGCATTCCATATCTGTGGACTGGCCATGGCGCTCACCCAAGCACCTGTTACAATTGTCCAAGACAGTTATCACCATAATTCCTTTTGACTTGAATATGTTTACAGCGGATCATAGCGCTATATCACAGCAGCTAAGCCAAAATATTACCCTGCCATATAAACAAACTTTAATGCTTTATAGGACCTTCTATGGATAGCGGAAGGAGATTCTTGCAAATCAACATAGCTATGCCCTTTTTTTTTTTTTTTAAAGCATGGGACTCCAAAAACCAAGTTTCCGCCAACTCCAATGAAATCAAAGCAGATCAGCTAAAATTACCCGAACTGCTCCTATAGCTTTGCAAGAAGCTACCAGCCCCCGCTGCACCCAGCTTTCCTTCCCCCCTTATCCTGAGGGATTCAGCGTTGCAGGACGCGTTGCGCACCCCCTGTCAGCCTGCTGAATCTGCCAGGGAGCTGAAGAGCGAAATAGAGAGTAGAACCCCTGGAAGCAAACAGTGTCCCGACCTTGGGGTTCAGGACTCAAAAGGCCACCGAATAAATCAACAGTGTTAGCTAAAAATGAACAAGGCTATCTCTCACTAAAGAGAGTTTCTTTTTCTTTTTGAAATCCCACCAAAGTCCGTGGGACCCAAGCCTTCGAACACAGCCCCTTAACGCTGTGCATAGAGTAGTTACTCACCTGTAACAGGTGTTCTCCAGGAGCAGCAGGAATCAGTCCTCACATATGGGTGACATCGGCGCCGACGGAGCC
This sequence comes from Ichthyophis bannanicus, assembly GCA_033557465.1. Classification (NCBI taxonomy): domain Eukaryota; kingdom Metazoa; phylum Chordata; class Amphibia; order Gymnophiona; family Ichthyophiidae; genus Ichthyophis; species Ichthyophis bannanicus. The sequence goes on from CM066040.1 coordinate 158,789,499, forward strand.
CTCGTGCGGAGCATTTCCCCAGCTTTCAAAGAAAGCCTTTGGGAATTGCAATGCGCATGCACGGTCCCCTTCCCGCCCAAGGGTGCCATCTTGCTCAGTCTGATGACATAGCTAAAAGACAGCAAAAAATTAGCAAAATAAATCATATGACTGCAACTCCAAGGGGAGGAGGGAGGGTTGTGAGGACTGATTCCTGCTGCTCCTGGAGAACACCTGTTACAGGTGAGTAACTACTCTTTCTCCAGGACCAAGCAGGAAGTCAGTCCTCACATATGGGACTCCCCAGCTTAAGGCTACCAGAGACCTCAAGCCGAAAAATTGAGCTCCCTCTAGCTCGGCAGTACGTAAGGAAGGAATCTTCTCTGAGAACGCCCCCGACCGGTAGCCCAACACCAGGGCCGGAGGGTAGGAGTTGCCTAAACCCAAAAGAGATTATGGAGTACTGCCTGTCTGAAAGCACTGTCCCTGCGGGACTCCCTCTCAAGGCAGTAATGGGCCGCAAAAGTCTGGCTTGAAGACCAAGTAGCGGCCCGGCAGATGTCTGCCAACGGAACAGAGCGGAGATAAGCCACTGACGCAGCCTTCGCCCTGACACGATGAGCCGTGACTCGACTCTCCAACGAGAGGCCGGCTGCCCCATAAGCCCAGGCGATATAGTCAGCGACCCAGATTGACAAAGTACGCTTGGAGACAGGTAACCCCAACTTATTGGGGTCAAAAGAAACGAAGAGCTGAACAGCCCTCCGATGCTCCCACGTACGGTCAAGGTAGAAGAATAACGCCCTCCTACAGTCCAGGGTATGCAGGACCATCTCAACCCGGTTGGCATGCGGCCTGGGAAAGAAGGTCGGAAGAACCACCTCCTGATTGAGGTGAAAAGGTGAGACAACTTTAAGAGGAAACTTAGGGTGAGTCCGTAAGACTACCCTATTCCTGTAGAACCTAGTGTAAGGAGGATCAGACACTAGTGCCTGCAGTTCACTCACTCGCCTAGCAGAGGTGAGAGCTACCAGAAATAAAGTTTTCCAGGAGAGAAAACGGTGAGGGCAGGTAGCCATAGGTTCAAAAGGCGGACAAGTAAGCCGCTGCAAGACCACATTCAGATCCCACTCAGGGGCTGGTGGACGCAAAGGAAGCTTAAGCAGAAGGAGGCCTCTGAGAAAACGAGCCACCAAAAGGTGGTTGGAAAGAGGCCGTCCGTCCACTGGCGAGTGGTGCGCTGAGAGTGCACTGAGGTGAACCCGGACAGAGTTGGACTTAAGGCCTAGATTGGAGAGGTAAAGCAAATATTGCAAGACTACCGCTACCAAGCACGAGAAGGGATTCTTGCTGTGCTGAGCACACCATGCGGAGAATCTACGCCACTTAAGAGCGTAGGATTTGCTGGTGGATTGCCGCCTAGAGGCTAAGACTACATCTTCCACCTCATGGGGCAGTAGTAGGGGAGCCAGGACTACCCTTTCAGCAGCCAGGCCATCAGATTAAGGGACTGGAGGTTGGGGTGCAAGAGAGACCCCTGATCCTGAGACAGGAGATCGTGCTGAAACCCCAGAGGAAGAGGGGTGGCCACCGCCAGTTGCAGCAGAAGTGGGAACCACGGTTGCCTCGACTACCTGGGGGCTATCAGGATCATTGAGGCCCCGTCCTGGAGGACTTTGAACAGTGTTCGGGACACTAGTGGCAAGGGAGGAAACGCATACAGCAGGCCTGTGGACTACGAGATCAGAAACGCATCCACTGCTACTCTGAGAGGATGCGGTTGTCTGGAGCAGAATCTCGGGAGTTGCCGGTTCAGAGGACTGGCAAAAAGATCCATGGTGGGGAGGCCCCACCTGAGAAAGATCTGCTGAACTACCAACGGGTTCAATCTCCACTCGTGTGGTTGCAGGATCCTGCTCAGTCTGTCCGCCAGGTAATTTTCTTGACCTGGGAGGTAGACAGCCTTGAGGAGGATTCCGTGAATGACGGCCCAAGAGCACAGCCGTTGTGCCTCCTGACATAGAAGGAAGGAGCCTGTGCCTCCTTGTTTGTTCACGTAGAACATGGCAACTTGATTGTCCGTCTGGACTAGTACAGACTGGTGAGAGACGAGATGGGAGAAGGCTCTCAGAGCTAGGCGTATCGCCCGTAGCTCCAGGAAGTTTATCTGTTGAGCAGCCTCCCAGGGGGTCCAGAGACCCTGAGTACAAGCCCCTTGGCAATGTGCTCCCCAACCTAGAAGAGAAGCATCTGTCGTCAGCACTTGAGAATGAGGAGGAGATTGAAAAACCACTCCGAGTACCAGATTCGGAAGATGAAGCCACCATTGCAGAGAGGAGACCAGCAGGTCAGATATTCTTACGGAGTCCGCTAGGCTCCCTGTGGCCTGATGCCACTGAGTGCGAAGGCTCCACTGAGCAGGCCGCATGTGCAGGCGGGCATTGGGGGTGACATGAACCGTGGAAGCCATATGGCCAAGTAGTCTCAGGAATTGCCTGGCAGAGACCAGGGAATTGCTGTGAAACTGCCTGGCCAGATCCATCAGCCTGTGGGCCCTGTCCATTGGCAGAAAAGCCTTCGCTTGAAGAGTGTCCAGCCTTGCTCCTATGAATTCTAAGTTCTGGGATGGGAGCAAAGTGGACTTTTTGAAGTTTATGACAAAAACCAAGTGCTGAAGCAGAGCCACAGTGCGAAGGGTGGCTTGACTGGCCTCCTGGGAAGACTGGCCCCTTATGAGCCAGTCGTCCAGGTACGGAAACACAAAAAGACCTTGAAGCCTTAGGTAGGCTGCCACCACTGCCAGGCACTTGGTGAACACCCTGTGAGCGGAGGTCAGGCCAAAGGGTAGTACATTGTACTGATAATGGTTTCCTCCCACAACAAATCTGAGATATTGTCTGTGGTCTGGATGAATAAGGATGTGAGTATAAGCATCCTTTAGATCCAAGGAGCATAGCCAATCTCCCTGCTGGAGGTAGGGCAGCAGGATTCCAAGGGTAAGCATCTTGAACTTTTCCCTCTCCAGGAACTTGTTGAGGTTGCGTAAGTCTAGGATGGGTCTGAGGCCTCCTGTTCTTTTTGGTACCAGAAAGTCCATGGAATAAAATCCGTGACCTCTCAGGTGGTGGGGCACCGGTTCCACAGCCTGTTCCTTTAGTAGACTTGCCAACTCCTGAAGGAGTAGGTCCCTGTGCAGAGGGAGCCTCGGAGGCTCCCCTGGAAAATAGGAGGGAGGCACCTGGTGAAAATGGAGAAGATAGCCCTGTTGGACTATATGAAGAACCCAGATATCTGATGTGACGGCTGACCACCTGTGGGCAAAGTGGGCCAGCCGGCCTCCTGTGCTGAGAGAAGCCAGCTGAGGAGAAGAGGCTCTGCTTTGTGAGTCAAAACCCCCCACCCTGCTGAGCAGGGGCCGGTGTTGGTGGCTTGGGGGCCTTCTGCCTACGGGGCCCATGACCCTGCCCCTGGGCCTGCTGACCCTGCTGGGGAGCTGCAGAGGCCTGATAATGAGGGTATTGTTTATAGGCAGATGACTTCCTCGGGTAAAAGGACTTTTTTCCCGAGCCCTTCTTCTTCTGAGAAGGGGCAGAGGTCTTTCTAGACAGCCTAGTCCTGGTCAGAGTCTCGGTCTCGAGTTCTGCAGCCTTTTCAGCCATGGGCTTGCCAAAGAGGTTTTCACCTCGGCAGGAGGTCGGATGACTGTATCCAAGCCTGTCGGCGGGCACCGATGGCAGTCCCGGCTACTTGGGCCAAAGCCTCAAAGCCATCGTAGGCTGCTCGAGAGATAAACTTCGAGCACTCTCGAATACCGGTGGACAAGGCCTGGAACCTCTGCAAAGGTTCCTCGGAGAGACCAGCAGAGAACCCGGCAATCTCCTTTGCCAGGTCTCGGAGATACATGCCCATGTAGAGCTGGTATGTCTGGACACGGCAAGCAAGCATAAAGCCCTGGAAGCACTTCTTACCGAGGGCATCCAGGTTCCGGGCCTCCCGGCCGGGAGGCACCGAGGAGTGCATCTTCTGACTTTTCAGTCGATGCATGGCCGATTCCACAACCATGGAGTGGTACGGTAATTGTGCCTTTTGGAACCCGGAGCTCTTGCGGACTCAATAGATGGAATCGACCCGCTTGCTTAACACCGGTGTCGAGGCTGGGTTCTCCCACATGCGGAACAGCAGCCGCTCCAACATCGGAGGAACCGGTATAGTAAAGGCCTCCTTCGGGGGAGAGTCATACTGGAGGGCCTCGAGCTCCTCGGCTCGAGGCTCCTCCTCGGGATCCGCGGGGAAGGCCAAGGCCTTGGCCATATCCCGCACGAAGTCCGAGAACCGGGTATCCTCCGGTGGGGATCGTCTCCGAGGCTCGGACTCTGGCAAGTCCGACGGGACACACCGAGTCCGATAGGTGTTGGGTGACTCTTTGTCCTCCATCTCCCAGCCCGACTCCTCGGAGGAGGTGTCGAGCAGCTCCGGTCAAGCGGGCACCAATGCCTTCCGCCCCAACGCCGAGGGTACCGGCATCGACGACCTCGGTCCAGAACGGGAGGCCGAGGGGGACCGTGGCCGAGGATCGACTCGAGCCCGCATGGACTCGAGGATCTGCTCGGCCTCCGGGGTCGACTTGGACGTCGATGTCCCGGTGGTCGGGGCAGATGCACCGGTGAGACCGGCGATCAATGCCTGCTGCTGTTCCATGAAGGCAGTGAGGCTGCTCTCCAAGGCCGTCAACCTGAGTCCGAGCTCAGGAGACCCAGCAGCCCCCGACTCGGGCCCCGACAGCGTCGGGCCCGACGTCGGCTCCCTTGGAGGAGAGTCCACGAGGACTACAGCACTCACGTGTCCAGGAGACTCCATCTCGAGACGAGGTTGCTTGGCAGGCCTCTCCGACTCCGAAGACCCGGGACGGCTATCGGGGCTATGCGACCTGGCTCTCGAGGAACCAGGAGCGTCCACCGACGCCGCCCTCGCGGGTTTCTTCTTCCTGCGCTGTTCCCGCAAAGGAGACCTCCATTCAGAGGAACCTCGACGCTGCTCGGGGCCGGAGTCCCGAGACATCGAGGCCTCTGACGAGGTCCGGGCCCGTCCGGACGCGGAGTCAGAGAAGATCCTATCCTTCTGGTGCTGCCGACTCCTCAACGCCTTCGAGGACATTTTGCCACATGGACCACAAATCATCGGGTCATGATCGGGTCCGAGGCAGCGGAGGCAGCAGTCGTGTGTGTCAGTAAGAGACATACATTTCTTACACCGATCACACTTTTTAAACCCGCTGGCAGCCATCGGTTGGAAAAAGGGCCCCTTGGAGGTCAAAAGACAGGGCTGCCAGTGAAAAAAGAAAAAATGGCGTGAACGCTAGTCACGAAGGACAAAAACCGAAAAAGGTGAGAGTGGGCTCTATACTGGCGTATCGGGCCCAGGCGGGAAAAGGATCCGGCATCGAACTGAAGGAGAAGTACAAAAAATAGGGAAATCAACTTTTTCCTCGGCGAAAAATGAACTACGTCCGTCGGGCTCCGCGGAAAAAAGAAGACAGCAAGATGGCACCCTTGGGCGGGAAGGGGACCGCGCATTCGCGCTGCAATTCCCAAAGGCTTTCTTTGAAAGCTGGGGAAATGCTCCGCACGAAGGCTCCGTCGGCGCCGACGTCACCCATATGTGAGGACTGACTTCCTGCTTGGTCCTGGAGAATAACCATAAACAGAGAAATGAAATCCTGCCTTAGAAATAGATGAGAATTTCCTGGGAAGGGCATGCCAAGTGGAGCTATGAAACACACAGGCACCCCCCCCGGTCTTCCTGCAGTCAGAGAAATAGCAGTGGGATACACCGACAACCTTGCAAATGGAGGTCTTAGAGGTTGCTGCCTGTGTGAACCTGATAAGTAATACGATTTTGTATTTTACCACCCCCCCCCCAGGGATGGGGGCACTGAATACTATATGTGATTCATGAGCAGCGCTGCCATCCGGTGGCCTTTAGGGCACCGGAGCCCAGCAAACAATACAGAAGTTAAGAGCTTTAAAACCCTTTGAAGGACTATTTTAAATTTTTTAATCCACATTCTGCAGCCGGGTTAATTTTTTGCATATTTTAGGAAAATTGTACCCATCTTATTCAATATTTTCTAATAGTGATTTTCCTTCTGCTATGGTCATGTATTATATACCATTTGATAGGAATATTTAGTCAGAATTTTGGATCCCGAGAGTTTTGGGCTCGGCCTGGAAAGGGTTAAATCTTGGTCATATAATCTTGATTTGCAGAGCATCACAGTTGCTGGTTTAGTCACTAACCCCTGAGAGCCCATGAGGTGGTCCTGTGGTTATTTCTTTCCTGACTTGCAGAGAATGATCAATCTGATATGGCTGCATACACACGGTCACAGAAAGGCACTATTGAGTGTACCAGCTGCCCTCTGGTGGCCATAGACCGTAGCACAGGTACTTCTTGGTTGACAGTTAACTGTTATATACTTTTTTATATCCTAAGGTTTCCTAAACCTGTCCCTGTGAAACCACAGGCATTTGGGCAACTTTCACTATAGAATACACAAAGGCACATTTCCAGCCTGTACCTCCTTCCAATTACCAGTTAGGGCTCTGCTCTTAAACCTAAAAGCTGGTAATTTGCCTAATATCCCGGGACTTAACAGATGCTCCTCAGAGACATGATTAGGAGGGAAAGAACATGTGGTATCAGAGATCAATGCCAAAACTGCTGTCCTATAAAACTAAGAATAAACTTAAAAATAAAGAGGACTGACAACAGCCTCCTTAAGGCTGAGGAACCCCCAGAGCCTCAAAGAAGAAATTAGACCTTACCTGCTAATTGTCTTTCCTTGAGTTCTCTCCGGGCCAGTCCAGGAACATGAGGGTTGTCAACCTTCTCCAGCAGCTGAGGACTGAATTCTGAAGTTTTGCTGTTCTGGTCCAAATGGCAGATGAAATTTAATGTGGACAAGTGCAAAGTTATGCACCTAGGAAAGAACAACCCACACTATGGTTACACAATGCAAGGTTCCACATTGGGAACCACCACCCAGGAAAAAGATTTAGGAGTCATCGTGGATAACATGTTAAAACCCTCCACCCAGTGTGCAGCGGCGGCCAAGAAAGCAAATAGAATGCTAGGTATCATAAGGAAAGGAATGGAAAATAAAACAAAGGATATTATAATGCCTCTGTATCATTCCATGGTACGACCGCACCTTGAATATTGTGTGCAATTCTGGTCGCCGTATCTTAAAAGGGATATAGCGTTATTAGAAAAGGTACAGAAAAGTGCCACCAAAATGGTAAAGGGGATGGAAGGCTACTCCTATGAAGAGAGGCTACAAAGGTTAGGGCTCTTCAACCTGGAAAAGAGACGGCTGAGGGGAGATATGATAGAGGTCTATAAATTAATGAATGGAGTGGATAAACGTAGATCAATTGTTTACACTATCAGAATATAGAAAGACTAGGGGACATGCAATGAAGCTACAGGGTAAACTATTTAAGACAAATAAGAGAAAATATTTTTTCACTCAACGTGTAATCAAACTCTGGAATTTGTTACCGGAGGATGTAGTAAGAGCTGTTAGTGTAGCTGGGTTTAAAAAAGGTTTGGACAAATTCCTGGAGGAAAGGTCCATAAACCATTATTAAAAAGGGACCCAGGATATCAATGCTTGACCCAATACAAGCATTGTGGAACCTTGTCTTTTGGGGATACTGCTAGGTACGTATGACCTAGATTGGCCACTGTTGGAAACAGGATACTGGGCTTGATGGACCTTGGTCTGACCCAGTATGGCATATCTTATGTTCTTATGGTCTCTGGCTCCCCCTGCTGGATAAACCTCAGTCTCTTCCTATCCAAGCAGTCTAAGAAGCCACTCATAACTTGAAAAAACAAAGAATCCTAGTGTTCTAAACACGCAAGGAATAAAGCGAATGTACCAAACAGACAACAACTCTCCCATTCCATTCTTCTGTATTTATTTATCAAAACTTTTTTTTTGTATGGTTGGAACCAAGCCTATTGGAAGCCCCGATTCCCATCGAGGAAGCCCCATAGACCATCCCAACCAGGATCACTAAAAAAGAACTTCTAACTGAATAGCCTCCTAATTCTTAAACATGCACTATGAAAGCACAACATCGGTAATCGCCCAACCTGAGATATATCGCAAATGACAAGGGTGGGTCCTGGACTGGCCCAGAGATAACTCAAGGAAAGACAATTAGCAGGTAAGGTCTAATTTCTTCTTCCTTTTCGTCTCTCCGGGCCAGTCCAGGAACAAGAGGGAAGTACCAGAGCAGTACCTAACTCCGCGAGGGTCCCGCCAGGCCCACTACGATGGCCGAAGCTCCCACATTTGCATCTCCCCTAGCCTGAACATCCAATCTGTAATTTATTCATTTATTTATTTATTTAACTGTCTTTATATCCCGCTTTTCACCAGGTCAAAGCGGTGTAACATAAAAAAAGGGGGGGGGGGTGGACAGGAATTAGTTTCTGGGGTTGGGGCCATCACCAGGTGGCCAACAGTAATGATTTTGACAAACAATTGGGAATGTTTCGCAAAGGTGTGAAGAGAAGACCAAGTAGCCGCCCGACAAATGTCAGCCGGCGGAATCAAAGCATGCTCGGCCCAGGATGTAGCCTGCCTATGAGTGGAATGAGCGTGGAGCCCCACTGCAGGCAACTGACCACTTGCCTGATACGCCGCCGCTATGGCTTGCTTTACCCATCTAGCAATCGAGGACTAGGAAGCTGCCTCCCCTTTCCGAGGCCCACCAAACAACACAAACAGCCTGTCCATTCTACGAAGCGGCTTAGTCCTTTTAAGGTACCTCTTGAGCAGTCTACCTAAATCCAATTTTTCCAACACATCATCAATGGGAAAACCTTCATGTTTCCGAAAGGTCGGCAGTGAAATAATCTGATTCACATGAAACTTCAACACCACCTTAGGGAGAAAAGAAGGAACCATGCGCAACATCACCTTTTCCTCCGGAAACTGAATATACGGAGCTCTAAACGATAGTGCTTGGAGATCCGAAATCCTTCTTGCCGAACACAAGGCCACCAGGAAGGCCACCTTCCAGGAAAACTCCCCTGAGCGATATGTCCTTGACTGGCTCAGAAGGGAGGCTTCCCCAAAGCCTCCAGAACCAGATTCAAATCCCAAGGTGGAATCACAGCCCGAACCGGAGGCCAAATGTTCTTTACCGCTCTCAGGAACCTCAGAATATTTGGATGGGAAGACAGACGAGCTCCCTGTAAAGCCCCTCGAAAACATGAAATCGCTGCCAAATGAACTCTGATGGTGCTGAGGGCTAAACCTTTATCCAGCCCCTCCTGGAGAAAAGACAATACTTGCGGCACCAAGGTGTTGCGCGTACGGATATTCCGCTCCTTACACCAGCTCTCAAAAACATGCCAAACCCGAACGTAAGCTAGCTTGGTCCCTAAAACAAAGCATTTCATATTTTCCCCTTGAATAACCCAATCAGAGAAACGCCGGAGCGCTTGGAGGATTGAGGCGTTGGGGATTATTTATTCTGCTGTTTGCCAAAGAAAGGGGCATTTTTCGACACCCTTCTACATAAGATAAGTGGAGTGGTGAATGTTATCATTTTATATAAAATAATTAATGAAATTGATGAAAAACAAGAAAAAGCTAATAAGCAATATTTACATAAATTTAAAAAAATACTTGCTAAAGGTCGTTGATGTGAACGGACACTGTGATGGGGGAGGTTGTCTAACCCACAATTAAGTGTCAAAACTTTACCGTTTATCTGAGACCACCAGCAAGCTAAAAAAGAAAGAGGTTATATAATAAATAATTGAGTGAATTTGATTGCCTTAGAGTGTGGAACAAAACCTGGGCAGTTGGTGATTCAGGGGACTGGCAAAGAGATCCATGGATGGAAGTTCCCATTTCAGGAAAATCTGTTGAACCACCAAGGGGTGCAGCTGCCATTCGTGGGGCTGCAGAATTCTGCTTAAGCGGTCTGCCAGAAAGTTCTCCTGGCCAGGAAGATAAACAGCCCTCAGCAACATCTGGTGCCTTAGCGCAAAAGAGCAAAGGGCCTGTGCTTCCAGGCAGAGAGGCCTGGACCCAGTGCCACCCTGTTTGTTCACATAGAACATGGCTACTTGGTTGTCCGTCTGAACTAGAACAGACTGGTGGGCAAGGTGTGAGAAAAAGCCCTGAGGGCTAAGCGAATAGCCCGCAGTTCCAGTAGTTTGATCTATTGCGTGGCTTCCCATGGGGACCAGAGGCCTTGGGTGCAGCTCTGACAGTGTGCACCCCAGCCCTGTAAGGAGGCATCGGTTGTCAACACCACTTGGGGGCAGGCACCTGAAAAGGCACCCCCTGCAGCAAGTTGGGGGGGTGTAGCCACCACTGAAGAGAATTCAGGAAGGGTTTTGATACCCTTACCTTGTCTGCTAGGTTCCCTGTGGCCTGCTTCCACTGAGTTCTGAGGCACCACTATGCAGGCCTCATGTGGAGGCGGGCATTGGGGGTCACATGCACAGTCGATGCCATGTGTCCCAGGAGTTGCAGACAGAGCCTGGCAGAAACCCATGCCAGACTGAGAAATCGGGATGCCAACTCCATGAGCCTTTGAGCTCTGTGCTCTGGCAAGTAAGCCCTTGCTTGCAGAGAGTCCAGCCATGCTCCTATGAACTCTAGGTTCTGGGAGGGGAGCAAAGTGGACTTTGCAAAGTTTATGACAAAGCCTAGGTCTTGAAGGAGTGTGACAGTCCTGAAGGTGGCCTGCCTGGCCTCCTGGTAAGTCTGACCTCGGATGAGCCAGTCGTCCAGATAGGGGAAGACAAAAACCCCTTGAGTCCTCAAGTAGGCCGCCACCACAGCTAGGCACTTTGTAAAGACCCGTGGGGTGGAAGTTAGGCCAAAAGGCAGCACCCTGTACTGGTAATGGTTTCCTTCCACCACGAACCTGAGGTACTTTCTGTGGTCTGGATGAATGAGGATGTGAGTGTACGCATCCTTTAGATCTAAGGAACATAGCCAGTCTCCCTGCTGGAGGTAGGGCAGAAGTGTTCCAAGAGTAAGCATCTTGAACTTCTCTTTCTCCAAGAACTTGTTGAGGTTCCTGAGGTCTAGGATAGGCCTTAGGCCTCCTGTTCTCTTTGGCACCAGAAAATACCTGGAGTAGAACCCGTGCCCCTGTAGGCGAGGAGGTACAGGCTCCACCGCCTTGTCCAGAAGCAGACCCTGAAGTTCTTGGAGGAGGAGGTTGGTGTGCAGGAGAGGCCTCAGAGGTTCTCCTGGAAAGTAGACAGGAGGTAGCTGTTGGAAATGAAGCATATAACCCTGGTGAATGATGCTTAAGACCCAAGCATCCCCTGTAATGGGTGGCAACCTGTGGGCAAACAGAGCTAAGCGACCTCCTGTGCAGGGATGGGGCAGCAAGGGCGGAGAGGCTATGCCTTGGGAGTCAAAAACCCCATCCCTGCTGGGTAGGAGCAGGAGCCGGAGGCTTGGGGGTCTTCTGCCTACGGGCCCCATGTCCCTGCCCCTTGGCCTGCTGCCCCTGTTGGGGAGCTGGGGAGGCATGGTACTGAGGGAAAGGTTTGTAGGCACACACCTTTCTCGGGTAGAAGGACTTTTTACCCGAGCCCTTCTTTTTGTGAGAAGGGGCAGAGGTCTTCCTGGACAGCCTTGTCCTGGTCAGGTGCTCGGTTTCGAGCTCAGCTGCCTTCTTGGCCATGGGTTTGCCAAAAAGGTTTTCACCTCGGCAAGGGACATCAACCAACTTGTCCTGTACCCAAGGCTCGAGGTCCGATGACTGCAGCCTTGCCTGGCATCGGGCCCCGATGCCGGCTGCCGCCACACGAGCCGAAGCCTCGAAGCCATCGTAGGCCGCTCGGGTCATGAACTTGGAACAGTCCCAGATTCCTGAAGACAAAGACTGGAACCTCTGCAAAGGTTCCCCGGAGAGGCTAGCAGAGAACCCGGCAAGCTCCTTTGCCAGGTCTCGGAGGTACATGCCCATGAACAGCTGGTATGACTGGACACGGCAAGCAAGCATCGAGCCCTGGAAGCACTTTCTGCCGAAAGCATCCAGGTTCCGGGCCTCCCTGCCGGGGGGCACTGCAGAGTGCATCTTCTGGCTCTTCAGACGATGCATGGCCAATTCCACCACCATGGAATGGTGCGGCAGCTGCGCCTTTTGGAAGCCAGGGCTCTTACGGAGTCGATAAATGGAATTGACTCGCTTGCTCAAGACTGGCGCTGAGGCCGGTGCCTCCCACATCCGGAAGAGGAGCCGTTGCAGCATCGGAGGAACCGGAACAGTAAAGGCCTCCTTCGGAGGAGAGTCATACTGGAAGGCCTCGAGCTCCTCGGCTCGAGGCTCCTCCTCGGGGTCCACGGGAATCGCCAAGGCCTTGGCCATGTCCCGCACGAACTCCAAGAACCGGGTGTCCTCCGGAGGGGACCTACTCCGGGGCTTGGACTGCGGTGAGTCCGAAGGGACGCACCGAGTCTGGAAGGTATCGGAGGACTCCTCGTCCTCCGTCTCCCAAGCTGACTCATCCGAAGAGGAGTCGAGGGGCTCTGACCGCGCGGGTCGAGGTGGCACCCGCCCCGACGCTGAATGCACCGGCATCGACGCCCTCATTTCCGAGCGGGAGGTCGAGGGAGACCTTGACCGAGGACGACTTCGAGCCTTCATGATCTCGAGTATCGGCTCGGTCTCCGGGGTCGACTTCGATGTCCCGGTGGTCGGGGCCGATGCACCAGCGAGGTTGGCCATCAGTACCCGCTGCTGCTCCATGAAGGCAGACAATCTGCACTCCAAGGCTGTCAGCCTGAGTCCAAGCTCAGGAGACTCAGCAGCCACCGACTCGGGCCCCGGCGGTGCTGGGCCCGACGTCGGCTGCCTCGGAGAAGAGTCCACGAGGACTACAGGACTTACGTGTCCGATGGTCTCCGGCTCTACACGAGGTACTTTGGACGGCTTCTCCTGCTCCAAAGGCCCGGGACGACGGTCGGGGGTCTTAGACCTGGCCCTCGAGGAACCAGGGACCTCTTCCGATGCCGCCCTCAATAGCCGTTTCTTCCTCTTGCGTTCCCGGTCGGGGGACTCCCTGTCCGAGGAACCCCGGCAATGTTCGGGATCAGATTCCCGAGACGTCGAGGCCTCAGATGAGGTCCGGGCCCGGCCGGAGACAGAATCCGAAAAAATCCTTTCCTTCTGGTGCTGACGGCTTCAAAGTGCCTTGGTGAACATTTTGCCACACGGGCCACAGATCATGGGATCACGATCTGGGCCGAGGCACCAAAGGCAGCAGTCGTGTGTGTCGTGAGAGACATTAGTTTCTTACACAGATCACATTTCTTGAAACCACTGGAAGCCATCGTGGAAAAAAGGGCCCCCGCAAGGTCAAAAGACTGGCCTTCCAGGGAAAAACAGAAAAAAGGGCACGAACGCCAGCCACGAAGGGCAAAAACCAAAAAATAGAAGACGGGCTCGATACTGGTGTACCGAACCCGGCGGGAAGGGGAACCGACGTTGAACTCGGAGAAAAAGGCGAAGAAATCTTCGAAAAAACGTCAACTTTTCCTGGTGACTCGGACAGACGTCTGATGGACTCCACGGAAGAAGAGAGACTGAACAAGATGGCACCTTTAGGCGGGAAGGGGACCGCGCATGCGTGCAGTATTCCCAAAGACTTTCTTAGAAAGCTAGGGAAATGCTCCTCACGGGGGCTCCATCGGCGCCGATGTCACCCATAAGTGAGGACTGACTTCCTGCTTGGTCCTGGAGAATGGCTGTTTTCTTGGTTACCTCTGAAACCAAGGCATTTACCTTAGGCATCTTTAATAACTCCTGCTCCTCCTGAGGCAATGGATACAAGCGCCCGATAGCCCTTGCTCCACGCAAAGTAGCCTCTGGACATTCCCATTCAGATTCTACCATCTGTTTCATGACCCTATGCACAGGAAAACACCGCTGCTCTCCTTTAAACCCCTGAAGAAGGGGATCTTCTAAAGGCTCTTCCTGAGCCGCAGGCAAAGCAATATGTAAGGCAGATAATGTTTGAGCGATAAGCGCTCCCAACTCCTCCTTTCTAAAAACCCGGAACATATTAGGTTCCTTGCTGGAACCCAGCTCGCTCTCATCTAAATCCGTAGCCCACTCCATACCGGAATCGGATAGGATTTTGCCTTCCTCCACTCCTTGGAGCCCTGAGAGGTGCTGACCGGCGCTATCGGCGCTCACCTCCGCTCCTTGGGCCAACTTAGAAGACCCCTCTCTGGGATCTAACAGGGAAGGCTGTTTTCCAGAGCTCTGTCCGAGCAAAGGGGCAGCCACCTTGTCCTGAGATTGTTGCCACTTTAAACAGTAAGCCTGATGTAACGCTAAAATAAAATCCGCAGAAAAAACAGATTCCAAGTTCTTTTGTACTTCAGGCAGGGAATTTGGAAGAGCTTCCTCCACCTGCACTGTTTTTTTCGATTTTGCTTTTTTTTTTTTGCGGGCTTGTCCTGACCCGACAACAAAAGCGGTGCTGAAGCCGTCATGGCTGCCGTTCCCGCCAAATCTGAGCTGCTATGAGGGCCTGCTAAAGAAATGCATGATTCTGATTTGCCCTCCATGCCGCTATGAGCAAAATCGCCAAAATCCCCCCCGAGACCAAAAGCGTCGAGGAAACCGCAGCTATAGCCAAACCGCAGCTAAAAATCGCCCCGGGGACCTGCTGTAACGAGAAGGCAGGAATGGTGACTAAAATGCCATCGCAAACACAAGGAAACACACCGGCAGATCCAAAACCTGTTTACACATACCTGCTCAACAACGCTGTAAATTCTGCTTTGTCGTAAGTCACCCACTCCCGCTGCTAGCGGGAGAGTAAATGTAACTCGGGGGTGTCAGGACGGTCTCTGGGGCTCCCAGTACCTCGCTGTGCATCTCCCCGGCAAACGGAGCTGCTGTCTGAGGCAGGCTCTGCCTCCCTGCTCCTCGAGTGTAAAAACACTCCTGATAAGAAAGCTAAACAGCTGAATATCTGCTAAGGCGAACCCTGCTAGGGCTCAAATCTCTTTGCCACTGCAGCACTCAAAATAAAAAAAGAAATACTTTGCCAAATTCAAACTTGAATTATTTCGTCGAGAGCCAGCCAGGTTTCTGTCCCTTCCAGCTGCTGAGGACTGAAAGACTGAGGTTTTTCCAGCAGGGGGAGCCAGAGACCAGAACAGCAAAATTTCAGAATTCAGTCCTCAGCTGCTGGAGAAGGTTGACAACCCTCTTGTTCCTGGACTGGCCTGGAGAGACGAAAAGGAAAAACCTACAAACAAAAGAAAGAAACACTAGGCCCAAAAATCTAGCTATTCTGCCTGTTGTCTTCCTCACACAGGCAGCTCCCTGCAACTCTCGCCATGCGGTCCAAAATACCTAGAGAGAAAATGGCCACCCCTTCGCCAATGAATTTTGGCACCAAGAACAACAGCCGCTGCAAAAAGGAGGCCTCAGCAGGCAGACCGACCGAGCCCGAAGGCCTCACCTGCAGGGCCGAAAGCCACGCAGCCTGCTCCTACCGCTTTGAATTCCTCCGATCCTCAAGCCGCGCTGATGCGCCTGGCAGCCGCGGTGGGGACCTCTCAGCCAGTTCTACAGAGTAAAATTAAAATCCCGCAGCAACGGAGAGGCTCCGTCTCACACAGCTTCAGTGTGGCTGTACGGGTCCCAGAGCTCTCTCTTGTACCGTCCAGGGAGAGAGATCCGCACCGGCGAATGCCTGCAGCAAGTGAAAACAACTGACAAGGAGGGAAGGCGAGAGCTGCTACTAATTTAAAGAGCCAGGCTCAAATTTAAAATTACTGTAAATATAAGGAAATTTGTTCCTAATAACTAAAGGGAACTAATCCCTGATTGCTAATTAACCAAAAGTAAAATTAAAAGTAAAAAGCAAAATCAGAATAGAATTTGTCACACTAAATGCTCCTTATCTGTTCCCCCCCAAGTGAGCCCAGAAGCTAGGCTCACTACATCCTCTGCTGCATGGAGACTGGACACACACTGGGGGCTGATGGGAGATACCAGCAGGCTATATCCAGTGATGTCACGACTTTGACATGCCCAGTCTCCAAGCTGCAGGAGGAGGTGCACAACCCAGAGGTGGAGGACTAAACTGGAGGAACGATAAGGAAGCTGGGGATTTCTGCTGCACGAGGGCTCGGTCAGAGCCGATGTCACCCATATGTGAGGACTGATTTCCTGCTTGTTCCTGGAGAAACAGGTGTTCTCCGGAGACAGCAGGAATCGGTCCTCACATATGGGTGACCTCGACGTCGATGGAGCCCGCGTGGAGCAAATCCCCAGCTTTCAAAGAAAGCCTTTGGGAATTGCTACCATGCATGCGTGGTCCCCTTCCCGCCCAAGGGTGCCATCTTGCTTAGTCGAATGACAAAGCTAAAAAGATGGCAAATAAAGAAAAAATAATTGGACTGGAACTCCAAAGGGAAGAGGGAGGGTTGCGAGGACTGATTCCTGCTGTCCCCAGAGAAGGTGAAATTAGACTTACCTGTTAATTGTTGTTCCTTACGGAACTCCAGTCTAGTCCCGAGACCTCTGGGTTTTGCTCCTCCTCCAGCAGCTTGGAGACTGAGAAACGTCACTCTTGTGATGTCACTGGTACATAAGCTCCGGATCTGCCTTCTCCCACCAGTAACCTATTGACAAAACAGACTCACCGGAGCAACAATCCAAGTACTACAATCCAAGAACTGTACTAACTGACTAAACTGTGTCTAATATAACCAACAACTATATACAATGTCCCAGAAATGTTCCATAAGTGCTTAGGCCCGCTCTCCCCCCTTATGGAAACATGGAATCTACTTTAACTTGCAGAATGTCCATCTTGAGGAAATGACTCATGTCGTCCCCTCTCGAACCTGTCGCTTACCTGTAATTCACCTATGCTTCAAGCCCAAGTCCACTGCAATTAACAGGGTGGGATACGGGACTAGAATGGAGTTCCGTAAGGAACAACAATTAGCAGGTAAGTCTAATTTCACCTTCCTTAGCGTCCCTCCAGTCTAGACCCGAGACCTCTGGGGATGTAACAGAGCAGTGAAAAATAATTCAATGGGTGGGATCCTGTAGACCTGCCTGAAGCACCGGCAATCCAAAACAGGTATCCCTCTCCGCCTGAACATCCAGACAGTAATGTTTTACAAAGCCAGGTTGCTGCTTTACAAATTTCCACAGCAGGCACTAAACTGCACTCCGCCCATGACGCCGCCTGCGCTCTAGTAGAATGAGCTCTCAACCCTTTTGGCACCTGCTTGCCCTTCAGAAGATATGCAGATGCAATCGCTTCCTTCACCCAACGGGCAACAGAAGCCTTAGATGCTGCTTCCCCTTTCCTTGCAACCGCAAAGAGCACAAAGAACCTATTCGTCTTCCGGAAAGGGGCCGTCCTTCGCAAATAGAGCTTTAAGGCTCTCCGAACATCCAACCACTGTAAATGCCTCGAGGAAGAGCCTTCCGTGTTAGATCCGAAAACCAGCAAAGAAACGACTTAATTCATATGAAAAACTGAGGCCACCTTCGGCAAAACAGATGGTACCAGCCTCAGAACACCTTAGACTTACAGAAAGACAGAAAAGGCTTCCTACAGGACAGTGCTTGCAACTCGGAAATTCTCCTTGCCGACGCAATAGCCACCAACAACACAACCTTAAGGGTGAGGTCCTTTATCGACGCCCTAGACAGCGGCTCAAAGGGCTCGCGTACCAACGCTTCCAAAACCAGAGGCAGATCCCACGTCGGCACTACCAGTCTACGAGGAGGCCGCAGAAGAGCCACCACTCTTAAAAAACGCTTAATATCAGGATGTACCCCCAAGGCAACCCTCTGAACCTTTCCCCTATAACAAGACAGTGCCGCTAACTGCACTCTTAGGGACGAGGCTGCTAAGCCTTTTTGAAATCCATCCTGCAGGAAAGACAGAACCTGCGGGACCGACACTCTCAACGCCGCCACCTGCCAATCCGCACACCAAGCCTCAAATACTCGCCATACTTGGATATAAGCTAAGGAAGTCGACCAACGACGAGCCTTCAGCAAGGTGGAAATAACTGCCGTCGAATATCCCTTTGCTGTTATCCTTGCCCTTTCAAGAGCCAAGCTGTAAGCGAGAATCGATGCACTCGAGGCATGTACAGCGGACCCTGAGAGAGAAGGTCTTCCCACCGGGGAAGGTGCCACAGCTTCTTGATCACAAGTCTCATCAGCTCGGCATATCATGGCCGCCTTGGCCAGTCCGGCGCAATCAATATTACCTGTCCCTGGTGCCTCTCTATGCGTTGCACCACTCGACCTATTAACTCCCAGGGCGGAAACACGTACACAAGTTGTTCTTCCAGCCAGGCTTGAATGAGAGCATCTAGTCCCTCTGACATTCGCTCCCTTCGTCTGCTGAAGAAGTGATCGACTTGAGCCAACTGAAAGGTCGACATCAGATCCATTACCGGTGTCCCCCAACGGCGCACCAGCATTACGAACACTTCCGGGTGAAGAACCCACTCTTCTGGGTCTACTCTTACCCGACTTAAGAAGTTGGCTTCCACATTGTCCACTCCCGTTACATGTGCCGCCGACAGCGCTCAAAGATTCTCCTCGGCTCACACGAACAAATCCTTGGCCTCTGCTTCGAGTGCAACACTGCTGGTGCCCCCTTGATGACTGATATATGTTACTGAGGTGGCATTGTCGAAAAACACCCGAATGGCTTTCCCCTGGAGATAAGGCTGAAGAACTTGCAGCGCCCTTGCCACCGCTCTCAACTCCAATCTGTTGATGGACCAGACCTTCTCCAGCTCTGTCCATTGCCCCTGAGCGAATCTTCCTTGACAGTGAGCCCCCCCAGCCCATGAGACTGGCATCCGTCATCAGAGAAATCCACCCTGGGGCTTCCAAGGGCATTCCTTTTTCTAGACCTCCTGGACACAACCACCACCGTAGAGCCACGCGCGTCTCCGGAGGGCAGGGCAGACGCTGTCCCAACCAATCCTTTTGGTGTGACCACCTCTGCAACAATGCTCTCTGCAACAGCCTCATGTGAGCTCATGCCCACGGAACTAACTCGAGCATCGCCACCATGGTTCCCAGTAGCTGCAGATAGCTCCACGCCGTGGGAGACTGTTTCCTGAGAAACTCCCGGACCATCTTCTGGAGTCCTGGCACCCGCTGCTCCAGAAGAAAAATTCTCTCCCTGTTCGTATCGAAGCGTGCTCCCAGGTAGTCCAGGTTCTGAGATGGAGACAACTTGCTCTTGGACATGTTGACCACCCAACCGAGACTTTGCAGAAAGGCTACTACCTTGGCCGTAGCTGCTTCGCTTTCTGTTCTCGACTTCGCTCGGATCAACCAATCGTCCAGATAAGGGTGCACTAACACTCCCTCCTTTAGTAGAGCCGCTGCCACTACCACCATCACCTTGGTGAATGTTTGTGGCGCCATTGCCAGCCCAAAGGGTAGCGTTTGGAACTGGAAATGTCCCATAGGAACTGCAAATCTGAGGAACTTTTGATGCTCCTGCCGTATCGGAATGTGCAGATACGCCTCCGATAAATCCAGGAACGTAAGAAATTCTCCTTTTTCTACTGCCACGATTACCGATCGCAAGGTTTCCATTCGAAAATGGGACATTTTGAGACAGCAATTTACCCTTTTTAGGTCTAAAATTGGCCGAAAAGTTCCCTCCTTCTTTGGCACTATGAAATATATGGAGTATCGACCGCCGCCGCATTGGTCGGGGGAAACCGGCACTATTGCCTTGAGGGCCAACAGCCTTTGCACCGTACCGTGCAATGCTTTGCGTTTGACACTTGCTCCGCATGGCGACTGTATGAAAGAATTGGTCACTGGTCGTTGAAACTCCAACGCATAACCCTCTCGAATCACCTCCAACACCCACTGATCTGAAGTGATTTGGACCCAGGCAGGATAAAATTCCCGCAACCCACCCCCTACAGGAACCAATCCCACCTGGGCCCCCTCGGCTTCATTGTGATTTTCTAAGACTTGCGGTAGAGGAGGAGGAAGCCGCAAATCCCCTACCTGCTCCTCGAAATCCCTGAAACCCCTGGTTTCTATAGGGAAAACGCCCTCGCTGAGCTTGTCCAAACCTGGGGGAACGAAAGCGCCCAAAGTCCCTTTGTTGACCCTTAGGCATGGGAGCCGAACGCCCCTGCGTTTGCTTCTCCTCGGGCAATCTTCCGCCCTTAGACTCCTCCAAATCCTTAACCAACTTATCTAAATCCTCTCCAAACAATAGCTTCCCCCTAAAGGGGAGCTTTCTTAATCTCGCTTTGGAAAAGCCATCCGCCACCCAATTGCGCAGCTAAAGATACCGCCTAGCCGCAATAGCCGACGCCATACTCTTAGAAAGACCCCGGATAACATCATAATGAATATCAGCTAGATAGGCTGCCCCTAACTCCAATCTGGACGCTTCTGCCATCGTCTCCTCTGTCTGTTCTGTCTGAATACTTTGTACCCAACGCAGACAGGCTCTAACTACCAAACCTCTACAAATAGACGCTTGCATAGAGAGCGCATTGACCTCAAAAACCTGTTTCAACAGTGTTTCCAATTTTCGATCTTGGGCATCCTTAAGGGCCGCACTACCCTCCACTGGAATGGTAGTCTTCTTAGTAACCACCGAAACAGCGGCATCCATCCTGGGAGACTTAAACAATTTGTGATCCTGGTCTATTAAAGGGTATAGCCGCGCCATAGCCCTAGACCCCTTTAGAGTGGACTCGGGTAAGTCCCATTTTTCCTGAATTATCTCCTTAATCACCCTGTGTACAGGGAAAGCTCTCTGAGTCTTTTGAAATGCCTGCAACAATGGGTCCTCCAGGGTAGAATCCTCCGTCGGACCCCCTGAGGGCATATTCAGTGCTTTTAGTGTTTCTGAGATAAGCGCCGGTAACTCCTCCCTTCTAAAAACGCGCACGACCATCGCTTAGTCTTCTTTCTCCACAATCTCTCCTTCCTCCAGGTCGTCATCCAAGTCCAAATCAGGATCCGGCTCCTCCGAAGGAGACCCGCCGATAATACCGACTGCTCGGAGCGATCCCTGTCGGCCCTGGACTTTTTTGCCGCTATTCCTGTCACTCCTGTATCCAAAGGAGTTCCCGGCCTCTTCAACCCCATGACCAAATCTGCAGCACCGGGGGAAGGCTTACTTGAAGGACTGCCAAAGGCATGCTGGATCAGCGTAAGGAAATCCGGAGAAAATATCGCCGCCAAACCCCCTGGTAACCTGGGTTGCGAACAGGGGGGATCAGGAGCTGATGAAGTACCTGGAAATGGCTCTTGGGAAGGGAGGATTGGGGCACCTGGCTGTAGAAGGGCTATGGGAGTTCCCCCATGAGCGTCCTCTACCCCCTCAGAGACCTGCTTCACGGACGCAGCCTCCTGACTGCAGCCCCTACAGACCCCCGCTTCCGAAAATGTGCCCCTTTTTGCCCTGCAGAGCAAACAGTGTGGCCTAGGCATCCCACCACCGAGATGGTGTCTCCACACCCGCTTTAAACGCGCTGATACGGACCCCCAGGCCACAGCAGCCGCAGAGCACTGCTCAAAGTAGGCCGTCTACCTGAAGCTCAACGTGCCGTTTTTCTTTCTTTTTTTTTTTTCAATTAAGCACCCCCAGAGCCTCCGAGCGCCTTTGCCATCAATCTACTAGGCCACTCAACTCAAAACGAGGCTCCCCCGATGCATACCGCGGCTAAGCAAAGCCGAAAAAGGAAGCCGGCGTTTCCCGCGCTTCTGCCACGCAGCTCGGCCTGCCCCGCCAAAGCCGCATCTCAGTGCACCACCGCTCTTGAGCCCTGAGCTCCCCACAAGAACAGGAAGGGCCCCCCTTACTTGCGGTAAGCGAAATGTGCGGTACAACTTTCCTTCATGGGCTCTACCGCTGCGCGGGAGCCGCCACTTCGAAGCTTATGCTGACGAGACTGACAGCATGAGGAAAGCAACAACAGCTCACTCTCTCTCTCTGTCCCCCGTCGACGGCCCCAGTAGCGCTAGCAGGCACTGCTTCTGCACTCGCTAAGGGTCTCGTTGGTACTCCATCTTCACCCCTGCTACTGGGTTCAGAAACGGAGCCTTCTCCCCTTAAGTAGCTTCCTGCCCAGCAAGCAGATTCCACCCGGTGAGGGGGGGGGGGAGGGAGTCCTTCAGCACTACCGGCACAGGAAAAATTGATAAATCAGAATAACACACGGCAAGTCCAACTCTACTTTTTTCTTTTTTTTTTAAATCCAATCAAATAAACCTAAACTATCCTAACTCTTCTTAATTGCTCCTCTAGTGAGCCCTGAACTGCCAGGCTCACCAATCTTCCAGCTGCTTGGAGACTGAGGTAACTGGTGGGAGAAGGCGGATCTGAAGCTTATGTACCAGTGACATCACAACAGTGACGTTTCTCAGTTTCCAAGATGCTGGAGGAGGAGCAAAACCCAGAGGTCTCGGGACTAGACTGGAGGGACGCTAAGGAACAACTGTTACAGGTGAGTAGCTACGCTTTCTCCTGGAACAAGCAGGAAGTCAGTCCTCACATATGGAACTTCCCAGCTACAGGCTACCCTGAACCTATAGCCAAAAAAGGCTCCCTCATCGAGAGCTGCAAGCACCCGCATTGAAAACCCTAACCTGGGAAGTAGCACTCCGGTAGCCTGAACACAGAAGGGTCGGAGGGTTGGAGTTGCCTAGACCCCAAAATGTTTATGGAGTACAGCCTGGCTGAAGGCACTGTCCTGTCGGGACTCACTATCCAGGCAGTAATGAGATGCAAAGGTATGCACAGAAGACTAGGTGGCGGCCCGGCAGAGAACAGAGCATAGGTGAGCCACTGATGCCGCCATGGCCCTAACCCTATGAGCCGTAACACGGCCTTCCAGCAGAAGCCTTGCTTCCTCATAAGCCCGGGCAATACAGTCTGCCACCCATGTGGAAAGCATATGCTTGGTCACCGCCTCCCCCAACTTACTGGGGTCGTAGGAAACAAAAAGCTGAGAAGCTTTCTGGTGACCCTGAGAACACAGAATGTAGAAGGACAGAGCCCTCTTACAGTCCAAGGTATGGAGGACTGGGAAAGAAGGTAGGTTGAGGTGGAACGAGGAGACCACTTTCGGTAGAAACTTGGGGTGTGTGCGAAGCACCACCCTATTCTTGTAGAACCTGGTATAAGGCCTCTCCGCCACGAGGGCTTGGAGCTCATTCACCCTCCGGGCAGAAGTGAGCGCAACCAAGAAAACCACCTTCCAGGAGAGATAATGGAAGTGGCACGTGGCCAACGATTCGAAGGGCGGCAGGGGGAGCTGCCCCAACACCACATTGAGATCCCATTCTGTCGCCGGAGGGCGAACCAGGGGCTTCGACAGGAGTAGGCCCTTTAGAAACCGGGACACCACTGGGTGAACTGAAAGGGGCTTCCCGTCCACAGGGTAGTGGTTTGCCACTAGGGCATTGAGATGCACTCTGACAGAACTGGATTTGAGCCCCATCTGGGAGAGGTGAAGAAGGTATTGTAACACCACAACTACCAGGCAAGAGAAAGGGTGTACCCCTTGCCCAGTGCACCAAAGCGCAAATCTGCGCCACTTAAAGGCGTACACCCATCTGGTAGACATTTTGCGCGAAGCCAGTAAGACCTTCTCTACGTCCTTTGGAAGGAGGAGCGGGGCGAGAATCACCCTCTCAGCAGCCATGCCATCAGCGAAAGGAAGCTGAGGTCAGGATGCAAAAGAGAACCCCCCTCCTGGGAAAGGAGCTATGGAGATGATCCCAAAGGAATGGGGGTCTCCACTGCTAGCTGCAGGAAGAGCGGGAACTACGGTTGCCTGGGTCACCATGGGGCTATCAGGATAACTGAGGCTCTGTCTTGAAGGATTTTGAACAGAGTTCTTGGCAATCAGAGGCATCGAGGGGGAAAAGCATACAGAAGACCTACTGACCATGAGATGAGAAAAGCATCAGCTGCCACCCTAGTTGGGTGTGGCTGCCTTGAGCAGAAACGGCAAAAAAGTGAACCTACGGCTAGGTCAATCAACAATAAAAAAAAGAAAACCTAACCTATTATAATACGACCTGCTACAAAATAAATTATTTTTTGTCGGAGCTGACCGTGGGAAGGTCGAAAGGAAAAACAACCCTCACCAGGCGGGTAGCTACTTTTATTATTTATTACGGTTCTTCACCAAATTTAAAAGTTCAACAAACAAGAGTAAGTAAAAAACTTATCTCAATCCCAAGGTGCTGATTTCAGAAGCCTTCCACACTTTTTTTTTTAATTTCTTTTTTTTTTTTTATTGAGCAGAAACGGGGCAACTGGTGATTGTCCGGGCTTGCAAACAGGTCCATCACTGGTTCCCCCCAAGTCTGGAAAAGCCTGCAGACTACTACCCTGTCCAGCTGCCATTCATGCGGCTGGAACATCCTGCTGAGCCTGTCGGCCAGCCAGTTGTCCTGGCCCGACAGGTATACTGCTCTGAGGAGAATACCCTGTGGGACTGCGTAAGAGCACAGATCTAGGGCTTCCTGGCAAAGGATAAGGGACAAATTCAACCAACTAACTGCCAAAGGGTAAGCTAAAAATATACTAAATACCAACACCCTTAGAATTTTAGGGATCAGCTATGTTCGGCAGTTCCGAAACAGACCAGCTTTTCTTCAGTATGTCATCATAATAAATGTGTAATAATCTTCTTCCAAACTCTGCATTAAAACGTGAAAATATCAAGCGACTTACAATGACTCTAGGCTGATTTCCAAAAATGGCTAACAAGGTCTCAGAATATCCGGGCATTTTCATGACCATTTAAACTGTGGTCCATAGAGCCCTATATACATCAATGACCTTCATTCCAGCCATATTATATATAAATTTTTTTGTTTGTATATTCTTATAATGTGGTTTTTATAAAAAGCTTAAACTTAACTTGAAGGTATTCAGCTTCTATTGCAAGTGTTCCCGCTTCTGGTGTGTTTGTTCCCGACGCTAAGTTGCGCGCTAAAGGGATGCGTTTCACCTCAAGCGGTTTCTTCAGGGGATTGCAGAAACACTACAACAAAAATTGTCTGATTAGTGCATACTTTCAATGAACTGATAAAATTTTTTTACCACTCGATGTTATAATGAAAAAAGGGGAATGATGACAAAAGATAATAAAACAGAAAGAGAAAGAGAAAAAACCTGAAGCTTTATGCATGTCCTTTTCAATGCTGTTGCCCAGAAGTTGTTCCTTCCAAACTGCTACCAAACGCCGCGCATGCGGGTTGGGTTAAATAAAGTCTCATATGAAATCTACCAATTATGACGTCATGATCAGGTACACGCCTCCCATTCTATACGAACGTTTAACCCTGCTGGTGCCACTGTGTTCAGCTTATAAATCCATTGTTGCTCCCTATAAAGTAATGCTTTCTCCCTAGATCTTCCATGACATGGTGTTAAAAGCTGATCGATACAAAAACATTGCAAATCGTTGTATAGATGGTGTGACTCTAGACAGTGTTCTACTATTGGTGCTTCCCGCCGACCACATTTTAATCTACTTTTATGTTCATTCATACAAACCCGGAACTGTCTGGTGGTTTTGCCCACGTACAATAAATTACAAGGGCATTTTATACAGTATACTACATAAGTTGAGGAGCAGGTGGTAAAACTTCTGATGTTATATTGTATATCTCGATGCATAAATTCAACTAGTTCCTGAGTAACTTCACAAACATTACATGTTCCGCATTTAAAATGCCCTCTTTTAGGGAGATCATTAATGGGACTTAGAGGACGCAATACTGCCGGGCTTAAAAGTTCTTTGAAATGTTCTTGTCTTTTCCAGACACAGCGAGTAGGGACATTCTCCAAACCTCCTAAAGTATGTAACACGTTTCGGTGACGTCTTAAACTTTTCTTGAGATGGTAACTAAAGGGAGAAAAAGCAGTTATTAAATTAATCTGTTGATCTTCTTCAGCCACACCAATTCGCTCGGGAGGGTGTAACAGGAGATCTCTGTTAGTAAACAAGGCTCGTTTGTACGCTCTATCAATTACTACGGGGGGGTAACCTCTTTTGGCAAAATTGTTTTTCAAAACCTTAGATTGCTTCTTGAATTCTCGGACATCTGTACAGTTGCGTCTATAACGAATGAATTGAGATATTGGTAAACTGTCACGTAGCTGTGGAGGATGTGCACTTGTGTAATGCAAATAAGTGTTTCGGTCCGTGGCTTTACGGAACACTGAAGTGATCCACCCCCTGAAGTTTTTTTAACAGCTATATCAAGAAAAGTGATTTGATCTGTATGATAATTCATGGTAAATTTAATATTGGTGTCTAAATTATTAAGCCAGTTGAAAAATTGTTGAAGTTCCTCTTCCGTTCCTTGCCATAAAAGAAATATATCGTCAATATATCGGCGCCATAGGCGCATCTTATCTTGAAAAGGGGAAACATCCAACCACTCCATCTCAAATTTTTGCATGTACAAGTTGGCAATGGAAGGGGCACAGGTCGCCCCCATTGCCACTCCGGAGATCTGTTGATAAAACCTGTCTTCAAATACAAAAAAGTTGTGATATAACACCAACGTGGCTATCTCTGATAAAAAACTCAAATGTTGCTGTGAAAGATCGTTTCGATATTGAAGCGCAGCCAAGGTTACTGAATGTGCTTGTAATTGAGGGATAATTGTATAAAGAGATACCACGTCTAGAGTCACCAAAATTATATTAGACACTTTTGCCAACTGTAAGTTTTCCTCCAAAATTTGCAAAAAATGAGAAGTATCCTTTACATACGAGGGAATGGAACCCAATAATGGGCGTAAATAAGAATCCAAATAAACCGATAAAGGTTCAAGCACTGATCCACGAGTGGATACAATGGGTCTCCCCGGTGGACACGTAAGATTCTTATGAATTTTGGGTACCAAATAAAGTTTAGCTGCAATAGGGTCAATCGGATTTAAATACTGCCTTTCTCTTTTAGTAATAATTGCTGCCTCTATAGCTCTTGTGGTAAGCAGTTTTATACGTTCTTGAAGTATGTTGGTAGGATCTATCTCTAACATTTTATAGACTTTCAAATGAAGAAACCGCTTGAGGTGACACGCATCCCTTTAGCGCGCAACTTAGCGTCGGGAACAAACACACCAGAAGCAGGAACACTTGCAATAGAAGCTGAATACCTTCAAGTTAAGTTTAAGCTTTTTATAAAAACCACATTATAAGAATATACAAACAAAAAAATGTATATATAATATGGCTGGAATGAAGGTCATTGATGTATATGGGCTCTATGGACCACAGTTTAAATGGTCATGAAAATGCCCGGATATTCTGAGACCTTGTTAGCCATTTTTGGAAATCAGCCTAGAGTCATTGTAAGTCGCTTGATACTTTCACGTTGTAATGCAGAGTTTGGAAGAAGATTATTAGTTTGACTCTGACAAAAAAGGACCACAATTTATGTTGTAAGCTACAATCATGGAAGGTCAGATAGAAAGGAAAACCACAGAACAAGAACAAGATAAAAATAAGGGAAATGAAAATGGAAGAGACAGAGACACCTTTAGCTATTCTGAAGAATTTATTCAGGCATTATGTCGATCCCCGACATTGTTCGCATTAGACTCGGAGAGTATGAAGAAAGCTGAAGATCTGGATTGGGATAGTTTATTAAAGTTGCAGAAAAGGAAGACCAGAATGGAACTCCATAGGTTATCTTTGTTGGAATACATACATCGTCGCCATATCCCTAGAGGATTACGTGTCTATAAAGAACCAAGAATGTTTCTATCAGATGTGGGTTTCATAGACAGATGGAACCAAATTTTAAACAAATGTTCCATGGACCTCATGGTACATATAGTAGAAACAACTAAAAAAACATATTGACAGCATGACCTTGGAAATTGACACAATGATTACTCAATTTAAACAACAAAAGTCAGAGGAACAACTGACCAAACAGATGGATATTATGTCTACACAAATTTCTGCATTGAGGGAAGAAGTAAAGAAACTGAAGGAGAAAAAATTGCGACGGGATTACCATGATTATACAAAAGGTTATGTATATCTTTGGATGAACATAAAAGGAAGAGAACGGGTTAAAAAGAAGCAAGTAACTTTCGACACTACTACTGAGGATCTTGATTCAACGGGATCCGAGGGGTCTCAACGCCAGAAAACCTTTTTGGACGAAGCTGGGCCCGGAGGCAAGAAAAAGAAAAAGAACGACACAACTGTGAAACTACAACGGCGGGAAGGCAACCGACGCAAGACTTGAATTCCTATTATCAATGTTTCGGGTAAGGAGATCACTGAGGAATAACAATAAGTATTAAACAAAGGGTTATCTTTTGTCCCCATGTCAAGTCATAACGCTTTCCAATTTCGGATAGATCTAGAGCAATTCATTAGAAAACGTAATTTAAAAGTTTATTTTGGGGAGCATGTAAATACAGTGGTTTCAGTCTCCCAGCAAAATCGGGTTCCTCTACCTTTAAAATCTAATTGGTCCCCTCCGGGTCCTGTTCCTCCTGCCTTGCTGCTATATAGGGATTTGATTTTAAAGGATATGTCACGGGCAGAAGTGTCACAAAGGGGATATCGCCATCATTTGAGTTACAGGGAAAGACAAACGTTGAAACAGCTTCGTTCTCGTACTGACATCATAATTCGAAGAGCGGATAAAGGGGGTGCCATAGTCATCTGGAGTCGAGAACAATACTGCATAGAAGCTCATCGTCAGTTGTCTGATTTGAAAGTCTATAAAATGTTAGAGATAGATCCTACCAACATACTTCAAGAACGTATAAAACTGCTTACCACAAGAGCTATAGAGGCAGCAATTATTACTAAAAAAGAAAGGCAGTATTTAAATCTGATTGACCCTATTGCAGCTAAACTTTATTTGGTACCCAAAATTCATAAGAATCTTACGTGTCCACCGGGGAGACCCATTGTATCCACTCGTGGTTCAGTGCTTGAACCTTTATCGGTTTATTTGGATTCTTATTTACGCCCATTATTGGGTTCCATTCCCTCGTATGTAAAGGATACTTCTCATTTTTTGCAAATTTTGGAGGAAAACTTACAGTTGGCAAAAGTGTCTAATATAATTTTGGTGACTCTAGACGTGGTATCTCTTTATACCAGCGTTTTTCAACCACTGTGCCGCGGCACACTAGTGTGCCGTGAGATATTGTCTGGTGTGCCGTGGGAAAAATTCCAATTTCATCCGTAACATGTGGCCTCGGCTCACAAATTAGGGTTGCCAACCGGCCGGTTTTCAGCCGGCCTGGCTGGTTTTTCCATGGCCAGGCCGGCTGCCGGCACAGTTGTAAAACCGGCCATTGAAAAGCCGGTTTTTTGCTCTGGCCACAAGATCGGGAGCGGCCAGAGCAAAAAACTGGCTTTTGTGCCGAAGTCCGCGGCGCGAACGCGAACGCGATTCCCTATAGCATTGCAGCCGCTGGTTCTGCTTTGTACAGAGCAGCGGCTGCACTACACTTACATTGAAAAGTAAAGGGAAACTGTGTCAGGAGCCCTCTGATCATGCAGAGCCCGAGGAAGTGATGTCATGGGGGCCGGCTCCTCACAGGCTGTCTTTCCTTTTCAAATTAACTTTAGCTGCAATAAAGTTAATTTTAAAAGGAAAGACAGCCGGTGAGGAGCCCGCCCCCATGACATCACTTCCTCGGGCTCTGCGATGACCGGAGGGCTCCTGACACAGTTTCTCTTTACTTTTCAATGTAAGTGTAGTGCAGCCGCTGCTCTGTACAAAGCAGAAGCATTGGCTTGGGCAGAGGGGGGTGTGTGTGTGTGTGAGTGAACCAGCAAGGGGGGGGGGGAGTGTGAGTGAACCAGCAAGGGGGGGGGAGTGTGAGTGAACCAGCAGTGGAGGGGGGGGGTGTGAGTGAACCAGCAAGGGGGGGGGGGGCGATGGTGTGAGTGAACCAGCAGGGGAGGGGGGTAAGTGAGTGAGTGACCCAGCAGGAGGGGTGAGTAAGTGACAGGGGGGTGGGTGAGTGAACCAGCAGTGGAGGGGGGGGGTGGTGTGAGTGAACCAGCAGGGGAGGGGGGTTGGTGTGAACCAGCAGGGGAGGGCGGTTGGTGTGAGTGTTTGATTCCTATTCAACAGAATTACTTTATATATAGTCAATATAGGCACAGAGGTAAATTTTTTTAACATTTTCTAATGGTGGTGTGCCTCGTGATTTTTTTCATGAAAAAAGTGTGCCTTTGCACAAAAAAGGTTGAAAAACACTGCTTTATACAATTATCCCTCAATTACAAGCACATTCAGTAACCTTGGCTGCACTTCAAAATCGAAATGATCTTTCACAGCAACATTTGGGTTTTTTATCAGAGATAGCCACGTTGGTGTTATATCACAACTTTTTTGTATTTGAAGACAGGTTTTATCAACAGATCTCCGGAGTGGCAATGGGGGCGACCTGTGCCCCTTCCATTGCCAACTTGTACATGCAAAAATTTGATATGGAGTGGTTGGATGTTTCCCCTTTTCAAGATAAGATGCGCCTATGGCGCCGATATATTGACGATATTTTTCTTTTATGGCAAGGAACGGAAGAGGAACTTCAACAATTTTTCAACTGGCTTAATAATTTAGACACCAATATTAAATTTACCATGAATTATCATACAGATCAAATCACTTTTCTTGATGTAGCTGTTAAAAAAACTTCAGAGGGGTGGATCACTTCAGTGTTCCGTAAAGCCACGGACCGAAACACTTACTTGCATTACACAAGTGCACATCCTCCACAGCTACGTGACAGTTTACCAATATCTCAATTCATTCGTTATAGACGCAACTGTACAGATGTCCGAGAATTCAAGAAGCAATCTAAGGTTTTGAAAAACAATTTTGCCAAAAGAGGTTACCCCCCCGTAGTAATTGATAGAGCGTACAAACGAGCCTTGTTTACTAACAGAGATCTCCTGTTACACCCTCCCGAGCGAATTGGTGTGGCTGAAGAAGATCAACAGATTAATTTAATAACTGCTTTTTCTCCCTTTAGTTACCATCTCAAGAAAAGTTTAAGACGTCACTGAAACGTGTTACATACTTTAGGAGGTTTGGAGAATGTCCATACTCGCTGTGTCTGGAAAAGACAAGAAAATTTCAAAGAACTTTTAAGCCCGGCAGTATTGCGTCCTCTAAGTCCCATTAATGATCTCCCTAAAAGAGTGCATTTTAAATGCGGAACATGTAATGTTTGTGAAGTTACTCAGGAACTAGTTGAATTTATGCATCGAGATGTACAATATAACAACAGAGGTTTTACCACCTGCTCCTCAACTTATGTAGTATACTGTATAAAATGCCCTTGTAATTTATTGTACGTTGGCAAAACCACCAGACAGTTCCGGGTTCGTATGAACGAACATAAAAGTAGATTAAAATGTGGTCGGCGGGAAGCACCAATAGTAGAACACTGTCTAGAGTCACACCATCTATACAACGATTTGCAATGTTTTTGTATCGATCAGCTTTTAACACCATGTCATGGAAGATCTAGGGAGAAAGCATTACTTTATAGGGAGCAACAATGGATTTATAAGCTGAACACAGTGGCAGCAGCAGGGTTAAACGTTCGTATAGAATGGGAGGCATGTACCTGATCATGACGTCATAATTGGTAGATTTCATATGAGACTTTATTTAACCCAACCCGCATGCGCGGCGTTTGGTAGCAGTTTGGAAGGAACAGCTTCTGGGCAACAGCATTGAAAAGGACATGCATAAAGCTTCAGGTTTTTTCTCTTTCTCTTTCTGTTTTATTATCTTTTGTCATCATTCCCCTTTTTTCATTATAACATCGAGTGGTAAAAAAAATTTATCAGTTCATTGAAAGTATGCACTAATCAGACAATTTTTGTTGTAGTGTTTCTGCAATCCCCTGAAGAAACCGCTTGAGGTGAAACGCATCCCTTTAGCGCGCAACTTAGCGTCGGGAACAAACACCAGAAGCGGGAACACTTGCAATAGAAGCTGAATACCTTCAAGTTAAGTTTAAGCTTTTTATAAAAACCACATTATAAGAATATACAAACAAAAAAATTTATATATAATATGGCTGGAATGAAGGTCATTGATGTATATAGGGCTCTATGGACCACAGTTTAAATGGTCATGAAAATGCCCGGATATTCTGAGACCTTGTTAGCCATTTTTGGAAATCAGCCTAGAGTCATTGTAAGTCACTTGATACTTTCACGTTGTAATGCAGAGTTTGGAAGAAGATTATTAGTTTGACTCTGACAAAAAAGGACCACAATTTATGTTGTAAATCATAATAAATGTGTGCATTGTTTATATTGTAATATGATGGAAGACCAGTTATATGTACAACACATGCGACAGTTTTCTCGGTTAAAACAGCCTACTACTTGTAACACTTCATTTGTAGTGTATGCCTTATGGTGTTCTTGCTTTAAGGTATACATTGGAAAAACCACGCGTCCTTTACGTACAAGATTAGCGGAGCATAAATACAGCATTGTCAAAGCCAGACTGGAAACCCCATTGGTTCAGCATTGTATGTCTTTTAATCATACTTTTGAAGAGCTTCGCTGTACGGTGTTGGAACAGGTTCTCCCTAGTATATGACGAGGTGATAGAGGAAAATTGTTACTTCAGAAAGAACAAAAATGGATTTACGATCTGAATACTCTAGCTCCTAATGGACTGAATGATAAAATTGAATGGACATTATTTATTTAACTTTCATGTTTAAGCTGTGAAGTTCCTGTCAGGTATCCTCTTGTTTGTTATGTTTTGTAATACGGTGAAATGTTTTGTGAGTTTTATTTGTAGAATGTATGTGATAGGGGTAGAATGAACATAAAGTTGTTGAAGTATTACGTCAGCAATGGTCAGCGTATTGTCTCACTAGATTCTCCTTTAAATAATGATGATGTCAGATGCTGTCGATACAAGCAATGGGAGACATTGTAGATGTCCGTGATTAAAGTTCTCTATTTGTGTAATTGTGGTGAATATCATCTGATTGCTTTCCTGAGAATCTATTCTGAATCCCTGACGAAGCCGAACAGGCGAAACAGAAGCTTTTGTCGGGCAATTTTAGTAAGGTGTTCAAAGTGTATAACAGGAAGTTCTTTACGATAGTAGAAACAATTCGCTGCTCCTTTGATATTTGAAAGTTATAGTGAAAGTGATGGTATCCTGCTGCGGTGCAGACTGATGTCTTTACAACATCCAGATAAGTGAATTTTTGTTACTAGTATGGTATTGTATACTATTAAATTGAAGAATACCTTATTTTTCTTTTGTAGGAATTAAATGGGCAGTTTGTGGGCTTCGGCTCTCTGCTAAAGCGTGACGGTGTGGAAATTTGAAATAAATTAAGATAAAATTTAAATACTTTTTTAATAAAAGAATTTTGAGAATCCCTAAAAAGTACTTTTTGGGTGTAGGTAGTTTTATTATATTTGGATTCATTTTCTGTAAGTATGAATTAAAGATAAGAAGGTTATGACCCGTGATGTGAGGTTTGTTACCTAAGCCTATGGTGATTTATTTCGCCACATGTAGGGAGAAGGATACCCTGAGGTCATATATACCTTATATGAATATGTGAGAGTTGTGATCATTTAGTTATAGAAATGTGTGAAAAGGATAAGGGACCCCATGCCCCCTTGTTTGTTCACATAGAACATGGCAACTTGGTTGTCCATTTGCACTAGAACAGACCTGTGGCCCAGGCAATGCCTGAAAACCTTCAGGGCGAGACGTATTGCACGCAACTCCAACAGGTTGATCATTGGGCACTCTTGTCCTGGGACCAAACCCCTTGTAAGCGGTACCCCTGGCAATGGGCTCCCCAGCCCAGCAGGGAGGCATCTGTGGTGAGGACCCTCGAATGGTGGGGGACCTGGAAGGGCGTCCCCGCCTCCAGGTGATGGGGCGAGAGCCACCAGGTCAGGGACTGTACCAGACGCCCGGTCACTCTGACCCTATCCTGGAGGTGTCCCGTGGCCTGGGACCACTGATCCCTGAGGCACCACTGCGCTGTTCGCATGTGGAGGCGGGCATCCGGAGTGACATGGACCATGGAGGCCATGTGCCCGAGGAGACACAGCAGGTGCCTTGCTGGCACTGAGGAATGGTGCTTTATGTCTTTGGCTAGGGCCATATGTCTGCTTGCCCTGTCTACAGGCAAGAAGACCTTTGACTGAAGGGTATTGATCCTTGCCCCAATGAATTCCAGCTCTTGTGCCGGGCAAAGGTTGGACTTGGGGTAGTTGATAACAAACTCCAAGTGTTGCAGGACCTGAGTGGTGCGAGTTGTGGCCTGCTGCACCTCAGAAGCTGAAGTGCCCCTGATGAGCCAGTCATCGAGATAAGGGAAGACAAAGATCCCTTGAAGCCTGAGAAAAGCG
Organism: Ichthyophis bannanicus; assembly: GCA_033557465.1. Lineage (NCBI taxonomy): Eukaryota > Metazoa > Chordata > Amphibia > Gymnophiona > Ichthyophiidae > Ichthyophis > Ichthyophis bannanicus. The sequence goes on from CM066040.1 coordinate 158,823,972, forward strand.
GCGACCACCGCCAGGAACTTTGTGAATACCCTGGGGGCCAAGGCAAGGCCAAAGGGAAGCACTCTGTATTGGTAATGATTGCCCCCTAACACAATATTGCTTGTGGCTTGGGTGGATTAGGATGTGAGTGAAAGCATACTTTAAGTCCAAGGAGCACAGCCAGTCTCCCTGGCAAAGGTAAGGCAGCAATATTCTAAGGGAGAGCATCTTGAACTTCTCCCTCACCAGGAATTTGTTGAGGTTGTGCAGGTCGAGGGTGAGCCTTAGACCCCCTGTCTTTTTTGGCACGAGGAAGTATGTGGAGTAGAACCCCTTGCCCCTGAGGTGGTGGGGCATCGGTTCCACTGCCTGATCCTCGAGAAGACCTGCCAACCCCTTCAGAAGAGGGTCCCAGTGAAAGGGAGACCTGATAGGCTCTCCTGGGAAATAGTGTGGAGGCACTTGGGCTAGATGGAGGAGGTATCCCTCCCTGACAACTTGTAAGGCCCAGGAATCGGTGGTGATGGCTCCCCACTTGTGGGCATACAAGGCAAGCTGACCTCCTGGGGCTGCTGAGCTCCGGCTGGAAGAGGGGCCATGCTGCAGGAGTTAAAAACCCCCACCAGGCTGGGCTGGAGCCTGGGGGCCTTCTGCTTACGCGGGCCATGCCCCTGTCCCTTGGCCTGCTGTCCCTGTTGGGGAGCTGGGGAGGCCTGATAAGGGGGGGGGGGGTAGTTTCGGTAAGCAGTGGACTTCCTCGGATAAAAGGCCTTTTTACCCAAGCCCTTCTTATGAGGAGGGGCTGAGGTCTTCTTAGAGAGCCGTGTCCTCGTCATGAACTCGGTCTCCAGCTCTGCGGCCTTGTCGGTCATGGGTTTGCCGAAGAGATTCTCCCCTTGGCATGGGACATCGATCAACTCATCCTGAACCCATTGATCGAGGTCGGACGACTGCAACCAAGCTTGGTGGTGTGCACCAATGCCTGCTGCGGCTACCCGGGCCACCGACTCGCACCTGTCATAGGCTGCCCAAGACATAAATTTGGAGCAGTCACGGACGGCTTTGGACAGGCCCTTGAAGCGCTACAAAGGTTCCTCAGAGAGACCAGCCGAGAACCTGGCGAGTTCCTTCGCCAGGTCTCTCAGGTACATGCCCATGAACTACTGGTATGCCTGGATCCGACAATTCAGAATCGCGCCCTGGAAACATTTTCTGCCGAGGGCATCCAAGGTACGGGCCTCCCTGACGGGGGTCACCGAGGAGTACGTCTTCTGGCTCTTAAGCCATTGCATGGCCGATTCCACAACCATGGAGTTGTGCGGCAGTTGCAATTTTTGGAACCCAGGGTTCTGGTGGACTCGATACATCGAGTCGAGCCATTTGCTGATTACTGGCGTCGACGCTGGCGTCTCACACATACGGAGCATAAGTCATTTCAGGATCGGAGAAACAGATACCGTGGGGGCCTCCCGAGGGGGAGCCTCATATTGGAGGATCTCGAGCTCGTTGGCTCGAGGATCCTCCTCGGACTCCGTAGGAAAAGCTAAAGCCTTGGACACGTCCCGCACAAAGTCCAAAAAACCCATATCCTCTGGTGGGGACCTTCGAGGTTCAGATACCAGGAATCAGAGGGGACATCCCTATGCCTTTGGGTATCCAGGGACTCCTCGTCCTCCATCTCCCAAGTAGAGGCCTCCGAGGAGGACTCGAGGGGCTCCTCGGGCATCGAGGGCCCCGGCACCGTCCACCCCGACGCCGGCAGGCTCGGCAGCGACAACCTCGGTCCCGAGAGGAAAGCCGAGTGTGACCTTGGCCGAGGATCGATTCGAGCCCGGAAGGTCTCGAGGATCAGCTCGGCCTTCGGGGTCGACTTTGACGTTAAGAAACCGGATATCAGTGCCAGCTGCTGTTCGATGAAGGCAGTAAAACTGCGCTCCAAAGCTGCCATCCTGGACACGAGTCCGGGAGGCTCCGCAGCCTCTGGCTCGGGTGCCGACCCACTCGGCCCCAACACCGGTTCCCCCGGAGGGCAGTCTTCAACAAGAACAGTCGGTACTTGCCTAGGCTGATCCGTTTCCTGACAAGGAACTTTGGCCGGGTGCTCCTTCTCCGAAGAATCGGGCAGGCGCTCGGGGCTCCATGACTGGGCCCGAGAGGAGCCCAGCCGTTCAGAACCGTCCAGAGACGCTGCATTCAAGGATTTCTTCTTCCTCTTGTGTTCCCTCGAGGGAGCTCCCCTCTCTGAGAAACCCGGACGACGTTCGGGCTTAGAGTGTTTCCCCCGAGACGTAGAGGCCTCAGACGAGGTCCTGGCTCTCGGAGGAATGGGGGATTCAGGAAAAATTTTATTTTATTTATTTATTTAGTATTTCTTTTATACCGCGCTATTGACATCAGTGCGGTTTACATCAAAACATAATATATGCATTTCAGGGTCACTGAGATGCATTTACATTTGAACAGGGATTAGAACTTGGATAACAGGGTAAATTAACAAGAGTTATACAATAAGTATCTACATCATGAGAGTAATTCCTTGTCGGGACTACGCCGGGAAGTATCTGGTGAATAGGTGATGTTTTAGGGCCTTTCTAAGTTGGGTTAGGTCCGTAATAGCTCTGATGTCGGGGGGGGGGGGGAGGGAATTCCAGGCTTTCGGGGCATAGAAGCAGAAGGCTCTGTTAGTTGTTGACTTTTTGCATCTTGTTGATTCTTTCGGGACTGTTAAAGTGTTTACTGCTACGGATCTTCTACTTCTAATAGGAGCTGAGGTATGTATCAATTAGGTGATGGTTATGGGGGACTGATTGTTTAGGGCTTTGAAGGTCATGATGATATTCTTATATAGGGTTCTAGCTTGAAGAGGTAACCAGTGGAGCCTTTTCAGGATTGGTGTGACGTGGTCGGTCCTTGATATTCCTTCTAGCACCCTGGCTGCTGTGTTCATTGCCAGTTGAAGAGGGTTTAGAGTTGCTTGTGGGAGTCCGTATAGGATTGCGTTATCTTATCATGCTGCTGCTGGCGGCTCCTCAGGCCCTTAGAGGACATCTTCTTACATAGAGCACAGACCATCAGGTCGTGGTCCGGCCCGAGGCTCCGGAGGCAGCAGTCATGCGTATCAGCGAGGGACATAATTTTGCTGCACCTATCTCATTTTTTGAAACCACTGGTAAGCCATTGGGGGGAAAAAGGAACCTGGCTAGGTTGAAGACCCTTTTGGCTGCCAGCGAAGGAAAGAGGGAAAAAAGGGCGGGAAGACGCCTTAAAAGAAGGAAAAAAAACAAAGAAAACACAAAAGGACTGGCCCGATACCGGGATACCAAGGCCGGAGGCGGGAAGGGTATCGGTGTCGACCGATCGAGCCAAAAAGGCACACAGAAAAAAATAAACTTTTTCCAGGACACGAGGGACTACGTCCAATTGGCCACACGGAAAAAAGGAGACTGAGCAAGATGGCACCCTTGGGAGGGAAGGGGACCAAGCATGCCTGGTAGCAATTTGCAAAGGCTTTCTTTGAAAGCTGGGGATTTTCTTCGTGCGGGCTCCGTCGGCATCGACGTCACCCATATGTGAGGACAGACTTCCTGCTTGTTCCCAGAGAAATAGCAGCTATTCTCGCCAAAACCATGTGTCCGCCAATGCTGACAGTTGTGTGATCGCGCTCCCCCAGGCCCTCACCAACTGTCTCCAATGCTCCCGGAGTGCTAAGGCTGCAATCTGCAGCAGCCGTGCCCTCTCTGACAGCCATGGCACAGCCTGGCCTTTGAGAGCTGAGTCTGGTGGCTGCCACATGCTGTGCATTGGGTGTGCGTGCCATCCACCATGTGTGCTGAGATCCAGGGCTCCACTCACCAGAGGGAACAACTCATCGGGATTGATACTGTTGCTCTTGGGCTCTCTGTGCTGCCCCACCTCCTTACTGCCCGGATCCTATGTCGTCTGTTTTGTTTTTTAACTTTATGGGCAAACATAGGGCTTAACCTCTGGCCCCCTCCCAAGAGTTAGGGAGGAGGAAGGAGGGAGCTGCTGCCAGTCTACTTGTCCCCAAGGGCACACTGAGGGGTAGCTGGGGGAGAAGTAGGGGGAGGGACTCAAATCCACCAGGTTCTGCACCCCAAATGCGGCCTAGCATACCACTAGAATTCCAGTCCTCAGCACAGGCTATGCTCTTCCACCTGCTGGAGACAGAAATACTGACTTGGTATGTGGGCAAAGGCTACTTAAGGAGGTGTGTTGCAATTCAGTGTGTTCTCAGTCTCCATCTACTGGTGGATGAGCATAACCCAAGCATCTGGATTGGACTAGAGGGACAATGAGGAAAAGTGCTTTGGTTAAGTCTTACACAAATCAACCAGATTTTACCCGTTTATGTAACTGATTCTGTCTGCTATATTCTGCCTAACAATTCAGAGCTTGAAAAAAGGACTCTGCAGTTTTCAGAAATAATTAGAATTGGTACTTTTTGTGGCCCTAACAATTTCTTCTTGCTCCTTTTGGCCTTTTAACTCAATCAGAACTAGCTTCTTTTGGGCTACAATGCCATAAGGTATTATGCTCAACTACGTGGGAAATTTTTCCCCTCCTTTTATCCCCTCCAAACTCCCGGAGTCCTATCATTACAGCAACAGCCTTTGGCTAGGGAACTCTGCAATCACAGGGCCTAACTCTGTCCACTAGGTGTCAGTACTGTGCAATGACTGGGACTCCCTCACTTTAGGGGTTATAAAGCGTACTTACTCACCTGTAACAGGTGTTCTCCAGGGACAACAGGAATCAGTCCTCACATATGGGTGACGTCGACGGAGCCCCCATGCGGAGCAAATCCCCAGCTTTCGAAAAAAGCCTTTGGGACTGCATCACGCATGCGCGATCCCCTTCCCGCCCAAGGGTGTAATCTTGCTCAGTCAAGTGACATAGCTAAAAAGACGGCAAAAAGATAAAAATTAATCAAGGACTGCAACTCTAGGGGAGGAGGGAGGGTCGTGAGGACTGATTCCTGCTGCCCCTGGAGAACACTTGTTACAAGTGAGTAACTACGCTTTCTTCAGGAACAAGCAGGACGTCAGTCCTCACATATGGGTCTCCCTAGCTATAGGCTACCGAGAACCCATAACTGAAAACAGGCTCCCTCTAGAAGAGCCGCAGCAGCCATGATAGGAGTTCAACCGAGAATGTAACACTCCAGTAGCCTGACACCAAAGGGTCGGAGGGTAGGAGTTGCCTAAACCTTCCAACAGAGTACAGCCTGGCCGAAAGCACTGTCCCATTGGGACTCTCTATCCAGGCAGTAGTGGGCTGCAAAAGTCTGGCTTGAAGACCAGGTTGCGGCCCGGCAGATGTCTGCCAGCGGCACAGAGCGGAAGTGAGTCACTGATGCGGCCTTAGCTCTGACCTGGTGGGCCGTGACTCGACCCTGCAACGGGAGATCGGCCGCCCTGTATGCCCAGGCAATGCAATCCGCCACCCAAGTGGACAACGTACGCTTGGAGACAGGCATCCCCAGCTTACTGGGGTCATAAGAGACGAAGAGCTGAGGAGCTCTTCGATGTCCCCGCGTACACTCAAGTAGAAGGCCAACGCCCTCTTACAGTCCAGGGTATGCAGAACTGCTTCTGCCCGGCTGGCATGGGGCCTGGGAAATAAAGTCGGAAGCACCACCTCCTGGTTGAGGTGGAAAGAGGAGGCCACTTTCAGCAGGAACTTGGGGTGTGTGCGAAGCACAACCCTGTCCCTATAGAACCGTGTGAATGGTCTATCAGACACCAGAGCCTGCAGCTCACTCACTCGTCTAGCCAATGTGAGTGCCACCAAGAAAACCGTTTTCCAAGAGAGGAAGCGGAGCTGGCAGGTAGCTGTCAGCTCAAATGGTGGGCGAGTAAGCTGCTGCAAGACCACATTCAGATCTCACTCGGCTGCCGGGAGGCGAACCGGGGGTTTTAGCAGAAGAAGACCTCGCAGAAACCTGGACACCAAGGGATGTACAAAGAGAGGTTGCCCTTCCACTGGAAAGTGGTGTGCTGACAAAGCACGAAGGTGAACTCGGACCGAGTTTGACTTGAGGCCGAAATCGGAAAGGTGAAGCAGGTACTGCAGCGCCACAGCCACTTGCCAGGAGAATGGGTTCTCACTCTGCTGCGTGCACCATACCTCAAACCTACGCCACTTAAAGGCGTAGGTTTTCCTAGTCGATTGCCTTCTAGAGGCTAGCAACACATCCTCTATCTTTTTTGGGAGGAGAAGTGGTGCAAGGACTACCCTTTCAGCAGCCATGCCATCAGGTTGAGATCCCTGAGGTTGGGATGCAGGAGTGAGCCCCGTCCTGTGACAGGAGATTGGGCGGAAATCACAGAGGAATTGGAGTCTCCTCCACTAGCTGCCGGAGGAGTGGAAACCAAGGCTGCCTCGGCCACCTGGGGGCCACCAGGATGACCATGCCTTGTCCTGAAGGATCTTGAATAAGGTCCGAGCTATCAATGGCGTGGGAGGAAACTCATATAGGAGGCCCACAGACCATGAAATTAGGAAAGCATCTGCAGCTACCCTACCTGGGTGCGGCTGTCTGGAACAGAAGCGGGGCAGCTGGTGATTTAGAGGGCTCGCAAACAAATCTATGGATGGTCGCCCCCAACACTGGAAGAGTTGCTGGGCTACGTTGGGATCCAGTTGCCACTCGTGCGGCTGGAGAATTCTGCTTAGCTTGTCTGCTAGGAAGTTCTCCTGACTTGGTAAGTAAACCGCCTTGAGGAACATGCCCTTGCTGACTGCGAAGGAGCATAGGTCCAGGGTTTCCTGACACAGGATACAAGAGCCTGTGTCCCCCTGTTTGTTCACATAGAATATTGCTACCTGGTTGTCTGTCTGAATCAAGAAGGATTGACAAGCCAGGGTTTGGCAGAAGGTCCGAAGAGCTAGGCGGATCGCTCAAAGCTCTAGGAGATTGATCTGTTGTGTACTCTCCCATGGAGACCTCACACACTGAGTGCAGACCTGCTGGCAATGAGCACCCCATCCCAGCAGGGATGCATCTGTAGTCAACACCCTTGAGTGCATGGGAGGCTGAAAAGGCACTCCCTCCAGAAGGTTGTGAGGTTGAAGCCACCATTTCAAAGACTGTATTAGGCGATGGGACACTTTAATGTTGTCCCTGAGTCTGCCTGTGGCTTGTTGTCCACTGGTCCCTGAGGCACCACTGAGCTGTTCTCATGTGGAGTCGAGCATTGGGTGTCACATGCACTGTGGAGGCCATGTGACCAAGAAGGCACAGAAAGTGTCTTGCTGAGATGCGGGTTCTGCGACTCACTTGCTGCACCAGAGCTACCAGTCTTTGAGCCCTTTCCTCTGGTAGATAAGCCCTTGTTTGAAGGGTGTCTAACCTTGCCCCTATGAACTCTAGTCCCTGAGAGGGAACTAGAGTGGACTTTGTGTAGTTGATCACAAAGCCCAGGTGCTGAAGCAACTGGATAGTGCGGGATGTGGCCTGTTGTAGAGCTGACTGGGCTCTCATGAGCCAGTCGTCTAAGTAGGGGAAGACGAAGACCCCTTAAGTCCTTAGAAAGGCCGCCATCACCACATGGCACTTTGTGAATACCCTGGGTGCCGAGGCTAGGCCAAAGGGCAGCACTTTATATTGAAAATGATTTCCTCCCACTACAAATCTTAGATATTGTTTGTGGTCTGGATGAATCAAGATGTGTGTATACGCATCTTGAACTTTTCCCTCACCAGGAACTTGTTCATGTTTCGCAGATCGAGGATAGGTCTTAGGCCTCCAGTTCTCTTTGGTATCAGAAAGTACCTGGAGTAGAAGCCTGTGCCTTGTATAGGTGGTGAGGCACTGGTTCTATCACCTGATCCTCAAGAACACCTGTTAGCTCCTGCAAGTGGAGGTCCCTATGAAGAGGGGGTCTGAGAGGCTCCCCTGGAAAGTAAAAGGGAGGCACCTGGGTGAGATGTAACTGAGAGCCCATTTGGACTATCTGGAGAACCCAGGTGTCTGTTGTAATAGCTGGCCACCTGTGGGCATACAGGGTCAGCCTTCCTCCTGTGCAGGGCCTTGTGTCCTTCGGGAGAGAGACTATGCACTGGGAGTCAAAAGCCCCCTCCAGGTTGGGCCGGAGCCGGTGCCTGGGGCTTGGGGGCCTTTTGATTACGCGGGACCTGCCCCCGTCCCTTGGCCTGCTGCCCCTGCTGGGGAGGCCTGATATGTGGGGTAGTTTCAGTAAGCTGATCCTTTCCTCGGGAAAAAGGGCTTCTTACCCGAGCCCTTCTTCTTAGAAGGGGCAGAAGTCTTCTTCTTGAGACTTGTCCGGGTCAGGTACTCGGACTCGATCTCGGCAGCCTTCTCAGTCATGGGCTTGCCAAAGAGGTTTTTACCTTGGCAAGAGACATTGACCAACTTGTCCTGAACCCATGGCTCTAGGTCTGATGACGGTAGCCATGCCTGGCGTCGTGCACCGATGCCGGCTCCCGCTACCTGGGCCGAAGCCTCAAAGCCGTCATAGGCTGCTCGAGTCATAAACTTCGAGCACTCTTGGACCCCAGTGGACAAAACCTGGAAGCGCTGCAAAGGTCTCTTGGAGAGACCAGCAGAGAACTCGGCACTCTCCTTTGGCAGGTCTCGCAGGTACATGCCCATATACAGCTGGTACGTCTGGATTCGGCATGCCAGCATCAACCCCTGGTAGCACTTTCTGCCGAGAGCATCCATGTTGCGGGCCTCTCAGCCTGGAGGCACCAAGGAGTGCGTCTTCTAGCTCTTGAGCCGGCGCATGGCCGATTCCACAACCATGCTGTGCCTTTTGGAAACCAGGACTCTTGCAAACTCGATAGATGGAATTGATTCGCCTACTGAGGACTGGCATCGAGGCCGGTATCTCCCACATTCGGAGCATCAGTCAATCCAGAATGGGGGGCACCAGTACAGTAAGGGCTTCCTTTGGAGGAAAGTCATACTGGAGGACCTTGAGCTCCTCAGCTCGAAGTTCCTCCTTGGGATCCGCCGGGAATGACAAATCCTTTGCCATGTCCCGGACAAAGTCCAAGAACCGGGTGTCCTCTGGGGCTGACCATCTCCGAGGTTCAGATCCCGGGAAGTCTGACCGGATGTACTTGGTATGGTGGGTGCCCAGAGACTCCTTGTCCTCCATCTCCCAACCGGACTCCGAGGAGGAGTCGATTGGCTCCGGTTTCGGTCTCGACCATCTCGACGCAGAGGGAATCGGTGTCGATGACCTCGGTCCCAAATGGGAGGTCGAGGGGGACCTCAGCCGAGGATCGACTCGAGACCTTATCGACTCGAAAATCGGCTCGGCCTCCAGGGTTGACTTGGACGTCGAAGTCCCGGTGGTCGGACGTGCAAGACCGGCCATCAGCGCCCGCTGCTGGTCCATGAAGGCAGACATGCTGCGCTTCAAGGCCGCCAACCTGAGACCGAGCTCAAGAGGCTCCGCATCTCCCAGCTCGGGTCCCAATGCCGGCTCTCCCGGGGGAGAGTCAACAACGAGGACAGTGTTACCTTCCTTGGTGTCTCCGGGTCCTTTCGAGGGAGTTTGGCAGGCCTCTCCGACTCTGAGGATCCGGGGCAGTGAGCCGGGCTCCGCGACCGAGCCCACGAGGGACCAGGCCGTTCGGAGCTCTCAGACGACACCGCCCTCATGGATTTTTTCTTTCTCCGGTGTTCCCGTGAGGGACATCCCCTTTCAGAGGACACCCGACGCTGCTCGGGATCAGACAGTTCCCGAGAGGTCGAGGCCTCTGACGAGGTCCGGGCCCAGGCGGTTGCGGACTCGGGGAAAATCCTGTCATGTTGCTGCTGCCTGCTCCTCAAGGACTTAGAAGACATCCTTTTGCTACGGCCACAGACCACAAGGTCATGGTCAGGCCTGAGGCATTTGAGGCAGCAGTCATGTGTGTCGGTGAAAGATATTAGCTTCGTGCACCAATCACACTTTTTAAACCTGCTGGCAGCCATCGGGGGAAAAAGGGCCCCTGCAAGGTCAAAGGGCCAGGCTGCCAGCTAAAAAGAAAAAAAGCACGAATGCTGGTTACTAAGGACAAAAACAAAAAATAGGCCAGACTCGATACCGGTGTACTGAGCCGTAGTCGGGAAGGGAAACCGGCGTTGAACCAGCTAGCAGAAAATAGAATTTTCTAACTTTAATCAACTTTTTCTGGGGGGAAACTAAGACAACGTCCGTTGGGCTCCGCAGAAAAAAGGAGACTGAGCAAGATGGCACCCTTGGGCGGGAAGGGGACCGCGCATGCATGATGCAGTCCCAAAGGCTTTCTTCGAAAGCTGGGGATTTGCTCCGCATGGGGGCTCCGTCGACATCGACGTCACCCATATGTGAGGACTGACTTCCTGCTTGTTCCTGGAGAAATGCTTTTTTCGCAGCATCTTCAGCCTTAATCAACACAGGAAACAGATTATATGACTTGGAACTCAACCCAAATCCTCTGCATGGCAGTTGCCAGCACTGCCACCGATGTTTAGCCAGCCTAGACCAATCAGCACTTTTAATTGCAAAAAATTACATTTAAAAGATTTAATTCCTGTTTCACATAATGGCGGTGTGATATTTAAACTATAGAATACCATACCTGTGCACCAGTAAGCTCACAGTTTTTCATGGTTAGTGCAGCCCCAGTCAGGACACAAACTCCAGTTCTTTCACATTTCAGCACGCAGTCAATGAGAGTCATGTGCCCAGACTCCACAACCACAATGCCATCAGAAGTCCCTCGCTGGACAAATGTGAGATGCATCAGCTTCACATTTTGAGCTTTGGATGCTATAAAGTTGTCATAAACAGGATCTGAGACTATCACAATTTCCTCTCTTTTTCCAGCTCCTAATATAAAAGAAAAATATTTTAAAAATAAAAGAAAACCTTCAGACACTGAAAAGAGGAAGGAATTTTAGTTTAAAAACTAGGATTTAAGTGTCTAATATTCAAATGGTTTATGCTCTTAACTTTGATAATTAGCCTCCTAAAATGGTCTCTGAAAATTTATGCTCAAAATTTCCCTAAACTCCCAAATTTAGAAGCTTAAAAAGTGGATGGCAATGGGATCAGAATTAGGACAGGGAAGAAATTTAGGAGCTGAGCTTCTAAATTTGCCTTATAAATCTAGGCAAATGAATGGCAAGCATAAGTTTAATAGCATAAGTTTTAAGCTCCTAAAGTTTGGTGAATTTTCAGCAGACAATATAGGTTCTCATGTCAGGTCTTGACAAATTCTCTTGGAATCTAGGAGCTGTCCGCCAAGACCTCAGTCACAGTGCCCCTCCCCTACTCCCCAAAAGGTGTATTGCAGCTCTCTGTTTTAAGGGCCTGATTTATTGTTTTCATAGTCTATGGGAAAAGAAAGCTCAACAAATTAGCCCCTTAACATTCAATTACACAGCGCCAACAGAAGACAGCAACTTTTCTCCTCCTTCGCCTCTCACCACCCCCAATGAGTATGTTGTCAGCAGCAGCAATGAGTATGTTGTCCTCCTTCGCCTCTCACCACCCCCAATGAGTATGTTGTCAGCAGTATGTTGGTGATGCTTTATAGCTGCACCTGAGACAGCTTCCTTTTTTGCTTCACATATCACCAGTAGAGTTCTCAGCCCCTTCCCCCTGTCACCTGGGGCAGACACCCCCCACCCTCAGCTGGCCCCACAGAGGCAGAGCAGGCAAACCTATGGTTAAACTGGCTTGCCATAATGCCTCACATTCCAGGTGCCAACTGTTCTCTCCTAAGTGAAGTTTCACGATTCATGGGACTTCAGCTGGGAGAGAAAAGCAGCTGGCCCCTGGAGCACAAGGCACCGCGGCATGCCAGCTTAATCGTAAGTTTGCCACACTACCTCTGTGGACTTGGCAGGGGTGCACCCCCTCCCAGCTGGCACCTGGGGCAGACTGCACCTACTGTGCCGTCCTTGGTACGTCACTGCATGTCATCATGGACTGGTAAAAAAACCCCACTTCTCTCATAGCTCCCTCTCCAGCAATCACCCAGTGTCTCACTTTCATAGCCCTCCCAGTCATCACCCAGTCTCTCTCTCGTCCTCCCAAACTATCAACCAATGTCTGTCTCTCTCTTGTCCCACAACCCATCACCCAATATCTGTCTTTCTTGACCCCCTAAGCTAACACCCAATGTCTATCTCTCTGTCTCTTGCCCCCCAGGCCATAATCCAATGTCTGACTCTCTCTCTTGCCCCCCTAAGCCATCATCCTTATGTGTGTGTCTCTCTCTTGCTCCCCCAACCCATCACTTGAATTCTGCGTTCTCTCTCTCTTGCCCTCCCTCAGCCATCACCTGATGTTTCTCTTCCTCTTGCCCCTCCCGACCATCATCCGATGTCTTACCACTGTTCACTCTTTCACAGCGATTGGCTCTGCATGCAGTTTGAGCCATGCAGTGAAGGAAGATTGTTAATCTCGCTAATGGATGATCTTGCTAAGACTTGAAACAGTGAGATTAGCCAACTTCCTGTACCGCAATCAGCTCTGCATGTAGTCTGAACTGCGCAGTGCAAGAAGTTGGCTAATCTTGCTGTTTCAAGTCTCAGTGAGATCAGCAAACAGCAAGGTTAGCAAGACTACTTCACCGTGCAGCTTGAACTACATGTAGAGCCGATCACAGTGAGATATCGAGTGATGGCTGGAGGAGGGAGGCAATCAAAACCAGGGCACAAAGGTGCAATTTATAGTTACCATGGCGATCTGGCACCCAGGATTTGTCGAGCCCTGTCTTATGTTTGATTAAACATAGGGGACAAATTTAGGATCCTAAGTGAGCTCAGATTTTCTTGAATATCAGGCCCTATTTTATTTTTAATCCCACTGACAGATTAGTTAGGGGAGGTATATTCAAAGCTAAAACGCATTGATCCCAGTATTCAGAGACACTATCCAGAGAGTGCAGCTGAATATTGCCACAGATCCCAGAAAATACACCTGGTTAAAATCAGGGCTGTCTGTGGGGAGATCAGGGGTGGTTCTGATCACTATCAGATCAGTGGCAATATTAAGCGGCTAAACTGGTAGCTAAACTGGTTAAAGTTAGAATAGGTCAATGGCTATCCTAATTTTAACCGGTTTTCCCTATCCAGCTAGTAGCTGAATATCACTGATGCCAGATAGCAATGGCACTTTCTGGTGAAACTGGATATTCAGTGCAGGATGCTGGATAAGTTCCAGGATTGAATATCTTGTTTAGAGAAAGCAATGGCAACTAGGTGCTTTAGAAGCGCCTAGTTGCACCTTTGAGTACTGGTCCCTTAATTTTTATGTGAATACTAAAGATATGGAAAAATGTCACTTCCAAATTCAAGCCTCTTTATTAGAAGAGGTAAACAGGATCACGTATTACTAAAGTTAGTATTTTCTTCATTTTACTGGAGATTTCAATTGCAAAAGCAAATAATTTAAAGAACTATTACTTTACCATTTAAAATGCGCCCTCAACTACACTTTCAAGAAAAGCATTTTTTCTTCTTTTTCCCCCGTTTATTAATACTTTCCATTATACAATGGTTCTGGAAATGGCAAAAACATTTAATAATCACTGTCAAAAAACATGTCAAGAAAACAAAAGAAAAACAGCCATGAGTCCGGATTAATGCAGAGAATCAAGCTTTCAATGAAAAAAGACAAAAGAATTATACAGTAGTTACATTCTCTTAATACAGCAAAATAATACAAAGCCCTAATTACAAACAACTTGCAATAAGTAAAAGATGATTTAAAAAAAATATACATATATACCTAGTGCTCCTCTCTGTTCCCTATCCAAAAGGAAAAATGCCAGTGAAAGGGATCAACAAAAATGTACTGGTTATTTTGATAAGATAACAAACATGCTTCCTGTGACGTCACAGAACCGCATGGATGGCTAAAAATGAGCTCTGCTGTTCATCCCCGCAAAAGTAACTAATATTCCCTGAAATAAAGCGTTATAAACACCCAAGAGGAGTGGAACGGTCAGTGGGAGTGGAGGCCGGAGGAATGACGACAGCAAGGAAAAAGATGGCAGATATAAGAGAAAGAGTAGTTACTCACCTGTAACAGGTGTTCTCCAGGAGCAGCAGGAATCAGTCCTCACATATGGGTGACGTCAGCGCCGACGGAGCCCTCGTGCGGAGCATTTCCCCAGCTTTCAAAGAAAGCCTTTGGGAATTGCAGCGCGCATGCGCGGTCCCCTTCCCGCCCAAGGGTGCCATCTTGCTCAGTCTGATGACATAGCTAAAAGACAGCAAAACAATTAGCAAAAACAAATCATATGACTGCAACTCCAAGGGGAGGAGGGAGGGTTGGAGGAGGAGGGACTGGGGAGGAGGGACTGATTCCTGCTGCTCCTGGAGAACACCTGTTACAGGTGAGTAAGTACTCTTTCTCCAGGACCAAGCAGGAAGTCAGTCCTCACATATGGGACTCCCCAGCTTAAGGCTACCGGAGACCTCAAGCGGAAAAAATGAGCTCCCTGTAGCTCGTCAGCACGTAAGGAAGGAATCTTCTCTGAGAACGCCCCCGACTGGTAGCCCAACACCAGGGCCGGAGGGTAGGAGTTGCCTAAACCTCAAAGAGATTATGGAGTACTGACTGTCCGAAAGCACTGTCCCTGCGGGACTCTCTCTCAAGGCAGTAATGGGCCGCAAACGTCTGGCTTGAAGACCAAGTAGCGGCCCGGCAGATGTCTGCCAACGGAACAGAGTGGAGATGAGCCACTGACGCAGCCTTCGCCCTGACACGATGAGCCGTAACTCGACCTTCCAACGAGAGGCCGGCTGCCCCATAAGCCCAGGCGATACAGTCAGCGACCCATATGGACAAAGTACGCTTGGAGACAGGATGCCCCAACTTATTGGGGTCAAAAGAAACGAAGAGCTGAACAGCCCTCCGGTGCTCCCGCGTACGGTCAAGGTAGAAGGACAACGCCCTCCTACAGTCCAGGGTATGCAGGACCATCTCAGCCCGGCTGGCATGTGGCCTGGGAAAGAAGGTCGGAAGAACCACCTCCTGATTGAGGTGAAAAGGGGAGACAACCTTAGGAAGAAACTTTGGGTGAGTCCGTAAGACTACCCTATTCCTGTAGAACCTAGTGTAAGGGGGATCAGACACTAGTGCCTGAAGCTCACTTACTCGCCTAGCAGAAGTAAGAGCTAACAGAAACAAGGTTTTCCAAGAGAGAAAACGGAGAGGGCAGGTAGCCATAGGTTCAAAAGGCGGACAAGTAATCCGCTGTAGAACCACATTCAGATCCCACTCAGGGGCCGGTGGACGCAAAGGAGGCTTAAGGAGGCCTCTGAGAAAACGAGCCACCAAAGGGTGGTTGGAAAGAGGCCTACCGTCCACCGGCGAGTGGTGCGCTGAGAGAGCACTGAGGTGAACTCTGACAGAGTTAGACTTAAGGCCTAGATTGGAGAGGTAAAGCAAATATTGCAATACTACCGCTACCAAGCACAAGAAGGGATTCTCGCTGTGCTGAGCACACCATGCGGAGAATCTACGCCACTTAAGAGCGAAGGATTTCCTGGTGGATTGTCGCCTAGAGGCCAAGACCACATCTTCCACCTCTCGAGGCAGTAGTAGGGGAGCCAGGACTACCCTTTCAGCAGCCAGGCCATCAGATGAAGGGAATGGAGGTTGGGGTGCAAGAGAGTCCCCTGATCCTGAGACAGGAGATCGTGTTGAAACCCCAGAGGAAGAGGGGTATCCACCGTTAGCTGCAGCAGAAGAGGGAACCACGATTGCCTCGGCCACCTGGGGGCTATCAGGATCAATGAAGCCCCGTCCTTGAAGACTTTGAACAGCGTTTTGGACACTAGTGGCGTGGGAGGAAACGCATACAGTAGGCCTGTGGACCACGAGATCAGAAACGCATCCGCTGCTACTCTGAGAGGATGCGGTTGTCTGGAGCAAAATCTCGGGAGTTGCCGGTTCAGAGGACTGGCGAAAAGATCCATGGTGGGGAGGCCCCACCTGAGAAAGACCTGCTGAACCACCAACGGGTTCAACCTCCATTCGTGTGGTTGCAGGATCCTGCTCAGTCTGTCCGCCAGGTAATTTTCTTGACCTGGGAGGTAGACAGCCTTGAGGAGGATTCCATGATTGACAGCCCAAGAGCACAGTCATTGTGCCTCCTGACACAGAAGGAAGGAGCCTGTGCCTTCTTGTTTGTTCACGTAGAACATGGCAACTTGATTGTCCGTCTGGACCAGTACAGACTGGTGAGAGGCGAGGTGGGAGAGCTAGGCGTATCGCCCGTAGCTCCAGGATGTTTATCTGTTGAGCAGCCTCCCAAGGGGTCCAGAGACCCTGAGTACATGTCCCTTGGCAATGTGCGCCCCAACCTAGAAGAGAAGCATCTGTCGTCAGCACTTGAGAATGCGGAGGGGATTGAAAAACCACTCCGAGTACCAGATTTGGAAGATGAAGCCACCATTGTAGAGAGGAGACTAGCAGGTCTGATATTTTTACTGAGTCCGATAGGCTCCCCGTGGCCTGATGCCACTGAGTGCGAAGGCTCCACTGAGTGTGAAGGCTCCACTGAGCAGGCCGCATGTGCAGGCGGGCATTGGGGGTGACATGAACCGTGGAAGCCATATGGCCGAGTAGTCTAAGGAATTGCCTGGCAGAGACCAGGGAATTGCTGCGAAACTGCCTGGCCAGATCCATCAGCCTGTGGGCTCTGTCCATAGGCAGAAAAGCCTTCGCTTGAAGAGTGTCTAGTCTTGCTCCTATGAATTCTAAGTTATGGGATGGGAGCAAAGTGGACTTTGCGAAGTTTATGACAAACCCCAAGTGCTGAAGCACAGCCACAGTGCGAAGGGTGGCTTGATTGGCCTCCTGGGAAGATTGGCCTCTTATGAGCCAGTCGTCCAGGTACGGAAACACAAAAAGACCTTGAAGCCTCAGGTAGGCCGCCACCACTGCCAGGCACTTGGTGAACACCCTGGGAGCGGAGGACAGGCCAAAGGGTAGTACTCTGTACTGATAATGGTTTCCCCCACAACAAATCTGAGATATTGTCTGTGATCTGGATGAATAAGGATGTGAGTATAAGCATCCTTTAGACCTAAGGAGCATAGCCAGTCTCCCTGCTGGAGGTAGGGCAGCAGGATTCCAAGGGTAAGCATCTTGAACTTTTCCCTCTCCATGAACTTGTTGAGGTTGTGCAAGTCTAGGATGGGTCTGAGGCCTCCTGTTCTTTTTGGTACCAGAAAGTACCTGGAATAAAAGCCGTGACCTCTCAGGTGGTGGGGCACCAGTTCCACAGCCTGTTCCTTTAGCAGACTTGCTAACTCCTGAAGAAGTAGGTCCCTGTGCAAAGGGAGTCTTGGAGGCTCCCCTGGAAAATAGGAGGGAGGTACCTGGTGAAAATGGAGAAGATAGCCCTTTTGGACTATATGGAGCACCCAGGTATCTGATGTTATGGCTGACCACCTGTGGGCAAAGTGGGCCAGCCAGCCTCCTGTGCTGAGAGAAGCCAGCTGAGGAGAAGAGGCTATGCTTTCTGAGTCAAAAACCCCCACCCTGCTGAGCAGGGGCCGGTGTTGGTGGCTTGGGGGCCTTCTGCTTACGGGGCCCATGACCCTGCCCCTTGGCCTGCTGACCCTGTTGGGGAGCTTGCAGAGGCCTGATAATGAGGGTATTGTTTATAGGCAGATGACTTCCTCGGGTAAAAGGT
The DNA here is from genome assembly GCA_033557465.1 of Ichthyophis bannanicus. Taxonomy (NCBI): domain Eukaryota; kingdom Metazoa; phylum Chordata; class Amphibia; order Gymnophiona; family Ichthyophiidae; genus Ichthyophis; species Ichthyophis bannanicus. Next base: position 158,841,633 of record CM066040.1, read on the forward strand.
CTTTTTTCCCGAGCCCTTCTTTTTCTGAGAAGGGGCAGAGTTTTTTTTGGACAGCCTAGTCCTGGTGAGAGTCTCTGTCTCGAGCTCAGCAGCCTTTTCAGCCATGGGTTTGCCGAAAAGGTTCTCACCCCGGCAGGGGACATCGACCAACTTGTCCTGTACCCATGGCTCGAGGTCGGATGACTGTAGCAAAGCCTGTCGGCGGGCACCGATGCCGGCCGAAGCCTCGAAGCCATCGTAGGCTGCTCGAGAGATAAACTTCGAGCACTCCCGAATACCAGTGGACAAGGCCTGGAACCTCTGCAAAGGTTCCTCGGAGAGACCAGCAGAGAACCCGGCAATCTCCTTTGCCAGGTCTCGGAGGTACATGCCCATGTAGAGCTGGTATGTCTGGACACGGCAAGCAAGCATAGAGCCCTGGAAGCACTTCTTACCGAGGGCATCCAGGTTCCGGGCCTCCCGGCCGGGAGGCACCAAGGAGTGCATCTTCTGACTTTTCAGTCGATGCATGGCCGATTCCACAACCATGGAGTGGTGCGGTAATTGTGCTTTTTGGAACCCGGGGCTCTTGTGGACTCGATAGATGGAATCGACCCGCTTGCTTAACACCGGCGTCGAGGCCGGGCTCTCCCACATGCGGAAGAGCAGCCGCTCCAGCATCGGAGGAACCGGAACAGTAAAGGCCTCCTTCGGGGGAGAGTCATACTGGAGGGCCTCGAGCTCCTCAGCTCGAGGTTCCTCCTCGGGATCCGCAGGGAAGGCCAAGGCCTTGGCCATATCCCGCACGAAGTCCGAGAACCAGGTATCCTCCGGTGGGGATCATCTCCGAGGTTCAGACTCCGGCGAGTCCAATGGGACACACCGGGTCCGAAAAGTATCGGGTGACTCTTCGTCCTCCGTCTCCCAGCCCGACTCCTCGGAGGAGGAATCGAGCGGCTCCGGTCGGGCGGGCACCGATGCCCTCCGCCCCGATGCCGAGGGTACCGGCGTCGACGACCTCGGTCCTGAACGGGAGGCCGAGGGAGACCGTGGCCGAGGATCGACTCGAGCCCGCATGGACTCGAGGATCGGCTCGGCCTCCGGGGTCGACTTGGACGTCGAGGTCCCGGTGGTCGGGGCAGATGCACCGGTGAGACCGGCGATCAATGCCCACTGCTGTTCCATGAAGGCAGTGAAGCTGTTCTCCAAGGCCGTCAACCTGAGTCTGAGCTCAGGAGACCCAGCAGCCGCCGACTCGGGCCCCGACGGTGGCTCCCTTGGAGGAGAGTCCACGAGGACAACAGCACTTACGTGTCCAGGAGACTCCATCTCGACACGAGGATGCTTGGCAGGCCTCTCCGATTCCGAAGACCCGGGACGGCTATCGGGGCTATGCAATCTGGCCCTCGAGGAACCAGGAGCGTCCACAGACGCCGCCCTCGCGGGTTTCTTCTTCCTGCGATGTTCCCGCGAAGGAGACCCCTGCTCAGAGGAACCCTGACGCTGCTCGGGGCCGGAGTCCCGAGACGTCGAGACCTCTGACGAGGTCCGGGCCCGTCCGGACGTGGAGTCAGAAAAGATCCTATCCTTTTGGTGCTGCCGACTCCTTAACGTCTTCGAGGACATTTTGCCACACGGTCCACAGATCATCGGGTCATGATCGGGTCCGAGGCAGCGGAGGCAGCAGTCATGTGTGTCGGTAAGAGACATAAGTTTCTTACACCAATCACACTTCTTAAACGCGCTGGTAGCCATCGGGGGAAAAAGGGCCCCTGCGAGGTCAAAAGACCGGGCTGCCAGGGAAAAAAGAAAAAAGGTGGGAACGCTAGTCACAAAGGACAAAAACCGAAAAAGAGAGAAAGGACTCGATACCGGCGTATCGGTCCGAGCGGGAAAAGGATCTGGCGTCGAACCGGAGAAAAAAGAGAAAAAATAGGGAAAATCAACTTTTTCCTCGGGGAAAAACGAACTACGTCCGTTGGGCTCCATGGAAAAAAGAAGACTGAGCAAGATGGCACCCTTGGGCGGGAAGGGGACCGCGCATGCGCGCTGCAATTCCCAAAGGCTTTCTTTGAAAGCTGGGGAAATGCTCCGCACGAGGGCTCCGTCGGCGCTGACGTCACCCATATGTGAGGACTGACTTCCTGCTTGGTCCTGGAGAATATACATTCACTGCAGTTAAAGGTGAGCAGAGAGAAGGAGGAAAAATGGGAGGTGAAGCTTACACTGAGGCTGAGGCTGAAGAGCAGTTGAATACTTTGGAAGAGGGGCAGAGTAGAAGTGCCGTGGTGCAGATTTTAAAAGAAGAGCTCCGGTCATGGTTTGGTGAGCTGAGGTCTGAGATGGCGGGATTTAGAGCTGACATGGAGGCGGCCATAATGGAGTTTTACGCTGATGTGCAGGAGCTGGGGAGAAGAATGGAAGGGCAAGTGGAAGAGATGCGAAGCAATGTGAGTGCAATAAATAAAGCAGTGAACGGTTTGGAAGTTGCGAAGGAACAGATTGAGTTAAAGCTGGAAGATCTGGAAAATCGTGCGAGAAGGCAAAATCTTCAAATAAAGGGGGTGCCGGAACATAAGGATTATAGAGACTGTAAGCAGACTGCACAAGACATACTGTATGTAGGGCGGTGCTGGAGGAGACCAAGGATGGAGGACAGGCACTGGAAGTAAAAATAGACAGAGCGCACCGCACGCTGGGCCCAAGGAGAGGAAAGGCACCACGGGACATTATTATATGCCTCCATGACTTTAAAATTAAGGGAAAAAATAAATAAGGATGAGGGGAGCAGGCCCCCTCGAGTGGAAAGGTAATAAGGTTGCAATTTTTGCGGACTTGGCTGCAGCAACGCTCCAACGCCGAAGAGAATGGAAAGCATTTACAATGAGGTTAAGAGAAGAGAACATTAAATATAAATGACTGTACCCTGCAGGAATTGCGTTCACCAGTCAAGGCATCACAAGGCGGGCGTTAACAGCAACACAGTTGGCGGCAGACATGAAGGAAGCAGGAGTGACACGCTTACCAGAGGTGGGAAAAGTGAGAAAACCTGTGAATGAACAGACAGCAAGATGGCAGAGAGTGGAGAGCAAAGAGAGAAAGGGTAAACGTATGATGCAAAAAAGAAAGGACATGGGACTAAGTAAGTAAGCAGAGGAAAGAGAAATGGAAAAAGAATGGAAAACAACAGCAAGGTTGAAGAAGCTGCAAAGTTGAACTGGGTCTTTGATGTGAGGGGAGAGAGGGGTGTAGAGTTGAATGTGAAGTGATAAGAAGGGAGTATTAAGATAAGAAAAGAGTGTATTGTGCAATGTGTAACATGAGTGGGAGGGGGAGGATGATGTCTGGGAGGAAGCAGAAGCTACTAAATGGTAGGAAGAAGGAGGAGAGGGGGAAGGTGGGGAGGAAAGGAACCAAGGGAGGGGAGGAAGGGGCAGGAAGATGGAGAGTACCCGGATCCTGTGTGTGTAAGAAGAGGAAGTGCAGAGATTGGCAGTTATGGGTAGCAATCAAAAACAATTGGATAAATGTAAGATTGTAACCATAAATGTGAAAGAACTTAACTCCTGGTTTATAAGATAGTGTGGTGACGAGGCTGCAGCAGAACCTGGGAAAATAGCTAGAAATGAAACTTTTTCCTATGAGCAAGGGAATAGCTCAGCCAAGCATACGTATAAAACTGCAGCCAGAGAAAAAAACCACACAGCTAGAACTACTGAGTTCAGACCACACCCAGGCTCCATGGCAACGCAGGGTGGAGATAGGAAGTACCTGTGGGAGGAGCTAGAAGGGGGAAGACGCTCACACACATTTAAGCTCCCAGAAACAGAGAGGAGGGGGCACGGGAACAGAGCCAGCCACAGCAGCAGTGACGGAGCCAGTCACAAGCCGTCCAGGAGAGAGGGACTGAGGAAGCTGGCCACAGGCAGTGGTGAAAGGCAGAGAGTGTCTAGGGATAGACACAGGAGAAACTCTCAGAGCAGCTGTTATTCAGGAGACTGCACTTCAGAGAGAAGCCCTTGCTGTGAAGAGATTGCAGCACGGTTTGAAGGTAGGAGGCATAGTCCTGGGGGAGCCGTGGATTACAGCTCAGATACCAGAGCAGCCCTACAAGACTCTGAAGGAGAAGTTTTACCTTTTGAAAGGCCTGAAAGAAAGAGTGTTCCCAAGAGCAAGGTGAGACAGCTAAAACCTTCGAATGTTTTAGTCAGAGATAAAAAGCCTTGCAGTCATTATAGAAGCCCAGAAGAGAGGAAGAAGTCTCACTGGGAAAAGTTGTTTAAACTTTTAAAGGAAGTTAAGCCTGCATTCTGTCATGAAGTGGGTATCAATAAAGATGCAAACCTGAAAAGAAACCTTGTTTCTCAGAGAAATCTAGATGTGCAGTTACCTCAAGGCACAGCTAGAGGGGGCAGGAGGGATCGAGCACCCGGCAAGAAGAAGGACGCCCTCCAGCCTTCCTCCACCCAATCGGGGCAGGCCAGCTGCGTTTGAAAAGGAGCGCCATCGGGCGCAGGCTCCCTCTTGCTGCCTCCACCACTTCCCGCCCGGCCGCGGCTCTCCCAGGAGGGATCGAGCACCCGGCAAGAAGAAGGACGCCCTCCAGCCTTCCTCCACCCAATCGGGGCAGGCCAGCTGCGTTTGAAAAGGAGCGCCATCGGGCGCAGGCTCCCTCTTGCTGCCTCCACCACTTCCCGCCCGGCCGCGGCTCTCCCAGGAGGGATCGAGCACCCGGCAAGAAGAAGGACGCCCTCCAGCCTTCCTCCACCCAATCAGGGCAGGCCAGCTGCGTTTGAAAAGGAGCGCCATCGGGCGCAGGCTCCCTCTTGCTGCCTCCACCACTTCCCGCCCGGCCGCGGCTCTCCCAGGAGGGATCGAGCACCCGGCAAGAAGAAGGACGCCCTCCAGCCTTCCTCCACCCAATCGGGGCAGGCCAGCTGCGTTTGAAAAGGAGCGCCATCGGGCGCAGGCTCCCTCTTGCTGCCTCCACCACTTCCCGCCCGGCCGCGGCTCTCCCAGGAGGGATCGAGCACCCGGCAAGAAGAAGGACGCCCTCCAGCCTTCCTCCACCCAATCGGGGCAGGCCAGCTGCGTTTGAAAAGGAGCGCCATCGGGCGCGCCCGCGCCTGAGGGCCTCGCCAGAGGGCCCTTTGGCGTGGCCCTTAGGCGGGGACCTCCAGAGAAGCAACAGCGCTCCGAAGCCAACCGCCACCACATCTAAATGACACAAGATTAGAAGTCCACGCACACGGCCTCCAGAAGGACTGCACTGTCTTTGCCAAACCCTCTTCAGCTCCCCACCGGCTCTGTGCTCCCCGATCGGGGTAGAGCACGCCTGAGCAGGCAGCAGCCATCTTAGCCTGCTCAGGAGACCTCCGGCCCAGTCGGGGCTGTGGGAGGCGGAGCCCTTAGGCAAAGGCACTCTCAAATGTCACCGAGTAACAGCTAAGCCAAGAAGTCTGCAATCACACCCACCCCCAACTTGAACCCTCAGTCGTCTCCAGCGTACTGTCCGACCTCACAGCAAGTATACTTCAGCTCTCTAACCAAGAATTTCACTCAGCAGTTCAAAGCAATCCCACTTACTGCCATATATACTCTTACAGTTGTCTGTATAGCATTCTCACACACACACACCTGACACCTGTTACATTTGCCTAACCCTTACAGTTGCCTGTATTGCATTCTCATTTGCCTAACCCTTACAGTTGCCTGTATTGCATTCTCATTTGCCTAACCCTTACAGTTGCCTGTATTGCATTCTCATTTGCCTAACCCTTACAGTTGCCTGTATTGCATTCTCATACCCTCACACCTGACTTTCTCCATTGGTCTTACTCTTACAGTTGTCTGTATAGCATTCACACACGCACACACACGTCATCTGTTATATTTTGCTATAGTCATTACTAGCCTTGTAACATACACCTTAATCAGTGATATCTTTGTTACCACCTAATAGTCTGCATACTGTACTGTGAAATTACCTGTACTGTGAAATTACTGTACTGTGAAATTACCTGTATACTGTATTGTGTATTCTTACCACTGTATTGTGTATTCTTACCACTGTATTGTGTATTCTTACCACCCAAAACTCAATTACCACCTCATACTATATCCCAGAAACCAAAATGTCTCCCCACTTCATTACTCTCCTCAGTTTCTATCTCCTCACAGATTGGCTCGGAGCCACCATTGCCTACTCCCCCTCCTACAGTCTTATCCCCATCCTCAAAAACCACGGAAAGCAATGGGCAGGCAACCCTTTTCAGTATCCGACTAGGGAAGCGCACATCCGACACTCCCACCTGATCCACATTGCAATACAGCAATCCAGCAACCTGAAGCAACACAAACCATCGCCCTCAAAAAACCTAAAATGTGCCCTTATAAATGCTCGATCAATTCGAAAAAAATGGCCTGTAATCCTAGACATAGTTACCCTCTATGATCTTGATGCTCTCATGATCACCGAAACCTGGTTATCTAAAGAAGACAATGTCCTTATCAACCAACTCATTCCACCAAACTTCACTATACACACAACCCACAGAGAAAACAAGAAAGGAGGAGGAGCACTCATACTCACCAAGTCTGAACTCCTCTTCAACATGACTAACTCCCATAGCACAAACAATCTGGACATAATCACCATAGCCAATAATCAATGCTCCATAAACCTGGTCTACCGAGCCCCCTCGAGCTCCCCAGACGATCTGCCCACTATATTGGATCTGGCCGCTGACACCAGCAACCCCAACACTCCCAACTGGATTATGGGAGACTTGAACCTCCCATCACTACAACAAAACCAATCCTCCTCACTCCTCAATGCCATCGAAAATCTTGGTTATAAACAAATGATCACTGAACCCACTCATTCCAAAGGAAACATTCTTGACATGGTATTTGCCCCACACCATGTCGCCGAGCAAAACAGCAACATTATAACATCGGTCACTGATGTACCATGGTCTGACCATAAACTCATAAACCTACGAATCCCTCGGAACAACAGTCATAATTTGAACACCAGCAAACTCGCCAATACATCCAGAGTAACACGGGGCTTTCGACCTTTCAACAGAGAACTTATTCTGTCAAGTACCCAACCACTCCTCAACAACACATCACTCAACCTCGACGAGTCAATCGCTGCCTGGAACGACAGCCTCAACGCTGTTGCTCAACTACCAAACAAAAAGACCTTATCAGGGAAAAGAACCTCTGCACCATGGTTTTCCCCGGAACTACGGGCCTCTCTTACGCACCTACGAAAGCTAGAAAAACGCTGGCGCCGCTCACTAGCTACCGACGACCACGAAGCCTACATTCTTCACCTCTCAACTCACCGCGAGGCAATCGCAGCCAGAAAGAAGCAATACCACTCAGATATGCTCAAGAGATCATTGAACAAACCACGCGACCTTTTCAACCTGGTTAAGTCACTATCAAAGGAACCATCTTCTGAACAAAATAATGATATCCACCCGCAAGAATTCGCTGATTACTTGCAATCAAAACTCCTACAGACAGATGAACTCTCAAAAAACAATATACAAGAAACGACCTGCCCAACATCCCTATCCGCACTTCACACGCCTTCTTCTAAACACATTGAAGACACCATCTCCTCACTCAACACGACCACTGCACAAACCGATCCCTGCCCAGCCTTTTGGATAAAGGACCTGCGGTGTGACTTTAGCACCTTCATTGCAAGAATCATGAACCTCTCTTTCACTACTGGCGCCTTCCCATCTGCATTAAAACTCACATCCATCAGGCCACTACTGAAAAACGCTAAACTGGATCCAAAACGGCCAGACTCCTACAGGCCAATAGCCAGTATCCCCCTCTTAGCAAAGATCTTTGAAAAAGAGGCACAGCGCCAAATCCAAGACCACATCGACTCCGCAGCCCCTCTAGACTATTCTCAACACGGTTTCAGAGAATTCCACGGCGTCGAGACACTGCTTACCACCCTCTTCAATGATATTCTCAATACCATAGACAACATCCGACAAGGCGTCGTGCTAATCTTCTTGGATATAGCAGCAGCGTTTGACTCGGTAAATCACGAGATTCTCCTTGGTCGACTGGAAGGAAAAGGCATTTGCAACTCAGCACTTGAATGGTGTAAATCATACCTCGACACCAGAATGCAATACGTCAAATCCGCAACAGGAGAATCAAAACTCTTCCATCAAAGACAAGGCGTTCCGCAGGGGTCCTCACTCTCATCCCTCTTGTTCAACGTCTATATGCAGCCTATCTGCGATATCATCAGGTCCTTCAATGTGAAATGTATGATATACGCTGACGATATCCTACTCTACATGCCATTTTCCACAATGCAAATGGACTTACTGCCTATAACAAACTGCTTCGATGCAGTATCACAATGGCTCCTGTCACAGAACCTCCGCATTCAGCATAAGAAAACTGAGGTTCTCTTTATCACAAGAGACCCCAACTTCACCCCACCACCACATATAAGTGTCAAGGGAGCTGACCTAGGCACCAAGGATACAATAAAATACCTCGGAGTCACACTAGACCATAGGCTCGACATGAAATCACACATAAACAATATCGTAAAATCTGTATACTTCAAAATACGCACTCTTAGACACCTGCGTCCCCTACTAGACCACGAAGACTTCAGAACCATCTACCAAGCACTGATACTGCCGCACTTCGACTTCGCCAATTCCATTCTACAAGGACTCCCACAATCCACAATAAGCTCCTTGCAACTTGCAATGAACACCGCTGCCAGGGTTCTTCTAGGAGCGGCCAGAAGTGAACACATTACACCTATCCTCAAAGAGCTACATTGGCTCCCTATACACGGAAGACTTACATTCAAAACCCTCCTTCTCACATTCAAGGCCTTAAATGGTTTATCGTCCACATCACTTACCAAACTCATCCAATCCGTCCCATCAAATAGAAATAGGAGACATGCAGCATTAAACTCACTAACAACCCCAAAGGCTATAACAACGTGCAGCCTATCAACATCAAACAGAGCTTTCATGTTTAGCGCACCAAAATACTGGAATGCTCTCCCACCTGATCTCCGCGCCATAACCGACCTAACCCAGTTCAGAAAGGCCCTTAAACTGCACCTTTTCATCAAATACTACCCTACATGAACCGTAACATAACAGCCTCACCCTAGTATAATCCACAATATCCCTCTTGTTCCAAGCATCACTGCTAATTTTATGTAAATAGTTCGAGCATGCTATCTATCTAATAGATTAATACTCCATGTAAATAGTTCTCCCATGTTATCCAAGTTGATACTCCTGTTATATGTAATACCAAACAGCCTGTTGTTCTGGTTTCTTTCTGTTATTTGTAAACCGCGCTGATGTCAAAGAGTGCGGTATATAAGAAGTTGAAATAAATAAATAAATAAATAAATCATACAGGAGCTAATGAGCCTAAGAGAGCTAATGACTTGCACCTGGAAATGAGCCCGGGAGTTTCAAAGGAAAGATTCCTTTATAAGCAGAAGCTGAATGCTAGCAAAAGAGGAACACCTCTATTGAGAGGAACAGCTCCAGAGGAAGGGCAGAACTGGAACCGGATCCAGAAAGGAGGAACATCTCTACCGAGAGGAACATCTCTACTGAGATGAACAGCTCTGAGGGAAGGAGCAGCTCTAAGAAAAGGAGAAGGACTTGGAGAAAGAATCCTACCTGAGCAAGCCAAAAGGAACAGAGTTCACAAAGGTGGAGTTCAGAAGGGCCAGGCTAAGCGAGCAGCTGTTCAGAGGGAGTCTGCTGGAGAAAGCACTAAGGCTAGAGAGTGTGCCACTCCCTGTTCCCACAACGTTCCTGATTCAAAAGCAGAGAGACGTATCCAGAGAACCAGAGAGATAGGTTTGGAGGAAAGCCTGCAGTCTCTGGGAAATACTAGTCAAGTTTTACCAGGAACCAAAGGAAAAGCAGTTTCTGACAAAGCTAAGTTCTTACCGAAGCATAAAGTTGAATCCACACTAGGTTTTACCAAGCTGCCAGAAAGCACAGCCCTGCCTAGAGCCTGTCGGCAGAGAACCTGTTGCAGGAGAAACGTTTCTGGGAGAGAAAGCTCCACGGATTCAAACCACAGAGGCTCCAGGTATGAAAGCTTTATTCATGATACTGAATGCTTAACTCCTAGAGGCACTGCTAAAACAAATACTCAGTTTGTAAGGAAGAAGAAACCAGGGTGGTTTCAGAAAATTCCCAGAGAACTTAAAACACGGTCTTATTGGAGGCAAGAGCCTAGGGACACTTCACGTAGACCTGTAGCAGCAGACAGGGACAATGACTACTCTGATGATGAATGTAGTGGAGCAGAATTCATGGAAATTGAATATATAAAATGCTGTTCCCATTCCTCCACCAGAAGAGATGTATTGTGGTTTGTGCCTGGCCACGAGCCTAGAATCTGTAGCCACTGTATAACTGAGAAGAAGTCTGTTTAATTCTTATTGTGTTGGAATGAAGTGAAGTCCTCTGGTTAACCCTTGCACTAATTGTAGAGATTAACAATTAGTCAGCTTGTTAATACTGGTACCTTTTGAAACAAAGGACATTCTTTTGATTTCTCAATGTCTTATTTGAACCCTTGCACAGACGGGGAATAAAGCCTTGTTTTCCCTATACTTGGTTTGATTATTGAGCTCTCATAGGAAGCTGGAAATAAGTAAGACCATTCGCCATTCGTGGACCTTACATTTCATCACGCTCCCTAAAATAATTTCTATCGTGGAGCATGCCCATACTTCGAATGGTCACCAGGGGATGCCCTCACGACAATTCTCAGAGCCGGTTATAAACCCAGAGGCATGTGAGTCTGATTATGAAGAAATGGAAACGGAGCCCTGTGAGGTGGAACAGGACTCTGTTGATTCTTTGATAGATTGCTCTGTATGCCTAACGTCAGAGTGAAGGGGGGCCACGGTTTTAAGCTGGAAAAACCCAGAGCCAATGTATTTAAATGTCCTGATACTCTGAGTGTTGGAAACCTGGGAGAGAAAGAGAATTGCAAATGTTAAAACTATAAGAAGTTTTCCACTGTGAAGTGAAGGTGTTCTAGAAGCAGCTATTCTGTGGGTAATACAGACAAGCACGAAGCAGCCTTGTTTAAACCCTGAACAGTTGAAGGAAACTAAGGTCTGTGCTGGATGGTATTAGCAACCAGTAAGCAACAGTTTCAATTGTGGCATTGGAAGAAAGAAATACTTTCTGTTGTACATAAGCTGAATGAAGCAAGTTTATTTTTATCACTGCCAGAGCACTGTTTGTATGATACCTTTTTGAGTGGAGAAAAATATCCTTCATTTTGTGTTGCCTTGTTCACAACTTCTGAAGAAGATTTTTGTTTGCAAAGTTTAGACCACAAAAAATAAATTTCCTGTGTTTTGCCTCTAAAACCACTCGGACTGTTTTATTTGCACACAACTACAATCCCAGAAGCCTTGGGTCTGGGCATAAAGCAATAAAAGGAACATTAGATGGCATGCTTCCTCCTATAGGCAACCGCCTAGACGGGGTGCAGCGCCACAATAGGCCCTATTGAAAGAGGGCAGTAGAGTGAGAGCAGATGTTCTGCTTATACAAGAAATGCACTTAAAAAAAGTACAAGAAAGATGGTCGATGAATATAGAATATGATAAATCTGGCCCATAACTGGGAAGCGCTAAAAAGGGGAGGAGTGGGAATAATATTTGCAAAAGGATTGAATGTGGAAGAAGAGCATATGGAGAGAGACCTGGGAGGGCGTTACATTTTGTGGAAAGGGAAAATAGAAGACAGGCCCGTAGTAGTTGGGAGTATATATGCGCCAAATACACAGCAAGGGCAGTTCTAAGGGTTCTACCACCTCATGCAGTTTCCCAATCTGCACAGTCCGGTAATATTAGGAGGGGATTTTAATGCAACACTGAACTCCAGAATAAACACCACGGGGGATAACAAGTGTGGGCCAAAGGGGGTAAGTAAGAAGTTGGGGAAGTTGCTGCATAAATTGTGTTCAGTGGATGTTTGGAGGCACATACATGGTAATAAGAGGGAGTATACACATTACTCTCACCCACATAAGAGATACAGCAGAATAGATATGATATGGGTAGATGGGAGGATAAAAGAACAGGTCAAGAAGGTGGAGATCGGGCCTATAAGCTGGTCAGACCATGCCTCGGTGGAGGCTTCCTTGAGGTTACAAAAGGAAGGAGGAGGGTTGCGCTTCTGGAAGTTGAATGAATCTCTTATAGACGAGCTGGAAGGGCAAAAAAGTATACAGAACACTATAAGGGAATATATGTGTCATAATGAGGGGGTGAAGTGGGGCCGGCTGGCGTATGAGATGGGTTGAAGGCAGTTGTAAGGGGACAGTGCATAGCGTTCGCGGCGAGACAGAAGAGAAAAAAAGAACAGAAAGAGCGGGAGTTGTTAAAAGAGTTGAGATCAGAAGAATCAATGCACAAGCAGAGAGAGGGAAGTAAGCGGTTACAACGAATTCGGAAAATACAAGAAGAATTAGGGGCCTTACACGAAGCTGAGGAGGCCTATAGGTTAAACCAACTAAAACATGAGTTCTATGTACAGGGTAATAGGCCAGGTAGATACCTTGCCAGAAAATTAAGGGAGAAAAGGGTGCATCAGCAGATCCTGAAAATAAAGGATGAACAGGGAAAGTGGGTTCGGGGTACGGAACACATTCAGAAAGTATTTTGGAAATACTATGGTAAGCTCTATGAATCAGAGCAACAAGAAGAGGGAGTAGATATAGAGAGGTACCTGGGTGGAGACTACATTGAAACAATTGGATTTAGACCAACAGAAGTGAATGAATAGAGAGATAGCTAGAGAAGAAGTAGTTGAGGCTATTAAGAGCTTGAAGGAGGGCAAGGCGCCAGGATTGGATGGATTTACAGCCCAATTTTTATTTTAAAAAATCTGTGAGGAGGTTAGTCCGATCCTGCGGGATGTTCTAAATGAAGTATTGAAAAGGGAGAAGTTACCAAGCTCTATGGAGACAGCAGGAGTGGTGGTTATATCTAAACCCGGGAAGGACCATGGGAAGTGTGAGTCTTATAGACCCATTTCACTTATAAATTTGGATGCTAAGATATTACCTAAAATATTGGCTGCTAGATTGCAGAAATATATTCAAAGGCTAATAAAGGAGGACCAAGCAGGGTTTATCCCGGGCAGGCAAGCGAATGATAATGTACGTAAACTGTTGAATTTAATATGGCAAGTGCAAAGTGAGCAGACAGAATCTATAATGATTGCAGTAGATGCGGAGAAAGCCTTTGATAGAGTAGAATGGGCTTTTATGTTTGCAGTTATGAAGAAGATGGAATTGGGAGAGAACTTTCAGAAATGGATAGAGGCACTCTACCGAGAGCCTAAGGCACGTATACACATAAATGGGGTCTATTCAGAACAATTTAAGTTAGGCAGGGGCACAAGGCAGGGCTGCCCGATTTCTCCTTTGCTGTTTGCAATGGTGATAGAACCACTGGTTGAAATCGTTAGGCAGAATAAGGAAATACATGGAATTAAGGTGGGTGAGGAGGAATACAAAATTTCATTATTTGCGGATGATGTGATGTATACATTAGGACAACCTGAGAAATCGATACCAGCACTAGTACAGGAGATTATGAAATATAGTGAAGTATCAGGCTATAAAATGAATATGGGAAAAACAAGTGCTCAAATTAAGGCTGACTTCACAGGAAGAGGGTAGGATACAGAAAACGTTTCCATTTAAATGGGCTAGTAAAAGTGTGAAATATCTGGGAATCCAGATTAGTGCGGAGGGGTCTGAACTATATAAGTTGAATTATGAGCCAACTGTAAAGAATGTGTTAACGGATTTAGTAAGATGGGATAAGCCCATTTTCTCATGGATGGGAAGGATAGCCATAGTGAAGATGAATATACTACCCAGACTACTTTTTCTGTTTATGCCTTTGCCTATAGAAGTTCCTACAGCCATGATAAACTTGGTGCAGAGCAGAAAAGTTTCTCCTATATTTGGAGACGCAGGCCCCCTAGGGTGCAAAGGAAAATAATGTATAGAGCGAAAAAGGAAGGTGGTCTGGCGGTCCCTGAGATGGGAAGATACTATGAGGCGGCTCAGTTGCGAGCGATTATGGGGTGGAGGCTGGAGACGGATGGGCCTCAATGAAGAAGAATAGGATAGGCGAAGGTAAGACCCAACTATATTACAGATTTGTTGTGGAAGAATAGGGAGGAGAGTGAAAGAGGCCTAGTTAAGAACCCATACATGATAAGTATTTTTAGAGTCTGGGACAAGAAATATAAGGTGCTAACACATATGGGAGGAAATATTAGGGCACAGCGGATTACACAGTGTGAGGGGTTTTTGGTGGGAGAAAGTTCTGGGATATTCCAAAGATGGCAGGAGAAAGGGTTACAGTGTATGGGGCAGGTATTAACTGAGGCTAGTCAATTAAGGCCCTTTGAGGAGCTCCAGCGAGAGTTCCAAATAGAAAAGAGTGACTGATTGGGCTATTTTCAATTGGCACACTTTTTAGGGGGAAAAGACATAAAAGAAGGCCTGAAAAGCACAGAGACACTCTCTGAGAAGATGTTTAGGGTGGGGGATTTATCAAGAGGGGTGATCTCTAGGCTCTATAAGACCTTGAGTAGCCCCATGGATCAAGGAACACATATGCGGGCCTGGGAGGCTGACTTGGGGAGTCATTGGGATGCACAGAGATGGGAAAAAGTATATGAGGGGGTTAAAATACCAGTGGTTTCGGCAGCAATCCAAGAATACTGTTATAAGATGTTGTTCTGAATGTATTTAACCCCACTAAGGTTGTCTAAAATAGGGAGATATAATGATGCGATGTGTTGGAGGGGGTGCAGAGAACCGGGGGAAAATATGCATATGAGGTGGAGCTGCCCAGTCTTACAGCAAACGTGGCAGTGGCTGAAGGATCTTATGCGGGAGATGGTGGGCTGGGTGGGAGATATTACACCAGCGGGAATATTAATGAATGAATGGGGGGGAGGGGGATCTGAAGAGCGACATGATGTATATGTTGAAGATGCTTGCAATTGGAGTGCGGATGGAAATAGCGAAGGGATGGAGGTCGTCGAGAGCACCAGCACCTAAAAGGATATTAAGTAGAATAGCATATATTTATAGGATGAGTGAGATCAATGCATATAAAATGCACAGGACTGAAAGCTTTCAAAGGAGATGGCAAAAGTACAATGAGTGGTTACAGAAGGAGGATAATGAGGCAGTGAGCTGATACTATTTAAGAGTATCAAAGGGAATCGTTAATAAGGAGGAGGGGATCACTGCAGGATCTGGGGGAGGAGGGCAGGGGTGGAGGAGGGGTGTAGAAGGGAATATTAAAATAATAAAAAATTGTACAGGTAAACTGGAGAGCGACCTAGACTGTTAAGTAATGTATAATAAGACTAGAATGGTAAGTAGGTGCATGTGGGGATGATGGATATAGTTGGATGTAGGTTAGACCAGCGTTTTGTAAAACAGTTGAAAAGTGATGTGTTACTATGTAATGTACTAAATAAAAATCAAAATTATAAAAAAAAAAGATAACAAACATGTTGGTTAAAGAGGAGGCAAGATGGCGGCAGAGTTTGTTCCCAGAACAGCAGCTCGCAGCTGATCCTCCTCACCAGCTTGGACAGAACCCCCGCCCATGGCAATGGGACAGAGGAAGAGAAAGCAAGCCAGCCTACCCTAGGGCTCGGCTAGAGCCATTGC
Source organism: Ichthyophis bannanicus (assembly GCA_033557465.1). NCBI lineage: Eukaryota > Metazoa > Chordata > Amphibia > Gymnophiona > Ichthyophiidae > Ichthyophis > Ichthyophis bannanicus. The sequence continues at coordinate 158,857,398 of CM066040.1, forward strand.
CGCTGGTCAGAGGACTTTGGACGCTTGGGAGTTTATCTCTGGAATTGGAGCAGCGTCTTCAGTGGGGCTGCCAGGCGCTCAGTTGTTTTGGGCGCTTCCATGGTATGGTTATCCCTGGTAAGGAATTCTGAGGTAGTCTGTGTTTGTTGACTATTAAAACATAGAAAAATGACGACAGAAAAAGACCACATGGCCTATCTAGTCTGTCCTTCCATATCAAAAACTATAACAGTCCCCTTTTTTCCTTTAGAGATTCTCTGTGTTTGCCCCATGCTTTTTTGAATTCAGATACTGTCCTCACCTCTACCACCTCCATTGGGAGACTATTCCACAAATCCACCACTCTTTCCGTACAGAAATTGTTAAGTATGAGTCACGTTTGTCATCTGGGAGGAAAGGAGCAAAGTTTCCTAGATCCCTGGAGACATCATTAAGGTACATGCTTATGTAAAGGGTATAGGATGTAATCCTAGAAGCAAGCATACAAGCTTCAAAGCAGTGGCGTTCAAAGGCATCGAGAGCCCTGGCATCCTTGCCAGTAGACACCAGTGAAAGAGTCTTAGAACTCTTAATGCATCTCATTACCGATTCCACCACCATGGAATGGTGTGTAAGTTGAGATTTTTCAAACGCCGGACATGGAGGAACTCGCTACATGGTATTGAAATGTTTACTTATAGGCACAACAGTTAGCGGGGTCTCCCACATATGTAGCATTAGATCCTGTAGAATTTGATGCCCCGGTAAAGAGTAGTTACTCACCTGTAACAGGTGTTCTCCAGGAGCAACAGGAATCAGTCCTCACATATGGGTGACATCGACGTCGATGGAGCCCATGCGGAGCATTTCCCCAGCTGTCTATGAAAGCCTTTAGGAATACTGCACGCATGCGCGGTCCCCTTCCCGCCTAAAGGTGCCATCTTGCTCAGTCAAATGACATAGCTAAAAACAGCACACAAAAATGCAAAATAAACTATGTACAACTGCAACTCCCAGGGGAGGAGGGAGGGTTGTGAGGACTGATTCCTGCTGCTCCTGGAGAACACCTGTTAAAGGTGAGTAACTACTCTTTCTCCACGACCAAGCAGGAAGTCAGTCCTCACATATGGGTGACTCCCTAGCTCTGGGCTACCAAGGAACCCAGGCTGAACAAGAGAACTCCCTCTAGTCCCAGCATCAAAGAAAGGCTTTTCACTGAAAGAACCTCCACCGGTAGCCCAACGGAGGGCTGAAGGGCAGGAGTTGCCTAAACCTCAAAGAGATTCCGGAGTACTGCCTGGCCAAAAGCACTGTCCCTACGGGACTCCCTCTCCAGGCAGTAATGGGCCGCAAAAGTCTGGCTTGAGGACCAAGTTGCAGCCCTGCAGATGTCCACCAACGGTACAGAGCAGAGATGAGCTACTGAGGCAGCCATTGCCCTGACACGATGGGCCGTAACCCGACCCTGCAAGGGAAGGTCAGCCGCCTTGTAAGCCCAGGTGATACAGTCAGCCACCCAAATGGACAAGGTACGCTTGGACACGGCTAACCCCAAATTATTAGGGTCAAAAGATATGAAGAGCTGAGTAGCCCTTCTATGTCCCTGCGTACGATCAAAGTAGAAGGATAAGGCCCTCCTACAGTCCAGGGTATGCAAGACTGCTTCAGCTTGGCTTGCATGAGGCCTAGGGAAGAATGTTGGAAGAACCACCTCCTGATTGAGGTGGAAAGAAGAGACAACCTTTGGAAGGAACTTTGGATGAGTCCTAAGGTTTTCCTATAGAAGCAAGTGTAAGGCCTGTCACAGACCAGGGCCTGAAGCTCACTCACTCGCCTGGCCGAGGTAAGGGCTATCAGGAAGAGCATCTTCCAGGATAGGAAACGGAGAGGACAAGTAGCCATCGGCTCAAAAGGTGGGCGAGTCAGTTGCTGCAAGACCACATTCAACTCCCACTCAGGGGCTGGAGGACGGACAGGAGGCTTGAGCAAGAGCAAACCCCTGAGAAACCGGGACACCAAGGGGTGAACCGACAGAGAGTGTCCTTCCACCAGTGAGTGGTGAGCTGCTAGAGCTGAGAGGTGGACCCGAACAGAATTGGACTTGAGGCCCTTATTGGATAAATGCAGCAGGTATTGAAGCACCACTGATACAGCACAGGAGAAAGGACCTTCTGTACGCAGCTGGCACCACACAGAAAACCTCTTCCATTTCAAGGCATAGGTTTTTCTAGTGGACTGCTTCCTAGAGGCCAGGACGACCTCTTCAACTTCTGGAGGTAGGCCCCAAGGAGCCAAAACTACCCTTGCAGCTTCCAGGCCATCAAATTGAGAAATTTGAGATTGGGGTGCAGAAGAGACCCCTGGTCCTGAGAGAGAAGGTCGGGCTGAAACCCCAGAGGTAGTAGAGTGTCCACTGCCAGTTGAAGCAGAAGTGGGAACCAAGGTTGCCTCAGCCACCTGGGGGCTACCAGAAGGACCGAGGCCTTGTCCTGTAGAATCTTGAAAAGGGTACGGGCCACCAGATGCATGGGAGGAAACACATACAGGAGGCCCTGGGACCAGGAAATCAGAAAAGCATCTGCTGCTAGCCACAGAGGATGCGGTTGCCTGGAGCAGAACCTGGGCAGCTGTCTGTTCAGGGGACTGGCAAAGAGATCTATGGATGGACGTCCCCATCTCAGGAAAATCTTCTGAACCACCAAGGTATGGAAATTTTGTTTATTAACACATGCAACAGAAAAACAAACAAAAAGCAAACACAATCACCCCAACCAAGTCCCACACCCCCCCCAAAACCCCCACCCCCCCGACATAGCACAAAACAGGTATCACAAAACCCCCCGTGACCCACCTCCCCAAACCCACCACCAACCCCAGTAATCAACACACGTGCCCTCCTCCCAACAACAACCCCCAAAAAGTCCTTGTCAATGTCCATGTCCCCTCCCCCCCTCAGTCCAATGTCCATGCCCGACCCAACCTCCCCCTGCAAGAACACCCCAGCATAGTCCACACATTGGTCGTCTTGCAATCCCTGAACCCCTGCCCCGCACAACACCCCCCACCAGTCCAAATGTCCATTCTGTCTGACTCTCAGACTCCCTCCCCCCACCCATCCAGAAACAAAGCCCCCTATCCCCATCCCTCCCCCTTCAGACCCAACCCATCCAAACAAACACCTCAAAAACAAACCTCCCCCCCCCCGCCCCCAAAACCCAAAGGGAAAAAAAGGGCCCCATTAGCCCCACCCCACAACAGTACCACCAAAACACATCATAACTAATCATACAAATCAAAAGCTAAATACAAAAGCAAACATAACCCTTGTGCTGCCCTGCAATCCAGACAACGGAGCGGGATGCCCAGGACACAAAAAGAACAAACATAAACACTAATAACAAAAATTGGGACGGCCACCCCTCTAAGGAGAAAGGGAAAGCGGATAACCGGTCAAACCCCTCATGAAGCACCAGCTCACCCCCCCCCCTCCCCTCCCGGGAGAAAAACACCCCAAAATCATACCGAGAAGTAAACCCCAGGGAAGGGAAACCAACCCCTCCTATCACACCCCTCCCCCCAGGGATACAAAACAAACCTCAAAGTCCTACAGGGACGAGAACCCCAGGGAACCCCTCCCCCTCACGGGGGGCGAAGGGTGAGGTGACACCACAGACGCTCCCAACGATGAGCCTCCACCACCCGCCTTTCACGTTGCGCCATGCTGGACACTTCCTCTAGAATGTCCCGCACAACCTCGTCGAGGAGCAGGACCAACCCCCGGGTCGAGACATGACAGCGCGCTTGCCACAGGTGGTAGCGCACTACGGCCGTGACAAGGTAGAGGGTCCCGGAGTCCTGCCTTAGAGGAAAGGACCAGGCCCCGTACACCCACTCCGCATACGTGAGGAGAGAAAGGTCGCGCAGGTGAAGAGCAGCGGACACCAACCGGCAGGCCTCCACGTTGAAGGGGCACTGCCGGAGGAAATGGTCCATGGTCTCCGTCTGCCCCTCACACCCGGCCCTCGGACAGACCCGCTCGGCCTGTGACCTGTACTTGAGGTTGTCCCTCACGTACAAACGCCCGTGGAAAGACAACCAGGCCACATCCCGAACCTTCTTCGGTAGCCGAGGGGAGTTCAACAGCCGAAGGCCCCGCTGCATCACATCCGCCGGACAGTCCCGCAGGGCCCACCGTGGTTGATAGTGAGAGGTGAGAACCATCCGGTATAAGCCTTTCCGCCCCAAGGACTGGGCGAGCGGGTCGGTCACCCCCCACCGCCGAATGAGCCCCACCATCACAAATACGTACGATGGGGCCTGTTCCCCGCTCCGGCGCACACGTGGGACCGAGGACGCCCCCTCCCACTGCTCCCAGAAGCGGGAGAACCATTCCCGATAGGAGGCCACCCACCAGACCCCACCCCCTTCCCGCATCCTACCCAAGTGGAACGCCATAGACAAGACTGACAGGAAGACCAAGGGGTGCAACATACCCAAACCGCCCTCTGCCCGATCCAGGCAAACGATGTTGCGCTGGACGGGGTTCAGGCGGTTACCCCACAGGAAACAGAAAAACACGGCACAGACAGACGCCTGACGGGACGACGGAAGGACGAAGACCGTGGCCACGTGCAGAAAGAGAGGAAGCAGAAACGTCCCAAGGAGTTTGATCTTCTCCTCGTACGTACACCTCCACCCCCTCCACCGCAGCACCCTACACCGTGCAGTCTCAAGACAACGGTCCCAATTGGCCTCCGCACAGTCCTCCGACCCGAAGACGAGGCCCAAAACGCGGACCTCCCCCACGGGAGGAGGAAAGGGGGCGCAGGAAGGCGGGGAGGCCTCCGAGGGGCCCAACCACAGCGTCTGGCACTTGCTGTGGTTGACAACAGAATGGGCCACCTCCGAGTACTCCTCCACGGCCTCCCGCAGGGCCTCTACCCCTTCAGTGCCGTCCACGTAAACTGAGATGTCGTCAGCGTAGGCAACGACGGACACCGGGGGCGCACCAGGCGCCTCCAGGCCCCGTAACCCACCTGAGGACAATCTCCGGAGGAAGGGGTCGAGGGAGAAGACATACAGCAGGGGGCTCAAAGGGCACCCCTGCCGTACCCCCGAGGCGACACCAAACGGCCGTCCGAGCCACCCGTTAATAAACGGGAAGCTCACCCCCCCTCGGTACAGCGCCTGCACGACGAAGAGGAAACCTGCGGGGAGGCCGAAGTGCTGGAGCACCACCCACAGGTACCGGTGACTGACTCGATCGAAGGCTTTGGACTGATCCAAGGAGACCAACCAGTGGTCCCGTTGGAGCGACCGGCCTCTCTCCACCACCTCCCGGACTGTGGCGACAGCGTCCAGAACCCCTCTCCCCCGAACGGAACAATACTGGGAAGGGGACAGCAAAACGCCCGACACCTCCACCAGTCGGTTGGCCAAACACTTGGCCAGGATCTTCCGGTCCGCGTTCAGAAGAGAGAGCGGCCGCCAAAAGTCCAAGGAGCTATCGTCCTTCCCCTTGGAGAGCAGCAGCAGGACAGACTCGCGAAATGACTGCGGGAGAAACCCCGTATCCATGATCTCCTGAAACAGGGAGGTCAGGAAGGGGGCCAGCTGGGCGATGAAGGTGCGATAGAACTCCACAGGGAGCCCATCGCGCCCAGGCACCTTCCCCAACGGCATGGCACGAATCGCCCTCTCCACCTCCACCTGCTGAATCGGAGCAGCAAGTGCATCAACCTGTGCCTGAACCACAGTCGAATACACCGGGGGAAGGCCCAAGTACTCTCGGATATGGGTGAGGTCCACGGGGCGATCCCCAAACAGGTCCGTGAAGTATTCCCCCACCATCCGCAAAAGGTCCTCCTGGGAGGTATGAATGGTACCGTCCTCGCCCCGCAGGGCCATGACCTCCCGACGCCGAACCCTCTCCTTGCAAGTCAAGAAAGGGTCTGGAGTGCCGACCCCACCGGCCGCCCCCTCAAAGCAGAGGGAGGCATGGCGATCATAAAGCAGGCCACGGAGCTGGACGCGTACCTCTTCCACCTCCTCCCGCGCTGCCCCTCGGGATACCAAACGATCCAGCGACCTCCGGAGGACAGTGTAGGTGAGGTAGCGGGATCGAGCCATGGAGGTACCCCGGGAACGGAAGAGTTGGCGGGCACGTGTCTTCACCTCGTCCCACCAGGCGCCACGGGAAGGAAAAACACCCAGTAGGGTTTCCTGGTCTGCGAGAAATGCCAAGAACTCCTGGACCACCTCTGATGTTGCCAACAACTGCACATTCAGTCTCCACAGGCCAGGACCCCTGCTGAGCTCCTCGTGGTTAGCCAGGAAGGACACGGAGAGGACGCAGTGGTCCGAAAAGTCAACCGCCTGCAACTGCGGAGGGGAACACTCTACCCGGGCACTCACATATATCCGATCGATACGACTCCTGCAGGTCCCATGATAGTAGGTGAACCCCGGCGACCGTGGAAAGGCCCGGTGAAAAACATCCACCAGGTCAGCCGTCCGGGTCATCTCGGCCAAAAAGAGGCCCTCGTAACTGGGTGGGCGACGATCCCCCCCTCGGTCCTGCAAAAAGGTGGTGGTGTTGAAATCCCCGGCGAGGACCACCAAACGGGAGGTGTGTAAGTAGGGGCGGATGACCCCAAACAGGGTCTTCCGCGCCAACTTAGACTGGGGGCCGTAGACCACCACGAAACGAAATCGATGAGGCCCGCAGTAGCCGTCTAAGAGCAAACACCGGCCCTGCTCCAGTTCCCACACGTACTGCACCTGAAATCGGTTAGACGTGAACAAAACCGCCACTCCTGCGTAGGGCTGTGCCGCAAGCGACCAGTATGAAGGGCCCCACCTCCACTCCCGCTTTGCCCGATGAAGACTAGCGAGCGAGGTGAGCCTGGTCTCCTGCAAGAAAATGACATCCAGCCCACTCGTGGAAAGAAAATCATAGGCCGTAGCCCGCGCCTGGTCTGAGAAAATGCTGGCCACGTTGATGGTGGAGCACGAGAACGCAGGAGTGCATGCCATGCCTAGTTCGTGTGCAGTGACCCTTTCCTCCTCTTCTCACCATACCCGGGATCCCCGGAATCCCGCTTGCAGGACAAGCCCGTGAGCTGGAGCAAATCCTCACGGTCCACGTCGACCACCTCGAGGATCTCTTCCCCCTCCTGCTCGACCCTGTCACCCCACGAGGTGCTGGTGCCCCCGAGACCACCAGGCAAAGCTGTCGCAGGGGCTAACCCAGTTCCCATGGGGCGAGGGGGCACGGACAGGTCAGGGGTCGGAGGAATGATCTCCGTGGGGTCCACCGGTGCCTCCCCCCCCCCTCCCTGGACAAAGACTGAGACAACGTACCAGTGCCCACCCCCGCGGGGGAGGCCGGGACGGCCGGGTCAGCAGGGGGCTCCTGCGAAGGCCCATCACCCAACTGCGGGGGCAAAGACCCGTCCTCCCTCACCCGTCGGGCGCCAGTATCCCCCTTGTTTGGAGGACCCTGACCGCGGCGCGCCTTCGTCACCTTGGAAGGCCGCCGCTGAGGAAGAGGGGCCGCCCCCGCCGCTAACCGCTCCGAGCGCCGCACAGGAAGCCCTGCCTCCACAGGCAAGCCCTCATCCGCCTCAGCCGCATCAGCAGCCAAAAAGACGAAACGGTTGATGTCCAACACAGGCTCTACATCCAGCAACGGGGATGTCTCCCGTTTCTTCCTTTTGGACTTGCCACCCTTGGAAGGGACCGTAGTCCATTCCTCAGGTGGCACCACCCGCAACCTACTATCCTGTCGTGAGACATTAACCTCCACCACATCAACCTTCTCCTCCTTCCTACCCGAATCCCCTCCCCCTGGTGGCTCCCTCGGCTCGATGGACTCCTCCACCCTAGGGCCCTCGGACTCCTCCTGAGGGAGAGGGGCTTCCACGACCTCCTCCCGCACAGGAACCCGAGGTGGAGTGACGGCATCCCCCCCGGTCCATTGTGGATGCGGAGGGGCAGCGAGCGAAGGGGTGGCCCAACTCCACGCAAAGGTTACACCGAATAAGCAAACACCCGGCCGAGGCGTGACCCCGTCCACCACAACGGGTGCAGACCTGCTCGGGACAGTTCATGCTCAAATGGCGGAATGAGCCACAGCGGTGACACTCGCGGGGTTGCCCGGGGTAATAGCACAAGATGCGATCCCGACTGAGGAAACCGGCCGAGGGCACGTGCTGCACCACGTTTCCCACCTCACGCAAACGGATCCTGCCCTTCCACGACCCGTCCCACACCCCTAGGGGCCCAGCGCCCTTAACCAGGGGTGCGAGGAGCACCGCATGGCGCGACAACCAAAACTGGATGTCCTGCCCTGGGAGCGACTCATTCCGGGATAGGATGGTCACAGGTACCGTCCCCTGGCGAGAGATAGGCACAACACGAAAGTCAGCCCACCCTCCCTGCCCCCTCTGCTGCTGGTATCGGTCCCAGAAAATCTCCAGCCCCCGTCTCAGCATGAAACTAACATCATATTCAATGGTGTTGTTCATGTGGATGAAGGCGTAGAGATCTCCCGGGAGAAATCCCAACCCAAGGACCATCCTCAAGACCTGTTCCCTGGCTGGAGGGGGCCCCTCCCCAGCCCACCGGATCTGCGCCACGTTGCGCCGTCTGACCTCACCCCCTACCCCTCGGAAACCTCCCCCACCACCTCCCCCTCCTACGGGACCATTCCCCTGGGAATCCCCCCTCCCCCCAGCCCCACCCGATGTCCCTGGAGTGGTGCCCGACCCCCTCAGAGCCTCCGCAAAGGTACGGGGGGGGGAGCCGACCCCCCAGTTCCCATCCCCTGCCCTCCGTGGTCTTCCCCTGCTACCACCTGCGGAGGATCCTGCTGCTGGTCTGCAAGATCCACAACCTCCGTGCATGTGGCGACCTGAGGACTGGGCAAGGTCAGCTCTGCAAACACCGAATCAGGGATGCTATCCCTGCCGGATCCCTGGGTGCCACCGAGAACCCCCGGATCACCCCCCGCCGCCACCTCCAACTGCCGAAAGGCAGCAAAGGCCCCGGGATGGCCCGTCGGGGTTTCCAAAGCTAATTGAAGGGCATCACGAACCTGGTTCTCGGTAACACCCAGGTGACCGGACAGCCCCCCCGCACCTCCATCCCATGTTCCCGACCCAGCGCAAGGCTCCTGGGTCTCGGCCACCACTACCGGGGACAAACCCCGCCCCCCTCCCTTCCCGGGATCCAGGACGACCACCCCATCTCCTAACCCTACTGAAAAAAGACCCTTCCCCCTATCAGGACCAACCACCACCTCCTTCCCTACCACTAGACCTGTCGTCCGCTCCCCCCTTCCCTCTGCCAAACCCTCCACCGACCAACCGTCCGCTACCCCCTGTACGGCTACCGGCAACAAGGCAGGACCATCCCGGGACAGTAGGGCAGGTTCCCCCATAACTAAATCCCCCAAACCTCCACCCCCCTGCCCCCCGTCACTCCCAGGTCCTACCTTATTGTCGGTGCCAGACGTGGCACAGGGGTCCGGAATCTCGTGGCCGGCAGCCAGGGCTCCAGCAGCGAGGGCGGACGCCCCCCTGCGAGCCAGGCTGTCCTCGGCCACAGCATCCGACAAGACAGGTAGCTGCACAGCCCGCTCCGCGGTCCTAGACTGCAGGGACAGCAGGCCAACACTCTTCCCTCCCTGGCCCCCTCCCTGACCCCCTCCGGGGGCCGCAAAAAAGAAAGAGCAGCCCCCATCCTGCTCCTTCCCCCTTCCAGCACCCTTCCGACCCCAGCCAGCCACCCCAGAACCCACTGGGCGAGTTCCCGGTAGCTTTTTAGGGGCCGGAAGGGCAGCCACAACAGGGGAATCCTGCCCTCCAGCCACCCCCCTTCCCAGGAATCTGGACAGGCACTGCAGGTGAAGGAGCAGGATGCCCAGCAAAGACAGAGTGCTCAAGCCCCTGGTGCGGTAACACCGGAAGGTGAGTGGAGGAATCCGCCACCCGCAGAGCCTCCAGTGGCACAGCATATTCAAATGACTGGGGCCGACCAGTCTGCCGCCTCCGGGGACCCCGTAAAGAAAATGCAGACGTCCCCTCAGAGTCTGGGACAGCCAAAGGCTGTACATCACCGGCAATCTTCCGGGCGACGACAGGCATCCAACGAGTCTCCGCATCTTCAGCAGACCCCCGACGCTGGAGAATAGCCGCCGAACACTTCTGCCCCTCTGCAGCCTCCCCTCCGATAGAGGGGCACGGGAAAGAATCCCCTACTGCCTCAAGAGATCGCCGCCGAACATCCCGCGGCAATGCAGAAGATAGGGGAAGGTTTTCTTCACACTTCCGGGTTCTCCCGGAAGTGTCGGCACCCGATGCGCGGCGGCCATCTTGAAGCCGCAGTCGGGCTGGGGGAAGTCCCACAGGCAGCTCCTTCAACGACATCTCCTTCTCCGTGACGTCACCACGGATTCCCCGGCGGCCATCTTGGGAGGTTCCTGCAGCGATGCACGTCTTCGGGGGATCAACTGAAACTGCGGGAAAGGCCCGCAGAGGGGATAGCTGAACCCCCACGAAATCCTCCCTTGAAGCCAGGATCGGTGCTAGAGGGAGCCAGCAGAGGCATCGCAGGTACAGAGGACAAACCGGATACCACCTCCATCAGACCCGGGCGAGCTGAATCTTTGCCCATGAGTACCGGAGCACCCGGGGGACGTGCAGGAACAATCAGGGCAGACAACAGTTCAGGAGAAAGAACCAGGGCATCTGCAACATCAGAACCATCACCCCGCTGCAGGTAAGGAGCACTAAATACAGGAAATGCTATAGAAGGGTAAGGCAGGGAACGGGTGGTAGACTTCCCAGGAGCTGAAATGTGGAAAGACAAACTGCTAGATGAGGACGGTCCCACCGGCCTACCCACCCCAGGGGCCTCCCCTGGACTGCAGGCACCTTCCAACGATCGTAATTCCGGTAAACTTCGGCGAGGGACCCACAATCCTGATTTTGACAGTACTCGATCTCAGAGTACTTGGCCTTCAAGGCCCGCTTCACCCCCTTCCTATAGGTAGCATATGCCACCCATTCCTCGCCAGGAATGGTGGCCTGCAGGCTCTCCAGGTGGGAGAGCTGGGCTCGCAGCTGGGCCGCCTCCTCCTGGAGACCCCGAAGCCGCCGCACCGCCGCCACAATTGCATCAGGGGCCCTATCTGGCTGTTGGTAGGAAGGCAGGCCCGACCCCCCGTCCTCCTCCTCCCCGCCTCCTGCAGTACCACACTCCACGGTCCTCCAGGGTCTCCCCAGGGCCTCTCCCTGCTGCCACCCAGCCTCCACACCTTGCCTGGAGAGGAGACAGGAGCCTCCTCCCTGGGGTAGCAGGCCCATACCTCCATACCTGTGGGTCCCTCGGTCCTGGCCAGGTGCAGTCCTACCTGGGGAGTCCCCCTCCCGGGGCTCCAGCTGTTCCAGGCTGCCGGTGCCGTCATCCAGTGTCCGAATAGGAGGCCCACCAGGATTGGTAGGCCTCTGGGCCTGGGCCTCTCCTGCTGGAGGTGGCCCAGGACCCGACATCCAAGCACAGAGAGGGAACTAGACTCCTCCCCCTAGCAGGAGCTCTCCAGAGCAGGTCCTCTCACCACGACAGCTGAACAGGAAGTGGGCGGAGTTGCCATTCGTGGGGCTGCAGAATCCTGCTCAACCTGTCTGCTAGGTAATTTTCCTGGCCAGGAAGATAAACCGCCCTGAGAAACATGTTGCGCCTGAGCGCAAACAAGCAAAGGTCCTGAGCCTCCTGACAAAGGAGCCTGGACCCAGTGCTGCCCTGTTTGTTCACATAAAGAGTAGTTACTCACCTGTAACAGGTGTTCTCCAGGAGCAGCAGGAATCAGTCCTCACATATGGGTGACATCGGCGCCGACGGAGCCCTCGTGCGGAGCATTTCCCCAGCTTTCAAAGAAAGCCTTTGGAAATTGCAGCGCGCATGTGCGGTCCCCTTCCTGCCCAAGGGTGCCATCTTGCTCAGTCTGATGACATAGCTAAAAGACAGCAAAAAATTAGCAAAATAAATCATATGACTGCAACTCCAAGGGGAGGAGGGAGGGTTGTGAGGACTGATTCCTGCTGCTCCTGGAGAACACCTGTTACAGGTGAGTAACTACTCTTTCACCAGGACCAAGCAGGAAGTCAGTCCTCACATATGGGACTCCCCAGCTTAAGGCTACCAGAGACCTCAAGCTGAAAATATGAGCTCCCTCTAGCTCGGCAGTACGTAAGGAAGGAATCTTCTCTGAGAACGCCCCCGACCGGAAGCCCAACACCAGGGTCGGAGGGTAGGAGTTGCCTAAACCCCAAAGAGATTATGGAGTACTGCCTGTCTGAAAGCACTGTCCCTGCGGGACTCCCTCTCAAGGCAGTAATGGGCCGCAAAAGTCTGGCTTGAAGACCTAGTAGCGGCCCGTCAGATGTCAGCCAACGGAACAGAGCGGAGATAAGCCACTGATGCAGCCTTCGCCCTGACACGATGAGCCGTGACTCGACCCTCCAACAAGAGGCCGGCTGCCCCATAAGCCCAGGCGATACAGTCAGCGACCCAGATGGACAAAGTACGCTTGGAGACAGGTAACCCCAACTTATTGGGGTCAAAAGAAACGAAGAGCTGAACAGCCCTCCGATGCTCCCGCGTATGATCAAGGTAGAAGGATAACGCCCTCCTACAGTCCAGGGTATGCAGGACCATCTCAGCCCGGTTGGCATGCGGCCTGGGAAAGAAGGTCGGAAGAACCACCTCCTGATTGAGGTGAAAAGGGGAGACAACTTTAGGGAGAAACTTCGGGTGAGTCCGTAAGACTACCCTATTCCTGTAGAACCTAGTGTAAGGAGGATCAGACACTAGCCCCTGAAGTTCACTCACTCGCCTACCAGAGGTAAGAGCTACCAGAATAAAGGTTTTCCAGGAGAGAAAACGGAGAGGGCAGGTAGCCATAGGTTCAAAGGGCGGACAAGTAATCCGCTGTAAGACCACATTCAGATCCCACTCAGGGGCTGGTGGACGCAAAGGAGGCTTAAGCAGAAGGAGGCATCTGAGAAAACGAGCCACCAAAGGGTGGTTGGAAAGAGGCCGTCCGTCCACTGGCGAGTGGTGCGCTGAGAGAGCACTGAGCTGAACCCGGACAGAGTTGGACTTAAGGCCTAGATTGGAGAGGTAAAGCAAATATTGCAGGACTACCGCTACCAAGCACGAGAAGGGATTCTCGCTGTGCTGAGCACACCATGCGGAGAATCTACGCCATTTAAGAACGTAAGATTTCGTGGTAGATTGCTGCCTAAAGGCTAAGACTACATCTTCCACCTCATGGGGCAGCAGTAGGGGAGCCAGGACTACCCTTTCAGCAGCCAGGCCATCAGATGAAGGGACTGGAGGTTGGGGTGCAAGAGAGACCCCTGATCCTGAGACAGGAGATCGTGCTGAAACCCCAGAGGAAGAGGGGTGGCCACCATCAGTTGCAGCAGAAGTGGGAACCACGGTTGCCTCTGCCACCTGGGGGCTATCAGGATCATTGAGGCTCCGTCCTGGAGGACTTTGAACAGTGTTCGGGACACTAGTGTCGTGGGAGGAAACGCATAAAGCAGGCCTGTGGACCACGAGATCAGAAACGCATCCGCTGCTACTCTGAGAGGATGCGGTTGTCTGGAGCAGAATCTCGGGAGTTGCCGGTTCAGAGGACTGGCAAAAAGATCCATGGTGGGGAGGCCCCACCTTAGAAAGATCTGCTGAACTAACAACGGGTTCAATCTCCACTCGTGTGGTTGCAGGATCCTGCTCAGTCTGTCCGCCAGGTAATTTTCTTGACCTGGGAGGTAGACAGCCTTGAGGAGGATTCCGTGATTGACGGCCCAAGAGCACAGCCGTTCTGCCTTCTGACATAGAAGGAAGGAGCCTGTGCCTCCTTGTTTGTTCACGTAGAACATGGCAACTTGATTGTCCGTCTGGACTAGTACAGAATGGTGAGAGACAAGATGGGAGAAGGCTCTCAGAGCTAGGCGTATCGCCAGTAGCTCCAGGAAGTTTATCTGTTGAGCAGCCTCCCAGGGGGTCCAGAGACCCTGAGTACAAGCCCCTTGGCAATGTGCTCCCCAACCTAGAAGAGAAGCATCTGTCGTCAGCACTTGAGAATGAGGAGGGAATTGAAAAACCACTCCGAGTACCAGATTCGGAAGATGAAGCCACCATTGCAGAGAGGAGACAAGCAGGTTGGATATTCTTACGGAGTCCGCTAGGCTCCCTGTGGCCTGATGCCACTGAGTGCGAAGGCTCCACTGAGCAGGCCGCATGTGCAGGCGGGCATTGGGGGTGATATGAACCGTGGAAGCCATATGGCCGAGTAGTCTCAGGAATTGCCTGGCAGAGATTCCAGGGAATTGTTGTGAAACTGCCTGGCCAGATCCATCAGCCTGTGGGCCCTGTCCATTGGCAGAAAAGCCTTCGCTTGAAGAGTGTCCAGCCTTGCTCCTATGAATTCTAAATTCTGGGATGGGAGCAAAGTGGACTTTTTGAAGTTTATGACAAACCCCAAGTGCTGAAGCAGAGCCACAGTGCGAAGGGTGGCTTGATTGGCCTCCTGGGAAGACTGGCCCCTTATGAGCCAGTCGTCCAGGTACGGAAACACAAAAAGACCTTGAAGCCGTAGGTAGGCCGCCACCACTGCCAGGCACTTGGTGAACACCCTGGGAGCGGAGGTCAGGCTAAAGGGTAGTACTCTGTACTGATAGTGGTTTCCTCCCACAACAAATCTGAGATATTGTCTGTGGTCTGGATGAATAAGGATGTGAGTATAAGCATCCTTTAGATCCAAGGAGCATAGCCAATCTCCCTGCTGGAGGTAAGGCAGCAGGATTCCAAGGGTAAGCATCTTGAACTTTTCCCTCTCCAGGAACTTGTTGAGGTTGCGTAAGTCTAGGATGAGTCTGAGGCCTCCTGTTCTTTTTGGTACCAGAAAGTACCGGGAATAAAAGCCGTGACCTCTCAGGTGGTGGGGCACCGGTTCCACAGCCTGTTCCTTTAGTAGACTTCCCAACTCCTGAAGGAGTAGGTCCCTGTGCAGAGGGAGTCTCGGAGGCTCCCCTGGAAAATAGGAGGGAGGTACCTGGTGAAAATGGAGAAGATAGCCTTGTTGGACTATATGAAGTACCCAGGTATCTGATGTGACGGCTGACCACCTGTGGGCAAAGTGGGTCAGCCGGCCTCCTGTGCTGAGAGAAGCCAGCTGAGGAGAAGAGGCTATGCTTTGTGAGTGAAAAACCCCCACCCTGCTGAGCAGGGGCCGGTGTTGGTGGCTTGGGGGCCTTCTGCCTACGGGGCCCATGACCCTGCCCCTTGGCCTGCTGACCCTGCTGGGGAGCTGCAGAGGCCTGATAATGAGGGTATTGTTTATAGGCAGATGACTTCCTCGGGTAAAATGACTTTTTTCCCGAGCCCTTCTTCTTCTGAGAAGGGGCAGAGGTCTTTCTAGACAGCCTAGTCCTGGTCAGAGTCTTGGTCTCGAGTTCTGCAGCCTTTTCAGCCATGGGCTTGCCAAAGAGGTTTTCACCTCGGCAGGGGACATCGACCAACTTGTCCTGTACGCATGGCTTGAGGTCGGATGACTGTAGCCATGCCTGGCATCGAGCTGCGATGCCCATGTAGAGCTGGTATGTCTGGACACGGCAAGCAAGCATAGAGCCCTGGAAGCACTTCTTACCGAGGGCATCCAGGTTCCGGGCCTCCCGGCCGGGAGGCACCAAGGAGTGCATCTTCTGACTTTTCAGTCGATGCATGGCCGATTCCACAACCATGGAGTGGTGCGGTAATTGTGCCTTTTGGAACCCGGGGCTCTTGCGGACTCGATAGATGGAATCGACCCGCTTGCTTAACACCGGCGTCGAGGCCGGGGTCTCCCACATGCGGAAGAGCAGCCGCTCCAGCATCGGAGGAACCGGTACAGTAAAGGCCTCCTTCGGGGGAGATTCATACTGGAGGGCCTCGAGCTACTCGGCTCGAGGCTCCTCCTCATGATCCACGGGGAAGGCTAAGGCCTTGGCCATATCCTGCACGAAGTCCGAGAACCGGGTATCCTCCGATGGGGATCGTCTCCGAGGCTCGGACTCCGGCGAGTCCGACGGGACACACTGAGTCTGATAGGTGTTGGGTGACTCTTCGTCCTCCGTCTCCCAGCCTGACTCCTCATCGGAGGTGTTGAGTGGCTCCAGTTGGGCGTGCACCGATGCCTTCCGCCCCGACGCCGAGGGTACCGGCATCGACGACCTCGGTCCGAACGGGAGGCCGAGGGAGACCGTGGCCGAGGATCGGCTCGGCCTCCGGGGTCGACTTGGATGTCGAGGTCCCGGTGGTCGGGGCTGATGTACCGGTGAGACCGGCGATCAATGCCCGCTGCTGTTCCATGAAGGCAGCGAGGCTGCTCTCCAAGGCCGTCAACCTGAGTCCGAGCTCAGGAGACCCAGCAACCCCCGACTCGGGCCCCAACGGCGTCGGGCCTGACGTCGGCTCCCTTGGAGGAGAGTCCACAAGGACTACAGCACTCACGTGTCCAGGAGACCCCATCTCGAGACGAGGTTGCTTGGCAGGCCTCTCCGACTCCGAAGACCCGGGACAGCTATCGGGGCTATGCGACCTGGCTCTCGAGGAACCAGGAGCGTCCACCGACGCCACCCTCGCGGGTTTCTTCTTCCTGTGCTGTTCCCGCAAAGGAGACCCCCGCTCAGAAAATCCTTGACGCTGCTCGGGGCCGGAGTAGCAAGACGTCGAGGCCTCTGACGAGGTCCATGCCCGTCCGGACGCGGAGTCAGAGAAGATCCTATCCTTCTGGTGCTGCCGACTCCTCAAGGCCTTCGAGGACATTTTGCCACACGGACCACAAATCATCGGGTCATGATCGGGTCCGAGGCAGCGGAGGCAGCAGTCGTGTGTGTCGGTAAGAGACATAAGTTTCTTACACCGATCACACTTTTTAAACACGCTGGCAGCCATCGGGGGAAAAAGGGCCCCTGCGAGGTCAAAAGACACGGCTGCCAGTGAAAAAAGAAAAAATGGCACGAACGCTAGTCACAAAGGACAAAAACCGAAAAAGGTGAGAGTGGGGCTGATACCGGCGTATCGGGCCCAGGCAGGAAAAGGATCCGGCGTCGAACCGAAGGAGAAGTAGAAAAAATAGGGAAATCAACTTTTTCCTCGGCGAAAAACGAACTACGTCCGTCGGGCTCCGCGGAGAAAAGAAGACTGAGCAAGATGGCACCCTTGGGCGGGAAGGGGACCGCGCATGCGCGCTGCAATTCCCAAAGTCTTTCTTTGAAAGCTGGGGAAATGCTCCGCACAAGGGCTCCATCGGCGCCGACGTCACCCATATGTGAGGACTGACTTCCTGCTTGGTCCTGGAGAAAACATGGCTACCTGATTGTCTGTTTGTACTAAGACAGATTGGTGGGCCAGGGTTTGAGAGAAAGTCTTGAGGACTAAGCGAATAGCCCGCAGTTCCAGGAGATTGATTTGCTGCTGGGCCTCCCAGGGAGACCACAGTCCCTGGGTGCACTGGCCCAGACTGTGTGCTACACCCAGCCCTGCAGGGAGGCATCGGTGGTCAACACCACTGTGAACCCAGGTGGCTAAAAAGGCATCCCTTTCAGTAAGTTGTGGGTGGGGATGCAGCCACCAACGTAGGGAGTGCAGGAATGGTCTGGACACCCTTACTCTGTCGCTGATGCTCCCTGTGGCCTGCGACCACTGAGTTCTGAGGCACCATTGCGCAGGCCTCATATGAAGTCTGGCATTGGGAGTCACATGCACTGTCGAAGCCATGTGGCCAAGAAGCCTCAGGCAGAGCCTGGCGGAGACCAGTGACCTGCTGAGAAACTGGTTTGCCAAGGTCATTAGTATTTGGGCTCTGTCCTCTGGCAAGAAAGCTTTTGCCTGCAGAGTCTCTAGCCTTGCCCCTATGAACTCCAAGTTTTGTGAGGGGAGCAAAGTGGACTTTGCGAAGTTTATGACAAACCCCAGGTGTTGGAGTAGAGAAATCATTCGGAGGGTGGCTTGCCTGGCCGCCTGGCACCTCTGACCCCTGATGAGCCAGTCGTCCAGACAGGGGAAGACAAAGATACCCTGATTTCTTAAGTAGGCCGCCACCACTGCTAGGCATTTGGTAAAGACTCTGGGAGCGGAGGTAAGGCCAAATGGCAGCACTCTGTACTGATAATGGTTTCCTCCCACAAGGAACCTGAGGTACTTTCTGTGGTCTGCATGAATGAGGATGTGAGTGTATGCATCCTTTAGATCTAAAGAACATAGCCAATCTCCCTGCTGGAGGTAGGGCAGAAGTGTTCCAAGAGTAAGCATCTTGAACTTCTCCTTCTCTAAGAACTTGTTGAGATTTCTGACGTCGAGAATAGGCCTGAGGTCCCCTGTTCTCTTTGGTACTAGGAAGTACCTGGAGTAGAAACCTTGATCTTGTAGGTGGGGAGGCACAGGCTCCACCGCCTTGTCTCGCAACAGACCCTGAAGCTCCTGCAGGAGGAGGACTGTATGGAGAGGAGGCCTTGGAGGCTCTCCTGGAAAGTAGGGAGGAGGCAACTGATGGAAATGAAGCATGTAGCCCTTGTGGACTATGCTTAAGACCCAATTGTCTCCTGTAATGGGTGGCCACCGGTGGGCAAACAGGGCTAGTCGACATCCTGTACAGGGATGGGTGAGCAGACGGAGAGGCTATGCCTTGGGAGTCAAAAAACCCCACCCTGCTGAGTGGGAGCAGGGGCCGGAGGCTTGGGGGCCTTCTGCCTACGGGGCCCATGTCCCTGCCCCTTGGCCTGCTGACCCTGTAGGGGAGCGGTAAGGTGGGAACTGGTAAGGTGGGAACTGTTTGTAGGCAGTCACCTTCCTTGGGTAAAAGGACTTTTTACTCGAGCCCTTCTTCTTATGTGAAGGGGCAGAAGTCTTTCGAGACAGCCTTGTCCTCGTGAGGTGCTCGGTCTCAAGCTCAGCAGCCTTCTCGGCCATGGGCTTGCCAAAAAGGTTCTCACCTCAGCAAGGACATCGACCAACTTGTCTTCAACCCATGGCTCGAGGTCCGATGAATGCAGCCATGCCTGGCATCGAGCCGCGATGCCGGCTACCGCAACATGGGCGAGGCCTCAAAGCCATCGTAGGCTGCTCGGGACATGAACTTAGAGCATTCCCGGATCCCCGAAGACAAGGACTTGAACCTCTGCAAAGGTTCCCCGGAGAGACCAGCAGAGAACCCGGCAAGCTCCTTTGCCAGGTCCCGCAAGTACATGCCCATGTACAGCTGGTAAGACTGGACACGGCAAGCAAGCATCGAGCCCTGGAAGCACTTTCTACCAAACGCATCCAGGTTCCGGGCCTCCCGGCCGGGGGGCACCGCGAAGTGCATCTTCTGGCTTTTCAGACGATGCATGGCCGATTCCACCACCATGGAATGGTGCGGTAGCTGCGCCTTCTGAAAACCAGGGCTCTTACGGAGTCGATAAATGGAATCGACCCGCTTGCTTAAAACCGGCGCCGAGGCCGGTGCCTCCCACATCCGGAAGAGGAGCCGTTCCAGCATCGGAGGAACCGGCACAGTAAAGCCTCCTTCGGAAGAGAGTCATACTGGAGGGCCTCGAACTCCTCGGCTCGAGGCTCCTCCTCGGGGTCTGCCGGGATCGCCAAAGCAGTGGCCATATCCCGAACAAACTCCGAGAACCGGGTATCCTCCGGAGGGGATCTACTCCGGGGTTCAGACTGCGGTGAGTCCGACGGGACACACCGAGTCTTGAAGGTATCGGGGGACTCCTCGTCCTCCGTCTCCCAGGAGGACTCGTCCGAAGAGGAGTCAGCTCCGACTGCACGGGGCCCAGCAGCACCCGCCCCGATGCCGAAGGCACCGGCGTCGATGTCCTTGGTCCCAACCGGGAGGTCGAGGGTGACCGCGACCAAGGACGACCTCGAGCCTTCATGTTCTCGAGTATCGGCTCGGTCTCCGGGGTCGACTTCGACCTCTATGTCCCGGTGGTCGGGGCAGATGCGCCCAGCAAGGCTGGCCATCAGCACCCACTGCTGATCCATGAAGGCAGACAGTCTGCACTCCAAGGCTGTCAGCCTGAGACCCAGCTCAGGAGACTCAGCAGCCACCGACTTGGGCCCCGGCGGCGCCAGGCCTGATGTCGGCTCCCTGGGAGGAGAGTCCTCGAGTACAACAGGACTTACATGTCCAGCAGACTCCGGCTCCACTCGAGGTACTTTTGACGGCTTCTCCTGTTCCACGGGCCCGGGATGGCTGTCGGGGGTCCGAGACCTAGCCCTCGAGGAGCCAGGGACCTCCTCCGACACCGCCCTCGCGATCCTCTTTCGCTCCCGCTCGGGGGACCCCCTCTCTGAGGAACCCCGACGATGCTCGGGGTCAGACTCCCGAGACGTCGAGGCCTCAGACGAGGTCCGGGCCCGGCCGGAGGCCAAATCGGCAAAAAGCCTTTCCTTTTGGTGCTGAAGACTTCGCAGTGCCTTAGTGGACATTTTTCCACACGGTCCACAGATCTTAGGATCATGATCAGGACCGAGGCACCGAAGGCAGCAGTCGTGTGTGTCGGTGAGAGACATTAGTTTCTTGCACCGATCACACTTCTTAAAACCACTGGAAGCCATTGGGGAAAAAAGAACCCCCGCGAGGTCAAAGGACCGGCCTTCCAGGGAAAAAGAAAAAAAGGGCGCGAACGCCAGCCACGAGAGGCAAAAACCGAAAAAATAAGATCGGGCTCGATACCGGTGTACTGAACCCGGCGAGAAGGGGAACCGGTGTCGAACCGGAGAAAAAACCGCGAAGAAAACGCAGGGATTCGAAGAAAAAATCAAACTATTTTCCGGGTGAACTAGGACAAACGTCCGACGGGCTCCACGGAAAAAGAGAGACTGAGCAAGATGGCACCTTTAGGCGGGAAGGGAACCGCGCATGCGTGCAGTATTCCCAAAGGCTTTCATAGAAAGCTGGGGAAATGCTCCTCAAGGGCTCCATCGACGTCGATGTCACCCATATGTGAGGACTGACTTCCTGCTTGGTCCTGGAGAATGTTGCTGCCGCCTTGGACATCGAGGGGTATAGGAGAATTTCCAATTCTTCAGCGCTCTGTTCTGTTTTGGATGAAGCAATGATTTGAAGGCCCGGCGTCATATCTCGGATGAAGTCCTGAAAGGACATGTCTTCTGGTGGGCATCGATGCAGTGTATGAGGCAGAGAAGCATCCCTCGTGACCCTGGAGCCCTCCAAAGTGACCTCGGAATCAGAAGAAGAATTCTGACTTCAAAAGAAAATCAAAGCATCGATGGTCTCGAGCCAATGTTGGTGCTCAGAGCATGCCGCACTGTATTGTTTGGGTACCGACGATGCCTAGCGGTTCAAGGAGAGAATTCGGAGAAAGGGGTCCCACCAATACCGAATCCAATGGAGGAATCTGAGGGAGGGGTCCTGTCGATACAATCTGAAGCAGTGAAATTGGTGGGTGTGGTCCCAATATGACAAGTTCCAAAGCTAGCATCGTACCCGTAGGTACCAGCACTGAATCAGATGGCAGTGCCAGAGTCACTGGGACTGTCAATACCTGAGGTACCGCAGAGGCCAGGAGCTTCTCTAAGGTCCTCTCAATAGCCAAAAGGTTCTGATCGATGGACACCACCAGTGCTTGGGTTGATTGAAGTATGGAACTGAGAACCACCATCTCATAGTATGGTACCAGTAGTTCTTCTGAAGTCGATGCCTCGGGAATGTCCTGGGGCCCCTGAGTGGCTTTGGAGGGCAGTCCTCCTGCCAGGGCTGCTTGGCAGGTCTGTCAGCAACCGATATATCTTTTGATATATCTCTTGGACAAAGACTTACCTCAATACTCAATATCGGACTTCAGTGCCAAGGATGACTTTGACTTATGTTTGGACTTTTTGGAGATTTGATTTCAGTAGCGTTGGCTACTGACGATGCCAACGCTACTGAAATCAAATCCAGGGCAAACAGTGAGTCATACTGCCTGGCCCTGTTCTGTAGGCCTCGCTTGGTCATTTGTTTGCAAAAAGGACAATAGTCTAGTTTCTGGTCCGGGCCCAAACATTTGAGACACCAGTCATGGGAATCAGTGACTAACAGTGCAGGAGCAGGTGGAACATTTTTTAAAGCCACTGATATGTTTGTCCATGACAAACAAAAAAAAATATAGGCCTGAGGTCTAACTGGCAGTGGAACTGCCTGAAGAAAAAAGATAACAAAATGATAGAAAAAAGAAAGAAAGAAAGAACAGAGCCAGTATCCGGGGAGGGTACTGGCATCGACGGGAAGGCAGCTGTGCAGGCATAGTGGAGTGCTCCCAAACGTTCTCCTATTGGATACTGGAGAGCATTCCCATGCGGGCTCCATCGGTGTCGACGATACCCATCTGTGAAGGCTGCATTACGGCTTGTTCCTGAAGATCAAACATTTACAAGGATATCGAAGGAAAAAAAGAGTTTTCTGCACTCCTATATCAGTCTCAAGACATCAGGAAGAATAATAACTCTTCAGCCACAAAAGGAAAAATACCTTTTGAAATAGGCTTTCATAAAACCTTGCTTATCATCCTCAGATAAAGCGTAGTTACTCACCTGTAACAGGTGATCTCCGGGGAACAGCAGGAATTGAGTCTTCACATATGGGTATAGTCGGCACCGACGGAGCCTGTGCAGGAACGCTCCCCAGCGTCATAAGAACATAAGATATGCCATACTGGGTCAGACCAAGGTCCATCAAGCCCAGTATTCTATTTCCAACAGTGGCCTAAATGACGCCTAAATCTTTTTCCTGGGTGGTGATTCCTAATGTCGAACCTTGCATCGTGTAACCATAGTTTGGGTTGTTCTTCCCTAGGTGCATAACCTTGCACTTGTCCACATTAAATTTCATCTGCCATTTTGATGCCCAGTCTTCCAATTTATCAAGATCCTCTTGCAATTTTTCACAATCCTCTTGGGTTTTAACAACTTTAAATAGTTTTGTGTCATCTGCAAATTTGATAACCTCACTCGTTATTCCACTTTCCAGGTCATTTATGAATATGTCAAAAAGCAGCGGACCCAGCACCAGATCCCTTGGGTACACCACTATTCACCTTTTTCCATTGGGAAAATTGGCCATTTAGCCCTACCCTCTGCTTTCTATCTTTTAACCAGTTCCTGATCCACAATAGTACACTGCCTCCTATCCCATGACTCTTTAGTTTTTGCCAAAGGTGTCTCTGATGAGGGACCTTGTCAAAGGCTTTCTGAAAGTCCAGATACACAATATCAACCGACTCACCTTTGTCCACCTGTTTATTCACTCCTTCAAAAAAACATAACAGATTAGTAAGACAAGATCTTCCTTGTCTAAAGCCATGTTGGCTGTCTCCCATTAGGTTGTGACTATCTACATGCTGAGTAATTTTATTCTTTATGATGGTTTCTACCATTTTTCCCGGTACTGACGTCAGGCTCACCGGTCTGTAGTTTCCCGGATCACCCCTGGAACCCTTTTTAAAAATTGGTGTTACATTGGCGATCCTCCAATCTTCAGGTATTAGAGATGATTTTAATGACAGTTCACAGATTACTGATAGCAGTTCTGCAATCTCATATTTCAGTTCTTTCAACACCCTTGGATGTATACCATCCAGCCCAGGTGATTTGCTACTCTTCAGTTTATCTAATAGTTGTAAGACATCTTCCCGATGTATCAATATTTCCTTCAATTCTTCCGCACCTTTAAATGCCACTTCAGTCATGGGTAACATCCCTACATCTTCCTCAGTAAAGACCGAAGCAAAGAATTCATTCAGTTTCTCTGCTATCGCCTTGTCGCCTCTTAGTGCTCCTTTAACCCCTTTATCATCTAATGGACCAACTGACTCTCTCACAGGTTTTTTGCTAAGAATATACTTGAAAAGGTCTTTATTTCGTGTTTTTGCTTCCGCAGCAAGCTTCTTCTCAAATTCTCTCTTTGCCTGCCTTATCAATGCCTTGCATTTGACTTGCCAGTGCTTGTGCTGTTTCCAGGTTTCGTCGTTTGGCTCTTTTTTCCATTTCCTGAAAGATGCTTTTTTGGCAACAACAGCCTCTCTGACCTCACCTTTAAACCATGCTGGCAGTTTTTTGGACTTCCTTCCACTTTTCTTAAAGCGTGGAATACAGCTGGTCTGGGCTTCCAAGATAGTATTTTTCAACAACACCCAAGCTTGATGTACGTCTTTAACCTTCGCAACTGCTCCTTTTAGTTTTTTCTTAACTGTTTTCCTCATTTTATCATAGTCTCCCTTTCAAAAGTTAAAAGGTAGTACTGTGGATTTCCTTACTATCCCTCCTCCACTAATTAAATCAAAGGCGATCATGCTATGATCACTATTGCCAAGTGGCCCCAACACCCTTATCTCTTGCACTAGATCTGGTGTTCCACTAAGGACTAGGTCTAATATTTTATTTTCTTTTATTTATTTATTTATTTATTTATTTAGTAAACACTTGTATACCGCTGCTTCCTACGATCAGCAGCGGTTTACTTTACAGAATCATAATGTATTGTACGGTACATTGAGATTTCAGTTTTACATTTTGATTAGTCAATGATTACGTAACACGGGACAAGCATTTGGATACGATACACATTTGATTAAAGCACACAGATCAAGGTATACATTTGATTTCAGTAGATTGGGGGGGCCCCATATATACAATTTGTACAGAATTAGTTGCCAAGGTGTACAAGTTATACATGACTATATACTATTAGATTATATGCTGCCGAGTGCGGCAGAGGAGATCTGGTTGAGGTAGGGTATTGCAGTTAGATCAAGTTGTAGTGGGTTTGAAACAGATAGGTTTTCAGTTTTCGTCTAAATATGGCTTCCCCTCTGGTCGGTTCATGAACCAGCTGCTCCAAGAAGCAGTCATTTATTTCATCTAGGAACTTTATCTCCCTAGCATGTCCTAGTCGATACCGGGGTAATTGAAATCACCCATTATTATTACTGCGCTGTAACTTTTGTTAGCTTCCTTGATTTCTTTGAGCATTTCATCATCCATTTGGTCATTTTGGCCAGGTGCTCGATAGTACACCCCCACTGCCATTGCCTTCCCCCTTTTTTATGGGATTTTAATCCATATAGATTCTACAGCAGATTTTGTTTCCTGCAAAACTTTAATCCTTTCTGAGTCAATGCCCTCTCTAACATAGAGCGCAACCCCTCCACCAATTTGATCAGCTCTATCATTACGATATAGTTTGTACTCAGGTATCACAGTGTCCCACTGGTTGTCCTCCTTCCACCATGTCTCTGATATGCCAATCATATCTAACCTTTCATTTAGTGCTATATATTCTAACTCTCCCATCTTATTCTTTACACTTCTAGCATTTGCATGCAAGCATTTTAGAGAATGTATTTTATTCATGTTAATTTGGCTATTGTTAGACATGGGTAAATTGGGATCTTTAAGCTCTGTCTGCTCCATACTTGAGGGCATTTGGGCTACTTTACTCTTTTGTGGAACCTCTCTGCTTTTGGTAGTATCCTTCAAGGATACATTCTTCCGAACCATCCGCTCTTGGGCGACTGTCGGCTTTCCCCTAATATCTAGTTTAAAAGCTGCTCTATCTCCTTTTTAAAGGTTAATGCCAGCAGCCTGGTTCCATCCCGGTTAAGGTGAAGCCCATCCCTTCGGAAGAGCCCCTCCTTTCCCCAGAATGTTCCCCAGTTCCTAACAAATCCAAAATCCTCATCTCTGCACCATTGTCTCATCCACGCATTGAGACTCCGGAGCTCTGCCTGCCTTTTGGGTCCTGCGTGTAGAACAGGAAGCATTTCGGAGAATGCTACCCTGGAAGTTCTGGATTTCAACTTCCTACCTAAAAGCCTAAATTTTGCCTCCAGAACCTCCCTACCACATTTTCCTATGTCATTGGTACCGACATGTACCAAGACAGCAGACTCCTCCCCAGCACTATCTAAGACCTTATCTAGGTGGCGCGTGAGGTCCGCTACCTTCGCACCAGGCGTCCAATAGGAAAGCTTTTGGGAGCATCCCACTGCACCTGCACCACTGCCTTCCCACCTTTCCGACTCTCTCTCTTCAGATGAGTTTATAGTTGAGACAAAAGGAGAAAAGGAGAGAGAAACAGAGAGAGAAAGAGAGAGATAAAACTCCCAGGGGAGGTGGGTGGGTTGTGAAGACTCAATTCCTGCTGTTCCCGGAGATCACCTGTTACAGGTGAGTAACTATGCTATCTGCAGGAACAAGCAGGAATGTAGACTCCCAAGCTGAGAGATGTCAGGGAGATGACCCCAGAAAGCTGTGAAACCCAGGATGAGATGGGTCATGCTTCCTCCCACAGATCTCTGGCACCGAAACCCGGGATGGCCGGTAGGAGTTGTTCTAAGTCAGAAAGAAATGCTGGAGAACAGCCTGGCCAAACGAGGCATCCCGAAGGGAGTCCTTGTCTAAGCAGTAGTGGGCTGCAAAGGTGTGTACCGAAGCCCAAGTGGCTGCTCTACAAATGTCATCAATGTACACTGAGTGAAGGTTGGCCATAGAGGCTGCCATTGCTCCCACATTGTGAGCTGTGACATGACCTTCAAGAGAAAATCCCTTGCTCACATAGGCAAAGGATATGCAATCTGCAATCCAGTTAGAAAGAGTTTGCTTGGAAACTGGTAATCCAAAATGACTGGAGTCAAAGGCAACAAAAAGCTGAGAAGCCTTTCTATGTTGCTTAGTTCTCTAAAGGTAAAAAGCTAAAGCTCTTTTACAATCCAGAGTATGAAGATTCCTTTCTGCACTAGAGGCATGAGGCCTAGGGAAGAATACAGGAAGGTAAACCAACTGGTTCAAATGAAAAGGCGAAACTACCTTTGGCATAAAGTGAGGGTGAGTCCTAAGAACTACTTTATCAAGGAGGAACCTAGTATAAGGAGGATCAGCCACTAAAGCTTGTAGCTCACTGATGCGTCTTGCAGAAGTGAGGGCGATTAGGAAGATTACCTTCCAAGAAAGAAACTAAAGAGATGTAGTGGCTAATAGTTTGAAGGGCGGTTTCATAAGCTGCCCGAGGACAACGGTCAAATCCCATGCTACGGGTGATGGCTTAAAGGGAGGTTTAGTTAGAGTAGGCCTCTCATAAACCACGCTACAAGCGGTTGAGAGGAGACAGGTTGTCCATCAAAGTGCTTGTGGAAAGCCGCAATAGCACTAAAGTGGACCCTTACTGAATTAGTCTTAAGACCAGAGGATGATAAATGGAGAAGATACTCCAGTAACGCCTCCACTGGAACTGAAAAGGGATTAAGTTCCTTTTTTGAACACCAGATAGAGAACCTTCTCCACTTAAAGGCATAGGCCCGCCTTGTGGAAGGTTTTCTTGAAGCCAAAAGGATATCCTTAACCTGGAGAAAAGTTGATATCCTGAAATTCTAGGCTTTCAGCAGCCACGCCCTCAGGTGTAAAGACTGAGGATTTGGGTGCAATAGCATCCCGTTTTCCTGGGAAAGAAGATCTGGAGCACATCCCAACTCCAGAGGTTTGGCTTGAGAGAGACGCAGAAGCAATGGATACCACATCTGTTGTGGCCAGCGTGGGGCTATGAGGATCATAAGGCCCCTGTCTCTCTGAAGCTTGAATAGAGTTTTGGGAATGAGGGGAATGGGTGGGTAGGCATAAAGCAAGTCCTGACCCCAATGGAGATGGAAGGCATCCCTTGCCTGACAGTTCTGAGCCGGAATTCTGGAAAAGAACCGGGGAAACTTGGCATTCTAAGGACTTGCAAAGAGGTCTATATCTGGAGTTCCCCAAAACCGAAAGATTCAAGCAATTTGCTCTGGATGAAGAGATCACTCGTGTGACAGCAGTACTCGACTGAGTTTGTCTGCCAAGAGATTTTGTGTGCCTGGGAGATAAACCGCTAGTAGGTGTATTTGAAAACCTCTGGCAAAGGGCCAGAGGCATAGAGCTTCATTGCAGGAACGCCTGAGAGCCCGTCCCACCCTGCTTGTTCACACAGAACATGGCCACTTGATTGTCAGTCTGGACAAAAAACGTCTTGTAGCTCAGGCAGTCCTGAAATACTTGAAGAACATAAAAGATGGCTCTGAGTTCCAGGAGGTTTATGTGAAGACAAGCCTCTTGCTTGGTCCAGAGACCCTGAGTGCAGAGATTGTCCAAGTGAACCCCCCAACCTAACTTGGACGCATCTGTCGTCAAGGTGGCTTGGTATAGTGGCTGCTGAAAAGGAGACCCTACGAGAAGATTTTTCAATGACTGCCACCACTCTAGGGATGAAATGAGGCGTGTAGACTTTCTGATTTTGTCCCCCTGATGACCCGACGCCTGTGTCCACTGAGAGGCTAGGGTCCACTGGGCTGCCCGCATGAACAGTGGATGCCATATGCCCCAGCAGCTGAAGCATTTCTTGAGCAGTTAGAAAAGTTTTCATAAGCTGCTTGAGAGGCCAGCTAGAGTATTCGAGCACAATGTGGTTGTTGCAGGAAAGCCCTTGACTGCCTTGTGTCTAGAAGAGCCCCTATGAACTCTAGGGACTGAGAAGGGGTGAGATGAGATTTTGGGAGGTTTATGACCAGTCCCAAATACTGCAGGATTTGCATTGTACAGGAGAAAGCGGAGCTGGCATCTGGAGCTGTTGATGCTCGGATGAGCCAGTAGTCTAAGTAGGGGAAGAAAATATCCCCCGAGTGTGGCCAGAGGGGTAGACACTGATATTTTGTCTGAGAGACTGTCTGAGGCCTGTGTCCACTGGGAAGCCAGAGTCCACTGGGCTGTAAGCATATGCAGGTGTGCATGTGGCACTACATGTACTATTGAGGCCATATGACCTAGAAGCTGTAGCATCTCTCGAGCAGTGAGATGATCTTTGACAAGGGCCTGAGATGCCAACTGGATGAGATGAGAACAGCAGGGCTGACATAGAAACGCTCCTGTCTGTTGAGTATTTAAGAGAGTTCCTATGAACTCCAGTGTTTGAGTAGGAGCAAGATGGGACTTTGGAAGATTTATCACAAATCCCAAGTGTTGAAGTACCTGTATGGTACGAGAGAGAAACAAGTGAATCTCTTGGGAGATTCCTGCCCTTATGAGCAGTCGTCTAAGTAAAGGAAGACAAATATCCCTAGAGATCTTAGAAATGCAGCCACGACTGCCATGCACTTTGTGAAGACACTTGGGGCAGAGGCGAATCCGAATGGCAGGAGTCTGTACTGATAATGTTTTCCTTGAAACATGAAGCAAAGATATTTCCTGTGTTCTGGATGAATCAAGATATGTGTGTACGCTTCTTTGAGATCTAGAGAACAGAGCCAGTCCTGACTGGAGATAGGGTAGGAGGGTCCCTAGAGAGACCACCTTAAACTTCTTGCAGACAAGAAACTTGTCTGCATCTTCCGGTTTTCTTTGGTATGAGAAAGTACAGAGAGTAGAAACCCACTCCTTGTTGGGATGTTGGGACCTCCTCAATGGCACCTCCTGACAGCAGAGAGGTGACCTCTTGTAGCAACAGAGCAGTGAGAGGAGACTGAGAAGGATATTCCCCACAATTGTGGAGGGGGGTAGAGTCTGTAGGTGAAATCTGTACCCCTCCGCCACTAGGGTCAGGGGTCAGTGCTCTGATGTGATTAGATGCCACCTGTGGGCATAGTGACAGTCTGCTAGAAATGCTGGGGGGAGGGAGGATCTCCAGAGGCAGAGTGGCTATGTTCTCTAGGAAAAAGTCAAAGAACAGGCGCAGGTTGAGTCTGCGGAGCTGGTTGGTTTTTAGGAGTCTGTGGCTTCTTTTGCTGCCTAGGAGGCTGTTGCCTCTTTTGAGTAGCCTGGGGTTGGTACTGCAAAGCAGGGGTGTAAGAAGGATAAAACTACTACTTCTTATTGAAGAAAGTCTTCTTTGCAGATGCCTTCTTCTTAGTTGAGTTGGCAGTGGTTCTACACAGCCTATTCAGAGTAGTATTCTCAGACTCCAACTGAGACGTCTTGTCTTGCCAATCCTTGCCAAAAAGGTCTTCACCTGTTCAAGGAATATTACCCAGTTTATCTAGAACCTATTGTTCAAGATCTGATGCTTGAAGCTATTGTTCAAGATCTGATGCTTGAAGTCAAGCAATCCTGAGTGCTCCAATGCAGATTGAGGTGGCCCTACTGGTACATTCAAAGCAGTCAAATGTTGCCGTACTGACAAACTTTGACACATTCTGGGCATGTTTGACCAAAGTAAGATAATCAGCTCTCTTATCATCAAGAAGAAGAGGAACCATAGATTCAAGATCTCTAGTAACCTGGGTATGTTCCTTACATATAGAGTTTGTATGAACTTATCAAGAATGAAATGGAACGTGTACAACTTGATCTGTTGGGTGTCAGCGAACTGAAATGGACTGGCATCGGGCACTTTGCATCAGATGATCACATGGTCTACTATGCTGGAAATGAAAGACCAAGAAGAAAAGGTGTTGCATTTAGAATAAAGAAGAAACTTGCAAGAACTGTAATGAAATACAATGCAGTCAGCGAACGCTTAATCTCTATTCGTCTACGAGGAATGCCTATCAACACAACTATAATTCAAGTATATGCCCCAACAACCGCTGCAGAAGTGAATGAAATTGAAGAGTTCTATGAACAAGTACAAGCTGAAATTGACAGAACATGCAAACAGGATATCCTGATAGTCATGGGTGACTGGAACGCAAAAGTTGGCAACAAAGAAGAAGGCAAAGTAGTTGGAAAATATGGACTTGGCAACAGAAATGAAGCTGGAGAAAGACTTATAGAATTCTGCAAGACCAACGATCTATTCATCTCAAACACCTTCTTCCAGAAACACAAGCGGCGACTGTACACATGGACTTCACCCAATGGATTGTATAAAAATCAAATTGACTACATCTGTGGAAGTCAATGATGGAAAAGCTCTGTAACATCAACAAAGACAAAACCTGGAGCTGACTGTGGTACAGATCATCAACTACTAGTATGCAAACTCAAGCTAAAGTTGAAAAAGAGCAAACCTCTCATGAATGCAGCAAAATATGACCTTGAGAATATACCACTGGAATTTAAAGACTGCCTGCAAAATCGATTTGCTGCTTTAGATACAAATGACAGAGCTCCAGAAGAGTTATGGAATGACATCAAGAAAGTTGTGTTGGAAGAAAGCGAGAAGTCTCTACAAAAGGTGAAAAAGCAAAAACGGCTAAAATGGATGATGGAAGAAACTCTGAAAATTGCCCAGAAACACAGAGAAGCCAAAGCCAGAGGAGAAAGAAAGACAATCGCAGAACTCAACAGAGATTTCCAACGTGCAGCAAGACAGGACAAGGAAAAGTACTACAATGACGCATACAAGGAAATAGAAGCAGAAATTATTAGAGGAAGAACAAGATCGGCTTTCCTAAAGCTACGAGAGTTAAAGAAAAGGTTCCAGCCTCGAATTGGAATGTTACAAGATGCTCAACGTTCTATGTTGAATGATGCTGAGAAGATCAAGAAAAGGTGGAAGGACTATACAGTCAAACCTCGGTTTTCATTTGCCCCGGTTTTCATACGCTTCGGTTTTCAACGTCTTTTCTGACTGAGATTTTGTCCCGGTTTTCATGCATTGCTTCGGTTTTCAACGTCTTTTGACTGAGATTTTGTCCCGGTAGCAGGGAAGAAAAGCTGTCAACGTAAGCAGGAGATGTTGCATGAATGTGGGAGGCAGTTCTTTCTCTTGCAGGGTACGTCTGAAGCTATATCATTAATATTTTCTGCCATTCTGAAGCATTGAGCAGATAATGTAAAGGTATTTTAATGGACTGAATTCAATGTGATTCCGAAGAGAGCTGGGCACAGCAGCTTGTCAGGGGTGGCTAAGGCCAGATGTTAACATACTGTACTGTACAGTACTGTACTTAGCTTGCTTTCAGTGATGTTAAATGTTCATTTATCCATTTCATTAGTCATTTATATTTATTTCTCATTGTTTTCTGTATGTAAAAATATAGTTATTCTCTATAAAATGTATTTTTTGTGAATATTTTTGGGTGTCTGGAACGGATTAATTGGATTTACATTATTTCTTATGGGAAATATTGCTTCAGTTTTCATACGTTTCGGTTTTAGTCAGACTTTTTCGAACGGATTAATCATGAAAACCGAGGTTTGACTGTACAGAGTTTTTACATGATAAAGATCAAGTGGACCAACAGCCATTTCAACCTGTACCTTATGATCAGGAACCATTGGTGATGAAAGAAGAAGTTGAAGCAGCATTGAAAGCCTTATCAAAGAACAAAAAATGAGCCAAAACCCAGATCTAGTGAACAAAATATATAACTACAAGAAAAAGGTCCACCAAAATTGTAAAAACCTATACTCTATTGTTACTATTATTTTTTTGTCGAAGCAAACTGTAGGAGGGTTGAGATGGACGCTCAATCCACACCAAGCAGCTGGCTACTTTTTATCAAATGAAGGTTCTCCTCCAAAACTTTTTTTATTATTATTAACATTAAAGAATCACACTTATCTTATTAAAGTCCTCCAAAGAAGGTTGCTCTAAAACGAACTATTTGACACGACGTGCACGTTTCGGGCCACAGCCCTGTATCAAGTGCATAAACTCGTTTTTCCAAAAATGCAGCAACAAGATGAAAAAACGCTGTCAACGCGGCTCAAGTTGATCAGTCCCCCGCGTTGACGGTGTTTTTTAATCTTGTTACTGCATTTTTGGAAAAACGAGTTTATGCACTTGATACAGGGCTGTGGCCCGAAACATGCATGTCGTGTCAAACAGTTCGTTTTAGAGCAACATTCTTTGGAGGACTTTAATAAGATAAGTGTGATTCTTTAATGTTAATAATAATAAAAAAATTTTTGGAGGAGAACCTTCATTTGATAAAAAGTAGCCAGCTGCTTGGTGTGGATTGAGCGTCCATCTCAACCCTCCTACAGTTTGCTTCGACAAAAAAATAATAGTAACAACAGAGTATAGGTTTTTACAATTTTGGTGTACCTTTTTCTTGTAGTTATCAAAGAACAAAGCACCAGGCATTGATAGCATTCCCATAGAAATATTACAGCAATCTGATGCAGCTGTTGCCGTGCTTACAAGGCTCTGCCAAGAAATATGGAAGACAACATCATGGCCAACTGACTGGAAAAGATCTGTGTTTATACAAATACTAAAGAAAGGTGATACAACGGACTGTGGAAATTATCGCACAATCGCTCTGATCCCACATGCCAGCAAGATTCTACTGAAGATTATTCAAAAGAGATAGAGTAGTTACTCACCTGTAACAGGTGTTCTCCAGGAGCAGCAGGAATCAGTCCTCACATATGGGTGACGTCGGCGCCGACGGAGCCCTCGCGGAGCAATTTTCCCCAGCTTTCAAAGAAAGCCTTTGGGAACTGCAGCGCGCATGCGCGGTCCTCTTCCCGCCCAAGGGTGCCATCTTGCTCAGTCTGATGACATAGCTAAAAGACAGCAAAAAATTAGCAAAAACTAAATCATAGAACTGCAACTCCAAGGGGAGGAGGGAGGGTTGTGAGGACTGATTCCTGCTGCTCCTGGAGAACACCTGTTACAGGTGAGTAACTACTCTTTCTCCAGGACCAAGCAGGAAGTCAGTCCTCACATATGGGACTCCCAAGCTTACGGCTACCGCAGACCCTAAGCACAAAAAATGAGCTCCCTCTAGCTCAGTAGCACAGAAGGAAGGAATCTTCTCTGAGTACACCCCCAACCGGTAGCCCAACATCCGGGACGGAGGGCAGGAGTTGCCTATACCCCAAAGAGATTACGGAGGACTGCCTGTCCGAAAGCACTGTCCCTGCGGGACTCCCTCTCCAGGCAGTAATGGGCTGCAAAAGTCTGACTTGAAGACCAAGTAGCGGCCCGGCAGATGTCTGCCAATGGAACAGAGCGGAGGTAAGCCACTGACGCAGCCTTCGACCTAACACGATGAGCCGTGACTCGACTTTCCAACGAGAGGCCAGCGGCCTCATAAGCCCAAGCGATACAGTCAGCAATCCAGATGGACAGAGTACGCTTGGAGACAGGGAGCCCCAACTTATTGGGGTCATAAGACACGAAGAGCTGAACAGTCCTTCGGTGCTCCCGCGTACGGTCAAGGTAGAAGGTCAATGCCCTCCGACAGTCCAAGGTATGCAGGTCCATTTCAGCTCGGCTGGAGTGTGGCCTGGGAAAGAAGGTCGGAAGTACCACCTCCTGGTTGATGTGAAAAGGGGAAAACACTTTAGGAAGAAATTTAGGGTGAGTCCATAGGACTACCCTATTCTTGTAGAACCGAGTGTAAGGAGGATCAGAGACCAGGGCCTGTAGCTCACTAACGCGTCTAGCAGAAGTGAGGGCTACCAAGAATAAGGTTTTCCAAGAAAGAAAACGAAGATGACAGATAGCCATAGGTTCAAAAGGCGGACAGGTAATCCGCTGTAAAACCACATTCAGATCCCAGTCAGGGGCTGGTGGACGCAAAGGTGGTTTAAGGAGAAGGAGGCCTCTGAGGAAACGAGCCACTAGAGGGTGGCTGGAAAGAGGCCTGCCATCCACCGGCATGTGATGCGCAGAAAGAGCACTGAGGTGGAACCTGACCGAGTTGGACTTAAGTCCAAGATCGGAGAGGCAAAGCAAGTATTGCAAGACCACTGATATCGAACAGGAGAAGGGATCTTGAGACTGCTGAGCACACCAGACGGAGAACCGATGCCACTTCAGAGCGTAGGACTTCCGGGTGGAGGGTCGCCTGGAGGCCAAGACGACTTCCTCCACATCTGGAGGCAGCAGGAGGGGAGCCAGGACTATCCTTTTAGCAGCCAGGCCATCAGATGAAGGGACCGGAGGTTGGGGTGTAGGAGAGTCCCGTGATCCTGGGTCAGGAGATCGGGCTGAAACCCCAGAGGGAGAGGAGTGTCCACTGCCAGCTGCATCAGAAGCGGGAACCAGGGCTGTCTCGTCCACCGGGGAGCCACGAGGATCATTGAGGCTTTGTCCCGGAGAACCTTGAAGAGCGTCCGAGACACCAGTGGCATGGGAGGAAAGGCATACAGAAGGCCTGTGGACCAGGAGAGAAGAAAAGCATCCACCGCTACTCTGTGAGGATGCGGTTGTCGAGAGCAGAATCGGGGAAGTTACCGGTTGAGAGGACTGGCAAAGAGATCAATGGTGGGTAGGCCCCATTTGAGAAAGATCCGCTGAAGCACTAACGGATCCAATCTCCACTCGTGTGGCTGGAGGATTCTGCTCAGTTTGTCTGCCAGGCAATTTTCTTGACCCGGGAGATAAACAGCTTTGAGGAGGATGCCGCGGCTGACGGCCCAAGAGCACAGCTTTTGTGCTTCCCGACAGAGAAGGAAGGAGCCTGTGCCCCCTTGTTTGTTCACGTAGAACATCGCAACTTGATTGTCTGTCTGGACCAGCACAGACTGGTGAGAAGTGAGGTGGGAGAAGGCCCTCAGAGCTAGGCGGATAGCTCTGAGTTCCAGGAAGTTGATCTGCTGGGCAGACTCCCAAGGAGTCCAGAGGCCTTGAGAACATGTCCCTTGGCAATGTGCTCCCCAAACCAGGAGAGAAGCATCGGTCGTCAGGACCTGAGAAGGCGGAGGAGACTGAAAAGTCATTCCGAGCACTAGGTTTGGCAGATGAAGCCACCATTGCAGAGAAGAGACCAGCGGGTCGGAGATCTGTACGGAGTCCGCTAGGCTCCCAGTGGCCTGATGCCATTGTGTGCGAAGGCACCATTGAGCAGGCCGCATGTTCAGGCGGGCATTGGGGGTCACATGGACTGTGGAAGCCATATGGCCGAGCAGTCTCAGAAATTGCCTGGCAGAGACCAGGGAATTGCTGTGAAAGTGGCTGGCAAGATCCATGAGCCTGTTTGCCCTGTCGAGAGGCAGAAAGGCACGCGCCTGAAGCGTGTTTAATCTTGCGCCGATGAACTCGAGATCCTGAGAGGGGAGCAAAGTGGATTTTGCGAAGTTTATGACAAAGCCCAAGTGCTGGAGCAGAGCCACAGTGCGGTGCGTGGCGTGAGTGGCCTCTTGGGAAGACTGTGCTCTGATGAGCCAGTCGTCCAGATATGGAAATACAAAGAGGCCTTGAAGTCTTAGATAAGCCGCCACCACTGCTAGACATTTGGTGAACACCCTTGGTGCGGAGGATAGGCCAAAGGGTAGTACTCTGTACTGGTAATGATTGCCCCCCACAACAAATCTGAGATATTGTCTGTGGCTGGGGTGGATGAGGATGTGAGTGTAGGCATCCTTTAGATCCAAGGAGCATAGCCAGTCTCCCTGCTGGAGGTAGGGCAGCAGGATTCCAAGGGTAAGCATCTTGAACTTTTCCTTTGCGAGGAACTTGTTGAGGTTCCGCAAGTCCAGGATGGGTCTGAGGCCTCCTGTTCTTTTTGGTATCAGAAAGTACCTGGAGTAAAAGCCTTGACCTCTCAGGTGGTGGGGCACCGGTTCCACAGACTGTTCCTGAAGAAGACTTGCTAACTCCTGAAGGAGTAAGTCCCTGTGCAGAGGGAGTCTGAGAGGCTCCCCGGGAAAGTAGGAGGGAGGAACCTGGTGGAAGTGCAGAAGATAGCCCTCTTGGACTATGTGAAGTACCCAGGTATCCGTAGTGATGTTGGTCCACCTGTGGGCAAAGTGGACCAGCCGCCCTCCTGTGCTGAGAGAAACCAGCTGAGGGGGAGAGGCTATGCCGATGAAGTCAAAAACCCCCACCCTGCTGAGCAGGGGCCGGTGGTGCAGGCTTGGGGGCTTGCTGCCTACGTGATCCATTACCCCGTCCCTTGGCTTGCTTAACCTGTTGGGGAGCTGCCGAGGCCTGATAATGAGGGTAGTGGTGATAGGCAGCCGCCTTCCTCGGGTAAAAGGGCTTTTTTCCCCGAGCCCTTCTTCTTCTGAGAAGGGGCAGAGGTCTTCCTTGAGAGACGAGTCCTGGTGAGAGTCTCGGTCTCGATCTGTGCAGCCTTCTCATCCATGGGCTTGCCAAAGAGGTTTTCACCTCTGCAGGGGACATCGACCAACTTGTCCTGTACCCATGGCTCGAGGTCGGATGACTGAAGCCAAGCCTGTCGACGACCACCGATGCCGGCTGCGGCTACTCGAGCCGAGGCTTCAAAGCCATCGTAGGCTGCTCGAGAGATAAACTTTGAGCACTCCCGAATACCAGTTGACAAGGCTTGGAACCTCTGCAAAGGTTCCTCGGAGAGACCAGCAGAGAACCCGGCTATTTCTTTAGCCAGGTCTCGGAGATACATGCCCATATAGAACTGGTAGGTCTGGACTCGACAAGCAAGCATAGAGCCCTGGAAACACTTCCTACCGAGGGCATCCAGGCTTCGAGCCTCCCGACCGGGAGGCACCGAGGAGTGCATTTTCTGACTCTTAAGTCTATGCATGGCCCATTCCACCACCATGGAATGGTGCGGTAGTTGTGCTTTTTGGAACCCGGGGCTCTTGCGGACTCGATAAATGGAATCGACCCGCTTGCTTAACACCGGCGACGACGCCGGGCTCTCCCACATGCGGAAGAGAAGTCGTTCCAGCATCGGAGGAACCGGTACAATAAAGGCCTCCTTTGGGGGCGAGTCATATTGGAGGGCATCGAGCTCTTCGACTCGAGGCTCCTCCTCGGGATCCGCGGGGAAGGCCAAGGCTTTGGCCATATCCCGCACGAAGTCCGAGAACCGGGTATCCTCCGGGGGGGACCGTCTCCGAGGTTCGGATTCGGGGGAGTCCGATGGGACACACCGAGTCCGAAAAGAACCAGGTGACTCTTCGTCCTCGGATTCCCATGCTGACTCCTCGGAGGAGGAGTCGAGCGGCTCCAGTCGGGCGGGCATCGATGCCGTTCGCCCCGACGCCGAGGGAGTCGGCGTCGACGACCTCGGTCCCGAATGGGAGGCCGAAGGAGACCGCGACCGAGGATCGACTCGAGCCCTCATGGACTCGAGGATCGGCTCGGTCTCCGGGGTCGACTTGGACGTCGACGTCCCGGTGGTCAGGGCAGATGCACCGGCGAGGCCAGCGATCAATGCCCGCTGCTGGTCCATGAAGGCAGTCAGACTGCTCTCCAAGGCCGTCAACCTGAGTCCGAGCTCAGGAGACCCAGCAGCCCCCGACTTGGGCCCCGACGGCGTCGGGCCCGACGTCGGCTCGTCCACGAGGACAACAGTACTCACGTGAGCGGGCGAGTCCATCTCGAGATGAGGATGTTTGGAAGGCCTCTCCATCTCCGAGGACCCGGGACTGGAATCGGGGCTATGCGACCTGGCCCTCAAGGAACCAGGAGCGTCCACCGACCCCGCCCTCGCGGGTTTCTTCTTCCGATGATGTTCCCGGGTAGGAGACCCCCGTTCAGAGGAACTTCGACGATGCTCAGGACCAGAGTCCCTAGATGTCGAAGCCTCTGACGAGGTCCGAGCCCGGCCGGAGTCAGAGAACATACGTTCCCGCTGATGCTGCCGACTCCTCAACGCTTTTGAGGACATTTTGCCACACGAACCACAGATCATCGGGTCATGATCGGGTCCGAGGCAGCGGAGGCAGTAGTCGTGTGTGTCAGTAAGAGACATGAGCTTCTTACACCGATCACACTTCTTAAACCCGCTGGCAGCCATCGGGGGAAGAAGGGCCCCTGCGAGGTCAAAAGACAGGGCTGCCAGTGAAAAAGAAAAAAAAAAGGCGCGAAATCCGTCACGAAGGACAAAAAACCGAAAAATAAAGAACGGACTCGCAACCGGCGTCGCGGGTCCGGGCGGGAAAAGAACCGGCGTCGAACCGAGAAAAAAGACAAATAAAATCAACTTTTCTAGCGGGGAATTACAAACAACGTCTGTAGGGCTCCGCGGAAAAAAGAAGACTGAGCAAGATGGCACCCTTGGGCAGGAAGAGGACCGCGCATGCGCGCTGCAATTCCCAAAGGCTTTCTTTGAAAGCTGGGGAAAATTGCTCCGCGAGGGCTCCGTCGGCGCCGACATCACCCATATGTGAGGACTGACTTCCTGCTTGGTCCTGGAGAATACAACCATACCTGGAACAAGAACTACCTGAACTGCAAGCAGGGTTCAGGAAAGGGCGAGGAACGAGCGACATCATTGCGTATGTGAGATGGATCCTTGAAAAGACTAAAGAATACCAAAAGGATATCTATTTGTGCTTTATCAACTATAGCAAGGCTTTTGACTGTGTAAACCATGAGAAACTCTGGGCCACATTAAGAAGCATGGGTATACCAGAACACCTGATCGTTCTCTTGCAATCTGTACATTGATCAAGAAGCAACAGTTCGAACGGAACAAGGAGAAACAGAATGGTTTAAAATAAGCAAAGGTGTAAGAAAAGGCTGCATACTTTCCCCTTACCTGTTTAATTTATATGCAGAACAAATCATCAGAGAAGCAGGATTGTATGAAGACAACAGAGGTGTGAAGATTGGTGGAAGACTCATCAACAACCTTCGCTATGCTGATGATACCACATTACTGGCTGAAAGTGAAGATGATCTGAAACATTTGCTTCTCACAATCAAAGAACATAGTCTCAAAATGGGCCTTCACCTTAATGTAAAGAAAGCACAGTTACTTACCTGTAACAGGTGATCTCTGGGAACAGCAGGAATAAGTCTTCACATATGGGTACGTCGGTACTGACGGAGCCTGCGCGGGAACGCTCCCCAGCGTCCAAAAAGAAAGCCTTTGGGAGCATCCCACACGCATGCGCGCTGTGTAGCTGAGACCGAAGGAGGGAAGTAGACAAATTAGAGAGAGAGAGAGAGAGAGAGAGAGAGAGAGAACAACTCCTAGGGGAGGTGGGTGGGTTGTGAAGACTTATTCCTGCTGTTCCCAGAGATCACCTGTTACAGGTAAGTAACTGTGCTATCTCCAGGAACAAGCAGGAATGAGTTTTCACATATGGGGACTCCCAAGCTAGAGATGCCTAGAGGAGGTCCCAGCATGTTGCAAATCTAATAGATGGGCCATGCTATTTCCCAGAATCTCAGGCATCTAAGGGATGGAGGGTAGGAGTTGAATTAAACAGGGTGTGCTGTGGAACAGCTTGACTAAACAAGACGTCTAGAGGGGAGTCCTTGTGTAGATCATAAATGTTGGTAAATATTGAATTCCAATTTTCTAATGTGGACCTTATTCAAAAGTATTGTGAAAGTATTTGTTGAGGCTAATATGGGTCTGGTGCTAAGAGCCAGTACATTAGCCTCAAAGAAATTACCTCCCTGTGAAGTAGAGGAAAATAAATTTGCAATACAGGCAGAGGTCAAAAGCCTTAATGGCTAGAACTAATCCCAGAAGAAAAAACTGGGGGAGTTTAATGAGGTTGGACCTTGGAGGAGAAGCTAAAGCTTCTGTAGGCCAAAGTTTGAAGCTCTTTGTCCTTGGAGCTGAATAAGGCTCTAGGAAAGAGAGGAGATAAATCTGACTGGTTTGCAGGAAAAGGATGGGTCTTTAAGACCCCTCTATCCAAATGAAAGAAAGAAACATTTGTAGTAGGCGGTGTAGCCTCCAATTTCTTGAAGATCAGTAATGTCTTCCCTAGGTGATGTCACTTAGGATAATGACTTTACATGGAGAGCTTCAGATGTAACGTAACCGGAAAGGTTATGGTAAAAGAAGGTAGTTTCTAATTACCATAGAAATTGGCTGTCCATTTAAAACACTATGGTATGCTGGAACAGCATTAATATGGACAGTAACAAATCTTTCAGAGTCATATGTCTATATATATCTATATATATCTATATATACAAAGAGAGAGATTCACTTAATAACAAGAAAGGGTAAGATCTGCTTGAGAATATGAATAGAGAATCTCTTTCTGGTTACACGTGGAAGAACCATGGAGAAGGTTACATGGAAACCAGTGGAATGTTCTTACTTAGAAGGAGAGGTCTAGATTTCTTTAAAAATTCTAGCCTTTGAATAACCAGAAATGGAGACCTACGTGAAGGGGTGCAGAGGAGATCCTTAGTCTTAAGACAACAAGTCTGGATCCTTCTATTACTTCAGTGTGGAGAAGAAGACGCAATATAAGGGGATACCATGTTTGCCCCTCTATGAGGGCAATATGAGTATCATGCGTTCTTTGTTCAGCATAAGCTTCAATGAAGTATTGGGAATTAGAAGGAATGCAGTAGACAAGGACCGACTGCAGTGAAAAGGAATGCATCCCTGTTATAAGAGTTCCACTAGAGATGTGGAACAACCCAGGGAATTGAGCAATTCCTTATGATTTCACATGGTCTAAGCCCTGGTTCCTTCCCCTTAAAAGGAAATTTTAAGAAAGATGGTAAGAGTATGAAAAACCAGTCATGTAGGAGCATGACTGGGCATAGCCTTTTTAACCATCTGGAAGTTACCTACTAGGAATGGCTCTGACGCTCTCCTGGCAAAGGCCCATAGTTGCAGAGCTTTTTTGTATAATTGCAGAGAGCATATTGTAGGTTGCTTAGGTAAGATATGGCTGTTTAATTGCCAGTGTGCAACCTAATCTATTCTGTTGGAGCCAAAAAGAATTGAAGATGGCTAAGAATAGTAGACAGGCCGGTTGCCTGCAATGATAAATTGTCCAAGTAGGTTTTGGAACCTCTCTTGGAATTATTTGTTGTTAAGGCAGCAGAAAAAGTTAGGTCCTATAGTTTGGAAAAGGACCGACAGACATAATTAGGAGTGGTAAAACTCAATTATGGTCTGATAAGCTGTCTTAAAAGAAATATTTGAGAAGATTGCAAAGGGGAAGAAAGCTCTGTATGGAAACCACTTACTGGAGTAGGTATTGAAGAAAATCCTATGGGCTTAAAAAGTAAGCCCTCCAGTTGAATAGTATCACTCTTAGACTGAATGTCTCGACTAAGAGGGATAGAAAGTAATACAGAGCTGTGAAGGCTTACAATTTGGTAAGTCTCTGAAAAAGGTAAAGCCCCCCTGCAGTCAAAACTATGAGATATCCTCGTACAGGAAAACTGTCAAGGTGAAGGGCATAGCCTACCTTGTTGTTAGTTGTTTCTACTCTTTTTCCTTCAAAAAGGAGAGGAGAAAGAGTAGTTACTCACCTGTAACAGGTGTTCTCCAGGAGCAGCAGGAATCAGTCCTCACATATGGATGACGTCGGCGCCGACGGAGCCCCCGTGCGGAGCATTTCCCCAGCTTTCAAAGAAAGCCTTTGGGAATTGCAGCGCGCATGAGCGGTCCCCTTCCCGCCCAAGGGTGCCATCTTGCTCAGTCTGATGACATAGCTAAAAGACAGCAAAAAAATTAGCAAAAATAAATCATATGACTGCAACTCCAAGGGGAGGAGGGAGGGTTGTGAGGACTGATTCCTGCTGCTCCTGGAGAACACCTGTTACAGGTGAGTAACTACTCTTTCTTCAGGACCAAGCAGGAAGTCAGTCCTCACATATGGGACTCCCCAGCTTAAGGCTACCGGAGACCTCAAGCCGAAAATATGAGCTCCCTCTAGCTCGGCAGTACATAAGGAAGGAATCTTCTCTGAGAACGCCTCCAACCGGTAGCCCAACACCAGGGCCGGAGGGTAGAAGTTGCCTAAACCCCAAAGAGATTATGGAGTACTGCCTGTCCGAAAGCACTGTCCCTAAGGGACTCCCTCTCAAGGCAGTAATGGGCCGCAAAGGTCTGGCTTGAAGACCAAGTAGCGGCCCGGCAGATGTCTGCCAACGGAACAGAGCGGAGATGAGCCACTGACGCAGCCTTCGCCCTTACACGATGAGCCGTGACTCGACCCTCCAACGAGAGGCCGGCTGCCCCATAAGCCCAGGCGATACAGTCAGCAACCCATATGGACAAAGTACGCTTGGAGACAGGTAGCCCCAACCTATTGGGGTCAAAAGAAACGAAGAGCTGAACAGCCCTTCGATGCTCCCGCGTACGGTCAAGGTAGAAGGACAACGCCTTCCTACAGTCCAGGGTATGCAGGACCATCTCAGCCCGGCTGGCATGCGGTCTAGGAAAGAAGGTCAGAAGAACCACCTCCTGATTGAGGTGAAAAGGGGAGACAACCTTAGGGAGAAACTTCGGGTGAGTCCGTAAGACTACCCTATTCCTGTAGAACCTAGTGTAAGGGGGATCAGACACTAGTGCCTGAAGTTCACTCACTCGCCTAGCAGAGGTAAGAGCTACCAGAAACAAGGTTTTCCAGGAGAGAAAACGGAGAGGGCAGGTAGCCATAGGTTCAAATGGCGGACAAGTAAGCCGCTGTAAGACCACATTCAGATCCCACTCAGGGGTTGGTGGACGCAAAGGAGGCTTAAGCAGGAGGAGGCCTCTGAGAAAACGAGCCACCAAAGGGTGGTTGGAAAGAGGCCTGCCGTCCACTGGCGAGTGGTGCACTGAGAGAGCACTGAGGTGAACCTGGACAGAGTTGGACTTAAGGCCTAGATTGGAGAGGTAAAGCAAATATTGCAATACTACCGCTACCAAACACGAGAAGGGATTCTCGCTGTGCTGAGCACACCAAGCGGAGAACCTACGCCACTTAAGAGCGTAAGATTTCCTGGTGGATTGCCGCCTAGAGGCTAAGACCACA
Organism: Ichthyophis bannanicus; assembly: GCA_033557465.1. NCBI lineage: Eukaryota > Metazoa > Chordata > Amphibia > Gymnophiona > Ichthyophiidae > Ichthyophis > Ichthyophis bannanicus. Next base: position 158,901,006 of record CM066040.1, read on the forward strand.
TCTTCCACCTCTCTAGGCAGGAGTAGGGGAGCCAGGACTACCCTTTCAGCAGCCAGGCCATCAGATGAAGGGACTGGAGGTTGGGGTGCAAGAGAGACCCCTGGTCCTGAGACAGGAGATCGTGTTGAATTCCCAGAGGCAGGAGAGTGTCCACCGCCAGTTGCAACAGGAGTGGGAACCACGGCTGCCTCGGCCACCTGGGGGCTATCAGAATCATTGAGGCCCTGTCCTTGAGGACCTTGAACAGTGTTTGAGACACTAGTGGTGTGGGAGGCCTTGGGACCACGGAATCAGAAAGGCATCCGCTGCTACTCTGAGAGGATGCGGTTGTCTGGAGATGCCGGTTTAGAGGGCTGGCGAAGAGATCCATGGTGGGGAGGCCCCACCTGAGAAAGATCTGCTGAACCACCAATGGATTCAATCTCCATTCGTGTGGTTGCAGGATCCTGCTCATTCTGTCCGCCAGGTAATTTTCTTGACCGGGGAGGTAGACAGCCTTGAGGAGGATTCCGTGATTGACGGCCCAAGAGCACAGCCGTTGTGTCTCCTGACAGAGAAGGAAGGAGCCTGTGCCTCCCTGTTTGTTCACGTAGAACATGGCAACTTGATTGTCCGTCTGAACCAGTACAGACTGGTGAGACATGAGGTGGGAGAAGGCTCTCAGAGCTAGGCGTATTGCCCGTAGCTCCAGGAAGTTTATCTGCTGAGCAGCTTCCCAAGGAGTCCAGAGACCCTGAGTACATGCCCCTTGGCAATGTGCTCCCCAACCTAGAAGAGAAGCATCTGTGGTCAGCACTCGAGAATGCGGAGGGGATTGAAAATCCACTCCGAGTACCAGATTCGGAAGATGAAGCCACCATTGTAGAGAGGAGATGAGCAGGGAGGATACTCTCACCGAGTCTGCAAGGCTCCCTGTGGCCTGATGCCACTGAGTTCGAAGGCTCCACTGAGCAGGCCGCATGTGCAGGCGGGCATTGGGGGTGACATGAACCGTGGAAGCCATATGGCCGAGAGTCTCAGGAATTGCCTGGCGGAGACCAGAGAATTGCTGTGAAACTGCCTGGCTACATCCATCAACCGGAGGGCCCTGTCCACTGGCAGAAAAGCCCTCGCCTGAAGAGTGTCTAGCCTTGCTCCTATGAATTCCAAGTTCTGGGACGGGAGCAAATTGGACTTTGTGAAGTTTATGACAAACCCCAAGTGCTGAAGCAGAGCCACAGTGCGAAGGGTGGCCTGACTGGCCTCCTGGGAAGACTGGCCTCTTATGAGCCAGTCGTCCAGGTATGGAAACACAAAAAGACCTTGAAGCCTCAGGTAGGCCGCTACCACCACCAGGCACTTGGTGAACACCCTGGGAGCGGAGGTTAGGCCAAAGGGAAGTACTCTGTACTGGTAGTGGTTTCCCCCCACAACAAATACTGTCTGTGGTCTGGATGAATAAGGATGTGAGTATAAGCATCCTTTAGATCTAAGGAGCATAGCCAATCTCCCTGCTGGAGGTAGGGCAGCAGGATTCCAAGGGTAAGCATCTTGAACTTTTCCCTCTCCAGGAACTTGTTGAGGTTGCGCAAGTCTAGGATGGGTCTGAGGCCTCCTGTTCTTTTTGGTACCAAAAAGTACCGCGAATAAAAGCCGTGACCTCTCAGGTGGTGGGGCACCGGTTCCACAGCCTGTTCTTTTAGCAGACTTGCTAATTCCTGAAGGAGTAGGTCCCTGTGCAGAGGGAGTCTTGGAGGCTCCCCTGGAAAATAGGAGGGAGGTACCTGGTGAAAATGGAGAAGATAGCCCTTTTGGACTATATGGAGCACCCAGGTATCTGATGTGACGGCTGACCACCTGTGGGCAAAGTGGGCCAGCCGGCCTCCTGTGCTGATGTGAGCCAGCTGAGGAGAAGAGGCTATGCTTGCTGAGTCAAAAACCCCCACCCTGCTGAGCAGGGGCCGGTGTTGGTGGCTTGGGGGCCTTCTGCCTACGGGGCCCATGACCCTGCCCTTTGGCCTGCTGACCCTGTTGGGGAGCTGCAGAGGCCTGATAATGAGGGTATGGTTTATAGGCAGATGACTTCCTCGGGTAAAAGGTCTTTTTTCCTGAGCCCTTCTTCTTCTGAGAAGGGGCAGAGGTTTTTCTGGAAAGTCGAGTCCTGGTTAGAGTCCCGGTCTCGAGTTCTGAAGCCTTTTCAGCCATGGGCTTGCCAAAGAGGTTTTCACCTCGGCAGGGGACATCGACCAACTTGTCCTGCACCCATGGCTCGAGGTCGGATGACTGTAGCCAAGCCTGTCGGCGGGCACCGATGCCGGCCGGGCCGAAGCCTCGAAGCCATCGTAGGCTGCTCGAGAGATAAACTTCGAGCACTCTCGAATACCAGTGGACAAGGCTTGGAACCACTGCAAAGGTTCCTCGGAGAGACCAGCAGAGAACCCGGCAATCTCCTTTGCCAGGTCTCGGAGATACATGCCCATGTAGAGCTGGTAAGTCTGGACACGGCAAGCAAGCATAGAGCCCTGGAAGCACTTCTTACCGAGGGCATCCAGGTTCCGGGCCTCCCGGCCGGGAGGCACCGAGGAGTGCATCTTCTGACTTTTCAGTCGATGCATGGCCGATTCCACAACCATGGAGTGGTGCGGTAATTGTGCCTTTTGGAACCCGGAGCTCTTGCAGACTCGATAGATGGAATCGACCCGGTTGCTTAACACCGGCATCGAGGCCGGGGTCTCCCACATGCGGAAGAGCAGCCGCTCCAGCATCGGAGGAACCGGAACAGTAAAGGCCTCCTTCGGGGGAGAGTCATACTGGAGGGCCTCGAGCTCCTCGGCTCGAGGCTCCTCCTCGGGATCCGCGGGGAAGGCCAAGGCCTTGGCCATATCCTGCACAAAGTCCGAGAACCGGGTATACTCCTGTGGGGATCGTCTCCGAGGCTCGGACTTCGGCGAGTCCAATGGGACACACCGAGTCCGATAAGTGTCGGGTGACTCTTCGTCCTCCGTCTCCCAGCCCGACTCCTCGGAGGAGGAATCGAGCGGCTCCGGTCGGGCGGGCACCGATGCCATCCGCCCTGACGCCGATGGTACCGGCGTCGACGACCTCGGTCCCGAATGGGAGGCCGAGGGAGATCGTGGCCGAGGATCGACTCGAGCCCGCATGGACTCGAGGATCGGCTCGGCCTCCGGGGTCGACTTGGACGTCGAGGTCCCGGTGGTCGGGGTAGATGCACCGGTGAGACCGGCGATCAATGCCTGCTGCTGTTCCATGAAGGCAGCGAGGCTGCTCTCCAAGGCCGTCAACCTGAGTCCGAGCTCAGGAGACCCAGCAGCCCCCGACTCGGGCCCCGACGGCGGCTCCCTTGGAGGAGAGTCCACGTGGACTAGAGCACTCACGTGTCCAGGAGACTCCATCTCGATACGAGGATGCTTGGCAGGCCTCTCTGACTCCGAAGACCCGGGACGGCTATCGGGGCTATGCGACCTGGCCCTTGAGGAACCAGGAGCGTCCTCTGACACCGCCCTCGCGGGCTTCTTCTTCCTGCGATGTTCCCGCGAAGGAGACCCCCGCTCAGAGGTACCCCGACGCTGCTCGGGGCCGGAGTCCCGAGACGTTGAGGCCTCTGACGAGGACCGAGCCCGTCCGGACGTGGAGTCAGAGAAGATCCTATCCTTCTGGTGCTGCCGACTCAACGCCTTCGAGGACATTTTGCCACACGGACCACAGATCATCGGGTCATGATCGGGTCCGAGGCAGCAGTCATGTGTGTCGGTAAGAGACATAAGTTTCTTACACCGATCACACTTTTTAAACCCGCTGGTAGCCATCGGGGGGAAAAAGGGCCCCTGCGAGGTCAAAAGACCGGGCTGCCAGTGAAGAAAGAAAAATGGCGCGATCGCTAGTCAGAAAGGACAAAAAACGAAAAAGAGAGAGTGGACTCTATACCGCCGTATCGGGCCAAGGCGGGAAAAGGATCCGGCGTCGAACCGAAGAAGAAAGAGAAAAAATAGGTAAGTCAACTTTTTCCTCGGGGAAAAACGGACAACGTCCGTCGGGCTCCGCGGAAAAAAGAAGACTGAGCAAGATGGCACTCTTGGGCAGGAAGGGGACCGCGCATGCATGCTGCAATTCCCAAAGGCTTTCTTTGAAAGCTGGGGAAATGCTCCGCACGGGGGCTCCGTCGGCGCCGACGTCACCCATATGTGAGGACTGACTTCCTGCTTGGTCCTGGAGAAAACCTGTTACCTGTAGGGCATGATTATCTTCCATAGCTCTAGGAGCTAAAAGAATGTATTTCTCTTGTGGCAAGAGATTCATGCCTAGAGTCGAGGATTGAGTCAGTGTATCACTGATCTCTCAGTAAGGATGAGATGAACTGCAGATGCTTCTGTTGTTAAGAAGTAGGTTAGCGATTCTAAACCTCAAACAGGAAAAAGAGATTTAATTAATAAAATATCAGAAACCCTGCAACTGCTGGGTTTGCTGAGCCTGTTGAAGTTTTGATTTTCTTAGCCTGGTTTGATGTAGCCCTTCTTTGGAAACATCTGCATGATGGGTAGAAGATGGATAAAACTTTTTTCCCCTAGGGGGATAAAGATTTTTAGGAGATTTTTTACTAGCTGGGAAAGAGGAAAGTTTTGACAATCCTCTGAAAGCAACAATATCAGTGTTTAACTGATTAGCTTGGAATAAGGCATCCCTGTTAAAGAGATTTTCACCAGTACAAGGAGTATTTCCCAGCCTTTCTTGTACCCATTTGTCCAAGTCTGAAGCTTGGAGCCAGGCCATGCGTCGTGCCCCTATGGCTATAGCAGAGGTTCTGCTAATAGACTCAAAACAGTCCAGGGAAGCACGATTAAGGAACTTAGAGACATTTTGAGCATGACTGATTAATAAGAAATAGTCTGCTCTATTATGTTCTTGAAGAAAAGGGGTCAAAAGCTTTAAATTCTTTGTGACCTCTTCAAGAGATAATCCCATATAGAAAATATATGAGATAATTCTTGCTGGGAAAACATAGATGCCTGGAAGCATCGATGTCCAAAGGCATCTAAAATCCTAGACTCACGACCTGGCGGATAAGAGGAGTGCTTCTTTGCACTCTTAATACGCCTCATTGCTGATTCTACAACAATAGAATGATGAGGAAGTTGAGTCTTTTGAAAACCTGGAGAAGGTGGCACCTTGTACATAGTGTCAAGTGTTTTAGAAGTTGGGGATAACGATCTGATGCAAAGGACGCATGATCACCTCCTTTGGAATCCAGGGGAATTGCAGAGTTTCTGAATCCCCTGGTATAGATTCTTTACCAGGTATAGAAATGGCAACAAGTAACTTTGTCATATCAAGCAGAAAAGCTTGAAAAGAAATCTCTCCTGAGGAGGACCCCCTGAAATGAGGGGTAAAGGTTAGAATTGTTGAAAATTCAGCCTTGGTACCGATGGAATCATCCCAGTCATTGGGATCGGAAGACTTGAAAGGATGAAGCATCGGATTTTCTTTAAAGCGATGTCTTCGGTACCGAATCCTCCATGCTAGAGAGCGATTCCAGGCTCGGCATCGAAGGAAGAGAGTTTGTCGAAGCAAGCATCGACGGTACCGACACTGGTGCCGATGTCGATACCGGTACCAGTACCGAAGCCGATACCGAAACTGGAGGAACGGTCTGCAGCAACTCTAGCGGTACCGAAGTAGCTGAGAGTGCTAGACTACGTTCATCGGTGAGGAGTGTTTCATCCATCACCATAGCCGATGCTGGGGTGTCGGTACCGCTCGAAGCGGCCACAACCACAGAGCATGGCCCAGGTATGTCCATGGAGGTAAGAACCTCGGGAACAACCTGAAGCCCCGTTAATGCTTTGGAGCCCGAAGACTTCCGCCGGGGCTTTATGGCCAAAATGTTAATGCTTTGGAGCCCGAAGACTCCCGCCGGGGCTTTATTGCCAAAATGTCCTCGAGGGCAATGCCAGAGGCATCTCAATGCTTATAAGGAGATCTACCACTCGAGGACTGGCTAGTCTTAACAGACTTTTATTTGGTTACCTGATCCTGTGAAAAAGAAGATATTCTGGCTGGTGACATCGAGTCCGATGTGAACCGGGTATCGAGTTGTGCTCGATCCTGAAGACTTCTTCTGTTTGAGCTCCAGCAGGAGGGACACTCCAGTGGGCAATGGTCAGGACCTAAACATTTTAGACACCAAGTATGAGTGTCTAAAAATATATTTGTACCGCCACACTTTGAGCATTTCTTAAGGATAGTGGCTGGCTTTTCCATAATGGAAGGATAGAGGCCTAGTGGCCTAGAAACCGTCAGGCACTAAACAGGAAAACTTCCTTAGAAAAAAGAGGACATTTTTAGTAAAAAGAAAGAAAAGCACCGGCGGTACTGGTGGCATCGAGGGAAGGCAGACGCGACCACAAAAAACAAGAATAAAAAAAGAAGAATTTTCTGCGGTGACAGGAATGCGTCCTGCCGGCTCCGCGGAAAACGAAAAACTGATGAGAGGGAAGTAAATGGGCGGGAAGGCCGCGTGCATGCGTGTGGGATGCTTACAAAGGCTTTCTTTTTGGACGCTGAGGAGCGTTCCCGCGCAGGCTCCGTCGGTAACGATGTACCCATATGTGAAGACTCATTCCTGCTTGTTCCTGGAGATTACAAAGATCATGACAACTGGCATAATCAATAGGTTCATCGTTGAAGGAGAAGAAATTGAAATCGTGAACAACTTTAACCTACTTGGATCAACTATCAATAAAGAAGCAACAAGCAGTCAAGAAATCAGACGACACATTGCTCTTGGCAGAACGGCTATGAAAGACCTAGATAAGATTCTCAGGAGCAGAGATGTCTCTCTCCATACAAAGATTCGACTTGTTCAAGCCACGGTATTTTCAATAACATCATATGGATATGAAAGCTGGACAGTGAAAAAGATAGACAGGAAGAAAATTGATGCCTTTGAATTATGGTGTGGGCGGCGAATACTGTCTATACCATGGACTGCCCAAAGAACAAACCAGTCGGTACTAGAGGAGATCAAACCTAAGCTTTTTTTAGAAGCTCAGATGACAAGACTTCGACTTTCATACTTTGGACACATCATGCGAAGAGAGAGATCATTAGAGAAAGACATCATGCTTGGCAAGATAGAAGGTCAACGCAAAAGAGGAAGGCCAGCAATGAGATGGATCGATACAATAACAGTAGCTACGGTTACAAGTCTGTCAACAATGAGCCGCCTGACTGAAGACCGAACACAATTTAGGATAGCGATCCATAGGGTCGCCATGAGTCAACTTCGACTCAACGGCACTTAACAACAACAACATGAACGTATCCTGGCTGAAAGCATGGAGGCCTGAAAATATTGATACCCAAAAGCATCGAGAGTCCTCGTTTCTCTACCAGGAGGGCTTGAACTTTTAATTCAACACATTGCCGATTCCACCACCATTGAGTGATGAGGCAACTGAGTCTTTTGGAATCCAGGAGACTTTGGTACTCGATACATGGTATTGAGTCGTTGATTACGGGGAGAGATGGTAAGGGGCGTCTCCCACATCTGGAGCATGAGGTCCTGGAGGATACGGTGAACCAGAAGGGTGACAGCCTCTTTAGAAGCCATAGGGTATTGTAGGATTTCTAATTCCTCAACCCTAGGCTCTTTTTCAGATGTTACTGTAATGGACAGGCCCCTGACCAGGTCCCGAATAAACTCTTGAAAAGACATGTCCTCGGGAGGGGAAATGCGGCTTTCCAGAAAGGGAGAAGGATTCTCCAGTATACTTTGCATCGCTCAAGTATCGATCAATTCCTCATCGGAAGAATCGGAATCTGATGATTCAAAGTATCCACAAGAGCAATGTCCACACTTCACTAAGGCCCGGTACCGATCGAAATCGGTATCGGATTGGGGAGGTTGCCTGGAAGAGCCACCAGTACCAGGGATGGACTCAAGGGCAGGCAGTGGTGGTAGCGGCTCGATGGATACAAACCCCGATGCAGATTGCATCAGTACCGTGGACGGTGCCTGTGTCAGCGGTACCGTCGGTAGGAATATGACTGGAACCGACGCCGCTAGTAGGGCCACTAAGCTGCGCTCGATGGCGAGGATACGTTGATCCATGGAGCCCACTGATGCTTGGGTATCAGTACCAGACATGTGAGCTACCATTCCAGAGCATGGCACCACAAGCTCTCCAGAGGTGGAGGCCTTGGGAGCATCCTGGGACCCCTCGATGGCTTTGGAGGAAGGGTCCTCCCACTGGGGTAGTTTGGCTGGCCGATCCACCTCTAGGGCAACGCACAAGGCATCTCGATTCTTAGAAAGAGATCTACCCTTGGGGGATCGGTGTGTCTTCAAAGACTTATGTTTTGATAACTGAGATCCATGAGAGGAAGACGATGACGTCGATGCTAAAGACACTGCGTCTGAGGCAAAGAGTGTGCCTAACTTTGCAGCATGGTTCTGCAGGCCTCTCTTTGTCATCTTCCTACATAAAGGACATTCAGAAGGCTGGTGGTTTGGCCCAAGGCATATGAGATACCAGTCGTGGGTAATGGTAGCCGAGATGGTACCACCACACTTAGAACATTTTAAAAACCACTAGCTGGTTTTTCCATTATGCCGAAACAAATGGTAGGCTTAAGGCCTCAAATGACGCTGATGCACTCAAGAAAGTTCTAATTTACTTTTCAGAAAAAAAGAAAAGAATCAACAGTCGGTCATGGTGTCAACAGCCACAAAAAATAAAATAAAGGAATTTTCTGCAGTGACAGGATTTGCTTCCTGCTGGCTCCACGGAAAACGAAGAAGTGAGGAGGAAGAGTTGGGAAGACAGCAACGCAGGTGCAGTGGGATGCTCCGAAAAGCTCTCCTATTGGACACTGGGGAGTGATCCCGAGCGGGCTCCGTCGGTGCCGACGTCACCCATATGTGAAGACTACATTCCTGCTTGTTCCTGGAGATACAATAATAAAAACGTGAAATCTGAAACTAAATGGTTAAGTAAATAAATTTTTTAAAATAATAATAATAATTAAAAGCAGAATAGCAAAAATAAAAGTAAGGCTGAGTACAGGGACTATCCAATATACCCCTGTAGTGCTAAAAGATAAATTAGACTTACCTGCTAATTGTTGTTCCTTGAGGAGCTCCAGTTCAGTCCTTCACCTCTGGGTTGTGCACCTCTTCCCGCAGCATGGAGAATGGGCATGTCAGAACTGTGACACCACTGTAGATATCCTCCCACCAGCACCCAGTGATGTAATGACAAAGTAGATTCAAAGGAGCAACAAATAAGTAGCTATAATATTAAATACAATTTAACTCTAACACTGAACTAAAACCCCATAAATGGGAGGATAACTCTCCTTCTCCCGTTTGCAGAAATAGGACAGAAAGGAGAGAGAAGAAAGAATACAAGGTATACTTTGCCTGAATACAGACCACATTTGCTGAACTTCTCCTACTGGATTGTAGTCACCGCGCATCACAAAACAGGCTTTGCGGAAGCTGACCAAAAAAAACCCCAGGCGGGAATCGGGACTGAACTGGAGTTCCTCAAGGAACAACAATTAGCAGGTAAGTCTAATTTCTCTTTTCTTATCGTCCCTCCAGTTCAGTCCCTCACCTCTGGGGTGTAACAGAGCAGCAAACTATTGGGAGGCACCTGTCCACCCGGAATGCAAAACTACCGACCCGAAACAGGCATCTCCCGCTGCTTCAACAACCAGGCGATAATGTTTACTAAAAATATGCAAGGAAGACCAAGTGGCTGCTCTGCAAATCTCAACCGGTGGAGCTAAGCTATGTTCCGTCCACAAAGACGCTTGTGCTCTAGTAGAATGAGCCCGCAGCCCCAAGGGCACCTGACGACCTTGCAAGATATAAGCTGACGCTATTGTTTCACGAACCCATCTGGACATTGAATCTTTGGTCGCCGCTTCACCTTTACGCGGCCCACCAAAGAGAACGAACAAATGGTCAGACTTGCGGAAGGACTCTGAGACCTTCAAGTATCGCCGAAGTACCCTCTTAATGTCTAACAAATGCAAACTACGGTCCGATGTGGTCTCCCCCAAACACGCAAAACGAGCAGAGAGACTGACTGATTCACATGAAATGGCAAAACTACCTTTGGTAGGAAAGACGATACGGGACGCAACACCACTTTTTCCCTAGAAAAAGTCAGAAACAGTTCCCGACAGGACAAAGACTGCAACTCAGAGATTCGACGTGCAGAGCAAATGGCTACCAAAAATACTGTCTTCAAAGTCAAATCCTTTAGGGAAGCCTGATGCAAAGGCTTAAAAGGCTCCCTTGTCAAGGCTCCTAAAACCAGGTTGAGATCCCATGGAGGAAAAAACACCCTGCGCGAAGTACGTAGACGGGATACCGCTCTCAAGAAATGGACACCATCGGCATGGACCCCCAAAGGAACTCCTTTCATCCTTCCTCGATAACAAGAAATAGCTGCCAACTGCACCCTTAATGAACTGGCAACCAATCCCTTATCGAACCCGTCTTGCAAGAAACTCAACACTGTCGGTACAGATACTGAGGCGGGACGAAACTGACGTTGAGCACAACAGTCCTCAAAAAACAAACCAGACATGCACATATGCTAAGGAAGTGGACCTCTTTCTGGCCAGAAGCAAGGTGTCAATCACCACCTTGGAATAACCCTTCTCCCTTAACCGATCCCTTTCAATGCCCAAGCCATAAGCGAGAACCGATGTACCTGAGGCATTCGTAGAGGACCCTGAAGCAGCAGATCCTCCCTTAGTGGCATCCACCACGGTTCCCCATCGAGCAGACGCACCAGATCGGCATACCACAGACGATGAGGCCAATCTGGAGAAACTAGAAGCACTCTTCCCCGATGAGCCTCGATGCACTGCTCCGCTCGTCCTATGAGCGCCCAAGGGGGGAAAACGTAGAGGAGACCGTGAGTGAACCATTGTTGGGGTAAGGCATCTAGACCTTCCGGCATTCGTTCTCGTCGTCTGCTGTAAAAGCGACTGGCAATGTCAACCGAAAGGTCGCCATGAGATCCATAACAGGAGATCCCCACTTGAGGACAATCTGAGCAAAGACCTCCGGATGAAGCTCCCATTCTCCAGGATCTACTCGAACCCGGCTGAGAAAGTCCGCAGTCACATTGTCCATTCCCGCAATGTGCGCCGCCGACAGAGCCTGAAGACGAGGCTCTACCCAATTGAAGAGACTTTCCGCCTCCATTTCCAGAGCCGCGCCTCCCGTCCCCCCCTTGACAATTGAGGTACGCAACCATCGCGGCATTGTCCAAGAGCACTTGAACCGCTCGACACCGTAAGGTGGATTCGAAGGCCCAAAGCACTAGAGCTACCGCTCGCAACTCCAGCCAATTGATGGACCATTTGGCTTCCTGCTCGGTCCAGCAGCCTTGCGCGAAGAGCTCTCCGCAATGAGCTCCCCATCCTGCGAGACTGGCATCCGTTAACAGTGGCATCCACTGCGGCTGTTCTAGAGGCATGCCCACTGCGAGATTCTGCGGACGAAGCCACCATTGAAGAGACATCCTGACCCACAATCAACAGGGGAGGTGCTTGGGCAGAGAGTCATTCTGGTGAGACTATCGACGGAGCAGCAACCTCTGTAAGGGGTGCCGCCATTGTCCCTAACATGCGGAGATAGTGCCAGGCCGATGGTTCAGGAGTCCTCAAAAAATCGCGCACCAGATGTCGCAGGCCCTGGGCTCTGAGATCCGGCAAGAAAACCGATACCACATGAGTGTCAAAGCGAACTCCCAAACACTCTAGAACTTGTGTCAGAACCAATTGGCTCTTGGCCGTATTGACCACCCAACCGAGACTCTGCAGGAGCTCTACCACTCTGTCTGTCACTCGCACACTCTCGGCCCTGGACTTTGCCGAATCAACCAGTCATCGAGATAGGGGTGAACTAATACTCCATCCTTCCGAAGAACCGCCGCCATCACCACCATACCTTGGCGAAGGTGCGCGGAACCATCGCCAGACCGAAGGGCAACACTTGAAACTGAAAAAGCCCCCATGGTAGCGCAAATCTTAGAAACCTCTGATGATCTGGCCTGATCGGAAAGAGTAGTTACTCACCTGTAAGCGTAGTTACTCACCTGTAACAGGTGTTCTCCAGGAGCAGCAGGAATCAGTCCTCACATATGGGTGACGTCGGCGCCGACGGAGCCCTCGCGGAGCAATTTTCCCCAGCTTTCAAAGAAAGCCTTTGGGAATTGCAGCGCGCATGCACGGTCCTCTTCCCGCCCAAGGGTGCCATCTTGCCCAGTCAGATGACATAGCTAAAAGACAGCAAAAAATTAGCAAAAAAGAAAGCATAAAACTGCAACTCCAAGGGGAGGAGGGAGGGTTGTGAGGACTGATTCCTGCTGCTCCTGGAGAACACCTGTTACAGGTGAGTAACTACGCTTTCTCCAGGACCAAGCAGGAAGTCAGTCCTCACATATGGGACTCCCAAGCTTAAGGCTACCGGAGACCCTAAGCACAAAAAAGGAGCTCCCTCAAGCTCAGTAGCCCAGAAGGAAGGAATCTTCTCTGAATACGTCTCCAACTGGTAGCCCAACATCCGGGATGGAGGGTAGGAGTTGCCTATACCTCGAAGAGGTTACGGAGGACTGCCTGTCCGAAAGCACTGTCCCTGCGGGACTCCCTCTCCAGGCAGTAATGGGCCGCAAAAGTCTGGCTTGAAGACCAAGTAGCGGCCCGGCAGATGTCTGCCAATGGAACAGAGCGGAGGTAAGCCACTGACGTAGCCTTCGCCCGAACACGATGGGCCGTGACTCGACTTTCCAATGAGAGGCCGGCTGCCTCGTAAGCCCAAGTGATACAGTCAGCAATCCAGATGGACAGAGTACGCTTGGAGACAGGGAGCCCCAACTTATTGGGGTCATAAGAGACGAAGAGCTGAACAGCCCTTCTGTGCTCCCGCGTACGGTCAAGGTAGAAGGTTAACGCCCTTCTACAGTCCAGGGTATGCAGGACCATTTCAGCTCGGCTGGAGTGTGGCCTGGGAAAGTAGGTCGGAAGCACCACCTCCTGGTTGATGTGAAAAGGGGAAACCACTTTAGGAAGAAACTTAGGGTGAGTCCGTAGGACTACCCGGTTCTTGTAGAACCTAGTGTAAGGAGGATCAGACACCAGGGCCTGCAGCTCACTAACGCGTCTAGCAGAAGTGAGGGCCACCAAGAACAATGTTTTCCAAGAAAGAAAACGAAGAGGACAGGTAGCCATAGGTTCAAAAGGCGGACAGGTAATCCGCTGTAAAACCACATTGAGATCCCAGACCGGGGCTGGTGGGCGCAAAGGTGGTTTAAGGAGAAGGAGGCCTCTGAGAAAACGAGCCACCAGAGGGTGGCTAGAAAGAGGTCTGCCATCCACCGGCATGTGATGCGCAGAAAGAGCACTGAGGTGGACCTTGACCGAGTTGGACTTAAGTCCAAGATTGGAGAGGGAAAGCAAGTACTGCAAGACCACTGATGCTGAACAGGAGAAGGGATCTTGAGACTGCTGAGTACACCAGACGGAGAACCGACGCCACTTAAGAGCGTAGGACTTCCGGGTGGAGGGCCGCCTGGAGGCCAAGACGACCTCCTCCACATCTGGAGGCAGGCGGAGGGGAGCAAGGACTACCCTTTCAGCAGCCAGGCCGTCAGATGAAGGGACCGGAGGTTGGGGTGCAGGAGAGTCCCCTGATCCTGTGATAGGAGGTCGGGCTGAAACCCCAGAGGAAGAGGGGTGTCCACCGCCAGCTGCATTAGAAGTGGGAACCAAGGTTGTCTCGGCCACCGGGGAGCCACTAGGATCATCGAGGCTTTGTCTCTGAGAATTTTGAAGAGTGTCCGAGACACCAGCGGCATCGGAGGAAAGGCATATAAGAGGCCTGTGGACCATGGAATCAGAAAAGCATCCGCCGCTACTCTGAGAGGATGCGGTTGACGAGAGCAGAATCTGGGAAGTTGCCGGTTCAGAGGACTGGCAAACAGATCCATGGTGGGGAGGCCCCACTTGAGAAAGATCCGCTGAACCACCATCGGATCCAGCCTCCACTCGTGTGGCTGGAGCATCCTGCTTAGCTTGTCGGCCAGGTAATTTTCTTGACCCGGGAGATAGACAGCTTTGAGGATGATGCCGTGGTGGACGGCCCAAGAGCATAGTTTTTGTGCCTCCTGACAGAGAAGGAAGGAGCCTGTTCCGCCTTGTTTGTTCACGTAGAACATTGCAACTTGATTGTCTGTCTGTATCAGCACCGACTGGTGAGAAACCAGGTGAGAGAATGCTTTGAGCGCTAGGCGGATGGCTCTGAGCTCCAGGAAGTTTATCTGCTGAGCAGACTCCCAAGGAGTCCAGAGACCTTGAGTACATGTCCCTTGGCAATGTGCTCCCCAACCCAGGAGAGAAGCATCGGTCGTCAGGACCTGAGAATGCGGAGGGGGCTGAAAAGTCACTCCTAGTACTAGGTTTGGCAGATGAAGCCACCATTGTAGAGAAGAGACCAGCTGGTCGGAGATCTGTACGGAGTCGGCTAGGCTCCCAATGGCCAGATGCCATTGTGTGCGAAGGCACCTTGAGCAGGTCGCATGCTCAGGCGGGCATTGGGGGTCACATGGACCGTGGAAGCCATATGGCCGAGCAGTCTCAGAAATTGCCTGGCCGAGACCAGGGCATTGCTGTGAAAGTGGCTGGCGAGATCCATGAGCCGCTTGGCCCTGTCCAGAGGGAGGAAGGCCCGCGCCTGAAGAGTGTCCAACCTGGCGCCGATGAATTCGAGATTTTGAGAGGGGAGCAAAGTGGACTTTGCGAAGTTTATGACAAATCCCAAGTGCTGGAGTAGAGTCACAGTGCGATGAGTGGCCTGAGTGGCCTCTTGGGAAGACTGGGCTCTGATGAGCCAGTCGTCCAGGTATGGGAACACAAAAAGGCCTTGAAGTCTTAAATAGGCCGCCATCACTGCCAGGCATTTGGTGAACACCCTGGGGGCGGAGGATAGGCCAAAGGGCAGTACTCTGTACTGGTAATGATTTCCTCCCACAACAAACCTGAGATATTGTCTGTGGTCTGGATGAATAAGGATATGAGTATACGCATCCTTTAGATCCAAGGAGAATAGCCAGTCGCCCTGCTGGAGGTAGGGCAGCAGGATTCCAAGGGTAAGCATCTTGAACTTTTCCTTTGCAAGGAACTTGTTGAGGTTTCGCAAGTCCAGGATGGGTCTGAGGCCTCCTGTTCTTTTTGGTATCAGAAAGTACCTGGAGTAAAACCCTTGACCCTTCAGGTGGTGGGGCACCGGTTCCACAGCCTGTTCCTGAAGGAGACTTGCTAACTCCTGAAGGAGTAAGTCCTTGTGCAGAGGGAGTCTCGGAGGCTCCCCTGGAAAGTAGGAGGGAGGTACCTGGTGAAAGTGAAGAAGATAGCCCTTCCGAACTATGTGAAGTACCCAGGTATCTGTGGTGATGTTGGACCACCTTTGGGCAAAGTGGACCAGCCGGCCTCCTGTGCTGAGAGAAACCAGCTGAGGGGGAGAGGCTATGCTGATGAAGTCAAAAACCCCCACCCTGCTGAGCAGGGGCCGGTGGTGCAGGCTTGGGGCCTTGCTGCCTACGGGACCCATTACCCCGTCCCTTGGCCTGCTTACCCTGTGGGGGAGCTGCTGAGGCCTGATACTGAGGGTAGTATTTATAGGCAGCCGCCTTCCTCGGGTAAAAGGGCTTTTTCCCTGAGCCCTTCTTCTTTTGAGAAGGGGCAGAGGTCTTCCTTGAGAGACGAGTCCTGGTGAGAGTCTCGGTCTCGATCTGTGCAGCCTTCTCATCCATGGGCTTGCCAAAGAGGTTTTCACCTCTGCAGGGGACATCGACCAACTTGTCCTGCACCCATGGCTCGAGGTCGGACGTCTGAAGCCAAGCCTGGCGGCGTCCACCGATGCCGGCTGCGGCTACTCGAGCCGATGCCTCAAAACCATCGTAGGCTGCTCGAGAGATAAACTTTGAGCACTCCCGAATACCAGTTGACAAGGTTTGGAACCTCTGCAAAGGTTCGTCGGAGAGACCAGCAGAGAACCCGGCTATTTCTTTAGCCAGGTCCCGGAGATACATGCCCATGTAGAGCTGGTAGGTCTGGACTCGACAAGCAAGCATAGAGCCCTGGAAACACTTCCTACCGAGGGCATCCAGGCTTCGGGCCTCCCTACCGGGGGGCACCGAGGAGTGCATTTTTTGACTCTTAAGTCTATGCATGGCCGATTCCACCACCATGGAATGGTGCGGTAGTTGTGCCTTTTGGAAGCCGGGGCTCTTGCGGACTCGATAAATGGAATCGACCCGCTTGCTTAACACCGGTGACGACGCCGGGCTCTCCCACATGCGGAAGAGAAGTCGTTCCAGCATCGGAGGAACCGGTACAATAAAGGCCTCCTTCGGGGGAGAGTCATATTGGAGGGCATCGAGTTCTTCGACTCGAGGCTCCTCCTCGGGATCCGCAGGGAAGGCCAAGGCCTTGGCCATATCCCGCACGAAGTCCGAGAACCGGGTATCCTCCAGGGGGGACCGTCTCCGAGGTTCGGACTCGGGGGAGTCCGATGGGACACACCGAGTCCGAAAGGAACCAGGTGACTCTTCGTCCTCGGATTCCCAGGCCAACTCCTCGGAGGAGGAGTCGAGCGGCTCCGGTCGGGCGGGCATCGATGCCATCCGCCCCGACGCCGAGGGAGTCGGCGTCGACGACCTCGGTCCCGAACGGAAGGCCGAAGGAGACCGCGACCGAGGATCGACTCGAGCCCTCATGGACTCGAGGATCGGCTCGGTCTCCGGGGTCGACTTGGAGGTCGACGTCCCGGCGGTCAGGGCAGAAGCACCGGCGAGGCCAGCAATCAATGCCCGCTGCTGGTCCATGAAGGCAGTCAGACTGCTCTCCAAGGCCGTCAACCTGAGTCCGAGCTCAGGAGACCCAGCAGCCCCCGACTCGGCTCCTTCAGAGGCGAGTCTACGAGGACAACAGTACTCACGTGAGCGGGCAAGTCCATCTCGAGACGAGGATGTTTGGAAGGCCTCTCCACCTCCGAGGACCCGGGACGGGAATCGGGGCTATGCGACCTGGCCCTCGAGGAACCAGGAGCGTCCACCGATCCCGCCCTCGCGGGTTTCTTCTTCCGATGATGTTCCCGGGTAGGAGACCCCCTTTCAGAGGAACTTCGACGATGCTCAGGACCAGAGTCCCGAGACGTCGAAGCCTCTGACGAGGTCCGAGCCCGGCCGGAGTCAGAGAAGATACGTTCCCGCTGATCCTGCCGACTCCTCAACGCTTTTGAGGACATTTTGCCACACGGACCACAGATCATCGGATCATGATCGGGTCTGAGGCAGCGGAGGCAGAAGTCGTGTGTGTCGGTAAGAGACATGAGTTTCTTACAGAGGTCACACTTTTTAAACCCGCTGGCAGCCATCGGGGGAAAAAGGGCCCCTGCGAGGTCAGAAGACCGGGCTGCCAGTGAAAAAGTAAAAAGGCGCGAAATCTGTCACGAAAGACAAAAAAAACGAAAAATAAAGAACGGACTCGCAACCGGCGTCGCGGGTCCGGGCGGGAAAAGAACCGGCATCGAAACCGAGAGAAAAAAGAGAAATAAAATCAACTTTTCTGCGGGGATTCACAAACAACGTCTGTAGGGCTCCGCGGAAAAAAGAAGACTGGGCAAGATGGCACCCTTGGGCGGGAAGAGGACCATGCATGCGCGCTGCAATTCCCAAAGGCTTTCTTTGAAAGCTGGGGAAAATTGCTCCGCGAGGGCTCCGTCGGCGCCGACGTCACCCATATGTGAGGACTGACTTCCTGCTTGGTCCTGGAGAAACAGGTGTTCTCCAGGAGCAGCAGGAAATCAGTCCTCACATATGGGTGACGTCGGCGCCAACGGAGCCCCGGGCGGAGCATTTCCCCAGCTTTCAAAGAAAGCCTTTGGGAATGCAGCACGCATGCGCGGTCCCCTTCCCGCCCAAGGGTGCCATCTTGCTGAGTCTGATGGCATAGCTAAAAGACAGCAAAAATAAATCATATGACTGCAACTCCAAGGGGAGGAGGGAGGGTTGTGAGGACTGATTCCTGCTGCTCCTGGAGAACACCTGTTACAGGTGAGTAACTACTCTTTCTCCAGGACCAAGCAGGAAGTCAGTCCTCACATATGGGACTCCCCAGCTTAGGGCTACCGGACACCCCAAGCTGAAAAAATGAGCTCCCTCTAGAGCCTCAGCATGCAAGAACAGAATCTTCTCTGATAACGCCCCCGAATGGTAGCCCAACACCAGGGCCGGAGGGTAGGAGTTGCCTAAACCCCAAAGAGATTATGGAGTACCACCTGCCCGAAAGCACTGTCCCTGCGGGACTCCCTCTCAAGGCAGTAGTGGGCCGCAAAAGTCTGGTTTGAAGACCAAATAGCGGCCCGACAGATCTCTGCCAACGAAACAGAGTGGAGATCAGCCACTGACGCAGCCTTCGCCCTGACACGATGAGCCGTAACTCGACCCTGCAACGAGAGGCTGGCTGCCCTGTAAGCCCAGGCGATACAGTCAGCTACCCATATGGACAAGGTATGCTTGGAGACAGCCAACCCCAACTTATTGGGGTCAAAAGAAACGAAGAGCTGAACAGCCCTCCGGTGCTCCTGCGTACGGTCAAGGTAGAAGGACAACGCCCTCCTACAGTCCAGGGTATGCAAGACCATCTCAGCCCGGCTGGCATGCGGCCTGGAAAAGAAAGTCGGAAGAACCACCTCCTGATTGAGGTGGAAGGAGGAGACAACCTTAGGAAGGAACTTAGGGCGAGTCCGTAAGACTACTCTGTTCCTATAGAACCTAGTATAAGGAGCATCTGATACTAGGGCCTAAAGTTCACTCACTTGTCTCGCTGAGGTAAGGGCTACCAGGAACAACGCTTTCCAGGAGAGAAAACGTAGAGGGCAGGTAGCCATAGGTTCAAAAGGTGGACAAGTAAGCCGTTGCAAGACCACATTCAAGTCCCAGTCAGGGGCAGGAGGACGCAGTGGAGGTTTATGCAAAAGCAGGCCTCTGAGGAAGTGAGCCACCAAAGGATGGCTGGAAAGAGACCGACCTTTCACTGGGGAGTGGTGTGCTGAAAGAGCACTAAGGTGCACTCTCACAGAATTGGACTTAAGGCCTAGGTTGGACAGGTGAAACAAATATTGCAGCACCACTGGTACCAGGCATGAGAAAGGATCCTCGTTGTACTGAGTACACCAGACAGAGAACCTACGCCACTTAAGGGCATAAGACCTTCGGGTGGATTGCCTCCTAGAGGCCAAGACTACGTCCTCCTCTTTCCTAGGCAGCAGTAAGCGTGCTAGAACTACCCTTCAGCAGCCAGGACATCAACTGTAGGGACTGGAGATTGGGGTGTAAGAGAGATCCGTGCTCCTGAGACAGGAGATCGGGTTGCATCCCCAGAGGAAGAGGAGTGTCCACCGCTAGTTGTAAAAGAAGTGGGAACCACGGCTGCCTCGGCCATCTGGGGGCCACCAGGATCATCGAGGCCCTGTCCCTAAGCACTTTGAACAGTGTATTGGGCACTAGAGGCATTGGAGGAAATGCATATAGGAGGCCTGTGGAGAAACGCATCCACTGCTACTCTCAGAGGATGCAGTTGTCTGGAACAGAACCTTGGAAGTTGACGGTTCAGAGGACTGGCAAAGAGATCTATGGATGGAAGGCCACATCTCAGGAAGATCTGTTGAACCACTAAGGGATTCAATTGCCATTCGTGTGGCTGCAAGATCTGGCTCAGTCTGTCCGCCAGGTAATTTTCCTGACCTGGGAGGTAGACTGCTTTGAGAAGGATGCCGTGATTGATTGCCCAGGAGCACAGTCTCTGCGCCTCCTGACATAGAAGAAGTGACCCTGTGCCCCCTTGTTTGTTCACGTAGAACATAGCAACTTGATTGTCCGTCTGGACCAAGACAGACTGGTGAGAGATGAGATGGGAGAAGGTTCTCAGGGCTAAGCGGATAGCTCTCAGTTCTAAGAGATTGATCTGCTGAGCTGCCTCCCAAGGGGTCCACAGGCCTTGAGTACATGCTCCTTGGCAATGTGCACCCCAACCCTGAAGAGAAGCATCGGTGGTCAGCACTTGAGAGTGTGGAGGTGTCTGAAAAAACACCCCTTGCAGCAGATTCGGAAGATGAAGCCACCACTTCAGAGAAGAGGCTAGTAGCGTGGACACCCTCACTTTGTCCGTAAGGCGTCCTGTGGCTTGGTGCCACTGAGTTCTGAGGCCCCATTGAGCTGGCCGCATGTGCAGCCGGGCATTTGGGGTTATGTGGACCGTAGAAGCCATGTGACCTAAAAGCCTCAGGAATTGCCTGGAGGAGACCAAAGAATTGCTGTGGAACTGCCTGGCCAGATCCATTAATCTGTGGGCCCTGTCCACGGGTAAAAAGGCCTTGGCTTGAAGGGTGTCCAGCCTTGCTCCTATGAACTCCATGTTCTGTGAAGGGTGCAAAGCGGACTTTGCGAAGTTTATAACAAACCCCAAGTGCTGAAGGAGAGCAACAGTGCGAAGGGTGGCTTGATTGGCCTCCTGAGGAGACTGGCCCTTGATGAGCCAGTCGTCCAGGTATGGAAACACAAAGAGGCCTTGAAGCCTTAGGTAAGCCACCACCACCGCCAGGCACTTGGTGAACACTCTGGGGGCGGAGGTTAGGCCAAAGGGCAGTACTCTGTACTGATAGTGGTTTCCTCCCACTACAAACCTGAGATATTGTCTGTGGTCTGGATGAATGAGGATGTGAGTATACGCATCCTTTAGGTCTAAGGAGCATAGCCAGTCTCCCTGCTGGAGGTAGGGCAGCAGGATTCCAAGGGTGAGCATCTTGAACTTTTCCCTCTCCAGGAAATTGTTGAGATTTTGCAAGTCTAGGATGGGTCTGAGGCCTCCTGTTCTTTTCGGTACTAGAAAGTACCTGGAATAGAAGCCTTGACCCCTCAGGTGGTGGGGCACCGGTTCCACGGCCTGTTCCTTTAGAAGACTTGCCAACTCCTGCAGGAGTAAGTCCCTGTGCAGAGGGAGTCTTGGAAGCTCCCCTGGAAAATAGGAGGGGGATACCTGGTGGAAGTGGAGAAGATAGCCCCTGTGGACTATGCTGAGCACCCAGGTAGCCCTTGTCATGGCTGACCACCTCTGGGCAAACAGGGTCAGCCGGCCTCCTGTTCTTAGGGGGCCCAACTAAGGAGGAGCGGCTATGCCACTGGAGTCAAAACCCCACTCCCTGCTGTGCAGGAGCCGGTGTTGGGGGCTTTCTGCCTACGGGGCCCATGTCCCCCTGCCCCTTGGCCTGCTGACCCTGTTGGGGAGCTACAGAGGCCTGATAATGAGGGTACTGTTTATAGGCAGATGACTTCCTCGGGTAAAAGGTCTTTTTCCCCGAGCCCTTCTTTTTCTGAGAAGGGGCAGAGGTTTTCCTGGACAGCCTAGTCCGCGTAAGAGTCTCGGTCTCGGGTTCTGCAGCCTTTTTAGCCATGGGCTTGCCAAAGAGGTTTTCACCCTGGCAGGGGACATCGACCAACTTGTCCTGCACCCATGGCTCGAGGTCCAATGACTGTAGCCAGGCCTGACGGCGTGCACCGATGCCGGCCGCGGCTACTCGGGCCGAAGCCTCAAAGCCATCATAGGCTGCTCAAGAAATAAACTTCGAGCACTCACGAATACCCGACGACAGAGCATTGAACCTCTGCAAAGGTTCCTCGGAGAGACCAGCAGAGAACCCGGCAATCTCCTTTGCCAGGTCTCGAAGGTACATGCCCATGTACAGCTGGTAGGTCTGGACACGGCAAGCAAGCATAGAGCCCTGGAAGCACTTCTTACCGAGGGCATCCAGGTTCCGGGCCTCCCAGCCGGGAGGCACCAAGGAGTGCATCTTCTGACTCTTCAGACGATGCATGGCTGATTCCACAACCATGGAGTGGTGCGGTAATTGTGCCTTTTGGAACCCGGGGCTCTTACGGACTCGATAGATGGAATCGACCCGCTTGCTTAAAACCGGCGTCGATGCCGGCGCCTCCCACATGCGGAAGAGCAACCATTCCAGCATCGGAGGAACCGGAACAATAAAGGCCTCCTTCGGAGGAGAGTCATACTGTAGGGCCTCAAGCTCCTCGGCTCGAGGCTCCTCCTCGGGATCCGTGGGGAATGCCAAGGCCTTGGCTATATCCCGCATGAAGTCTGAGAACCGGGTATCCTCCGGTCGAGACCGCCTCCGAGGCTCGGACTCGGGTGAGTCCGAAGGGGTGCACCAAGTCCGAAAAGTATCGGGTGACTCCTCATCCTCCGTCTCCCAGCCGGATTCCTCGGAGGAGGAATCAAGTGGCTCCGATCGGGCAGGCACCGATGCCATCCGCCCCGACGCCGAGGGTACTGGCGTCAACGATCTCGGTCCCAAACGGGAGGCCGAGGGAGACCTTGGCCAAGGATCGACTCGAGCGCGCATGGACTCGAGGATCGGCTCGGCCTCCGGGGTCAACTTGGACGTCGATGTCCCGGTGGTCGGGGCAGATGCACCGGTGAGACCGGCGATCAGTGCCCGCTGCTGTTCCATGAAGGCAGACAAGCTGCTCTCCAAGGCTGTCAACCTGAGTGCGAGCTCAGGAGACTCAGCAGCCCCCGACTCGAGCCCCGGCGGCGCCGGGCCCAACGTCGGCTCCACTGGAGGAGAGTCCACGAGGCGTACAGTACTCACATGACCCGGGGACTCCATCTCTACACGAGGTTGTTTTGCAGGCCTCTCCGACTCCGAAGACCCGGGATGGCGCTTGGGGCTATGTGACTTGGCCCTCGAGGAGCCAAGTGCGTCCACCGACGCCGCCCTCGTGGGTTTTTTCTTCTTGCAATGCTCCCGCGAGGGAGACCCCCATTCAGAGGAGCCTCAACGCTGCTCGGGGTCGGAGTCCCGAGATGTCGAGGCCTCTGATGAGGTCCGGGCCCAACCGGACGCGGAGTCAGAGAAGATTCTTTCCTTTTGGTGCTGCCGACTCCTCAACGCCTTAGAGGACATTTTCCCACACGGACCACAGATCATCGGGTCATGATCGGGTCTGAGGCACCGGTGGCAGTAGTCATGTGTGTCAGTGAGAGACATGAGTTTCTTACACCGATCACACTTTTTAAACCCGCTGGCAGACAAAGGACCCCTGCGAGGTCAAAAGACAGGGCTGCCAGTGAAAACATAAAAAATGGCGTGTACGCTAGTCACTAAGGACAAAAACCGAAAAAAGAGGTCCGGGCTCGATACCGGTGTATAGGGCCCAGGCGGGAAAGGGGAACCGGCATTGAACCGAAGAAAACGGGTTCACGCAGAATAAAATCGAGTTTTTCCTTGAGTGAAACGAAAACACATCCGTCGGGCTCCACGGAAAAAAGAAGACTGAGCAAGATGGCACCCTTGGGTGGGAAGGGGACCGTGCATGCGTGCTGCATTCCCAAAGGCTTTCTTTGAAAGCTGGGGAAATGCTCCGCACGGTGGCTCCGTCGGCGCCGACGTCACCCATATGTGAGGACTGACTTCCTGCTTGGTCCTGGAGAATGTATAAATATGCTTCGGTGAGATCAAGAGACGTCAAGAACTCCCCTTGACGAACCGCCACTATAACCGAATGTAAGGTCTCCATTCGGAAATGAGGTACCCGCAAACAGCGGTAGACCATCTTGAGATCCAGAATCGGGCAGAAGGCCCTGTCTTTCTTTGGCACCACAAAATAAATTGAGTATCGACCGATACCGTAGTGCTCTCGCAGAACCGGAACCACTGCTCCCAGCTGCAAAAGACGAGCCAGAGTCTCCTGTACCACAATCATCCTTTCTCGACCCCTGCAAAGCAACATGACAATAGAGTTGACCACCGGACGGGCAAACCGAGAGAATAACCTTCGCGAACGACCTCCAACACCTACTGATCGGATGTTATCTGGACACAGGCAGGAAGAAATCCCGAAGGTGACCCCCTACTGGCTGAATTCCTGCCTGGGTCCACCTCGCTTCATTGTGCTTTCCGAAAACCCGAGGAAGAGGGACTAGCAAATCCTCTGCCCGCTCCCCGGAATCCTCTAAAACTTTGACCTTGAGAGGAAAACCGTCCTCTTTGAAAATCTCCCAAACGGGAGGTACGAAAACGCTTGAAATCCCGAGATTGCCCACGGGAAGGTAACGGGGCTCGGCTTTGCTTCGGTTTATCTTCCGGCAAGCGACCTCCTTTAGAATCCCCCAAATCCTTGACCAGCTTATCAAGATCTTCTCCAAACAACAGCTTCCCCTTAAAAGGAAGCTTGCTAAGAAGCGACTTGGAGGAACTGTGCACCGCCCAGTTCCTGAGCCAAAGATAGTGGCGTGCTATTCCCCAAACCTCTAATAAGATCATATTGGACATCGGCCAAATATGCGGAACCTGACTCACGTCTTGTCACATCAGCTAGCTGCTCCTGCGTTTGCTGAACTGGCTGCTGCAAACGCTGCGACCAGCGAAGGCATGCTCTCGCAACCCAAGCTCCACAAATAGAGGCCTGCAGAGCCAGAGCATTAACCTCAAAAGCTTGCTTCAACAAAGCGTCCATCTTCCAATCCTGTATGTCCTTCAAAGCCGCACTGTCTTCAACTGGAATGGTAGTCTTCTTCGTGACCGCTGAAACTGATGCATCTATATGCGGAGAACGAAACACTTCCCGTTCTTGATCCGCCAAGGGACAGAGACGATTCATGGACCTCACACCACGCAAGCTTGCCTCCGGCATGTCCCATTCATCCTGAATCATCTGCTTAACCACACGGTGAACAGGAAAAAACTGCCTGGGACTTTCGTACCGCCTGAATGAGAGGATCCTCCAAACCCTCATCCTCCGCTGGTACCACCGACGAAAGGTTGAGAGCCTGAAGGGACTCCATAATAAGCGCTGTCAGCTCCTCCCTTCGGAAGACCCAGATAATCCTTGCTTGATCTTCAGGTTCCTGAATCTCACCTTCCTCTAAATCCTCCATCCCGGCTTCCAGCTCCAGTTCAAGGTCTTCTGCATCAGGTCAGTCTGAACCAAGAGGCTGATCTTCCACTAACCAGGCCCTCTTAACCGGTCTACCATCACTACCACCGAACCTTTCGGTGGCCGCTTGGCCTCCTGCCGCCCCAAAAGTGAGGCATCCGCGACTGCCCCCTGCTGCCGCAAACAGTAAGCCTGATGAAGCAGAAGCACAAAATCTGGGGAGAAACCCTCAAAAGCTGCCCCAGACACCATGGGAGTGGCGGAATTGCCAGGCAAAGCCAAGTAGGAAGAGCCGACGGAGATTCCCGCAGAGACTCCCCTTCTGCAGAAGCGGCAGCACCCTGCGCCACCAGAGCAGTGCCTTCTTTATACCGATCCTGCATGTCTTGCTCCATAGTAAGCGCCTCAGATGCGCAGCCACGACACACCCCTGCGTCCGAGACCGAGACCCTACGGGCGCCACAAAGCAGACATTGTGGCCACGTAGGCATTAGTGCTATGGGATCCAAGAGACTGGATAGTAAAGGAAATGGCCCCCGCAGACCACCAAAAAAGGGCAACAAAACAAAAATGTGCAGAATCTTCTCTTATTTTTTATTTTTAACTTTTCTATACTGGCCCTTTAAGCGCTCCAAAACATTGATAATTAAAAGTAATTAAAGAAAGCTGTCAGCAAAGAAAAACAGCAGTGAAGAAAAACGGCGGGAAAAAGACCCGACAAGATCCTGAGCTCTGCTAACCCACAGAACATGCTTCACACTCGGCAGCAGGCCTCAAAAACGCTCACAGGACACTAGCAGCAAAGATTTAAACACCTCTTCCTCCGAGACCTTCGGATCCTCTCTGCACCCCGATAAAAATAACAGGCTTCCTATGAGCAGTACAGCTGAGAAAGGCTGTCAGCCGGCAGCAGCAGCAGAGAAACAAGGCCCGACGACAGTTTCTGACTGGAAATCTGCAGCACAGAAAACTGTGTCGGTAAGGAGATGAAAAGCCTGCTAAAGAACTCCTCTCTGTGCCAACAAGGAGGGGAGAGCAGGCAAAGGGGATAGAAATAAACGGGAGGGAGAAAAGAGAGTCCTCTAAATCCCTTCTGATCCCTCTCAGCCCTTGCTTTTTTATTTTATTTTTTTTTTTAACAAGCTTTAATGAGCTTTAAAGCTACAGATCAAAAGAAAAAACATTATAGGGAGAAAAGAAAAACTAAAAACCCTAGCTAAGCTGCCTAAAGCTCCTTATCTGCTCCTCTAGTGAGCCCATCACCTAGGCTCACTACCTCCAGCTGCATGGAGACTGGACACACTGAGAGCTGGTGGGAGGTGCCAGCAGGATATCTACAGTGGTGTCACAGTTCTGACATGCCCAATCTCCATGCTGTGGGAAGAGGGGCACAACCCAGAGGTGAGGGACTGAACTGGAGGGACGATAAGGAATAAGTGCTTTTACACCCAATGTGTGCTATGTGAAAGAGATAGATTGTCCCTATACTCAGACTTACTTCTATTTTTGCTATTCTGCTTTTTAATTATTTATTATTTTTAATTATTTATTTAACAATTTAATTGCAGATTCATGTTTTCATTATTTTTTATTAATGCCAATATTGTTTTTATGTGATTTAGTTGTATTTGTTTTATTCAGAGATTTTACCCCCTGAAGAAGGCAATCTGCTGAAACATGTAGTTTTTTTTTTAATAACGCATCTGTGACCATTCCACACATCTCGCTGTCTTGTATGTGTCTCCTGCTCCTTGTGAGTGTGCTCACTCTGCTTATGACATCTGCGAGTCAGCAAGGGTACAGGATTTAGATAATAGGCACTTAGAAGAATGGGGACAGGAATGAAGTTAACAGATTTTAGAAGTCAGCTAGGGTACAGGAAGCCTCACAGGGCAAGAAATGGGAGGAGCAAGAGAATTCAGAGCAAAGTCTAGTGTTATAGGAAGAGAGGGTCTAGTGGAAGAGAGAGAAGAGACAACAGCAGAGAGAATAGAGGGGTCAATAGCTTTAACGTTCCTCTTTTGTTGGTGGAGGCAGGATAAAACTGTGCCAGGGGGTGGTTAAGAGAAAATAGTACCACCGAGCCCTGTGCGAGCGGTTCAGCCACACAGGATGCAAAGGCTTAGGGGGTGCATTTTGGCTGCCTGATGTTGCCCTGCTGCCACCACTTTTTGTTCTCTCAGCGGCAGAGGTGGCACCGGCACCGGCAGCAGCAGAGCAGACCCGACTAAATTTTAAAAACCCCAAACCATGCAGGTCTTCCTTCAGGTCTGGTCCCTCCCTCCTCTGATGTGACATCAGAGCAGGGAGGGATCAGATCTACTTAAAGTTAGGTCTGTTCTGCTACTGCTGGCGACTTGTACATCGGGCATGCCCCCCACCCACCCATACCTCCACCCAGCCACTCTTGCTCTTGCCCTGCTGCCGGTGTCACCATGGAGAAAAAGCATAGTTACTCACCTGTGACAGGTGTTCTCCAGGGACAGCAGAAATCAGTCCTCACATATTGTGGTGGCGCCGCGTCCGTCTAGGCGGCTGCCTAGCGGGGTGCGCCGGTCATCACTCTTTTTGTGTAGTTGTGGCCTGCTTTGTAAGCAGTACGAGTGGATGAGGACACAGGACAATTTGTAAAACTAAATTGCTTTTTATTTGTTTCTTCGTGGAATCAATTTTTGACAAATGACCATGATAAGGCAAATCAAAAATAGGATACTTTCTCCAGTAACTTTCTTAGCAAAAACTCTCCAAGTAGTTTTCTCCACTCTTTTTAACTTTGCCTTCTTCCATTTAACAAAACCAGCAAAATACTGTTAAGTGCACAGTTCAACAAAACTTCAATAAGACAGTTTTGAATTCACATTCTCAGCTGCTGCAGATTAGGATACCAGCCATGTGCTGCCTCTTAGTTTAAAACCAATAACCTTCTTAACCGGGCTTTAGCAGTGGTAAAACTGGCTGCTTTTAAACACGAGGTTTCTATCTTCTTGTCTGCCCTTCTCCTAGGCATTCATTGATACCAGCACATATGTTATCTTCTTAACCTGTATCATACAGCCTTCCATAAAAGCGTTAAACATTGCCCACACAAAGTCCACACTCCATTGACTCTGCTGAAGACACTGGACTGTCTGGATAAAGCTCCACTTCCATTTCCTCCGGTGAACTATAAAGCTCAGGGCTTGGGGCAACTTCTGGCACACTCTGCTGCACTTCTTTTAAAAGTTTAAAAAGCTTTCCCCATTTTAGATTCTGGCTCCCCCTTTTAACTGGGTCAGAACCTCTTGCCCTTCTTTCCCTTAACAACTCCACTTCAGGGAATATATGAGTTGTTTGGCTGGCAGAAACCCTCCTTTTATCAGACTTTCTGTACTGTCTGTTCAAGGGCCCAGGACTTGAGCTGCTGCCTTCAGAATCAGACGTATAGTCCTGACTTCTTCCCCAGCTCCTTTCTTGCCCACAACCTTGACACTTGCCTTGGGAGTTGTGGCTGGTCCCCTTTGAACCACCAGGTCTCACAGCCTTGTAATGCTGCCTCTTCCCCTGGTCTCTCTGGACTCTCTGCCTCTCCTCCTGGCTTCTGGCCTGCAGTCTTTCCTGCCCTCTGGCAGTCTCTCTCTGCAGTCCTTCCTGTGCCTGAGCACGTCCTGCTTGCTCTCCTGATTCTTCTGCCGGTTCACTTACTTGTTCTGCCTCACTTCCTGAGTGACGCAGCTTAAATGTTCTGTGGCTTGTTTCCTTCCCTGGCCCCACCCTCTCTCTGCCTGCAACTGTTCTAGAGGCTGGGTGTGGCTTCAGGCTAGCTCTGCTAGTGTGTGCTTTAGTTTCTCTTTCTGTTTGGGAGCTATGCTTTGGTGAGCCCATCCCCCGTTTATGAAAAAAAAACTCTGTTTTTCCAGTTTTAAAGGGCTCTGCTGCATGTGCATCACCACATATCCCCCCCCCCCCCCTTAAGCTATTACCGGCTGGCGCCACAACTCGCGCACAGCTGGTAATCCTAGACAAGGCATCCGCGTTGGTATGGAGCTTCCCGGCCCTATGCTGTATTCGAAAATCAAACTCCTGGAGGGCCATATACCAGCGCGTCAAACGTGCATTACTGTCCTTCATTTTGTTTAACCACTGTAACGGGGCGTGATCAGTTACCAACAGAAACCTCCGTCCGGTTAAATAAAAACGCAAGGCCATCACAGCCCACCTTATTGCAAGGCATTCGCGCTCGATCGTCGAATACTTTCTCTCCGGAGGGGTAAGCTTACGGCTTAAAAACATCACGGGATGTTCCGTCCCCTCGTGTTTCTGTGACATCACTGCTCCAAGGCCCGTTTCCGAAGCATCGGTTTGGACAATAAAAGGTTGGTTAAAATCCACCCCGCGCAAAACCGGTGCCTCACACAACTTTTCCTTCAAGAGAAATCTTGGTAGGGTCTCAGATCCTTTCCTGGCATATTCGAATGCTCGGCCCAGGGCAGGATCTGCCCTCTGTTCCCCGGGAAATGAGGGAAATTTCTCCTTTAACTCGGCAGGAATCCAGGGCAATTCCTGTCCGGCCATCAAATCGGCCCTGTTCTGCGCCCTGGTCCTCCTCTCCCGCCTCCTTTCAGGTTTTCCTTTCCTAGGAATGTCTTTGGCAGGAGTGATTAGGTCCCCCTGGAAGGATGTCCCTGGCACCGGGTCTCCCTGAGGGCTACTTTCTTTTTCTACGGGCCTACCACCTGTACGTGTAGTGATCATACCTTTTTTACTTTCCTTTAGCCTGGGGTCAGCAACCTTTCCTAACTGGGGTAAGGCTTTCTCCCTGGCTGTGGTATCTTCAGTGGCCCTATTTCCTCTTAGCCTGGGGTCAGCAACCTTTCCTATCTGGGGTAAGGTTTTCTCCCTGGCTAAATTACCTGCCTGTGAAAAGGTAGCTGGTTGGTTGACTTCGCCCTGCAACTCTTCAGCTAAACCTTTTCTGAACTGTGGCCAGTCACGGCCCAGGACTACCTCATGTGGAAGCTTGGGTACTATGGCCACCTCCATCTGTTTTTTCAGACCTACTCCCTCTATTACCACAGACTGTATGGGGTAGGTAGAAGCGGCGCCATGGACACAGTGTATCCTAATATGATTCCCAGAGGTCAGTGGCGAGGGTTTGTCTTTCGCCTCTATTTGCTGCCATAGCCTCTGGGAAATCATAGATTGGTCTGCGCCTGAGTCCAATAATGCCTCCGTTGGTATCCCTTCTACCTCCACCCTTAACAGGAACCCTTCTCCTGCATCTCTGTGCTGGGTTGTTATCAAGGCCTTTTTGGCTCTACAGTCCCTCTTTACATGACCAGCTTCTCCACACGAGAAACACTTCCTATGCATATTATATCCTCTATACATCTTTACATTTTCGTCTGCAAATCCCTCAAGCTTGGCCTTCCTTTCTAGAGACTCCAGTTTGTCCTTTTTAAAAACACCCTCTTTCTTTGGGCTTAATTTATTAGCCTCCAGAAAGCGGTCAGTCATTGCAATGGCTTCCCGAGTGTTTTTGCAATTTTGGAGTACTAGGAAGGTTTGCACGCTGCTTGGTACAGACTCCATATATTGCTCAAGCATTATCGTATCTAAAATAGACTCTATATCCTTTACTTCTGGCATCAGCCACTTGTACACCAGGCTTTTCACACGGTGATATAATGCCTGAGGTGTCTCACCTGACCTCAACTTACATGAGCGCAGTTGCCTGCGATAGACCGCCGGATTTAAACCTAAGCGATCTTTCACAGCTTGCTTTACATCATCATAACTCTTAATTAAAGTAGCAGGCATAGCTCTGTAGGCCGCTAAGGCTTCGCCCGTGAGAGAAGCAGCGAACCTTAGCGCCCACTGCTCTTTTGGCCATCTGGCTAAGAGAGCTATTCTCTCAAAAGCTTCGATGTAATCATCCACATCGTCATCTTTCGTGAGGCGCCCACCCGAGAAAGTCCCAGTACCTGGCCAGTCCCAGCCCTGAAAACTGAAGTGGACAGTGTCTGTTTCGTTACCGGGAGCCCCAGTCTACTGGGGTCATATGATACAAAGAGTTGAGTTCTGCAAAGGGCCTGTGTCTGCTGCAGGTAGAAAGACAGGGCCTGCTTACAGTCTAGCAAATGCAGTATGAGTTCATCCCTGCTGGCATGAAGCAATGGGAAGAAGGTGGGTAGGACCACCTCCTGATTGAGGTGGAAGAGGGATACCAACTTGGGGAGGAATTTAGGGTGTGTGCGGAGTACCATCCTGTTTTTATAGAACCGTGTGTAGGGCAGATCTGACACCAAGGCCTGGAGTTCGCTCCTTCTCTGAGTGGATGTGAGTGCCACCAGAAAAAAACACTTTCCAGGATAGGTATTGTAATTGGCAAGTGGCCAGGGGCTCGAACGGCAGTCTGGTGAGTTGGGAAAGTACCACATTCAGGTCGAAGAGGGGGCTTTGATAGCAAAAGGCCCTGCAGGAACCTGGTGACCAGGGGCTGGTTTTAAAGGGGTTTTCCCTCTATAGGGTGTGTGGCTTTGGCACTCGGATGCATCCTCACCGAGTGTGACTTCAGACCGGCATGCAAGAGATGCAGTAGGTACTGCAGTACAAGTTGCACCGGCAGGAAAAGGAATTCTCTTCTCTCTCTGCACACCAGATGGAGAATTTTCTCCATTTGAAGGCATACACCCGTCTTGTGGAAGGTTTTCGGGAGGCCAGTAGGATCTGCTCAACTTCTCCCAGGAGGTTGAAAGGGGCCACAGATACCCTTTCAGCAGCCACGCTGTCAATGTTAGCGACCCCAGGTTGGGATGCAAGAGAGAGCCCTCCTCCTGGGACAGGAGGTCCGGGTCTTGACCCAGTGGGACTAGGTGTGCCACCGACAAGGAGAGCAGCAGAGGAAACCAGGGTTGCCAGGGCCATCTGGGGGTGATCAGGATCACTGATGCCTGTTCGCTCTGGACCTTGAAGAGAGTCTTGACCACTAGTGGAGTTGGTGGAAAGGCATAAAGGAGGCCCTTTGACCACGGGATCAGGAAGGCATCCGCCGCCACTCTCCCTGGGTGCGGCTGGCATGAGCAGAAGCGGGATAGCTGCGTGTTGTCTGGGGAGGCAAACAGATCCATCACAGGTTTGACCCAGAGGCGGAAGAGTCATTACGCCACCCTCTAGTTCAGACGCCCTTTGTGCAGGCACAGGACTCTGCTAAGCTTGTCTACTAAGTCCTTGTCCTGACCCTGGGAGATATACTGCTCGTAGGAGTATTCTGTGGCACACAGCGAAGGAGAGCAGAGCTACCACCTCCTGACAAAGGGAGTGCGAGGCCATACCCCCTGCTTGTTTATGTAAAACATGGTGACTTGGTTGTCCGTCTAGATCAACACAGGTTGGTTGCACAGCAGGTGGTGGTACGCTCACAGGGCCAGGAAGATGGCTCTGAGTTCCAGGAGGTTGATATGTAAGATGGACTTCTCTGGAGACCAGGTGCCTTGAATGCAGAGTTCTCCGCAGTGCACCCCCCCAACCCAGGAGGGAGGCATCTGTGGTCAGAACCCTCTCAGGCGCAGGTGCTTGAAATGGCAAACCTGCCTGAAGGTGATGTAGGTACTGCCATCAGTTGGCAGGTGACTGACTCTGTCCCGCAACCTGCCTGTGGCT
Source organism: Ichthyophis bannanicus (assembly GCA_033557465.1). Lineage (NCBI taxonomy): Eukaryota > Metazoa > Chordata > Amphibia > Gymnophiona > Ichthyophiidae > Ichthyophis > Ichthyophis bannanicus. Next base: position 158,933,678 of record CM066040.1, read on the forward strand.
TGAGTACATTGGGAGCAGAGGTACCACTGGGCTGCCCGTATGTACAAGTGGGCTAGGAGCGTAACGTGGACTGTTGAGGCCATGTGGCCCAGTAGGCGGAGGAGGAGGCAAGCCGATATCGAGTGTTGAGTCTGCACTTCCCCTGTTAGTCGTACAAGACGATGTGCCCTCTCTTTTGGGAGGAAAGCCTTGTACAACTGACAGGGGAAGTGCAGACTCAACACTCGTATGTCCAACTGGGCCCCTCTGAACTCCAGGTTTTGGGCTGGAGAGAGGTGTGATTTGGGGTATTTGATAACAGACCCCAAGCGGTGCAGGAGGCGGATTGTTCTCCTTGTGGCCTGGGTGGCCTTGAGGCCCATTCTGCCTCTGATGAGCCAGTCCTCCAAGTAGGGAAAGACGAAGGCCCCTTGCAGGCATATGTAAGCGGCCACGACTGCCAGGCACTTTGTAAATACTCTTGGTGAGGAGGCTAGGCCAAATGGAAGCACCCTGTACTGGTAGTGCTCTCCTCCCACCACAAACCTTAAGTATTGCCTGTGGGAGGAGTGGATCATGATGTGGGTATATACATCCTTCAGGTCTTAGGAGCACAGCAGTCTCCCTGGTGGAGGTAGGGCAGCAGTGTTCCAAGGGAGAGCATCTTGAACTTCTCAGGTTTTGCAGGTCCAGGATGGGCCTGATGCCCCCAGTTCTTTGGGGGACAAGGAAATACTTGGAATAGAAACCCTTTCCCCACATGTGTCTGGGTATGGGTTCTACCGCTCTATCCTTGAGCAGGCCTGCGAGCTCTGAGGTGAGCAAGGTCTGGTGAAGGAGAGGCCGCACCGGCTCTCCTGGGAAGAACCCTGGTGGTGTTTGATGGAACCGGTGGAGGTAGCCCTCCTTTATCACCTAGAGGACCCACTGGTCCATGGTGACCCTGGCCCACCTGTGGGCAAAGAGCACCAGGCGGCCTCCTGTGGGCTGGGGAGGGACTCCCGCAGGGGAGGAGGCCCTGCCCGGGAAGTCAAAAGCTCTTCCCAGGTTGGGCAGAAGCTGGGGGCTGAGGCTTCGGAGCCTTTGGTTTCTCAGCCCATGGCCCTGATTCTTGGGCTGAGGGCCCTGCTGTTGCTGCCCCAAGAAGGGTTGGTAATGGCCTTGGTGAAAAGACCTTTTTTACCCTCGGGAAATGTGGTCTTTTCCCCGATGGTTTCCTCAGGGGAGGGTCGAGGTTTTCCTCAAGAGCCTTTGCCTTGTCACGACCTCGGCCTCAATCTCAGCCGCCTTGTCGGCCATGGGTTTTCCAAATACGTTTTCCCCAGTGCAGGGAACATGTAGCAGTTTTTTCTTGCACCCATTGCTCGAGGTCGGAGGATTGCAACCAGGCCTGGCGCCATACACCAATGCTAGCTGCTGCCACCCGGGCTGCCGACAAAACTGTTGTTGGTGGCGTGGAACAGGAATTTTGAGTAGTCCCGAATCCCGGCTGTTAGGGCCTGGAACCTCTGGAGTGGTTCCCCGGTGAGGCCTACAGAGAAGTCTGCCAATTCTTGGATGAGGCCCTTGAGATACATGCCTATGTATAAGTTCATAGGCCGGTATGCGGCAGCCCAACATGGAGCCTTGGAAGTACTTGCACCGAGGGTGTTGAGGGCTCAGGCCTCCCTGCCCTGGGGAACAGAATAGTTCTTCTGACTTTGAGCTTCTCCATTGAGGACTCCACGACCATGGAGTTATGTGACAGTTGAGATTTTTGGAAGCCAGGGCCTTCTTGATGCGATAGATGGCATCAAGGCATCGGCTGACCAATGGCATCGAGGCCGAGGTCTCCCACATCTGCAAGAGCAGTCGCTCGAGGATGGGCTGGACCGGCACTATAAGAGTCTCCTTTGGTGGGGACTCATTCCTCCGAGTTGGTCGAGACTGAAATTGCCCGGGCCATGTCCTGGACGAAGTCATGGAAGGCCACGTCCTCGGGTGGAGAATGGCACCGGGGTTCTGGAGGAGACTGTTCCAAAGGGACGTCTCTGTGTCGAGAGGTCTTGGGAGATGCCTTGACATCAGTCTCCCAATCGGAGCCGGAGAGTGTTGAGGATTCTGAGTCTCGGGTCTTGAGGTTGGCCCCAAGGAACCAGAATCCCCTGGTGGGTCTTGGGTCAGACTCCTGGAAACTAGCCAGGAGGACTGGACTCCTGAGGATCGGGACTGGGGCCTCAATTGGTGCTTAGGGCTCACCCGAGGACATAGGCGCTCAGGGGCTGGTTCGATGCCCAGGGACTCCCCCACGGTCAGGGGCCTGGTTGTCAGGGCAGATGATGAGGACGAACCTGACATCATCGCCTGCTGCAGGGTCAAGATTGCTGAGATGTTCTGCTACAGGGCCGCCATTCTGGACTCAATGCCAGAAGGCTCCGCAGCTTTCCGTGTGGGCACCGAGAGTCTCAGGCCTGACACAAGCATTCTCGCGAGTGTATCCTTGATGAAGATCATGGCCTCAGGGAGCCTCGCACGGTCACCGCCAACCGAGGACTCCTTCTTAGGGACCTTAGGGGGGTGCTGCTCAGAGTCTCCAGAGTCCCGCCATGGGACTTTACCGGGTTTCACTGGTGGAAACTCGACTGGCTTCAAGGATTTCTTCTTTTTCTTTCAGGGGTCCGGCGTCTTTACAGAGGAGCCACCACCATGGGACTCTGAAGATGCCCGGACCTCTTCGGATGTGCTCGGCTTGGGGCGTAGTGTTGGGGAAGCTGAAGCTGAGTCGGCCCGCGGGAACAATTTCTCTTGCAACTCCGACCGTTTCCTGTTGGTTCGTGGAGTTATGGCTTGGCACAGGTTGCAGGTGGAACTATCATGGACCAGGCCAAGGCAGTGAAAGCAGCAGTTGTGGGTATCTGTAACAGACATGGTTTGAACAACACAAGGAGAGCAAAGGCCCTCGCAGCAAAAATCCAAACAAAGGCACAAGGAGCGAGGGTGTAGAGGGTCACCACTTTATTAGAGAAATATAGCCCCAACGCGTTTCGGCAAAGTTGCCTTCTTCAGGGGGCACAAATCTTAAAATAAAACACATAATATTAACATTGAGAAAATCTGATAAACAATAGGCAACATAAAAAAATAAAAATATTAAGTCAATAAATAAATAAATAAATAAACCATACATTCTTATTAACATTAAAAGTCAAACAGTATGGACTATAACAAATTAGTTAATGTTAAAACTATGATAGAGTAAAATATGAATGTAAAATTCATAAGACAACAACCATCAGGACATAAAAACTACAAATAAGGTCACGTGATGCGGCTAGGGTAGCGGTCGCATTCTGAGTGCGCTCCGGTACCCCTAACCCAAAACCGGCGAAATAGCACCGTGCAAACCCGCAGAAGCGAGTAGCAAAGCTGCCCAAAGAGAGTTGGAGTGCCTGCAGAGCCCAGTACTGAGCTCTCGATCGGCGGGAGGAATGGCGGCAGCGGCTAAGACGGGTCGCAGAGACCGCGACCGCGTGGTCGGCAGCAGCAAGCAGGCAGAGTCAGCCACGGCGCCGAGCTCGCCTAGATCTCCCGCGTCCCTTGATGAAATGTCGGCGGCAGTGGCGGCAGCTTTGTCTCCTCAATTTGATGCCCTACACGAAAAGATGGATGGCTTGCAATCATCGGTGGACACCTTGGGGAACCGGCTTCGAGAGGCGGAAGATCGTCTGGGCCAGACGGAAGAGAGGACGGAGGCCCTGGCGAATGAGTTGGCCGGTCTCAAAGCTCAGGTGTGCCTGCAAGAGGCGAAAATCGACGACCTAGAGAACCGTTCCCGACGAAACAACCTACGGTTCCTAGGGGTTCCTGAGTCGGTCCCTGACAAGGAGCTGCGGAGTTATCTAGAGGCCCTGGTCTTGTATGTGCTGGAGGGCACTGACCTTGGGGATACGCTGAGAATCGAGAGGGTCCACCGGGTGGGCAACAAACAGATGCGAGATAGCCGCCCCAGAATTGTGCTAGCCAAGTTTTTGTGCTTCCCTCAAAAGGAGATGATATTGCGAGCAGCCCGCCAGAAGGGGGACATCATCTACAATAACACCAAAATCCGGATAGCGCAGGACTATTCGGTAGCGCTAAGTCAGAAACGTAGGGAATATGCTCCCTTGTGCGAAAAGCTTATTGGTGCGGGGATTCGTTTCTCCGTACAATACCCGGCCAAGCTGCATGTCCTGCACGAAGGAGCACACCGGGCCTTTGCAACGGCGGCGGAAGCGGAGGCTTATGTGAACCAGATTGCTGCATCGGCGCGCCCGACATCGGCGTCCCCCCGTTGAGATTGTCAATACTGCTGGCTGTGGTTATTGGTTTTGGCCGACCCCCCCCCCCCTGCAGAAGGGCGAATGTGGAGAAGTCGTCGTCGACGGGGCGCTTGAGAAGCAGCGGGCCTTTACAATCAGAGTGATTCACGCTTTAACGGCCCCACCGTTACCAACGCACCCGCCCTGCTGGACATCTCCCCAGTGCAGCCTGGAACATTGTTTTTTCTTGTGCTTATTACCTGTTGTTGCCTTTGACCTTTGGTGTGCCTTGTGTAGTGCCTTGCTCTGTTGTGTGGGGTTTTTCTTTTTGCTCCTTCCTTAGGTAAGCATATACTGCACTCCCTGTCCAGCTCCAGGTAAACTCGCGGGCCGTTAGGCCTCGTGTGGTCTTGTGTGGCAGTGGAGCTGGCTTGGGAATCGGGCAATTAGAGTCTGGGCGGCCAAATATACATTGCCCTTAGCGGTGGGTGGGTGGGGGGAGCTTTCTGTAAACTTATTGTTTGTAGACATTGTTAGCCGCGTACCTGGAGCGCTACCCTCTCCCCCATTGTTTTAGCTGAAGGCCCGGTTGACTTAAGCTGCTTCCCATGCCTCCCATGTGCATACAGGATGTGGAGGGCTTATGCTATCCTTCAGCGTTGAGGGGCGGTTCCTGGGGGGAGGCCTTCTCCTACTTTTGGCATATCCCGAGTTATCGGTGCAGGAGGCTTGCACTCTGCCCCCCAGGTCTGGCATGAGTATGGCCCTGCTATGTGCCGACGGGGGGTAGCTAGTAGTGTGTATATAGCCATGGCCATCTGTGGGTCCCCCGTGCCCCATGTAGAGGACTCTGGTGCCTGGTCTCTGCTCTATGTCAGCCCCCCTTTATTTTATTTTTCTTCTCCCATCCATTTTGCCTCGATACTGTGGAATATCTATGGGTCCGGTGGGGTGTGGTACAGGGCGTTCTCCGCCCCCAGGTGTTTTTATTGCCAGGGGGGGGATCCAGTTCGGGGTAGAGAAGAGCAAGGGGCCCTGGGAGACTGGGGATGCACTGGGTTTTTTTTTTTTTTAGGATCCATGGGGCTATACTTCAGGGCGAAAATTTGAACCCTTTGTTTTGTTTTTGTTTTCCCTTCTTCTTCTCTGGGCTATGAAGGGGGTGGTTGGGGTTGTTAGCGGGATTATCTGCTCCCATGGGATATAGTGGGTCCGGCCGTACCCAGAGGGGCCTTACTTGGGCTTTCTCTGGAAGAGGTAGGCGGAGAGAGTCCTTAGGGTAGGGGAGTGGAATTGGGGGAAGATGGGGTTGGGAATTGTGGATAGGGGAGGGGGGGTTTTAGGAGGGGACGGGGGGTGGGATGAGGGGGAGGGAGGGGTTGTGGGTAGGGGGTGGGGAAGGGGGGAGGTTTCGCGGAGAGCGCAGCACCGCCGGTGCCCGGGTGTAGCTGACCCAGTTGAGGATACAATCGTGATACGGGCGAGGCCCCAGGCTGGGGGGGCCCTGCCCCTTTGTTATGGTGGCAGTGTTACAGTATATTTGTTTTGGTACGACCCGCCCTGAAGATCATCTCTTGGAATGTCTGTGGGATAGGTAATCCTATCAAGCGTTATAAAGTGTTGCAGGCCCTTGCCCGGCAGAAATGTGACATAGCTCTGTTGCAAGAAACCCACCAGACGGCCGAGGAACATCTTAAATTGCAGAAACTGTGGGTGGGGCAAGGTTGGGGTTCTCCCGCTAAGGGGAAGAAGGGTGGAGTGGTCATTTTGATCAATAAGCAGACTCGCTTTGAGTTATTACAGGAATACTCTGACCCCGATGGCCGGTATCTTTTGCTCTATGGTAATCTCGATGGTCGGCCGGTCGTGTTGGGCTGTCTGTATAGCCCCAATGTATTGGACCGTTCTTTTTACGACCGGTTGGCCTCTAGCATTGAGCAAATGCCAGATGTCCCCTAGATCCTGGCTGGTGACTTGAATGGCGTGTTGGATGTGGGATTGGATGTGTCCGCTGGGGGGGGGGCTCACCTGCGCGTCCCGACTACCAGGGCCTTGAAGGGCCTTTGTACACGTTTGGGCCTGGTTGACCCTTGGAGACTGCTACATCCGGCTGAGACCGATTTTACCCATCAGTCGAGAGCCCATGGCACTAGTGCTAGACTAGATTACGTTCTGGTCTCGGACCAGCTATTCGGGCGGGTGGAGGACGCGCAGATTGGCCCTTCCGCGATATCGGATCATGCTTCAGTTTGGGTTGACCTTGCCTGGGGGGGCCCGGTGGCCACGACGAGGTTTTGGCGTTTCCCCCTGGGATTGTATCACGATGCGGAGTTTCGTGCAGCCCTGGCGAATCACTGGCAGGAGTTCATGAGTCATCATGAGCAACACCAGAATGACCCGGAGCTACTTTGGGAGACGGCGAAGGTCGTGTTGCGGGGGGAGATAATTGCCTATGTGGCGAGGAAGCGGAGGCTTCTGGCCGGGCAAATTGTACTGATGGAAAGGCAGGTGGTGCGTGCTAGGCGGCGGTGTGCGGGGGATCCTAGTGTGAACAATAAGCGACGCCTTTGGGAGTTGCAAACGGCCCTTAACGAACTGTTACATCAGCGGGCGAAGAAGTCATATATGTATTATCGCTACCAACTCTTTCGTTTTGGTGATAAGCCTGGGAAACTGTTGGCGCGGTGTCTACGGGGCCCTCGGATGGTGGCAGCGCTACGAGACGACCACGGCGCCTTGCATAAGGATAATGTCGGCATAGCCCGCGTCTTCCGTTCCTTTTTCCAGAACTTATATGCCCGGCGGGAAGGAGCACCGGTTGAAATGCGGCAATACTTGCAGGGGTTGACTTTGCCACAGGTATCGGGAGAACAGAGGGCCTGCTTAGATGCTCCGGTGACGGTGGAGGAAGTTCAGAGGGTGATACAGAAAGCTGATTGTTGTAAGGCGCCCGGCCCAGACGGGTTCGGGGCCGAGTTTTATAAATTGCTGGCAGCACTCGTACCCCCAACCTTAGTGGCGGTGTATCAGCGTCGGGTAGCTCAGGGGAACTTTGGCTGGGGTGGAAACCATGCACTCATTACCTTAATTCCCAAGCCGGGAAAGGACCCCACTCAGGCAGCCTCTTATAGACCGATCTCATTGTTGAATTTCGATTTGAAAATACTGGCGAAGGTGCTAGCCGAGCGATTGGCTTTGGTATTGGGGAGCCTGCTCCATGAATCGCAGGTCGGCTTTGTTAAAGGGCGCCATGCAGTGCGGAATTTGCGACGACTGTTGGCATCGTTGGAGCGGGCCTGGGACCGTGACCTCCAATCCTTGGTTATCAGTTTTGACGCGGAAAAGGCGTTTGATCAGGTTCACTGGGACTACTTGCAGTATCTGTTGCCGTATTACGGGCTGGGGGCCTCCTTTTGTCGGATGGTAGCATTGCTCTACTCGGACCCTACGGCGGGGGTTCTCTGTAACGGGGTGCAATCGGATACGTTTCGCCTGGAGCGTGGCATACGGCAGGGCTGCCCGCTTTCCCCTTTACTTTTTGTGCTGTCCTTGGATCCGCTGATACGGAGGATAGAGGACTCCCCTGGCATCGAGGGTGTGCGTTTTGGTTCTTCTGGCTTCAAGGTGGCCGCCTTCGCAGACGATCTGCTTGTTCACATTTCTTCCCCCCAGCAATCTCTTCCGCGGTTGCTGGAGGAATTGTCTTCTTATGGCCGGTTTGCGGGACTGCGCATCAATATGACTAAATCGGAGGCCCTGGATGTAAGGGGCACGCTGCGGGGAAACTGGCTTGGGAGTTTCCCCCTCCGCTGGGCGCATGACTCTATTGTCTACCTAGGTATCATATTAACCAGGAAGCCAACTTTGCTGTATAAAACCAACTTTGAACGGATTTTCTCTAAGGTCCGCGGGCAGCTGCGGGCGTGGGCCCCCCTCCCGTTGTCGTTGCTCGGTAGAGCAGCTGCCTTGGGGATGGTGATTTTCCCGCGCGTACTATATTGGCTGCAAACGCTCCCTGTATGGCTTTTGAAAAGTGATTTGGTGCGTTTGGAAAAGGAGATTCGGGGGTTCCTCTGGAGGGGTCGCAAGGCCCGTATTCCTTTGGCGCGACTGCGTGGGGGATGGCGCTTAGGCGGAATCGGGGTACCCGATCTTTGGAAATATGCGCTGGCATGTCAAGCACGGCATTTGAGTGATTGGTTGGGTGACACTGAGACTTATACGCCGCGAGGGCTGGAAGCAGCCTTTGTGGCACCCCACTCATTGGAAGCGGTGTTGCATCTCCCGCGGACCGTCTTGCCGCCGCGCTTGACAGGCAGTGTGTTAGTGCAGGCCACCCGGCGTACGTGGCAACACTTAAATAAACGCTGGGGCAGCAATGCTACGGTGTCGTGCTGGTTGCCCCTGCGTGGCAATGCCTGTTTTCTGCCTGGATCCGAGTCGGCCCCCTTCCGTCAGTGGTGGCGGGCAGGTATACGACGAGTAGGCCATGTGGTGGACCGAGATGGTAGCTGCAAGGCCTTGGGGGCGATTTGTAGGGAATATGAGCTGCCCATAGGCGCCTCCTTTTTTGCGCATATCCAGGTTTCCCACTATATCGGCTCTTTGCCGACCCATGAGCTTACAGTGGCACATTCCGAGCGTATCTTGGAGTTTCTTGCGATAGGGGCGGAATCCCCGCCGACGATAGCTGATTTGAAGAAACGTTTGGATCGGTTGGATACGCCCCCGGACTACTCGGCGCTGGAAAGCCTCTGGGCGCGAGAGTTGGCTCAGGACATCGCCCCGGGTTCCGTTCGAGCGGCCTTGGGTCGGATTCCGCAACTCGTGGGTGGTGCTCGGTGGCGGGAGTTGCAGTATAAATGTGTTCTTCGTGCTCATTTCTCCCCGCGGCGGGCATTTCGTAGTCATATTGCCCTCCACGGACGGTGCCCTAAATGTCCGTGTGCCTTGGCAGATTTGGGTCATATGTGGTGGGGCTGCCCTTTGGTGCGTAGATACTGGCAGCGCATTGAGACCTATCTGAGCGGTCTACTGAGTCAGAGGCTTTGCTGGTCAGGGACGTTGGTAGTGCTGGATCAGTTGGGACCACTCCACCCGAAGGGTAGATGGGAGAGGGTATTGGTTCGCAAGGCCTGTCTGGTGGGTAAAGGCCCCCTTCTTAGTCATTGGAGAGAACCTACGGCCCCTACCTTTTGTGAGTGGCGCAATAGCCTGCATCAACTTATGCTCCTGGAGAGGAGAGCGGCGTTACGGCATCCTCGGGCATGGGCCGTTTTCCTGTTGATATGGATGCCTTATATTCAGCGCTTGGGCCCTAAGGCTCGTAGCGACGTGCTTAAAGTCGGTTGATGCTACTCGGGGGGTTGGCTGTCTCTGGTTGGTCGGGCTGGTGCTGCGCTCTCTGCGAGGGGAAGGGTGGGGGGCGGGGAGGGTGGGGGGGGAGGGTTCTTTTGGGTTGTGCTGGTTGTTAGGATTGTTTTCTGTTTGTTCTTGCTGAATGCCCAGGGCGGTGGACAAGACACAGCCCCGCCCGGGTTCTGTCTGTTTGGCCTACTTTGGAAAAATTGTAACAGTCGTTCTGATGTGTGCTGTTTGTATCTTGTGAACTTTAATAAACAGAACTGGAAAAAAAAAAAAAAAAAAAAAACTACAAATAAAGATAAGGTTAAATTAGACTTATCTGCTAATTGTAGTTCCTGGAGTAACTCCAGTCTAGTCCCAGAATCTCTGGGGTTGTCAACCTCATCTAGCAGCTTTGGAGACTGAGAAACTTCAGTGCTGTGATGTCACCGGTATATAAGGGCTGGCACCGCCTCCTCACACCAGTTTACCAATTGACAAAGCAGACTCACCGGAGCAACAAGTAAGTAATGAAAAGCAGAATCCAAAAACTGCCAACTAAACCGTAAAAATCTGCCAACCCAACTATTTACAAGATCTGTACGCATTGCATGCCGTGAGATCCTCTGTCCAGCACCTTAAACACATTGACCCCTGACTACCACACCCTTACCTTGTGCTAATCAGCCTTATCATGCACTACGACCCCCAAGAGCATTAAAAGTGTTGCTTACCAGTAATACAGCTCCTGCTTCAGGCCACAGCACACCAACGAGGTAGGGCGGGACACGGGACTAGACTGGAGTTACTCCAGGAACTACAATTAGCAGGTAAGTCTAATTTAACCTTCCTGATCATCCCTCCAGTCTAGTCCCGGAATCTCTGGGGATGTACCAGAGCAGTAATTACCACTAACGGGAGGGTCCTGCTAGAGCGGCCTGAAGCACAGCCGCTCCAAAACAGGAATCCTTGTCCGCCTGCACATCCAGACGGTAATGCTTCACAAAGGTATGTAGCGTCGACCAAGTAGCCGCTTTACAGATGTCCACCGCCGGCACCAAGCCACACTCCGCCCAAGATGCCGCTTGCGCACTCGTGGAATGAGCCCGCAGTCCTTCCGGGACCATGCAACCACGCAAAAGGTAAGCCGATGCGATAGCCTCCTTTATCCAACGAGCAATTGAACCTTTCGAGGTCGCTTCCCCTTTCCGGGGCCCCGCAAACAACACGAAAAGCCTGACTTACGGAAAGACGCTGTTCTAGCCACATACTTCTTCAACGCTCTGCGAATATCCAAACTATGAAGTCGCTCCACCACCTGACCTTTACCTTTGACGCGAAAAACAGGCAATGACACCACCTGGTTCAAATGAAATACCGAGACCACCTTAGGTAAGAACGACGGAACTGGCCTCAATACCACCTTAGAATCGGAAAAAGACAGAAAGGGCTTCCGACACGACAGCGCTTGTAACTCCAAAACTCGTCTAGCCGAGGCAATGGCCACCAAAAACACCACCTTCAGCGTAAGATCTTTCAGCGAAGCCTCCACTAAGGGCTCAAAGGGCGCTTTCCCTAACGCCTCCAAGACCAATGGAAGATCCCACGCCAGAACTATCCGCTTACGCGGCGGCCGGAGAAGAGTTACCGCCTTCAAAAACGCTTAACATCCGCATGACTACTCAGCGAGCTTCCTTGCACCTTATCCCTATAGCAGGATAAAGCCGCCAATTGCACTTTGAGCGAAGCCGCCGCCGCAAGGCCCTTCTGAAAACCATCCTGCAGAAAGGACAGAATCTGCAGAACCGATGCCTTCAAAGGAACACAGTCCCGCTCCGCACACCAAGCCTCAAAGATGCGCCACACTCTGACATATGCCAAGGAAGTAGACCTCCATCTCGCCTTCAGCAAGGTAAATATCACCGCTGCCGAATAACCTCTCGCTCTTAACTTCGCCCGCTCAATAGCCAGACCATAAGCGAGAATCGATCCACCTGGGGCATGCAGAGAGGTCCCTGGGTGAGCAGATCCTTGCGAATGGGAAGCTTCCAGGGCTGCCCCACCAAGAGTCTAAGTCCGCGTACCACGGTCTTCTCGGCCAATCCAGAGCAATTAGAACCACTCATCCCTTGTGCTGCGCTATGCGCTGTATCACCCGCCTGATCAACACCCACGGCAGAAAAACATACAACAGCTGGTCTTCTGGCCACTTTTGAATGAGAGCGTCTAGCCCTTCTGCCATCCTCTCTCTCCTTCTGCTGAAGAACCGATCGACTATTGCAGACTGAAAAGTCGCCATGAGATCCATTACCGGCGTCCCCCAGTGCTGTACTAACATCGCAAATACTTCTGGGTGGAGAGTCCACTCCCCCCGGGTCCACCCTTACTCGACTCAGAAAATTGGCCTCTATATTGTCCACTCTCACAACATGCGCCGCCGACAAGGCCTCCAGGTTCCTCTCGGCCCACTCGAACAAACGTTCCACTTCGGCCTCCAGCGCCACGCTGCTGGTGCCCCCTTGTCGATTTATGTATGCTACCGCCGTCGCGTTGTCCAAGAACACCCGAATGGCCTTTTTCTGAATAAAGGGGCACAACTCCTGGAGAGCCAGCGCCACCGCCCGCAACTCCAGTCTGTTTATCAACCATGACTTTTACAGGTCGGTCCACTGGCCTTGCACCAGGCGCCCCTGACAGTGGGCTCCCCAGCCGTACAGACTGGCATCTGACGTCAGAGAAACCCATGCGGGAGCTTCCAACGACATTCCTTTTTCCAGATCTCCGGGCCTCAACCACCAACGCAGTGCCAATCGAGTGTCTGGAGGACACGCCAACCACTGGGACAGAGAATCCCTTTGATGCGACCACCTTCTTAACAGGGCCCACTGTAACGGTCTTATGTGGGCTCGCGCCCACGGCACCACCTCTAGGGTCGCCGCCATAGTCCCCAAGACCTGCAGATACTCCGTGGGACAGCCTTGTTTGAGAAAACGACGCACCAAGTGCCTGAGACCCAGCACCCACTGCTGCGGCAGAAACACTCGCCCCACGCTCGTATCGAAACGGGCCCCGAGATACTCCAGGTTCTGAGACGGATCCAACCTGCTCTTTGCTGTGTTGACCATCCAACCGAGACTTTGCAATAGAGCTACCACCTTGGCTGTAGCCGCCACACTTTCCTCCCTGGACTTTGCTCTGATTAACCAATCGTCCAGATATGGGTGCACCAAGACACCTTCCTTCTGCAAGGCCGCCGCTACTACCACCATCACCTTGTGAAAGTTCGCGGCGCAGTTGCCAGGCCAAAGGGAAGCGCTTGAAACTGAAAATGACCCATCGGCACTGCAAACCTGAGGAATTTCTGATGCTCCCGGCGTATGGGAATGTGCAGATACGCCTCCGATAGGTCCAGGGACGTCAGAAATTCTCCTCTTCTCACCGCTACAATGACGGACCTGAGATTTTCCATCTGAAAATGAGATACGCGCAGACAGCGATTCACCTTCTTTAAATCCAGAATGGGAAGCCAAGTCCCTTCTTTCTTTGGTACTACGAAATAAATGGAGTATCGACCGCAACCTAATTGGTCTGCAGGAACCGGGACAATTGCTTTGAGCCGTAGAAGCCTTTGCACCGTCTCCTGCACTGCCTTGCGCTTTGCTTGAGCCCGGCACAGTGACCGAACGAAAGAATCGGACACTGGACTCTGGCTCTAGCGCATAACCTTCTCGCACCACCTCCAACACCCACCGATCGGACGTGAGCTGGGCCCAGGCAGGGTAAAAATCCCGTAGCCGACCCCCTACGGGAACTAGCTCCCCCTGGACCTCCCTGACTTCATTGTGGCTTTTTGAAGGAGGAGGACGAGGACGCAGCCGCAAAACCTCTGTTTGCTCCTCAAAACCCTCGACCCCCCTGGGATCTACTAGGGAAGCGACCTCGCTGGAATTGGCTCCCCCTTGGAAGATTGAAGCGACGGAAGTCCCGCTGCTGCCCCCGAGGCCCGGGAGCCAAGCGGCTCTGTTTCTGCTTGTCCTCTGGCAACCTAACGCCCTTTGACTCCCCTAAATCTTTAACCAACTTTTCCAAATCTTCACCAAAGAGCGGCTTTCCACGGAAGGGGAGCTTACTCAACCTTGCTTTGGAAGAACCATCCGCTGCCCAATTTCGCAGCCAAAGACACCTTCTCCCTGCAACCACCGAAGCCATACTCTTTGCTAAACCCCGGATCAGGTCATAATGAATGTCGGCGAGATACGCCACCCCGGACTCCAATCTAGATGCCTCTTCGGACACTTCTCCCAAATTGTCGCACTGGACTCGCTGCGCCCACCGCAAACAGGCTCTCGCTACCCAGGCTCCACAAATGGACGCCTATATTGACAATGCATTAGCCTCGAAAATCTGTTTTAGCAACGTTTCCAGTTTGCGTTCTTGTGCATCTTTAAGCGCTGCTGCACCTTCTACCGGGATAGTAGTTTTCTTGGTCACCACTGAAACAGCCGCATCCACCCTGGGAGCCTCAAATAACTCTCGGTCCTGATCCAAAATAGGTTACAGCCTTGCCATAACCCTAGAACCTTTAAGAGTGGCTACTGGCATATCCCATTCCTCCTGAATCATCTCCTTAAACACCCTATGCACCTGGAAAGCCCTCTGAGTTTTCCAAAATGCCTGTAGCAGCGGATCCTCAAGGGTAGCGTCTTCCACCAGCCCTGCGTCCGGCATATTAAGAGGTTTCAGAGACTCTGCAATGAGCGCCGGGAGCTCTTCTCTACGAAAAACCCTAACTAATCGTGCCTGATCTTCCTGTTCTCTAATCTCACCTTCCTCTACATCCTCCAGGTCCCTTTCTATGTCCGCCTCCTCTGACCGGACGTCCTCCGAGACGATGGAAGGAGCTAGAAGATCTTTACTGGGCCTGGCCTTTTTGGCACTGATGCCAGACGCTGCTGCTGAGAAAGGCGAAGACGGCCTCTTCTGCCCCAGTGCAGACCCTGAGGTACTTGCTGCGGGCGTTCCCTGAGCGCCCGCTAGTGTCCTTTGGAGCAGCGCCATGAAATCTGATGCAAAAATCGCTGCCAGATTGCCCGCTACAGGCTGCTGAGAGAACTGAGGCGCCGTCGCTGAAAGTTGTGATAAGGAAGCTTATCATAGCTCAGGAAGGAGCTATAGAAAAGGTGAAGTGACTCTGAACAAGCAACTTGTCAGTTCTGGTAGAAATAAGAAAACAGAATTTTGCCATAAAAGACTACCAGTCCCAGAATGCACCAGGTTTCCAACAGCCATTAGAGGAGCTGAAGTGGGGAAACGTGTTCATTCAGGAGGGCTATGAGGTAATCCCTAAGCACTCATCTCAAAGGGCAGGGCCTGATTCAGCACAGCTGCGCTGTATTAGGGAGGAGCACTCATCTAAGCAGAATAAGAGTAGAGTTTATTCTACAGATGACCATCTTCATGATCACCTTGGATATCCAGAGAATGATCATCAGTTTCATCTGAAGGATCATCAGAAGCAGAAGCCAAACCGGACAGACAGAGAGGCAAGGAAACCCTCTGGAAGAAAGAGGAGAAAAGCCTTTGAGAGGTCTAGAAGAGTCCAAAGCAGTACGATACTGGGAGGTATTCCAAGGGCCAGAATACACCATTGGACTGGGGAAAGCCAGAGGAATGGTGCTGCAGAGATAGGAATCACCAGAGGCTACCTGTGAGGGAGACGGCTGCACGTGGAAGGGACCCTAAGAGCCGTGCCAGAAGGTATGTGAAGAGAGATCCAGTGTCCAGGGATCTGGATTGGAAGGCTGGACATAAGAACTGGACTACATACTGGCCAGGCTATATAGAGAGGAACTCTAACAGCAATGGAAGCTCAGGTATGAACACTGATCTATGCCCTAGCTATAACGTTGAAAGACAGCAGGGAAACAAGTATTCTCCTGAAAGTGCTCCATTGAGAGATTCATCTGTGCCAATCCATGATATTGAACCCATGCTTGTTGAACAAGGGGGAATAATAGCAGATGAAGATCCTGTTTACATGGACTGCTCTCTATCTAAACTCCGTTGGTAACTTTCTGTTATAAAGTACAGCAACCATCACAAAGAAATATAAACTTGTTCTTTAATCTACTCAGAAAAGCTCCTGAAGCAGGATTTGACCCACACAGTAGAAAGCAAGCCAGCTAAGGGGTTTCAGCTGGATAACTGCTAGCAATTAAGCCTTACCTAATTGCTTGTGAGCTAGGAGAGAATCACTTCTGAATTTGTGTGGGAAGTAATCAGAAGTTAACCTGAAAAGAACAGTTTTTTTTCTTTCTTTGTGGCTTTTCCTTTGTTAGATATATGCTAAGAAAACATTAGCTAATTGCCTGACAAGTTTAAAGGTTGTTTTCCTGATTTTGATTTTGACTTTGTTTTTCCAAGTGAACACTGAAAGCAAGTAACCTGATTTATGTGCTACCAAGCATATCTGTGTTGGGAGAAATAACCCCATAAATAAATATCTTATTGGCTTTACCCAAGAGCACAACTAAATTATTGTCAGCAGCTGTGTCTGGTGTGAATGAACTACATTGCCCACAATACCTTGCAAATCATATAGATATATGCACTTGCCAAGACTGTGAAGATTCTCACCCAGGCAGCCGTCTGACAAATGGCGTAGTTTTTCGGATTGCTTTTGCACAAAGGGGATTTACTTGCTGAGGATTACAACTAAAGTTCAAGTTTAAAGCTGGAAAAAAAGATTTTCCCTCAACTGCACTTTGGAGGAGAAGTGGATGTCCCAGGAGGAAAAGATCCTGTGCAGAGCTGGATTCATCACTGAGACAAGGTAATAAGTACCTGGGCATGTCTAGTGGTGGATGGGAGTAAGCACAGGGGTAATTGAAAAAAAAAGTGTAGAAAAAAAAACACCTGTTTGGAAGGTGGTGCACTGTGGTTTTTTTTCTTTGTATTTTCTTACAGGGTTCAAGATGGATTCAAGGGAACTAGCTGAGTGGATGGCAGCCCAGTTCAGCAGGCAGCAGGAGCTAGCACAGCAGGCTCAGGACACTGCTATGAGAGCCTTAATGGACCAGCAGAGGCCAGTGCTTGATCTGGTGCAAGCCCTAGTTCAACTGCAGAACCAAAGTGGAACTGATGCAAGACCAGCAGTAAATACTGGTACACCACATGTGGACAGTGTGGGACTCAATAAAGGGATTGGGGCATTTAGTTTTGGGAAGCTAACTCCAGATGATAATGTTGATGATTTTCTAGAGTCTTTTGAAAGAGTGGCACAAGCATTAGCATGGCCAGAGACCCAGTGGGCAGTAAGGCTGGCAGCCTCATTAACTGGAGAGGCGCTTGCAGCTTACAGAGCAATGCCAGCAGCCCAGGCTTTGAATTATAAGGATGTAAAGGCTGCTATTAGGGATCGCCTAGGGTTGTCTATTTCAGAGTATAGGCGAATGTTTAGAGCTACTACATTGAGAGTGGGTGAGACACCCAGGGCTCTGAGTCAGAGAATCAGAGGTTTAGCTGTAAAATGGTTGTAGCCTGAGCAAAAGACGGTAGAAATGTTATTAGATATTATAATGCTTGAACAATTTATGTCTGGGGTGTCTAAAAATTTGCACACTTTCCTTATACAGCAAAATTGCCAAAATCTTGGAGAGGCAACCATGCTAGCAGAGAGATTCTTGGAAGCCACGCAGGCTTGCCATAGAATGGGTGGCCCTCTGAAGATTGGTGCTGAGGCTAGATGTGCTGTATCAGAAAAGAGAATAATTAAAAATGTTTCTGAAAATGAATGTACTGTATCAAACCAATGACACAGTGGAATAGAAAGAAATGTTTCAAGTGTGGAAAATGGGGACATTTAGAAAAGAGATGCCAGACACACACTAGCTTAGTGGGTGTGGATTTAAAACAGCCCAAAGAAGGATTTATTTTGATGGTTGATGTGCAAGGAATTACCATAAATGCTCTGTTAGACTCTGGGGCAGACCAGAGTATGATGTCAAAAAGGCTTTGGAAGAGGATAGAGGCCCAAGAAGGATTTGTGCCTAGAACCCCTGAAAGCCAAGTTCACATCAGATGCATCCATGGTGCTGCAACATCATATCCCACCTATAGGCTAAAGGTTAAGTGCCTGGGGGAACAAGAGGAAGTCCTGTTAGCAGTGGTGCCTAGGCTACCCTTTGATTTGGTTCTAGGAAGAGACTGGCCAAGATTTAAGTAGGGTCTAGTGGAAGGACTAGGAAAGAAGGAGGGAGAAGGTTTAATGGTAATAGCTCCCGGGCCTTTATTTGGAAGTCCTCAGACCCCAGCTAAAAATATGGTTAAGCGTCCAGAAGACCAAGCTACCCCAAAGCAGACATTCGTCCTAAAGTACCATAGGGTCACAGAGAAGGCCCAAGCTCCTAAGCGGGCAACCCCTCAAGCTGCTGGGTTTGACCTGTGCAGCATAGAAAATGTGATTGTACCTAGCCAAGGGAGAGCCCTGGTGGACACTGGTCTCCAAGTGGAAATACCTATTGGATGCTATGGGAGAGTAGCCCCAAGGTCCGGATTAGCCCTTAAATATTTCATCGATGTGGGTGCGGGAGTAATTGATCCCGATTACAGGGGCAATATTAAAGTTCTGTTGTTTAATTTTGGACAGAATGATTATCACGTAAAGACAGGAGACAGAATTGCCCAATTGATCTGTGAGAGGCTGGGTTTTCCACCTGTGGAGGAGGTCACATCCCTGGAGAATTCTGAACGTGGAACCAAAGGCTTTGGTTCTACTGATGTCAAAGGGGTTAAAAGCCTAGCTGCCACCTGTGCCCGAGAGAGGGAGGTGAATGAAGAGGAAGATTTGGGACCCCAGGTATATGATTGTAAAGAAAAATCAGAGCCCCAAATAGGTGAGGACCTGACAGTGGTACAACAGGAAGAAATTAGGAAATTGCTTAAAGAATTCCCAGATGTGTTGACACCCATACCTGGGGAGACACATTTGGTTGCCCATGAAATAATAACTCCACCTGGGAAATTAGTTCGTCAAAGGCCATACCGCTTGCCTGAAGCCAAGAGACAGGAAGTAGTGGCACAAGTCCAGGAGATGTTGGACATGGGAGTAATAGAGGAGTCAAAGAGTCCCTGGAATAGCCCCATAGTCCTGGTGCCGAAGCCTGATGGATCTTTAAGATTTTGTATTGACTTCCGGCAGGTAAACGCCATATCAGTTTTTGATGCATATCCAATGCCAAGAATTGAAGAGCTGTTGGACCAGCTGGGACAGGCTCAATACTTAACCACCCTTGATATGACAAAAGGATATTGGCAAATCCCTCTAACCAGGGAGTCGAAGCCGAAGACTGCGTTCAGCACCCCCGTTGGCCTTTTCCAGTTCAAGAGGATGCCTTTCGGACTGCATGGAGCAGCGGCTACCTGCCAAAGGTTAGTGGATCAGGTACTTCGACCCCACCAAAATTATGCTTTTGCATATATGGATGATGTCATAATCCATAGTAACACCTGGGCGGAGCATCTGAAGAGGATCAGGGCAATCTTGTGCTCCATGAAGCAAGCGGGAATCACTTTAAACCCGAAGAAGTGTGCCTTTGCAAATAGGGAGGTAAAATACCTGGGCCACCTAGTGGGAAGAGGAAAAATTAAACCTCTAATGAGTAAAGTAGATAGCATCAGGAATTTTCCTCCTCCAACAACAAAGAAACAACTAAGAAGTTTCTTAGGACTTATTGGATACTACCGCAGGTTTATACCGCAATTCGCAGAGAAAAGTGCAATTTTCACGGATATGCTGCGGAAGAATTGTCCAAACCAGCTAAAGTGGACACCTGAAGCTGAAAAAGCGTTTTCAGTCTTAAAAGGAAAATTGTGTACAGGACCGGTACTGAAAGGGGTGGACTTCAAGAAACCCTTTCTGGTTCAAACGGATGCATCGGACGTAGGGCTAGGAGCGGTTCTATCCCAGTGTCACGAAGGGGAGGAGCATCCTGTAATGTACCTGAGCAGGAAGTTGTCACCGGCTGAACAAAAGTATTCCACAATAGAAAAAGAATGTTTAGCTATCAAGTGGTCAGTGGAGGCGTTAAGGTTTTACCTTACAGGGAGAAAGTTCCAGTTGGTCACGGACCATGCCCTACTTAAGTGGTTGCAGCAAATGAAAAACTACAATGCCAGGCTGACACGCTGGTACATGGCCTTACAGGCTTTTGATTTTCAAGTTGAACATCGTGCTGGGAAGTTACACAAGAATGCGGATGCCCTTTCCCGTATTACGGACTGTAGAGAAGAAGTTTCACCAGTGACACCAGTCCGTAATAACTTAAGCAGGGGGGTATGTGATAAGGAAGCTTATCATAGCTCAGGAAGGAGCTATAGAAAAGGTGAAGTGACTCTGAACAAGCAACCTGTCAGTTCTGGTAGAAATAAGAAAACAGAATTTTGCCATAAAAGACTACCAGTCCCAGAATGCACCAGGTTTCCAACAGCCATTAGAGGAGCTGAAGTGGGGAAACGTGTGTTCAATCAGGAGGGCTATGAGGTAATCCCTAAGCACTCATCTCAAAGGGCAGGGCCTGATTCAGCACAGCTGCGCTGTATTAGGGAGGAGCACTCATCTAAGCAGAATAAGAGTAGAGTTTATTCCACAGATGACCATCTTCATGATCACCTTGGATATCCAGAGAATGATCATCAGTTTCATCTGAAGGATCATCAGAAGCAGAAGCCAAACCGGACAGACAGAGAGGCAAGGAAACCCTCTGGAAGAAAGAGGAGAAAAGCCTTTGAGAGGTCTAGAAGAGTCCAAAGCAGTACGTATACTGGGAGGTATTCCAAGGGCCAGCATACACCATTGGACTGGGGAAAGCCAGAGGAATGGTGCTGCAGAGATAGGAATCACCAGAGGATACCTGTGAGGGAGACGGCTGCACGTGGAAGGGACCCTAAGAGCCGTGCCAGAAGGTATGTGAAGAGAGATCCAGTGTCCAGGGATCTGGATTGGAAGGCTGGACATAAGAACTGGACTACATACTGGCCAGGCTATATAGAGAGGAACTCTAACAGCAATGGAAGCTCAGGTATGAACACTGATCTATGCCCTAGCTATAACGTTGAAAGACAGCAGGGAAACAAGTATTCTCCTGAAAGTGCTCCATTGAGAGATTCATCTGTGCCAATCCATGATATTGAACCCATGCTTGTTGAACAAGGGGGAATAATAGCAGATGAAGATCCTGTTTATATGGACTGCTCTCTATCTAAACTCCGTTGGTAACTTTCTGTTATAAAGTACAGCAACCATCACAAAGAAATATAAACTTGTTCTTTAATCTACTCAGAAAAGCTCCTGAAGCAGGATTTGACCCACACAGTAGAAAGCAAGCCAGCTAAGGGGTTTCAGCTGGATAACTGCTAGCAATTAAGCCTTACCTAATTGCTTGTGAGCTAGGAGAGAATCACTTCTGAATCTGTGTGGGAAGTAATCAGAAGTTAACCTGAAAAGAACAGGGTTTTTTTTCTTTCTTTGTGGCTTTTCCTTTGTTAGATATATGCTAAGAAAACATTAGCTAATTGCCTGACAAGTTTAAAGGTTGTTTTCCTGATTTTGATTTTGACTTTGTTTTTCCAAGTTAACATTGAAAGCAAGTAACCTGATTTATGTGCTACCAAGCATATCTGTGTTGGGAGAAATAACCCCATAAATAAATATCTTATTGGCTTTACCCAAGAGCACAACTAAATTATTGTCAGCAGCTGTGTCTGGTGTGAATGAACTACATTGCCCACAATACCTTGCAAATCATATAGATATATGCACTTGCCAAGACTGTGAAGATTCTCACCCAGGCAGCCGTCTGACAAAGTGCACTAACCGCAGGCTCAGTAGCTGGTAGGGATGGGAGACTTGGCTCAATCAGGTCCTCCAAGACCTCCTGACCTCTAGCCTCAACTAGGAACCACCTCCCTGGCCTCCACTTCTGGAGCGCATCCCCTACATACACCTTCCTGTGAGAATGAACTCCTCTTAGCCCCACACAATAGGCAAAGTTGTTTGGAAGGCATGCTGCCCTGGCCCAAGCACTCAGCAAAATCCCCCCAAAGAAAACTTTTTTTTTTTTTTTTTACATCAGCGTCTTCAGCGGCGCTCCCCCACCTAAGCCCTGAAGAAACCAATGAAAAAACGAAGCTCCTAAGCTGAGCTAGGAAGCGCCAAGCCCCCAACTTGCAGCCGGCGATCTTCCCGCCCTCAGCACACGCGGTGTGGCCTGCTTCCTCTAACAAGCTGTTTCCCGCCGAAAACTGCCTTCGTAGCTGCCGATCCGCTAACGGATCGTTTGCAATTGCCCCCTTTTGCTATTCTCTCGTTTCTTACCTGCATAGCAGACTTTAACTGCTCTTCACCTGTGAAAGCCCCGCACAGCACGAACACAGCCGCGGTTGAATCTCAGAGCTGTCAGTGCCGGCAGGCAATTACCTCTGCACTCAAGGCGCTCCGAAAGATGCCGGCTCCTGTCCCTTCACTACCGGGACGGTAACCAGCAGATGATCCTCTCCCCGAAGTCACCGAAACCCCAACTCTGGCTCCTGACTGTCCCCCGTAGAAACTACAGCGAGGGGGAGGGAGCAGAAGACCTCAGGGCAAAATGAAAGCAGTTTACCCAGCCAACTGTAAGTAAAGAAAACAAATGCTTTTCAATGCGATTTCCTTCCTCTTTTTTGAATTTCCTTTCTACCTCTACTTAATCGTTCCTCTAGTGAGCCCTGAAATTCCTGGGCTCACCACCTCACTAGCTGCTTTGGAGACTGATAAACTGGTGTGAGGAGGCGGTGCCAGCCCTTATATACCGTTGACATCACAGCACTGAAGTTTCTCAGTCTCTAAAGCTGCTAGATGAGGTTGACAATCCCAGAGATTCCGGGACTAGACTGGAGGGACGATCAGGAAAGCACATATAAAATGAACCATTGCTTGAGAAAGTACTTCAAAGGAACAAAATCTAAAACCTTGGTAAAAAAACTTATAAAGTGAAAGAGCGATTACTCACAGGAGGCAATGTGTAACTCAAAGTCTTTAAAAAGACTCCATACAGAGTGCTGCAGACAATGCTGGTATGGTACTAGATCCCAAAGCCAGGGGGACCAGGAGGAACATCAGAATGGGAAATATCAAATGCCAGGGTACCAGGGAGACAAATACAGATAAAATTTAGTGCATGGATAATAAATAAACACGGAAACAAGTAATCAAAGAAGTTTTTTATATAAAAAAAAGAGAAGAACAGAGGACTCTTGGGATAAAAATCAAAATAAAAAACTAGAAGGGGGTGGAAGACATATCCCAATTGTGCTATGTGCTCATCATTCAACTGCAGTAAAAAAGGCTGAGCAATATATGTGATATATTGTGGATGGAGACAATGATTGTGAATTATTAGTACAAGAACATGTTCAGCGGGTTGAACCGGAGCCATGACCAAGCAGTGGTGTTATTCGCTGCAACTCTGATGAAAAAAGAAATACTTGGAATGATTATAATTGTATTCCTAATATAAAAGTATTTCTAAACAGATAAAAACAGTAAACGGGGGATAGTGATATTATACCTTAAGAGCTGGTGCTGATTGTTTGTTACAACAATGAAACCGCGCCGCGGGGAAGGCAACAATATCACGATATATCAAAATTGATTAATAAATCTTTTAAACAGCGATTGATATATCGTGTTATTGTTGTCTTATGAATTTTACATTCATGTTTTACCCTATCATAGTTTTAACATTATTTGTTAAAGTCCATACTGTTTGACTTTTAATGTTAATAAGAATGTATTGTTTATTTATTTATTGACTTAATATTTTTTATATTTTTGTTGTTGCCTATTGTTTATCTGATTTTCTCAATGTTAATATTATGGGGTATGTTTACTAAACCGTCTTAACGTGCGCTCTGCGATGTTATCGCGTGATAAGGTACCTTATCGTCCGATGAAAGCGCCTTACTGGGTGATAAGGTACCTTAGCGCGCGATAACGCATGCAGCGGCGCAAACGAGCGCTGAAGGTGGAGAAAGGCTCCCCAGGGGCGGAGAGAAGGGGTCAATGGGTGGAGAGTGGTAGGGGGGAGGCTCCCCGCACACTAATGCTGTGAAATCCGAGGCTCAAAACTAACGCCAGTGAAACCCTGGCGTTAGAGCTGATTTAAAGGGAAAAGAAACCATTTCCGTCAGCAATGTACAGCAAAACCAGGGAAACCTACAAAAAGTGATAAGTGTGATACATGTGCACGGAACAAAAGGGCAAATAAACTTTGAAAATGTACAGAAGAAAATGTAAAAATAAAATAACCAAGCTGGCCAATAGTGATATCAATGGGAAACATCAAAAAACACTCCCAAGAAAGCTCCCAAAAAAAAGAAATGAATTTTGGAAGGGTCTATGCTCCGTCCCCATACAAGGTGAATGAGCCCACAGTGTAATTGCGCGGAGCAGGGTTTCCTACTCCATTGGCCAGGTTTCCTATGGTGTGCACATGTTCCACAACAGCAGGGCGGGCATGTCGGAACGGGCAACTGGACAGATGCTGGAAAAGGGGACACAGAGGGCTGCAGGTGGCACATGCTGTGGTGCAGCTGGGCCACAGTGCGGACTAGGGTGATGCCTAGCTGGCCCATAGAAATGCTGAAACAGTAGAGCAGCCAGACAGCAACTGCTGAGGGCCCAACATGGGCACGAGTGTGCTCCCCACAGAGTCACAGGGGATAGTACCCAGCAGGTACCCCGAAGGGCACGGAACATTGGTATTCGGTGCTGGGGGGAAGCGTGGAAAGCTATGCAGGCACCCCTACCCCAGTACCCGCACCATAGGCAGCTGCCTACCCGCACACTGGATGGCCTGAGACTGCGTTCCACCAGCACCACCAGCAGAAGGGCATGTCAGCAGGGTGGCAGAGGGATACTGGTGGTAGAGGGGGCAGTGGCAGCTGCCCAGAGCAGACCGTGGCCTAGCCCTGTTTAGGTGGGTGCCGTGTACTGCAACAGACAGGCTCTGTCTGACAGTCATGGTATCTCCAGGGAATGCACTGTCTCTGTGGCAACACAGTGGTGCAGTGCACACAGCCAGTGTGTTCAGAAGCAGAAGGTCACAGGTTCAAGTCCCAGCTGTGGTTCCTGCCAACCCAGTCCCCATATTTTACCCACTACTAAAACGAGCTAATACAGACAGAACCTTTATTGCAGATGACGTAAACATGCCCCAAACACCTACATTTTACCCTACAGAGCACAGACACCATAAACATGCGCATTACCTAGAGCAGAGTCTCCCAAATGCAGTCCTGGAGGGCCAAACACCATTCAGGTTCCATGCTGTCTCTAATAAAGATGCCTGTGCTGCATTTCTATGTGCCGCCCCCATGGTATGCAGATGTATCTCATGCATATTCATGAGGAACAGTATGAAAACCCGAACAGTGTCTGGCCCACCAGGACTGGAGTCGGGAACCTCTGCCCTAAAGCAGCGGCCAACAGGGGCAGACACACCCGCACCCACAGGCTCCATTATCCAATGCCTCCTGGAGAGGCAGGATGTTGGGCCCTGCGTGCATCTCCCAATACTAGCACTTGCATACCTTAGCAATGCCACCCTAAACCTGGGAATACGGTACACAGCTATCAAAAGGTTGCTATTATTACTGGCAGATAGCAATTCCGAGGTTAAGTACAATTTTCTGAGTGAGCTGCATCATAGCAACCTTTCTGATGTCTGTGGAGTGTGCTACAGGTCTTGTGTCTGACAGTGTTTACCACCCTGGGGGGTGACCCCAACAGTATTGCGTACCATAGCCATGCCTGCACTGTACCCAGGACTGGTACGGTGGCCAGGGCTGCCAAACATCTCTATAGTTGCACAATGCTGGCATAGGTGTGGGGAGTGTGTGTCTGTCTATCCAGTGTGTGGTGGCTGCAAACACCCTCCACAGCCCACACTGCTAGCACTGTTGCCAGTATTGGCCTGCCAATGTGCATAATGAGGAGCAAGGTACCATGGGAATAGCCAGGATAGGGTGGCGTGGCCTGAATTCATCTGTACATAGCATAGGGCAATGGCTCGGACACTGTAGTGGCCGGCCACCACCTGCACGGACAGGGTGGCCACAGCATGTCTTGCTGGGAGGTCACTCTCACCCTGACTGAGCAGTGACCATGGCATGGCTAGGTTCCCCCATAGTGCTATATAGTATTTCTCTTGTGATATTTATGGGTTCTCTTTTGGGGGCCCAATCACTGACTTATCTGCTTGGTGTGTATGCTGACATCCCAGTTCTGGGTACATGCATCTCCTCCAGGAACATGCACTATGGACTAGCTAGCAGACTGTCTGCAGCTAGTATGTGTCTTGCTGGAACACCTTGCAGGGTGCAGCGGCTGGAGGCTTGCTGCTGGAGAATATCAGATAGTGGTGGGGGACAACTGTGCATTTCCAGGCCTACTGTTTGTCTGCTATTGCTTTATGGATGTGTACAGCTCTGCATTGCCTGCCCTGTAGGGTGTCTGTTCCCTAGCAGGACTGGGGTTGATGGTCCCCTCTACTGCCACCATTGCAGGGAGGTAGAATGTGGATCTGTTGGTGGGCGATCCTGTTCCTTCTCGTCTCTCCGGGCCAGTCCAGGAACAAGAGGGTTGTCAATTTTCTCCAGCAACTGAGGACTGAAAAACTGAAGTTTTGCAGAGGTGGTATCTGGCTCCCCCTGCTGGCCAACCCTCAGTCTTTCAGTCCTCAGCAACTGGAACGGACGGAATCCTGGCTGGCTCCCGAGAAAGCCCTTTAGAGTGGAGAGATTTTTTTCTTTCTTTCTTTATTTTGCTTTCAGGCAGTGATTATGAGGAAAGAGCCCTAGCAGGGTTCACCTCCACAAATTTATTTTGCTGACTTTCATTAAGAAACGGAGCTGCTTAAGCAGAGCCTGCGTTTCTCAGCAGCTCCGGTTACCGGTAGAGGAAGCAGAGAGGTGCTGGGAGCCCCAGAAACCATCCTGCCGACCTCGGGCTTAAGTTTCCTCGCCCACTAGCAGTGAGGGAGAGTAACTTGGCAGAAGTCTTACTTCCCAGCTTTGTTTGAGGTATGTTGGGCACTTTTTAATCTTGTCGGGCAAACCGCGATGTTCGGCAGGGTTTCTTTGTGGTCGGCGTTTCCTCTTGTCTCGCGCTGATTACTACTGTGCCGGGTTATTTTTCAGTTTTTGCTAACTTTTTCTTTTCGGGAAGTCATTTCTACTTCGGTTTTGGGGTACTTTATTTTTTTTTCGTTCTCCTGTTTGGCGGTGATGGAAAGTACCTCAGAGGGCTGCCCTCAGGGCGGTTTAGAATTGGCGGGAACGTCAGCCATTACAGTTTCCGCTCCTGTTCTATCAGCTCAGGAAAAGCCCGTGAAACGGAGAGCCAAGTCCAAAAGACAAGAACAGGTGGGGAAAGCTCCTCCACCTTCTCTGTCTGAAGCTCAGAAAGGGTTAGAATCGTTTTTTTCTGCTGATTTTATTTTGGCTCTCCATCAGGCTTATTGTTTAAAGTGGCAACAAGCTCAGGTGAAGGGCTCTGTCACTGGATCCGGGCAAAGCTTACAGAATCAGCCCCCCCCCCTTTGGATCCAGGTGAAGGTTCCTCTAGATTGGCACAAGGACCAGAGGTTAGTGCAGATAAGGCTGCTCAGCATGTCTCGGAGCTCCCAGGTCTGGAGGAGGGCGAACTCCTCTCTGATTCCGGTTTGGACTGGACTGCGGATTTAGATGAGGCTGAGTTAGGATCCAGTGAGGATCCCAATCTGTTTAGGGTTTTTAGAAAGGAGGAGTTAAGTCCACTTATTGCCCAAACTTTATCAGCCTTGAATATTCCTTTGCCAGCGGCTCAGGAAGAGCTTTTAGAAGATCCTCTTCTCCAGGGTTTTAAGACGGAGCAGAGGTGTTTCCCTGTGCACAGAGTCATGAAACAGATGGTTGAATCTGAGTGGGAATGTCCAGAGGCTTCTTTGAGAGGAGCATGGGCGATTGGCCGGTTGTATCCTCTGCCGCATGAGGAACAAGAGTTACTGAAGATGCCTAAGGTGGATGCCTTAGTCTCAGCGGTCACCAAGAAAACTACTATTCCTGTGGAGGGCGGCGCGGCTCTCAAAGATTTGCAGGATAGGAAATTGGAAACCTTGTTAAAACAGGCTTTTGACTCTTCCGCACTGTCGCTGCGGGAGGCTATCTGTGGAGTGTTTGTCTCCTGGGCCTCCATTTGTTGGATCCAGGGAGACTCTCTCCCCCGATCGGAGCAGGACGAAGGCGCAAAGCTAGAGTCGGCGGCAGCTTACCTAGCAGATACCTTCTACGATCTGGTGCGGATTTCGGCGAAGTCCATTGCTACGGTAGTTGCAGCTTGGAGATTTCTTTGGTTGAGAAATTGGGCGGCAGACGCCTCTTCCAAGGCGCGGCTCAGTAAGCTACCATATAAGGGTTCGCTGCTGTTTGGGGCAGCGTTGGAGAAGATTGTCAAGGATCTTGGTGATTCTAAAGGCGGTCGACTTCCAGAGGACCGACCAAAATCTCAAAAGCCCAGCAATTTGCACAGGGGTGCCTCTCGGGAATTTTGCAGATTCCGAGGTTCCCGTTTTGCCCTGTACCAAAGGGGTCGCTTTGCGGCCAGGGGTCAGTCCTTTTGGGGGGTGTGAGGCTTCGGTAGAGGTTACTTCGGAGCCCAGCAAAATACTGCAAAAAAACCCCAATGAAGTACGGTTGGTCCAGGCGGAACTCCCGGTGGGGGGACGGCTTCAAGCCTTCCTTTCCGTCTGGGCCACCATAACTTCCGACCAGTGGGTCCTGGAGATTATCCGCGACGGCTATTCTCTCGAATTCGCTCGTCCGCTAGCGGATGCTTTCGTGGTGTCTCCATGTGGTTCGGGGGTAAAGCAAGCAGCGGTTGCGGATACCCTTCGGCGGTTGATACGTCTGCAGGCGGTTGATACGTCTGCAGGCGGTTGTTCCGGTTCCTCCAAACCAGTTAGGGTTCGGTCGATACTCAATTAATTTTGTCGTGCCCAAGAAGAAGGGGTCTTTTCGACTTATTCTAGATCTAAAGAACGTGAACCGCTGCTTAAGAGTTCCGCATTTTCGCATGGAGACCCTTCGGTCGGTTATTCAGTCAGTTCAACCAAACGAAGTCTTAACGTCCATAGATCTCACAGAGGCTTATCTTCATATCCCCATAAGATCAGAGCACCAGAAATTTCTACGCTTTGCGGTGCACATGGGACATTTCCAGTTTCGGGCTTTACCGTTTGGCCTGGTGACAGCGCCACGCACCTTCACGAAAGTAATGGTGGTGGTAGCAGCAGCCTTAAGAAGGGAGGGCGTTCTCGTACATCCCTATCTCGACGACTGGCTAATTCGAGCACCATCCGTGTCGGACTCTCTGTCGGCTACGGCGAGGGTGGTGAATCTTCTGGAGCAACTGGGTTGGGTGATAAACCAAGCCAAAAGTCAGTTGCAGCCGGTCACGCGCCTCCTGTACTTGGGAGCAATTTTCGATACTGCTTTAGGGGCGGCTTTTCTGCCGGAGGGCAGAGTGCAGAAGATTTTGTCGCAAGTGCAAAACTTCTTGCGTCTCAAAGCACCGACAGCATGGCGTTATCTGCAGCTCCTGGGGTCCATGGCGGCGGCGTTGGATCTGGTACCATGGGCAAGGGCCCACATGCGGCCGTTACAACAGGCCTTGCTTTCCAGATGGTCTCCTCAAGAGCATCCTCTGGACTGCAAGTTGCCCAGTTTACCCAATGTCTCCATAAGTCTTCAGTGGTGGTTGGATCCCGTTCACTTACGAGCTGGAGTTCCCTTATGCCAGCCGGACTGGGTGCTAGTGACTACGGATGCCAGCCTCACGGGCTGGGGGGCTCATTGTCAGGCGACTTTTGCTCAAGGGGTTTGGCCACCTGAGTTCGAGGATTGTTCCATCAACCTGTTGGAGCTCAAAGCAGTTTCGTTGGCTCTTCGAGAATTTCTTCCTCTTCTCAAGCGAAAGGCAGTGCGAGTGTTTTCCGACAATGCGGTAACGGTCTCCTATATCAACAGGCAAGGCGGCACGGGGAGTGCAGTGTTGCTGGCGGAGAGTCAGCAGCTGATGTCCTGGGCGGAGGAGCATCTGGGGGCCTTGTCGGCGGCGCATGTAGCAGGTCGGGACAATGTCCAAGCCGACTTCCTCAGCCGGCACGTGGTGGATCCCGGAGAATGGGAATTGAACGCCGCAGTGTTTCACGAATTGACTCTCAGGTGGGGTCAGCTGGTGATGGACCTCATGGCCACCTTCGACAATGCCAAAGCGCTTCGATTTTTCAGCAGGCGCAGGGAGCGCATGTCGGAGGGTCTCGACGGCCTAGCTCAGCCGTGGCCATGCAGGGGACTTCTTTATGTGTTTCCTCCATGGCCAATGGTCGGCAGAGTTGTTCAACGGATAGCGCGTCATTGTGGTCGAGTAATTCTCATTGCGCCAGATTGGCCCAGGAGAGCGTGGTATGCAGATCTAGTTCGCCTTCTCATAGACAGTCCCTGGAAGCTGCCCTCACGAGCGAACCTGCTGGTTCAGGGGCCTCTGCTCATGTCGGATGTGGATCGCTTCTCTCTTACGGCTTGGCTCTTGAAAGGCACAGGTTAATGCATAGAGGATATTCGGCTTCGGTTATGGCTACTTTGTTGCAGGCCAGGAGACGGTCCACGTCCCTGGCTTATGTCCGAGTTTGGTGAGTTTTTGAGACTTGGTGCGCAGGCCGGAACCTCCGTCCGCGCGGCGTCTCTGTACCGCACGTATTGGCCTTCTTGCAGGATGGGCTGGATAAGGGGTTGGCCCTTAGTACCCTCCGGGTTCATTTAGCAGCCCTTTCGTGTTTTCAGGGCACTGTGAAAGGGACTCGACTGTCGGCTCATCCAGATGTCCTTCGATTCCTGAGGGCGATCCGGAATATTCGTCCACCTCTTCGTCCCGTGGTTCCACCTTGGGATTTGAACCTCGTTCTTGAGGCTTTGGCGCGGCCTCCTTTTCATCCGGCTAAGGACATTTCGCTCAGAGAGCTCTCTTGGAAGGCTGCCTTCCTGGTAGCCTTGTGATCGGCTAGACGCATTTCGGATCTCCAAGCTCTTTCCTGTAGGGCCCCGTATCTGCAGTTTTCGGAGGAGAGAGTCCTCTTGCGGACGGTGCCTTCGTTTCTTCCGAAGGTGGTGTCCACTTTCCATATCAATCAAGCTATTTCGCTTCCCACCTTTAGAAACGTGGACGGTCTCCCTACTGATGCTGTTCTGGAAAACTTGGATTTGGGTAGATTGCTCAAGAGATACCTTAGAAGAACTAAACCTTTCCGCAGAACAGAAAGATTGTTTGTGCTGTTTGGAGGGCCTTGGAAAGGGGAGGCAGCTTCCAAGGCATCCATTGCTAGATGGGTAAAACAGGCAATAGTGGCGGCCTATCAAGCAGATGGGAAGCCACCTCCAGAAGGGCTTCGAGCTCATTCTACTCGGAGCCAAGCGACTTCTTGGGCCAAATATGCTTTGGTTCCGCCTGCGGATATTTGTCGGGCGGCTACATGGTCGTCGCTCCACACGTTCGCTAAGCATTACAGATTGGATGTTGGGGCCCGGGCAGACGCAAATGTTGGGGCTTCGGCGGTCATAGCGGGCCTGGCAGGTCCCTCCCGTGGTTAGATACTGCTCTGGTACTTCCCTCTTGTTCCTGGACTGGCCCGGAGAGACGAGAAGGAAACAGAAGTTAGACCTTACCTGCTAATTGTCTTTCCTGGAGATATCTCCGGGCCAGTCCAGGACCCACCCGTATCATTTGCCAGATTTCTTAGTGATGCGAGTGCCTAGGGGGGGTACGTGGCGTCGTCTATTGGTCAATCAGTCTTTACGACACCGAGAGTTGCGTTTCACCTCGTTCGTTACGGTTCGCTGCGTTAGCTTCAGGTTGGTCTCTGGGGCTTCCTCAAGGTGCTTTTTGTTTAGGTGCACTTTGCAAAAAAAAAAAAATATATATATAAAACAAAAAAAAACCAAAACAAAGCAGTAGCGTTGCATATCTTTCTTATATGCATAGGTACCATATATGTTCTTAGTCACTGCTTGTAAGTACATAAGTTCAACATATGTCTTTTTTCTTTGCTTTGGGCTTATGTTCTTCAACTGCTTGGATATGAATAGACTGAGGGTTGGCCAGCAGGGGGAGCCAGATACCATCTCTACAAATCTTCAGTTTTTCAGTCCTCAGTTGCTGGAGAAGATTGACAACTCTCTTGTTCCTGGACTGGCCCGTAGAGATCTCCAGGAAAGACAATTAGCAGGTAAGGTCTAATTTCTGTTTTCCCACCCTGAACCCCAGAGGGTGGGTTGTGTGGTGGTACATAATCCGCCTATGGGTCCAAACACCTCCCCCTCCTCCCTCCCTCCTCACCTCCCCCCTCCCCTCCCTCTCCCCCCTCCCTCTCCCTCCCTCCCTCCTCCCTCCCTCCCCACATCATGTAACCATGGCACCAACACAGGATATGCACTATTCTGGGTGCATCATAGCCCATAAGGGCTAGACATGACTGAGAAATACAGAAGGACACAGATGTATCCTTGGTGTGTCTGCAGGAACTACCTATCACACACAGTAGCACTGATGGGGACCTGCAGCATGGCGCATTTCAGCCATGAAAGGTGCTGTGGACCTGGTGCTGGGGTGAGCACAGTACCTGCACAATGTGACGGTCTGTAGCTACTCTGTGCCAGTACCACACACGGTCGGTTCCCCCTACCAGGCTGAGGTGCTGTGGGGGTGCATACCCCATCTTTTGCCCATCTATAGACTGCTGATTTGCATGTGCAGTGCATCATGGGTACGGTTGGGTTAACCCTATTCTGGTAACCACAGCAGACAGTTTGTGTGGTGACGTGCAGCCCTTCTGCAGCCAGCCAGGGGCTTGTTAGCAGCTATAGAGCTGTAGCCCACTGGTTACTTCACTGCCTGTGGGTACAGAGGTCATGGGTTCAAACCCATGGTGGGGTTATTTGATAAGGCTGTCTGAGGCATTGTCTATTTTTAATGTACATTAGTGCTGCCAGCAGAAATACTCTCAGTGTACTGTAGCCATAAGGCGCCCCATAAGGCACCTTATAAGGCGCCCTATAGGGCACCCTATAAAGCGCCTTATAAGGTGCCTTATCAGGTGTCCTCTAAAGCGCCCTATAGGGGACATTATAGGGTGCCTTGGCGGACAGTGCACTTTATAATGTGCCCTATGGAGTGCCTTATAGGGTGCCTTATGCGGCACCTTAGGTTACGGCACGTGAGGGTGTGTTTGCTGGCAGCACTAATTAAACTACAACTAAAATGCCTCAAAACTCAATACTTACACGTAAAAGCTACTGGCTCAGCCAGCCTTATGGATTAGGCACACTGGGGGATTGAACTCATGACCCCTGTACCATCAGTCAGTGTATTAACCATTGTGCTACACCTCTGTTTCTGTGTTTGTCTGTGCGCCTACTTAAGATTACCGCACGTTAACGTGCTTAGCGGCGTCTTGCCCGACAATGTGCGCAGCGCACGTTATCGCGCGATAATCCCGTTTTGCTACTTTAAGACCGACATGCCCACTCCTTTTATGGCAGCCTGCACACTATCGCCGGGCGCACGTTAAGACGGTTTAGTAAATATACCCCTATGTGTTTTATTTTAAGATGTGTGCCCCCTGAAGAAGGCAACTTTGCTGAAACGCGTTGGGGCTATATTTCTCTAATAAAGTGGTGATCCTCTACACCCTCGCTCCTTGTGCCTTTGGACAGTTACACTTTTTGAACCCACCGGGGGACATGATGGGCTGGGGTCAATGATCCCCGGGCAAAAAAAGGGCTTGAAAAGCTGTTGAGACAAACCTCATCAAAAAGAATGGAAGAGCCAAGGACAGCATCGGGGACGGTGCCGGCTCAAGATGGGAAAAGGAACCGGTATGCAATCCAACTTTTAAGGATAATTTTAGAGGATTTTTCTGGGGAAACAGAACAAGCGTCCATTGGGCTCCGCGCAAAAAAGGAGACTGAGCAAGATGGCACCCTTGGGCTGGAAGGGGACCATGCATGCGTGGTAGCATTCCCAAAGGCTTTCTGTAAAAGCTGGGAAATTGCTCCGTGCGGGCTCCATCGGCACCGATGTCACCCATATGTGAGGACTGACTTCCTGCTTTTTCCTGGAGAATAAAGGGCGGCAGCAGCAGGGCAAGAGCAGGCAGTGGCTGGATGGAGGTATGGGGAGGGGCATGCCCGATGTGCAAGTCACACAGGGCACAATTCTAGCTCAGTATGGCCCTGAAAGCAGTTGATGGTATGATGGTATGAAAACAGTTGATGGTATCGCCCTGAAAGCAGCAGATAGGGAAAAAACTGAAGTAGAGAGGTTAAGAGGGCAAGCAGTTGGGGAAAAAGACAAAGTCCAGACAGGGGCTGTTGAACACAGCTGGAGGTTGAATGAGGAGGTTAAGGCAAGAAGCTTTGAAGCGTAAGAGTCAGAAGGGTCATCAATATAAATGTTAAAATCTCCAACAATGAGCGAAGGGAAAAATGGGTCCAGAAAGAAGGAAAACAAGGAGTCAAAATCAGTGAGAAAGGAAGAGGTGGACTTATCAGGCGGTCGATAAAGCACAGTTACTTACCTGTAACAGGTGATCTCTGGGAACAGCAGGAATAAGTCTTCACATATGGGTACGTTGGTACCGACGGAGCCTGCGCGGGAACGCTCCCCAGCTTCCCAAAAAGGAAAGCTTTTGGGAGCATCCCACAGCGCCTGCGCGCTGCCTTCCCGCCTTTCCTAACCAACTCTCCTCAGTTCGAGTTTAAAGCTGAGACAATAGAGAGAGAGAGGAAAAGAAAGATAGAAAAGAGATACAACTCCTAGGGGAGGTGGGTGGGTTGTGAAGACTTATTCCTGCTGTTCCCAGAGATCACCTGTTACAGGTAAGTAACTGTGCTATCTCCAGAAACAAGCAGGAATGAGTCTTCACATATGGGGACTCCCTAGCTGAGATGCCTGGGAGATCCCCAAGGATCTGCGTCCTCCTATGGATCTCAGGCATCCATCCAGGGAAGGAGGGCAGGAGTTGTTTAAGAATGGAACAGGTGTCTGAGGACAGCCTGACCAAACAAGGCATCCTGGCGGGAATCCTTGTCCAAGCAGTAATGGGCTGTGAAGGTATGAACAGAGGCCCAGGTGGCTGCTCGACAGATCTGGTCAATGGACACAGAATTTAGATGAGCCATAGAGGTGGCCATGGCCCTCACATTATGAGCTGTGACATGGCTCTCCAGAGAAAGGTTCTTACTCTGGTAGGCGAAAGAAATACACTGAGCAATCCAAGTGGACAGTGTTCTCTTAAGAGACTGGAAGTCCCAAGTGAGAAGGATCAAAAGCAACAAAAAGTTGGGAAGACTTTCTATGTTGCTGTGTCCTATGTAAGTAAAAAGCAAGAGCTCTTTTACAATCCAGAGTATGAAGACTTACATCAAGCTTGGGTGTTGTTGAAAAATACTATCTTGGAAGCCCAGACCAGATGTATTCCACGCTTTAAGAAAAGTGGAAGGAAGTCCAAAAAACTGCCAGCATGGTTTAAAGGTGAGGTCAGAGAGGCTGTTGTTGCCAAAAAAGCATCTTTCAGGAAATGGAAAAAAGAGCCAAACGACAAAACCTGGAAACAGCACAAGCACTGGCAAGTCAAATGCAAGGCATTGATAAGGCAGGCAAAGAGAGAATTTGAGAAGAAGCTTGCTGCGGAAGCAAAAACGCGAAATAAAGACCTTTTCAAGTACATTCGTAGCAAAAAACCTGTGAGAGAGTCAGTTGGTCCATTAGATGATAAAGGGGTTAAAGGAGCACTAAGAGGCGACAAGGCGATAGCGGAGAGACTGAATGAATTCTTTGCTTCGGTCTTTACTGAGGAAGATGTAGGGATGTTACCCATGACCGAAGTGGTATTTAAAGGTGCGAAAAATTGAAGGAGATATCGATACATCGGGAAGATGTCTTACAACTATTAGATAAACTGAAGAGTAGCAAATCACCTGGGCCGGATGGTATACATCCAAGGGTGTTGAAAGAACTTAAATATGAGATTGCAGACCTGCTATTAGTAATCTGTGAACTATCATTAAAATCATCTCTAATACCTGAAGATTGGAGGATCGCCAATGTAACACCAATTTTTAAAAAGAGTTCCAGGGGTGATCCGGGAAACTACAGACCGGTGAGCTTGACGTCAGTACCACGAAAAATGGTAGAAACCATCATAAAGAATAAAATTACTCAGCATGTAGATAGTCACAACCTAATGGGAGACAGCCAACATGGCTTTAGACAAGGAAGATCTTGTCTTACTAATCTGTTATGTTTTTTTGAAGGAGTGAATAAACAGGTGGACAAAGGTGAGTCGGTTGATATTGTGTATCTGGACTTTCAGAAAGCCTTTGACAAGGTCCCTCATCAGAGACTTTTGGCAAAACTAAAGAGTCATGGGATAGGAGGCAGTGTACTATTGTGGATCAGGAACTGGTTAAAAGATAGAAAGCAGAGGGTAGGGCTAAATGGCCAATTTTCCCAATGGAGAAAGGTGAATAGTGGTGTACCCCAGGGATCTGTGCTGGGTCCGCTGCTTTTTGACATATTCATAAATGACCTGGAAAGTGGGATAACGAGTGAGGTTATCAAATTTGCAGATGACACAAAACTATTTAAAGTTGTTAAAACCCAAGAGGATTGTGAAAAATTGCAAGAGGATCTTGATAAATTGGAAGACTGGGCATCAAAATGGCAGATGAAATTTAATGTGGACAAGTGCAAGGTTATGCACCTAGGGAAGAACAACCCAAACTATGGTTACACGATGCAAGGTTCCACATTAGGAACCACCACCCAGGAAAAAGATTTAGGCGTCATTGTGGATACCATGTTAAAACCCTCGGCCCAGTGTGCAGCGGCGGCCAAGAGAGCAAATAGAATGCTAGGTATGATAAGGAAAGGAATGGAAAATAAAACAAAAGATATTATAATGCCTATATATCGTTCCATGGTGAGACCGCACCTTGAATATTGTGTGCAATTCTGGTCGCCGTATCTTAAAAAGGATATAGCAATTTTAGAAAAGGTTCAGAGAAGAGCCACCAAAATGGTAAAGGGGATGGAAGGATACTCCTATGAAGAAAGGCAAAAAAGGTTAGGGCTCTTTAACCTGGAAAAGAGACGGCTGAGGGGAGATAGCACAGTTACTTACCTGTAACAGGTGATCTCTGGGAACAGCAGGAATTAGTCCTCACATATGGGTACGTCGGTACCGACGGAGCCTGCGCGGGAAAGCTCCCCAGCATCCCAGAAGGAAGCTTTTGGGGCCTCCCACTGCACATGCGCGCTGCCTTCCCGCCTTCCTGACCAGCTCTCCTCAGTTCGAGTTTATAGCTGAGACAATAGAGAGAGGAAAGGAAGATAGATAGAAGATACAACTCCTAGGGGAGGTGGCTGGGTTGTGAGGACTAATTCCTGCTGTTCCCAGAGATCACCTGTTACAGGTAAGTAACTGTGCTATCTCCAGGAACAAGCAGGAATAAGTCCTCACATATGGGGACTCCCTAGCTAAGATGCCTGGGAGATCCCGTTCCAAGGGTTCGCCATCTTCGTATGGATCTCAGGCATCCATCCTGGGAAGGTGGGCAGGAGTTGTTCAAGTATGGAACAGGTGTTTGAGGACAGCCTGACCAAACAAGGCATCCCGGCGGGAGTCCTTGTCCAAGCAGTAATGGGCTGTGAAGGTATGAACCGAGGCCCATGTGGCGGCTCGACAGATCTGATCTATGGGGACAGAGTGAAGATGAGCCATAGAAGTGACCATAGCCCTCACATTGTGAGCTGTGACATGGCCTTCCAGAGAAATATTTTTACTCTGGTAAGCAAAGGAAATACACTGAGCAATCCAATTGGAAAGTGTACGTTTGGAGACTGGAAGTCCCAAATGAGAAGGATCAAAAGCCACGAAAAGTTGGGAAGACTTTCGATGTGGCTGAGTCCTGTTGAGGTAAAAGGCAAGAGCTCTTTTACAATCTAAAGTATGAAGATTCCTCTCTGCACTGGATGCATGAGGAGCTGGAAAAAAGACAGGTAGATATACCTCTTGATTAAGATGAAAAGGCGAGACCACTTTGGGCATAAAGTGGGGATTCGTCCTAAGGACCACCTTATCATGATGAAACCTGGTATAAGGTGGATGAGCCACTAAGGCCTGTAGTTCACTGATGCGGCGAGCCGAAGTGACTGCAATAAGGAAAAGGACCTTCCAGGAAAGAAATTTCAAGGAGGTAGAAACCAACGGTTCAAAAGGTGGCTTCATAAGCTGACCTAGAACTAGGTTCAAGTCCCATGCTACCGGAGGAGGTCGGATGGGAGGCTTAGTTAGAGTCAGGCCTCTCATGAATCTTGCAACAAGCGGATGAGAGGAGACAGGTTGTCCATTTATAGGTTTTAAGGATGCTGCAATAGCACTCAAATGGACTCTTACTGAATTCGTCTTAAGGCCTGCATTAGAAAGATGCAGGAGATAGTCTAGTAGAGAATTCAAAGGAAGTGCTAGAGGGTCAAGACCCTGTTGAGCACACCAAATGGAAAAGCGTTTCCATTTGAAAGCATAGGAACGCCTCGTGGAGGGTTTCCTAGAGGCATGAAGGATATCTTTCACTGGTTGAGAAAGACTGAAGTCATGAAGGCTTAGGCCTTCAGTAACCAAGCTCTGAGGTGTAGGGACTTGGGATTTGGGTGCCACAAAGTCCCCTTCTCCTGAGAGAGAAGGTCTGGCGCAGCTCCCAGGTCCAGGGAGGGTCCCTGGGAGAGATGAAGAAGTAGAGGGAACCACACTTGGCGTGGCCAGCGTGGAGCTATGAGGATCATCGATCCGTGATCCCTCTGGAGTTTGAACAGAGTCTGGGGAATCAAAGGAATGGGTGGAAAGGCATATAGGAATTCCTGACCCCAATGCAGGAGAAAGGCGTCGTTGGCCTGAGCTCCCTGACACGGAGTCCTGGAACAGAACCGGGGAAGTTTGGCATTCCACGGACTTGCAAAGAGGTCTATGTCCGGGGTTCCCCATTCCTGAAAGATTCTGCCTATCTGGTCCATATGTAGGGACCATTCGTGTGGAAGCAGAACTCGACTGAGTCTGTCTGCTCGAGAGTTTTGAACCCCTGGAAGATATACTGCCAGAAGATGAATTTGATGCTCTCTGGCGAAGGCCCATAATCTGAGAGCTTCGTTGCAAAGCGACAGAGAGCCTGTCCCTCCTTGTTTGTTTACGTAGAACATGGCCACCTGATTGTCTGTCTGAACTAGGACGGTCAGGTTGACAAGGAGGGTATGGAAGACTTTGAGGGCAAAGAAGATTGCTCGCAGTTCCAGGAGGTTGATGTGAAGGGTGGTCTCCTGCGGAGACCAAGTACCCTGAGTGGAGAGGGATTGTAGATGGGCTCCCCACCCTGTTTGGGAGGCATCTGTTGTGAGGGTTGCTTGGGGCAACAAAGGTTGGAAGGGGGCCCCCAACAACAGATTCTTGGTGGATATCCACCATTGGAGGGACCAAAACAGACGCTTTGAGGTGAGTATTTGGTCGGAGAGCGCTCCTGATGCTTGAGTCCACTGGGTGGCCAAGGTCCATTGAGCTGCTCTCAGATGAAGACGAGCGTAGGGCACCACGTGTACCGTGGAGGCCATGTGGCCCAGAAGTCGCAGCATTTCTCTGGCTGTCAAGTGACTGCTGGACTGAGCTTGGGAGGCCAAGCACAGCAGACGTTGGCCCCGGACTTGAGGTAGGTAGGCCCTTGCAGTGGTGGTGTCCAACTGGGCCCCTATGAATTCTAGAGACTGAGTAGGGGTAAGTTGAGACTTGGGAAGGTTTACCACCAGTCCCAGATACTGCAGAAGGTGCCTTGTGCGGTCCAGGGAAATCTGGGCCTCTGACTGAGATGGAGCTCGGATGAGCCAGTCGTCCAGATATGGGAATACAAAAATTCCCAGACCTCTTAGAAATGCGGCAACAACTGCCATGCATTTGGTGAACACTCTTGGAGCAGAGGCTAGACCGAAGGGAAGTACCCTGTACTGGAAATGTTTTCCCTGAAACAGAAATATTAGATATTTTCTGTGGGATGGGTGGATGAGTATATGTGTGTACGCATCCTTGAGATCTAGAGAACAAAGCCAATCCTGACTCTGAAGGTATGGAAGGAGAATGCCTAGAGAAAGCATTTTGAATTTCTCCATGTACAGAAATTTGTTCAATTCTCTCAGATCTAGGATAGGTCTGAATCCCCGTGTCTTCTGTGTAATGAGAAAATAAGGGAGTAGAATCCTATCCCTTGTTGAAGAAGAGGAACCTCTTCTATTGCCCCTTGGGCAAGGAGAGAAGAGACTTCCTGATCCAACAGGTCCAGGAGAAATGGGGGAGAATTGAAGTGCCTCACCATGGTATATGGAGGAAGGTTGGAAAAATGAAGTTTGTAGCCCTCTCTGATGATAGAGAGGGTCCATTGCTCTGATGTGATTTGCTCCCATCTGGGAGCAAAGTGAGCTAACCTTCCGGGAATGGTGAGGGGCTCTGGTTGTTCTAGAGCCAGAAATGTTAAGTTCTCTAGGGGCAAGTCAAAACCCCTGAGGGGGTTGAGCCTGCTGAGGAGTGGTAGACGCTGCAGGCTTTGACTTTGCCTGTTTAGGTTGCTGACGTTTAGCAGCAAAGCGAGGCTGAGAAGATTGTTGGCCAGTATTTGTGGAAAATCTGGCCTTCTTGTAGTAAGGCCTCTTGAAAGACTTTTTCTTGGCAGGAGTAGAGGTAGACTTAGAAAGTCTATCCAAGGTAGCATTTTCTGCGTCCATTTGAGTGGCTTTAATTTGCCAGTCCTTACCAAATAAGTTCTCACCTGTACAGGGCAGATTCCGTAAGCCATCCAGGACCCAGGGTTCTAGGTCAGAGGCCTGGAGCCAAGCAAGTCGTCGGGCTGCAATAGCAATGCCCG
The DNA here is from genome assembly GCA_033557465.1 of Ichthyophis bannanicus. Taxonomy (NCBI): domain Eukaryota; kingdom Metazoa; phylum Chordata; class Amphibia; order Gymnophiona; family Ichthyophiidae; genus Ichthyophis; species Ichthyophis bannanicus. The sequence continues at coordinate 158,974,363 of CM066040.1, forward strand.
AAGCTCTACCGGCACCCTCAAAGGAATCAAAAGCTGCTCTGTTGGAGAACTTAGAAACATCTAGAAGCTGTTTCACCAGAGAAATGAACTCCTCTTTTCTATCCTCAGGGATAAAGGAGGCAAAATGTCGTATCTTTAGGGCAAGTTCCCTGAGAAACATGCCCATATACAGACTGTAAGAATTAATCCTGGCTATAAGCATAGTAGCCTGGAAAATTTTCTTGCCAAAAGAGTCTAGGGTCTTACATTCTCGTCCTGGAGGGGTAGAAGAGTGCCTTTTGGTACTCTTAATCTTTTTCAGTGCAGACTTCACCACAATGGAATGGTGAGGCAACTGAGTCTTTTGAAAACCAGGAGAAGGAGGGACCCGGTACATGGTGTCCAACCTACGAGAATAAGGAGACAACGTTAGAGGAGCCTCCCATAAGTCCATCAAGTGTTCTTGAAGGATTTCATGGATAGGCAGGGTGACTGCCTCTTTAGGAACCTTAGGGTATCCTAAAATATCCAATTTCTTTGACCTAGGTTCTTTTTCAGAGGATGTGGTAATAGAAAGTCCTTTAGCTAGTTCAATAATGAAGTCTTGAAAGGACAAATCCTCTGGTGGAGACATTCTCCTCTTTGGGGAAGAGGGGTCTTCATGAAGAACTAGAGACAGCTCATCAGAGTCCTCAGAGGAGTCAAAATCCTCAGAAGAAGCAGAGTATTCTCTATTTGCTTCCAACGCACGATACGCATACCGATCGGTATCGACATCGGGCGTACCGGGTATGGGATCGGTATCGGGTGAAAACCCGGATCCGGCATGCGGAACCGATCTGCGTTTGGAAGTCGATGGTCTCGGTTCCGGTATGGGAGACGATACCGGAACCGGACCCGGTACCGCTAAACGCGGTACCGAGGGCATCGCAGCATTAATAAAAGCCAGCATGGCCTGCTGCAAGGTCTGAACAGTATTGCTCATAGACGCCACTGCTGCCTGGATGTCGGTACCGGTATGGGCCGGTACCCCAGAGCAGTCCAACAGGTGATCAGTCGAGGCCGTGCCATCGATGTCAACCTGTAACCCCATAGATGGTGCTTTGGAAGCCAGAGCTTCCCGCCGGGGTTGTTTGGCTGGGGCAGGATCCTCAGACTCAAAAGTGAGAGCCTCTCGATGCTTTGAAGGAGATTTGCTCTTTGAGGACCTGCCCGCAGAGAGTTTGGTTACCTGAGATCCATCCGGAGAGGAAGACCTGGATGACTGTGATGCTGGATTATCTGAAGCAAACAGCACATGGAATTTGTTGGCCCGGTTCTGCAACCCACGTTTAGACATCTGGGAGCAGGATGGGCAGTCCGGAATGGAGTGGTCAGGTCCCAAACACTTAAGACACCATTCATGGGTGTCTGTGACAGAAATAACAGCACTACACTTGGTACACTTCTTAAAACCAGGTGCTGGTTTCTCCATGAGGAGAATGTGTGTAGGCCTGAGGCCTAACCGAAGTCACCAAGTTGTGCAGAATAAAGATTTTTATTTTTTTTTTTAAAAGAAAGAAAAGAGAGACCGGCGGTACCGGTTTCGGTATGGGGAAGGCAGGTACGCGGTCTAAAGAAACAAACTAAAACAATAATTTCTTCAGCGGTGACAGGAACACGACCTGCTGGCTCCGCGGAAAAAGAGAAACTGAGGAGAGCTGGTCAGGAAGGCGGGAAGGCAGCGCGCATGTGCAGTGGGAGGCCCCAAAAGCTTCCTTCTGGGAAGCTGGGGAGCTTTCCCACGCAAGCTCCGTCGGTACCGACGTACCCATATGTGAGGACTTATTCCTGCTTGTTCCTGGAGATATGATAGAAGTCTATAAATTAATGAACGGAGTGGAATGGGTAAACCTAGATCGATTGTTTACCTTATCAGAATATAGAAAGACTAGGAGACATGCAATGAAGCTACAGGGTAAACTATTTAAGACTAATAAAAGAAAATATTTTTTCACTCAACGTGTAATCAAACTCTGGAATTTGTTACCGGAGGATGTAGTAAAGGCTGTTAGTGTAGCTGAGTTTAAAAAAGGTTTGGACAAGTTCCTGGAGGAAAGGTCCATAAACCATTATTAAGAAGTGACCGAAGATATCAATGCTTGACCCAGTACAAGCATTGTGGAACTTGTGTCTCTTGGGGATATTGCTAGGTACATATGACCTAGATTGGCCACTGTTGGAAACAGAATACCGGGCTTGATGGACCCTGCTCTGACCCAGTATGGCATATCTTATGTTCTTATGTAAGATTCCTCTCTGCACTGGATGCATGAGGAGCTGGAAAAAAGAGGTAAATATACCTCTTGATTAAGATAAAAAGGTGAGACCACTTTTGGCATAAAGTGTGGATTTGTCCTAAGGACTACCTTGTCATGATGGAACCTTGTATAAGGTGGATTAGCCACTAAGGCCTGCAGTTCACTGATGCGGCGAGCAGAAGTGACTGCAATGAGGAAAATAACCTTCCAGGAAAGAAATTTCAAGGAGGTAGTGGCTAAGGGTTCAAAAGGTGGCTTCATAAGCTGACCAAGAACCAAATTTAAGTCCCATGCCACCGGAGGAGGCCTAATGGGAGGTTTAGTTAAAGTTAGGCCTCTCATGAATCTTGAACTAAGAGGATGAGAGGAAATAGGTTGTCCATTGATGGGCTTAAGGGATGCTGCAATAGCACTCAAATGGACTCTTACTGAATTTGTCTTGAGTCCTGCATTGGAGAGATGCAGGAGATAGTCTAACAAAGAAGTTAAAGGTAGTGCCAGAGGGTCAAGACCCTTTTCAGCACACCAAATGGAAAATCTTTTCCACTTAAAAGCATAGGAACGCCTGGTGGAAGGTTTCCTGGAAGCATGGAGGATATCCTTTACCTGCTGAGAAAGATTCAAGTCTTGAAGGTCTAGGCCTTCAGTAACCAAGCTCTGAGGTGAAGGGACTTGGGGTTTGGGTGCCACAAAGTCCCTTCCTCCTGAGACAGAAGGTCTGGAGCAGCTCCCAAGTCCAGAGAGGGGGCTTGGGAGAGATGCAGAAGCAGAGGGTACCACACTTGGCGTGGCCAGCATGGAGCTATGAAGATCATAGATCCTTGATCCCTCTGGAGTTTGAACAGAGTCTTGGGAATCAAGGGAATGGGTGGAAAGGCATACAGGAAGCCCTGACCCCAATGAAGGAGGAAGGCATCCTTGGCCTGAACTCCCTGACATGGAATTCTGGAACAGAACCGGGGAAGTTTGGCATTCCACGGACTTGCAAAGAGGTCTATGTCCGGGGTTCCCCATTCTTGAAAGATTCTGAGTACCTGATCCATGTGCAGGGACCATTCGTGTGGAAGCAGAACTCGACTGAGTCTGTCTGCCCAAGAGTTTTGGATTCCTGGGAGATATACTGCCAGGAGATGGATTTGATGCTCTCTGGCGAAGGCCCACAATCTTAGAGCTTCGTTGCAAAGCGACAGAGAGCCAGTTCCTCCTTGCTTGTTTATGTAAAACATGGCTACCTGATTGTCCATATGAATAAGGACTGTCTTGTAGCTGAGGAGGGTATGAAAGACCTTGAGAGCTAGAAACACTGCTCGAAGTTCCAAGTGGTTGATATGAAGAGAGGTCTCCTGTGGGGACCAAGTGCCTTGGGTGGAGAGGTCTTGTAGATGAGCTCCCCAACCTGTTTGGGAGGCATCTGTTGTGAGGGTTGCTTGGGGCAACAACTGTTGGAAGGGGGACCCCAGCAACAGATTTTGAGTGGACATCCACCATTGGAGAGACCAAAAGAGATGTTTGGAGGTTGCTATTTGGTCTGAGAGAGCTCCTGAAGCTTGAGTCCACTGGGTGGACAAAGTCCATTGAGCTGCTCTCATGTGTAGGCGAGCATAGGGTACCACATGTATTGTGGAAGCCATGTGGCCTAGCAGTTGTAGCATCTCCCTGGCAGTTAAGTGGCTCTTTGACTGAATCTGGGAGGCTAGCTGCACTAGACGTTGGCAACGGGCCTGAGGAAGGTAGGCCCTTGCAGTGGTGGTATCCAACCAGGTCCCTATGAATTCCAGGGACTGAGTAGGGATGAGCTGGGACTTTGGGAGGTTTACCACCAGTCCCAGATACTGCAGAATGCGCCTTGTGCGGTCCAGGGAAATCTGGGCCTCTGACTGAGATGGAGCTCGGATGAGCCAGTCGTCCAGGTATGGGAAGACAAATATTCCCAGAGTGCGTAGAAATGCAGCAACTATTGCCATGCATTTGGTGAACACTCTCGGAGCAGAGGCCAGACCAAAAGGAAGGACTCTGTATTGGTAATGTTTTCCCTGGAAAAGAAAACGTAGGAATTTTCTGTGAGATGGATGGATGAGAACATGTGTGTACGCATCCTTGAGATCTAGAGAACAAAGCCAATCCTGACTTTGAAGGTATGGAAGGAGAGTGCCCAGAGAAAGCATCTTGAACTTCTCCTTGCATAGAAATTTGTTCAATTCTCTGAGATCTAGAATGGGTCTGTATCCCCCTGTCTTCTTTGGAATGAGAAAATAGGGGGAGTAGAACCCTGACCCTTGTTGAAGAAGAGGAACTTCTTCTATTGCCCCTTGGGCAAGAAGGGTAGTTATCTCCTGACCTAGAAGGTCGAGAAGAGATGTGGGAGAATTGAAGTGTCTCACCATGGTGTGGGGAGGAAGGTCTGAGAAATGAAGTTTGTAGCCCTCTCTTATGATGGAGAGGGTCCACTGCTCTGATGTGATTTGCTCCCATCTGGGAGCAAAATGAGCTAACCTTCCTGGAATGGTGAGAGGTTCTGGCTGTGTTAAAGCCAGAAAGGCTAAGTTCTCTAGCATCAAGTCAAAAACCCTGAGGGGGTTGGGACTGCTGGGTTACAGCAGCCCCTGTAGACTTAGGCCTGGCCTGCTTAGGTTGCTGACGCTTAGCGGTAAAGCGACCTGTAGAAGATTGTTGGCCAGAAGTGGAAGGAAACCTGCCCTTTTTGAAAAAAGACTTTTTAAAAGTCTTTTTCTTGGCAGGAATGGAGGTAGACCTTGAAAGTCTATCCAGAGCAGAATTCTCTGCATCCATTTGAGTGGCTTTAATTTGCCACTCTTTGCCAAACAGATTTTCACCTGTACAGGGCAGATTTCCTAAGCCATCTTGAACCCAGGGTTCTAAATCAGAAGCCTGGAGCCAAGCAATTCTGCGAGCAGCTATGGCAATGCCTGAGGCTCTACTGGCACCTTCAAAGGAGTCAAAGGCTGCCCTGTTCGAAAACTTGGAGATGTCCTGAGTATGCTTAAGCCACATGCGGAATTCTTCCCTTTTATCTTCTGGAATAAAAGGGAGGAAAGTGTGCAGCTTTTCTGCCACTTCTTTCAGAAACATACCCATATATAAAGGCTATATGAGTTGATTCTGGCAATAAGCATACTGGCCTGGAAGATTTTCCTACCAAAAGCATCCAAGGTCCTGCATTCTCTTCCTGGAGGAGCAGAAGAGTGTCTCTTTGTACTCTTTATCCTCTTCATAGCTGACTGCACCACAATGGAATGGTGAGGAAGCTGAGTTTTCTGGAACCCAGGACAAGGAGGGACACGATACATAGTGTCCAACCTGCGAGAATGAGGAGAGAGAGTGAGAGGAGTCTCCCATAAATCAATCATGTGTTCATGAAGAATCTCATGAATTGGTAAGGTGACTGCCTCTTTAGGAGCCCTAGAGTATCCTAAAATATCTAATTTTTTTGCTCTAGGCTCTGATTCAGAGGTTACTGAAATAGAGAGTCCTTTAGCTACTTCTCTTATGAAGTCTTGAAAGGACAAGTCCTCTGGAGGAGACATTCTTCTTTTTGGAGAAGAAGGCTCCTCAGGAAGGGCTATGGATACTTCAGGAGACTCATCTGATGTATCAGAATCATCAGAGGAATCGAAGTATCGCCTGTCAGGGTGCTCTTCTAACGCTCGATACGCGTATCGAGCGGTATCGACATCGGGCGTCCCCGGTACCGGATCGGTACCGAGAAGTAGCCCTGGACAAGGAACCGCAGCAGTCGGTATCCTGGTCGATGTCGATGCAGTCGGTACCGGCATCGGCGCTGGTGCCGGTACCGGAGCCGATACCGACAAAGGAGCTCATTGCGGTACCGCCGGCGTCGCAGCTTGAATGAAGGCTGAAATAGCCTGCTGCATGGACAGAACATTCTGATCCATCGACGCCATGAATGCCTGGAGATCGGTACCGGTAGATTGTGCCGGTACCCCAGAGCATTCTAACAGGTGATCGGTCGAGGCCGTGCCATCGATGTCAACCTGTAACCCCATAGGAGGAGCTTTGGAAGCCGGAGCTTCCCGCCGGGGTTGTTTGGCTGGTGCAGGATCCTCGAGGGCAAGCCCGGAGGCATCTCGATGCTTAGAGGGAGATCTACCCTTCGAGGACCTGCTAGGTTTATGTTTGGTTACCTGAGATCCTTCAGAAGAAGAAGACCTGGAAGATGTCGATGCTACTGCCGGTGCCTCAGCGGGAAACAGCGCATGGAGCTTAGCTGCTCGGTTCTGTAACCCCCGTTTAGACATTAGGGAGCAGGACGGACAATCCGGAATGGAGTGTTCAGGACCCAAACATTTAAGACACCATTCATGGGTATCTGTAACAGAAATAGTACAGCTACACTTAGTGCATTTTTTGAACCCGGAGGTTGGTTTTTCCATGAGGGAAATTTTCTTGTGGGCCCTGAGGCCTTAAGAGAAAAAAATACACCAAGTGAGGAAAAAATATAGATTTTTTTTTTTTTTTAAAAGAAAGAAAGAAAAGACCGGCGGTACCGGTCCGGAGTCGGGGAAGGCAGATACGCGACCAAAGAAATAAAATAAAATAAAGAACTTCTTCAGCGGTGACAGGGCTCGACCTGCTGGCTCCGCGGCAAAGAAGAACTGAGGAGAGTTGGTTAGGAAAGGCGGGAAGGCAGTGCGCAGGCGCTGTGGGATGCTCCCAAAAGCTTTCCTTTTTGGGAAGCTGGGGAGCGTTCCCGCGCAGGCTCCGTCGGTACCGACGTACCCATATGTGAAGACTCATTCCTGCTTGTTCCTGGAGATATAACAGCTACCTGGAGGGGCAGTGACGTAAATAGGTGGATGGAGTGGACTTCAAAGGAAGGAAGGAGTGAGACTGAGGCGTAAGGGGTTGGAACTAGCAGGAAGGAGAGAATATCAGCCCAACTCCACAGCTGCAGTCAACTGGGCAAGGTGTATCAGAAAAAAGGCAGCCTTCATGAGAGACAGCAAAATGTCAGGAGAGGTGACTGGAGTAGAGAGAGGTTAATCAGGAGAAAAGAACTGAAATTGCTGGAAAGAAGAGAAAATATTAGGTGGAGTTAATATTAAGAGGACAAAATGATGTGGAGTCATAGAAACCGATGAGGAGGATAGACTATAGATCAGAGAAAATAAATGGTTAGGCGGGAGAGAATCTCCAGTAGGTTAAGGTGCACCTACAAATAATAGTATTACTGAGATGCCGGAGGTTATATCAGCAATGTCAACTGACGGGTGGGTGGAAGGGAAATAAAAGTCAACAGTTCAGAAGAGGACATCAAGTTGAAATATCAGTAGAAAGGAGGCCACACAGAGGGAGAGAGAAACACTAGTGAAGACCAGGATCGCAGCATAAGTTGAAATCCAACTAATGTAATACTATAGAGCCACAGCAAAAACGGACACAATTCTTAATCTGACAAAGATAACAGAGCAGAAACTTAAAATTAAAAGTTTAAGTTGGATTATTTTCTGCCACCAGAACCTATTGACAATTACACTGTTCCATTTCTCCTTACGACTTTAAAAAATGGTTAAATGAATAAATGCATGAAAAACACATTTTGATATATGCATATAAATCATAAAACAGAATTATGCAATCTGTTCCTAACCTTTAATTGTGATATCATCAGTTAGCAAAGCAAGGCCTAGAGCCTGATACTCTCCTGGGTAAATAACAACAGAATCACCACAGTAACAGTTGTCCAAAGCTGCATCCAAGTGATTATGTTGCTGGAGCAGTGTATCTGCAGAAAAATCCTTAATCTATACAAAAAAATAAAATAAAAAGACAATTTTGAAATGTGAACCAAAAACAAAAATTACATCAAAACTCCAAATTCATATCATAGATGCTTTTACCAATGATAAAAATGCTGTAGGGCTAGGTTAGGTCAGGGAAAGTACATGCAAAGCTTGTTTTTTCAAAGCCTGTGGGGATTATTCTGAGACACGAATACTATTTGTGCCAGCTGCATGCCCCCAACTAACTTCCCTGCCATTTGTGCAAGGAAGTTAATGAGGGGTGGGGAAGAGGCAGTCCGGGGGCGGAGAGTGGGTGGTCGCCGGCCCTGGACATACAGAGCTGATTCTAATGTCGGCCCTGGACATCCAGGGCCAGCGAAATGGCCAGGGAAGTTATTCAACCCCGGGGGTCGAATAACTTCCCTGAACATTTCTTTTTAAGTGGCCCGGGGCGCGGAATGGGCTGGGGGGGACAGAGTTAATTCCCTGCAGCCCAATCCTGGCCTTAGGAGACCGGATCGGGGGTTGGACTGCAGGGAATTAACTTTTTTTGCAGCGGCCTGCATCGCAGCTTTTAAATGGAGCCACAGTGACATGGCAACAGGACACCATGGTGCCACGGCTCCATTTAAAAGCCCTGGCTGAGTTAGCCGGGCTATGGCTGTACCTGCAGGCCGGGACTGAATGTACAGGCCTGTTTGCGATCCCGATCCCACGGGGCTAGATGTGCCCTGCGGGATCAGAATCGCGATCTCCTTTTATCTTCCGGGTCAGCCCGGACGTACAAAAGAGATCTACGTTGGGATCAGAATCGGGCCCTATGTGTCCATTCTGTATGTACATTTACATCTGTTTGAAACAGGTACAAATACATATGCTCAGACTTCAAGTCCAGGTTCCTATCAACTGGCATTTTCAAAGAGAACTCTCATGTAAGATTTCCTTTTGAAAATGAGCTTGCAGCTCTATGAGTACTGCAAACTAGCCACAGGGCTTACTATATGCTTAATAATCAAATACAGTCAGCTATAATCTTAATTTCAGAAAATCATATGATGCTTAGCTGGAGACATTTTCAGAATTAATAAACTATTTTTAAGCTTTGAAAGTATAAATGTGGCTTACCTGTAACAAGGAGAATTACCAGTGCCAGTAGCTCCTACTGCTCGAGCCCTGCTCAAAACTACAAGCCCAGCTCTCCTTCCACCCATTCCTCTAGTCCCTTCTCTCATCTCTGTCCTCAAGTCTCTGGTCTCAGCTTAGAGTTTCAAGTTGTTCCTCTTGCCTCTAAAGATATTCTCTCCCTCACGTTCCTTCCCAATAGTATCACTCATCTTCTACTACTCCTTCCCCTATTCACCTCTCCCTCCGGGAATGACCAGCAGAAGAACAGAGTTGGTAGTTTGGCACATCTGACGGCTCTTCTCCCTACTATAGTTTGATCTGAATGGCTGCAGAGGCAGGTTAAAATGCCTGACCACTGTCCAGATTTCCTGCTGAGCTAGTCGAGGCTGGAAGCAGGAAGATGGGAACAGCAAAAGAGATCTGGCTCTTCAGCCCCCACAACAGAAATAGGGGGTGGTCCTTTATAAAGCATCTGAAGTAGTTGGGGGGGGGGGGGATTTCAGCAGCACTCTTCAGCCCCAGACTGCTTCCAGAGGTGAGGCAGCACTGTGGCAGCATTGTTCTTTGGGCAAGCTGTATCGGAAGGATGATGGACCACTGAGTCATATTGGGGCAGGCATCAAACCCTAAAAGATGGTCCTGGTGGTCTGGCCACTTCCATTCTCAGTAGCCACAACCTTGCAAGCATGGTGAAAACTCATGGGCCAGAAATTCCTGTAAGCTAATTCTGTACATCACTAGTTCAGCATACAGGAAGTGCTTGCCTAAGAATTTTATGGAGGTGGCACAGACAGGGAGTAATGGTGGCAAGACTCCATCTCCCTCATCGGATTCTATTTAACCTTAGAAAAAATAGTGCCACTGACTTTGCTATTGCCTTGCAGAGTTCAGAGCCACAACTGTAGTTTTCAGAAGCAACATGTAGCTTACAAAACATCAGTTGCCACCCCTGTTCTAGGGGGGCAGCTCTCTGTTTCTTGTAACAGCTCAGGGTAGATTCTGTGTCAAGTATAAGAAAACTAAGGCACAGTTTCTGAAATTCCGCAGCACATTTGTATAAATTTCTGAAATTCTGCAATATGTATGTATAAATTTGCATAGATTTTTACATTAATATAAATTATTTTCTACTTTATAAAAGCAGTTGTTTTCTGTGTTCATTTTTTTTACTAATACTATTTGTCATTTGCATAGTGCTACAAGGTGTATGCAATGCTATACATAAACACATAGGAGACAGTCTCTGCTCAGTAGACCTTACAGCCTATGCAAGACAGAAGCAAAGAGAGGGGGACAAGAGATGGTCTTCACACACACGGGTGATAACAAATAAAAGGTCAAGATCCAAAAACAGCCTCAAAGAGCTGGGATTTTTGCCTGGATTTGAATAGGACCAGAGATGGAGCCTGGCACACCAACATAGGTAATCTGTTCCAAGCATACGGTGCAGCAAGGTGGAAAAAAATGCAGTCTGGAGTTCGTAATGGAAGTAAAGGGAACAGATAGAAGGGATCTGCCTGATGAGCAGAGTTCCTGAAGAGGAGTGTAGGGAGAGATAAGAGAAGAGATGTAATGAGGAACAGTAGAATGAATGCATTTGTAAGTCAGAACGAAAAGTTTGAACTGGATGCTGAATGGATAGGGAGCCAATGAGGTGACTTGAGGAGAGCAGTTATGTGAGCATAGTGACTCTGGCGGAGGATTAACCTCGTGGCTGAGTTCTGAATGGATTGAAGAGGAGAGAGATGATTCACGGGGACACCAGCAAGGAACAGGTTACAATAGTGTAAACGGGAGGTGACCAGAGAAAGGCTAAAAGCCTGATTCTAGAAGGGGAATAGTGGGGCAGCACGTCCTGTGGGGACATGCTGTCCTGCTATCCGCCCTAGTGATATTCCACTTGATTCCCCCTCTGCATGCACAGAGCCACTGTGAGTGCAGCGGGGGATGTGGGTGGGCCCGACTCCCAGACATACAGGGCCGATTCCATTGATGGCCCTGTATGTCCCAGGGGACCTCGGAGGTGGAATAAGGGCAGGGCGTCCCCCCACGGAAGCACAGCGGCACAACACCAGAGATGTGTCCCCACTGCCCGATCCAGGCTCTGGCAGCCTCTACCGGGGGTTGGGTGGCAGGGTGTTAGGGCACTACGGGCATGCACGGGCCTGCGGGGTGGACATCCTGCAGGTCATTTTGGGGCACGCCGGGCCGTCCTTGGGTCCAATTCTGTAAGCCGCGGGAACATTTTTCTCCTGCATTACAGAATCAGATCCAAACGGGCCTGTCCTTCTCGGGGACGTCCAGATGGCATGGACATGCACCTTCCTGAATCAGGCTCTAAAGGTCTTGGTAGTGTGTTCAGAAAGGAAGGGACAAATTTTGCTGATGTTACAGAGAAACAACAGATTTTAGCTATCTGTTGCATGTGTGGGGAAAAAGATAGAAAAGAACCAAAGATGACCCCAAGGTAGCGAGTTGAGGAAATAGGGAGGAGGATGATGTTATCTGCCAAATTAGAGAAAGGAAGACGTAGTGAGGTGAGTTTAGGAATAAAGATAATAAGCTCCACCTTAGCCATGTTCAGTTTTAGATGACAGCAGGACATCCAGGCAGCAACTTAGGTCAAGCAGTCCTAGATCACTCACTCATTCTATTCCACCCTCCAAATGACTCATTGGCAAAATGCTACTAGCTGATACTCCCCTCCACAGTGTGATGAATTTTGCTTTTCATTCACTGCACCTGTGGCTAAATTTAAAAAAAAAGTTGTCCATTCCGGATTTAGACTATGACCCTTTATAAGAAATGTTACCAGATTATACATTAGAATGAGAAAGTTTTGTCAAATGGTCAATTAGAGCTGAATAAGCAGATAGCTTAACGGTATAGGAATTTAACAAATACTTTAAATTCAGTTACTACTCTTCAAGAACGTGTAAGGGCTAAGAAGAACTAGAATTCATAGTTTCATTCAGGCCTTAGGTAATTAAAGAGACAGTTACATCATGCAAAGAAAGCTTGGAGAAAATAGTCTCCTTCGATTACTTTAGTAAATTGTAAAGAATGTTTGACGATGTATAAAACCGATTCATAAGACTAAAAAATCGCATTACAGTAAATTATTAAACTCAGTAAAGAATTACCCAAGAAACCTTTTCATTTATTCTTCTTCTGGGTCCCACTAAATTCTCTTTCAGATGTAATTTTGTCTATTATTCCAGCAGAAATTTTTGCTGCATCCTGGAAGTTTTGCAGGGTAAGGTGGATTCTGGGAGACACTCATATCAGAATGCATCTTTTCAGAATTTATCATTGGGTACGCTCTGGTCAATTTTTTATCCCCCTATTAATCTATTAGTTAAAACGATAGCATTAGGTGTAGGTTTACTAAACGGCGCTAATGTTACTTACGCCAAATCAGGATGTGGGTGGACTGGCATAAAGGTAGCAATAGGCCACGTACCACACAAACAGGGCACCCTGGCCACGTACCGCACGGTAACGTAAGCGTAGTTACTCACCTGTAACAGGTGTTCTCCAGGAGCAGCAGGAATCAGTCCTCACATATGGGTGACGTCGGCGCCGACGGAGCCCCTCGCGGAGCAATTTTCCCCAGCTTTCAAAGAAAGCCTTTGGGAATTGCAGCGCGCATGCGCGGTCCTCTTCCCGCCCAAGGGTGCCATCTTAGCCAGTCAGATGACATAGCTAAAAAAGACAGCATAAAAATTTGCAAAAACTAAAGCAGATGATTGCAACTCCAAGGGGAGGAGGGAGGGTTGTGAGGACTGATTCCTGCTGCTCCTGGAGAACACCTGTTACAGGTGAGTAACTACACTTTCTCCAGGACCAAGCAGGAAGTCAGTCCTCACATATGGGACTCCCAAGCTTAAGGCTACCGGAGACCCTAAGCACAAAAATGAGCTCCCTCTAGCTCAGCAGCATAGAAGGAAAGAATCTTCGCTGAATTATTACCCACCGGTAGCCCACATCCGGGATGGAGGGTAGGAGTTGCTCAGACCTCAAAGAGATTACGGAGGACTGCCTGTCCGAAAGCACTGTCCCTGCGGGACTCCCTCTCGAGACAGTAATGGACCGCAAAAGTCTGGCTCGAAGACCAAGTAGCGGCCTGGCAGATGTCTGCCAGCGGAACAGAGCGGAGGTAAGCCACAGACGTAGCCTTTGCCCGAACGCAATGAGCCGTGACTCGACCTTCCAAGGAGAGTCCGGCTGCCCCATAAGCCCAAGAGATACAGTCCGCAACCCAGATGGACAGAGTACGCTTGGAGACCGGGAGCCCCAATTTATTGGGGTCAAAAGACACAAAAAGCTGAGCAGCTTTACGGTGCTCCCGCGTACGGTCAAGGTAGAAGTTCAATAACCTTCTACAGTCCAGGGTATGGAGGACCGTTTCAGCTCGGCTGGAGTGTGGTCTGGGAAAGAAGGTTGGAAGTACCACCTCCTGATTGATGTGAAAAGGGGAGACCACTTTTGGAAGGAACTTTGGGTGAGTCCGTAGGACTATCCTATTTTTGTAGAACCGAGTGTAAGGGGGATCAGACACGAGGGCCTGCAATTCACTTACGCGTCTAGCGGAAGTGAGGGCTATCAAGAACAATGTTTTCCAAGAAAGAAAACGGAGAGAACAGGTAGCCATAGGTTCAAAAGGCGGACAGGTGATCCGCTGTAAAACCACATTCAGGTCCCAGTCAGGCGCTGGCGGGCGCAGAGGTGGTTTAAGTAGAAGGAGACCTCGGAGAAACCTCGCAACGAGAGGGTCGTTGGAGAGAGGTCTGCCGTCCACCGGCACATGATGTGCTGAAAGAGCACTGAGGTGAACTTTGACGGAGTTGGACTTAAGTCCCAGATTAGAGAGGTATAGCAAGTACTGCAAGATCACCGACACCGGGCAGGAGAAGGGATCCTGAGACTGTTGGGTACACCAAACAGAAAAATGACGCCATTTAAGGGCGTAGCATTTGCGGGTAGAAGGTCGTCGCGAAGCTAAGACGACCTCCTCCACCTCTGCCGGCAGGAGAAGGGGAGCAAGGACTACCCTCTCAGCAGCCAGGCCATTAGGTTGAGAGACCTGAGGTTGGGGTGTAGCAGAGACCCCTGATCCTGAGTGAGGAGATCCGGTTGTAACCCCAGAGGGAATGGATCCTCTACCGCTAATTGCAGCAGGAGCGGAAACCACGGCTGTCTGGGCCAGCGAGGGGCCACCAGGATCATGAAGGCTTTGTCTCGGAGAACCTTGAAAAGAGTCCGAGAGACTAGCGGGATGGGAGGGAAAGCGTACAGAAGGCTCCCCGACCATGAGAGTAGAAAAGCGTCCGCCGCAACTCGAAGGGGGTGTGGCTGACGAGAGCAGAAGCGAGGAAGTTGCCGGTTGTGAGGACTGGCAAAGAGATCCATCGTGGGGAGGCCCCACTTTAGAAAGAGCTTCTGAACTACCAAGGGATTCAGGCGCCACTCGTGCGCCTGGAGGATCCTGCTGAGTTTGTCCGCCAGGCAATTTTCTTGGCCTGGGAGATAAACTGCCTTGAGAAGAACGCCGTGACTGACGGCCCAAGAGCAGAGCTTCTGTGCTTCCCGGCAGAGAAGGAAGGAGCCCGTGCCCCCCTGCTTGTTCACGTAGAACATGGCAACTTGATTGTCCGTCTGGACAAGGACGGACTGGTGGGAGGTCAGGTGGGAGAAGGCCTTGAGAGCCAGGCGGATCGCTCTGAGCTCCAGGAAGTTGATCTGCTGAGCAGACTCCCACGTGGTCCAAAGGCCCTGAGTACGTGCCCCTTGGCAATGTGCTCCCCAGCCCAGGAGGGATGCATCTGTCGTCAGCACCCGGGCCGGCTGAGGTGGCTGAAAAGGCATGCCGAGCACCAGGTTCGGCCGATGAAGCCACCACTGAAGAGACGAGGCCAGCGGCTCGGAGACGCGCACTAGGTCTGCTAGGCCGCCTGTGGCCTGTTGCCACTGCTTGCGGAGACACCATTGAGCAGGTCGCATATTCAGGCGGGCATTGGGGGTCACATGGACGGTGGAAGCCATATGGCCGAGTAGTCTCAGGAAGCGCCTGGCGGAGACCAGGGGCTGGCTGCGAAAACGGTCGGCTAGGTCCATGAGCCGTTGAGCCCTGTCGAGCGGTAGGAACGCTCGTGCCTGAGGAGTGTGCAGCCTTGCGCCGATGAACTCGAGATCCTGTGAGGGGAGCAAAGTGGACGTTGCGAAGTTTATAACAAAGCCCAAGTACTGCAGAAGAGTCACCGTGCGGCGTGTGGCGTTGGTGACCTCCGGGGCGGACGCTGCTCTGATGAGCCAGTCGTTGAGGTACGGAAAGACATAGAGGCCGTGAAGCCGGAGATGGGCCGCCACCACCGCGAGACATTTTGTGAAGACTCGCGGTGCGGAGGACAGGCCAAAGGGTAGTACTCTGTACTGGTAATGATTTCCTGCCACCACAAACCTTAGGTATTGGCGGTGGCTTGGGTGGATGAGGATGTGCGTGTAGGCATCCTTTAGATCCAAGGAGCATAGCCAATCTCCCTGCTGGAGGTAGGGCAGAAGGATTCCAAGGGTAAGCATCTTGAACTTCTCCCGCACGAGGAACTTGTTGAGGTTGCGCAAGTCCAGGATGGGTCTGAGGCCGCCTGTCCGCTTTGGTACTAGAAAGTACCTGGAATAAAAGCCTTGACCTCTCAGGTGGTGGGGCACCGGTTCCACCGCCTGCTCCTGCAGAAGACCTGCTAACTCCTGAAGGAGTAATTCCCTGTGCAGAGGGGTTCGTGGAGGTTCTCCCGGAAAATAGGAGGGAGGGATCTGGTGGAAGTGGAGAAGATATCCTTCTCTCACGACCTGAAGCACCCAGGCATCCGAGGTGATGCTGGACCACCTGTGGGCGAAGTGAACCAGCCGGCCTCCGGTGTTGGGAGGAACCAGCGGAGGGGGAGAGGCTATGCTTAAGGAGTCAAAAGCCCCCACCCTGCTGAGCAGGGGCTGGTGGTGCAGGCTTGGGGGCTTGCTGCCTACGGGACCCGTTACCCCGTCCCTTGGCCTGCTGGCCCTGTTGGGGAGCTGCAGGGGCCTGATATTGGGGGTATTGTTTGTAGGCAGCCGCCTTTCTCGGGTAAAAGGACTTCTTTCCCGAGCCCTTCTTTTTCTGGGAAGGGGCGGAGGTCTTCCTAGAAAGCCTAGTCCTGGTGAGAGTCTCCGTCTCGATCTGTGCAGCCTTGTCAGCCATGGGCTTGCCAAAGAGGTTTTCGCCTCGGCAGGGGACATCGACCAACTTGTCCTGCACCCAGGGCTCAAGGTCAGACGACTGAAGCCAAGCCTGTCGGCGGGCACCGATGCCGGCTGCAGCCACTCGAGCCGATGCTTCAAAGCCATCATAGGCTGCTCGGGATATGAATTTTGAGCATTCCCGAATGCCAGTGGACAAGGCCAGGAACCTCCGCAAGGGTTCCTCGGACAAACCAGCGGAGAACCCGGCCAGTTCCTTAGCCAGGTCTCGGAGATACATGCCCATGTATAGCTGGTAGGTCTGGACACGACACGCAAGCATAGAGCCCTGGAAACACTTCTTACCAAGGCCATCCAGGTTACGGGCCTCCCTGCCAGGAGGCACCGAGGAGTGCATCTTCTGGCTCTTAAGACGATGCATGGCCGATTCCACTACCATGGAATGGTGTGGTAGCTGTGCTTTTTGGAAGCCAGGGCTCTTGCGGACTCGATAGATAGAATCGACCCGCTTGCTCAGGACCGGCGAGGTGGCCGGACTCTCCCACATGCGGAAGAGTAGTCGTTCCAGCATGGGAGGAACCGGTACAGTAAAGTGTTCCCTGGCGGGAGAGTCATACTGGAGGGCGTCGAGCTCTTCGGCTCGAGGCTCCTCCTCGGGGTCCGCAGGGAAGGCCAAAGCCTTGGCCATATCCCTGACGAAGTCCGAGAACCGGGCATCCTCCGGGGGGGACTGCTTCCGAGGTTCGGACTCAGGTGAGTCCAAGGGGACACACCGAGTCCGAAAAGAATCAGGCGACTCTTCCTCTTCAGACTCCCAGACCGACTCCGACGAGGACTCGGTGGGGTCGGCCCGGGCAGGGCGCGGCGCCTGCCGCCCCGACGCCGAGGGAGTCGGCGTCGGCGACCTCGGTCCCGAACGGGAGGCCGAGGGTGACCTCGACCGAGGATCGACTCGAGTTCGCATCGACTCGAGGATCGGCTCGGTCTCCGGGGTCGACTTAGACGTCGACGTCCCGGCGGTCGGGGCAGCGGCGCCAGCGAAGCCAGCGAGCAGTGCCCGCTGCTGATCCATGAAGGCAGACAGTCTGCTCTCCAAGGCCGTCAACCTGAGTCCGAGCTCAGGTGACCCAGCAGCCCCCGACTCGGGCCCCGACGGCGTCGGGCCCGACGTCGGCTGTCGCGGAGGCGAGTCCAGGAGGACCACAGGACTTACCCGAGCAGCAGCTCCGACTCCAGGCGAGGTCGCTTCGTGAGGTGCTCCTTCTCCAAGGACCCGGGACGGCTATCGGGGCTATGCGACCTGGCCCTCGCGGAGCCAGGAGCGTCCACCGACGCCGCCCTCGCGGGTTTCACCTTACGTCGATGGTCCCCGGAGGGAGAACCCCTGTCGGAGGAACTCCGGCGACGGTCCGAGCTGGAACCCCTGGACGCGGAGGCCTCCGACGAGGTCCGGGTACGGCTGGGGTCAGCGAAGATCCTATCCCGCTGATGCCGCCGACTTCTCAACGCTTTGGAGGAGAGTTTGCCGCAGGGCCCACAGATCATTTCTTCATGATCCGGGCCCAGGCAGCGGAGGCAATGGTCGTGTGTGTCAGTTAGTGACATATTTCGGTCACACTGACCACACCGCTTGAAACCACTGGCAGCCATCGAGGGAAAAAGGGCCCCGGCGAGGTCAAAGGACCGGGCTGCCAGGGAAAAACCGAAAAACGAAACTGACTAAGTCAGAAAAACCGAAAAAGAAGAAGAGGACTCGTGACCGGCGTCGCGAGTCCGGGCGGGAAAAAAACCGGCGTCGAACCGAAGGAAAAAAAAGTAAATTATGAAGAAATATCAACTTTTTCGCGGGGACACGACGGGTACGTCTGTAGGGCTCCGCGGAAAAAAGAAGACTGGCTAAGATGGCACCCTTGGGCGGGAAGAGGACCGCGCATGCGCGCTGCAATTCCCAAAGGCTTTCTTTGAAAGCTGGGGAAAATTGCTCCGCGAGGGGCTCCGTCGGCGCCGACGTCACCCATATGTGAGGACTGACTTCCTGCTTGGTCCTGGAGAAACAGCCGATGCCAAGGTGACAAGCAGCAAGGTGCCAAAGGTGTATAAGGTGCCACAACCTAAGGCGCCCTAAGGGCTAAGGTGTATGAAGTTAAGGTGCCCCAAGACTGATGGACAGGTGGTAGTTGAAAGAGCTTTGCCAGGTAATATTGTAGTCAGTAAGTGGTATGTGAGCTACAGCTAAGGTCACGCACTCTGCCCATTAGATAACCTGGATTGAAAAGAGCATTCATAAGATGAAATTAGACTTACCTGCTAATTGTAGTTCTTGGAGTGGACACAGTCTAGTCCCGAAACCTCTGGGTTCCCCATCTCATACAGCAGCTTGGAGACTGAGAAACTCCTCCTTTTTGTGACCTCACTGGTATATCCATCCCGGATCCGCCTCCTGTCACCAGTTACCTATTGACAAAGCAGACTCACTGGAGCAACAAGTAAGAAGGAATGTAGTACACAACATAAAAGAAACTAGCACTAACCGGAAACGTACCCATAAGGGAACGCAACATGCAACTTTGAAGCTGAGCAGAACCCCTTACGTCCGGAGAAAAGCAAAGACATATGGAGAGAGAAATAGAAAGAAAGGTGAGCCCCCCAAACATCTGCGCTTGGAGCTCGACTCTCACCAATAACCCCCGGACTTACCTGTAAATCACCACGAATGCTTCAGGCCTTGCAGATAACGTACTCACTCGGGCGGGATACGGGACTAGACTGTGTCCACTCCAGGAACTACAATTAGCAGGTAAGTCTAATTTCATCTTCCTGATCGTGTCCACAGTCTAGTCCCGAAACCTCTGGGTAAGTACCAGAGCAGTGAACACATTAAGCACGGGAGGGACTCTGAAGCCCCGCCTGAATCACCGCCATTCCAAAACAGACGTCCTTGGCCCTTAAAACATCCAATCTGTAATGCCTCACAAAGGGATTCAAGGACGACCAGGTCGCCGCCTGACAAATTGCTTCAGGAGACACCAACCGCCGCTCCGCCCATGAAGCAGCTTGTGCCCCGGTGGAATGAGCCCATAGCCCTTCCGGCACCGATTTACCTTTTAAAATATAGGCGGCAGCAATCGCTTCCTTGATCCACCTAGCAATGGACGCCTTATAGGCCACCTCCCCTTTCTTGTGACCCGCGAAGAGCACAAAGAGCCAGTCCGACCTCCGAAAAGGCGCCGTCCGCCTGAGGTATCTCTTCAAGGCTCTACCAACGTCCAAAAGATGCAGGCACCTGGACGAGTCACCGCGGGACTCCCGAGGGAACACCGGCAAAGATATGTCCTGACTCACATGAAACGGCGAAACCACCTTGGGCAGAAAGGCCGGCACCGTTCTCAACACCACTTTAGAAGCAAAGAAGGAGAGATAGGGCTCCTTACAGGAAAACACTCGCAACTCCGAGACTCTACGAGCCAAACAGATCGCCACTAGAAAGACCACCTTCAGCGTGAGATCCCTGAGCGTTGCCCGGGAGAGGGGCTCGAAAGGCTTGCGCTCCAGCACGTCCAAAACGAACGGGAGATGCCACTTAGGAACGATCTGTCTGCACGGAAGCCGCAGAAGCGACACCGCCCTCAAAAAACGCTTGACATCTCGCTGAGCCCCGATGGATTGACCCCCTATTCTACCTCTATAGCACGCTACCTGCACCCGCAGCGAGGCGGGTGCTAACCCTTTGTCAAAACCATCCTGCAGAAACTCCAATATCTGAAGGATGGTGGCCTTCAAAGCTGTGCACCACTGATCTGCACACCACGCCTCGAAAATCCTCCAGACGCGAACATAGGCCAAGGAGGTCGACCGTTTCCTGGCCCCCAACAGGGTAGAAATGACCACCGCCGAGTAACCTCGAGACGTCAGCCGCGCCCTCTCAAGAGCCAGGCCGTAAGCGAGAATCGACCCACATGGGGCATGTGAAGAGGCCCCTGAGACTGTAGCAGCAGAGCGCAGACAAACCAATAATACCAGGTGTCTGTTCAGAAGGTCCAAATCATTTATTTGTGCACAAGTCTCAAGCAAAGTCAATTTCAAAATGGCTGAGCAATGTTCTCTGGCAATACAACAACTTTTATAGACTTTTGCTCCATTCTAGGTATAGAAAAACATTTCATTGGTCCCGGTATCCTCCCGTACCTCCCGTACCCCTTCTATTGGTCCCGGTATTGATATGATTATCCAATTATGTTCTTTGAGTGGGCTCAGCACCTGCTTACCCCCCCTCTAGTCCCAATTACAATGGCCAGTTCACCAACTTGTTACTTTCCTTCTTTCAAGGCCATTGAGCTAGTTTGTACGTGTAGGGAAGCAGGGCTCTGTAATTTCTCTGTCAGCAGTTTTAAACATATTTCTCTGTATTTTTCCATCTATTCTGCTTGTCTAAGCTAAATCAATGCTTTTACTGAGTTCTAATTCTACAGCAGCATATTGGGGGATGTGCAATTCCTATGGGCCTCTCTACAGACTTCATTTACAGGTCAAGCTAGTTAGGCTTGCTTGCTTATGTCAGACACTGTGGATCACAGGCCTTCACCTGCCACAAGACAACAGATCTGCTCGCGCCGGAAGACGCCAGGGCTTTGCCACCAACAGCCTCACAAGGTCGCCGTACCAGGGGCGACGCGGCCAATTGGGGTCAATCAGGATTACCTGCCCCCGGAACCGTTCTATCCGCTGAAGCACCCTGCCGATCAGAACCCACGGAGGGAACACATAGAGGAGGTGCCCCGCCAGCCACTCCTGAACGAGCGTATCCAGACCTTCCGACATCCTTTCCCTTCTACTGCTGAAAAAATGACTGGCCTTTGCCGAGCTGAATGTCGCCATGAGGTCCATGACAGGCGTGCCCCATCTGCAGACGACCATCTGGAACACCTCGGGATGCAGGACCCATTCCCCTGGATCCACCCTCACCCGACTGAGGAAATCGGCCTGCACATTGTCGACCGGCCACATGCGCCGCCGACAGATCCAGGAGATTCGCTTCTGCCCAACTTCACAAAACACCTGCCTCCGCCTCTAGAGCTACGCTGGTGGTGCCCCCTTGCTTGTTGACGTAGGCCACTGCCGTCGCGTTGTCAGAAAAGATGCGGACCGCCTTCCCGCGGAGGACTGAGCAATACCCCTGTAAGGCAAGAGTCACTGCTCGCAACTCCAACAGGTTGATCGGCCACAACTGTTCCTGAGGAGACCATCGCCCTTGAATGAACTGGCCCTGACAGTGCGCCCCCCCAACCCAGCAGGCAGGCATCTGTCATGAGGGATACCTAGCTGGGAGACTCTAGCGACTTTCCCCACCCTAGCGAGTCGGGAACGAGCCTCCACTCCAGAGACCTCCGGACTACCTCCAAGCAGGGCAGTCTCCGGGTCAGCGAGTCCTCCTGGTGCGACCACCGACGAAGAAGCGCTCCCTGCAATGTCCGCATGTGCGCCCGTGCCCAGGGAACCGTCTCTATGGTGGCCGCCATGGTGCCCAGCAACTGAAGGTAAAGCCACGCCGATGGCGCCCTTAGCGCTAGAACGTTTCGGACAAGGCGGCGCAGTCTCTGCGCCCAGAGGTCCGTCAGGAAGAGCTTCCCCACACACGTCTCGAAACGGGCCCCTAGGTATTCCAGATTTTGTGACGGGACTAAACGGCTCTTGGAGGCATTGACTATCCACCTGAGACTTTCCAGAAAAGCCACTACTCATGCTGTAGCGGAGACGCTCTCTGTCCGAGACTTCGCCCTGATTAACCAATCGTCCAAATAGGGATGCACCAGGATGCCCTCCTTTCGAAGGGCAGCCGCCACGACCACCATGACCTTCGTGAAGACCCTCAGGGCCGTCGCCAGACCGAAGGGCAACGCCCTGAACTGAAAATGCCCGAAAGGAACCGCGAAGCGGAGAAACCGGTGATGATCTGGGCGAATGGGGAATGTGAAGGTAAGCTTCCGAGAGATCTAGGGAAGTGAGGAACTCCCCTTTCTGGACCGCCACAGATCGCAGAGTTTCCATGTGAAAATGAGACACCCGAAGGCAACGATTTACTCCCTTGAGATCGAGGATTGGGCGAACCCTGCCGTCTTTTTTGGGGACGACGAAGTAGATGGAGTACCGACCGCTGCCGCATTGGTCCGGAGGAACCGGGGCAACCGCCCCGAGGTCCAGCAGCCTTTGTACGGTCTCCCGGAGGGCCCTGCGCTTGGCGACCGACCTGCCCGGGGGACTGTACAAAGGAGTTGCGGACGGGACGCAGAAATTCCAATGCATAGCCCTCCCGGATGACTTCTAGCACCCACTTGACTCTTACGGAAAACCTGTAGCAGGGGGTCCTCCAGGGTATCCACCTCTGCAGACCCTGGAGTAGGCATATTGAGAACTTTCTATGTCTCCGCTATGAGAGCCGGTAATTCTTCCCTCCGGAAGACTCTCACCACTCTGGCTTGGTCCTCTTCCTCTGGAAGCTCGCCTTCCTCCAGCTCCTCCTCGCAATCCAAGCTGATGCCTTCCTCATCCGAAAATGGACCCTCTGAGGCCAAGGATGGCTCCCCTAAGTCCCCCTCTGTACGAGCCCTCTTGGAACCGCGAGAAGGGACCTCCAGCAGAGATTGGGAAGCGGGTCTCTTCAAAACGCCACCGCCAGAGACACTTTTGGGTTGCTGAGCGCCCCCCATCAAAGACTGCTGCAGCAAAGAAATAAACTCCGGGGAGAAAATGGAGGATAACTGATTAGGCCAAGGCCCCAGGGAGGGAGGAGCGCCCGTCGCGGTAGAGGGCCCTGCCACCGGCTCCTCCTGCGCTGCGCCCGAGGATGATAAAGTCGAGGGCTCCAAATCAGGCCCAGGAACTCCCTCGCTAGCCTGCTCCAAGGCAGAAGATTCCCTGGCACAGGTTTTACAGACCCCCGAGTCTGAGGTCTTCTTAGCCCCACAGACCACGCACTGGGGCCTGGCAGACATCGTAGATGGGACCAAGCAAAGAAAAAACCTGCACTGTGTCACCACCAGGTGGGCAGGCTGCCGCCTAGGGTTGCAGATCTGTGTCTGATGGTGATTAAGTAGTTGTGAACACGAATGGTTTAAGGTAAAAGGATTTATTTCCCCTCCCGGGGTCGGATTCTTCAGGTAATATAACACAATACTCAAAGCAAATAAGCCATACTTTCTGGCAAAACACAAAGGAAATTATAACAGCTTTTTCTTGCTTCTTAAAGTAAAGAGTAAACGTTAAACAGGCAAAACTCAGCACATAGCTTTCATATGTGCAAAACAGCACTCTTCACTGATAGTGTTTTCCCTCCACACTATACAGCCTTTTGACTAGCGAAAAGACGTCACTTTATCAGAGAAAATCAATGTGCAGTCCATTGGGTCACTATCAAATGAACATTCACTGACTGTATCAATGACCATAGGCTCCTGCATACATTCAGAATTGTCTGAGTTCTCCTTGCCACAATACTTCTGCAAGTTCCCCTGTAACGTGCCGTCACAGAGTCTCTCTGCACAACTCCCTCTAGGGCTGGAATAACAGTTACCGTATTCCTTGGTGTTTGGGAGAGAGGGAAGCCACCATTCAGGGTTCTTAGAGTTTAATTCCTTCTGGCAGGTTCTACCCTTGGAACATTTATAAGCTCTGGCTTCAGGCTTTGCAAAAGAATATTCTTCTCCCCTATTAACACCAGGTTTAAGCCTGCGGGGTTTTCTCTGAGGCTTAGGAACTGCTACTATATCTTCCTCAAACATGCACACATCTTCAGGGAAATACCTTTCTCTCTCTGGGGTTGTTAACTGCTCTCTCTTCAGCTCGGTGCTCAAATCCCTTGGCTAGGTGTTACTGCCCTGCCCCCACCTAGGATTTATCACACGAGGCTTCTCAGCGTTAACCCTGTAGGTATTCCTTTTATCAGTAAACTTTAACTTCCTATCAGAGACATTCTCCAGGCTACAGCTCTCAAATACATACTGTTTGTTTTTAGGCTTCCAATCACTCCAGTTGGAACGTTGCCTCTGAGCTCCAAACAGCTTGTAATCAGCAGAACACTTGCAACTGTTCTCTGACCTCACTGGCTGCTTTCTCCTGCAGTGCTCTGGGTAGTTTCTGTGGTGAACCCTTCCTGGTTCTGGCTCTGACTCACGTCCTGGGTCAGAGTCTGAAACTCCTCCTTCTTCCTCTAGACCAGCTGGTTCAGTTAGTTCAGCTAGTCCTCCTCGTTCTACCCGGTCTCCTCGTTCTACTCTGTCTACCCGGTCTAACTCTGTATTTCCTGCATAGCTCTTATAGTGGCTATAAGCTCTTCCCCTTTCCAGGTGCACGCTATTAGGAATTGGGGAATGTTTCTCAGCTGGGCTTATTTGCAAACCCCGTGGCTGGGTTTGTTTATGTCGCCCCTGACAACTGCTGCTCACATGGCCTGCCTGCCTGTCAGCTTCAAGACTAGAACTCAGTGAATCCTGTGTTTTTAAGGTAGGAAATGGAGCTTCTTCATCACAACTGGCAAAACGCTAACGACACCCCCACAGGGACGGAAGCAGCGCGGCCCAGACACGCGGGCCAACCGGGAGCTCCTGCACGAAGTGAAGCAGTTAAAATTGCTCCCTTCTGCTGCCCCAAAATTTCCTGGATTCCCCTGCGGGATACGACCCCCGCAGGAGAAAGCTAGCGTCCCCCCGAGGCACGTACCTCCTACTACGGAGCGCCTCTGTGCTCGATCGCACGTTTGCGGGCCGGAAGGCACGTTCGCGCCAAAACGTCTCCGGAGGAAAAGAACCGCCGCCTGCGGCCTTACCTCGTGTTTCGGCGGGGAAAAACAGGCACCCAATCTCAGGAGGGCTAACTCAGGCAAAGCCGATCCCCGCAGCTCCGTACCACCTGGAAGGTCTGCACACCCTGGCACAGAGAGGCAAGACCTCCGGTTCCTGAGGATCGTAGTGAGCCGACCGGACCGCGCTTGAAGGCAAGGCTTCTGCTTGGCGCCGGTGCAACTCGTGAGGCAGCGCCGTTCTGGTCCACAGCTTAGGTTATTGTACAAGCCCCCAGATATTCCTCAGAGAATGTCAGCAGCCTATACTCAAGGTAAGAAAAGGCAAGAAAAAATAAGAAAAAAAAAGTAAGAAAGAAATAAAGAAAGAAATCCGGACCAGAGAAAGGGTCTGAGGAGCCTTAAAGGTACAGGACTTCAGCAAAAGAAAAGAAGCTTTCTCTGTCCTGCAGTGTTTTGAAAGCCTAGCTAACAGCTATTCCTAATTGTTTCTCCAGTGAGCCGGGAGCCCCGGGCTCACCATCTATCCAGCTGCTTGGAGACTGAGGTAACTGGTGACAGGAGGCGGATCCGGGATGGATATACCAGTGAGGTCACAAAAAGGAGGAGTTTCTCAGTCTCCAAGCTGCTGTATGAGATGGGGAACCCAGAGGTTTCGTGACTAGACTGTGGACACGATCAGGAAAGCGTAGTTACTCACCTGTAACAAGTGCTCTCCAGGGACAGCAAGAATCAGTCCTCACATAAGGGTGACATCGGCGCCGACAGAGCCCTCATGTGGAGCAAATCCCCAGCTTTCAGAAAAAGCCTTTGGGAATTGCATCATGCATGCGCGGTCTCCTTCCCGCCCAAGGGTGCCATCTTACTCAGTCAAATGACATAGCTAAAAAGATGGAAAAAAAGAATAAAATATAATAATAGGACTGCAACTCCAAGGGGAGGAGGGAGGGTCGTGAGGATTGATTCCTGCTGTCCCTGGAGAACATCTGTTACAAGTGAGTAACTACGCTTTCTCCGGGAAGACGCAGGAAGTCAGTCCTCACATATGGGACTCCCCAGCTATAGGCTACTGAGAACCCACAGCTGAAAAATAGGTTCCCTCTACGAGAGCCGCAAGCAGCCACAATAGGAATCTAACTGAGAGAGTAGCACTCCGGTAGCCTGACACAGAAGGGTCGGAGGGCAGGAATTGCCTAGACCTCGAAAAGGTTACAGCCTGGCCGAAAGCACTGTCCCGTCGGGATTCCCTATCCAGGCAGTAATGGGTTGCAAAAGTCTGACCCGAAGACCAGGTGGTGGCCCGGCAGATATCTGCCAGAGGAACAGAGCGGAAATAAACCACTGATGCCGCAATGGCCCTGACCCGATGGGCTGTAACACGACCCTCCAATGGAAGATCGGCTGCCCTGTATGCCCAGGCGATACAGTCTGCCACCCAGGTGGACAGCGTACGCTTGGAAACAGCCATCCCCAGTTTACTGGGGTCGTAGGATATGAAGAACTGAGAAGCCCTTCTATGGCCCTGCATATGCTGAATAAAGAGGCCAACGCTCTCTTGCAGTCCAGAGTATGCAGAACTGTCTCTGCACGACTGGCATGTGGCCTGGGAAAGAAGGTAGGCAGCACCACCTACTGGTTGAGGTAAAACGAAGAGACCACTTTCGGAAGGAACTTTGGGTGTGTGCAGAGCACCACCCGGTTCCTATAGAACCTTGTATAAGGCCTGTCGGACACAAGGGCCTGAAGCTCGCTCACTCGCCAAGCCGACGTGAGTGCCACCAAGAAAACTATCTTCCAAGAAAGGTAGCGTAGATGGCAGGTTGCCATCGACTCAAAAGGCAGCCGAGTAAACTGGCCTAAAACCACATTCAAATCCCATTCGGTGGCCGGAGGGCAGACCAGAGGCTTCAGCCTAAGCAAGCCTCTCAAGAACCTGGAAACCAGGGGATGTGCAGAGAGAGGCTTCCCCTTCACCGGGAAGTGGTTTGCTGCAAGGGCACTGTGGTGAACTCTGATGGAGTTGGACTTAAGGCCCAAATCCGAAAGGTGGAGAAGGTACTGTAATACCACTGCAACCTGGCAGGAGAAAGGATTCACATTCTGCTTCTCGCACCAAGCCCCAAACCTACGCCACTTGAAGGCATAGGTCTGTCTAGTTGACAGCCTCCTTGAGGCCAGCAAGACCTCTTCCACATTTTTTGGAAGGAGGAATGGTGCGAGCACAACCCTTTCAGCAGCCATGCCATTAAGTTGAGGGAGCTGAGATTGGGGTGCAGGAGAGTGCCTCCTTCCTGGGACAGGAGGTTTGGAGAGGACCCCAGGGGAATGGGGGTCTCCACCGCAAGCTGGAGTAGAAGCGGAAACCAGGATTGCCTCGGCCACCTGGGGGCTACCAGGATGACCGAGGCCTTGTCCTGGAGAATCTTGAATAGAGTATTGGCCACCAGAGGTGTCGGAGGAAACGCATAGAGGAGGCCCACAGACTATGATATGAGAAATGCATCGACAGCCACCTTGTGCAGATGTGGCTGCCTGGAGCAGAACCGGGACAACTGGTGATTGAGCGAACTCGCAAACAAGTCCATTACTAGCCGTTCGCAGGTCTGAAAAAGCCAATGGACTACTCCCCTGTCCAGCTGCCACTTGTGGGGCTGGAGAATCCTGCTTAGCCTGTCGGCTACGCAGTTGTCCTGGCCTGAAAGGTAAATTGCCCTCAGATGAATGCCATGCTGGACTGCAAAGGAGCACAGATCCAGGGTTTCCTGACACAGTAGGCAGGACCCCGTGCCGCCCTGCTTGTTCACATAGAACATGGCTACTTGGTTGTCTGTCTGTACCAAGACAGGCTCGTGAGCCAAGGTCCACCAGAACACTCCCAGAGCCAGGCGGATGGCATGTAGTTCCAGGAAATTGATTTGTTGTGTCCTCTCATTTGGAAACCACACACCCTGAGTACAAAGCTCCTAGCAATGGGCTCCCCAGCCTAGCAAAGATGCACCCGTGGTCAGGATCCTCGTGTGTCGAGGAGCCTGGAAAGGCATCCCCGCTTCCAAGTGGAATGGCTGAAGCCACCAGTCCAGGGACTGTACTAGTCTTCTGGACACCGTGACTCTGTTGCGGAGGACACACGTGGCCTGTGTCCACTGTTCTCTGAGGCACCACTGAACAGTTTGCATGTGCAGGCAGGCATCTGGTGTTACATGGACTGTGGAGGCCATGTGCCCAAGGAGGCGCAGAAAGTTCCTTGCTGACACTTGGGATCTGTGACTCACCTGGTGTGCCAGGGCCAGAAGCCTTTTTGCCCTGTCTGCTGGCAGGCAGGCCCTTGCCTGAAGGGTATCGAGTCTGGCCCCAATGAACTCCAGTTGTTGAATGGGAACAAGACTGGACTTGGCGTAATTGATTACAAACCCCAGATGCTGGAGCACCTGGATGGTGAGGGATGTGGCCTGATGGACATCTCTGGTTGAAGTGGCTTTGATGAGCCAGTCGTCTAGGTAGGGGAAGACAAAAACTCCTTGGAGTCTGAGAAAGGCGGCCACAACCACCAGGCATTTTGGGAATACCCTGGGGGTGGAGACCAGGCCAAAGGAGAGTACCCTGTACTGGCAGTGATTGCCTCCCACCACAAAGCGTAGATATTGCCTGTGGTCTGGTTGTATTAGAATGTGTGTATACGCATCCTTTAGGTCTAAGGAGCATAGCCAGTCTCCCTGGCGGAGGTAAGGCAGCAATATTCCAAGTGAGAGCATCTTGAACTTCTCCCTCACCAGTAATTTGTTTAAGTTGCGCAGGTTGAGGATGGGTCTGAGGCCTCCTGTTCTTTTTGGTACCAGAAAGTACCTGGAATAGAAGACCTTGCCCTGCAGGTGGTGGGGCACAGAATCTACCGCCTGATCCTCGAGAAGACCCGCCAACTCCTTCATAAGAAGGTCCTGGTGAAGAGGAGACCTGAGGGGCTCTCCTGGGAAATAAGGAGGTACCTGTGTCAAATGAAGGAGATAGCCCTGATGGACTATCTGCAGGACCCAGGCATCGGTGATGATGGCTGTCCATCTATGGGCATACAGGGCAAGCCTTCCTCCTGTGCACTGCCTGTCCCCTGTGGGGAGAGGGGCCATGCTGTGAGAGTCAAAAGCCGCTACCAAGCTGTGCCGGAGCTGGTGCCTGGGGGCTTTCTGCTTACGCAGGCCATACCCCTGTCCCTTGGCCTGCTGCCCCTGTTGGGGAGCCAGGGAGGCCTGAAAATGGGGGTAGCTTCGGTAAGCAGTACCCTTCCTCAGGTAAGAGGTCTCCTTTGAGAGCTGTGTCATCGTCATGTACTCGAAATCTATTTCCACAGTCTTGTCGGTCATGGGTTTGCCAAAGAGGTTTTATCCTTGGCATGGGACATCGACCAAATTGTCCTGAACCTATTGCTCGAGGTCCGACAACTATAGCCATGCTTGGTGGCGTGCATCGATGCCTGCCGCAGCTACCCGGGCTGACTCAAACCCGTCATAGGCTGCTCGAGTCATGAACTTCGAGCACTCATGGACGCTGGTGAACAGGCTCTTGAATCGCTGCAGAGGTCCCTCGGAGAGACCAGCCGAGAACCCGGCGCGATCCTTCACCAGATCCCTCAGTTACATGCCCATGTACAGCTGGTAGGTCTGGATTCGATAAGTCATCATTGAACCCTAGAAGCACTTCTTGCCAAGGGTGTCCAAGTTGCGGGCCTCCCTGCCAGGAGGCACTGAGGAGTGCATCTTCTGGCTCTTTAGCCTGCACATGGCTGATTCCACAACGATGGAATTGTGCAGCAATTGTGCCTTTTGAAATCCAGGGCTCTTATGGACTCAATACATCGAGTTGATCCGTTTACTGATCACCGGCACTGGCGTCTCCCACATGCAGAGCATCAGTCGTTCCAGGATCGGAGGCACGGGTACAGAAAGGGCCTCCCGAGGGGGAGAGTCATACCTGGAGGATCTCGAGCTCGTTGGCTCGAGGATCCTCCTTGGACTCCGTGGGGAATGCCAAAGCCTTTGACATATCCCTCACGAAGTCCAAGAACCTAGTGTCCTCCTGAGGGGACCTTCTCCGAGGCTCGGACACCAAGGAATCGGACAGAACCTCCCTGTGCCAATAGGTGTCCAGGGACTCTTCTTCCTCCATCTCCCATCCCGATGCCTCAGAGGAGGAATCGATGGGCTCTGGAATCGAGGGTCCCGGCAGCGACCGCCCCGACACCGGTGGGACCGGCAGCAACGAACTCGGCTCTGAGCAGGAAGCCGAGAGGGACCTCGGCCGAGGATCGACTCGAGTCTGCATGGTGTCGAGGATTGGCTCGGCCTCCGGGGTCGACTTAGACGTCAGTGGTCCGGTGGTCGGGGTGGAAGAACCGGTGAGACCGGTCTCTGGAAGGATCAGGCCATTCAGAGCCATTCAACGACGCTGCCTTTGTGGATTTTTTCTTCCTTCGATGTTCCGAGGAGGGAGACCCCCCCTCCGAGGAACCCCTATGACACTCGGGCTCAGAGTGTTCCCCTCGAGACGTAGAAGCCTCAGACGAGCTCCAGGCCCGTGAAGGTACGGACTCAGGAAAAATCCTATCATACTGCTGCTGGCGGCTTCTAAGGGCCTTCGAGGACATCTTCCTGCACGGGCAACAGACCTTCGGGTCATTGTCATGCCCAAAGCACCGGAGACAGCAGTCATGTGTATCGGTGAGGGACATTAGTTTAGCACACCGATCACATTTCTTAAACTCGCTTGCAAAAAAGCAGAACCAGGAGTGACAACAATTATAGGTGAAAAACCTTGTTTATTACGCCCCGACGCGTTTCGGCTAAAAAGCCTTCTTCAGAGGGTCTTAAAAGGAGCACACCTAAAAAAGAAATGATGATAATAATGATAAATAATAATAAATAATCATAAACATCTATATAATAAATACAATTAAAACCTAACTTTAATTAATACATTAAACATGTTAATCAAGCAGGCAGAATACCTGCAATTCTAAAGGCATATTAAAAATAAGATCAAATAGTTAAAAACATGAATATAGAAATATAATATCATTAAAAGATCATAAACTTGTAAATAATGATATGAAGACAAGAATGTATCAGTGAATATAGATAAAAGTCTAGTGACAAAAACAAATAAATGTTAAATTAAAAGCAAAAAAAGAGAGACGAGGAGGACAAAAAAGGATTGAATAAATACCTTAAATCTGTCACATGGAACGCTAAAGACTTAAATCTGTCATGTAGAACGCTAAAAACTGACGATAGATAAATAAATAAATAAGTATAATACCATATATCTAGAAATATATATAATAAATAATAAATAAATACCATATGTAAAACGGCAATTGCCATAAAAATACCATAATAGAAAGTAATAAATAAAACTAAAACCAAATGTAAAAACTTATGTAATAGTGCTTCTACAACAAGCAAATAACAAATATAAAACATGTCAAAACAAAATGGTGGGAGCACGTCATAAAATAATTGCAATTTAATATGGAGAAGATATCTCACAAGACATTGTTGAAAAATAAACCTTATCGATAGGCAGAAGCGCTCATAAAAAATAATTGGAACTTCAAGTGAAGGTTAATGAAAAATGTGTTGAATGAGCTCAGGACAATATGATAAGTAAATGTATTGTATATCAGCTGCGACTCAAAAAAGTGAAATCGGGAGGTATTCAAAAAGGATAATTACACCACAGCTTTAGCACAGCTTGTTAACCAGCAAAAAATATATGCAGCATGTGTCTTGTTGCAAATTGAATTACATTGCTAAAAACCGCAGAATGTTAAAGGATACATTGTATCAAAGAAGGTGAACAAAGTGCCTACTGAAAATAAAAACAATAAAACAAGTTCACAATCTTAACTTCAAAAGAATGTGTATTAATAAAGCGTGAAAAATATTGTAACATGAAGCCTTGTAAAGTGATGCATAAAATCTTATAGGCAAAAACAAAAAAACAAATGTTTTACCTTTGAACATGCTCTGCACAGCTATATTGCTCAAAGTAACAAGGCGGTGCTCAAAACAAGTGAGAACATGATGTTGGCGTTTTCCCGCTTCGTACTCTGCACCCACTGGATTTAACCCTTTGAAGGCCTCCTTTAAATTTTTAATCCACATTCTGCAGCCGGGTTAATTCTTGCATATTTCAGGAAAATTGTGCCCGTCTTATTCAATATGTTCTAATAGTGATCTTCCTTCTGTTATGGTCATGTATTATATACCATTTGATAGGAATATTTAGTCAGAATTTTGGATCCCAAGAGTTTTGGGCTCGGCCTGGAAAGGGTTAAACCAAGAAGTTGATCTTTCTGTTTTTTTATAAATTAAAACACTATTTTCATGTTAAAATTAAACAGTTTTGTAACATAATATAATATGTTTTGTAGAATGTCTCCTTATGGTTTATGCGGTTTACCAAAAGTACTAGGTTTTTTAATTCATTTAGAGCAGTTTATTTGTTCTGCTGACCCCTAACCCACAAAGGCGGGAAAGCGCCGGTATTTAAGTTTTCATTTGCATGGGGCACCATCGCGTTACTTTGAGCAGCATACCTGTGCAGAACGTACCTAATGGTAAGCCTTCGTGTCTTCAGTTTTCTCGATAAGGTTCCATGCATTTTTCCTATACTGTTTCATGCATTACTTTACAAGGATTTACGTCACAATTCCCATGGTATATGGTACACGGTTCTTTTTTGAAGTTAGGTTCACCTGCCTGTGATTTTGGTTCTAGGACCTTTTATGAATATACGCTGCAATTTTTGATACATTAGCATCTTTAAGTCATCAACAGTTTTTTGGCAGTGTATTGTTTATGCAATAATATATATGACCATTTACACTGGATTGTTTTTAATACAATTTGGAATAATTCATTTGTTTTTGCTGACCCCTAACCCATAAAGGCGGGAAAACAGTGAACAACAATGCTAATGCTGCAAGGCATCTGCTGGGGCAGGAATTACCAAGAAAGGGTTCATATGTATCTGCCAACAATGCAGAAGCAGGTTGATAGATCCACGTCACCCCTGTAGGGTATATATGCAATGGAGGCCCAGACCGACACCACAGTCAGGGTGCAGTCCCCCAAGCCTGTTCACTGTGCGGGTTATGCATCTGCTGCGTTCACATTGCCAACACTCTCCAATGGGCCACAGCTGAGGCTGCATTCTATGCCTGTTGGGTAGCCTGGATGGAGTGTATAATGTAGCACACACTGAATAGATGCAAGGTTGTTTGGGGCAGCGCTGAAGCTCCACCACTTTGCATGGTATTTGCAGCAGCCCAGAACAAAATGAACTGAAAACAACCTGTGGAAATTGAACCGGCTCCCTAGTGTGTCCAAACACAGTGCTCTAACCACTATGCTAACCTTGCACAGCAACTGCAATGGAAATACTTTCCACTAAAGGGATTGTATGTATGTATATTTGTCTGCATTGCCTACAATGTTTCAGCAGGTTTGCAGATCATCCTGCTGATACATTTCAGGAAGGGGTGGCAAAGAGAGGTACAGTCAACATGATTATGCCAGAGTATGCACTGAGGAGTGTGGAGATGCAGCAGGTTAGAGAGATATGTTTCCAACAGGTCGCATGTACATTCATTGCTATGTCCACAGCCCATCTGAAGGACAGATCCCATCTAGGAGCTGGATTATGTGCATTGTACAGTATGCCCCTCATTGCAGTCCTACGGTCCGCAGGCATGATTCTCATGAGCGTATGTGTAGACAGTATGTGGTGTATTATCAGCCAGCCAACACTTGTTATCCATGCCATGCCCTCTATCACATTCCTGCCTGTTAGTGTAAGCCTGACAATCCAGCACATGCATACTCTGCAACAACAGTGGAGGTGTATGGAGAGCCTCAGATGCGGTTCGGATGGTGTGTGTACAAGGAGGCGTGAGTGGGGCTGTCTGTCGCACCTCAACCTGGATGTCCAGTGCTGAATATGTCATAGGCCATCTATGTCCCTGATAGGCCTCACAGATGGGGTTGTAATGCTACCAGCACATTGCCCCAGGTGAATCTGGCTGTGGCATACTATTTCTGGACAACATGAAAACAAGCCAGGAAGGGATGCAGAAGCTAACATGCAGCTCAACCTGGCCTATGGGCCACTATAATGTGGCTTTGGCAGCACAGCAGTAACAATGTTGTTTTCTGTGCTGGGATCTGTGGCCCATAATGGAGCTGCACAGAGATGGAGACACCACCCCATGCAATATCCTTTGACATTATGGGGCCCTGCTGAATCACCTGTGAAGCTGCGTGATGTGGACCTCATGAAAATTGTGCCATTGGAATGCATTTTGCATCTGTAAGGCTCATTCTGTACATGTGCATACAATGTACATATGCTGTATTACTATTGCATCTTTTGCAGTATGTTATGAAGAAGAGCAGCTGTACAGGGTCTGGATGAGTAGTATGCACCAAGTCGCTATGTGTGATTCACAGACAATGTGAGGGCAGTATGAACAACAAATCTCTGCAGTGATGTCGTTAAGCAAACATGTAGAATATTCCTCTATTGCCCATTTATGACAACTGGCATATTACTCAATTGTCAATTGTATGGGTAAAGTTAATGTATGAATATACTGTATGTGGTGCCCATGTGCACAAGGGGTGCTGCTGACAATCCCACATGTGTCACAGAGCTCCGGATCATGTGCAACAAATAGGTGGGACAACTGCATTTCAACATGACGTACACGTGCCATTTATGCCTCAGACACTGTTACCTAGCTGGCAACATTACATTTTAGCAAGGGATCTCTGAGTGAACCACAGATCAGAAAATAGTCTTTAAGGTTATGTAAGTGTATGATGTATTTGGATATATGCACCTCACAGCTACATCTGAGAAAGGACCAACTGAAAGACAAACGGTGTACCTCCCCAACGGCAGGGACTCTGTGAACAAACACATTGCTCACAAGTCTGGACATCAGTGGTGTGCATCTTTATTTACATGTGCTGTCTCACAGATGACTGAACCATGCAGAACATATTTGGTAAACCCTGCTGCTCACAGAAATGTCTGTTAGAAATATCTCACACTGGCCAATGATGACATTGGTGATCTCAGAATGTTAGTGCGGTGTCTGAGTTGGAGGGCATGCAATGAACTGTCGAGCATCATCACTAGAATTCTTGTATCGCAAATGGGACATTGCTGATGTTCCAACATACCTCCAGTGAATGTGTGCACATGTATGGATGCTGTGTGCAGAAATGTTTGGTTCCCAGATTTTAATCTAGGTGGTGCAAAGTGATGTGTCATGACCGCCAACTGTCTAACCCTGATGTGAATGTTGTGGTCATATGTGGGCCACCCCTGAAAATCAGGGTCTCCACACACAAACGAGAGGGAGCAGGAGATAGCCAGGTAGGCCAAGATTAACTTGCTAACCACCCAGACCTAATGTCAGAAAGATAGCTCGGGAAAATTAGTGCCAAGCTTCCATGCACAGATGACTATGTGTATTGCATAGAAAAACGTTGACACCCGCCAACCACGTTTATCTGCTCATGCCCTACCACAAAAAGCGTAGTTACTCACCTGTAACAGGTGTTCTCCAGGGACAGCAGGAATCAGTCCTCATATATGGGTGACATCGGCGCCGACTGAGCCCTTGTGCAGAGCAATTCCCCAGCTTTCAAGGAAAGCTTTTGGGATTGCATCGCGCATGCGCGGTCCCCTTCCCGCCCAAGGGTGCCATCTTGCTCAGTCAAATGACATAGCTAAAAAGACAGCAAAATGACTAAAACCCAATAATAGGACTGCAACTCCAGGGGAGGAGGGAAGGTCATGAGGACTGATTCCTGCTGTCCTTGGAGAACACCTGTTACAGGTGAGTAACTACGCTTTCTCCAGGAACAAGCAGGAAGTCAGTCCTCACATATGGGACTCCCTAGCTATAGGCTACTGAGAACCCATAGCTAAAAAATGGCTCCCTCTAGAAGAGCCTCAGCAGCTGCAATAGAAATTCAGCCGAGAAAGCAACACCCTCCCAGTAGCCTGACACCAAAGGGTCAGAGGGTTGGAGTTGCCTAAACCTCAAATAGGTTATGGAGAACCGCCTGGCCGAAAGCACTGTCCCGTCGGGACTCCATATCCAGGAAGTAATGGGCTGCAAAAGTCTGGCTTGAAGACCAAGTTGCGGCCCGGCAGATGTCTGTCAACGGAACAGAGCGTAAGTGAGCCACTGATGCGGCCTTAGCCCTCACACGGTGGGCCGTGACTCAACCCTGCAACGGGAGGTCGGCCGCCCTGTACGCCCAGGCAATGCAGTCTGCCACCCAGGTTGACAGCGTACGCTTGGAAACAGGCAATACGAGACGAAGAGCTGAGTAGCCCTTCGATGTACCTTTATACGCTCCAGGTAGAAGGACAACGCCCTCTTACGATCCAGGGTATGCAGGACTGCCTCTGTCCGGCTGGAATGCGGCCTGGGAAATAAGGTCGGAAGAACCACCTCCTGGTTGAGGTGGAAAGAAGAGGCCACCTTTGGAAGGAACTTCAGGTGAGTGCGGAGGACCACCCTATTCCTATAAAACCTTGTGTATGGTTTATCAGTTATGAGAGCTTGCAGTTCACTCACACGTCTGGCTGATGTGAGTACCACCAGGAAGAGCACCTTTCAGGAGAGGAAGCGCAGATGGCAAGAGGACATCGGCTCAAAGGGTGGGCAAGTAAGCTGCTGTAAGACCACATTCAAATCCCACTCAGATGCCGGAGGACGAATTGGGGGTTTCAGCAGAAGCAGACCTCTGAGGAATCTGGACACCAGGGGGTGAGCCGAAAGAGGTTGCCCCTCCACTGGTGAGTGGTTTGCTGACAAAGCACTCAGGTGGACCCTGACAGAGTTAGACTTGAGACCTAATTCTGAGAGGTGAAGCACGTACTGCAGCACCACTGGTACAAGGCAAGAGAAAGGGTTTTCATTGTGCTGGTTACACCACACCTAAAATCTACGCCACATGAAAGCGTAGGATTTCCTAGTGGACTGCCTCCTTGAGGCCAGCAACACGTCTTCCGAGGTAGGAGGAGAGGAGCCAGCACTACTCTTTCAGCAGCCATGCCATCAGGTTGAGTGACCTGAGGTTGGGGTGCAAGAGAGAGCCCTGCTCCTGTGACAGGAGGTCGGGCTGCATCCCCAGTGGGAGTGGGGTTTCCACTGCCAGCTGGAGAAGAAGAGGGAAACAAGGCTGCCTTGGCCATCTGGGGGCTACCAGAATGACAGAGGCCTTGTCCCAAAGGATTCTGAACAGAGTCCGGGCCACCAGAGGCGTGGAAGGAAACACATGCATGAGGCCCCCTGACCAGGAGATCAGGAAAGCATCTGCAGCCACCCTCAGAGGATGTGGCTGTCAGGAGCAAAATCTGGGCAGCTGGTGATTTTGCAGACTGGCAAATAGATCTATGGACGGATGTCCCCAGTGGTGGAAAATCCTCTGGGCCACAACCGGATCCAGTTGCCACTCGTGAGGTTGGAGAATCCTGCTCAGTTTGTCTGTCAGGAAGTTCTCCCGACCAGGCAGGTATACTACTTTGAGAGACATACCCTGTCTGATGGCAAAGGAGCAGAGGTCTAGTGTCTCCTGACATAGGATACGAGACCCCGTACCTCCCTGCTTGTTCAAGTAGAACATCGCTACCTGGTTGTCCGTCTGAATCAAGACAGACTGATGTGAGAGGACATGACAAAAGGATTGAAGAGCTAGGTGAATCGCCCGCAGCTCTAAGAGGTTCATTTAGTGTGCAGCCTCCTGAGGAGACCATAACCCCTGAGTGCAAGATCCTTGGCAATGGGCTCCCCAGCCCAGCAAGGAGGCATCTTTCGTCAGCACTCTTGTATGCGAGGGAATCTGAAAAGACAACCCCTCGAGCAGATTGGGTGGTTGACTCCACCACTGCAATGACTTCACTAGTTGCCTGGAAACAGTTATCCTGTTTCTGAGGCTGCCGGTGGCCTGTGTCCACTGATCTCTGAGGCACCACTGAGCTGTTCTCATGTGGAGACGGGCATTTGGTGTCACATGTACCGTGGAGGCCATGTGGCCCAGGAGGCGTAAAATGTGTCTCGCTGAAACCCGTGCCTGAACTGCTGTGTCAGTGCTAGCAGCCTCTGTACCCTGTCCTCTGGCAGGTAAGCCTTTGCCTGAAGGGTGTCCAATCTTGCTCCTATGAACTCTAAGTTTTGAGTGGGGAGCAAAATAGACTTTGAGTGGTTTATGACAAAGCCTAGATGTTGCAACAGGTGGATAGTGTGAGAAGTGGTCTGTTGGGCCTCCTGAGGCGACTGGCCCCTGATGAGCCAGTTGTCCAGGCAAGGGAAGACAAAGATTCCCTGACTTCTGAGGAAGGCCGCCACTACAGCCAGGCATTTTGTAAACACTCTGGGAGCAGAGGTTAGGCCAAAGGGTAGAACCCTGTATTGGAAATGGATATTGTCTGTGGTCTGGATGTATGAGGATGTATGTGTAGGCGTCCTTCAGGTCTAAGGAGCATAGCCAATCTCCCTGGGAAAGCATCTTGAACTTTTCCCTCACCAGGAACTTGTTTAAGTTTC
Source organism: Ichthyophis bannanicus (assembly GCA_033557465.1). NCBI lineage: Eukaryota > Metazoa > Chordata > Amphibia > Gymnophiona > Ichthyophiidae > Ichthyophis > Ichthyophis bannanicus. Next base: position 159,013,174 of record CM066040.1, read on the forward strand.
GCAGGTCGAGGATGGGCCTGAGGCCTCCTGTTCTCTTTGGTATGAGAAAATACCTGGAGTAGAAGCCTTTGCCCTGCAGGTGGTGGGGCACCGGTTCCACCGCCTGATCCTCTAGAAGACCTGCCAGCTCCTGCAAGAGGAGGTCCCTGTGAAGAGCGGCTCTGAGAGGCTCCCCTGGATAGAAGGGGGTGGTAACTGGGTGAAGTGAAGCATATAACCCCTCTGGACTATTTGCAGGACCCAGATATCTGAGGTGATGGCTGGCCACCTGTGAGCGGACAGGGTTAGCCTGCCCCTTGTGCATGACCTTACCACTGGCGGAAGAGAGACTATGCATTGGGAGTCAAAAACCCCCACCCGGCTGGATAGGAGCCAGAGCCTGGGGCTTGGGGGCTTTCTGCTTATGTGGGTCATGCCCCTGTCCCTTGGCCTGCTGCCCATGTTGGGGAGCTGGGGTGGCCAGGTAAGTGGGGTAGTTGCGGTTTTTACCCGAGTGCTTCTTCTTAGAAGGAGCAGAAGTCTTCTTTGAGAGTCTTGTCCGGGTCAAGTACTCGGACTCGAGCTCAGCAGCCTTCTCAGTCATGGGTTTGCCCAAAGAGGTTGTCAACTCGGCAAGGGACATCGACCAACTTGTCCTGAACCCATGGCTCCAGATCCGATGACATTAGCCAGGCCTGGCAGTGAGCAGCGATGCCGGCTGCAGCTACGCGGGCCGAAGCCTCGAAGCCATCATAGGCCACTCGAGATATGAACGTCGAGCACTCCCGAATCCCGGTGGACAAGGCATTGAAGCGCTGCAAGGGTGCCTCGGAGAGGCCAGCAGAGAACCCGGCAATCTCCTTTGCCAAGTCCCGCAGGTACATGCCCATGTACAGCTGGTAGGTTTGGACACGGCATGAAAGCATCGAGCCCTGGAAGCATTTTCTGTCTAAGGAGTCCAGGTTCCGGGCCTCCCGGCCAGGAGGCACCGAGGAGTGCGTTTTCTGGCTCTTGAGCCTATGCATGGCCGATTCCACAACCATGGAGTTGTGCGGCAGCTGTGCCTTTTAGAACCCAGGGCTCTTGCGGACTCGATAGATGGAATCGACCCACTTGCTTAGAACCGGCATCGAGGCCGGGGACTCCCACATGCAGAGCAACAGCCATTATAGCATCGGAGGAACCGGCACAGTAAGGGCTTCCCTCGGGGGAAAGTCATACTGGAGGGCATTGAGCTCTTCAGCTCGAGGCTCCTCCTCAGCATCCGCCGGGAATGCCAAAGCCTTGGCCATGTCCCTGACAAAGTCCGAGAACCAGGTATCCTCCGGAGGGGACCTTCTCCGAGGCTCCGAACCCGGTGAGCCCGATGGGACATACCAGGTCCGATGGGTGTCAGGGGACTCCTCATCTTCCGTCTCCCATGCCAAGCCCTCCGAGGAAGAATCGAGGAGCACCGTCCGCAAGGGCTTCGGCCCCGACCCCCGGCATCAATGACCTCGGTCCCGAACAGGAAGTCGAGGGAGACCTTGGCTGACAATCGACTCGAGTCTGAAGAGTCTCGAGGATCGGCTCGGCCTCCGGGGTCGACTTGGACATCGAGGTCCCGGTGGTCGGGGCGGATGGACCGGTGAGACCGGCTATCAGCACCCGCTGCTGCTCTATGAAGGCAGACATGCTGTGCTCCAGGGCCGTCATCCTGAGACCAAGCTCAGAAGACTCCATAGCCTCCGGCTCAGAGCCCGACGTCGGCTCCCCCGGAGGGAAGTCCACGAGGACAACAGCACTTACCCGCCTAGGCGTCTCTGGCTCCGTGCGAGGTACCTTCGCAGGCTGCTCCGACTCCGAGGACTTGGGACGGCAGTCAGGACTCTGTGATCTGGCTTTCAGGGGCCCAGGACGATCAGAGGCATCCAACGACGCCGCCCTCACGGGCTTCTTCTTCCTCCAGTGTTCCCGGGAGGGAGACCCCCGTTCAGAAGACCCCCAACGCTGCTCGGGTTCAGACAGCTCCCGAGACATCAAGGCTTCTGATGAGGTCCGGATCCGGGGGGATGCGGACTCCGAGAAAATCCTTTCACGCTGCTGCTGCCTACTTCGCAGTGCCTTAGAGGACATTTTCCCATACAGGGCACAGACCTTCGGGTCATAGTCGGGCCCGAGGCATCGGAGACAGAAGTCGATGAGGGGCATTGACTTTTTACACCGATCACACTTTTTAAACCCGCTGGCAGCCATCGGGGGAAAAATGGCCCCTGCAAGGTCGAAGGACCAGGCTGCCAGTGAAAATAAAAAAGAGCGCACACGCTAGTCTCTAAGGACAAAAACGCAGAAAATTGAATGGACTCAATACCGGTGTACTGAGCCGAAGGCGGGAAGGGGAACCGGCGTCGAACCGGTCGAAGATTCAAAATTTCTTCCAAGTTTTGATACACTTTTTCCGCGAGGAATTAGGGACAACGTCCGTTGGGCTCCGCGGAAAACTGGAGACTGAGCAAGATGGCACCCTTGGGCCGGAAGGGGACCGCGCATGCACGATGCAATCCCAAAGGCTTTCCTTGAAAGCTGAAGAATTTCTCCGCACAAGGGCTCCGTTGGCGCTGACGTCACCCATATGTGAGGATTGACTTCCTCCTTGTTCCTGGAGAATGCCCCTAACACATCCTGATGGCAATCACAGAGAATATGGGTGTGTTATGGACGTACAAAGCATTGTAGAGGGCCAGCACCTGAGTAGGTGTTGTGCAAAAATCACCAAGAAGTCATTTACACAGGTATCTAGGGCAGTTTAATGTATAAATGGCCTCCAAAATCAGGGGCACAATCTACAATGATGAGATGGAGGTAGTTATGAGAAGCACATGTTCGCACAGTAACTCAAAACAAATGTCTCTCACAGATGCAGAGTCAGCAGAATACAACAGCTCTGGGGTGACATAGTAGGCCGTACGTCCATGAGATGTACAGGTACAGCGTAGTTACTCACCTGTAACAGGTGTTCTCCGGGGACAGCAGGAATTAGTCCTCACATATGGGTGACGTCGGCGCCAACAGAGCCCTCATGCGGAGCAAATCCCCAGCTTTCTAAGAAAGCCTTTGGGAATTGCATCACGCATGCGCGGTCCCCTTCCCGCCTAAGGGTGCCATCCTGCTCAGTCAAATAACATAACTAAAAAGACTGCAAAAAGAACAAAATATAATAATAATAGTACTGCAACTCCAAGGGGAGGAGGGAGGATCGTGAGGACTGATTCCTACTGTCCTCAGAGAACACTTGTTACAGGTGAGTAACTATGCTTTCTCCGGGAACAAGCAGGAAGTCAGTCCTCACATATGGGACTCCCCATCTATAGGCTACCGAGAACCCACAGCTGAAAAATAGGCTCCATCTATGAGAACCGCAAGCAGCCACAATAGGAATCTAACTGAGAGAGTAGCACTCCGGTAACCTGACACAGAAGGGTCTGAAGGCAGGAGTTGCCTAGACCTCGAAAAGGTTACGGAGTACAGCCTGGCCGAAAGCACTGTCCCGTTGGGACTCCCTATCCAGGCAGTAATGAGTTGCTAAAGTCTGACACGAAGACCAGGTGGAGACCCGGTAGAGGTCTGCCAGTGGAACAGAGCGGAAGTCAGCCACTGATGCCGCCATAGCCCTGACCCAGTGGGCTGTAACACGACCCTGCAACGGAAGATTGGCCACCCTGTATGCCCAGGCAATAAAGTCCGCTACCCAGGTGGACAGCGAACGCTTAGAGACAGCCATTCCCAGCTCACTGGGGTCATAGGATACGACGAGCTGAAAAGCCCTTCTATGGTCTTGCGTACGCTGTATGTAGAAGGCTAACGCCCTCTTACAGTCCAGGGTATGCAGAACTGTATCTGCCCAACTGGCATGCGGCCTGGGAAAGAAGATAGGCAGTACTACCTCCTGGCTGAGGTGGAACGAAGAGACCACTTTCGGAAGGAACTTTGGGTGTGTGCGAAGCACCACCTGGTTCCTATAAAACCTTGCATAAAGTCTGCCGGACACCAGGACTGACGTGAGTGCCACCAAGAAAACTACCTTCCAAGAAAGTTAGCATAGATGGCAGGTTGCCATCGGCTCAATTGGCGGATGAGTAAGCTGCCCTAAGACCACATTCAAATCCCACTCGGTTGCCGGAGGGCAAACCGGGGGCTTCAGAAGAAGTAGGCCTCTCAGGAACATGGATACCAAAGGATGAGCAGAAAGAGGTTTTCCTTCTACTGGGAAGTGGTGTGCAGCCAAGGCACTGAGGTGAACTCTGACAGAGTTGGATTAGAGGCCTAAATCTGAAAAGTAGAGAAGATACTGTAGTACCACTGCAACCTGGCAGGAGAAAGGATTCATTTTCTGCATTTCACATCATATTCCAAACCTACGCCACTGAAAGGCATAGGTTCGACTAGTTGACTGCCTCCCTTGAGGCCAGCAAAACATCTTCCACGTTTTTCGGAAGGAGGATTGGTGCGAGAACTACCCTTTCAGCAGCCATGCCATTAGGTTGAGGGAGCTGAGGTTCGGGTGCAGGAGAGTGCCCCACTCTTGAGACAGGAGGTTCGGAGAGGACCCCAGGGGGATTGGGGCCTCCACCGCTAGTTGAAGTAGAAGCGGAAACCAGGGTTGCCTCGGCCATCTTGGGGCTACCAGGAAGACCGAGGCTTTGTATCAGAGAATCTTGAACAGAGTTTTGGCCACCAGAGGCATCGGAGGAAACGCATACATGAGGCCCACAGACCATGAGATGAGGAAGACATCGGCAGCCACCCTTTTTGGATGTGGCTGCTTGGAGCAAAACCGGGACAATTGGTGATTGTGTGGGCTCGCAAACAAATCCAGTGTCGACTATCCCCAGGTCTGAAAAAGCTATTCGGCCACACTCGAGTCCAGCTGCCATTCATGGGGCTGCAGAATCCTGCTTAGCCTGTCGGCTAAGTAATTTTCCTGGACTGGCAGATAAACTGCTCTCAGATGCATGCCATGCCAGACTGCAAAGGAGCACAGGTCCAGGGTTTCCTGAAGGAGCAGGTGGGACCCGCACTTCCCTGATTGTTCACATAGAACATCGCAACTTGGTTGTCTGTTTGTACCAAGACAGGCTGATGAGCCAAAGTTGGACAGAAGGCTCGTAGAGCCAGGCGAATGGCACAAAGTTCCAAGAAATTGTTTTGTTACGTGCTCTTGTTCAGAGACCACATGCCCTGAGTGCAAAGTCCCTGGCAATGGGCTCCCCAGCCCAGCAAGGATGCATCCGTAGTTAGGATCCTCCTGTGCTGAGGAGCCTGGAAGGTCACCCCGCCTCCAAGTGCTTTGGTTGAAGCCACCATTCCAAGGACTGCACCAGTCTTCTGGACACTGTGACTCTTTCTCGGTCCGCCTGTGGCTTGCGTCCACTGGTCCCTGAGGCACCACTGAGCTGTTCGCATGTGGAGACGGGCATCTGGTGTCACAAGGACTGTGGAGGCCATGTGGCCGAGTAGGCGCAGGAAGTGTCTTGCTGATATTTGGGACCTGCGACTCACTTGACGTGCCAGGGCCAGGAGTCTCTGTGCCCTGTCTACTGGCAGTATCTAACCTGGCCCCAATGAACTCTAGTTGTTGAGTGGGCATTAGGGTAGACATGGGGTAAATGATTACAAACCCTAGATGCTGAAGCACCTGAATGGTGCGAGATGTGGCCTGTTGGACCTCCATGGCTGATGTGGCTCTTATGAGACAGTCGTCTAGGTAGGGGAAGACAAAAACTCCTTGGATTCTGAGGAAGGCAGCCACCACCACCAGGCACTTTGTGAATATCCTGGGGGCGGAGGCCAGGCCAAAGGGAAGTACTCTGTACTGATAGTGGTTTCCCCCACCACAAAATGTAGATATTGTCTGTGGTCTGGATGAATTAGGATGTGTGTATACGCATCCTTTAGGTCTAAGGAGCATAGCCAGTCTCCCTGGCGGAGGTAAGGCAGCAATATTCCAAGTGAAAGCATTTTGAACTTCTCCCTCACCAGGAATTTGTTTAAGTTGCACAGGTCGAGGATGGGTCTGAGGCCTCCTGTCCTTTTTGGTACCAGAAAGTACCTGGAATAGAAGCCCTTGCCCTGTAGGTGGTGGGGCACTGGTTCTACCACCTGATCCTCGAGAAGACCTGCTAATTCCTTCAGAAGAAGCTCGGTCTCAGAATGGTGAAGAGGAGATCTGAGAGGCTCTCCTGGAAAGTAAGGAGGAGGCACCAGGGTCAAATGGAGTAGATAGCCTTGATGGACTATCTGTAGGACCCAGGCATCTGTGGTGATGGCTGGCCACCTGTGGGCATACAGGGCAAGCCTTCCTCATGTGCACTGCCTGTCTCCTGTGGTGAGAGGGGCTATGCCTTGAGAGTCAAAAGCCACTCCCAGGCTGGGCCGGAGTCGGTGCCTGGGGTTTGGGGGCTTTCTGCTTACGCGGGCCATGCCCCTGTCCCTTGGCCTGCTGCCCCTGTTGGGGACCCAGGGAGGCCCGAATTGGGGGGTAGCTTCGGTAAGCAGCACCCTTCCTCGGGAAAACGGGCTTCTTACCCGAGCCTTTCTTTTTAGAAGGGGTAGAAGTCTTCTTTGAGAAACGTGTCCGAGTCATGGTCTCGAGCTCAGCAGCCTTTTCGGTCATGGGTTTGCCGAAGAGGTTCTCTCCCCTGCATGAGACATTAACCAAGTTGTCCTGAACCCATTGCTCGAGGTCCGACGACTATAGCCATGCCTGGCAGCATGCACCGATGCACGCTGCAGCTACCCGGGCTGCCGCCTCGAACCCGTCATAGGCAGTTGGAGTCATGAACTTCGAGCACTCATGGACTCCAGTGGACAGGCTCTTGAAGCGCTGCAAAGGTCTCTCGGAGAGACCAGCCAAACACCCGGCAATTTCCTTCGCCAGGTCTCACAGGTAAATGCCAATGTACAGATGGTATGCCTGGATCCAACATGTCAGCATAGAACTCCGGTAGCATTTCCTGCTGAGGGCATCCAAGTGGCGAGCCTCCCTGCCAGGAGGCACAGAGGAGTGCGTCTTCTGGCTCTTGAGCCGGTGCATGGCCGATTCCACAACCATGGAGCTGTGTGGCAGTTGTGCTTTTTCGAACCCAGGAATCTTACGGTCCCGATACATTGAGTCGATCCAACTGCTGATCACCGGCGCCGACGTCTTCCACATGCGGAGCATCAGTCATTCCAGGATTGGAGGTACTGGTAAAGTAAGGGCCTCCCGAGGGGGAGTATCATACTGGAGGATCTCGAGCTCTTCAGCTTGAGGATCCTCCTCGGACTCCGCAGGGAATGCCGAAGCCTTTGACATGTCCCTTACGAAGTCCAAGAACCTAGTGTCCTCCGGCACACCGGGGAATCGGACGGGACGTCCCTGTACCAGCAGGTGTCCGGGGACTTTTCTTCCTCAGTCTCCCAGCCCAATGCCTCTGAAGAGGAATCGAGTGGCTTCGGCTCTGACTGCCCCGACACCGGTGGAACCAGCGGTGACGACTTCGGTCCCAAACGGGAGGTCGAGGAAGACCTCGGTTGCCCAGTGGTCGGGCAGAAGGACTGATGAGACCGGCTATCACAGCCCGCTGCTGGTCCATGAAGGCAGACATACTGTGTTCCAGGACCACCATTCTGAGACCGAGCTCAGAAGGCTCCGCAGTCACCAGGTCGGGTTCCTACACCGTCGGGTCCGATGCCAGTTCTCTCGGAGGAGAGCCCTCAACAAGGACAGTTGTTACCTGCCTCGGCTGCTCTGTATCATGTCGAGGAAGCTTCGCAGGACGCTCCATCTCCGAGGATCTGGGGCAGCGCTCGGGGCTCCGAGACTGGTCACGGGAGGAACCAGTCCGTTCAGAGCCATCCAACGACGACGCCTTAGAGGATTTTTTCTTCCTTTGATGTTCCCATGAGGGAGACCCCCTCTCCGAAGAACCTCTACGATGCTCTGGCTCAGAGTGTTCCCAAGAAGTAGGTCCGGGCCCATGAAGGTATGGACTCAGCAAAAATCCTATCATGCTGCTGCTGGCGGCTTCTCAGGGCCTTCGAGGACATTTTCCTACATTGGCCACAGACCTTCGTGTCGTGGTCAGGCCCGAGGCACCAGAGACAGCAGTCATGTGTATCGGTGAGGGACATTAATTTTGTACACCGATCACATTTCTTAAACCCAATGGCAGCCATCGGGGGAAAAAGGGCCCCTGCGAGGTCGAAGACCCAGGCTGCCAGTGAAAAAGAAAAAGAGCGCGAACGCTAGTCACGAAGGACAAAAAATGAAAAATCAAACCGGACTCGATACCGGTGTACCGAGCTGAAGGCGGGAAGGGGAACCGGTGTCGAACCAGAGGAAAAGATGAAACTTTTAAGTATTTTAAACACTTTTTTTGCAGTGACAACTGGACTATGTCCGAATGGCTCCGCAGAAAAGGAGAAATTTCACTTACCGTTAATTTCCTTTCCTGGAATACTGCTAGACCAGTCCAGACAAGCGGGTTATGCTCCACTGCCAGCAGATGTTGGAGACAGAGAAAAACCTCCAGAGCTCTGATTGGTTAGGCTCTAGTTGGCATAGGTATACCCCTAGGGCTCCTACTCAGTATCTTCTGACAAGCAATAACTATCAGTATTAAACTGACCAACAAAGTCAACTATGTACAGGTGAGAAGACTGGCTCAACTATCTACATGAATCGGAGAGGATCATGAAGCGTCCTTAGGACATCAAGCCAGTATAAAATGCTTGTAGGCCATCCAAGGGATATATATTGGTAGTGCTTGAAGAATTAACGTCGGCTCCACTGCACGTGCACCACTGCAACTGACAACCGGGTGGGTTCTGGACTGGTCTAGCAGTACTCCAGGAAAGGAAATTAACGGTAAGTGAAATTTCTCCTTCCAGTTTATACTGCTAGACCAGTCCAGACAAGCGGGAAGTACCCAAGCTAACAACCCTCAGGGTGGGCACAGAGAGCCGCTGACAGCACACCAACACCAAACCGACTGTCCTCTCGTGCTTGAATGTCCAGACGATAATGCTGAACAAACGTGGACAAAGACGACCGGGTTGCTGCTCGACAGATATCGAAAGGGGCTATGTGAGAACGTTCGGCCCAAGAAGTAGCCTGGGCTCGAGTGGAATGAACCCGAAGACCCGGAGGTACTGGTCTACATTGACCAATATAGGCTGCTTCAATGGCCTGAGGTAGCTACCTAGCAATAGTGGATTATAACCCGCGAGACTTCGATGCGGTCCCGAAAAAAGAACAAAGAAGATGGTCCATCTTATGAAACAAATTGGTCACCTTCAGATAGCGGACGAGAATTCTCTTGAGGTCCACCCTCGAAAATTCTTATGCCGCCCTGAACATTGCTCTTTTGAAAAGGCAGGCAACAGGAGGGGCTGATTGAGATGAAAAGGTGTAAGGACCTTAGGCAAGAAGGAGGGAACAGTTCAGAGAGAAACGCCCTCTGCAGAGAACGAAAGATAGGGATCCCGACAAGAAAGAGCTTGCAGCGCCGATATTCTACGAGCCGAGGTTACTGCCACTAAGAACACTGTCTTAAGTGTCAAGTCCCGAAGCAAAACCTCCTTGAGAAGTTCAAAGGGCCGGCCCATTTCAGTACCAGGACGAGGTCCCAGGAAGGAACCACCAGACGAACCGGTGGGCGCAGTAGTCTGACCCCCTTGAGAAATCGCAACACATCTGAGTGCGACGCATGGGAGCGGCCGTGAACCGGCCCACGGTAGCACGTTAAGGCCGAAATCTGTACTCAAAGGGTTCCGAGGGCTAATCCTTTATCAAGACCATCTTGTAGAAAGGCAAGAACCTCTGGGATCCCGGAGCGCCATGGAGAGAGCTGATGTCATGAACACCATGACTCAAAAGCTTGCCACACCCGAGCATATGCTAGCGACATTGACGATCGTTGGGCGTTGAGGAGTGTAGCCACAATTTTGGAAGAGTAACCCTTATGGGTTAACCTGCAGCGTTCAAGAGCCAAGCCGTAAGTGAGAAAGGAGTGGGGTTGTCCATGGAGATTGGCCCCTGCCTGAGGAGGCCCAAGGGAGATTCTAGTCACAGAGGAACTACCCAAGATAACTTTAAGAGATCGGCATACCAGGGTCTTCTGGGCCAGTCCGGAACCACTAGGATCACCGGACCCTGGTGCTCTCTGATCCGATGGAGAACTCTCATGATCATTGCCTAAGGCGGAAACACGTAAAGCAGAACGTGCTTTGCCCATGGTTGTGCAAGAGCATCTATGCCGTGAGACCTGTGTTCCCTCCAGTGACTGAAGAAGACCGGCACCTTGGCATTTGCTGCCGAGGCCATGAGATCTATCGCTGGCCAACCCCATCTCTGAACTATTTTCTGAAAGGCTTCCTGAGCAAGCTCTCACTCCCCGGCATCGAGAGTATGTCAGCTTAGAAAATTGGCCTTGACTTTGCTGGTCCCCGTGATATGCTGTGCTGAGATGGCTTGTAAATGTCTCTCTGCCCAGGGAAAAGGAGGGCCATTTCCTTTGACACTCCAGGGCACTTCGTGCCCCCTTGGCGGTTGAGATAAAACACTGTAGACGCGTTGTTGGATAACACATGAACCGCTTGATTCTGCAGATTTAGAAAACACCGTAAGGCCAGGCGGACTGGCCGTGTTTCTAGACGGTTGATAGTCCATCAAGACTCGCATGTAGACCATGTTCCCTGAGCTGTGTGAGTTTGACAGTGAGCTCCCCAGCCGGACGGACTGGCATCTGTTGTCACTAATATCCATCGTGGAGTTTCTAGAGGTACTCCTCTGAAGAGATTGTGCGGAGAGAGCCACCACTGTAGACTGTGTGTGATTGACGGCCGTAGTGGAAGACGGAGCTGGTAGTCTTCTGACACTGGTGACCACTGAGAGAGGAGCGCATTCTGTAGGCAACGCATGTGTGCCCTGGCACAAGGAACAAGCTTGATGGTAGCCGCCATGGTTCCCAGGACCTGGAGATAATCCCAAGCCCGATGCAAGTCCTGAAGCAGAAATAGACGAATTTGTAAAGAAAGTTTGAGGAAACGCTCCTGAGTCAGGAATACGTGGCCCTGGAGGGTGTCAAATTGTGCCCCGAGAAAGTTGATCTGCTGAGATGGCTGAAGGCAGCTTTTGGCATGATTGATCACCCAACCGAACTCCTCTAGGAAGGAACTACCACCGAAATGGTGCTGCAGGCCTCCGGAAAGGAGTCTGCCCAAATGAGCCAATTGTCCAAGTAGGGGTGTACTCGGATACCCTGTTTGCGTAAGGCCACCGCTACCACCACCATTACTTTGGAGAAGGTTTGAGGAGCAGAGGCGAGGCCAAATGGCATTGCCCGGAACTGAAAATGTTGTCCGAGAACTGTGAATCACAGGAAATGCTGGTGTTCGGTCCGAATGGGAATGTGAAAATAGGCTTCTGCCAGATCGAGAGACGTCAGAAACTCTCCCTTGCGCACTGCTTGGATGACGGACGGAAGCGTTTCCATTCGGAAGTGAGGCACTCGAAGTCTGCGGTTGACTCCTTTGAGATCCAGAATTGGACGAAAGGAGCCGTCCTTCTTGGGCACCACAAAACAGATAGAGTAACGGCCTAGCCTTCTTTCCAATGATGGGACAGGACGAATGGCTTTGAAGAGAAGTCTTTGAACCGTAGATTGAATGGCCAATCTTTTCCCCAGAGATCGTCCTGGAGAGATCAGGCAGAAGTCGCGAATGGGCCGCCAACGTTCGAGGGAGTAACCGTGAGAAACAATGTTGAGGACCCACTGATCGGAGGTTATGAGTGCCAAGTCGAGAAAAAAGTGACAACCGGCCTCCCACTGGCGGCAGAGTCTCGAGTGGGCTGCCCGTCCCGTCAGTGGGAAGGGCGTGTGGTTCCAGAAAACTCTCCTGGGCCCGAGTAGGACTCTGTGCCTTTGCGGACTCCTTGAAAGGATTGCAATCTCTGACCAAAGCGACTGGGAGGAGCCACAGAGGTGCCCGGTTTAAAAGAACGGTATCTCCGGGAATCGTGAGATCTAGGAAATCGCCGAAAAGTCTGAGAACGAGAAGGCCGGCGTGATGAAGCTTTTGGCTTATCTTCTGGCAAATGTTGGGGTTTGACCTCACCCAGATCCTTTACCAACTTATCCAGATCCTCACCAAAGAAGAGCCTTCCTTTAAAGGGAAGTTTTGAAAGTCGCGTCTTGGAAGCGACATCCACTGCCCACTGACGCAGCCAAAGCCATCTCCTGGCTACCGTTACCGCTATCAATGAGCGAGCTGAGAGACGCAACAGATCATAAAGGGATCAGCCAAGAATGTTGCGACAGATTCCAGCCGTCCCACGGCTGGATCTTCTGGCAGCCGCTGAATCCACCGCAGCAAGGCATGGGCTGCTAGACCCCCGCAGACCGTTGCTTGGAGCGAAAGAGCCGAAGATGAGAAAGCTGTTTTCAGGAGACTCTCAACTTTACGGTCTTGTTGGTCTCGGAGCGCTGCTCCGCCCTCGACCGGAATGGTGGTATGCTTGGTAACCCCGGTCACCAATGCATCTACCTTCGGGTATACCAGTCAGCATTCAAGATCTGATGGAGACCAAAGGTATCACTGACCAAGACGGCATGCCATACGCAGAAAGGTATCTGGTGATTCCCATTCCCAAGATACCATTTGTTGAAGCTCCGCTGGGAAAGGGAAAGCTTTGGAAGGCTTATGTATGCCCTGTAAGATGGGATCCGGCTGAGACAGAGACTGGGAACTCTGTGGCTCAGTGAGGCGCAGCGCTTCTACTACCTGCGCTATTAAGGCGGGCAACTCCTCTTTTCGAAAGAGTTGGATATCCTGTGAGTCCTCTTGAGCTGTCACCCAAGAGTCTGAAGGAGAATACTCCCCATCCTCCCGATCTGAAGAGTCTAGACTCACCTCTGCCGAAGACCTGCCGTCTTCAGGAACCTCCAGACTGTCCTGTAAAATCCATGAAACTCCTTTGGGAGGACGTCCACCCTTGAGGTCTGTTATCCTATGAGTCCCCTTGCGAGGCATAAAACCAGGTATGCCCTTGTCCGGAGCAGGCAAGGGCACTGAGGGTACCTCTGAGGAGTCTGAATGCCACAGGACCCATGCCTGGCGAAACAGCGCCAGGAACTGGCCATCAGCGGGATGTACGGGCGCCTCAAGCTGCGAAGAGATCGATGGAGGCTGTGGAAGCAAAACTGGAAGTCGGCGACCCTTCTGCGGGCGGTGAGTTCTGCGGCACATCCAAAGAAGGGGGTGCTGACGCACTGATGTCCAAAGCAGGCAGTACAACTGGCAGAGAAGAAGAAGAGTCCCCTGGATGCGCATAACATGCTGGGCACAGCCGGTTGGTTAGGTCTTTCTGCTTTTTGTTACACACCAGACACCTGTGCAGTGAGGAAGGCATATTTTACAGTGGGGTTTTTTTAAACAAGTACCGATTCTGCTAGCAGGCTGAAAAGTATAGTGCTAGCACTGATCAGCACACCAGAACGGCTCAAGGAGTTCCAGGCCCCCAAACGAAAAGAAAATGCTGATAAATACGCTTCTCGCCAAAAAGAAGCAGAAAGGAACGTGATTGCGCGTTCACGAAAAGCCCGCTGGCAACGAAAACCCCAAAGTGATGAAGCTCTCACTGAAAAAACACCCGACAGCGGCGATACCGAAAGGAAGGCAATCGGGAGGAGAGGAGTGCTGCCGGTTGTTTCAGAAGCAGAAGCCTGCGTTTTAACTTCCCCACGGAGCTGAAGAAGGAAGGAGGGGGGAAAATAAAGGCTGTCACTCACAGCGCCGGTTTCAGTGTCGCCGAGGCTCAACGGAGGAGTGACACTGGTTTTAGCAATTTAATCTAATTTAAATTAATTTAATTTGCCATCCATTCAGCAGAATAGGCCCTCGTGGCATGAGGCAGGGAATCCCTCAATGGAGGAAGCTCAACTGATCCACGCAATCAGGAGCTCACCTCAGGAAGTACTGCTCCTAATAAAATACTTTAAAATTTGGAAATGGGGGTCTGGGAAACTCAGAGGAACACCTCATGTGTGCTCTGGGTGAATCCAGGAGTGTACAAGAAAGAAAAGAAATTAAAACTTTAAAGAGACAACTTAGTAACACCCTCATCTGCTGGAGACAGAGAAAATACCGAGTAGGACCCCTAGGGATATACCTATGCCAACCAGAGCTTAACCAATCAGAGCTCTGGAGGTTTTTCTCTGTCTCCAACATCTGCTGGCAGGGGAACATAACCCGCTTGTCTGGACAGGTCTAGCAATATGAAATGGAAAAGGAGATTGAGCAAGATGGCACCCTTGGGCGGGAAGGGGACCGTGCATGCGTGATGCAATTCCCAAAGGCTTTCTTAGAAAGCTGGGGATTTGCTCCGCACGAGGGCTCCGTCGGCACCGACGTCACCCATATGTGAGGACTGACTTTCTGCTTGTTCCCGGAGAAGAGAATGTACATACAATGCACAATCCAAGCTATGTGGTCTATACAATCCAATCCAAGCTATGTGGTCTTTTTCTGTCATCATATTTCTATGTTTCTATGTGTGAAAATACAGATAGCCACATCAGAAAATGTCCCTTGTCATGTGTGTGGCACATTGTCATGAGAGACATAGGATGGAGCACACATGCAACTGTGTAAGCTGTAAGCAAATCAATAATTACACATCTTTCTTGGTAAACAACAGGTAAATATGTTCTGTGAAGTGGCAAAACATGAAAACTATGATACTATGAAAATCTTTTTTTCGGCCCAGCAAGGCCCCGCGGCACCACCGAGGCCGCATCGGAGCCCCTCCCTTACTGCTGCTGCCCAATCGGGGCAGTCCAGGGGCAGTAAAGGCGAGCGCCGGGCAAGAGACAAGCCTTTTCAGCACAGCAAGGCCCCGGCACCACCGAGGCCGCATCGGAGCCCCTCCCTTACTGCTGCTGCCCAATCGGGGCAGTCCAGGGGCAGTAAAGGCAAGCGCCGGGCAAGAGACAAGCCTTTTCGGCCCAGCAAGGCCCCAGCACCACCGAGGCCGCATCGGAGCCCCTCCCTTACTGCTGCTGCCCAATCGGGGCAGTCCAGGGGCAATAAAGGCGAGCGCCGGGCAAGAGACAAGCCTTTTCGGCCCAGCAAGGCCCCAGCACCACCAAGGCCGCATCGGAGCCCCTCCCTTACTGCTGCTGCCCAATCGGGGCAGTCCAGGGGCAGTAAAGGCGAGCGCCAGGCAAGAGACAAGCCTTTTCGGCCCAGCAAGGCCCCAGCACCACCGAGGCCGCATCGGAGCCCCTCCCTTACTGCTGCTGCCCAATCGGGGCAGTCCAGGAGCAGTAAAGGCGAGCGCCGGGCAAGAGACAAGCCTTTTCGGCCCAGCAAGGCCCCAGCACCACCGAGGCCGCATCGGAGCCCCTCCCTTACTGCTGCTGCCCAATCGGGGCAGTCCAGGGGCAGTAAAGGCGAGCGCCGGGCAGGCGTGCCCGCGCCTGAGGGCCTCGCCAGAGGGCCCTTTGGCGTGGCCCTTAGGCGGGGCTACACACGCTTTAAGCAAAACAGCCAACACTGAAGTCTCTGCTCCATGCTCTCATCAAATCCACGCCTTTATACTCAAACAAGCATCAAGATAATCCACGATTCAGGAATAACCCGGTAACTTTATAGTCTTTTTCCCAACTCTCTGCTTTCTAATGCTAAGCAATATATTCGAACAAAGCACACTGAATGTATGTTACCCCTGCCAACCATAACCAGTCAGACAACATGTCCCCTTTTAACAGCAATGTGTGTTAACATTGCATACTGTATTTTACTACCCCATGCTAGTGCTAGCTTCCCTGTTTACCTAATTATATAGCTAACCTACTGTTTAGCCAGACTTTCTCCTATCCATAGATACTGCTCATGTTGGTAACATTGTTTTCTAATTCCAACTACTGGCTGAGGCAACATTGTCAATAACATCAAGCTACTGTCTGAGGTAACATTGTCAATCTACAAATAGCTAGCAACAGAGGTAACATAGTTCTCAACTTCTAGCTACTGTTTCCTATTACACAGGTACACTACCAAAAATCTGCCTCCAGTTTTGCAACTGATTCCTATAGATTTTGGGGTGCTGAATCCAGGAAAAATAGCCAAAATGTTCCATCACGTCACGTTTTCTTGCAAAATTAGATTTCTTACCCATATAAGGAATGTTCACATAATTTCTTTTTAGCCGACTGCAGTTTATTTTCTTGGCCCAAAATAGAGGTTGTAATGGTTAACTAACTAGAAACACTCCCTCATGATATTTTAGAGTGTTTTGTATTCATTTTATACATTAACAGGACAATTGGGAGGCGGGGGGCTAAATCCAGTACTCGCGCTGGCGCATGTTCTTTCCTGTTCGCCTCGCCTCGTTCGCTCGCTCAAACACGGTGGTTGCGACATGAACGTTCCTGTCAAATTTCAGTTTCTTGCAAGTTCATTATTACCTTTTGTTTGCTCAGTCGTAATCCAGCTTTATTCCGAAGTGGTTCACTACAGTTGTAGTTTGCAGTGCTGTGTATTTGTGATGGCTCACAGAGCCAGAGGTTGCGTCAACTCTCCGGACAGTTTTTGTTTTATTTGTGGGAAATATACCGTGAAAAAGCGGCAGAGGAACATTTCTGCATTTATTAAAAAAGTATATTTCGCCTATTTCGGTTTGAAGTTAGGCGATCAAGACAAACCGTGGGCTCCTCACAAAGTGTGCAAGACATGTGAGGAAGATCTACGCTTATGGATGAAAGGTAAAAAACAAGCATTTCGTTTCGGAATACCTATGATGTGGCGTGAACAAAGAGACCACAGCAGTGACTGCTATTTTTGCTCTTGCATTGTGAAGGGATACAACTTAAAAAATAAGAACGTAATAAGTTACCCCAACCTTCCCTCAGCAATTAGGCCTATGCCTCATAGCAACGAAGTACCTGTGCCTGAACCACCAAAATCTTTGGATCATATTTGTGTGGACGGTTCTGATCATGATGAGACTCATCAGATGGCTTTTCCCGATGAGTCCAGTACTTCCGAGTTTGAAACTGAACCAGATCCGAAACCTGAACTTTTCTCTCAAGCTGAATGGAATGATTTAGTCCGGGATTTAGGACTCCCAAAAGATGCTGCCCAACTGCTAGGTTCTCGGCTTAAACAGAAAAATCTATTGTCACCAGGAACAACTTTTTATTGGTACCGCAACCGCGAGACACAATTTTTGAAGTATTTCAGCAAAGAGGAAGATTTGGTATTTTGCAACGATATATACGGAGTGATGGAAAAGTTTAAACTCAAGTATGATCCTGCTGAATGGCGGCTGTTCATTGATTCGTCAAAAGACAGCATAAAAGGTGTTCTTCTTCATAATGGCAACACATTCGCTTCAGTTCCTATTGCTCACTCTGTTATTCTCCAAGAAAAATACGAGAATTTGGCCCTGATTCTTCAGAAGATTCGTTATGATGAGCATAAGTGGATGATTTGTGGAGACTTTAAAATTCTATCCATGCTATTAGGGCAGCAATCCGGTTTCACCAAATATCTCTGCTTCCTTTGCTTGTGGGATAGCCGGGCCCGCGACCTACACTGGGGGAAAAAAGACTGGCCAATTCGGGAGTATTTGAGACCCGGTGAGAAAAATGTTCTTCATGAGAGCTTGGTACCTCGTGATAAAATTCTATTACCACCTCTCCACATTAAGTTGGGTCTCATTAAGCAATTATCAAGTCCCTTCCAAAAGATGGTGAGTGCTTTCGGTACCTTTGCTCAAAGTTCCCCCGACTTTCTGAAGCAAAGCTAAAGGAAGGAGTGTTTGTTGGCCCTGATATAAGGAAACTCATTTCAGATGGAGCATTCGCTGAAACGATGTCTGAGAAGGAAAAAGAAGCCTGGGATTCCTTCAAGGATGTTGTTCTCAAATTCTTGGGGAACAGGCGGGATGAGAACTATAAGGATATTGTTGCCAGGATGCTCAATGCCTTCAAAGAACAAGGCTGTAACATGAGCCTGAAAGTCCATTTCTTGCACTCCCATGTGAACTACTTTCCCGAAAACTTGGGGGCATACAGTGAAGAACAAGGTGAAAGGTTTCACCAGGACATCAAGGACGCAGAGAGAAGGTACCAAGGAAGATGGAACACCACTATGATGGCTGATTTCTGCTGGTTGCTGCTGCGGGAAACCCCAGATGAAAAATACGCCAAGCAGCGCACCAAGAGAAGCATTCGGGGGAAGAAGAAACGGGCCCACCAGGAGATTGATTGACCCAAGAATGACTTTAAAATCTAAACTGTGTTGACAAATATCGTGTTTTTACTAAACTTTGAAATAAAAATTTGCTAGTTATTACCACAGTGTCGGATCTCATTTATTAGAATTTTATTTTCACACCATCGGGTGTTTGTCTTCATGTACTGCAATGGTGCGGTTTGCGTTTTCTATTCTTACATACATACCTGTACAACATTTTTTGCACATTTCTTTGCTTTGTGTCTAACCTCGCTCTTATATGCTCAATGTTTGTGCACATGTATGTGGCTGTTTTAAGTGCAGACAATTTTGCTACCATCACAGTGTGTTTTGTTGACATTACTCTATTCTTATGTGCTGCCTTGTTACAATTTTCTTTATTCTTATTTGAATAACTACTAAACAATTAGTATAAAGAATTCATCCAAGAAACTTTTATCTCGATCGCACTCAATCTGAAACGTTCACCTCAAACTGCTAACCCAATGTAGCAAAAAATCTGTATGTGATGGAGCAAATTGGTTACCAGATTTGGATTCAGCGCACCAAAAAACGTAAAAATCAATCGAAACATTAGAGGCAGTTTAAAAAAAAAATTTTTTAGTGTACCTGTGTTATTTGTAATATGTGCTAACATTGCATACTGAAGTTGTGATACTCCATTCTAGCTCCTGCCACCCTGTCCTTTTGCCTAGATAGGTACTCTTACTGCGCACAGATAACTCTCTCCAATAGCCTCCAACCCAAAATGGCTCTCTCAAACTCCCCTACACTAAGACTACTCTACATTAGCATCACTATAACAACCTTAATCATTCTGACCCACAGCCTAAATAGCAACAACGTCAAAAACATCCCAATCATACATAGTATACCACGATTTAATCCATCCCCATGGAATCACTACCATCCCAAAGTGAACTACAACAGACTAATCAACATAAACTACACCATACCTCCCCAATCAAATAACCAAAATGTCATTAAAAACTCAAAACCGTTATCGTTCATACTAATAAATGCTAGATCAATGAAAAATAAACTTCCCATATTCACAGACATTCTTATTGACCTAAAACCAGACATACTGTGTGTCACGGAGACATGGTTAACAGATGCTGATATTGTCTTTATAAACCAGCTAAATAATAAAGACTATGATATCTCATATACACATAGAGACCACAAAAAAGGAGGTGGTGTTCTAATGATGACAAAAAAAGCTTTAAAAGCTAGAAAACAGTCACCTAACTTATCTACAAACATAGACACCATCATTATGAAAATAGGCCATCTTAGAATTTGTCTAATTTACAGACCACCTGACCAACAATCAGAAAACTTAGATACCTTAATTGAATTCCTCAGCTCCTCCACTGACAAAAATCCAATAATATTGCTTGGTGACTTTAACCTCCCCTCGCTGCCAGCATCATATTCTACCTTCTTCTTAGAATCAATAACAGACATGGATTTTCACCAAATAATTAATACTAAAACACATAACAAAGGAAGTACACTTGACCTTGTCCTCCTCCCTGAAGTACTCCACAAGACATTTAATCCTAACTCACTCAAATGCACACCAATTCCTTGGTCAGACCATCATCTTATTAACTTCAACATCACAATCAACAACACAACAGATAAAAGTAGACCAACAAACATCCCAACCTCAAGATTCAAAAAATTTAATGAAGAAGAGTTCTTGGATTTAATAATCCCTCACCTATCCCCATCACCACTTGATCTGGATGAAGCTGTAACGAACTGGCATAAAACTCTCAATAATGCAGCAACTAATAAACATGTCAGCAGAAAGAACACACATACCAGAACCGGTAATGCCCCTTGGTATAATAACACATTAAAACAATTGAAAAAGGGGCTAAGAAAAGCAGAGATTAAGTGGCGCAAATATAAAAACACGATTAATAGCGAGATATGCCACAAACAACTTAAAATGTATAAGGAAGCAATAGATGATGCTAAGAAAAATTAAAACGCAACTATCCTAGCAAACTCAATAAACAGACCAAGAGAATTATTTTCAATTGTACAAAAATTAACGAGCAACACTAACAACTCCAGCAATGATATTACAGAAATCTCACCACAGGCCTTGGCTAATTACTACATAAATAAAACTAAGCTCCACCCACTTTCACCTAACACCACACACACATATCAAACCCATTATATAGATGAATGGTCTGATTTCAACCCCATAACCAAGGACGTACTCAAGAAGGAGAAATTAGACCTTACCTGCTAAATGTCTTTCCTTGAGTTCTCTCCGGGCCAGTCCAGGAATGTAGGGTAGTCAATCCCTTCCAGCAGCTCTGAGGACTGAAAACTGAAAACTCTTTGCTGACAGGCTCTATAGCTCCCCCTGGTGCCAGAGAGAGTCAGTCTCATAGTAACAAAGCAGAGAAAAAACCAAGAGCCTAAACTAAAAAAAAACTGAACAACACAACTCCGCACTCTTCCACGCCTAAAGACTCCTCGAAAAGAGCCCATAGCAAGACAATGTCCGTTTACCTGTCTTACTCGGTAGCTTTTTGTATTTTTTTTTTTTTTTCGTTTTAAATCTTGAGAATGAGAGAAGAAAAAAGGAATCCCCAGCCCCGGTCACCCGAGGGAGAAACCACAAGAGTAGAATCTGATGGCTGAGGATATGAACAGCTTCACCTCTCGCAGCTAAGCACAGGGCGGGTCCTGGACTGGCCCGGAGAGAACTCAAGGAAAGACAATTAGCAGGAAAGGTCTAATTTCTCCTTCCTATTCGTCTCTCCGGGCCAGTCCAGGAATGTAGGGCAGTACCAAAGCAGTACTTATCTACGTGAGGGCCCTGTGAGCCTCGCCACAATAGCCGAAGATCCCACACTGGCATCCCCTCGAGCAAGAACATCGAGACGATAATGCTTAGCAAAAGAGTGCAAGGAAGACCAAGTGGCCGCTCTGCAGAGCTCTACGGGCGGAACCAAGGCTGTCTCCGCCCACGAAGTAGCGAGACCCCTAGTGGAATGAGCCCGCAGACCCACGGGAACCGGCACATGTTGTGCTTCATAAGCAGCACGGATGGCGTGTTTCACCCAGCGCGCTATCGAAGCCTTGGTCGCAGCTTTGCCTTTAGCCGGACCCGCAAACAGCACAAACAGCCGATCAGATTTCCGAAAAGACTCCGTCGCCCGCAGGTATCTCCGCAACACACGTCCCAGATCCAAACTCTTTAGAAGATGATCCCGCTTGTCGCCCTCTCGAGGCCGGAACGTAGGTAGAAAGACAGCCTGATTCATGTGGAAATTAGAAACCACCTTAGGGAGAAAGGAGGGAACCGGTCGCAGGACAACCCTTTCCGCTGTAAACTGCAGGTACGGTATCCGGCACGACAGCGCCTGCAAATCGGACACCCTGCGCGCAGAACACAAGGCAACCAAGAAGGCCGTTTTCCAGGAGAGCTCACGGATATTAACCATCCCCGAGGAATGAAATGGCGGTCCTGTTAAGGCTTCCAACACCAAATTGAGATCCCACGGCGGAATCAGAGGCCGAAGTGGAGGCCTAAGAAGTTTCGCCGCTCTCAGGAAACGGCGCACATCCGGATGGGAGGAAAGAGACACACCCATAATTTTCCCCCTATAACAAGCAATCGCCGCCAGTTGGACCTTAAGAGTACTCAGGGCCAAACCCTTCTCCAAACCTCCTTGAAGAAACAGCAAGATCTCCGGCCACTTGACTCGGGCAGGGGAAAAAGCGTGCTCCGCACACCACGCCTCAAATATACGCCAAATGCGAATGTAAGCTAAGGAGGTAGACCGTTTTCGAGAACGCAACAAAGTGGCTATCACGGACTGTGAGTATCCCCGCCGTCGCAACCGCCCCCTTTCAAGAGCCAAGCCGTAAGCGAGAACCGATCCACCTGCGGCATCAGCACAGGACCTTGGAAGAGCAGATTCATCCGAGACGGCAAACGCCACGGAGGAGCTGCCAGTAGTCGAACCAGATCGGCATACCACGGCCGCATGGGCCAATCCGGAGCGATGAGGATCACCAAACCGCTGTACCGCGTGATCCTCCGAACCACCCGACCGATGAGAGGCCACGGCGGAAACACATAGAGGAGCTGACCCGGCGGCCAAGTCTGAACCAGGCCATCCAGGCCCTCGGACATATGCTCCCGGCGCCTGCTGTAAAACCGCGCCGCCTTGGCATTCGCTTGAGTCGCCATCAAGTCCATCACCGGCCGCCCCCAGCGCTCCGTGAGCTGGTGAAACACCGCGCAATTCAACTCCCACTCTCCGGGATCCAGCGCATGCCGGCTGAGGTAGTCCGCTTGGATGTTGTCTTTTCCTGCCACGTGTGTAGCCGAGATCGCTGACAGGTTCCGTTCTGCCCATTGAAACAGCAGGAGACTCTCCTCCAGCAGGAACGCACTCCCCGTGCCTCCCTGCTTGTTGATATAAGACACCGTCACCAAGTTGTCGGAAAACACCCGCACCGTGCGGCCGCGGAGCCGAGCGGCAAACTGCAACAGTGCCAGACACACCGCCCGGAGTTCCAAGTGATTGATCGACCACAGTCGTTCCTCCTCCGTCCAGGCGCCTTGCGCTATCTGATCTACACAGTGCGCGCCCCAACCCGACAGACTGGCATCCGTCGTAAGCAAAACCCAGGTCGGATCCGCTAGGGACATTCCCGCCTGCAAAAGGGCCGGCACCAGCCACCAGCGTAAACTGTCCCGAACCGCGTCCGGACACGCCAACCGCTGGGAGAGGAGGTGATCCTGCGGAGACCATCTGGACAGGATCGATCGCTGTAGAGGACGCATATGCGCCCTGGCCCACGGCACGAGGTCTAATGCTGCCGCCATGGACCCTAAGACCTGCAAATAACGCCAAGCCGTCGGCGCCGGCTGTCCAAGGAAGGCCATAATTTGCGACTCTAGCTTCAGCACTCTATCCGGCGGCAGAAAGACCAAGCCCGCTTCTGTATCGAAGAATGCTCCCAGATAAGTCAGCTGTCTTGTCGGCTCCAGATGACTCTTGGAATGGTTGATGACCCAACCTAGCTGCTCTAGGAACTGGACGACCCGAGCCGTCGCCACGCGAGACTCTGAGACGGACGGAGCCCGAATCAACCAGTCGTCGAGATAAGGGTGAACCTGAATTCCTTCCTTCCGAAGCGCCGCCGCCACCACCACCACCACCATGACCTTGGTGAAAGTGTGAGGCGCCATAGCTAGGCCGAACGGCAGCGCTCGGAACTGAAAATGCCCCATGGGCACTGCGAACCGCAGGAACTTTTGATGTTCCACCCTGATGGGAATATGAAGATAGGCCTCCGTCAAATCTATGGAAGTGAGGACCTCTCCCCGTCGAACGGACTGGATTACCGATCGCAAGGTCTCCATCCGGAAATGAGGTACTCTTAAGCAACGATTGACGTGCTTGAGATCCAGTATCGGCCGTAAGGACCCCTCCTTCTTCGGGACCATAAAATAAATCGAGTATCGACCGAAGCCGCACTGGTCGGCTGGAACGGGCACCACGGCCTGCAAGCGCAGCAAGCGCGACAGAGTGTCGCGGACCGCAGCTCGCTTTGTCCGGGAAACGCACGGAGACACCAGAAAGGCGTCGCCCAGGGGATGAGTGAACTCCAGCGCATAACCGTCCCTGATGACTTCGAGGACCCACTGGTCCGTAGTAACGGCCCAGGCAGAGACAAACCCCTGCAAACGACCTCCCACAGGGATCTCCGCCCGGACCAGCGTCCCTTCATTGCGGCTTTTTAGCTGCCGACTGCGGAGCATGAAAGAAGCCTCTACCAAATCCCCGGGCCCCTCGAAAGGACTGACCCCGAGAAAGAAACCTACCCCTCTGGTAGGGTGAAAAACGGGGACCGCGGAACTTACGAGACTCGCAGACTGGCCCCTTTTGACCTGAAGGCACTTTGGACGCTCTAGGGCAATCCTCGGGAAGGCGACCGCCTTTAGAGTCCCCCAAATCCTTCACAATTTTGTCCAGAGATTCCCCAAAGAGGAGCTTACCTTTGTAGGGAAGCTTACTGAGACGGGTCTTAGAGGACGAATCCGCAGCCCAATTGCGTAACCTGAGAAAACGCCTAGCCGCTATCACCGAAGCCATAGATTTAGAGGAAATCCTCACTAAGTCATAAAAGGCATCCGCTAGATAAGCCGCAGCCGACTCCAACTTAGCCGCTTCCGCAGCCGAGGCCACTGCCTTCTCTATCCCTTGAAGCCAACGGATAGACGCCCACGCCACATACGCCCCACAAACCGACGCCTGCAGGGCCAAGGCACTGTTGTCAAAAGTCTGCTTCAGGAGGGCTTCCAAGCGCTGATCTTGGAAATCTTTAAGAGCCGTACCTCCTTCCACCGGGATGGTAGTCTTTTTGGTAACAGCCGCCACCACGGCGTCCACCTTGGGCATCCGCAACAACTCCTTCTCCTCCTGAGGAACTGGGTACAACCGCGAAAGTGCCCGCGCACCCCTCAAAGAAGCCTCCGGGCATTCCCACTCAGAATCAATCATCTGCCTGATGACTCTGTGAATGGGGAAACAGCGCTGCTGAGCCTTGAACCCCTGCAACAAAGGGTCCTCCAAGGGTTCCTGCTGAACTTGCGGAGCCACCAAATTCAAAGCCGCTAAAGATTGAGTAATTAAGGCCCCCAGTTCCTCTTTCCTAAAGACACGGAACACATTAGGATCCTCGCCAGGACCCAGCTCCCCCTCTTCCAAGTCATCGGGCCATCCCTCGAGCCCTGCTTCAGAGAAGAGCTCTCCATCTTCCGGGGCCTGAGACCCCTCCCCCAGGAGACCAGAGACTCCCCCAGGGGCCTCCAACATAGAGGGTAGAGAAGAGACCCCTTCCCCCGGGTCAGGCTCCAACATGTCACCCTGCTTCTGGTCCCCCGAAGTCACAGCAGAGGGGGAGATCGATGCCTGGACTTGTTCAACAAAAAGGCCCGATGAAACGCCAAAATAAACTCCGGAGCCAGAAACGTCTCAAACAAACTCTGCTCCAATGCCTCAGAACGCAAGGACTCACCTGCGGGTGCAGGAGGCTTGTGTTTTTTAGATTTGCCCTTTGCCTTGGATTTCGCCGTCTGCTCCGGCAGCGCGGGAACCGAACTCGGCTGAGCTAACATGGCCGCCGTTCCCGCGCGAACCGCCACTGAAGACGGGCCGGTCAAACTGTTATCCCCCGCTGCCTGAGGAGCCTCCATAAGCCCAAGGGGAACAAGCACGACCCTCCAAACCCCAAAAACACTGAGAAGAGGCGAAAAGTCGACACGCGGCGCCAACCCGGAGAAAACGGCAGCCAACCATGTGCGCCCTGTCCCCCGAGCAAAGAAGGCACTCACCTGCCAAAGATGCACACTGCAAGAGGCCAAGCTGACCGGATCCTCTGCCCGCAGCTAGTGGGTAATCAGCACCGGCGCTTGTGAGTATGGGAAGAGGAATCTGGGGCTCCCAGATCATACCCAAGGAGTGACAGAGTGAGGAAACCGCCGTACAAACCCTCCGGGAGAAGGATCAAATTCTGGGCTCCCCCGCAAGGTAGCAGCCCCCCAACGGGCAAAAGAAAGCAAAGGGAAGCTGAGCTGATCTGCCCTGCCAGAGCCAAATAGTCAGCGCTGTCACCCCCAGCCGAAGCCTTAGAAATTAGCAGAAAGGGAAGAGTGCTGAGCTGATCTGCCTGCTAGAGCCAAATAGTCAGCACCCGTTTTAGGGAAAAATTCCTAAGTTATAAAAAAAACAACAAACTAAATTCCTAGTCGTCTCTCTGAAGAGCCTGTCAGTCAACCTCCTCCTTCGCTGCTGAGGACTGAAAGACTGACTCTCTCTGGCACCAGGGGGAGCTATAGAGCCTGTCAGCAAAGAGTTTTCAGTTTTCAGTCCTCAGAGCTGCTGGAAGGGATTGACTACCCTACATTCCTGGACTGGCCCGGAGAGACGAATAGGAACACTATATTAAATATTAACACAACAACATCCTACCTAGACCCATGTCCAGTATCATGGATAAAGAACTCCCTACCAATTTTATCTTCCTTCATACTGCCTATAATCAACTTATCCCTAAAAACTGGATATCTACCCCCGACACTAAAACATGCACAGATCCGCCCAATACTCAAAAATGCCACCCTTGACAAAACATTACCTAATTCCTATAGACCTATTTCAAGTATTCCTTTTATGGCAAAACTAATTGAGAAAGTTGTACAAATTCAGACTCAAGAATACATTGACACCCCAGCCCCTCTCGATGAACAACAATATGGGTTTCGCCCACGCCATGGAGTTGAGACACTCTTAACAGTACTCCTTGACACACTCGTAAGAGGAATAGACAATCCCAAGCAGGCCTTTTTACTCCTATTTATCGACATCTCTGCGGCATTTGACAGCGTAAACCATACCTCAATGCTCAATAAACTCAATCAAATAGGAATAAAATCAACAGTGCTTAATTGGTTCACCTCTTATCTAAGCAATAGAACACAAACAGTACAAATCGGTAACCTTACATCTAAGACATACAACCAGGAACTACATAGAAACATAGAAACATGATGACAGAAAAAGACCACAAGGCCTATCTAGTCTGTCCTTCCATAACTACAATAGTCCACTTTTTACCTTTAGAGATCCTCTGTGTTGGTCCCATGCTTTTTTTAATTCAGTTACTGTCCTCATCTCTACCACCTCCACTGGGAGACTATTCCACGGATCCACTACTCTTTCCGTAAAGAAATATTTCCGCATATCACTCCTGAATCTATCTCCCTTCACCCTCATCCCATGTCCCCTCGTAGCAGAACTTGCTTTCAATTGAAAGAGGCTTTCTCCCTGAACATTTATGCCACGGAGGTATTCAAACATCTCAATCATATCACCTCTATCCCGCCTTTCCTCTAAGGTGTACATATTAAGATCCTTAAGTCTGTCCTCATATGCTTTATAATGAAGCCCATTAATCATTTTAGTAGCAACCCTCTGCACTGACTCCATCCTGTTCACATCCTTTTGAAGGTGCGGTCTCCAGAATTGCACACCATACTCCAAATGAGGTTGCACCAAAGCCTTATACAGAGGCATTATCACCTCCTTTTTTTCTGCTAGCTATTCCTCTCCGTATGCACCCAAGCATCCTTCTAGCTTTTGCCGTCGCCTTTTCTACCTGTTTAGCTACTTTAAGATCATCAGACACAACCATGCCTAGGTCCCGCTCTTCTTTAGTGGACAAAAGTACTTCACCTCCTATACTGTATTGCTGCTCCCTTGGATTGCTGCAGCCCAAATGCATGACCTTACATTTTTTAACATTAAATCCCAGCTGCCAAATTCTAGACCATTCTTCAAGCTTAGCTAGATCCCTCCTCATGTTATCTACACCTTCCTGGGTGTCTACTCTATTGCAGATTTTGGTATCATCCGCAAAGAGGCAAACCTTACCCGACAGCCCTTCCGCTATATCACTAACAAAGATGTTAAAAAGAATCGGACCAAGGACAGATCCCTGGGGCACACCACTGGTAACATCCTTCTCCTCAGAGTGAGCTCCATTTACTTGTACTCTTTGTCGCCTCCCACCCAACCAATTTCTAACCCAAGCAGTAACTTTAGGGTCCATCCCTAGGGTGCTCAGTTTGTTTATAAGTCGCCTGTGAGGAACAGTGTCAAAGGCTTTACTGAAATCTAAATACACCACATCTAGAGCTCTCCCTCGGTCCAACTCCCTGGTCACCCAGTCAAAGAAATCAATCAGATTTGTCTGACAAGACCTGCCTCTGGTGAATCCATGCTGCCTCGGATCCTGTAATCCGCCGGACTCCAGAAACCTCACTATTTTCTCTTTCAGCAGCGTTTCCAATAATTTACTCACCACCGAAGTTAAACTAACCGGCCTGTAGTTTTCAACCAGGTCTCCCTCAGGGATCGGCATTGTCAGCACTCCTATTTAATATCTACATAAAGCATGTCTGCAATATATTTAAAAAATTCAATGTTCATTATCACTTATATGCAGACGACATAATGATGTACATCCCATTTACAATCCCCAATATACTACTTCAACTGCTCGCAGAGTGCTTTAATGAACTTACCACCTGGCTAAATGAAAATAACCTCCACATCAATCACGCAAAAACAGAAGCCCTAATTGTAACAAAAAACCTTTCATACTCACCCCCTACACACATTACTCTACAAAACCAAGAAATCAAATTAAAAAATGAGGTACGATATCTAGGTGTAATACTTGACACACATCTCAACATGGAAACACATATAAGAAACACAACGAAGAAAGTATACTTCGAACTTAAAGTCCTAAAGCAACTACGCCCACTAATGCACTTACAAGACTTCCAGCGAATAATACAAGCCATAATTACACCTCACTTTGATTTTGCTAATCTAATACTACTAGGTACAACAAAACAAAACTTGAAAAGACTTCAAATTGCACAAAATGCTGTGGCCAGGACCATCATGAAGGTCCCCCCATTTCAACATATCACACCGATTCTGGCGTATTTACACTGGCTACCGATACAAAGCCGAATAATATATAAAACCCTAATAACAACGTTCAAAACTCTAAACAATATGGCTCCACCTACCCTATTCAACCTCATCACCAAAGAACCTGCTAAAAACCAACACAGGAGAGATCATACAAACAAACAAAGGGCTCCAAAGGAATTTATAAAAGCCAGAAAGATAACAAACAAAAAAGCATTCTCCCATGCAGCCCCCATTCTATGGAACGTCCTTCCAGACGAGTTGAGATCACTTTCAGAGATCAACGAATTCCGCAAAAAACTTAAAACGCACCTGTTCACATCACACTACGGATCTCTGCCAAACATACCTACCCAACTAGAAAATGGATAATACAATATCAGTCCTCATAAACCAAATTGGATTTGACATAGGATGTGAAACCCAAATGCTTATATATTATGACTCAACCATGTCTCACTCACCATTGTACTTAGTTCTCATTTTGATCCCTGTAAATAGTTCTTTTATGTTCCATGTAATGTAATATAAGTTGTTATGGTTTTAAGATGTTCACTGTATTAACAGACGTTAACCTGTTATTATGTTGTTCCATGTAAACCGCATTTGATCGCTGGAAGGTGCGGTATATAAGAAACTGTTAATTAATTTAATTAAATTAAATACAGTAAACATCACAAAATGCACATCATCACATGTCACTATGTCACAACATATTCATGTACATGCATATGTACACTGTAATTCACCAAATGACACAGTAATACCCTATATGCAGAGTATCACTCCTGTATATGGCCAGAGATCAAACATGTTGTGATCCACCTTGTGAGGATGTACAACAGCTTGTCACAGTCAAAATGGGCAGCGCAAGGGTGACAAGGAAAAAACACACCACATATACAATGTCCCTCTGCTGCTACACACCCAGTTTGATCCTCTTTTGGGCCCAAACATTTGATGTCATCCATAGAGCCATGGCAGTGATATGGTAAAACAAGTAAAATGTCAATGACAGTCAGGAGTGACAGGCCCCAGTTGAGTGTTGGTGCTGCTGGACTGTTAGCTGCCACTAGTCCGCTCCCCAGCTCCAATGGTGTGTGGAGCATCACAGCTCTCTCAAAGTCATTTTCTGCAGCCATGGGTGTCTACATTGAGGTGTGAGGTTCGCTGATGATAATGTGAGAATCCATAGTAAGGGAATGGGAAAACTTGGGTGTGCCAAGGAGTCACTCCACCCAGGCAGTGGATCGTATCGCCAGGCCAGTATGCACCCTCTGCGTGCACCGATCCGCCACGTGAATAGCAATGTCCAGCATTGGCATGTGCTCCTCAACCTAAGTTCCATTACTGTATGCCACCCCTTCTCAGGGATCATCTCATGTTGTTGCTGTCTCCTCCAACATGCGGGTGATGGTGACCGCAGATGCATTGTAGGTCCCTTCAGCTGTGGGTGGGTCATGCTCTGTAGAAAAAGTAACAGAAAGGTAGGTATGCCATTCATCATACATCATGAGGTGCCATCCCAGTGCCTGCAAGTTTAATATATCAAGTAGGAAACATCTAAAATTCAATCATTACATTCCCATAACACAGCTGCCATTGAAGGTGTAGGACATTCAAAACGATCAGTACAGATTATGTTCACATCTGCCCAGGCACATAGACATGCCCAAGGTCACGTGTTACAGGTATGTCATAGGTCCCCATCATGTCTATCACTGTTGCTGGACAATGACCTCTCAATGAACTCTGAGTACCAAACAAGCAAATCACATACAAGATGTCTGATGATGTTAGTCAAATATGATCCAATGTGGAGGCCATCTGCTGTGTGGTGCATGTGGTGGACAGGGACTGGCTGCAGATGTTATTGTGTCCAAGCTGTCATCCCACACCCAGAGGTGGTGTTTGAAAAGTGTGACATTAGTCTATGTGCATGTTAAAACATCATTGACTCTTGTCAAAACAATCCTGTCATGTGGCACATGTGAATGCTGAAGCATTCCAATTTGCCATCAGACAAAACGTATGACATTTTCCACTCAGAACACAATGCATGACATGATCACATTAGTCACAGGGCAGCATTTTCTTTGTAATTTTTGTTTCATTTTGAAATAAATTTTGGAAATTTAAAAAAAAAAATGTAGCATCATTACTGCGGTGAACAGTAAAGGGCCAATCAGACCTCAACCCAGGAACAAATATTGAACATATGCCTACACAGTGTATCAGTACAATGTGACTCACAATCCATACACACTGCAATCTAAAACACATGTGTACCTGGTACCATTTCCCCTGTCTGGTACAAAGATGAGGTCAGTAGAAGCAATGCCATGAGCCTATCCAAGGCTACATTTATGTTGGCTGCTTCAACAATGTTAAGAAAAAGATAAATGCAATGTTCAACACTCCAACTCTTATCGTCTGTGTACACCAACATCTTAGTTGGGAATGTCAGCAAAACTATGGTGTCCAATTACCAACTGCTGAAATCAAGATAGCCATAGAGATGGTAAATCATAGACATGGAGTATATCTATCTATCTATCTATATATGCATGCAAGATAGGTTTAGAGCAATATAATTAGGAAAACAAGGGAACATCACACATGTCAAATGTTGTCCTGTGTCTTCAGTGTATGCTGGGCAATTGACACAACAGCATCAGCACAGAAGACAGTTATGTTTGTGTAACATATGCAGGAATGTGATGTAAAATGCATACCTCTGATGCCATTGTGTATGATGCACCAGTCACAAATCACTGTCATGTTGTCATCTGTATGGAGCTGTAACAGTCGGCTGCATGTAGGTCCTCTTGCTCCAAGATGTTACCTCACCACACCAGCAGGAGTGACAGTCTGCCAAGCGGATTCTGTATAGTCACAAATACAGCAGACACACATATGTTAGGATGTAGACCTAAAGCACACAGGATAGCATGCACATTTGTACACATATGCATCTCCTCACGTACACAGTACTTACATGAAAAGAGCTGCTCAATCAGATATTGCCGGATTGCTGTGCCCACATGTGTGCTTCTACGGCCATGTACAGGAGGGCACACAGGATCATCTTGCAGATCCAGATTAATGCCAATTAGGATATTGTGTCTGAGAGCAATGTTGTGCTGGATGCAACAGGCCAGAATTATCTGTACCACAGTCATGGGTCAGTATTATAAGGCCCTGCCGGTCTTATCCAGACACCTGAAGCGACTCTTTAACACGCCAAAGGTGTGCTCGATGACAGAGAGGGTGGAGGCATGGGCCTCATTGTTCTGCAGGTGACCATGGAAAACGCACAAGGGTCAGCAACCAGGCCCGACACCCATATCCAGCATCACCTGCAGAAAGAAAATGAGACAGTTGACCAAGTAACATATGTTTACATACAATGTCTGGATGTACATGCCGGTACCTCTCCATTGCAGCCTGCCCTTCCTCATCACACACACACACACAAATTATGTTGCTGTAACATCAAGCATATACAATATTGAAATAAACACACAGCAGCTTTTGAGGGCATGTGTCCCTTAGCCTCCGGATCTCAGACTAATGTGAGACGTACCAGTGATAATCAATCATAATGCTACCACAAATATCCATGCCCATCTCAAACACATTAATAATCTGCCATACACAAAATGCACTAACACTGTTATAGCAAACGCTGTGAAAAGCTCTTATTCTATCACTCACCCACAGAAGGAAAACTCTCAGACAGGCTGGAATGCAAACAGGAACTTTTAATGTGCGCACAGACCAGACAGAGATACCAGCAACCTCCACAAGAGTCTGAGCCCCGAGGGACGTCCTACAAAGCTTTATATACAGTACAGTTTAAAACTCATTCTACAATCCCATTTGCCACAGGTATTTCCTGCCCACCAATCAGCAGCCCCTGGGGAAGGTACCTGGGTGACCTGTCCAAACCGGTGTGCTTTGGTCTATTGATTTCTGGGCTAGGGGATATTGTGCTCAGACCTGAAGTGGGGGAAGGGTGTCCACTGAAATAGCAGGCTGATTACTTGTAAGGGCTACCTACAGCTAAACCACATGGCTTGCCGCATGGCTTGGGGGAAGGGCTACCTACAGCTAAACCTCATGGCTGCCTCATTCCCCCCTTTTTAAGTGGGACCTCAACCGCTAGAGGCGGTTGAGGGCTGTATTTTGGGACAGGGCCATGACAGTGGTAACCACCTTGCGTTCTACCTGGGTATCAAGGGTGGTGGTCATGAAGCGGTAAAGAATGGGGATACAACATGGCAGAATGGCACATAGCAGTAAATGAAAAGAACCCCTACCACTGGGATTTTTAGTCCCCCTGGCCAACTGAACCACTTCATAAACCACCCAGGACCCATGGACAGGTAACTAGATCACTTAGGTCTTGGATAGGGTGTTCAATGGAAACACTTGCATCAGTGAGTTTAAAACAACACATACCCTATACCCTCTATAGCAACTCCTGCACAACGTTTTTGTTCCGTGTGCAAAAGTTGCTGTTCTGACTGTAAAAGGTTGCAGGGCCTGCAGAGGCCTCTTCCCTTTGGGACAAAGGAGGGCCGTGTGCAAAAAGTCTGCAGAGGCTTCTTTCCTTTGGGGCAAAGGCTCTTTCCCTGGGATCCACCCTTATCAGCATATTAATGGCTTTTTATTCTTGCTAGTGTTGAGTCATTCTGGCTGCACCCTGCCATTCCCTTTGCTTCATTAATCACTGGCACTGTAATCTTCAGGGCATATGAGTACTTTGTATCACCAGCTTTGTTTGGCCTGTTTAACCTGTTCAGGCCTGGCATGTCTTTTCTTGTGCTGGGTCCATTTTCTGTGCACTTTCAGGCCTGACCTGTTTCTTAGCTAGGTCCATTCTCTGTGCACTTCTGTTCAGAGTATGGTTCCCCCTGGCTTTACTCTTGTTGTGCTGGGCTCTGGGTACTCATTTTCTTAGCCCACATGCTTTTTTCCGTGCCATCATAATGTATTACAGCCTCAGGCAAGGATGCAGCCATACTAGACATACCTATCAGCCAATTTCCCTTCAGTCCCAATTTTTCTTTTCTTGTTTATGGGGCAAAGATAATCCCGCTAAGGGCAATGGACAAGCAACCATTTGAGACAGATATTGAGACAGATAGGGGTCATCAGAAAAACAGCTTCTGGTACTGTTCCCTAGAGACAACATACATTGTAACATCATTTTCTTGCAGCTGGTCAATAATATTGAAAACACATAACATGAAAGTATGTCAAAAGCAGCAGTGCTTAATAATGTGATAAAGAAAGTTCTGAGAATAGTACAGCAAAAAATTTGAGCTGGTGTGGGTATTGCAGTTGCTGAAGCCGAAATGGCTTGTAGATTTCAGTTACTTTCTAAGAAATCAATATTAAAAGGATAACAATACAATCATTCACAGAAGCCCCCAAAACCCCCCCAGTCAGTCCAACAGTTCTTTTTCCTGCCTCCCAGCAGTTCTCCAGGACCTCGCAGTGTGCTTCACCTTTCTCTGAAGTTCAAGTTCTGTCTCTCTCAAAATTTGAACCTCTCATTCTCATAGGCAGACACCCTGGCCCGTTTTCGATGTTACACACTGATCCAGATAGGGACTCCTTCACACATCTCAGCGGTGGGCAGCTCTGAGTTCTCGGGATGGTCTGTTCCATCTGGACTCTGGCCAATTTCCTCTGCTGGACTCTTTGGATTGCCATTGGTGACATGGTTCCAGGCCTCATTCAGAAAAGCAGCACCAATATTGAATGAAAAGACTAAATATGCTAGATTAGATTTCACAATGAGATAAACTTAACTTCCTTCACATTTACCAAGATCACATCCTACAAATATTGCTGTTTAAACTTTCAATGGTCTTCCAGTAACTATCTCGTATGGTGTCAATTTTTCTCTGGCAGTTTGATTAACTTCTTGTTTATCTGTCACTGGAGATTCACTTGCTGGTAGTGAACATTCCATTATGCCCTTGACTGACCTTTACATGCTACCCCTTTGCCCATGCATGCCTGGCCAGGACATGCAGAGGCAAAAAGGAGGCAAAAAAAGCATCTGGAAGTACCGCATGGCCAGTGTAGGTCCTCCAAAACCCATCAGGGTGCACCTAGCCTGTCTCCAGGTGTCCATTTCCAATTATTGAGTATGTGTTGGGGCCTAGATGAATTCCTAAATTGAATATTCTGGAGATGGCATAGTTGAATAAAGTGCTCATCATTTTTTTTTGTTTACATATTCATTAGCCAGATACATCACTTCACATCATTGAATTACCTTCATCAGTTTACTGTCTATCAGAGTCCTTCCTCTTAATATCCCACTTCATCCCTCACCATACTTTTTATCACTTGCATCATTCCATCAACTATATACCTAAGTCCTTTTTTGAATTATACCAATTTTTTTATAAATTGTTCACTTCCAGTATGCTAATGGACATGAGGCTTTTAAATAAAGTTAATCAACAAATCAATCAATTAATCAACAAATCAATCTTTGGCTTTAAAAATATAAAAGCTTCAAAAATCATGGATGTTCTCTGATCATAAGTACCTAGTGTTTTTGGGAATTGATACATAAATATTTGCTGATTCCCATGATAGTTCAGGCAGGCTTTATGAAGCTGTCCCAGTGACCCCAAGCCAGTCAAGTTTTCAAGACATCCAGAATGAAAATGCATGATATGTCAGCATATATTGCTGACCCATTATATACAAATTCATGTTAATTGTGGATATCCTGTGGGTTCACCAGGGCAGCCTCAGGCAGTATTGGACTAAACCTTAAATATATGACTGACAATGCGGCTGAAATACTGAATTTCTCATGCTCTGGAAGAATGTGACATCAGACATATTGGGATCCCCTACATCATTGCATTGCGAGCTGAAAAGCAGTTTGTTTGTTTTTTTATCCCTAGGTTGAACTCAGTTAGTAAATCAACAACTGTTCAATGTTACCAAAATTGTGCACACTCCAGGGGTGACTCAGCATGCAATGTTCCTAAATGGGTTAGTTGTGTACATACTATGACAGAAATTAACTTCATACCGAAGCCAAGGGATGATGGAGATTATTATACACACCAGCTTATTTGTGCAGTGTGCACTGTATGGATCCGTGTGAATCAGTACTAAAGGGCAGTGCACACGAGGAGTGGGGCAGCATTATCAGTGCATTATTAACTTCAAGTGTGAATTAGTGTGAACGGTGTACTGCACAGTATATGCCTTTCAGCAGTGCTAATTCTGCATTTTATCTTTCTATTTTGAAATTGCCAATGATCAGTGTATTCACCCTGAACCAAAACATACCTGAACATCAGAACAAGCTACAGTGCATACTAGAACTAATCCAGATGTTCTCATCAGAAATCATGAGTTAAAGTACTGCTACCAGTATATTTGGTACTAAAATCATTTTAAGGTATCATTGTAGTATCAGAAAAATGAATACAGTTGATCAAGGCAGTTTAATGTACTAAGCAGAAAGAATGCAATCACCAAAACAGCATTTACTGTCTGCAGAATAAAATGTCATATCATGCAGAAGTATTACTTGTTTAATTTTGTATGTGCAGTCAAAACCAAATATATGTACCAGAGATAAAATTCAGGCTTTAAAAAGACAAGTAAAAAAAATCTTCATTTCTTCATAATCTTATAAGGATTTTCTTCAGCCTTTGTTTGCTTCCAGCAGACATTTGAGGATGCTCAAAGGAGGCACCTCATGGTTCTAGAAGCTGAATACTCTACAATTAAAATTGATGACAAGAGGATTGTTTGCAGGCTAGGTGTGGCTAGGTGAATTGGGGTTCTTTGTCCTCTAGGAGAAAGACTCCTAGGTGATTTTTTTCCTTTTGTCCTCTCTAATGGGCCTCCATTCATCTGCTAGAAGAAGGAACTCCTCCCAGTATCTTTCTATAGCTATGCAAACTATTTCAGCAGTTTCAATCACCCCCCACTCACTGCTGAGAGGTGTGACCAAAACACCTGGTTCCCTGACCACTGATCATGCATGAAACATAGCAATGAAACTGGATATGCATCAAACAAAGCAATTGTCTTCCTTCAATGCTATACCAGTACTACAGTCCACACACAGCAAACCCCACCCCCCTTTCTAAACTGTCCCTTTCCCTGCAATCAGTAGACCTGGTGTTTTTCACTGTTTGGGGACACAGGGGCGATTTGTTAATAACTTCACCTTTTACTGATAGAGTATCAAAATCAATCCTGAAATATAAAGACCTAATGTCTGGAAAAAACTTTCTTTCCCTAATGTCACAACTAAACACAGAGACACTAAAGGTTTTTACATAACAGCACATTTACTATATGGGCCAGCCATGAATCTATATAGGGAAGCTGGTCCGGATACTCCCCCACCACAATTTAGCCTCCGGACCCCATGCTCTAATCACAATTTGCAAAATCACAATTTACAGTGCAAATCTTGTAATCCCAATTCTAGGAATGCAATGTTCAGTGTAAATTTTCCAATCCCACTTCTGGGAATACAATATACAATATAATCCAGGCAACAGGCAGAGTTTGGTTGCACAAAACACACAGGACCACAAAGGGAAAAAGAAAAAGGGAAAACAGAAAACAGAGACGTCTCAGCAGCGAATACGTTACAAATACACATTACACACACTAGCATAGGATTTAACTTTTATAATAGCAACGAGAAACACAGCTAGCCACTCCTCCAATGTCCACCAGATGGAGCCACAGGAGCACATGGCAACACAAAAGAAACCCCCAGCAACACAAAAGGAGACCCCCAGCAACACAAAAAGCCCCCAACACTATAGGAGCACATGGCAACACAAAAGAAAACCCCAGCAACACAAAAGGAGACCCCCAGCAACACAAAAAGCCCCCAACACTATAGGAGCACATGGCAACACAAAAGAAAACCCCAGCAACACAAAAAGAGACCCCCAGCAACACAAAAAGCCCCCAACACTATAGGAGCACATGGCAACACAAAAGAAACCCCCAGCAACACAAAAGGAGACCCCCAGCAACACAAAATACCCCCACACTATAGGAGCACATGGCAACACAAAAGAAACCCCAGCAACACAAAAGGAGACCCCCAGCAACACAAAAAGCCCCCAACACTATAGGAGCACATGGCAACACAAAAGAAAACCCCAGCAACACAAAAAGAGACCCCCAGCAACACAAAAAGCCCCCAACACTATAGGAGCACATGGCAACACAAAAGAAACCCCCAGCAACACAAAAGGAGACCCCATGCAACACAAAAGCCCCCAACACTATAGGAGCACATGGCAACACAAAAGAAAACCCCAGCAACACAAAAAGAGACCCCCAGCAACACAAAAAGCCCCCAACACTATAGGAGCACATGGCAACACAAAAGAAACCCCCAGCAACACAAAAGGAGACCCCCAGCAACACAAAAAGCCCCCAACACTATAGAAGCACATGGCAACACAAAAGAAACCCCCAGCAACACAAAAGGAGACCCCCAGCAACACAAAAAGCCCCCAACACTATAGGAGCACATGGGGCAAAGGCTCTAAATAAATCGCCCCGATCATCGGAGAATTGCGATCAGCGCAATTATTCTTGAAAGGCACACTTAAGGGACTTAATACTAATATCCTAGGCAATTTTTCTTCAATAGCTTTTGGCAGCGCTGCACTTTAAATACCTTTTAAGGGGCCCGAAGTGACAAAGTTAAATTCTTCAGATTACTGCAGTTCAGATCTCAGATTACTGCAGTTCAGATATTACTGCAGTTTCAGATACTGCAGTTTCAGATTACTGCAGTTATTCAGATTTACCGGTATTCAGATACAGGACGAGCAATGGCTTCAGGGCCACTAAGGCCCCTACTAGGACTGCTCGTGCAGTTGATCAGGCTGCTACAGGTTCCCAGAAATTACCAGGACTCACAGATAGAGTACAGAACTAGCCCCAAACAGTAAGGTAGCAGTACTCACCAGAACTCTGATCAGACAGGAAGTTTGGATGCCAATCTATCCAGCTGGTTTTCAATCGGGGATTCAACCACAGGGACCGACTGTCCAGACAAATCAAGGTGTCCTTCCGAGCACAAAGTGGCCCGGGGGCGCCAAGGACCGTTAATCACCTGGAGGGGCCGGTCCCTGACTGGTGGAGGCCCAGATGCTGCAAATGCAGAAGTCTTCCCACCGTGGGTGTGATGAGAGAGGCTTTTCTTTTAATACTTCCTGGCCAATGCACCAACACCAGTTATGGAGGACTGAATCCTACCTAGCACAACATATCTCTGCCAATATTAAAACTACACATCTCTGAAGAAAAACAACAAAAAAAAAAACACCTACTGGTGAAAGAGAACAGGTGCCACTGTCACATTAACATGACGAGCCCACCTCTGGTCTGTTAAACATGCTAATCATAATCTATCAGCAAACTAATAAGCAAAGATCTGAATGTGCAAACTGAAAGACAACAATGAAAGTGGTTACCTAAAAATAAGTTACGAAATGTACAATAACACAGGGGTGAGAATAATGTTTCGTAAGTGACCCGACCAGTAGACAAAATGCAGAGAGGTGAATGGCGCACACATACCAAACTAGGCAAACTGGAGCCAAAGACCATTTAGACAACAGGTATCCTTTAAACTTTGCGTTTTGGAAATGTAAGCGGTCATGGGAACTGGCCAAGTCACCTTCATCTGGTGTCAGCATGCCCTCTGCTAGCTCACCATAGTCTGCTGTCTGTGTGTACTGTCCTCTCCCGTCTACTTTCCCACCATTCTGCCTCTACATTTGTTACAATATACGCTATCATCACTTTCGGTCTTTACTGCACAACTTCCTATAATCCCTGTGTTGGCCGCTCAGATGTCAACCTACCATCCACAGTCTGCAACTTCATGTCTAATGCACAGTGAATCATAGAGGCCGACCTGACCACACCCCACCCAAGTAATACTTGCCTCTGCATGTTCCCCCTCCAACCCCACCAGAATCTAGGCCTCCTCCAACATCAGTTCTCAACACCTTTGGGGGTCAACCTACAACCCACCACCTACAACCCCTATCCTGGACGCCTCCACCAAAAGACCTTCCCAGTCCTGGCCTCCCTCATCTACCTCAGAGGGGAGTTGTGCATGTCAGAATGGATGTAAAAGAAGCCTAACAGGCCACACCTCACCTGTGCACAGCTGCAGTGGTGAAGAGAAGGAGAAATTAGGCCTTACCTGCTAATTGTCTTTCCTTGAGTTCTCTCCGGGCCAGTCCGTCGGGTAGTCAACTTCCTCCAGCAGCTGAGGACTGAATCACCAAGAGTCTTGCTGACAGCCCATCCAGCTCCCTCTGGTGTCAGATACTCAGTCTTCTA
Source organism: Ichthyophis bannanicus (assembly GCA_033557465.1). Taxonomy (NCBI): domain Eukaryota; kingdom Metazoa; phylum Chordata; class Amphibia; order Gymnophiona; family Ichthyophiidae; genus Ichthyophis; species Ichthyophis bannanicus. The sequence goes on from CM066040.1 coordinate 159,053,388, forward strand.
TTGACAAAGCAGCTTGCCCTGACCTAAACACCATTCAATCTTAAACTATGTCTAAAACAAAACAAAAACTCCTAAACCTTTGAACAATCCTCTATGATCTACTATTTTCCTGCTATCTCTTCTTTCTCAATTTTTTTTTCTTCTGTTCCAGAACAACCTCTATTGCCCCCTTCCCGTCCTCGGAAGGGAGAGCCAAAGGCAGAGCCGCCCCGAAACACCTCGGATGCCAGACTGATATCCTGCCTAACCTCCCACTCTAGCTAACTCTTTCCCTTAGTGAACTCACTGACCAATTCTTGAACGAACGCCAGTGTCACTAGCCAACCTGATAAAACCCGCAAATGAACTGGGTGGGCCCTGGACTGGCCCAGAGAGAACTCAAGGAAAGAAAATTAGCAGGGAAGGCCTAATTTCTCCTTCTTCTTCGTCTCTCCGGGCCAGTCCAGGAACCGTCGGGAAGTACCAGAGCAGTTCCTAAATCCGGGAGGGCCCCGCTAGCCCCGCCACTATGGCTGAGGCCCCCACATTTGCGTCTCCCCTTGCCTAAACATCTAATCGATAATGCTTCACAAAGGTGTGGAGAGACGACCAAGTTGCCGCTCAACAGATATCCACAGGAGGTACCAACGCGAACTCTGCCCAACAAGCTGCTTGGCCTCGAGTAGAATGAGCCCTGAGATCCCCGGGAGGAGACTTCCCTTTCGTCTTATACGCTGCTCTGATAGCCTGCTTCACCCACCGGGCAACTGAAGCTTTGGAAGCCACCTCTCCTTTACATGATCCTCCAAAAATCATGAACAACCTGTCCATCTTACGAAACAACTCCGTCCTCTTAAGATATCTATGGAGCACTCTTCCAAGATCCAGTCTTCGAAGCGAACGCTCCCTTCCATCCCCTTCCAGATTTCGAAAGGTCGCAAGCGAAATTGGCTGATTCAAGTGAAACCCCAAAACCACCTTTGGAAGAAAGGAGGGAACAGGCCGCAACATCACCTTTTCCGCCGAAAACTGAATGTATGGCTCCCTACACGAGAGTGCTTGCAGATCCGAAATCCTCCTCGCCGAGCACAATGCCACCAGGAAGGCTGTTTTCCAAGAAAGTTCTCTTAAATTCATTGCCACCGCAGGCTCAAAGGGTGGCTGTGCCAGTGCTTCTAGAACCAATTTAAAATCCCAGGTCGGGAATACCGTTCTAACCGGCGGCCTCAAATTCTTAGCTGCCCTAAGGAAGTGCAGTACATCTGGATGCGTTGACAAGACGCCACCTTGCACCCGGCCTCTATAGCAAGCCAGGGCAGCCAGTTGAACCTTGAGAGAGCTGAGGGCTAGACCTCTATCCAGCCCCCTGCAGAAACAACAATATGTCCGGCAACGCCGCAGAGAACGGCTTAACGCTTCTTTCCTCACACGAACCTTCAAAAATACACCAAATACGGATATAAGACAAGGACGTAGAACTCCTCTTGGATTTCAACATAGTCGCTATTACCGACGCTGAGTATCCTCGACGTCGCAACCGTTCCCTTTCAAGAGCCAAGCCGTAAACAAGAACCGATCCACCTGCAGCATTATGATAGGCCCCTGACTCAACAGATTGAGACGACTGGGAAGCATCCAAGGACGATCCATGAGAAGTCGTACCAGATCTGCATACCAAGGCCTCCTTGGCCAATCCGGAGCAATGAGAATTACCTTCCCTTTGTGAAATCCTATCCTCTGAATGACCTGACTGATCATCGGCCATGGTGGAAACACATACAGCAGCTCGCCCGTCGACCATGGCTGCACCAGCCCATCGAGCCCCTCCGACATGTGCTCCCTGCGCCTGCTGAAGAATCGCGACGCCTTGGAATTGACGAGAGTGGCCATCAGATCCCTGATCGGCTGTCCCCAGCGCACCGTAATGTCATGAAAGACCGCCGCGTTTAGCTCCCACTCTCCTGGATCCAAGACATTCCGACTGAGATAGTCTGCCTGTACATTGTCTTTTCCTGCCACGTGTGCCGTCGATAGGGCTAACAGATGCCTTTCCGCCCACTGCATCAACTGTTGACTCTCCTCCAGCAAGGCCACACTGCACATGCCCCCCTGCCGGTTGATATGAGACACATTCACCACATTGTCGGAGAAAATGTGCACCGCTTTCCCCATCACCAGACTTTCGAAATGTGTAGCGCCAAACGCACCGCTCTCATCTCCAGGCGATTGATCGACCATCCGCTCTCTTCCGTGGACCAGCAGCCCTGCACTACGAGAGACAGACAATGCGCCCTTCAGCCTGAGAGACTGGCGTCTGTGGTGACCAAAACCCAATCCGGCTGCTTCAGAGGCATGCCTGCTGAAGATGTCTGGGATCCAATCACCACTGCAGGCTGTCGCTTACTTCCTCTGGACACAGAAGTCTCTGAGCACACTGCCGCAAATCAGGAAATCTCCTTCTCCCGCAGCCAGCGGGAGATTAATATCGGGCTTAGAAGGAAGAGGATCGGACTCTGGGGCTTCCAGTTCCTCTCTCAAGGCATTATCGGCGGCTCCGTTGTAGGCGAGGCAGGCTCTGCCTCTGCTGCCCCCTTACACCGGACTACTGGCACCTGATGTCCGTTCTTAACTTAACTCCTCTGGCCTTACTGCCCTACTAAGGTAACCCAGGACCTCCTTCCCTTCCAAATCAACTGATCGGTTTATTTATTTTTTATTTATTTTTCTTATTTCCTCTTCTTCTCTACCGGGAGCCTGTCAGCAACACATCCTATCCAGCTGCTCAGGAATGAAAGACTGAGTATCTGACACCAGAGGGAGCTGGATGGTCTGTCAGCAAGACTCTTGGTGATTCAGTCCTCAGCTGCTGGAGGAGGATGACTACCCGACGATTCCTGGACTGGCCAGGAGAAACAAAGAGGAATTGTTGTTCAGGACTGCAGTAGCACAGTTTCAATATGGGGCACAGGTTAACTGGCTGTTGGGAGGCACAAAATGGCCATAAACCTATCATGGCAGTGGCCTACACATGAACATATCTACCTGATGGATGGAAAATGGTTGAAAATCATCTGGGCAGCTGTACATAGATGAGATGAGGACTGAGTGTATCCCTTTGAGGTTGCCACAGATGGGAGAAAAACTGCAGTTGTGTGATGTTGGTAGTGTAAACCTCCCAAAGTGCAGGGCCTTGTGCAAACAGCACTCCTGCATACTGGATATGCCCCCTCAGTTCCCCCCAGAAGGTGTGTTTGTGGGACATCTGCTGTTGCTCTGTCATTGCTGACAGAAGCACCCAACACAGCCTCCCTGAAAGCAGGGCAACAATGTGCAAGTTGCTGTAAGTATCAGCAAGCACAGGTCAACTGCTCACCAAGGGCAACAAACACTACTAGATTTGTTGGGGATGGGTGAAGAAAGCCCCCAGGTAGGTGAACGCCCACAGGTAGGTGATACATTAAATACCTTTATGGAAATGGTTAACAGGGGTAATATGGAAAGCAGTGTGTATAAATGCCCGTGGCATGGGAAATAAGATCCCTGATGTTGAAGCTTTGGTGGGAGTGGCTGACTTGGATTTAGTGGCAGTTACAGAAATATGATTCACAGAAAACCATGATTGGGATGTAACTATTCCTGGCTATACTTTATTCAGAAAGGACAGGGTAGGAAGAAGGGGGAGGAGGAGTGGCACTATATGTAAAAAGGGTAAATTAGACTTACCTGCTAATTGTTGTTCCTTGCGGAACTCTAGTCCAGTCCTGGAACCATAGAGTTGTCAACCTCCTCCAGCAGCCTTGGAGACTGAAATACATCATCGCTTTGCTGGCACCAGTATAAGTAGGCAAGGACCGCCCCCTCTCACCAGTACCTATTGACAAAGCACACTAAGCAGAACAACAAATAAGGAGAATTAACCAGAATACATTCAACATAGCAATATATATATATACGGAACAGAATATTTCATGTTCCGCTTCAAGTAATTATTATTATTTTTTATTTTTTCATTATTATTATTTTTTATTTTTTTTATTTGTTTCTTTAACAAATTAATTGCATTCATCGACTGTGTCTGAATAAGAATATCGTCTGCCAACACAGAAGTGCCGTACCACACCACCTCCTAAGAGGATGGACAGGCAAGAGCGCTACGCAAGAGGGTCCTCCAATGGCTTCATCCCGCGCCACCCGGGAGCAAAGACAATGCAGAGCACCCGCGGGAGCTGAAACAATCAGGCTGGCAACTCTTCAAACCAAGGGAGGGATCCGGGACTAGACTAGAGTTCCGCAAGGAACAACAATTAGCAGGTAAGTCTAATTTACCCTTCCTTAGCGTCCCTCTAGTCCAGTCCCGGAACCATAGAGGATGTAACAGAGCAGTGAACATCAACGGGAGGGACAAGCAAGTCCAGCCTGAAGCACCGCTGAGCCGAAACGCCCATCCTCCGCGGACAAAACATCCAAGCGGTATTGCTTGGCAAAGGAATGCAAGGATGACCAAGTCGCCGCCCTACAGATGTCGCCCACTGGGACCAGACTGAACTCTGCCCAAGACGCCGCCTGCGCCCGAGTGGAAGGAGCCCGAAGACTCTGCGGAACCACCTTGCCTTTCAAGATGTAGGCCGATGCAATACCAGCGGGAAATAGACGACTTCGCCGCCGCTTCTCCCTTACGCGGTCCCCCGAACGCCACAAAAGTCGATCCGACCGCCTAAAGGACGCCGTCCGGGAGAGATACTTCTTGAGAACCCTGCGGGCGTCCAACAGCCGCAACTGACCCCCAGATCCGGCCCCATCGCGGTCGGAGAACACCGGAAGAGAGACCACTTGGTTAACATGAAAAGCGGACACCACCTTGGGTAAGAACGCCGGAACGGTACGGGGAACCACCTTGTGGTAGGTAAAAGAGAGATAGGGCTCCCTACAAGACAAGGCCTGTAGCTCCGAGATCCTCCTAGCCGAACAAATCGCCACCAAGAAAACTGTCTTCAATGTGGGATCTTTTAGCGAAGCAGTGGACAATGGCTCAAACGGAGGAGCCAGCAAGGCTTCCAACACCAAATTCAAATCCCACGGAGGAACAGCACAGCGCCAAGGCGGCCGCATGAGCAACACCGCCCTCCAAAACCGGCGGACATCCACGTGGGCCCCGAGAGGCTGACCCTGCACTTCCGCCAGCACTCGAATCACACCTTTGCCACATAAGGCAAATCAGACTCTAGTCACGTCAACTCCCTGAACCTTTCCTGTTCCAGGCGAGTAGACTGCCGTAAATACTGCGACCACCGGAAGCATGCTCTCGTTCCCCCAGACACCCCCAATGGGAGCCGGCAAGGACAGAGCAGTGCCCCCAACGATCCATTCAGTGAACCACCTATGCTCCTATCGCGCGCTAAAGAAGATCGCTAGGGCTCTCTTCCAGACAGTGAGTCCACACCTCCTGGAAGTGCAAGGTGTGCACCCACAAACGTAGTACCGAGGCCTGCGCCTGCCTAGTCTCAAAATGTCAATCAAGAACAGGCCAATTCAGGACAGCTGAATACGTTGTGGGGTTTTTTTTTTTCTTTTTTTTTGTACAAAGACATCTCTTAACCAAAAATTCCTTCAGCCGATGTGGAGAAGCTATTTCCGCGCCAACACAATGCAGCAGAAAGAACTCCCTATGACAGGCATAGAAATCCACAGCCTTCCCGCTAGAGGAACGCCCCATTCCATCTGCCTGCACCAAGCTGGACTTTCCCTTTTTTTTTTTTTTTTAAGGTCAACTAGCCCCTGGTGTTAGAAAATATAGCTTTCCCATTCCACAGTGGCAATTGAGTCAGCAAAGAAGAAGCCGAGAACCCGCAGCGAAGTTCCCATTATACCACCTGGTAAAGACTACACTTCTAGACCCATGAAGCAAAAAGCATGCAAGAGTGCATTGTGTCCTGCCAGTAGCTGATCAAACTTATCATGTGTGTCACTACGGTTTCTTTCGGGATTGAAGGAATGCTCCGGGAGAATTCTTTGGGCAGACACCGATTCACCCTCTGAAAATTCAGAATCGGGCGAAACGAGCCTTACTTCTTTGGAACCACAAAGTAGAAAGAGTATCAACCGTATTGGGCTGCCGGCACCGGCACCACCGCTTTAAGTTGAAGCAGCCGCTGGAGCGTTCCTGCGACCGCCTGAAACTTTTGCGGAGCTCTGCAGAAGGATTGGACAAAGGAAGCTAATACGAGCCGATGGAGCTCCCAGGCTGACGCCAAGCAGCGTGCAAGCCATCCTGCAAACACAGCATATGATGTATGCCTTCCAGAATCTGAGCTGCTGCTAGTGCTGTGAGAGAACGAGCCGGGCTGCGCGCTTCTGGCCCCCAGTAAGACAGGCGCTGAACACTAGCAGATACTCTCCGTACTGGAGCCAAAATAGCCTCAAAGGCCAGAGTCCTATTCAGCGACCTCTTGCTGAGCCGCCTTTTACAGAAGGAAAAGGAACCACATATAGCCAAAATGAAGACATTACAAATCTACCACCAAACCTTATAAATCGGACAAAGCCAAACTAAACGGGAATATTGTCCATCAAGAAACCACAGAACTATAAAATCCCTCTCAGAACATAATGCGTATGGCAGAGCATTCCACACCTGGGGCCTGGCCAAGGCACTCAGCCAAGCACCTTTTAGAACTGTCCAAGAGAGCTACCACCATAATTCCTTTTGACCTGAATATGTGTACAGCGGATCATAGCGCTATATCACAACAGCTAACCTCAAATATTACCCTGCCATAGCAACCGACTAACGCCTTATAGGACCTGCTATTGACAGCGGAAGGAAATTCTTGTAAACCAACATATAGCTAGGCCCCTCTTTTTTTTTTTAACAACCTTTGAAGGCCTACTGAAAAAGTGTAATCCATACTCTGCAGCTGGGTTAATTTATTTATGTATTGTATTTTATTTTATTTTTGCACATTTCAGGAAAATGCACCCATCCTATGCACTCTGTTCTAATAGTGATTTTCCATCTGCCATGTTCACTTACTAACTACCATTGGAAAGGAATATGTAGTCAGAAGTTGGGATCCCGAGAGTTTTGGGCACAGCCGGGAAAGGGTGTATAGGACTCCAAAAATCAAGCTCCGGCCACCTCCAATGAAATCAAAGCAGATCAGCTAAAATTCCCCGAACTGCTGTTATAGCCTTGCAAAAGCTACCAGGTCCCACTGCACCTTGCTTTCCTTCCCCCCTTATCCTGAGGGATTCACTGTTGCCGGAGGCGTTGCTCCCCCCCTGCCAGCCTGCTACATCTGCCAGGGAGCTGAAGAGCGAAATAGAGAGCAGAACTCCTGGAAGTAAACAAATAGCGTCCAGCTCGTGGGGTTCAGGGCACCAAAAGCCCCCGAATAAATCAACCGTGGCCGCTCAAAATGAACAAGGCTCTCTCTCACTAGAGAGTTTCTTGTTCCTTTTGAAATCCTGCTCTAGAAATAGATGAGAACTGCCGGGGAAGGGCACGATAAGTGATCCCCCCTTAAGCTAGGAAACACCCAGGCACCTTGCAAAGAGGTGGCTGCCTGTGTGAACCTAAGGAGTAACACAATTTCTTATTTTACCACTCCCCTCCCCCAGGGATGGGGGCCCTGAATACCACATGTGAGTCATGAGTAGCTGTGGCTGTTAGGACAACAGAGACCAACAAACCATACAGAATTTAAGAGCTGCAATCTTGGCTATATAAACAGGAGCTGCAGCATTACAGAGAATAAGCAATCAACTGCTGCATACACAGACAGAGAAAGGCCCCATTGAGTGCATCCGCTGCCCTCTGGTGGCCATAGACCTTAGCCCAGGCACTCCTTGATTGACAGGTAACTGCTATATACTTCTGTATATCCTAAGGATTCCTAAACCTGTCCCTGTGAAAGACAGGCCTCTGGGCAACTGTCAGTATAGAATACACAAAGGCCCATTTCCAGCCGGACCCTTACAAATACCTGCTCTGGAACCTAAAATTGGCAATTTGCCTAACATCCTGGGACTTAACAGATGCTCCTCAGAGACATGATTAAAAGGGAAAGAACATGTGGAATCAATGCCACAACTGCTGTCCTATAAACTAAGAACAAACTCAAAAATAAAGAGGTCTAAAACACTAGGCCCAAAAAACTAGCTATTCAGCTTGTTGTCTTCCTCACACAGGCCTCTCACTGCAACTCCCACCATGTGGTCCAAACACCAAGAAAGAAAAGGGCCCCAAAAAAGGAGGCCTCAGCAGACCGAAAGAGCCCGAAGGCCTTACCTGCAGGGCAGAAAGCCACCCTGCCAGCTCCTACCACCTTAAAGTGCTCCGAGAGGATCGCTCAGCCGGTTCCACCGTGTAAATTAAATCCCGCAGCAACGGAGAGGCTCCGTCTCACACAGCTGCAGTGTGGATGTACGGGTCCCGGAGCTTTCTCCCGTAGTCAAGGGAGAGAGATCCGCACCAGCAAAGGCCTGCATCAAGCAAAAAATAATTGAGGAGGGAAGGTGAGAGCTGCTACAAACATAAAGAGGCCGGCTCAAATTTAAAACCACTGTAAATAAGGATATTTGCTCCTAACCAAAGGAACTAATCCCCGGTTGCCAATTAATCAAAGGCAACTGAATCAAAAATAAAGTTAAAGTAAATTAAAGGCAAAAATCAAAATCAGACTAGAATTTGCACACTAAATGCTCCTTATCTGCTCCCCCCAAGGGAGCCCAGGAGCAAGGCTGTCTACCAAAACAAATAAATCCTGCCGGTGAAAACGCGGCCCTCAAAATGGCCACTGCCAGCATTCCCGCTCAAAAAAGCACACTCTCTCACCCTCCTGCGGCAAAAGCGTAGTTACTCACCTGTAACAGGTGTTCTCCAGGAGCAGCAGGAATCAGTCCTCACTTATGGGTGACGTCGGCGCCGACGGAGCCCTCGCGGAGCAATTTTCCCCAGCTTTCAAAGAAAGCCTTTGGGAATTGCAGCGCGCATGCGCGGTCCTCTTCCCGCCCAAGGGTGCCATCTTAGCCAGTCAGATGACATAGATAAAAAAGACAGCATAAAAATTTGCAAAAAAACTAAAGCAGATGATTGCAACTCCAAGGGGAGGAGGGAGGGTTGTGAGGACTGATTCCTGCTGCTCCTGGAGAACACCTGTTACAGGTGAGTAACTACGCTTTCTCCAGGACCAAGCAGGAAGTCAGTCCTCACTTATGGGACTCCCAAGCTTAAGGCTACCGGAGACCCTAAGCACAAAAATGAGCTCCCTCTAGCTCAGCAGCACAGAAGGAAGGAATCTTCGCTGAATTATTACCCACCGGTAGCCCACATCTGGGATGGAGGGTAGGAGTTGCTCAAACCTCAAAGAGATTACGGAGGACTGCCTGTCCGAAAGCACTGTCCCTGCGGGACTCCCTCTCGAGACAGTAATGGACCGCAAAGGTCTGGCTCGAAGACCAAGTAGCGGCCCGGCAGATGTCTGCCAGCGGAACAGAGCGGAGGTAAGCCACTGTCGTTGCCTTTGCCCGAACGCAATGAGCCGTGACTCGACCTTCCAAGGAGAGTCCGGCTGCCCCATAAGCCCAAGTGATACAGTCCGCAACCCAGATGGACAGAGTACGCTTGGAGACCGGGAGCCCCAATTTATTGGGGTCAAAAGACACAAAAAGCTGAGCAGCTTTACGGTGCTCCCGCGTACGGTCAAGGTAGAAGTTCAATGCCCTTCTACAGTCCAGGGTATGGAGGACCGTTTCAGCTCGGCTGGAGTGTGGTCTGGGAAAGAAGGTCGGAAGTACCACCTCCTGATTGATGTGAAAGGGGGAGACCACTTTTGGAAGAAATTTTGGGTGAGTCCGTAGGACTACCCTATTTTTGTAGAACCGAGTGTAAGGGGGATCAGACACGAGGGCCTGCAATTCACTTACGCGCCTAGTGGAAGTGAGGGCTATCAAGAACAATGTTTTCCAAGAAAGAAAACGGAGAGAACAGGTAGCCATAGGTTCAAAAGGCGGACAGGTGATCCGCTGCAAAACCACATTCAGATCCCAGTCCGGCGCTGGCGGGCGGAGAGGTGGTTTAAGTAGAAGGAGACCTCGGAGAAACCTCGCTACGAGAGGGTCGCTGGAAAGAGGTCTGCCGTCCACCGGTACATGATGTGCTGAAAGAGCACTGAGGTGAACTTTGACGGAGTTGGACTTAAGTCCCAGATTAGAGAGGTAGAGCAAGTACTGCAAGATCACCGACACCGAGCAGGAGAAGGGATCCTGAGACTGCTGGGTACACCAAACGGAAAAGCGACGCCATTTAAGGGCGTAGCATTTGCGGGTAGAAGGTCGCCGAGAAGCTAAGACGACCTCTTCCACATCTGCCGGCAGGAGAAGGGGAGCAAGGACTACCCTCTCAGCAGCCAGGCCATTAGATTGAGAGATCTGAGGTTGGGGTGTAGCAGAGACCCCTGATCTTGAGGTTGCAGATCCGGTTGAAACCCCAGAGGGAATGGATCCTCCACCGCTAATTGCAGCAGGAGTGGAAACCACGGCTGTCTGGGCCAGCGAGGAGCGATCAGGATCATGGAAGCTTTGTCTCGGAGAACCTTGAAAAGAGTTCGAGAGACTAGCGGGATGGGAGGAAAAGCATACAGAAGGCTCTCCGCCCATGAGAGTAGAAAAGCGTCTGCCGCAACTCGAAGGGGATGCGGCTGACGAGAGCAGAAGCGAGGAAGTTGCCGGTTGAGAGGGCTGGCAAAGAGATCCATCGTGGGGAGGCCCCACTTTAGAAAGAGCTTCTGAACTACCAAGGGATCCAGGCGCCACTCGTGCGGCTGGAGGATCCTGCTGAGTTTGTCCGCCAGGCAATTTTCTTGGCCTGGGAGATAAACTGCCTTGAGAAGAACGCCGTGACTGACGGCCCAAGAGCAGAGCTTCTGTGCCTCCCGACAGAGAGGGAAGGAGCCCGTGCCCCCCTGCTTGTTCACGTAGAACATGGCAACTTGATTGTCCGTCTGGACAAGGACGGACTGGTGAGAGGTCAGGTGGGAGAAGGCCTTGAGAGCCAGGCGGATCGCTCTGAGCTCCAGGAAGTTGATCTGCTGAGCAGACTCCCACGTGGTTCAGAGGCCCTGAGTACGTGCCCCTTGGCAATGTGCTCCCCAGCCCAGGAGGGATGCATCTGTCGTCAGCACCCGGGCCGGCTGAGGTGACTGGAAAGGCATGCCGAGTACCAGGTTCGGCCGATGAAGCCACCACTGGAGAGACGAGATCAGCGGCTCGGAGACGCGCACTAGGTCTGCTAGGCCGCCTGTGGCTTGTTGCCACTGCTGGCGGAGACACCATTGAGCAGGCCGCATATTCAGGCGGGCATTGGGGGTCACATGGACGGTGAAAGCCATATGGCCGAGTAGTCTCAGGAAGCGCCTGGCGGAGACCAGGGGCTGGCTGCGAAAACGGCGGCTAGGTCCATGAGCCGTTGAGCTCTGTCGAGCGGTAGGAACGCTCGTGCCTGAGGAGTGTGCAGCCTTGCGCCGATGAACTCGAGATCCTGTGAGGGGAGCAAAGTGGACTTTGCGAAGTTTATAACAAAGCCCAAGTACTGCAGAAGAGTCACCGTGCGGCGTGTGGCGTTGGTGACCTCCGGAGCGGACGCTGCCCTGATGAGCCAGTCGTCGAGGTACGGAAAGACATAGAGGCCGTGAAGCCGGAGATGGGCCGCCACCACCGCGAGACATTTTGTGAAGACGCGCGGTGCGGAGGACAGGCCAAAGGGTAGTACTCTGTACTGGTAATGATTTCCGGCCACCACAAACCTTAGGTACTGGCGGTGGCTTGGGTGGATAAGGATGTGCGTGTAGGCATCCTTTAGATCCAAGGAGCATAGCCAATCTCCCTGCTGGAGGTAGGGCAGAAGGATTCCAAGGGTAAGCATCTTGAACTTTTCCCGCACGAGGAATTTGTTGAGGTTGCGCAAGTCCAGGATGGGTCTGAGGCCTCCTGTCCTTTTTGGTACTAGAAAATACCTGGAATAAAAGCCTTGACCTTTCAGGTGGTGGGGCACCGGTTCCACCGCCTGTTCCTGTAGAAGACCTGCTAACTCCTGAAGGAGTAAGTCCCTGTGCAGAGGGGGTCGTGGAGGTTCTCCCGGAAAATAGGAGGGAGGGACCTGGTGGAAGTGGAGACGATAGCCTTCTCGCACGACTTGAAGCACCCAGGCATCTGAGGTGATGCTGGGCCACCTGTGGGCGAAGTGAACCAGCCTGCCTCCGGTGCTGGGAGGAACCAGCGGGGGGGGGGAGGCTATGCTTAAGGAGTCAAAAGCCCCCACCCTGCTGAGCAGGGGCTGGTGGTGCAGGCTTGGGGGTTTGCTGCCTACGGGACCCGTTACCCCGTCCCTTGGCCTGCTGGCCCTGTTGGGCAGCTGCAGGGGCCTGATATTGGGGGTATTGTTTGTAGGCAGCCGCCTTCCTCGGGTAAAAGGACTTCTTTCCCGAGCCCTTCTTTTTCTGGGAAGGGGCGGAGGTCTTCCTAGAAAGCCTAGTCCTGGTGAGAGTCTCCGTCTCAATTTGTGCAGCCTTTTCAGCCATGGGCTTGCCAAAGAGGTTTTCGCCTCGGCAGGGGACATCGACCAACTTGTCCTGCACCCAGGGCTCAAGGTCAGACGACTGAAGCCAAGCCTGTCGGCGGGCACCGATGCCGGCTGCGGCCACTCGAGCCGATGCTTCAAAGCCATCATAGGCTGCTCGGGATATGAATTTTGAGCATTCCCGAATGCCAGTGGACAAGGCCAGGAACCTCCGCAAGGGTTCCTCGGACAAACCAGCGGAGAATCCGGCTAGCTCTTTAGCCAGGTCTCGGAGATACATGCCCATGTATAGCTGGTAGGTCTGGACACGACACGCAAGCATAGAGCCCTGGAAACACTTCTTACCAAGGCCATCCAGGTTACGGGCCTCCCTGCCAGGAGGCACCGAGGAGTGCATCTTCTGGCTCTTAAGACGATGCATGGCCGATTCCACTACCATGGAATGGTGTGGTAACTGTGCTTTTTGGAAGCCAGGGCTCTTGAGGACTCGATAGATAGAATCGACCCGCTTGCTCAGGACCGGCGAGGTGGCCGGACTCTCCCACATGCGGAAGAGTAGTCGTTCCAGCATGGGAGGAACCGGTACAGTAAAGTGTTCCCTGGCGGGAGAGTCATACTGGAGGGCGTCGAGCTCTTCGGCTCGAGGCTCCTCCTCGGGATCCGCAGGGAAGGCCAAAGCCTTGGCCATATCCCTGACGAAGTCCGAGAACCGGGCATCCTCCGGGGGGGACTGCTTCCGAGGTTCGGACTCAGGTGAGTCCGAGGGGACACACCGAGTCCGAAAAGAATCAGGCGACCCTTCCTCTTCAGACTCCCAGACCGACTCCGACGAGGACTCGGTGGGGTCGGCCCGGGCAGGGCGCGGCGCCTGCCGCCCCGACACCGAGGGAGTCGGCGTCGGCGACCTCGGTCCCGAACGGGAGGCCGAGGGTGACCTCGACCGAGGATCGACTCGAGTTCGCATCGACTCGAGGATCGGCTCGGTCTCCGGGGTCGACTTAGACGTCGACGTCCCGGCGGTCGGGGCAGCGGCGCCAGCGAAGCCAGCGAGCAGTGCCCGCTGCTGGTCCATGAAGGCAGACAGTCTGCTCTCCAAGGCCGTCAACCTGAGTCCGAGCTCAGGTGACCCAGCAGCCCGCGACTCGGGCCCCGACGGCGTCGGGCCCGACGTCGGCGGTCTCGGAGGCGAGTCCAGGAGGACCACAGGACTTACCCGAGCAGGCAGCTCCGACTCCAGGCGAGGTCGCTTCGAGAGGTGCTCCTTCTCCAAGGACCCGGGACGGCTATCGGGGCTATGCGACCTGGCCCTCGCGGAGCCAGGAGCGTCCACCGACGCCGCCCTCGCGGGTTTCACCTTTCGTCGATGGTCCCCGGAGGGAGAACTCCTGTCGGAGGAACTCCGGCGACGGTCCGAGCTGGAACCTCTGGACGCGGAGGCCTCCGACGAGGTCCGGGTACGGCTGGGGTCAGCGAAGATCCTATCCCGCTGATGCTGCCGACTTCTCAACGCTTTGGAGGACATTTTGCCGCAGGGCCCACAGATCATTTCTTCATGATCCGGGCCCAGGCAGCGGAGGCAATTGTCGTGTGTGTCAATTAGTGACATATTTCGGTCACACTGACCACACCGTTTGAAACCACTGGCAGCCATCGGGGGAAAAAGGGCCCCGGCGAGGTCAAAGGACCGGCCTGCCAGGGAAAAACCGAAAACGAAACTGACTAAGTCAGAAAAACCGAAAAAGAAGAAGAGGACTCGTGACCGGCGTCGCGAGTCCGGGCGGGAAAAAGACCGGCGTCGAACCGAAGGAAAAAAGAGAAAATATGAGTAAAAATCAACTTTTTCGCGGGGACACGACGGGTACGTCTGTAGGGCTCCGCGGAAAAAAGAAGACTGGTTAAGATGGCACCCTTGGGCGGGAAGAGGACCGCGCATGCGCGCTGCAATTCCCAAAGGCTTTCTTTGAAAGCTGGGGAAAATTGCTCCGCGAGGGCTCCGTCGGCGCCGACGTCACCCATAAGTGAGGACTGACTTCCTGCTTGGTCCTGGAGAAGCACCAAGCACCCTGCAACCCCGGGAGCCGCCGCGAAGCCTCCCCTACCATTTTAAACCAGCTCCCCAAAGCAGATCTGCGTGGGTACTTACCACCGTTGCCGATCCCGGGGGGGAAGGGGAGGGGGAGGGGAGTGAGGGAAAGGAGCCAACAGGACACCGGAGCACAGCCTTTTTAACGGCTTCAGCTCCGATTGATCTGGGCACAACCTTCTCAGGCTTTTCAGCCCCTGTATCGCTGCTGCTGCAACTGCCCGCCTTCCACCTGCTCCTCACCCCTTCAACGCGGGTTCGGAAGCAGGGAGGCCACGGATCAGCACTGTCTCCCCTGTGCTCGTTTAGACGCTGGGGCAATGCAGAGAGGGAGGGGGAAGAACTCCCTGATCCTTTAGAAACAAAAAATAAAGGTCCACAGACACAGGAACCCTTACAGCAGCAGCAGATCTGACATAAAAGAAAACGAAGTAACCAAATCAAACAGGGAAAATAAACCAAAAGGAGTAAATTTCAAAAACCCAAGCTCTGCTTATTTGTTCTCACTGAGCCCAGCCCTGGGCTCAGAACCTCCAAGCTGCTTGGAGACTGAAAGTACTGGTGAGAGGGGGCGGTCCTTGCCTACTTATACTGGTGCCAGCAAAGCGATGATGTATTTCAGTCTCCAAGGCTGCTGGAGGAGGTTGACAACTCTATGGTTCCGGGACTGGACTAGAGGGACGCTAAGGAACTACTATTAAAGCTTTGGAATTACAGAGCTTAAAAGGGAGAGAGGAGGCATTGTGGGTTAAACTAGAAAGAGGGAAAGAGAAATCTATTTGCATTGGTGTGATATACAGAACTCCCTCACAAGAGGAAGAAGTGGACAGAGAGTTAATTGAAGACATACGCAGCATTGCTAGGAAAGGGGAAGTGCTACTGATAGGAGATTTCAATATGCCAGATGTTGATTGGCACATTCTTGCTGCAGTATCATCTAGAAGTAAGGAGATCCTGGATTCTCTACAGGGAGAACTATTCAGGCAATTGGTAACAGACCCCACACGTGAAGGGGCCATACTGGACTTGGTGCTTACCAATGGTGAAAATGTTTCCGATGTGGAGAGTGGCCTAGTGGTTGGGGCAAAGTACTTCAGGCCAGAAGGTCGGGGGTTCAAATCCCACTAGAGGACAGCAACCTTGGGCCGGAAGGACTGGGGTTTCTAGTCCCACAGGTGCTCCTTGTGGTCTTGGGCAAGCCACTCCATAGCCCATGTTCCCTGTAAGAGTAGTTACTCACCTGTAACAGGTGTTCTCCAGGAGCAGCAAGAATCAGTCCTCACATATGGGTGTCATCGGTGCCGATGAAGCCCCCGCGGAGCATTTCCCCAGCTTTCCATGAAAGCCTTTGGGAATGCTGGCACGCATGCGCGGTTCCCTTCCCGCCTAAAGGTGCCATCTTACCTCAGTCAAATGACATAGCTAAGAAAAGCACACAAAAATGTAAAAACACAAACTATGTACAACTGCAACTCCAAGGGGAGGAGGGAGGGTTGTGAGGACTGATTCCTGCTGCTCCTGGAGAACACCTGCTACAGGTGAGTAACTACTCTTTCTCCAGGACCAAGCAGGAAGTCAGTCCTCACATATGGGTGACTCCCTAGCTCTGGGCTACCGAGGAACCCAGGCTGAACAAGAGAACTCCCTCTAGTCCCAGCAGCAAAGAAAGGCTTTTCAAGGACACAACCTCCACCAGTAGCCCAACAGAGGGCAAGAGGGCAGGAGTTGCCTAAACCTCAAAGAGATGCCGGAGTACTGCTTGGCCAAAAGCACTGTCCCTATGGGACTCCCTTTCCAGACAGTAATGGGCTGCAAAAGTCTGGCTTAAAGACCAAGTGGCAGCCCTGCAGATGTCTACCAAGGGCACAGAGCGGAGATGAGCCACTGAGGCAGCCATTGCCCTGACACGATGGGCCGTGACCCTACCCTGCAAAGGAAGGTCAGCCGCCTTGTAAGCCCAGGTGATACAGTCAGCCACCCAGATACACAAGGTACGCTTGGACACAGCTAACCCCAACTTATTGGGGTCAAAGAATACGAAGAGCTGAGTAGCCCTTCTATGCCCCTGCGTACGGTCAAGGTAGAATGATAAGGCCCTCCTACAGTCCAGGGTATGCAGGACTGCTTCAGCCTGGCTTGCATGAGGCCTAGGGAAGAATGTTGGAAGAACCACCTCCTGAATGAGGTGGAAAGAGGAGACAACCTTAGGGAGGAACCTGGGAGGAGTCCTGAGGACTACCCTGTTCCTATAAATCCTGGTGTAAGGCCTATCACAGACCAGGGCCTGAAGTTCACTCACTCGCCTAGCCGAGGTAAGGGCTATCAGGAAGAGTGTCTTCCAGAAGAGGAAGCGCAGTGGACAAGTAGCCATCGGCTCAAAGGGTGGGCGAGTCAGTTGCTGCAAGACCACATTCAGCTCCCACTCAGGAGCAGGAGGACGGATGGGGGGCTTGAGCAAAAGCAAGCCCCTGAGAAAGCGGGACACCAAGGGGTGACCTGACAAAGAATGTCCCTCCACCTTTGAGCGGTGAGCTGCTAAAGCTGAGAGGTGGACCCGAACAGAATTGGACTTAAGTCCCTGATTTGATAAGTGCAGTAAGTACTGAAGCACTACTGGCACAGTACAGGAGAAAGGATCCTCTGTACGTAGCTGACACCACACAGAAAACCTCTTCCATTTGAGAGCATAGGCTTTCCTAGTGGACTGTTTTCTAGAGGCTAGGACAACCTCCTCAACTTCCTGAGGCAGGCCCCAGGGAGCCAAGACTACCCTTGCAGCCTCCAGGCCATCAAATTGAGAGTCTTGAGATTGGGGTGTAGTAAGGAACCCTGCTCCTGAGAGAGAAGGTCGGGTTGCAACCCCAGAGGCAGTGGGGGATCCACCACCAGTTGAAGCAGAAGAGGAAACCAAGGCTGTCTCGGCCATCTGGGAGCTACCCGCAGGACCGAGGCCTTGTCCCGAAGAATCTTGAACAGAGTTCGGGCCACCAAGGGCGTGGGAGGAAACGCATACAGGAGGCCCTGAGACCAGGACATCAGAAAAGCATCTGGTGCGATCCTCAAAGGATGTGGTTGCCTGGAGCAGAACTGGGGTAGCTGCTTGTTTAGTGGACTGGCAAAGAGATCTATCCAAGGGAGACCCCACTTCAGGAAGATCATTTGAACCACCAAGGTATGCAGCTGCCACTCGTGGGGCTGCAGAATCCTGCTCAACCGGTCTGCCAGGCAGTTCTCCTGGCCTGTGAGGTACACCGCCTTGAGAAGCATGTGGTGCTTTAGGGCAAAGGAACAAAGATCCTGAGCCTCTCGACAAAGGATCTGGGACCCAGTGCCGCCCTGCTTGTTCACATAAAACATGGCCACCTGGTTGTCTGTTTGAATCAAGACTGAGCGGTGAGCCAGGGCTGGAGAAAAAACTCTGAGAGCCAAGCGGATAGCTCGAAGTTCCAGCAGATTGATCTGTTGGGCTGACTCCCAGGGAGACCAGAGGCCTTGGGTGCACTTGTCCAGACAATGAGCACCCCAGCCCTTCAGAGAGGTGTCGACCACTGAGTATTCTGGCATTTGGAAGGGCATTCCTTTGAGTAGATTGGGTGGATGTAGCCACCAGCTGAGGGAGGCCAAAAGGGGTTTGGACACCTTTATCTTGTCTCGTAAGTGGCCTATGGCTTGAGACCACTGAGTCCGAAGGAACCACTGTGCAGGCCTCATATGGAGCCTGGCATCGGGAGTCACATGTACTGTCGAAGCCATGTGACCCAGAAGCCTGGCAGAGTCTGGCGGAGACCAGGGACTTGCTCAGAAACTGCTTTGCCACGGCCATCAGCCTTTGAGCCCTGTCTTCTGGCAAGAATGCCTTTGCCAGTTGAGAATCTAACCTTGCCCCTATGAACTCCAAGTTCTGGGATGGGAGCAAAGTGGACTTTGCGAAGTTTATGACAAAGCCCACCTTTTGAAGCAGAGCAATGGTGTTGAGGGTGGCTTGTCTGGCCTCCAGGGACGTCTGACCCCTGATGAGCCAGTCGTCCAGATAGGGAAAGACAAAGATGCCTTGATTTCTTAGGTAGGCCGCAACCACTGCCAGGCACTTAGTAAAGACCCTGGGAGCGGAGAATAGGCCAAAAGGTAGTTCTCTGTACTGATAATGGTTCCCTCCAACAATGAACCTGAGGTACTTTCTGTGGTCTGGATGAATGAGGATGTGAGTGTATGCATCCTTAAGATCTAAGGAGCATAGCCAATCTCCCTGCTGGAGGTAGGGCAGAAGTGTTCCAAGAGTAAGCATCTTGAACTTTTCTTTCTCTAGGAACTTGTTGAGGTTTCTGAGGTCCAGAATGGGTCGAAGGCCACCGGTTCTTTTGGGTATCAGGAAATACCTGGAGTAGAATCCATGACCTTGCAAGTGGGGAGGCACAGGCTCCACCGCCCTGTCCACCAACAGACCATGAAGCTCTTTTAGAAGGAGGTCTGTGTGCAGGGGAGGCCTTGGAGGCTCCCCTGTAAAATATGGTGGAGGCAGTGGGTGAAAATGGAGGGCATAGCAATTGTGGACTATGTACAGCACCCAACTGTCCCCGGTGATAAGGGGCCACTGGTGGGCAAAGAGGGCGAGGCGACCTCCTGTGCAGGGTGGGGAGAGCAGTGGAGGAGAGGCTACGCTCAAGGAGTCAAAAACCCCCATCCTGCTGAGTTGGAGCAGGGGCCGGAGGCTTGGGGGTCCTCTGCCTATGGGGCCCATTACCCTGGCCCTTGGCTTGCTGACCCTGGGGGGCAGCTTGGGCAGCCTGATACTGAGGGTACTGTTTGTAGGCAGTGCCCTTCCTCGGGTAAAAGGACTTTTTACTCGAGCCCTTCTTCTTATGTGAAGGGGCAGAGGTCTTCCTCGACAGCCTTGTCCTGGTAAGGTGCTCTGTCTCGAGCTGAGCGGCCTTCTCAGTCACGGGTTTGCCAAAAAGGTTCTCACCTCGGCAGGGGACATCAACCAACTTGTCCTGAACCCATGGCTCGAGGTCCGATGACTGCAGCCACGCCTGGCATCAAGCCACGATACTGGCAGCCGCTACTCGGGCCAAAGCCTCGAAGCCATCGTAGGCGGTGCGGGAAATGAACTTCGAGCATTCCCGAATCCCCAAGGACAATGTCTGAAATCTCTGCAAGGGTTCCCCGGAGAGACCAGCAGAGAAGCCGGCCAGTTCTTTGGCAAGGTCGCACAAGTACATGCAAATGTACAGCTGGTAAGACTGGACACGGCAAGCAAGCATCGACTCCTGGAAGCACTTCCTACCGACGCCATCGAGGTTGCGGGCCTCCCTGCCGGGGGGCACCGCAGAGTGCATCTTCTGGCTCTTCAGACGATACATGGCCGATTCCACAACCATGGAATGGTGTGGTAGCTGTGCTTTATGGAAACCAGGGCTTTTGCGGAGTCGATAAATGGAATCGACTCGCTTACTTAGAACCGGCGCCGAGGCCGGAGCCTCCCATATTCGGAAGAGGAGCCGTTCCAGCATCAGAGGAACCGGGACGGTAAAGGCCTCCTTCGTATGAGAGTCGTACTGTAGAGCATCGAGCTCCTCGGCTCGAGGCTCTTCCTCGGTATCGGCAGGGATAGACAAGGCAGCGGCCATATCCCGGATGAACTCCAAGAACCTAGTGTCCTCCGGAGGGGATCTACTCCGGGGATCAGACTGCAGTGAGTCCGACGGGACGCACCGAGTCTTAAAGGTATCGGGAGACTCCTCGTCCTCCGTCTCCCAGGCGGACTCGTCCGAGGAGGAGTCAGGGAACAACCCCGCGGAGCCTCGAGGCACCTGCCCCGACGCCGGGGGCACCGGCGTCGACACCCTCGGTCCCGAACGGGAGGTCGAGGGAGACCTCGACCGAGGACGACTTCGAGCCACGAGGGTCTCGAGTATCGGCTCGGTCTCCGGGGTTGACTTCAAAGTCGACGTCCCGGTGGTCGGGGCAGATGCACCAGACAGGCTGGCCATCAGTGCCCGCTGCTGCTCCATGAAGGCAGACAGTCTGCACTCCAAGGCTGTCATCCTGAGACTCAGCTCGGGAGACGCAGCAGCCACCGACTCGGGCCCCGGCAGCGCCGGGCCCGACGTCAGCTCTCTGGGAGGAGAGTCCACGAGGACTACGGGGCTTACATGTCCAGCAGACTCCGGCTCCACGCGAGGAACTTTGGCAGGCTTCTTTTGGTCCACGGGCCCGGGACGGCGGTCGGGGGTCTTAGACCTGGCCCTCGAGGTGCCAGGGACCTCCTCCGATGCCGCCCTCGCGAGCCGCTTCTTCCTCTTACGTTCCCAGTCGGGGGACCCCCTGTCCGAGGAGCTTCGACGGCGCTCAGGATCGGAATCCCGAGATGTCGAGGCCTCAGATGAGGTCCGGGCCCGGCCGGAGGCAGAGTCCGAGAAAAACCTTTCCTTTTGATGCTGTCGACTCTTTAGTGCCTTGGAAGACATCTTGCCACATGGCCCACACGACGTTGGGTTGTGGTCAGGGCCGAGGCACCGAAGGCAGCAGTCATGTGTGTCGGTGAGAGACATAATTTTCTTACACCGATCACACTTTTTGAAACCACTGGAAGCCATCGGGGAAAAAATAGCCCCAGCGAGGTCAAAAGACCGGCCTTTCAGTGAAAAATGAAAAAAAGGGCGCGAACGCCAGCCACGAAGGGCAAAAACTGAAAAATGAAGAAAACGGGCTCGTTACCGGTGTACCGAACCCGGCGGGAGGGGAACCGGCGTCGAACCGGAGAAAAAATAGCAAAAATCGCCGAAGAAAAAATTTACTTTTATCCGGGAGAACAGGACACACGTCCGATGGGCTTCTCGGAAAAAAAGAGACTGAGGTAAGATGACACATTTAGGTGGGAAGGGAACCGCGCATACGTGCCAGCATTCCCAAAGGCTTTCATGGAAAGCTGGGGAAATGCTCCGCTGGGGCTTCATCGGCGCCGATGACACCCATATGTGAGGACTGACTTCCTGCTTGGTCCTGGAGAAAAATAGTTATCTCCAAGTTATAATGCCCTGTTCAATGTAATTTCAGTTTGTTCAATGTAAACCGCACTGATGCAGAATAGTGCGGTATATAAGAGAATGTAAATAAATGTTGTAGTGGGAGATCATTTTGCATCCAGTGATCACCAGATGGTGTGGTTCAGTATTAGGACTAGGGCTGTTAGAATCCATTCAAAGGTGAGAATCTTAGACTTTAGGAAGACTAACTTTGCCAAGATGAGCCAATATCTCAGGGAGTCGTTAGTGGGATGGAAACAGCTGGGGATGTAGAAAAACAGTGGGCAAAACTGAAAAGGGGATATTTAAAGGGCAACCAACCTTTTTGTTAAAATGGTAAATAAAGGTAAAAGGAAAAGTGGACCGCTATGGTTTTTGAAAGAAGTAGCTGAAAAAGTGAAGAAAAAGAGGGAGGCCTTCATGAAATACAAGAGATCACAGCGAGAGGAAGACAGGCATCTGTATTTGGAGAAACTTAGATAAGCTAGCAAAGTAGTCAGGAAGGCAAAGATTCAAAAGGAGGAGGAAATAGCCAATGCAATAAAATGGGGGGATAAGACATTTTTCAGATATATTAGTGAGAAGAGGGAGGGCAAAAGTGGTATTGTCAGACTCAAGGGTGCAGGGGAGGAATATGCAGAAGCTGATAAGGATAAAGCAGAATTGCTTAACAAATATTTCTGTTCTGTGTTCACAGATGAAGAACCAGGAGCAGGACCTCAGAAAACACCCACAAACAGGAACAGAAGCGAAGGACATCTTGAACAATTTTCAGAAGACTGTGTTCGTGAGACACTAGCTCAACTTAAAGTAGACAAAGCGATGGGACCGGATGGGATACACCCTAGAATACTGAAGGAACTTGGGGACGTTCTAGCAGCTCCACTGACTGACCTTTTCAATGCCTCGTTGGAGTTGGGAGTGGTGCCAAAGGACTGAAGAGAGGCTCATGTGGTGCCTTTACACAAAAGCGGAAGTAAGGATGTGGTTGAAAACTACAGGCCGGTTAGTTTAACTTCGGTGGTGAGTAAATTATTGGAAACTCTACTGAAAGAGAAAATAGGGAGGTTTCTGGAGTCCAGTGGATTAAAGGATCCGAGGCAGCATGGATTCACCAGAGGCAGGTCCTGTCAGACAAATCTGATTGATTTCTTTGACTGGGTGACCAGGGAGTTGGACCGAGGGAGAGCCCTAGATGTGGTTTATTTAGATTTTAGTAAAGCCTTTGACACTTTTCCTCACAGGCGACTTATAAACAAACTGAGCACACTAGGGATGGACCCTAAAGTTACTGCTTGGGTTAGAAATTGGTTGAGTGGGAGGCGACAAAGCGTACAAGTAAATGGAGCTCACTCTGAGGAGAAGGATGTTACCAGTGGTGTGCCCCAGAGATCTGTCCTTGGTCCGATTCTTTTTAACATCTTTGTTAGTGATATAGCGGAAGGCTCTCACTTGGTTTGCAGCTTGTCGTGCTGTGAGGGCTTGCGTATCAGTGATGCTGAGAGCTAAACTATCGGTAGTTTAACTACTGGCAGGGTCTCCCAAGATGGACAGGTCTCAGCTGAGTTGCCAGACCAAGGCAAACCACACATCCTGGGCAGCAGCAGAATGGGATAGTGTTGACGGCGGAGGATCACATTTTTGTGACAACGGCAACAACACCAAAATTAAACTGCGCTGAAGAAAGGCCCGGCAATCTACTTCTGTATCTTGCCATGAAAACCCAATGGATAGTTACAACAAAACAAATTGTGCTATGGTGCTGGAAGAGGAGACCCCCAGGTCGGAAGGCACTCAACTAGCTACTGGGGAAGAGCTGAAGACTTTTCAGAGTAAAGCCAGCATTTATGATGTGGTTGGATCAAAGCCCTCGGGAAGTCTGACTGCTGATGTAGCTGCGCATGAAATGAGAGTCAGAAGCTGTAAAGATGTCTTACACATTGGAACTTGGAACGTACGAAGCATGAACCAAGGGAAGTTGGAGGTGGTCAAGAATGAAATGGAACGTGTACAACTTGATCTGTTGGGTGTCAGCGAACTGAAATGGACTGGCATCGGGCACTTTGCATCAGATGATCACATGGTCTACTATGCTGGAAATGAAAGACAAAGAAGAAATGGTGTTGCATTTATAATAAAGAAGAAACTTGCAAGAAATGTAATGAAATACAATGCAGTCAGCGAACGCTTAATCTCTATTCGTCTACGAGGAATGCCTATCAACACAACTATAATTCAAGTATATGCCCCAACAACAGCTGCAGAAGAGAATGAAATTGAAGAGTTCTATGAACAAGTACAAGCTGAAATTGACAGAACATGCAAACAGGATATCCTGATAGTCATGGGTGACTGGAACGCAAAAGTTGGCAACAAAGAAGAAGGCAAAGTAATTGGAAAATATGGACTTGGCAACAGAAATGAAGCTGGAGAAAGACTGATAGAATTCTGCAAGACCAATGATCTATTCATCTCAAACACCTTCTTCCAGCAACACAAGCGGCGACTGTACACATGGACTTCACCCAATGGATTGTATAAAAATCAAATTGACAACATCTGTGGAAGTCAACGATGGAAAAGTTCTATAACATCAACAAAGACAAAACCTGGAGCTGACTGTGGTACAGATCATCAACTACTAGTATGCAAACACAAGCTAAAGTTGAAAAAGAGCAAACCACTCATGAATGCAGCAAAATATGACCTTGAGAATATACCACTGGAATTTAAAGACTGCCTGCAAAATCGATTTGCTGCTTTAGATACAAATGACAGAGCTCCGGAAGAGTTATGGAATGACATCAAGAAGGTTGTGTTGGAAGAAAGCGAGAAGTCTCTACAAAAGGTGAAAAAGCAAAAACGGCCAAAATGGATGACGGAAGAAACTCTGAAAATTGCCCAGAAACGCAGAGAAGCTAAAGCCAGAGGAGAAAGAAAGACAATTGCAGAACTAAATAGAGATTTCCAACGTGCAGCAACACAGGACAAGGAAAAGTACTACAATGACACTTGCAAGGAAATAGAAGCAGAAACTATTAGAGGAAGAACAAGATCGGCTTTCCTAACGCTATGAGAGTTAAAGAAAAAGTTCCAGCCTCGAATTGGAATGTTACAAGATGCTCAAGGTTCTATCTTGAATGATGCTGAGAAGATCAAGAAAAGGTGGAAGGAATATATACAGTTTTTATATGATAAAAATCAAGTGGACCAACAGCCGTTTCAACCTGTACCTTATGATCGGGAACCATTGGTGGTGAAAGACGAAGTTGAAGCAGCATTGAATGCCTTATCAAAGAACAAAGCACCAGGCATTGATAGCATTCCTATAGAAGTATTGCAGCAATCTGATGTAGTTGTTAGCGTACTTACAAGGCTCTGCCAAGAAATATGGAAGACAGCATCATGGCCAACTGACTGGAAAAGATCTGTGTTTATACCAATACTAAAGAAAGGTGATCCAACTGACTGTGGAAATTATCGAACAATCGCTCTGATCCCACATGCCAGCAAGATTCTACTGAAGATTATTCAAAAGAGACTACAACCATACCTGGAACAAGAACTACCTGAAGTGCAAGCAGGGTTCAGGAAAGGGCGAGGAACGAGAGACATCATTGCGGATGTGAGATGGATCCTTGAAAAGTCTAAAGAATACCAAAAGGATATCTATTTGTGCTTTATCGACTATAGCAAGGCTTTTGACTGTGTAAACCATGAGAAACTCTGGGCCACATTAAGAAGCATGGGTATACCAGAACACCTGATCGTTCTCTTGCGCAATCTGTACATTGATCAAGAAGCAACAGTTCGAACAGAACTAGGAGAAACAGAATGGTTTAAAATAAGCAAAGATGTAAGACAAGGCTGCATACTTTCCCCCTACCTGTTTAATTTATATGCAGAACAAATCATCAGAGAAACAGGATTGTATGAAGACAACAGAGGTGTGAAGATTGGTGGAAGACTCATCAACAACCTTCGCTATGCTGATGATACTACATTAGTGGCTGAAAGTGAAGATGATCTGAAACATTTGCTTCTCACAATCAAAGAACATAGTCTCAAAATGGGCCTGCACCTTAATGTAAAGAAGACAAAGATCATGACAACTGGCATAATAAACAGGTTCATCGTTGAAGGAGAAGAAATTGAAATTGTGAACAACTTTAACCTACTTGGATCAACTATCAATAAAGAAGCAACCAGCAGTCAAGAAATCAAACAACGCATTGCTCTTGGCAGAATGGCTATGAAAGACCTAGATAAGATTCTCAAGAGCAGAGATGTCTCTCTCCATACAAAGATTCGACTTGTTCAAGCCATGGTATTTTCAATAACATCATATGGATGTGAAAGCTGGACAGTGAAAAAGACAGACAGGAAGAAAATTGATGCCTTTGAATTATGGTGCTGGCGGCGAATAATGTGTATACCATGGACTGCCCGAAGAACAAACCAGTCGGTACTAGAGGAGATCAAACCTAAGCTTTCTTTAGAAGCTCAGATGACAAGACTTCGACTTTCATACTTTGGACACATCATGCGAAGAGAGAGATCACTAGAGAAAGACATTATGCTTGGCAAGATAGAAGGTCAACGCAAAAGAGGAAACATAGAAACATGATGACAGAAAAAGACCACAAGGCCTATCTAGTCTGTCCTTCCATAACAACAACTACAACAGTCCACTTTTTACCTTTAGAGATCCTCTCTGTTGGTCCCATGCTTTTTTGAATTCAGTTACTGTCCTCATCTCTACCACCTCCACTGGGAGACTATTCCACGGATCCACTACTCTTTCCATAAAGAAATATTTCCGCATATCACTCCTGAATCTATCTCCCTTCACCCTCATCCCATGTCCCCTCGTAGCAGAACTTGCTTTCAATTGAAAGAGGCTCTCTCCCTGAACGTTTATGCCACGGAGGTATTTAAACATCTCAATCATATCACCTCTATCCCGCCTTTCCTCTAAGGTGTACATATTAAGATCCTTAAGTCTGTCCTCATATGCTTGAGATGGATCGATACAATAACAGCAGCTACGGGTACCAGTCTGTCAACAATGAGCCGCCTGACTGAAGACCGAACACAATTTAGGATAGCTATCCAGAGGGTCGCCATGAGTCGACTCCGACTCGACGGCACTTAACAACATAGCGGAAGGGCTGTCGGGTAAGGTTTGCCTCTTTGCGGGTCATACCAAAATCTGCAATAGAGTAGACACCCAAGAAGGTGTAGATAACATGAGGAGGGGTCTAGCTAAGCTTGAAGAATGGTCTAGAATCTGGCAGCTGGGATTTAATGTTAAAAAATGTAAGGTCATGCATTTGGGCTGCAGCAATCAAAGGGAGCAATATAGTAAAGGGGGTGAAGTACTTTTGTCCACTAAAGAAGAGTGGGACCTAGGCGTGGTTGTGTCTGATGATCTTAAAGTAGCTAAGCAGGTAGAAAAGGCGACGGCAAAAGCTAGAAGGATGCTTGGGTGCATTCTTATTTATTTATTTTTAGCTTTTCTATACCGCGCTATTTGACATCAGTGCGGTTTACAGTTAACAATTTTGCACAGGACAGGGGAGGTGCCTTGTGCTTACATCGAACAGGACATACAGAGAAGAATGGCTAGCAGAAAAAAGGAGGTGATAATGCTTCTGTTTAAGTCTTTGGTGCGACCTCATTTGGAGTATAGTGTGCAATTCTGGAGACCGCACCTTCAAAAGGATGTGAACAGGATGGAGTCGGTGCAGAGGGTGGCTACTAAAATGATTAGTGGTCTTCATTATAAAGCATATGAGGACAGACTTAAGGATCTTAATACGTACACCTTAGAGGAAAGGTGGGATAGAGGTGATATGATTGAGATGTTTAAATACCTCCGTGGCATAAATGTTCAGGAGAGAGAGCCTCTTTCAATTGAAAGCAAGTTCTGCTATGAGGGGACATGGGATGAGGATGAAGGGAGATAGATTCAGGAGTGATATGCGGAAATATTTCTTTATGGAAAGAGTAGTGGATCTGTGGAATAGTCTTCCAGTGGAGGTGGTAGAGATGAGGACAGTAACTGAATTCAAAAAAGCATGGGACAAACACAGAGGATCTCTAAAGGTAAAAAGGGGTCTGTTGTAATTGTTAATATGGAAGGACAGACTAGATAGGCTATGTGGTCTTTTTCTGTCGTCATATTTCTATGTTTCTATGTAACACCTATTAACTGGAGTTCAAGCTCAGCAAGTCACTCTACAGGCATTGATTGGCAAGACACAGAAATAGGGATACACCACCAAGGCTGGCAGATGGAAATGTGGGTATCCAGGTCATGAGAGGTGCAACCAGAAGATCTGCTGCCCAGAACATGCTGCAGAATAGCACATGATGACCACATCACATGTGAAGATACATGCAGAGGCTCAAATAACTTTCAAATAGAGCAGGAGTCTGGAATTCTGATCTAAACCTGATGGTTGCATGGTCCTACAAATCACATAGTCAAAAGAAACCGCATACACATGTCATTGTGAGAATACAAACAGGGACGTGAACATCAGTGACATGCTGAGATTGAAGCCACAGGTACCAGATGTTGCAGATTCCCACAACCCAAAATAAAAAAGGAAACAAGGGAGTAACATGTGCAGTTGTAACACAGCTACAGAAAGGCGTAAATGCAATGGCTGTGCTGTGATATGTCATAGCAGAAACATCAGCGTGTAGAATGTCAGAGAAAAAAACTGTTCCTGCAGTAGCCCATGTGTTGTTTGCAGCATGAGATACCCAGACATAAAGGTGCCACCTAAAACCACCTGTGACCCTAGCCCATCTGTGATAGTGGTCATGTACCCCAGATCACCTTAACAGTAGGCACATAGTAGACAGAAAAAATACCCACCCAGCAGGATACAGTCCTCATACTGTCCATTCTCAAACTGTTAGAATAGTGCTGAGTGATGCAGGATATAGGAATCATGGGTGGACCCTGGAAACCTAGGAACCACATTCAGAATATGCATATTTGCATCACATACAACCTGCACATTCAGGGAATGATAATGCTTGCGGTTGCGGAACACTGCCTCCCTGTCTCTGGGTGGAACCAGGGCAATATGTGTGCAATCAATAGCTCCCATCTCGTGTGGTATCCCTGCAATCTGCTCAAATGCATGGTTCAGGCCCCCCACTATTGCCTACTATTAGGAAATACAATGTAATTACTTACCCGGCTGATTATGGCCTGTAGTACCTGGTGGAGACAGCGTGAGAAGGTGGGCCAGCTCATTTCACCTACTGCAATCACTGATATTTGGAAGCAGCCAGAGGCAAAGAAATGTAGGGCACTCAGGAGCTTGACCAATCCTGGTATGACATCAGACCAGCTAGCCTGAGGCTTGAGGTCAGATCTTAGATCCTCATAGAGCTCTCTAACAGCTCCTGTGCTCAGACGATAGAGAGAGATGACCTGGTCCTCACACATGCCCTGAAGCATGGCCCTGGGCCTGTAGAGGCGAGGCTGTCTGGGACGGACCTCTGCACGCCTATTGCGCTGTGATGCCCCATCCCCAGCCTGTGTTGCTGCGGGACTGGACCCCTTCCCATTGCCACATCTCCCTCATCATGCAACCACAGTTCTCCCTCATCATGTAACCACTGGACAGCACTCGCAGCAAAGCCAAAGTGAGCCATCATGGATGACAGCTTCAGCAAATGAACACTGCCTCAAAAAGAGAGGGGATGGGCAAATGATGAGAACAAACAGTACACACATGAGCATTACGCACCGCATACAAACAGCTGCGCTTTCTGGATGCTGTGATGGCACCCTCTGCGCCCTGTGTATGCAGAACTCATGGTAGGCATGCACAAGGCGCTCTGCGTATGCATTCCACACCCTCCTGAGGCACAGGGCACCTTGCGACTGCTCAGAGGCTTGCTGTTCATGTGTTTACTTTGTCATCTGGTTTTTCCTCTCCCATCATGTTTGCAGTACTTAATAGCACAAGTATGAGTTCGGACGTTAATAGGGTTTGCACCGCATGTCAAACCTAAAACACGCCTAACCCCATTTGCACATGCTCAGTGTGCTGCGCCCATGTGCAGGGCGCCCTGTATGTGCGTTATGCATCCTGCGCAAGGCATCCTGTACGTGCGTGAAGCACCCTGCGCATGTGCAGGGCGTCCTGCATATGCATGAGGCACCCTACACATGCAGACCACTCCCTCCACATGCGCAGGGCGCCTCGCAACTGTTCAGGGGCCTGCTGTTCATGTGTTCCTGTAGCATTGTATCTCCTCTCGCAGCATTTTTGGAGTACTTAAGAGCACTGGCACATGTCCGGACATGCATATGGTTTGCACCGCATGCCACACCTACAACACGCTTAACTGCATATGCGCAGGCACATGGCGCCTCGTACATGGGGCAGGGTGCTGTGCGCATGTGAAGGGCGCATAATGCACGTGCACGAGGCAGGGCGCCTTGAAGATGCACAGGGCATCCTGCATATGCTTAATGTACCCTGCGCGAGGCGCCCTGCTCATGTGCAAATGGTGTAGGGAGTACTGTATGTGTGACACGCGGTGCAAGTCATTGTTCTATCCAGAGACGTGCTAGTGCTGTTAACTACTGAAAAAATGCAGCGAGAGGAGATACCAAGCGACAAAGGTACTGAAAGCACAGTTACTTACCTGTAACAGGTGATCTCTGGGAACAGCAGGAATTAGTCCTCACATATGGGTACGTCGGTACCGACGGAGCCCGTGCGGGAAAGCTCCCCAGCTTCTTAGAATAGAAGCTTTTGGGACCTCCCACTGCACATGCGCACTGCCTTCCCGCCTTCCTGAACAGCTCTCCTCAGTTTCGAGTTTATAGCTGAGTCAACAGAGAGAGGACAGGAAGATAGATAGATAAAAGATACAACTCCTAGGGGAGGTGGGTGGGTTGTGAGGACTAATTCCTGCTGTTCCCAGAGATCACCTGTTACAGGTAAGTAACTGTGCTATCTCCAGGAACAAGCAGGAATAAGTCCTCACATATGGGGACTCCCTAGCTTAGATGCATGGGATCCCCTGTAAAGGTTCGCCATCTTCGTATGGATCTCAGGCATCCATTCTGGGAAGGTGGGCAGGAGTTGTTTAGGAATGGAACAGGTGCTTGAGGACAGCCTGGCCAAACAAGGCATCCCGGCGGGAGTCCTTGTCCAAACAGTAATGGGCTGTGAAGGTATGAACCGAGGCCCAGGTAGCGGCTCGACAGATCTGATCTATGGAAACAGAGTGCAGATGAGCCATAGAAGTTGCCATGGCCCTCACATTGTGAGCAGTGACATGGCCTTCCAGAGAAATGTTTTTGCTCTGGTAAGCAAAAGAAATACACTGAGCAATCCAATTGGAAAGTGTACGCTTGGAGACTGGAAGTCCCAAATGGGAAGGATCAAAGGCCACAAAAAGTTGAGAAGACTTTCGATGTGGCTGAGTCCTATTAAGGTAAAAAGCGAGAGCTCTTTTACAATCCAGAGTATGAAGGTTCCTCTCTGCATTGGATGCATGAGGAGCTGGAAAAAAGACAGGTAGATATACCTCTTGATTAAGATGAAAAGGCGAGACCACTTTAGGCATAAAGTGGGGATTCGTCCTAAGGACCACCTTATCATGATGAAATCTTGTGTAAGGTGGATTAGCCACTAAAGCCTGCAGCTCACTGATGCGGCGAGCGGAAGTGACTGCAATGAGGAAGATGACCTTCCAGGAAAGAAATTTCAAGGAGGTGGAAAACATTGGCTCAAAAGGTGGCTTCATAAGTTGACCGAGCACTAGATTCAAATCCCATGCGACCGGGGGTGGTCTGATGGGAGGTTTAGTGAGAGTCAGGCCTCTCATGAATCTTGCAACAAGAGGATGAGAGGAGATAGGTTGTCCATTTATATGTTTCAAGGATGCTGCAATAGCACTTAAATGGACTCTTACCGAATTCGTCTTGAGGCCTGCATTGGATAGATGCAGGAGATAATCAAGAAGAGAATTCAAAGGAAGTGCCAGAGGGTCAAGACCCTGCTGAGCACACCAAATGGAAAAACGTTTCCATTTGAAAGCATAGGAACGCCTGGTAGAGGGTTTCCTAGAGGCAGAAAGGATATCTTTCACTGGTTGGGAAAGATGAAAGTCTTGAAGGCTTAAGCCTTCAGTAACCAAGCACTGAGGTGAAGGGATTTGGGGTTTGGGTGCCACAAAGTCCCCTCCTCCTGAGACAGGAGGTCTGGCGCAGCTCCCAGATCCAAGTAGGATCCCTGGGAGAGCTGTAGAAGTAGAGGGAACCACACTTGGCGTGGCCAGCGTGGAGCTATGAGGATCATAGTTCCATGATCCCTCTGGAGTTTGAACAGAGTCTTGGGAATCAAAGGAATGGGTGGAAAGGCATATAGGAATGCCTGATTCCAATTCAGGAGAAAGGCGTCCGTAGCCTGAGCTCCCTGACACGGAGTTCTGGAACAGAACCGGGGAAGTTTGGCATTCCACGGACTTGCAAAGAGGTCTATGTCCGGGGTCCCCCATTCCTGAAAGATTCGGTTTATTTGGTCCAAATGTAGGGACCATTCGTGTGGCAGCAGAACTCGACTGAGCCTGTCTGCCCGAGAGTTTTGAACTCCTGGGAGATACACTGCTAGCAGGTGAATCTGATGCTCTCTGGCGAAGGCCCATAGTCTTAGAGCTTCGTTGCAAAGCGACAGAGAGCCCGTCCCTCCTTGTTTGTTTATGTAAAACATGGCCACCTGATTGTCCGTCTGAACTAGGACAGTGAGGTTGGCTAGGAGGGAGTGGAAGACCTTGAGGGCAAGGTAAATTGCTCGCAGTTCCAGAAGATTGATATGAAGGGTGGTCTCCTGTAGAGACCAAGTGCCCTGAGTGGAGAGAGTTTGCAGATGGGCTCCCCACCCTGTTTGGGAGGCATCTGTTGTGAGGGTTGCTTGGGGTAGCAATGGTTGAAATGGAGCCCCCAACAACAGATTCTTGGTGGAAGTCCACCAGTGGAGGGACCAAAACAGACGATCGGAGGTTTGTATTTGGTCTGAGAGCGCTCCTGACGCCTGAGTCCACTGAGTGGCCAGGGTCCATTGAGCTGCTCTCATATGAAGACGAGCATAGGGCACCACATGCACTGTGGAGGCCATATGACCCAGTAGGCGTAGCATTTCCCTGGCTGTCAAGTGAGTGCTGGACTGAGCTTGGGAGGCCAAACTCAGGAGGCGCTGGCCTCGAACATGTGGAAGGTAGGCCCTTGCAGTGATGGTGTCCAACTGGGCCCCTATGAATTCTAGAGATTGAGTAGGGATGAGTTGGGACTTGGGAAGGTTTACTACCAGTCCCAGATACTGCAAAAGGCTCCTTGTGTGGTCCAGGGAAATCTGGGCCTGTGACTGAGTTGGAGCTCGGATGAGCCAGTCGTCCAGATATGGGAAGACAAAGATTCCCATGCCTCTTAGAAATGCGGCTACGACTGCCATGCATTTTGTGAATACTCTTGGAGCAGAGGCTAGACCGAAGGGGAGTACTCTGTATTGCAAATGTTTTCCCTGAAACAGAAAGCGAAGATACTTTCTGTGGGATGGATGGATGAGTATATGTGTATACGCATCCTGTAGGTCTAGAGAACAAAGCCAGTCCTGACCCTGGAGGTAAGGAAGGAGAATGCCGAGAGACAGCATTTTGAATTTCTCCTTGAAGAGAAATTTGTTCAATTCTCTCAGATCTAGGATTGGTCTGAATCCCCCTGTCTTCTTTGGAATGAGAAAATAAGGGGAGTAGAAACCGGACCCTTGTTGAGGAAGAGGAACCTCTTCTATGGCCCCTTGGGCAAGAAGAGAGGAAACCTCTTGACCCAACAGGGTTAGGAGAGATGGGGGAGAATTGAATGGTCTCACCATATGATGGGGAGGAAGGCTGGAGAAATGAAGTTTGTAACCCTCTCGAATGATAGAGAGGGTCCATTGTTCTGTTGTGATTTGTTCCCATCTGGGAGCAAAGTGAACCAACCTTCCGGGTATGGGGAGAGGTTCTGGTTGTGTTAGAACCAGAAGTGGCAAGTTCCCTAGGAGCAAGTCAAAACCCCTGAGGGGTTGGAGCCTGCTGAGCTACAGTAGCTGCTGCAGGCTTAGCTCGTGCTTGTTTGGATTGCTGACGCTTAGCAGTATAGCGAGGTTGAGAAGACTGCTGGCCAGTATTTGAAGCAACTCTGGCCTTCTTATAGTAAGGCCTTTTAAAAGACTTTTTCTTAGTAGGAATTGAAGTGGACTTTGAAAGTCTTTCCAAGGTGGCATTTTCAGCATCCATCTGGGTGGCTTTGATTTGCCACTCTTCCCCAAATAAGTTCTCACCTGTACAGGGCAGATTCCGTAAGCCATCTAGAACCCAAGGTTCCAGATCAGAGGCCTGGAGCCAAGCAAGACGTCGGGCTGCAATAGCAATGCCCGAAGCCCTACTGGCTCCCTCAAAGGAATCATATGCTGCCCTATTAGAGAACTTAGAAACCTCTAAGAGTTGTTTCACTAGGGAAAGGAATCCCTGCTTTTTATCCTCAGGGATAAAGGGGGCAAAATGCCGCACCTTTTTGGCAAGTTCCTCCAGGAACATGCCCATATAGAGACTGTAGGAATTAATCCTGGCTATAAGCATACTAGCCTGGAAAATTTTCCTACCAAAAGAGTCCAAAGTCTTACATTCCCGTCCTGGAGGGGTGGAAGAGTGCCTTTTGGTACTCCTAATCTTCTTCATTGCAGACTTCACCACAATAGAGTGGTGGGGCAATTGAGTCTTTTGGAAACCAGGAGAAGGAGGGACCCTATACATGGTGTCCAACCTACGGGAGTAAGGAGACAAAGTCAAAGGATTTTCCCAGAAATCCATCAGTTGTTCTTGAAGGATTTCATGGATAGGCAGGGTAACTGCCTCCTTAGGGGCCTTTGAGTATCCCAAAATATCCAGTTTTTTGGATCTGGGTTCCTTTTCAGAGGATGTGGTAATAGAAAGGGCTGTAGCCATATCTAAAACAAAGTCCTGGAAGGACAAATCCTCTGGAGGGGACATTCTCCTTTTAGGAGAAGAGGGCTCCTCAGGTAAGTTGAGTGAAAACTCAGCAGAATCATCAGAGGAGTGAAAATCCTCAGAGGAATCGGTGCTTTCCTCTAACGCACGATACGCGTACCGATCGGTATCGATATCGGGCGTATCGGGTATGGAACCGGTATGGAGCGAAAGCCCATACGGTACCGACTTGCGTTTAGAGGTGGACGGCCTCGATACCGGCATGGCGGACGATACCGGTATCGGGCCCGGAACCGCTGAAAGCGGAACCGATGGCGTTGCAGCTTTAATGAAAGCCATGACGGCCTGCTGCATGGACTGTACAGTATCGCCCATGGACGCCATAGCTGCCTGGATGTCGGTACCGGAGTGACCCGGTACCCCAGAGCAGGCTAACAGGTGATCTGTCGAGGCCGTAGCATCGATATCAACCTGAGACCCCTGAATTGGCGTTTTTGGAAGTTGGACTTCCCGCCGGGGTTGTTTGGCTGGGGCAGGGTCCTCAAGTTCTAAGCTAAGAGCCTCTCGATGCTTTGAAGGAGATTTGCTCTTTGAGGACTTGCCCACAGAAGGTTTGGTTACCTGAGATCCATCCGGAGAAGAAGACCTGGATGACTGTGATGCTGTATTCTCTGAAGCAAACAGCACATGGAATTTGTTGGCCCGGTTCTGCAGCCCACGTTTAGACATGTGGGAGCAAGATGGGCAGTCCGGTATGGAATGGTCAGGCCCCAAACATTTCAGACACCAGTCATGGGTGTCTGTGACTGAAATAACAGCATTACATTTGGTACACTTCTTAAATCCAGGGGCTGGCTTCTCCATGAGGAGAAATTGAGTAGGCCGAGAGGCCTCTCTGAAGTGACCAAAAAGCTAAAAAATAAGAAAAAAGAATTATAATTTTTTAAAGAAAGAAAGAAAAGACCGGCGATACCGGTATCGGTATGGGGAAGGCAGGTACGCGGTCTAAAGAAACAAATAAAATAACAATTTCTTCAGCGGTGACAGGAACACGACCTGCTGGCTCCGCGGAAAAAGAGAAACTGAGGAGAGCTGTTCAGGAAGGCGGGAAGGCAGTGCGCATGTGCAGTGGGAGGTCCCAAAAGCTTCTATTCTAAGAAGCTGGGGAGCTTTCCCGCACGGGCTCCGTCGGTACCGACGTACCCATATGTGAGGACTTATTCCTGCTTGTTCCTGGAGATACACATGAAGAGCAGGCCCCTGAGCAGTTTGGTGTCCAGGCACCAGAAGAGGAACAAGCTGGCCCATCTGGGGTGTTCCAGCACCTACAACAGCAACCTGCCAAGCCCCTACCTGGCAAAAGAAAAAGGAAGCGTGAACCTGTAGAGGTGCGCAAAACAACATCCTCCTTGCTAATGTGCTGGAAAACTATGAGGTGCTCTATGGGCGCCTCAGTACTCAGACACCTCTCAGCACAAGAAATATGATCTGGGAGGATATATGGAAAGCTGTTGCTGAGGCTGGTGGACCACCCTGTGACACTGAGAACCTCAGAAAGAGGTACAATGACATTAAATGTGCTGTCAGAACACACCTCATGGCGGAGCGGCAGCATGCAATGGGCACAGGTAGTGGCGGACCCAGTGGGGCCCATCTTTCTGCCCTTGAGCAACAGTTGGCGGAGAGACTGGGGCTCGTCTATATCCATGGACAGCCCCCAGAGCTTGAGACGGCCCACCCACGTGTAGGTAAGTGCGGAAATGTGAATGCCCACGATGTACCTAAAAGCGATATGCATGTGTCTTTCTCCCTCATTACATTTTGCCTGTAGCCTGTTCTGCTGCTTCCCTATCAGATATTGGATTACATTTCCTTTCTTGGTCTTTGTCCATTCACCTATTGTATAGTGTTCTTTGTAAACCGCTCTGGTTTAATGATGACGCAGTACAGCAATAGCCCCAGTAAACATTACTGAAAATAAGCTAGTCTGTACAGAGCTGTGTGTATGGCCAGGGTACTCAACAATATAGTACTATTAGCCCTAAGAAAGAGTTAATACCATTCAGAGCTTATTACTCAGTAACATCCTTGAAAGACTCTGCTAGGATAATTAGGTGAAAGGTTCCAAATAATATAAACACTAGTCTATGTTTATTGAAGATAAGTAAAGGGCAAGTTGTCTCCCAGTCTCGGGTCAGAGATATCAAACTGTCAGTATTAGAATTAATTAGAATTAATGCCTACATAGTTATGTCTGGGAATATGTGTATGTCTCCTCATGATGACCTATGCTAATGAGAACTGAACTATGATGTTATGGATACA
This sequence comes from Ichthyophis bannanicus, assembly GCA_033557465.1. Lineage (NCBI taxonomy): Eukaryota > Metazoa > Chordata > Amphibia > Gymnophiona > Ichthyophiidae > Ichthyophis > Ichthyophis bannanicus. The sequence continues at coordinate 159,090,406 of CM066040.1, forward strand.
TAATGCTTGACGTAGAACAATAAAGTGAAAATTATGCTGTATAATCGAATATCTACCTATAAATAAAGTGGCTGAAAGCTAAGATGGCAGAGTAAACATGGCACATTTCCCAGTGCAGCCTTTATATTTACAAAAGGCTACCCACTGTGATAATGTGGGTACAATATGAGCTAATAGAGACAAGGAATCTGACAAACAAATCTCATAACTTGGTGAACATAAAAGCAAATCATCCACAACCTGAACTAAAGAGGAATGGTCGAGTCTTACATCAAGCAATGCAGTTCTTAGGGCCTGCGTAAAATATGCAGGACTATCAGTGTACCCTTGACACAATGTGGTCCAAGTATACTGTTTATTGTCAAAATGGAAAGCAAATAAAATTGGTTTTCTTTGCTAATTCTTACCGAAAAGGAGTAGTTACTCACCTGTAACAGGTGTTCTCCAGGAGCAGCAGGAATCAGTCCTCACATATGGGTGACATCGACATCGATGGAGCGCTTGCGGAGCATTTCCCCAGCTTTCCATGAAAGCCTTTGGGAATGCAGGCACACATGCGCGGTTCCCTTCCCGCCTAAAGGTGCCATCTTGCTTCAGTCAAATGACATAGCTAAGAACAGCACACAAAAATGTAAAATAAACTATGTACAACTGCAACTCCAAGGGGAGGAGGGAGGGTTGTGAGGACTGATTCCTGCTGCTCCTGGAGAACACCTGTTACAGGTGAGTAACTACTCTTTCTCCAGGATCAAGCAGGAAGTCAGTTCTCACATATGGGTGACTCCCAAGCTCTGGGCTACCAAGGAACCCAGGCTGAACAAGAGAACTCCCTCTAGTCCCAGCATCAAAGAAAGGCTTTTCACTGACAGAACCTCCACCGGTAGCCCAACGGAGGGCAGGAGGACAGGAGTTGCCTAAACCTCAAAGAGATTCCAGAGTACTGCCTGGCCAAAAGCACTGTCCCTACGGGACTCCCTCTCCAGACAGTAGTGGGTCGCAAAGGTCTGGCTTGAAGGCCAAGTTGCAGCCCTGCAGATGTCTACCAACAGTACAGAGCAGAGATGAGCTACTGAGGCAGCCATTGCCCTGACATGATGGGCCGTGACCCGACCCTGCAAAGGAAGGTCAGCCGCCCTGTAAGCCCAGGTGATACAGTCAGCCACCCAGGTGGACAAGGTACGCTTGGACACAGCTAACCCCAAATTATTAGGGTCAAAAGAGATGAAGAGCTGAGTAGCCCTTCAGAAAGCCTTTGACAAGGTCCCTCATCAGAGACTTTTGGCAAAACTAAAATGTTATGGGATAGGAGGCAGTTTACTATTGTGGACCAGGAACTGGTTAAAAGATAGAAAGTAGAGGGTAGGGCTAAATGGCCAATTTTTCCAGTGGAGAAAGGTTAACAGTGGGGTACATCAGGGATCTGTGGTGGGTCCGCTGCTTTTTGACATATTCAAAATGACCTGGAAAAGGGAATAATGAGTGATGTTATCAAATTTGTTGATGACACAAAACTATTTAAAGTTGTTAAAACCCATGAGGATTATGGAAAATTGTAAGAGAATCTTGATAAATTGGAAGACTGTGCATCCAAATGGCAGATGAAATTTAATGTGGACAAGTGCAAAGTTACGCACCAAGGGAAGAACAACCCAAACTATGGTTACATGATGTAAGGTTCCACATTAGGAACCACCACCCAGGAAAAGGTTTTATTCTCATCGTGGATAACATGTTAAAACCCTCTGTCCAGTGTGCAGTGGCGGCCAAGAGAGCAAATAGAATGCTAGGTATCATAAAGAAAGGAATGGAAAATAAAACAAATGATATTATAATGCCTCTGTATCGTTCCATGGTGCGATCGCACCTTGAATATTGTGTGCAATTCTGGTTGCCGTATCTTAAATAGGATATAGCATTATTAGAAAAGGTACAGAGAAGAGCCACCCAAATGCCAAAGGGAATGGAAGGATACTCCTATGAAGAGAGGCTAAAAAGATTAGAGCTCTTCAACCTGGAAAAAAGACGACTGATGGGAGATAGGATAGAGGTCTATAAATTAATGAATGGAGTGAAACGGGTAAACGTTGATCGATTGTTTACATCATCAGAATATAGAAAGACTAGGGAACGTGCAATGAAGCTACAGGGTAACCTATTTACGACTTATAAGAGAAAATATTTTTTCACTCAACATGTAATCAAACTCTGGAATTTGTTACCAGAGGTTTATTTAAAAGCTGTTAGTGTAGCTGGGTTTAAGAAAGGTTTGGACAAGTTCCTGGAGGAAATGTCCATAAACCATTATTAAAAGGGACCCAGGATATCACTGCTTGACCCAATATAAGCATTGTGGGACCTGTGTCTTTTGAGGAAACTGCTAAGTACCCTATGACCTAGCTTGGCCACTATTGGAAACAGGATACTGGGCTTGAGGGACCTTGGTCTGACCCAGTATGGCATATCTTATGTTCTTATGTCCCTGCGTACGGTCAAGGTAGAAGGATAAGGCCCTCCTGCAGTCCAGGGTATGCAGAACTGCTTCAGCCTGGCTTGCATGAGGCCTAGGGAAGAATGTTGGAAGAACCACCTCCTGGTTGAGGTGGAAAGAGGAGACAACCTTGGGGAGGAACTTTGGATGAGTCCTGAGGACTACCCTGTTCCTATAAAATCTGGTGTAAGGCCTGTCACAGACCAGGGCCTGAAGCTCACTCACTCGCCTAGCCGAGGTAAGGGCTATCAGGAAGAGTGTCTTCCAGGACAGGAAGCTTAGTGGACAAGTAGCCATCGGCTCAAAAGGTGGGCGAGTCAGTTGCTGCAAGACCACATTCAACTCCCACTCAGGAGCAGGAGGACGGATTGGAGGCTTGAGCAAAAGCAAGCCTCTGAGAAACCGGGACACCAAGGAGTGAACCGACAGAGAATGTCCTTCCACCAGTGAGTGGTGAGCTGCTAGAGCTGAGAGGTGGACCCGAACAGAATTGGACTTAAGTCCCTGATTTGATAAGTGCAGTAAGTACTGAAGCACTACTGGTACAGTACAGGAGAAAGGATCCTCTGTACGTAACTGACACCACACAGAAAACCTTTTCCATTTAAGAGCATAGGTTTTCCTAGTGGACTGTTTCCTAGAGGCTAGGACAACCTCCTCAACCTCATGAGGCAGGCCCCAGGGAGCCAAAACTACCCTTGCAGCCTCCAGGCCATCAAATTGAGAGCTTTGAGATTGGGGTGCAGAAGGGTACCCTGATCATGAGAGAGAAGGTCGGGTTGCAACCCCAGAGGCAGAGGGGGATCCACTGCCTACTGAAGCAGAAGTGGGAACCAAGGCTGTCTGGGCCACCTGGGAGCCACCAGCAGGACTGAGGCCTTGTCCTGAAGAATCTTCAACAGAGTTCGGGCCACCAAGGGCGTGGGAGGAAACGCATACAGGAGGCCCTGAGACCAGGGAATCAGAAATGCATCTGCTGCTATCCGCAGAGGATGCGGTTGCCTGGAGCAGAACTTTGGCAGCTGTTTGTTCAGAGGACTGGCAAACAGGTCTATGGATGGAAGTCCCCATTTCAGGAAAATCTTTTGAACTACCAAAGGATGGAGCTGCCACTCGTGGGGCTGCAGAATCCTGCTCAACCTGTCCGCCAGGTAGCTCTCCTGGCCAGGTAGATACACTGCCTTGAGGAGCATGTTGTGTCTGAGAGCAAACAAGCAAAGGTCCTGTGCCTCCTGACAAAGGAGCCTGGACCCAGTTCCGCCCTGCTTGTTCACATAAAACATGGCTACCTGGTTGTCCATTTGAACTAGGACAGACTGATGACCAGGGTTGGAGAGAAAGTCTTGAGGGCTAACCGGATAGCCCTGAGTTCCATGAGATTGATTTGCTGTGCGGCTTCCCAGGGAGACCACAGACCCTGTGTGCACTTGCCTAGACAATGAGCCCCCCAGCCTTGCAGGGAGGCATCCGTGGTCAACACCACTGTGAACCCAGGACTCTGAAAAGGTACCCCTTGTAGCAGATTGGGTGGGTGCAGCCAACAGCTGAGGGAGTTCAGAAATTGTCTGGACACCCTTATCCTGTCTCTGAGGCTGCCTGTGGCCTGTGACCACTGAGTCCGAAGGCACCACTGTGCAGGCCTCATATGGAGCCTGGCATTGGGGGTCACATGTACTGTCAAAGCCTTGTGGCCTAGAAGTCTCAGGCAGAGTCTGGCGGAGACCAGTGACCTGCTGAGAAACTGGTTTGCTAAGTTGATCAGTCTTTGGGCTCTGTCTTCTGGCAAGAATGCCTTTGCAAGCACAGTGTCCAACCTCGCCCCTATGAACTCCAAGTTCTGGGAGGGGAGCAAAGTGGACTTTGCAAAGTTTATGATGAACCCCAAGCTTTGAAAAGAGCAATAGTTCTGAGAGTAGCTTGTCGGGCCTCCTGGCACGTCTGACCTCTTATGAGCCAGTTGTCCAGATATGGGAAGACAAAGACTCCCTGATTTCGCAGGTAGGCCGCCACCACTGCCAGGCACTTGGTAAAGACCCTGGGAGCGGAGGTGAGGCCAAAAGGCAGTACTCTGTACTGATAATGGTTTCCTCCCACAATGAACCTGAGGTACTTTCTGTGGTCTGGATGAATGAGGATGTGAGTATACGCATCCTTTAGATCTAAGGAGCATAGCCATTCTCCCTGCTGGAGGTAGGGCAGAAGTGTTCCAAGAGTAAGCATCTTGAACTTTTCCTTCTCCAGGAACCTGTTGAGGTTTCAGAGATCTAGAATAGGTCGCAGGCCACCGGTTCTTTTTGGTACCAGGAAATACCTGGAATAGAACCCTCGACCGTGCAAGGGGGGAGGCACAGGCTCCACCGCCCTGTTCACCAACAGACCCTGTAGCTCCTGAAGGAGAAGATCTGTGTGCAGGGGAGGCCTTGGAGGCTCCCCTGGGAAGTATGGAGGAGGCAGTTGTTGGAAGTGTGGTGCATAGCCCCTGTGGACTATGCTTAACACCCAACTGTCTCCAGTGATGAGTGGCCACTGGTGGGCAAACAGGGCGAGGCGACCTCCTGTGCAGGGTTGGGAGAGCAGGGATGGAGAGGCTATGCCTAAGGAGTCAAAAGCCCCCACCCTGCTGAGTGGGAGCAGGGGCCGGAGGCTTGGGGGTCCTCTGTCTACGGGGCCCATTACCCTGCCCCTTGGCTTGCTGACCCTGAGGGGCAGCTTGGGCAGCCTGAAATTGTGGGTACTGTTTGTAGGCAGTGCCCTTCCTCGGGTAAAAGGGCTTTTTACCCGAGCCCTTCTTCTTGTGAGAAGGGGCAGAAGTCTTTCTAGATAGCCTTGTCCTTGTGAGGTGCTCGGTTTCGAGCTGTGCGGACTTCTCGGTCATGGGCTTGCCAAAAAGGTTCTCACCTCGGCAAGGGACATCGACCAACTTGTCCTGAACCCATGGCTCGAGGTCCGATGACTGCAGCCATGCCTGGCGTCGAGCCGCGATGCCGGCTGCCGCAACACAGGCCGAAGCCTCGAAGCCATCGTAGGCAGCGAGGGACATAAACTTGGAGCATTCCCGGATCCCCAAGGACAAGGACTTGAACCTCTGCAAGGGTTCCCCGGAGAGACCAGCAGAGAACCCGGCCAGCTCCTTGGCCAGATCTCGCAAGTACATGCCCATGTACAGCTGGTAAGACTGGACACGGCAAGCAAGCATCGAGCCCTGGAAGCACTTTCTACCAAAACCATCGAGGTTTCGGGCCTCCCTGCCAGGGGGCACCGCGGAGTGCATCTTCTGACTTTTCAGGCGATGCATGGTCGATTCCTCCACCATGGAATGGTGTGGTAGCTGCGCCTTTTGAAAGCCAGGACTCTTCCGGAGTCAATAGATCGAATCGACCCGCTTGCTGAGAACCGGCGCCGAGGCCGGTGCCTCCCACATCCGGAAGAGGAGCCGTTCCAGCATCAGAGGAATCGGGACAAAAAAAGGCCTCCTTCAGAGGAGAGTCGTACTGTAGGGCCTCGAGCTCCTCGGCTCGAGGCTCCTCCTCGGGGTCCGCCAGGATAGCCAACGCAGTGGCCATATCCCGGATGAACTCCGAGAACTGGGTATCCTCCGGAGGGGATCTACTCTGGGATTCCAGACTGTGGTGAGTCCGATGGGACGCACTGAGTCCTGAAGGTGTCGGGGGACTCCTCGTCCTCCGTCTCCCAGGCGGACTTGTCCGATGAGGAATCGGGGTCCGACCTCGCGGGGCCTGTGAGCACCCGCCCCAACGCCGAAGACACTGTCGTTGACGCCCTAGGTCCCGAACGGGAGGTCGAGGGAGACCGCGACCGAGGTTGACCTCAAGCCTTCATGGTCTCGAGTATCGGCTCGGTCTCCGGGGTCGACTTCGATGTCGATGTCCCGGTGGTCGGGGCAGATGCGCCAGTCAGGCTGGCCATCAGTGCCCGCTGCTGTTCCATGAAGGCAGACAGTCTGCTCTCCAAGGCTGTCAACCTGAGACCCAGCTCAGGAGACTCAGCAGCCCCCGACTCGGGCCCCGGCAGCACCGGGCCCGACGTCGGCTCTCTGGGAGGAGAGTCAATGAGGACTACAGGACTTACGTGTCCAGCAGACTCCGGCTCCACTCGAGGAACTTTGGAAGGCTTCTCCTGTTCCACGGGCCCGGGGCGACAATCTGGGGTCTGAGACCTAGCCCTCAAGGAGCCAGGGACCTCTTCCGATGACGCTCTCACGAGCCTCTTCTTCCTCTTTTGTTCCCGGTCGGGGGACCCCCTGTCCGAGGAGCCACGACGGTGCTTGGGATCCGATTCCCGAGATGTCGAGGCCTCAGATGAGGTCCGGGCCCGGCCGGAGGCCGAGTCAGAAAAAAGCCTTTCCTTTTGGTGCTGACGACTTCACAGTGCCTTGGAAGACATTTTCCCACATGGTCCACACGTCTTAGGGTTGTGATCAGGACCAAGGCACCGAAGGCAGCAGTCGTGTGTGTCGGTGAGAGACATCAGCTTCTTGCACCGATCACACTTTTTAAAGCCACTGGAAGCCATCGGGGAAAAAAGAGTCCCCGCAAGGTCAAAGGACCAGCCTTCCAGGGAAAAAGAAAAAAAGGGCGCGAATGCCAGCCACGAAGGGCAAAAACCGAAAAAAGAAGATCAGGCTCGATACCGGTGTATCGAACCCGGCGGGAGGGGAACCGGCGCCGAACCGGAGAAGAGAAAATAGTGAAGGATCGCCAAAAATCAAACTATTTTCCGGGATGACTAGGACACACGTCCAGTGGGCTTCACGGAAAAAGAGAGACTGAAGCAAGATGGCACCTTTAGGCGGGAAGGGAACCGCGCATGCGTGCCTGCATTCCCAAAGGCTTTCATGGAAAGCTGGGGAAATGCTCCACAAGGGCTCCATCGACATCGATGTCACCCATATGTGAGGACTGACTTCCTGCTTGGTCCTTGAGAAATAAGCAGAACTCAAATCTACAACAGAAAACCAGGTAGTCCCTGAAGGTATCTGTGTCCAGATATCATGTGGATTAGGTACCAAGGGAAAAATTGGTAAAATCACATTATTTACTGCTCGCAGGTCTTGCACAAATCTGTAAGTCTTACCGTCAGCCTTTTGTACAGGAAGAATTGGAGTATTACATGGTGAAGTCGTAGAATAAATGACACCTTGTTTCTGGAGATCTTCAATCACAGGACGAATTCCTTCAATCGCAGCTGCTGGCAGTGGATACTGCTTGAGTCTAGGAAGCTGAACTCCAGGTTTTACGGTGATTTTCACAGGAGGGATAGAAAGGCATCCGACATTAGATACCGGCACTGCCCACGGGGTAGAAGGAAGTTCTCCAAGAGCAGGATGAATGGTACTGGCATCTGCAGGGTAAGGCACTTCAGAGAGAAAATACAGCTGGAAATATAACATGCCACTCATCCAGGATAGAGTAGCATGATGTGAAGCCACAAAATCCCGACCTAAAAGATTCATGGGTAAAGTGTCTCCTACAAGGAAGTTAGTAGGATACACAGTCTCTCCAATCTGCAAAGGTAAAAATTCAAGTTTACGATGAGGAATTATCTTACTCTCAATGCCTTCACAGTGTACTATCGGAGCTTGTGCTAGTTGAATGTGATAAATGGCAGGCAGTGCTGATGTGGTAGCTCCAGTATCAATAACAAACTTCAAATTAGATCCTCTCAGCTTAGCTTCTAACTCACCCTGAGGAGTTATATTCAGATTCAACAATAGTCATGCATCCCATGTATCACTTCCACAATCTTCTGGGTTAGAGAAACACTGATATACGGGAGTGAATTCAGCTGTTACCGGAGGGAAATCAGCTTTCTGGACATCAAGATTCTTATTCCGGGGGCAGTCTCGCTGCAAATGTCCAAGCTCACCACAAATATAACAAAATACGCATTCCTCTGGACTGTCCACGTCCTCGCTGAGGACTCACATAACCTTCTCTCCCTCTGTTTCTACCTCTACCCCTGCTCATGGGTGGTTGCATGGAAGCAATCTGTAAGTTGAGCAATTTAGTCTTTTTCACATCTATTTTAGTTTGCTCTTCTTGCTGTTCCTTGATAAATTTCAATTCACTGTATCGAGCTCCTTCCAGAATTGCATCAGCTGTTCTAGCTGGCCAATTTATTATTGAAGTTTCCAAAATTTCTTTTATTCTCGGAATCAAACCATTTACAAAAATATTAGTGAATCCTGAAGGTGTGTCTTCTGCCTCACCATAATAGTCTTTAAAAGCTAGCATACACCTAGCATGAAAATCTGTAACCTTTTCACCCCTATTCTGCCTTAGAGATGTTAATCTCGACCAATCCTTTACAGGTTTGCATACTACTTTAAGGGATTCTAACAAATTTTCTCTACACAAAAACAAAATTATCTCTTTGAGTCTTCTCTTGAAAATCTATCACAGGGTCTGACAGTGGCCATTGCCAGTTATCTTGTTATCTTCACGAACTGGATGAGTGACCTTATGAAAATCAGCTGGATTAAAAAAAGCACAGTTCTGAGCAAATTATCTAGATCTGCCCAAGTAGGATTATAACTGTTAATTATTTGAGACCATAAAGACACAAATCTACCAGGGTTATCCATGTAATTTAGGAAAAGTTTTAGCCAAATCAAACACTTCTTTAGGACTCCAATTTGCAGGCACAGTCACAGAACCTGTCAAGCCCGCTGGATACAAATGAAAAGGATAAGTAGGCACAATATCACTTCCCACAGCTGCTTCAGATTTAACTGTGCCAAAACATGAGTTAGTATGCTGATATAGAGCTTCCTGAATAGAGCCTAGATCATAATATAATTGATCACGCTCCTCTTTATGGCATTATGGTCAGACTAGGGAACCGGTAGTATGAGTGGTGAGAACTGGTTGCATAGTGTGGGGGGGGGGGGGGGTGGTAGCAGGGCAAAAATAAGGTCCAGGATGTTACCTCCAATGTGGGTAGGAGTGTGAATGAGTTGGTGATAGTCCAGCTTGGTCATTACATACAGGAATGTTGTGGAGTGCTTGGTAGGGAGTGATAGGAGATTAAAGTCACCTAGAAGCCAGAGCTGTTTCTGCCGGGTATTCTGTTTGCATGCTAGATCGAGGATTGTGGCCAGTTCATCACCATTTGAAGATCGTGGACGCTAAAAGAGACAGATTGCTAAGGTCTTATTTGAGATCAGGATGCTGTCAAGATTGGTTGTGCTATGGGCTACTATTATTAGGACCCCCACACCTCTTCGGTTCGTTCTGGGACAGTTGAAGAGATCATAGCTAGGAGGTCTTAGTTGGTTACTGAGGACCGTGTCGGTGTCTGTTAATCAGGTTTCGGTGACGAAGAGCAGGTCCAGATTTCGATGACTGATGTAGTCGGTGAAGACAGGCCATTTGTTGTGGATGGATCGAGCATGTATTAGCATGCAGTTTAGATTTTTTAGGAGTGGGGACTTGCGTCTTTTGGTTTTAACCAGAGATTGGCAGATTATTTGAATCAGCCGGCGATGGTTTGCAGACGGCGGTGGTCTGCTGGGGTGGGGGGAGTTGTGAAAGCTTCTACGTCCCAGGATTCGCAGAGTGGGTATTAGGCCTTGGTATTGTGTGAATGAACCTACTCATGAGATAATTTGGACTAGGCAGAAGAGGAGCAGCATGAAACATAGAAATATGATGACAGAAAAAGACCACATGGCCTATCTAGTCTGTCTTTCAATATCAACAACTACAACAGTCCCCTTTTTACCTTTAGAGATCCTCTGTTTGTCCCATGCTTTTTTGAATTCAGTTACTGTCCTCATCTCTACCACCTCCACTGGGAGACTATTCCACGGATCCACTACTCTTTCCGTAAAGAAATATTTCCGCATATTACTCCTGAATCTATCTCCCTTCACCCTCATCCCATGTCCCCTCGTAGCAGAACTTGCTTTCAATTGAAAGAGGCTCTCTCCCTGAACATTTATGCCATGGAGGTATTTAAACATCTCAATCATATCACCTTTATCCCGCCTTTCCTCTAAGGTGTACATATTAAGATCCGAAAGCGAGATGCCCCGACATCATGAGGGTTAGCTAAGAGAAGAGGAGGTGTACTTCGAGACAGCACTTGGATGGCACCTCGGGGTGCTTCTGAGGGCTTGAGGAATTGGTAACTGGTCGGGGATGGAATGTGATTAGGAGCATTGAGGGTTGCTGGTGCTGGAGGCTTACCTTATGCTTAGCAATGATGCCGGTGGAGAGATATGATGTTCTGCGTTGGAGGATGTTCACAGTGTGGTTGTGACGAGGCGCTGTTCTGTCTGCGGGCCGACTGTGCTTAAGGTGTTGGTAATGGAAATAACATGCGCGTCAAACAACTGTTCAGTGGCGGAGGTACTCGGCTGAATTTTGTCCGTTGTGCAGAGGGATTCTTATGGGGTCCATGTAGGACGTGCAACAGTAGACAGATTGTTGCTGGCGTTTCAGAGTGTCTTCGATCGCCTACGTGCCCTGCCTAAAGGCCACGCCAAAGGGGCCTCTGGCGAGGCTGCCAGGCATGGGCAAGCCAGGAGGCGCTTCTTTCTCAAGGTGCTGTTGCTGGCGTTAGTTGGATCCTGATTTGCTGTGAGTTGGAGAACAGGAGTGGTTTCAGCCTCCTGCTCTCTTTCCTGCCGCCAATTGGGGCTCAGCGGGGCTGGAAGAGAGGTCTGGTGGCGCCTGGAGGCTCTTCTTTTTCAAGGTGCTGCTGCTGGCATTGGTTGGGCCCTGACTCGTTGTGAGTTGGAGAGCGGGAGGGGTATCAGCTTCCCGCTCTCTTTCCCGTCGCCGATCGGGGCTCAGCGGGGCTGGAGCAGAGGTCTGGTGGCACCTGGAGGCTCTTCCTTTTCAAGGTGCTGCTGCTGGCATTGGTTGGGCCCTGATTGGCTATGAGTTGGAGAGTGGGAGGGATTTCAGCCTCCCGTTCTCTTTCCCGATGCCAATCGGGGCTCAGCGGTTCTTCATTGGGGAAAATTGGTCATTTAGCCCTATCCTCTGCTTTCTATCTTTTAACCAGTTACCGATCAACAATAGTACACTGCCTCCTATCCTATGACTCTTTAGTTTTAACAAAAGTCTCTGATGAGGGACCTTGTCAAAGTCTTTCTGAAAGTCCAAATACACTATATCAACCCGACTCACCTTTGTCTACTTGTTTATTCACACCTTCAAAAAAACATAACAGATTAGTAAGACAAGATCTTCCTTGTCTAAAGCCATGTTGGCTGTCTCCCATTAAGCCATGACTATCTACATGTTCAGCAATTTTGTTCTTTATGATGGTTTCTACCATTTTTCCCGGTACTGACGTCAGGCTCACCGGTCTGTAGTTTCCCGGATCACCTCTGGAACCTTTTTAAAAAACTGGTGTTATGTTTGCCATCCTCCAATCTTCAGTTATTACAGATGATTTTAATGATAGTTCACAGATTACTAATAGCAGGTCTGCAATCTCATATTTCAGTTCTTTCACACCCTTGGATGTATATCATCCGGCCCAGGTGATTTGCTGCTCTTTAGTTTATCTAATAGTTGTAATACATCTTCCCGATATATCCATATTTCCTTCAATTCTTCCGCACCTTTAAATACCACTTCAGTCAAGGGTAACATCCCTACATCTTCAGTAAAGACCGAAGCAAAGAATTCATTCAGTCTCTCCGCTATCACCTTGTCGCCTCTTAGTGCCCCTTTAACCCCTCTATCATCTAATGAACCAACTGACTCTCACAGGTTTTTTGCTATGACTGTACTTGAAAAAGTCTTTATTATGCGTTTTTGCTTCCGCAGCAAGTTTCTTCTCAAATTTTCCCTTTGCCTGCCTTATCAATGCCTTACATTTAACTTGCCAGTGCTTGTGCTGTTTCCAGGTTTCGTCGTTTGGCTCTTGTTTCCATTTCCTGAAAGATGCTTTTTTGGCAACAACAGCCTCTCTGACCTCACCTTTAAACCATGCTAGCAGTTTTTTGGACTTCCTTCCACTTTTTTTTTTTTCCCCCCATTTTAAATATTTTATTGTAAATAACACAATTGAATACAACCTGCGTTATACACCACAGTCGTTACAAGCAACAGTATGCATTACACTACAGTTTGCATTGTACTTACTCTACTTAATTACCCATTTGACAAGTGTTTACATTTCTAATGGGCCATTCTTATATCCCTTTTCCCTATCTATACTACCCTCCCCCCTTTGTCCCTCCCCCACCCCCTTCCCCCCCTCCCCGCCTACTTTCACATAAACATTCCTGACTCCTTGCATTACACTACCCTCAGGCTCAGTTCTCATGTCACACATCCGCATTCATTGCTCTACCGTGCAGCCAACCGTACATCCTCCCTCCTCCCCTCTCCTCCTTCCTCCAAGCCTCCAACCACCTCCATACCCCCTTCCATGCTTCCCCACTCTTCTCACCCTTCCCTCGGTGCTGCTCGGTCAGTTTATGCATCAAACTCACCTCTGCCACTCTTCAAACAAACCTGGCCAGCTGTGGTGTGCTCTGTCACCCCCAGTGCTGAACTATCTTGCATTGAACTGCTACTATGTAGTGATGCAATACCCCCACATCATGCTTAGGAATGTCCTCCTTCATTTGGTGCAGTAAACATGTCTCAGGTTTTTGCGGCAAGCAGTAGCCAGTCATGCCAGAGATCATGTCGATAATCTGTGCCCAATAGGCCTGTATCTTAGCACACCTCCACCACATATGCATCCAGTCCTCCTGCTCCTGACACCCCCGCCAACATAGATCATCCAGCCCTTTTCCAGCCTGCTACCTACACTCTGGCGTCTAGTACCATCTAAATAATATTTTATAGGCATTTTCTTTTATTTGCATAGTAACTGATACATTTGCGATGGTCTGGATTATCTTGTTCCATATCTCATCATTCCAACTCACCCCCAGATCTTCCTCCAATTTCACCATATAGCTGAGTTTACTCTCCCCTGCCTCCAGCACACCCTTGTAAATTCTGGACAACACCTTCTTTTGTCCCAGATGGCCAGAACATAAAGCTTCAAACCAGCCTCTATTGTCCCATAAATCACTCCATACCTTCGGTTCTCTGAGAAAGTGGCGAAGTTGCAGATATGCAAAGTAATCACTCTCCTTCAACCGATAGAGGTCTTTAAGGCCCTCAAACACGTAGATCCCCTGGGAGTGTAGGAAGTGGTGTACGTGTGTTAGCCCTCCATTTGCCCATCTACGCAGGATTTGCACCTCGGGCCCTTGCCCCTTCTCAAAACATTCCTCTATGGTCATGCCCTGAATATAGCCTTTATCATGTACTAGCTGTGTCTTATGGTGTTTCCAAATTTGCAAACTATGCACTACCATGGGATTAAGGAGGCAAATGTCGGGACTCTTACTCCCCCTCCATATCACTCGTTCCAGGCCCACACCTACTACCAGCTCCTGCTCCATCTGGACCCATTGTTTCCTTGTGCCTCTTTGCCACTCATAAATGGTTTTCAACTGTGCAGCCTCATAGTATTTTCTCAAATTAGGCACACCCAACCCTCCCTCTCCTTTTGCTTTCTGTAGGACTTCCATCGCCACCCTGGGATGCCTCTGTACCCATATAAATTTATTAACCAGCCTTTGTACCCGATTTAGTCTATTCTGCGGTATCTGGATTGGGAGTATCTGGAACAAGAACAGTAGGCGTGGCACTAGCATCATTTTTACAGTCACTATACACCCAACCCATGAAAGATATCCCCTTCCCCACCCATCCAACCAGCTCTCTATCTGCCCAAGTACTTTCCCATAGTTGAGTTGATAGAGCGCTTCCGTCCTGTTGCTTATACGGATACCAAGGTATCGGATGCTCTCCCAAGCCCACCTAAAGGGATATTTCTTATTCAAGTATTCCTGTACAGCCCGTGGTACCGCTAAATTTAAGATTTCCGATTTAGCCCAGTTAATTGTAAAGCCCAATAACTTCCCATATTCCTCTAATTCCCACATAACTATTGGGATGCTTACCCAGGGTCTGGCCATGCTTAAAAAAATATTGTCCGCAAAGAGAGAAATTTTATATGCACTCTTTCCCACCCTAATTCCCAATATGTCAGCCCGTTCTCTTACCCACTATGCAAAAGGTTCCAAAGCTATTGCAAATAGCAGCGGTGATAAGGGGCATCCCTGTCTTGTTCCTCTCCCCTGTTCGAAAAAACCCGAGTGAGCCCCATTCACCCTCAAACAAGCTTTGGGCTGATTATAAAGAGGCTTTACCTATGTTAAGAACTTTTTCCCCAATCCTACTTTCTCCAATACCTGGAAGAGAAAGGGCCAGGACACCTGATCAAAAGCCTTTTCTGCATCCAACGATAGTAGCAAGGCCTCCTCCCCACTTCACTCGATAATATTGTGGATCTTTCTGATATTGTCAGCAACTTGCCTACCGGGGATAAAGCCCGCTTGGTCTTGGTATATCAATTTCCTATAACCTTACTGAGCCACGTGGTGAGTATCTTAGCAAACAATTTAGCGTCCAGATTGAGCAGCGACATGTGTCTATAAGATGTGTACTCTTGTGGGTCCTTCCCTTCCTTGTGTATTACCGTTATACCCGCCTACCCCATCGTGCCCGCTAGCTTCCCTCCTTCCCTGGGTTGATTAAATAACTTCACCAGGGGCTCAATCAAGAGATTTTCATATCGTCTATAGAAACGCGCTGTTAGCCCGTCCAACCCTGGCGCCTTTTCTAATTTTAGCTGCTTGATTGCCCTCTGCACCTCCTCCCCTCGTATGGGCTGGTTAATTTCTACTTGCTCCTCCTCCTCTAATTTCAGCAAGTCTATGGAATCAAGGTAGCTTTTTACTCTCTCATCCATTGGGGAGTCCCTGGCTTTATACAGCTCCTGATAATATTCCCTAAAGGCATCTCTGATCTCCCCATCTTTAGTTGCCACCTCCCCTCCTCTCTTACGGATTCGTATGATGTGCGAGCGCAGTTTCCTCTGTTTCAGCTTCTGCGCCAAATATCTTGCTGCTTTGTTTCCCCCTTCGAAAACCTCCTGCCTTAAGAGCTGCATCTGGTATTGTATCTTTGCGGCCAGCAGCTCGTTTAACTGAGCTTGCACTGCCAACACCTGCCCTCTGAATGCTCCCATCCGCCCTTGCCCATCCAGATCTTCCAATTCACTCAGACGCTCCCTTAGCGCCCATTCCCTGCTCTCTTTTTCCTTCTTGGTCCCCGCCCCCCATTTAATTAGTACTCCTCTCACCACAGCCTTATACCCATCCCATACTCCTCCCCACGCAACCTCCCCATTATCATTAAATTTGAAGTACTCCCGAGTTTCCCGTTCTATGTCCTCCCTAACCCTCTCATCCTCCAGCAATGACTCATTGAGCCTCCAAAACTGTATTCCTTTCTCCTCCTCCTCCATCTGTAAGCGTACCACCACTGGAGCGTGATCAGACCACGTTATAGGCTCCATTTCAGTCCTCACAATCCGACCCCCCACTTCCTTTGAAACCCAGATGGCATCTATTCATGAGTAAGACCCATGTACTGGTGAAAAGTATGAGAATTGCCTCTTCCCTGGATGCTGTAGTCTCCAATCATCTATCAAACAATGCTGCTTGACAAATCCCCGATATCTATTCCTGTCAGCCCGCTTACCCACTCTTGTCCCTGTGGCATCTTGGGCTGGGTTCCACGTGAGGTTAAAGTCACCTCCGCATATAAGGGTACCCGCCCCCATTTTTCCCACGTCCTCATTCAGTTTTGCCCAGAATTCACGCTGGGCCCCTGTTGGTGTATACACATTCACTATGCAATACCATAAATTCCCCACTTTCAACCGCACCAATACATATCTCCCCTCTTTATCCCTTAAAGTAGAATGCAACTGCATTTTTAGCCTAGTAGCAAGCAGTATAGCCACTCCCCCTTTTTTCTTTTCTACTGTATTAGAGGCATGAATGCACACCCCATAGCCCTTTGGCTTTAGCAGGTACTCTCTGGCTTTTGTCAGATGCGTTTCCTGAATCATCACTATCTCCGCCTTTTGGCGTGCAAGCTCAGTTGACAGCTGCTGTCATTTAAAAGGTGAGTTAAGCCCCTTTACATTGAGTGTGACTAATTTTAATTCACCCATTCTGCCATTCCCCCCTTACTCTTCACGCCTTCCCCACTATGCTCCTATCCCCCCTCCCCTCTTCTATTCCCCCGTCCTCCCCCCCCCAACTCTTCCCCCCTCTCTTAAAGAGAGATGCATCTTTCATTATGGTGACTGATTATCAGGCCATGCCTGTCTGTACCACTCCATTCCACATCCCCCCTCTATCTCTATACTACCACCCCCATAGCCCCCTTCCAACACTACCCATTTTCCTATTCCCTAACCCAACCCATATCCCCTACCCTATCTATCCTTCACTCCTCTCCCCCTAACTCTCCCACCTTGTTGATATTCCTCCCCCTCCATCCAACCCTACCCTTCCCCCCCTTTACTCTAATCGTTGCCCGTTTACCTCCCACCACTTATATAATTCTACAGCATTGTCAAAGAAATACATTGCGGTGGAGCACTATACCCAGTCCACACTTTCAACCAGCGCCTTTCTCCACATCTTTCGCTCCATGACTCTCTCTGTTCAGTCTCGCCAGACGTCTCCCCGCCACTGGAACTCTGTGCCATCGCTGGGCAGTCTTTGGTAGATAGAGTAGTTACTCACCTGTAACAGGTGTTCTCCAGGAGCAGCAGGAATCAGTCCTCACATATGGGTGTCATCGGCGCCGATGAAGCCCCAGCGGAGCATTTCCCCAGCTTTCTATGAAAGCCTTTGGGAATGCAGGCACGCATGCGCGGTTCCCTTCCCGCCTAAAGGTGCCATCTTGCCTCACTCAAATGACATAGCTAAGAACAGCACACAAAAATGAAAAAATAAACTATGTACAACAGCAACCCCCAGGGGAGGAGGGAGGGTTGTGAGGACTGATTCCTGCTGCTCCTGGAGAACACCTGTTACAGATGAGTAACTACTCTTTCTCCAGGACCAAGCAGGAAGTCAGTCCTCACATATGGGTGACTCCCTAGCTCTGGGCTACGAGGAACCCAGACTGAACAAGAGAACTCCCTCTAGTCTCAGCAGCAAAGAAAAGCTTTTCAAGGACACAACCTCCACCAGTAGCCCAACAGAGGGCAGGGGGGCAGGAGTTGCCTAAACCTCAAAGAGATTCCGGAGTACTGCTTGGCCAAAAGCACTGTCCCTACGGGACTCCCTCTCCAAACAGTAATGGGCCGCAAAAGTCTAGCTTGAAGACCAAGTTGCAGCCCTGCAGATGTATACCAAGGGCACAGAGCGGAGATGAGCCACCGAGGCAGCCATTGCCCTGACACGGTGGGCCGTAACCCGACCCTGCAAAGGAAGGTCAGCCGCCTTGTAAGCCCAGGTGATACAGCCAGCCACCCAGATGGACAAGGTACGCTTGGACACAGCCAACCCCAACTTATATGGGTCAAAAGAAACGAAGAGCTGAGTAGCCCTTCTACGCCCCTGCGTACGGTCAAGGTAGAAGGACAAGGCCCTCCTACAGTCCAGGGTATGCAGGACTGCTTCAGCCTGGCTTGCATGAGGCCTAGGGAAGAATGTTGGAAGAACCACCTCCTGGTTGAGGTGGAAAGAGGAGACAACCTTTGGGAGGAACTTTGGATGAGTCCTGAGGACTACCCTGTTCCTATAAATCCTGGTGTAAGGCCTATCACAGACCAGGGCCTGAAGCTCACTCACTCGCTTGGCCGAAGTAAGGGCTATCAGGAAGAGTGTCTTCCAGGATAGGAAGCGTAGTGGACAAGTAGCCATCGGTTCAAAAGGTGGGCGAGTCAGTTGCTGCAAGACCACATTCAACTCCCACTCAGTGGCAGGAGGATGGATTGGAGGCTTGAGCAAAAGCAAGCCTCTGAGAAACCGGGACACCAAGGGGTGAGCCGAGAGAGAATGTCCTTCCACCAGTGAGTGGTGAGCTGCTAGAGCTGAGAGGTGGACCCGAACAGAATTGGACTTAAGTCCCTGATTGGATAAGTGCAGTAAGTACTGAAGCACTACTGGTACAGTACAGCAGAAAGGATCCTCTGTACGTAGCTGACACCACACAGTAAACCGTTTCCATTTGAGAGCATAGGTTTTCCTAGTGGACTGTTTCCTAGAGGCTAGGACAACCTCCTCAACTTCCTGAGGTAGGCCCCAGGGAGCCAAAACTACCCTTGCAGCCTCCAGGCCATCAAATTGAGAGCTTTGAGATTGGGGTGCAGAAGGGAACCCTGATCCTGAGGGAGAAGGTTGGGTTGCAACCCCAGAGGAAGTGGGGGATCCACTGCCAGCTGAAGCAGAAGTAGAAACCAAGGCTGTCTCGGCCACCTGGGAGTCACCAGGAGGACGGAGTCCTGAAGAATTTTGAAGAGAATTCGGGCCACCAAGGGCGTGGGAGGAAACGCATACAGGAAGCCCTGAGACCAGGGAATCAGAAAAGCAACTGCTGCTATCCGCAGAGGATGCGGTTGTCTGGAGCAGAACTTTGGCAGCTGTTTGTTCAGTGGACTGGCAAACAGATCTATGGATGGAAGTCCCCATTTCAGGAAAATCCTCTGAACCACCAAAGGATGGAGCTGCCACTCGTCGGGCTGCAGAATCCTGCTCAAACTGTCGGCCAGGCAGTTTTCCTGGCCAGGTAGATACACAGCCTTGAGTAGCATGTTGTGCCTGAGAGCAAACAAGCAAAGGTCCTGTGCTTCCTGACAAAGGAGCCTGGACCCAGTTCTGCCCTGCTTGTTCACATAAAACATGGCTACCTGGTTGTCCGTTTGAACTAGGACAGACTGATGAGGGCTAACCGAATAGCCCTGAGTTCCAGTAGATTGATTTGCTGTGTGGCCTCCCAGGGAGACCACAGGCCCTGGGTGCACTTGCCGAGACAATGAGCCCCCCAGTCCTGCAGGGAGGCATCCGTGGTTAACACCACTGTGAACCCAGGAATCTGAAAAGGCACCCCTTGCAGTAGATTGGGTGGGTACAGCCACCAGCGGAGGAAGTTCAGGAATTGTCTGGACACCCTTATCCTGTCTCGGAGGCTACCTGTGGCTTGTGACCACTGAGTCCGAAAGCACCACTGTGCAGGCCTCATATGAAGCCTGGCATTGGGAGTCACATGCACTGTCGAAGTCATGTGGCCAAGAAGCCTCAGGCAGAGTCTGGCGGAGACCAGTGACCTGCTGAGAAACTGGTTTGCTAACTTTATAAGTCTTTGAGCTCTGTCTTCTGGCAAGAACGCCTTTGCCAGCCGAGAGTCTAGCCTTGCCCCTATGAACTCCAAGTTCTGGGAGGGGAGCAAAGTAGACTTTGCGAAGTTTATTACAAACCCCAGGTCTTGAAGAAGAGCGATAGTCCTGAGGGACCCCTGATGAGCCAGTCGTCCAGATAGGGGAAGACAAAGATACCCTGATTTCTCAGGTAGGCTGCCACCACTGCCAGGCATTTGGTAAAGACCCTGGGAGCGGAAGTGAGACCAAAAGGTAGTACTCTGTACTGATAATGGTTTCCTCCCACAATGAACCTGAGGTACTTTCTGTGGTCAGGATGAATGAGGATGTGAGTGTATGCATCCTTTAGATCTAAGGAGCATAGCCAATCTCCCTGCTGGAGGTAGGGCAGAAGTGTTCCAATAGTAAGCATCTTGAACTTTTCCATCTCTAGGAATTTGTTGAGATTTCTGATGTCCAGAATAGGCCGAAGGCCACCTGTTCTTTTGGGTACCAGGAAATACCTGGAGTAGAACCCTTGACCCTGTAAGCGGGGAGGCACAGGCTCCACTGCCCTGTCCACTAACAGACCTTGGAGCTCCTGAAGGAGAAGAACTTTATTTATTACATTTATTTTTATTACAGT
Source organism: Ichthyophis bannanicus (assembly GCA_033557465.1). Taxonomy (NCBI): domain Eukaryota; kingdom Metazoa; phylum Chordata; class Amphibia; order Gymnophiona; family Ichthyophiidae; genus Ichthyophis; species Ichthyophis bannanicus. The sequence continues at coordinate 159,110,814 of CM066040.1, forward strand.
TTCTTATATACCGCGCTATTTAGCATCAGTGCGGTTTACATTATAACTTAACGACCATAACAACAAGCTGTCAGGTTTACATCGAACAGGAGTATAAACATGGAAAACAGGGTCAACTATATACATAATCTATTTACATTGGAAGGATAGATAAAAGTCAGATAATGCATGTAGGTCTTTTCTAACTAAATTGGGTCAATTCCTGAACTGTGTGCAGGGGAGGCCTTGGAGGTTCCCCTGGAAAGTATGGAGGAGGCAGTTGTTGAAAATGTAGCAGGTAGCCCTTGTGGACTATGCTTAACAACCAACTGTCTCCAGTGATGAGTGGCCACTGTGATACTGCAGGCCCTCTGACACAAAGAAAAAAAGTTTTAAATCTTGAAAAAAACAAGATTTACCCGCAATTACATGAAGGTACACATAGAGGGAGCAGGAGAGCAAGCCTGGAAGCAGAGGAACCACGCCTCTATGGGCAGGACCCAGAAGCAGCTGGTCTCGATTTAAGCAGGGACAGAGCATTACAAGAGAGGAGGCAAGGAGCTTGGCAGAGAGCTTCACAGAGAGCATTACAGGAAGCAGTGCCAAGAGCAGCTCCAGAAGCCGGAGTCAGAGACCGGGGTGAAGTCACTGACAGACCCAGAATAACTCAAGGAGTAAAAGCTACTGGGAGAGCAGGCCGAGGTGAAGGCCCAAGAGCAGGCCTAGAGGAAGGCCATACACAACTGCAAGGGGCAGTATTACAGAGTGCAGCCAAGGAAGGAGGTGCTTACCCTTCCAGCTGGAGAGGAAGCCTTGTCCAGGGAGAAGGACGGGGATACAAGCAGAGGAAGATATATCCACTGGAAAGGAACCTTCAAGGAGGAAAAGGTACTTTTAAAAGTTTTTATAAAGGTGACCTGAAAGATGAAAGAAAGATTCAGAGGCATGGGGAAGAGGACATAGCTGAGAGGGCGCGGCCAGTAGCCAACTGCCACAGGGGTGGAGGTGGAAGACAGGCGCCTCAGCAGCAGCCCTGCCTCAAAAGAGTTATACCCTATTCTAAAGCAGGAAAGATATCCTGGGATCACTGGAAATTGCCTGAAGCGGAGGACATTCAGACTAGGCCTCAAGCCTTACACAAAAGGGATTACAGGAAGTTTAAAGGGGAAACAGTTGGTGCCTGTAATTGTCTACCAAGGCCTAGACCAAGAGAGAAACAAAGGACTAACTTTTATCTGGATGATAAGGACAGTTTTAAACCAGAAATACCAGATAATCTTTATAGGAAAAAGGTTAGTGCTGCCAAAGACTGGAATAAGCAAACTTTTAATCCTGTAACAGCAGAAAATCCAGGGTGTTACAACATACCTAAAAGCCGACGCCCCAAACTGTCAAGCCAACACTGGGATACGGTATGGCATGCTTTTAGAAAGTCAGATTTTAACATCCCTGAGACATCAGATTCGGACCCCTCAGAAATGGAATGGCTGCCAGGGGAATCTGAGGTTATGGAAGCCATCGAACCGATGGACTGTAATTATTGCACAATGAGACGTGTTTAAGTTAAGGGAAGCAAACCCAATGTATGCAAAGAATACAGGAGACCTTATGTTTTGAGTTTGTGAAGGTTAACAATGTTACTTTGAATGTTTTGTTGATTTACATTTTGATACAAGGAAAGTTATCGCTCTGTTACTCATAACCGCCTATTTTGAACTTCTTTTTGCGCAAAGGTGAAATAAATGCCTTTTCTTTACCCTACACTTGGCTAAGAGTTGCTTTTTGGGAAGTTGACCATGAGGCTGACACAGAGGGCTGCTACCTCATTGACCCTCACAACAGGTCAACCCTAAAACCCCTAATTCTTATGAGCTCCCCAGCCCCGTGGAACCACTACGCCGCCACCAGAGGGGGCTGCGGGGGACACCACTTGTGGGCGAACAGGGCAAAGCGACCTCCTGTGCAGGGTTGGGAGAGCAGGGACAGAGAGGCTATGCCTAAGGAGTCAAAAACACCCACCCTGTTGAGTGGGAGCAGGGGCCGGAGGCTTGGGAGTCAAATGCCTACGAGGCCCATTACCCTGCCCCTTGGCCTGCTGACCCTGAGGGGCAGCTTGGGCGGCCTGGTACTGTGGGTACTGTTTGTAGGCAGTGCCCTTCCTCGGGTAAAAGGGCTTTTTACTCGAGCCCTTCTTTTTGTGAGAAGGGGCAGAAGTTTTTCTAGACAGCCTTGTCCTCGTGAGGTGCTCGGTTTCGAGCTATGTGGCCTTCTCAGTCATGGGCTTGCCAAAAAGGTTCTCACCTCGGCAAGGGACATCGACCAACTTGTCCTGAACCCATGGCTCGAGGTCCGATGACTGCAGCCATGCCTGGCGTCGAGCCTCGATGCCGGCTGCCGCAACACGGGCCGAAGCCTCAAAGCTATCGTAGGCAGCGCGGGACATAAACTTGGAGCATTCCCGGATCCCCGAGAACAAGGACTTGAACCTCTGCAAGGGTTCCCCGGAGAGACCAGCAGAGAACCCGGCCAGCTCCTTGGCCAGGTCTCACAAGTACATGCCCATGTACAGCTGGTACGACTGGACACGGAAAGCAAGCATCGAGACCTGGAAGCACTTTCTACCAAAACCATCGAGGTTCCGGGCCTCCCTGCCAGGGGGCACCGCGGAGTGCATATTCTGACTTTTCAGGCGATGCATGGTCGATTCCACTACCATGGAATGGTGTGGTAGCTGCGCCTTCTGAAAGCCAGGGCTCTTCCAGAGTCGATAGATAGAATCGACCCGCTTGCTTAGAACCGGCGCCGAGGCCGGTACCTCCCACATCCGGAAGAGGAGCCGTTCCAGCATCGGAGGAACCGGAACAGTAAAGGCCTCCTTCGGAGGAGAGTCATACTGTAGGGCCTCGAGCTCCTCAGCTCGAGGCTCCTCCTCGGGGTCCGCCGGGATAGCCAACGCAGTGGCCATATCCCGGACGAACTCTGAGAACCGGGTATCATCCAGGGGGGATCTACTCCGGGGCTCCGACTGCGGTGAGTCCGACAGGATGCACCAAGTCCTGAAGGTGTCGGGGGACTCCTTGTCCTCCGTCTCCCAGGCGGACTCGTCTGATGAGGAATCGGGGTCCGACCGCACGGGGCCTGTGAGCACCCGCCCCGACGCCGAAGGCACCGGCGTTGACGCCCTCAGTCCCGAACGGGAGGTCGAGGGAGACCGCGACCAAGGTCGACCTCGAGCCTTCATGGTCTTGAGTATCAGCTCGGTCTCCGGGGTCGACTTCGACGTCGATGTCCCGGTGGTCGGGGCAGATGCGCCAGACAGGCTGGTCATCAGTGCCCGCTGCTGTTCCATGAAGGAAGACAGTCTGCTCTCCAAGGCTGTCAGCCTGAGACCCAGCTCAGGAGACTCAGCAGCCCCCGACTTGGGCCCCGGCGGCGCCGGGCCTGATGTCGGCTCTCTGGGAGGAGAGTCCACGAGGACTACAAGACTTACATGTCCAGCAGACTCCGGCTCCACTCAAGGTACTTTGGGAGGCTTCTCCTGATCCACGGGCCTGGGGCGACGATCAGGGATCTGAGACCTAGCTCTCGAAGAGCCAGGGACCTCCTCCTCTGACGCCCTCGTGAGCCGCTTCTTCCTCTTTCGTTCCCGGTCGGGGGACCCCCTGTCCGAGGAGCCCCGACAGTGCTTGGGATCCGATTCCTGAGATGTCGAGGCCTCAGACGAGGTCCGGGCCTGGCCAGAGGCCGAGTCAGAGAAAAGCCTTTCCTTTTGGTGCTGACGACTTCGAAGCGCCTTGGAAGACATTTTTCCACATGGTCCACAGGTCTTATGATCGTGGTCAGGACCGAGGCACCGAAGGCAGCAGTCGTGTGTGTCAGTGAGAGACATTAGCTTCTTGCGCCGATCACACTTTTTGAACCCACTGGAAGCCATCAGGGAAAAAAAGAGTCCCCGCGAGGTCAAAGGACCGGCCTTCCATGGGAAAAGAAAAAAAGGGCGCGAACGCCAGCCATGAAGGGCAAAAACCGAAAAAATAAGATCGGGCTCGATACCGGTGTACCGAACCCGGCGGGAGGGGAACCGGCATCGAACCGGAGAAAAAATAGCGAAGGAATCGCGAAAAAATCGAACTATTTTCCGGGAGGACTAGGACACACGTCCAGTGGGCTTCACTGAAAAAGAGAGACTGAGCAAGATGGCACCTTTAGGCGGGAAGGGAACCGCACATGCGTGCCTGCATTCCCAAAGGCTTTCATGGAAAGCTGGGGAAATGGTCCGCAAGGGCTCCATCAACGTCGATGTCACCCATATGTGAGGACTGACTTCCTACTTGGTCCTGGAGAACAACGCTTTCCAGGAGAGAAAACGCAAAGGACAAGTAGCCTTAGGCTCAAATGGTGGGCAAGTAAGCTGTTGCAAGACCACATTCAAATCCCACTCAGGGGCAGGTGGACGAACTGGAGGCTTAAGCAAAAGGAGGCCTCTGAGGAAGCGAGCCACTAAAAGGTGGCTTGAGAGAGACTGACCCTCCACCGGTGAATGGTGCGCTGACAGAGCACTGAGATGGACCCTAACAGAGTTGGATTTGAGGCCTAGGTCGGACAAGTGAAGCAAATATTGCAGCACCACTGGTAACAGGCATGAGAAAGGATGTGTGGAGCACACCAGGTGGAGAACCTATGCCACTTACGGGCATAAGACTTCCGAGTGGACTGCCTCCTAGAGGCCAAGACCACGTCCTCCACTTCCCTAAGCAGCAGTAAGGGTGCTAGCACTATCCTTTCAGCAGCCAGGCCATCTGATTGAGGGACTGGAGGTCGGGGTGTAAGAGAGATCCCTGCTCCTGAGACAGGAGATCGGGTTGCATCCCCAGAGGAAGAGGAGTGTCCACCGCCAGTTGAAAAAGAAGTGAGAACCAGGGTTGCCTTGGCCACCTGGGGGCCACCAGAATCACCAAGGCCTTGTCCCGGATCACTTTGAACAGTGTCTTGGACACTAGAGGCGTGGGAGGAAACGCATATAGGAGGCCTGTAGACCATGGAATGAGAAAGGCATCCGCTGCTACTCTGAGAGGATGCGGTTGCCTGGAGCAGAAACTGGGCAGTTGACGGTTCAGTGGACTGGCAAAGAGATCTATGGTGGGAAGACCCCATCTTAGGTAGATCTGTTGAACCACCAGAGGATTCAACTGCCATTCATGTGGCTGCAGAATCCTGCTCAATCTGTCTGCCAGGTAATTCTCTTGTCCAGGGAGATAGACCGCCTTGAAAAGTATGCCATGATTGACTGCCCAGGAGCATAGGTCCTGTGCCTCATGACAGAGAGGTCGGGACCCTGTGCCTCCCTGCTTGTTCACATAGAACATGGCAACTTGATTGCCCATCTGCACTAAGACGGACTGGAGAGAGAGGACATGAGAGAAAGTCCGGAGGGCTAGGCGGATTGCTCTGAGCTCTAGGAAATTGATCTGCTGTGCGGACTCCCAAGGGGACCAGAGGACCTGGGTGCATGCTCCTTGGCAATGTGCACCCCAACCTTGGAGAGAAGCATCGGCCGTCAGCACTTGAGAATGTTGAGGTGCTTGAAAAGGCACCCCTTTTAGCAGATTCGGAAGATGAAGCCACCACTGTAGAGAAGAAGCTAGTAGCTTGGACACCCTCACTTTGTCCGTCAGGTTTCCCGTGGCCTGCAGCCACTGAGTTCTGAGGGCCCACAGAGCTGGCCTCATGTGTAGTGTCATGTAGAGGATCCTTCCGAGGCTATGAAACTGGGTAAAGCTGAAGAGATTGTGTCAGAAACTGACAGCCAGGCAAAGCACATGGCCCAGGGTTGCCAGGGACAACATAAACAGAGTGAGTCACGAGGGGAGAGAACACGCCCAAACTGCAAAGTAGCCCCGAGCTCAGGGATTAAGGAGAAGCACCTGGTTGGGGGAGGGGCGCAGTTAAGCCCTAGGTTACAGGGATATAAAAAGTACTCACCAGAAGAGAGCTGGAGAACTGGAGGGAGAACCAGAGAGAGCTGGGGAACCAGAGAGGGAACCAGTTGGAGGAGACCAGAAAAGAGTTTCCAAACGGAGAGCTTCAGGTCCAGAGAGGGAGAGACGTGCTGGCCAGAGGACCTTTGTATGACTGAGAGAAAAGAAAGGTTAAAAGGCAGGAAAACACAGCCGGTGTGTGAAAGCCTTGCTGACCCAGCTGTGCTAGGAAATCCCTCTGTGAAGAAGCCAAAAGGTAGGCTGTATAAACCGTGTAGAAGGGAAACTGGATTTGAAAGTTTTCCCTGTGACTGCCAAGGTTTGCTGGACTCTCCCTTAGCTAAATCCTAGATATACGGTAATGCTCCACCCTGCTCTGTAGCACCCGGTGAAGAGAAGTCTCGGGGAAGTAGAGAGAGACTGCATTTTGAAGTACCGTATAATTATCCACAAACTTACTTATCTGAAAGTGACTGTGAGGAAATGCAGACAGAGTTTGTTAATGAACAGACATCAGATGAGCAGATGGATTGTACGCTGTCCTTAGCAGATCACGTCATATCACTTTGCTAAACTAGCTGTTAACAAGGCTGTTGGAACAGCAGTGGGAAAAAGCAAGAGTGTTTGCCTTTGTTTGAAAAGGGACTGCTGCATTTAAGTTTGTTTTGAACACCGTATGTGAAAGCTGAAAACCACAGAAGCTGTTTTTGTTCCTGCCTTGTTTTCTTTGTACCAGAAGTATGGTCATTTTTGTTCTTAATTTCATTTGCAATGAATCCACCTGGAAGGGGAAATAAATCCTTGTCATTTTTGCCTAACCCACTCGACTACAATTATTCCTTGGCTTAGAGAGTAAGAGGGACTACAACATCCAGAAGGCAGTGCAGGGCCAACTGCACTACCCTGCTCCTTAAGTTTTGGATAGCCCAGGCTAACCTACCCTACATGCCCCTGGCTCTAGGGGGGTTACTGGTGACAAGTTGGTGTAGTTTTTTGGATTTTTTTTGCTTGAAAAAAAATAAGGACATTAAAAGAAACATCAGGAAACACCAGTTCATAAGCGGAAGAAAAACTGCTATCCTGTGTGCGGAAGGACGGTCAGAGTTTCGCTGGCAGACCGGCCAGGAGGACCAGGACACCTTTTCTCAACGCCTGAGTCTACACAGTGCCAAGGTAAAAGTAGCTGGGCACGGGTGTAGGCGGATACAGTGAGTGAGAAAGGGGAACTACTGTCCTGCAGCTAAATAGACGGGGTTTAAAAAAGAAAACCATAGTGCCGCACTTGGTGAGTTTCTTTTTCTTTTTCTGTCTTTGCAGGTACCGTAGACACCAGGATGGATCCCCAGGACGTAATGCAGTGGATGTTGGTCCAATGGGAGAAACAAATGGAGCTGGCGCATTATATGCAGGAGCAGAGTGCTGCAGCAATGAAGGCGCAGCAGAAGCCGCTTATTGAGCTGCTGGAGGCTTTGCTAAAGAAGCCACAGGACGCTGAAGGAACTATTCCCTCGATGGTCAAGGGGGTAGGACTACAGGATTGTAGTGCACTTGCATTTGGACAGTTAACCGCTCATGATAATGTTGATGATTTTATAGAGGCCTTTGAGCGAATTGCAGAAGCAGTTAAATGGCCATAGAACAGTAGGCTGTGAGATTTGCCATGTCACTCACAGGAGAGGCTCTGGCAGCTTATAAGACAATGCCTGCTGCACTAGCATCAGATTATACCGAGATAAAGAAGGCTGTGAAAGACAGGCTGGGGTTAACACCAATGTATTACAAACGTATGTTTAGGGAGGCTAGGCTGAAGCCTAGGGAGACTCCCAAAGCTTTATTTGAAAGGCTGAAGGGATTGGCCTGGAAATGGCTTGCTCCAGAGAGGAGGACTATCAAGTCGGTGGTTGATACCATAGTCCTGGAGAAATTCATGCAAGCCGTACCTCCAGAAGTTAAGGCTTTTCTTACACTCCAAAGTTGCCAGACCACTGAGGAAGCAGCCAACCTCACTGAGCTTTACTTTGAGGCTGAGATGGCTGGCAGCTCAAGAGCGGGTGTTTTAAAGGTGGCTGGTGCTGCTAACTTTGGGAAAGCAGAAAAGAACCTAAAGGTTAAAATGCCCAATGAAAATGTTGTTGTACCTTTATGTAAAGGAAAATGTTATAGCTGTGGCAAGGCAGGACATTTCCGCAGAGATTGTATGGAACGAACAGTCCTTGTATCTGAGGGTGAAAAACGTATACAAGAAGGATTCCTATTGAGAGTTCAAGTAGAGGGCATTGAAGCTCTGGCACTGCTTGACTAGGGTGCTGACCAGACATGGTCTCGTGCAAGCTCTGGCAGGCCATTGAAGCCCGCCTGCAGTCAGCACCGAGTCAAGCAGAAGGGCAAGTAAAAATACGATGTGTGCATGGGGCATCTTTATATTACCCCCTATATAGATTGTCTGTGAAAGGGCTAGGCACAGAAAAGGAGGTGTGGGTGGCCATAGTCCCACGGCTCCCGCATGATATCATCCTAGGGAGAGATTGGCCTCCATTCTGTAAAGGGATGGTGAAGGGTCTAAATGATAAAACAGGCCTAGTATCCACCCGGTCCCAGGCCGGAACATCAGGGGTAAGGGAGGTGTCACCGGATAGGACAGAGGAACTGCCCAAGGATAGAGATGAGTCCCCGGAGCGTAAGGATAGATTAGAAGAGGAGGTGTCAGATACACTTCCTATGCATGAGGATCTAATCAACGCCCCGTCCAAAAAGATTAGGAAAGAGAAGGCCGAGAGGTGTCAGGAGAGGCGTCGCAGGACCCAATGGAGGGCTGAGTTAGAAGCCGGAGAAGGATTACCCTGGGTTCCCGCAGAGCTTGTCCAAAAATTTCCTTCTTTTCCGAAGGAACAACAGGCCGACCCCGCTTTAAAGCGAGCATTTGAATATGCCCAAGAAGATAGAAATACCCTTCCCAGATTCTTCTTAGAGAAGGAGGTGCTGTATAGAGAAAGCAGTGACCCACGTACAGGGGCAATGAGAAAACAATTGGTGGTGCCAACAACATTTAAGGCCGTAGTTCTGCGGTTGGCACACGATCACCCAGTGGGCAGCCATAAAGGGATTCAAGGGACATTAGACCAAATACTGGCCCGTTCCTATTGGCCAGGGGTCTTCAAAGAGACAACGAGATACTGCGAGTCCTGTCCCACTTGTCAGTGGGTTACCGCTACGAAGCCCAAGGCTGTGCCCATGATACCCACGCCCACCATATCGATGCCGATTCGCCGCATAGTGATGGACATCGTGGGACCCCTGGTTAGGACACCGAGGGGCTTTCAATACATTCTAGTGGTAGTAGACCAGGCTACGCGTTTCCCCTGGACAATACCATTAAGAAGTACCTCAGCTAGAATAACAGCCCTTGAATTAATCAAATTGTTCTGTGAAATTGGATTTCCCCAGGAAGTACTCACAGATCAGGGGAGTAATTTTATGTCAAAGCACTTGGCTATGGTATGGGATGCTTTTGGCATACGTCACATAAGGACGGCTGCGTATCATCCTCAGTCCAACGGACTGGTAGAGAGGATGAACCAGTCCATAAAGCAGATGTTAAATGGGGAGATGTCTGAGTGGGACACTCTACTCCCATTTGTATTATATGTGTGTTGGGAGCGCATACAAGCGTCCTTGGGGGCATCACCCTATGAACTATTGTTTGGCCGAGCCCCGAGGGGGATTTTAGATATATTGCGTGAGCAATGGGTAGAGCCAGAAATAGAGGAGGTTGGGGTACCTCAGTTTCTTAAGGACCTGAGGAATCACCTAAAAAGGACGTCACAAGCGGCTGTGGAGAATTTGCAGGCCAGTCAGCAGCGTCAAAAATGCTATTATGACCGAGGAACGAAACCTCGACAATTGGCTATAGGGGATAGGGTAATAGTCCTAGTAGCCCGTGGAAAGGACCTTGTATGGTGGTAGAGAGGGTAGGGCCCGTCTCATATGCAGTGGAGAATGACAGGGGACGCCGCCAGGTATACCACCTAAATGTACTAAAACCATGGCAGGAGAGGTCAGCGACAGCTAGACTAGTCAGTGTGGAGAAACATATGAGCACCCAGGCAAAGATTACGTGCTGTCTGAAAAAGTCAGCAGCCCGTAATATTTTAAGGGGGGGGATCTGTCATGTAGAGGATCCTTCCGAGGCTATGAAACTGGGTAAAGCTGAAGAGATTGTGTCAGAAACTGACAGCCAGGCAAAGCACATGGCCCAGGGTTGCCAGGGACAACATAAACAGAGTGAGTCACGAGGGGAGAGAACACGCCAAAACTGCAAAGTAGCCCCGAGCTCAAGGATTAAGGAGAAGCACCTGGTTGGGGGAGGGGCGCAGTTAAGCCCTAGGTTACAGGGATATAAAAAGTACTCACCAGAAGAGAGCTGGAGAACCGTAGGGAGAACCAGAGAGAGCTGGGGAACCAGAGAGGGAACCAATTGGTGAAGGAGACCAGAAGAGAGTTTCCAAACGGAGAGCTTCAGGTCCAGAGAGGGAGAGACGTGCTGGCCAGAGGACCTTTGTATGACTGAGAGAAAAGAAAGGTTAAAAGGCAGGAAAACACAGCCGGTGTGTGAAAGCCTTGCTGACCCAGCTGTGCTAGGAAATCCCTCTGTGAAGAAGCCAAAAGGTAGGCTGTATAAACCGTGTAGAAGGGAAACTGGATTTGAAAGTTTTCCCTGTGACTGCCAAGGTTTGCTGGACTCTCCCTTAGCTAAATCCTATATATACGGTAATGCTCCACCCTGCTCTGTAGCACCCGGTGAAGAGACGTCTCGGGGAAGTAGAGAGAGACTGCATTTTGAAGTACCGTATAATTATCCACAAACTTACTTATCTGAAAGTGACTGTGAGGAAATGCAGACAGAGTTTGTTAATGAACAGACATCAGATGAGCAGATGGATTGTACGCTGTCCTTAGCAGATCACGTCATATCACTTTGCTAAACTAGCTGTTAACAAGGCTGTTGGAACAGCAGTGGGAAAAAGCAAGAGTGTTTGCTTTTGTTTGAAAAGGGACTGCTGCATTTAAGTTTGTTTTGAACACCGTATGTGAAAGCTGAAAACCACAGAAGCTGTTTTTGTTCCTGCCTTGTTTTCTTTGTACCAGAAGTATGGTCATTTTTGTTCTTAATTTCATTTGCAATGAATCCACCCGGAAGGGGAAATAAAACCTTGTCATTTTTGCCTAACCCACTCGACTACAATTATTTCTTGGCTTAGAGAGTAAGAGGGACTAAAACACCCAGAAGGTGGTGCAGGGCCAACTGCACTACCCTGCTCCTTAAGTTTTGGATAGCCCAGGCTGACCTACCCTACATGCCCCTGGCTCTAGGGGGGTTACTGGTGACAGTAGACAGGCATTTGGAGTTACATGGACCGTGGATGCCATGTGGCCTAAGAGCCTCAGGAATTGTCTGGTGGAGACCAGAGAATTGCTGTGGAATTGGCTGGCCAAGTCCATCAGTCTGTGGGCCCTGTCCACTGGCAAAAAAGCCTTTGCTTGAAGGGTGTCCAGTCTTGCTCCTATGAACTCCATGTTCTGTGAGGGGTGCAAAGCGGACTTTGCAAAGTTTATGACAAACCCCAGATGCTGGAGAAGAGTGACAGTGCGGAGGGTGGCTTGATTGGTCTCCTGTGGAGACTGACCCCTGATGAGCCAGTCGTCCAGGTATGGAAAGACAAAGAATCCTTGAACCCTGAGATGAGCCGCCACCACCGACAGGCATTTGGTGAAAACCCTGGGGGCGGAAGTTAGGCCAAAAGGGAGTACCCTGTACTGGTAATGGTTTCCTCCCACTACATATCAGAGATATTGTCTGTGGTCTGGATGAATAAGGATGTGAGTATAAGCATCCTTTAGGTCTAAGGAGCATAGCCAATCTCCCTGCTGGAGGTAGGGCAGCAGGATTCCAAGGGTAAGCATCTTGAACTTTTCCTCTCCAGGAACTTGTTGAGATTCCGCAAGTCTAGGATGGGCCTGAGGCCTCCTGTTCTTTTTGGTACTAAAAAAGTAGCTGGAATAGAAGCCTTGACCTCTCAGGTGGTAAGGCACCGGTTCCAACGCCTGTTTCTTCAAAAGACTTGCTAACTCCTGCAGGAGTAAGTCCCTGTGCACAGGGAGTCTTGGAGTCTCCCCTGGAAAGTAGGAGGGAGGTACCTGATGGAAGTGGAGGAGATAGCCACTCTGGACTATGCTTAGCACCCAGGTATCCTTTGTTATGGCTGACCACCTGTGGGCGTACAGGGTCAGCCGGCCTCCTGTGCTGGGAGGGGCCAGCTGAGGAGGAGAGGCTATGCCACTGGAGTTAAAACACCGCTCCCTGCTGTGCAGGAGCCGGAGCTGGTGGCTTGGGGTTTTTCTGTCTACGGGGCCCATGTCCCTGCCCCTTGGCCTGCTGACCCTGCTGGGGAGCTGTGGAGGACTGAAAATGAGGGTATGATTTGTAGGCAGATGACTTCCTCGGGTATAAAGTCTTTTTTCCTGAGCCCTTCTTCTTCTGAGAAGGGGCAGAGGTTTTCCTGGACAGCCTTGTCCGAGAGAGTCTCGGACTCGAGTTCCGCAGCCTTTTCAGCCAAGGGCTTGCCAAAGAGGTTTTCACCTCAGCAGGGGACATTGACCAACTTGTCCTGCACCCATGGCTCGAGGTCCGATGACTGTAGCCAAGCCTCATGGTGTGCACCGATGCTGGCCGTGGCTACATGGGCCAAAGCCTCGAAGCCATCATAGGCTGCTCAAGAGAGAAACTTCGAGCACTCTCAGATCCCCGATGACAGGGCCTTGAACCTCTGCAAAGGTTCCTCAGAGAGACCAGCAGAGAACCCGGCAACCTCCTTTGCCAGGTTGCCCATGTACAGCTGGTAGGTCTGGACACGGCAAGCAAGCATAGAGCCCTGGAAGCACTTTCTACCGAGGGCATCCAGGTTCCGGGCATCCCGGCCAGGAGGCACCGAGGAGTACATCTTCTGACTCTTCAGACGATGCATGGCCGATTCCACAATCATGGAGTGGTGCGGTAGCTGTGCCTTTTGGAACCCGGGGCTCTTGTGGACTCGATAGATGGAATCGACCCACTTGCTCAGAACTGGCGTCAAGGCCGGCGCCTCCCACATGCGGAAGAGCAATCGTTCCAGCATCGGAGGAACCGGTACAGCAAAGGCCTCCTTGGGAGGAGAGTCATACCGCAGGGCCTCGAGCTCCTCGGCTCGAGGCTCCTCCTCGGGATCCGCGGGGAATGCCAAGGCCGTGGCCATGACCAACATGAAATCCGAGAACCGGGTGTCCTCCGGGGGGGACTGTCTCCGAGGTTCGGACTCAGGTGAGTCCAAAGGGACACACCAGGTCCGAAAGGTGTCTGGGGACTCCTCATCCTCCGTTTCCCAGCCTGACTCCTTGGAGGAGGAATCGAGTGGCTCCGGTCGGGCAGGCACCGATGCCATCCATCCCGATGCCGAGGGTACAGGCGTCGATGACCTCGGTCCCAAACAGGAGGCCGAGGGAGACCTTGGCCGAGGATCGACTCGAGAGCACATGGACTCGAGGATCGGCTCGGCCTCCGAGGTTGACTTGGACGTCGATATCCCGGTGGTCAGGGCAGATGCACTGGTGAGACCGGCAATCAGTGCCCGCTGCTGTTCCATGAAGCCAGCCAAGCTGCTCTCCAAGGCTGTCAACCTGAGTCCGAGCTCAAGAGACTCAGCAGCCCCCGACTCGGACCCCGACGGCGTCGGGCCCAATGTCGGCTCCCCCCGAGGAGAGTCCACGAGGACTACAGCACTCACGTGACTCGGGGACTCTGGCTGCACACGAGGTTGTTTTGCAGGCCTCTCCGACTCCAAAGACCCGGGATGGCAGTCGGGGCTATGCGACCTGGCCCTCGAGGAGCCAAGTGCGTCCAGCGACGACGCCCTCGCGGGTTTCTTCTTCCTGCAATGCTCCCGCGAGGGAGACCCCCTCTCAGAGGATCCCCAGCGATGCTCGGGATCGGAATCCCGAGACGTCGAGGCCTCTGAGGAAGTCCGGGCCCGGCCGGACACGGAATCAGAGAGGATTCTTTCCTTCTGGTGCTGCCGACTCCTCAACGCCTTCGAGGACATTTTCCCACACAAACCACAGATCATCGGGTCATGATCGGGTCCGAGGCAGCAGTCATGTGTGTCGGTGAGCGACATAAGTTTCTTACACCGATCACACTTTTTAAACCCGCTGGCAGCCATCAGGGAAAAAAGGGCCCCTGCGAGGTCAAAAGACAGGGCTGCCAGTGAAAAATAGAAAAATGGTGCGACTGCTAGTCACGAAGGACAAAAACCAAAAAAAGAAGTCCGGGCTCGATACCGGTGTACCGGCCCGAGGCGGGAAGGGGAAACTGGCATCGAACCGAGAAAAACACGAAAAATCAACTTTTTTTACGGGTGAATACGAACCACGTCCGTCGGGTCTGCGGAAAAAAGAAGACTGAGCAAAATGGCACCCTTGGGCGGGAAGGGGACCGCGCATGCGTGCTGGCAGTCCCAAAGGCTTTCTGTGAAAGCTGAGGAAATGCTCCGCATGGGGGCTCCGTCAGCGCCGACGTCACCCATATGTGAGGACTGATTCCTGCTTGCTCCTGGAGAACATGTAACTTATCTGAATAATGGCTGAATATTGCCACTATCTAGATAATTTTATGGCCTAACTTCGCTCCTCAACTAACATGCCCCACAGGTATACAGCTTATATCTAGTCATTCTACATGGCGCTTCTAGGAAAGACCATGTCACACCCATTCTAAAACATCTCCACTGGCTCCCAATACAAGGTAGAATCACTTACAAGACCTTACTACTTACATTCAAGGTTATTAAAGGTCTTTCGTCGGCATCATTGACTGAACTAATCCAGACAACTCCTCTCAATAGGGACAGAAGGTCAGTAACACTTAACACCCTGGTAGTCCCAAAACTAATAACACAATGCACCAAGGCAACAGTAGGCAGGGCCTACAATTTCTTTTCTGCGCACCAAGGTACTGGAACAGCCTCCCTCTCGGCATCCGATCAATCCAGGACTTATTTCAGTTCAGAAAGGCCTTAAAACTTCACCTTTTCCTCCAGTTTTACCCAGAAGCCAATGTGGACGCTGCACCATCCTCACAAGCCTCTCAGAACCCCCTTGACTGAAGTCAAAAGAGTTCCCAATTATGTCTTAAATTGTAAATAGTTACCTGTTATCCAAGTTGCATTACCTGTTCAACTGTAAACACAAAGTACCATCGGAAATGTGTATTTTATTGTTCATTGTAAACCGCACTGATGCTGAATAGCGCGGTATAAAAGAGACTCTAATAAATAAATAAAAATAAATAAAATTCTGCAATTTAAAAAGCCTGATATTATCTGTATATTTTTGGAAAATACAAGGTTAGGCTAATTATGCATTTGCCAGCGAACGCTTAATTGCCTTTGAATATCAGTCTGATTTCACATAATCATTCACATGAAACTCTCCCAAACTCACTAATAAAATCCTCACAACAGATGCAGAGCAGAAGTAGTGTGTTTCACTTTACATCTCAACATATGAAAACATTCTATTAAAATTCTAGTCTCACATCAGAGACAACACCACTATCTCCCTCCACTGCGAGAGATTGTGCATCATAACACAAAACCCTGCAAATGGACACTTGACATTGGCAACAAGAACTCACATTGCACCAACCCTACTTATGAAAAGTCAGCATTGCAAATATTCTAGAACCCCAGTAACCTCCAGTTGGAAAATGAGAGCAAGCTGAATTACAACAGATTCCTACAGTACATGTTAACAGAATCCCTTATATTGGCTGCACATGGAAAACACAGACTATCACTAATTAAAAAAATAAGAAACTACAAAATTGTAAACAAATATATAAACAAAAATTAAAATGGAAACCCCCCCAAAACAGACATGGAGTTGTGAAACACTGATGAAAAAGAAATGCATTTCCTCTTGTAATGAACTATAAGAAATGCACATTTTCAAAGCTAATATAATTTATTTTATAAAAACTGGAACTCTTTTGTACCTTTCTTGTCTGATCCTTCTTTTTTTCCAGTTGGATTGGTCTCAGTCTCTCTTTCCCACTTCCTCTTGTTGATTTACTTCTAAGTCTGTTTCTGGGATCCCATTTCCTGTTTTTTTCACACTACCTGTCCTTTAATTCTGACATTGATCCTACTATTTCTCTGATTTTCAGTTTACATAACTATAGATCCATTCTATTCTTCTTTCTTCTTCTTCAGTCTCTCTCTTTTTACTGTTCACCTACTTACCAGCTTTCCATTTCCTAACCTTACTTCCATAGTCCTTCCATTCAACACCTGTCTCATTCCTTTGCCAGCATCCTATCCCCCTCATCTTTCACCCACCTTTTAGTCCCCATCTTCTTTATACTCATTTCCTCCCCAGCCTCATTAACCACCTTCTGCTTCTCATTCCTTAATCAGACCCAGCTCATTCCCTAGCACTCATCCTCTCTCTCCACCTCAAGGCCATTTCTTATGTCTTACCTACATCCAGACTTCCATTTCCCATTTCACTTATCCAATTTTTACCCTCTTTCACCTCCTTCAAATAAGACCTGCATAAGAACATAAGATGTGCCATACTGGGTCAGACCAAGGTCCATCAAGCCCAGTATCCTGTTTCCAACAGTGGTCAATCTAGGTCATACGTACTTAGCAGTTTCCCCAAAAGACACAGGTTCCGCAATGATTGTACTGGGTCAAACATTGATATCCTGGGTGCCTTCTTAATAATGATTTATGGACCTTTCCTCCAGGAACTTGTCCAAACCTTTTTTAAAACCCAGCTACACTAAAAAGCCTTTACTACATCCTCCGGTAACAAATTCCAGAGTTTGATAACACGTTGAGTGAAAAAATATTTTCTTTTATTAGTCTTAAATAGTTTACCCTGTAGATTCATTGCTTGTCCCTTAGTCATTCTATATTCTGATAACGTAAACAATCGATCTACGTTTACCCATTCCACTCCGTTCATTAATTTATAGACTTATATCATATCTCCCCTCAGCCGTCTCTTTTCCAGGTTAAAGAGCCCTAACCTTTTTACCTTTCTTCATAGGAGTATCCTTCCATCCCCGTTACCATTTTGGTGGCTCTTCTCTGAACCTTTTCTAATAACGCTATATCCTTTTTAAGATACGGCGACCAGAATTGCACACAATATTCAAGGAGCGGTCTCACCATGGAACGATATAGAGGCATTATAATATTTTTTGTTTTATTTTCCATTCCTTTCCTTATGATACCTGCATTCTATTTGCTCTCTTGGCTGCCGCTGCACACTGGGCCGAGGGTTTTCCACAATGACGCCTAAATCTTTTTCCTGGGTGGTGGTTTCTAATGTGGAAAGCGTAGCTACTCACCTGTAACAGATGTTCTCCAGGAGCAGCAGGAATCAGTCCTCACATATGGGTAACGTTGGCGCCGACGGAGCCCTCGCGGAGCAATTTTCCACAGCTTTCAAAGAAAGCCTTTGGGAATTGCAGCGCGCATGCGCGGTCCTCTTCCCGCCCAAGGGTGCCATCTTGCTCAGTCAGATGACATAGCTAAAAGACAGCAAAAATTAGCAAAAACGAAAGCATTAAACTGCAACTCCAAGGGGAGGAGGGAGGGTTGTGAGGACTGATTCCTGCTGCTCCTGGAGAACACCTGTTACAGGTGAGTAACTACGCTTTCTCCAGGACCAAGCAGGAAGTCAGTCCTCACATATGGGACTCCCAAGCTTAAGGCTACCGGAGACCCTAAGCACAAAAATGAGCTCCCTCGAGGTCAGCAGCACAGAAGGAAGGAATCGTCTCTGAATATGTCTCCAACCAGTAGCCCAACATCCGGGACGGAGGGTAGGAGTTGCCTATACCTCGAAGAGGTTACGGAGGACTGCCTGTCCGAAAGCACTGTCCCTGCGGGACTCCCTCTCCAGGCAGTAATGGGCTGCAAAAGTCTGGCTTGAAGACCAAGTAGCAGCCCGGCAGATGTCTGCCAATGGAACAGAGCGGAGGTAAGCTACCGACGTAGCCTTCGCCCGAACACGATGAGCTGTGACTCTACCTTCCAGCACGAGGCCGGCAGCCTCGTAAGCCCAAGCGATACAGTCCGCAATTCAGATGGACAGAGTACGCTTGGAGACAGGGAGCCCCAACTTGTTGGGGTCATAAGACACGAAGAGCTGAACAGCCTTTCGGTGCTCCCGCGTACGGTCAAGGTAGAAGGTCAACGCCCTTCTACAGTCCAGGGTATGCAGGACCATTTCAGCTCGGCTGGAGTGTGGCCTGGGAAAGTAGGTCGGAAGTACCACCTCCTGGTTGATGTGAAAAGGGGAAACCACTTTGGGAAGAAATATAGGGTGAGTCCGTAGGACTACCCGGTTCTTGTAGAACCTAGTGTAAGGAGGATCAGAAACCAGGGCCTGCAGCTCACTAACGCATCTAGCCGAAGTGAGGGCTACCAAGAACAAGGTTTTCCACGAAAGAAAACGGAGCGGACAGGTAGCCATAGGCTCAAAAGGCGGACAGGTAATCCGCTGCAACACCACATTAAGATCCCAGTCCGGGGCTGGCGGGCGCAAAGGTGGCTTAAGGAGAAGGAGGCCTCTGAGAAACTGAGCCACCAGAGGGTGGCTGGAAAGAGGTCTACCATCCACTGGCAGGTGATGCGCAGAAAGAGCACTGAGGTGGACTTTTACCGAGTTGGACTTAAGTCCAAGGTTGGAGAGAGAGAGCAAGTACTGCAAGACCACTGATGCTGAACAGGAGAAAGGATCTTGAGACTGCTGAGTACACCAGACGGAGAACCGACGCCACTTGAGAGCGTAGGCCTTCCGGGTGGAGGGCCTCCTGGAGGCCAAAACGACCTCCTCCACATCTGGAGGTAGCTGCAGAGGAGCAAGGACTACCCTTTCAGCAGCCAGGCCATCAGATGAAGGGACCGGAGATTGGGGTGTAGGAGAGTCCCCTGATCCTGCGACAGGAGGTCGGGCTGAAATCCCAGTGGAAGAGGAGTGTCTACCGCTAGCTGCATCAGAAGCGGGAACCAAGGTTGTCTCGGCCACCGGGGAGCCACTAGGATCATCGATGCTTTGTCTCTGAGAACCTTGAAGAGCGTCCGAGACACCAGTGGCATGGGAGGAAAGGCATACAAGAGGCCGGTGGACCATGGAATTAGAAAAGCATCCACCGCTACCCGGAGAGGATGTGGCTGACGAGAGCAGAATCTGGGCAGCTGCCGGTTCAGAGGACTGGCAAACAGATCCATGGTGGGGAGGCCCCACTTGAGAAAGATCCGCTGAACCACCAGCGGGTCCAACCTCCACTCGTGTGGCTGGAGGATCCTGCTGAGCTTGTCGGCCAGGTAATTTTCTTGACCTGGGAGGTAGACAGCCTTGAGGATGATGCCGTGGTGGACAGCCCAAGAGCATAGCTTTTGTGCCTCCTGACAGAGAAGGAAGGAGCCTGTTCCGCCTTGTTTGTTCACGTAGAACATTGCAACCTGATTGTCCGTCTGTATCATCACCGACTGGTGAGAAACCAGGTGAGAGAATGCTTTGAGCGCTAGGCGGATGGCTCTGAGCTCCAGGAAGTTTATCTGTTGAGCAGACTCCCAAGGAGTCCAGAGGCCTTGAGTACAGGTCTCCTGGCAATGTGCACCCCAACCTAGGAGAGAAGCATCGGTCGTCAGGACGTGAGAATGCGTAGGGGGCTGAAAAGTCACTCCTAGTACTAGGTTTGGCAGATGAAGCCACCATTGTAGAGACGAGACCAGCTGGTCGGAGATCTGCACAGAGTCCGCTAGGCTCCCCGTGGCCTGATGCCATTGATTTGCGAAGGCACCACTGAGCAGGACGCATGTTCAGTCGGGCATTGGGTGTCACATGGACCGTGGAAGCCATATGGCCGAGCAGTCGCAGAAAATGCCTGGCTGGGACCAGCGCATTGCTGTGAAAGTGGCCGGCGAGATCCATGAGCCGCCTGGCCCTGTCCAGAGGGAGGAAGGCCCGCGCCTGAAGTGTGTCCAACCGGGCGCCGATGAACTCGAGATTTTGAGAGAGGAGCAAAGTGGACTTTGCGAAGTTTATGACAAAACCCAAGTGTTGGAGCAGAGCCACA
Source organism: Ichthyophis bannanicus (assembly GCA_033557465.1). NCBI lineage: Eukaryota > Metazoa > Chordata > Amphibia > Gymnophiona > Ichthyophiidae > Ichthyophis > Ichthyophis bannanicus. The sequence continues at coordinate 159,130,959 of CM066040.1, forward strand.
GTGCGCTGAGTGGCTTGAGTGGCCTCTTGGGAAGACTGGGCTCTGATGAGCCAGTCGTCCAGGTATGGGAACACAAACAGACCTTGAAGTCTCAGATAAGCCGCCACCACAGCGAGGCATTTGGTGAACACCCTGGGTGCGGAGGATAGGCCAAAGGGCAGCACCCTGTACTGGTAATGATTTCCTCCCACAACAAATCTGAGATATTGTCTGTGGTCCGGATGAATGAGGATATGAGTATATGCATCTTTCAGATCCAAGGAGCATAGCCAGTCTCCCTGCTGGAGGTAGGGCAGCAGAATTCCAAGGGTAAGCATCTTGAACTTTTCCTTTGCAAGGAACTTGTTGAGGTTTCGCAAGTCCAGGATGGGCCTGAGGCCTCCTGTTCTTTTTGGAATCAGGAAGTACCTGGAGTAAAACCCTTGGCCCTTCAGGTGGTGGGGCACCGGTTCCACGGCTTGTTCCTGAACAAGACTTGCTAACTCCTGAAGTAGTAAGTCCCTGTGCAAAGGTAGTCTGGGAGGCTCCCCTGGAAAGTAGGAGGGAGGTTCCTGGTGAAAGTGAAGAAGATAACCCTTTTGAACTATGTGAAGTACCCAGGTATCTGTGGTGATGGTGGACCACCTTTGGGCAAAGTGGACCAGCCAGCCTCCTGTGCTGAGAGAAACCAGCTGAGGGGGAGAGGCTATGCTGAGGAAGTCAAAAACCCCCACCCTGCTGAGCAGGGGCCGGTGGTGCAGGCTTGGGGGCTTGCTGCCTACGGGACCCATTACCCAGTCCCTTGGCCTGCTTTCCCTGTGGGGGAGCTGCTGAGGCCGGGTATTGAGGGTAGTATTTATAGGCAGCACCTTTCCTCGGGTAAAAGGGCTTTTCCCCGAGGCCTTCTTCTTTTGAGAAGGGGCAGAGGTCTTCCTCGAGAGACGAGTCCTGGTGAGAGTCTCCGTCTCGATTTGTGCAGCCTTCTCATCCATGGGCTTGCCAAAGAGGTTATCACCTCGGCAGGGGACATCGACCAACTTGTCCTGTACCCAGGGCTCGAGGTCGGACGTCTGAAGCCAAGCCTGGCCGCGTCCACTGATGCCGGCCGCAGCTACTCGAGCCGACGCCTCAAAACCATCGTAGGCTGCTCGAGAGATAAACTTGGAGCACTCTCGAATACCAGTAGACAAGGTTTGGAACCTTTGCAAAGGTTCGTCGGAGAGACCAGCAGAGAACCCGGCTATTTCCTTAGCCAGGTCTCGGAGATACATGCCCATGTAGAGCTGGTATGTCTGGACTCGACAAGCAAGCATAGAGCCCTGGAAGCACTTCCTACCGAGGGCATCCAGGCTTCGGGCTTCCCTACCAGGGGGCACCGAGGAGTGCATTTTTTGACTCTTAAGTCTATGCATGGCCGATTCCACCACCATGGAATGGTGCGGTAGTTGTGCCTTCTGGAAGCCTGGGCTCTTGCGGACTCGATAAATGGAATCGACCCGCTTGCTTAACACCGGCAACGACGCCGGGCTCTCCCACATGCGGAAGAGAAGTCGTTCCAGCATCGGAGGAACCGGTACAATAAAGGCCTCCTTCGGGGGAGAGTCATATTGGAGGGCATCGAGTTCTTCGACTCGAGGCTCCTCCTCGGGATCCACAGGGAAGGCCAAGGCCTTGGCCATATCCCTCACGAAGTCCGAGAACCGGGTATCCTCCGGGGGGGACCGTCTCCGAGGTTCAGACTCGGGGGAGTCCGAAGGGACACACCGAGTCCGAAAGGAACCAGGTGACTCTTCGTCCTCAGATTCCCAGGCCGACTCCTCGGAGGAGGAGTCGAGCGGCTCCGGTCGGGCGGGCACCGATGCTATCCGCTAAGACGCCGAGGGGGTCGGCGTCGACGACCTCGGTCCCGAACGGGAGGCCGAAGGAGACCTCGACCGAGGATCGACTCGAGCCCTCATGGACTCGAGGATCGTCTCGGTCTCCGGGGTCGATTTGGAGGTCGACATCCCGGCGGTCAGGGCAGAAGCACCGGCGAGGCCTGCGATTAATACCCGCTGCTGGTCCAAGAAGGCAGTCAGACTGCTCTCCAAGGCCGTCAACCTGAGTCCGAGCTCAGGAGACCCAGCAGCCCCCGACTCGGGCCCCGACGGCGTCGGGCCCGACGTCGGCTCCTTCGGAGGCGAGTCAACGAGGACAACAGTACTCACGTGAGCGGGCAAGTCCACCTCGAGTCGAGGATGTTTTGACGGCCTCTCTCCGTCTCCGAGGACCCGGGACGGGAATCGGGGCTATGCGACCTGGCCCTCGAGGAACCAGGAGCGTCCACCGATCCCGCCCTCGCGGGTTTCTTCTTCCGATGATGTTCCCGGGTAGGAGACCCCCTCTCAGAGGAACTTCGACGATGCTCAGGACCAGAGTCCCGAGACGTCGAAGCCTCTGACGAGGTCCGAGCCCGGCTGGAGTCAGAGAAGATACGCTCCCGCTGGTGCTGCCGACTCCTCAATGCTTTTGAGGACATTTTGCCGCATGGCACACAGATCAGGGAGTCATGATCTGGGCCGAGGCAGCGGAGGCAGAAGTCATGAGTGTCTGTAAGAGACATGAGTTTCTTACAGAGATCACACTTTTTAAAGCCGCTGGCAGCCATCGGGGGAAAAAGGGCCCCTGCGAGGTCGAATGACTGGGCTGCCAGGGAAAAAGGAAAAAGGCGCGAAATCTGTCACGAAGGACAAAAAACCAAAAAATAAGGAACGGACTCGCAACCGACGTCGCGAGTCCGGGCGGGAAAAGAACCGGCGTCGAACCGAAGAAAAAAGAGAAAAATAGAGAAAAAAATCAACTTTTCTGCGGGGATTCACAGGCAACGTCTGTAGGGCTCCGCGGAAAAAAGAAGACTGAGCAAGATGGCACCCTTGGGCGGGAAGAGGACCGCGCATGCGCGCTGCAATTCCCAAAGGCTTTGAAAGCTGGGGAAAATTGCTCCGCGAGGGCTCCGTCGGCACCGACGTCACCCATATGTGAGGACTGACTTCCTGCTTGGTCCTGGAGAACCTTGCATTGTGTAACCATGGTTTGGGTTTTTCTTCCCTAGGTGCATAACTTTGCACCAGTCCACATTAAATTTCATCTGCCATTTTGATGCTCAGTCTTCCAATTTATCAAGATCCTCTTGCAATTTTCCACAATCCTCATGGGTTTTAACAACTTTAAATAGTTTTGTGTCATCTGCAAATTTGATAATCTCACACGTTATTCCACTTTCCAGGTCATTTATGAATATGTCAAAAAGCAGCGGACCCAGCACAGATCCCTGGGGTACACCACTATTCACCTTTCTCCATTGGGAAAATTGGCCATTTAGCCCAACCCCGCTGCTTTCTATCTTTTAACCAGTTCTCGATCCACAGTAGTACACTGCCTCCTATCCCATCACTCTTTAGTTTTGCCAATAGTCTCTGATGAGGGACCTTGTCAAAGGCTTTCTGAAAGTCCAGATACACTATATCAACCGACTCACCTTTGTTCACCTGTTTATTCACACTTTCAAAAAAACATAACAAATTAGTAAGACTAGATCTTCCTTGTCTAAAGCCATGTTGGATGTCTCCAATTAGGCCATGACTATCTATATGCTGAGTAATTTTATTCTTCATGATGGTTTCTACCATTTTTCCCAGTACTGAAGTGAGGCTCACCGGTCTGTAGTTTCCCGGATCACCTCTGGAACCCTTTTTAAAAATTGGTGTTACATTGGCGATCCTCCAATCTTCAGATATTAGAGATGATTTTAATGATAGTTCACAGATTACTAATAGCAGGTCTGCAATCTGATATTTCAGTTCTTTCAACTCCCTTGGATGTATACCATCTGGCCCAGATGATTTGCTACTCTTCAGTTTATCTAATAGTTGTAATACATCTTCCCGATGTATCGATATTTCCTTCAATTCTTCCACACCTTTAAATACCACTTCAGTCATGGGTAACATCCCTACATCTTCCTCAGTAAAGACCGAAGCAAAGAATTCATTCAGTCTCTCCGCTATCGCCTTGTCGCCTCTTAGTGCCCCTTTAACTCCTCTATCATCTAATGGACCAACTGACTCTCTCACAGGTTTTTTGCTACGAATGTACTTGAAAAAAATCTTTATTTCGCGTTTTTGCTTCCGCAGCAAGCTTCTTCTCAAATTCTCCCTTTGCCTGCTTTATCAATGCCTTGCATTTGACTTGCCAGTGCTTGTGCTGTGTCCAGGTTTCGTCGTTTGGCTCTTTTTAACATTTCCTGAAAGATGCTTCTTTGGCAACAACAGCCTCTTTGACCTCACCTTTAAACCATGCTGGCAGTTTTTTGGACTTCCTTCCACTTTTCTTAAAGCATGGAATACAGCTGGTCTGGGCTTCCAAGATAGTATTTTTCAACAACACCCAAGCTTGATGTAAGTCTTTAACCTTTGCAACTGCTCCTTTTAGTTTTTTCTTAACTATTTTCCTCATTTTATCATAGTCTCCCTTTTGAAAGTTAAAAGGTAGTACTGTGGATTTCCTTATTATCCCTCCTCCACTAATTAAATCAATGGTGATAATGCTATGATCACTATTGCCAAGTGGCCCCAACACCCTTATCTCTTGCACTAGATCTGGTGTTCCACTAAGGACTAGGTCTAATATGGCTTCCTCTCTGGTCGGTTCATGAACCAGCTGCTCCAAGAAGCAGTCATTTATGCCTCCTAGGAACTTTATCTCCCTAGCATGTCCTGCCGTGACACTGACCCAGATGATACCGGGGTAATTGAAATCACCCATTATTATTACTGTGCTGTAACGTTTGTTAGCTTCCTTGATTTCTTTGAGCATTTCATCATCCATTTGTTCATTCTGGGCAGGCGGTCGATAATACACCCCCACTGCCATAGCCTTCCCCTTTTTACATGGAATTTCAATCCATAGAGATTCTACAGCAAATTTTGTTTCCTGCAAAACTTTAATCCTTTCTGACTCAATGCCCTCTCTAACATAGAGCGCAACCCCTCCACCAATTTGATCAGCTCTATCATTACGATATAGTTTGTACCCAGGTATCACAGTGTCCCACTGGTTGTCCTCCTTCCACCATGTCTCTGATATTCCAATCATATCTAACCTCTCATTTAGTGCTATATATTCTAACGCTCCCATCTTATTTTTTAGACTTCTAGCATTTGCATACAAGCAGTTTAGAGACTGTATTTTATTCATATTAATTTGGCTATTGGTAGACATGGGTAATTTGGGATCTTTAAGCTCTGTCTGCTCCATACTCAAGGGCATTTGGGCTACTTTACTCTTTTTTGGAACCTCTCTGCTTTTGGTAGTATCCTTCAAAGATACATTCTTCCAAACCATCTGCTCTTGGGCGACTGTCAGCTTTCCCTAGTTTAAAAGCTGCTCTATCTCCTTTTTAAAGGTTAATGGCAGCAGCCTGGTTCCATCCCAGTTAAAGTGAAGCCCATCCCTTCGGAAGAGCCCCTCCTTGCCCCAGAATGTTCCATAGTTCCTAACAAATCCAAAACCCTCATCTCTGCACCATTGTCTCATCCACGCATTGAGACTCCGGAGCTCTGCCTGCCTTTTGGGTCCTGCACGTGGAACGGGAAGCATTTCGGAGAATGCTACCCTGGAAATAACACTTATTAAAAGAGGGCTGCTACACAGTACCCTGTCCTGTGCTGCTGAGGTAAGCTATATTCTTATTTGATTTAAATTATAGCTCTTTGCTGCTGCTAGGCTCTAATTTGTTATGAAATTTAAACTACAAGCTCTCTGCTGGGTTCCAAATTTAACCAGAAAGCTCTCTTCTGTGTTTTAAATTTAAACTAAAAGCACTTTGCTGATACTAGGCCCTGAGTGACTATTAAATTAAAACTACAAGCTCTCTGCTGGGTATGAAATATAACCAGAAAGTTCTCTTCTATGTTTTAAATTTAAACTTAAACTGCTGCTACTAGGCCCTGACTGATTTAACAAAAAATAGTGGGTTCACAGATTAATTAGTTTTAATAGAAATAATTCCTTTCAGAAAATTCCCAGAAGTATATACTCACAATTGCAGATCTCTCTCCAGAAGTAACAGTCCCCTTTTCTAGTCCTTCGAGGATCACAGAGCTCTGGTTGAGCTATTTATGCCTGTGCTGCTGAGGTAAGCTGTGACCAACTTCCTGGATGATTAACAGTCCTTGCTTGGATAGAAGGAGTCTTTCAAAATTGCCTTTTGACCTGCCACCTGGTGTTAACACCTATTGAAAAGGTTTCACAGGTCTCTTGCCCCCTAGGTAGAAGGCCTCTTTGTAAAGGTCTCTAGAAGACTTTATTTGCTGCTCAAAGAGTACTGACCCTGTTTTGCCTTTTGTGCTAATCTATATTCTTATTTGATTTAAATTATAGTTCTTTGCTGCTGCTAGGCTCTAACTTATTATGAAATAAGAGACCTGTCTCTTCTTGTGGCTCTAAAACACTCCATAGCATTCTGTCCTTATCAACTGTCCCCAAACCCTCCCCATACCATCCAGGTCCTTCAAACCTTCTTCACTCCCTATATTTCTGCATTTGGTCTCACAGCCATACTCATACTCCCCACCCAATCCCCTTGTCCCCACTGTTGTCCTAATCGTTGGTCAATTTCTTAGTCCCCATTATCACTCTTTCCCTCCCCCATCAACTCCAAGTCCGCATTCACAATCCAACCCAAACCCCTCGTTCCCACTTAATCTCCAAATACCCAACCTATCTTAGAATCTTTTCTTCTGCTTCCTCACCAGTCTGAGTTCCCATGTCCCCAGTACCAGCCTTCCTGATTCCTATTCCACTTCCCCAGCACCTACCTATTTACTTCCTTCTCCAATAATTTATTAACCTTGTCTTCCTACCTCAGGATGTGTTCTTATACCTCTCCCTCTAAACTTTTTCCTGGTTGACTTTGCTTCTTCCCCACTCCCCACAATATTTGTCCTCCTCTCCCTTCTCACTCCCCTAGCATCTCTCTCTTTTTCCCACCCCGACCCTAGCATATCTTCCCTCCTCCTCTTCAAATTCATGCTAAGGGCTTACCCTCTTTGAGAATACATTTGGATCCTAATCCCTTATTCTCCTTGTGTCTACTTCCCTATTTGAATCACCTTGTTTCTCCTTTGCTTTTGCTTCTGCTTCCACGGCTGTGCTATACTCAAGCTGCAGTGCCAGCAGCATGAGTATAGCACAGCCACGGGAGCAAAAGCAAAAGCTTCCGTGGCTGTGCTGAGTATTAATACAGACGTGGAAGCAAAAGTAAATGCTTCCGTAGCTGTATTAATGCTTAACACAGCTATGGCTGGGGAGACAGAAGGCAGGATGGAATCGAGCCAGTGAGACAGTCATCCTGTGCTCCTATTGTGGTGTGCCCTGTGAGAGCCAATGTTGTGCTGCACTGAGAGCACTTTTTAAACCCGCTGGATGGTTTTTGGGACATGTCATCTGGAAAAATAGCCACAGCAAAATCAAACTCAATTTTGAAAGATTAGAAAAAGTAAATAAGAAAAACATGGCCAAAGTGCCTCAGAACTAAATGGAGAAATTTCACTTACCATTAATTTCCTTTCTTGGAATACTGCTAGACCAGTCCAGACAAGCGGGTTATGTCCCCCTGCTAGCAGATGTTAGAGACAGAGTAGTTATTCACCTGTAAAAGGTGTTCTCCAGGAGCAGCAGGAATCAGTTCTCACATATGGGTGTCATCGACACCGATGAAGCACCAGCGGAGCATTTCCCCAGCTTTCTATGAAAGCCTTTGGGAATGCAGGCACGCATGCGCGGTTCCCTTCCCGCCTAAAGGTGCCATCTTACCTCAGTCAAGTGACATAGCTAAGAACAGCACACAAAAAATGTAAAAACAAACTATGTATAACTGCAACTCCCAGGGGAGGAGGGAAGGTTGTGAGGACTGATTCCTGCTGCTCCTGGAGAACACCTGTTACAGGTGAGTAACTACTCTTTCTCCAGGACCAAGCAGGAGGTCAGTCCTCACATATGGGTGACTCCCTAGCTCTGGGCTACCGAGGAACCCAGGCTGAACAAGAGAACTCCCTCTACTCCCAGCAGCAAAGAAAGGCTTTTCACTGACACAACCTCCACCGGTAGCCCAACAGAGGGCAGGAGGTCCCTAAACCTCAAAGAGATTCCGGAGTACTGCTTGGCCAAAAGCACTGTCCCTACGGGACTCCCTCTCCAGACAGTAATGGGCCGCAAAAGTCTGGCTTGAAGACCAAGTTGCAGCCCTGCAGATGTCTACCAAGGGCACAGAGCGGAGATGAGCCACTGAGGCAGCCATTGCCCTGACACGATGGGCCGTGACCCGACCCTGCAAAGGAAGGTCAGCCGCCTTGTATGCCCAGGTGATACAGTCAGCCACCCAGATGGACAAGGTACGCTTGGACACAGGCAACCCCAACTTATTGAGGTCAAAAGATACGAAGAGCTGAGTAGCCCTTCTATGCCCCTGTGTACGGTCAAGGTAGAAGGATAAGGCCCTCCTACAATCCAGGGTATGCAGAACTGCTTCAGCCTGGCTTGCATGAGGCCTAGGGAAGAATGTTGGAAGAACCACCTCTTGGTTAAGGTGGAAGGAGGAGAAAACTTTTGGGAGGAACTTTGGATGAGTCCTAAGGACTACCCTGTTCCTATAGAAGCGAGTGTAAGGCCTATCACAGACCAGGGCCTCAAGCTCACTCACTCGCCTAGCCGAGGTAAGGGCTATCAAGAAGAGTGTCTTCCAGGAAAGGAAGCATAGAGGGCAAGTAGCCATCGGCTCAAAGGGCGGGCAAGTCAGCTGCTGCAAGACCACATTCAACTCCCACTCAGGAGCAGGAGAACGGATTGGAGGCTTGAGCAAAAGCAAGCCCCTGAGAAAGCGGGACACCAAGGGGTGAACCGACAGAGAATGTCCTTCCACCAGTGAGTGATGAGCTGCTAGAGCTGAGAGGTGGACCCGAACAGAATTGGACTTAATCCCTGATTGGACAAGTGCAGTAAGTACTGAAGCATCACTGGTACAGTACAGGAGAAAGGATCCTCTGTACGTAGCTGACACCAGACAGAAAACCTTTTCCATTTGAGAGCATAGGTTTTCCTAGTGGACTGTTTCCTAAAGGCCAGGACAACCTCCTCAACTTCTTGAGGTAGGCCCCAGGGAGCCAAAACTACCCTTGCAGCCTCCAGGCCATCAAATTGAGAGCTTTGAGATTGGGGTGCAGAAGGGAACCCTGCTCCTGAGAGAGAAGGTCGGGTTGCAACCCCAGAGGCAGTGGGGGATCCACCGCCAGCTGAAGCAGAAGTGGAAACCAAGGCTGTCTCTGCCACCTGGGAGCCACCAGCAGGACCGAGGCCTTGTCCTGAAGAATCTTGTTCGGGCCACCAAGGGCGTGGGAGGAAACGCATACAGGAGGCCCTGAGACCAGGGAATCAGAAAAGCATCCGCTGCTATCCGCTGAGGATGCAGTTGCCTGGAGCAGAACTTTGGCAGTTGTTTGTTCAGTGGACTGGCAAAGAGATCTATCAAAGGGTGACCCCATTTCAGGAAGATCTTCTGAACTATCAAGGGATGCAGCTGCCACTCGTGGGGCTGCAATATTCTGCTTAACCTGTCGGCCAGGTAGTTTTCCTGGCCTGGAAGGTACACAGTCTTGAGGAGCATGTTGTGCTTGAGGGCAAAAGAACAAAGGTCCTGAGCTTCCTGACAAAGGAGTCGGGACCCAGTCCCGCCCTGTTTGTTCACATAAAACATGGCGACTTGGTTGTCTGTCTGAACCAGGACAGATTGATGAGCCAGGGTAGGAGAGAAAGCTTTGAGTGCTAATCGAATAGCCCTGAGTTATAGGAGATTGATCTGCTGTGCAGACTCCCAAGGAGACCACAGGCCCTGGGTGCACTTGTTCAGACAATGAGCCCCCCAGCCCTGCAAGGAGGCGTCTGTGGTCAGTACCACTGTGTACCCAGGAAGAGTAGTGGATCCATGGAATAGTCTCCCAGTGGAGGTGGTAGAGATGAGGACAGTAACTGAATTCAAAAAAGCATGGGACCAACACAGAGGATCTCTAAAGGTAAAAAGTGGACTGTTGTAGTTGTTGATATGGAAGGACAGACTTGATAGGCCATGTGGTCTTTTTCTGTCATCATGTTTCTATGTAATTTGAAAGGGTACCCCTTTTAGTAGATTGGGTGGGTGCAGCCACCAGTTGAGGGAGTCCAGAAATGGTCTGGACACCCTTATTCTGTCTCTGAGGCTGCCTGAGGCCTGTGACCACTGACTCCGAAGGCACCATTGTGCAGGCCGCATATGGAGCCTGGCATTGGGGGTTACATGAACTGTCGAAGCCATGTGGCCAAGCAGCCTCAGGCAGAGTCTGGCGGAGACCACTGACCCGCTGAGAAACTGATTTGCCAAGTCCATCAGTCTTTGGGCCCTGTTTGCTGGCAAGAATGCCTTTGCCAGGACAGAGTCCAGCCTGGCCCCTATGAACTCCAAGTTCTGGGATGGGAGCAAAGTGGACTTTGCAAAGTTTATTACAAATCCCAAGCTTTGAAGAAGAGCAATAGTTCTGAGAGTGGCCTGTCGGGCCTCCTGGCACGTCTGACCCCTGATGAGCCAGTCGTCCAGACAGGGGAAGACAAAGATGCCTTGATTTCTCAGGTAGGACGCAACCACTGCCAGGCAATTGGTAAAGACCCTGGGAGCAGAGGTTAGGCCAAAAGGCAGTACTCTGTACTGATAATGGTTTCCTCCCACAAGGAACCTGAGGTACTTTCTGTGGTCTGGATGAATGAGGATGTGAGTGTACGCATCCTTTAGATCTAAGGAGCATAGCCAATCTCCCTGCTGGAGGTAGGGCAGAAGTGTTCCAAGAGTAAGCATCTTGAACTTTTCCTTCTCCAGAAACTTGTTGAGGTTCCTGAGGTCCAGAAAAGGTCGAAGGCCACCAGTTCTTTTGGGTACTAGGAAATACCTGGAGTAGAACCCTTGACCTTGCAAGTAGGGAGGCACAGGCTCCACCGCCCTGTCCACCAACAGACCTTGGAGCTCTTGGAGGAGATGATCTGTGTGCAGGGGAGGCCTTGGAGGCTCCCCTGGAAAGTATGGAGGAGGCAGTTGGTGAAAATGTAGCGCATAGCCCCTGTGAACTATGTTCAACCCCCAACTGTCCCCAGTGATGTGGGGCCACTGGTGGGCAAAGAGGGCGAGGCGACCTCCTGTGCAGGGTTGGGAGAGTAGGGACTGAGAGGCTATGCTCAAGGAGTCAAAAACCCCCACCCTGCTGAGTGGGAGCAGGGGCTGGAGGCTTGGGGGTCCACTGCCTACGGGGCCCATTACCCTGCCCCTTGGCTTGCTGACCCTCTGGGGCAGCTTGGGCAGCCTGATACTGAGGGTACTGTTTGTAGGCAGTGCCCTTCCTCGGGTAAAAGGGCTTCTTACCCGAGGCCTTCTTCTTATGAGAAGGGGCAGAGGTCTTTCTAGACAGCCTTGTCCGTGTAAGGTGCTCAGTCTCGAGCTGTGCGGCCTTCTCGGCCATGGGCTTTCCAAAAAGGTTCTCACCTCGGCAAGGGACATCGACCATGGCTCGAGGTCTAATGACTGCAGCCATGCCTGGCGTCGAGCCGCGATGCCGGCTGCCACAACACAGGCCGAAGCCTCGAAGCCATCGTAGGCGGCGCGGGACATGAACTTCCAGCAGTCCCGAATCCCCGAGGACAAGGACTTGAATCTCTGCAAGGGCTCCCCGGAGAGACCAGCGGAGAAACCGGCCAGCTCCTTGGCCAGGTCTCGCAAGTACATGTCCATGTACAGCTGGTAAGACTGGATACAGCAAGTAAGCATCGAGCCCTGGAAGCACTTTCTACCAACACCATCGAGGTTCCGGGCCTCCCTGCCGGGTGGCACCGCAGAGTGCATCTTCTGACTTTTCAGGTGATGCATGGCCGATTCCACCACCATGGAATGGTGTGGTGGCTGCGCCTTTTGAAAGCCAGGGCTCTTCCGGAGTTGATAAATCGAATCGACCCGCTTGCTTAGAACCGGCGCCGAGGCCGGTGCCTCCCACATACGGAAGAGGAGCCATTCCAACATCGGAGGAAACGGGACAGTAAAGACCTCCTTCGGAGGAGAGTCGTACTGCAGGGCCTCGAGCTCTTCCTCGGGGTCCGCTGGGATAGCCAACGCGGTGGCCATATCCCGGACAAACTCCGAGAACTGGGTATCCTCCGGAGATCTACTCCGGGGGTCAGACTGCGGTGAGTCTGGCGGGACGCACCGAGTCTTGAATGTGTTGGGGGACTCCTCATCCTCCGTCTCCCAGGTGGACTCGTCCGACGAAGAGTCAGGATCCGACCCCGCGGGGCCCTGGAGCACCCGCCCTGACGCCGGAAGCACTGGCGTCGATGCCCTCTGTCCCGAACGGGAGGTCGAGGGAGACCGCGACCGAGGTCGACCTCGAGCCATCATGGACTCGAGTATCGGCTCGGTCTCCAGGGTCAACTTCGATGTCGATGTCCCGGTGATCGGGCAGATGCGCCAGACAGGCTGGCCATCAGTGCCCGCTGCTGCTCCATGAAGGCAGACAGTCTGCTCTCCAAGGCTGTCATCCTGAGACTCAGCTCGGGAGATGCAGCAGTCACCGACTTGGGCCCCGGCGGCGGCTCTCTGGGAGTAGAGTCCTCGAGGACCACAGGGCTTACGTGTCCAGCAGACTCCGGCTCCACGCGAGGAACTTTGGCAGGCTTCTCCTGTTCCACGGGCCCGGGGCGACAGTTGGGGGTCTTAGACCTGGCCCTCGAGGAGCCAGGGACCTCCGACGCCATCATGAGCCGCTTCTTCCTCTTGCGTTCCCGGTCAGGGAACCCCCTGTCCGAGGAGCTCCGACGGCGCTCGGGATCCGAATCCCGAGATGTCGAGGCCTCAGACGAGGTCCGGGCCCGGCCGGAGACTGAGTCCGAGAAAAGCCTTTCTTTCTGCTGCTGGCGACTTCGCAGTGCCTTGGAAGACATCTTCCCACATGGTCCACACGACTTAGGGTCGTGATCAGGACCTAGGCACCGAAGGCAGCAGTCGTGTGTGTCGGTGAGAGACATCAACTTCTTACACCGATCACACTTTTTGAAACCGCTGGAAGCCATCGGGGAAAAAAGAGTCCCCGTGAGGTCAAAGGACGGTCTTCCAGGGAAAAAGCACAAAAGGGCGCGAACGCCAGCCACGAAGGGCAAAAACCGAAAAAGAAGAATTGGGCTCGATACCGGTGTACCGAACCCGGCGGGAGGGGAACCGGGAAGAAAAAAATAGCGAAAATCGCCAAAAAAGTCAAACTTTTATCCGGGATGACAGGACACACGTCCGGTGGGCTTCTCGGAAAAAGAGAGACTGAGGTAAGATGGCACCTTTAGGCGGGAAGGGAACCACGCATGCGTGCCTGCATTCCCAAAGGCTTTCATAGAAAGCTGGGGAAATGCTCTGCTGGGGCTTCATCGGCGTCGATGACACCCATATGTGAGGACTGACTTCCTGCTTGGTCCTGGAGAAAGAGAAAAAAACACTCCAGAGCTATTAAATGGCTACCAAAAATACCGTTTTTAAGGTGAAATCCTTGATGGAGGCTTGGTTTAAGGGCTCAAATTGACTCTTTACAAGCTCCCCTAAGACCAAATTGAGGTCCCACGGCAGAACCGAAATTCGACGCGCCGGACGCATTCTGGTAACTGCTTTATTTATTTATTTTATTTATTTTATTTATTTATTTACTTATTTCTTCTATACCGCCCCTTCCAGTGATCAAGGGCGGTTTACATGGAACAATTTAACAAATTATGTATACTACTGTATACTTTACATTGAACAGAGAACTTTTTAACTTTTTACATGGAATAGATATACATTACATTGAAACAGAGAAACTTTCTAACTTTTTACAAATAATGACAGATGTAAAAATCTGTCCAAACTATTTACATAGGTTATTTACAAATGATTCTATACAGGGGTTTTCAGAATAATCGTGCATCATGTGTATGTGGTGGAATTTATTTAAGGCTTTAAGAAAATGCACCACATTGACGTGAGCTCCTAGAGACATGCCTTGGACTTTACCTCTATAACACGCTGGGGCCGCTAACTGAACTCTCAAGGAACTGGCGGCCAGTCGTTTCTCGAAACCGTCTTGCAGAAAACTCAATATCAAAGGCACTGATGCCGTAGCGGTGCAGACCTAATGCCTCGAGCACCAGTCTTCAAAAATCCACCAGACACGCACATAAGCCAACGATGTCGAGCGTTTCCGCGCCTGAAGCAAAGTTGCCACGACCGACCTGGAGTAACTTTTCTTTTTCAGCCTCGCCCTCTCAATGGCCAAGCTGTAAGCGAGAATCAATCCAACCGAGGCATCTGAAGCGGACCCTGCAACAGTAGCTCCTGCGACATCGGATGCCGCCATGGAACCCTGTCTAGTAACCTTACCAGGTCGGCGTATCACGGTCACCTGGGCCAGTCCGGCGCTATTAACACCACATGCCCCTGATGCGCTTCGATACGCTGAACCACGCAACCAATGAGTGCCCACGGAGGGAAGACACAGAGGAGACCCGTCGAAGGCCAAGGCTGTATCAAGGCATCGATCCCTTCCGACATGGGTTCCCGCCTCCTGCTGAAAAACCGACTCGCTTTCGCCGACTGGAAGGTTGCCATTAAATCTATGACCGGAGTTCCCCACTGGAGAACTAACTGCGCGAATACGTCCAGATGCAATTCCCATTCTCCTGCATCCACTTGGACTCTGCTAAGAAAATCCGCCGCCATGTTGTCTTTTCCTGCAATGTGTGCTGCCAATATTGCTTGTAACCGAGACTCTATCCAGGAGATCAGACCTTCTGACTCCTCCTCCATGGCCACACTTCCGGTACCGCCCTGCCGATTTATGTAGGCCACCGTCGCGGCATTGTCTGACAGTACTCAGACCGCTCGCACCATCACCGTGGCTTCGAAGCTTTGCAGAGCCAGAAACACCGCTCTCAGCTCCAGGCAGTTGATCGACCAGCCGCTCTCTTCGGCCGACCACAGGCCTTGCGCAGTCTTCTCCGCAATGTGTCCCCTCGGCCTGCGAGACTTGCATCCGTTAGTAGTGGAATCCACTGTGGCTGTTCCAAAAGCATTCCCGCCCACAGGGATGCGGGCAGCATCCACCACCGAAGAGCCTGCCTGACCTGCAGAGGGCAAGGGAGACGTTTGATCAACGAGTCGGACTGGTTGGACCAGCGGTGAAGCAAGGCCCGCTGCAAAGGCCTCATATGGAATCTGGCCCAAGGGACTACCTCCAAGGTCGCCACCGTTGTCCCAAGAACCCGAAGGTAACTCCACGCTGTGGGCACTGAAACCTTCCTGAAGGTTCGCACGAGCTCTTGAAGTGCTTGGGTTCTCCTCTCCGTCAGAAACACCGACCCTTTCCGAGTATCGAACTGTACCCCCAAATACTCGAGGACCTGAGACGGAGTCAAGTGACTCTTGACTGGATTGACCACCCAGCCTAGACTGGAGAAATGTTACCACCTTTTTCATGGCCCGCTCGCTCTTGGCTTTGGATTTTGCTTGAATCAACCAATTGTTGAGGTATGGATGAACCAAGACCTCTTCCTTCCATAGGGTCGCCGCCACCACTACCATGATCTTGGTGAAAACGCGCGGAGCCGTCACCAGCCCGAAGGGCAATGCCTGAAACTGGTAGTGCCCCAAAGGGAGCGCGAACCGTAGAAACCTTTGAAGAGAGGTCCTGATCGGGACATGGAGATACGCCTCAGTGAGATTGAGAGACATCAGATATTCTCCCCGACAAACTGTCACAATGACGGACCGCAGCATTTCCATTCGAAAATGGAGCACTCGGAGGCAACGATTTACCTCTTTGAGATCCAGAATTGGACGAAGGGACCCATCCTTCTTTGGCACCACGAAATAAACAGAGTAGCGCCCCACGCTGTACTCCTTTACCGGCACTGGTGAGACGGTCCAAAGTTTGATGTACCGCCAGGGCCTTTTGCGGACCTCTGCAGGGTGAGCTCACGAAAGAGTCCAGCACAAGCTTTGCAAGATCCAGTGCATAACCGTCGCGGATGATCTCCAGTACCCACTGATCGGACATTATGTGGGCCCAGGCAGAAAGGAAACCCCGAAGTCGACCTCCGATCGGTTGACTTCCTGCCGGGACTCGCCTCCATTCATTGCGGCTTACGAGCGGCCCCTGCAGCCGCCGCTGCAAAACCCCTACTTGCACCACAAAAACCTTGGAACCCCTGGGCTCGAGAAGCAAACCTTCCTCTTTGGAACCCCGCGAAACGGGGAGAGCGAAACCTTCGAAAACCTCTAAACTGACCCCAAAAGGCTGTCGATGATTTTCCTTGCTTGGGCTTGTCCTGCGGAAGCCTACCACCCTTGGACTCCCCTAAATCCTTAACCAGCTTGTCAAGGTCTTCTCCAAACAACAGTTTCCCCTTAAACGGGAGCTTACCGAGCCTCGACTTAGAGGAACCGTCAGCTGCCCAATTTCTTAGCCAAAGGGATTGCCGCGCAGCCACCAATGAAGCCATACTATTTGATAAAGCTCTAATCAGGTCGTAGTGCACATCCGCCAAATACGCGGACCCTGATTCTAAGCGCTCCAGCTCTCTTACACCGTCCTGCTCCATGGAAGCCGACTGCTGTAAGTGCTGAGCCCAGTGGAGGCAGGCCCTTGCCACCAACGTCCCACAGATGGAGGCCTGCAAGGAAATCGCATCCGCTTCAAAGGATTGTTTTAACAATACATCCACCTTCCTATCCTGCGCATCCTTTAAGGCTGCGCTACCTTCCACTGGAATGGTGGTCTTTTTTGTGAACGCCAAGACCGCCGAATCAATTCTCGGACAGCGGAACCTCTCCTTGTCTTTATCCATCAGGGGATTATAGCCTGTTCATAATCCTTATCCCTTTGAGTCCTGCTTCGGGATGATCCCACTCATCTTGAATCATTCGATCCACCACCTTGTGGACAGGGAATACCACCTACGTTTGACGCACTGCCTGAATAATGGGATCTGCCCCATCCTCTTCCTCGACCGGCTGTTCCGTAGCCAGCTTGAGCGTCTGCAAGGACTCGTAATAAGGGCCGTCAACTCATCCCTCCGAAACACTTGGATGATCCGCGCCTGATCCTCAGGCTCAGGGATCTCCCCCTCTTCCAACTCATCAACATCTACATCCATGTCTAACTCTGCCTCCTCCCCTTCCTCCCACCCCAACTCGGAGGGCGAGTGATCCGGTGGACGAGGCCTCTTGGAGGGTTTAAGTGCTAGGATTTCGCAATCCGCCAACCCTGACCACGAAACAGTCAAGGGGACAGGCAAGGGCCCCGGCAACTTACCTTGCCGTCTGAGACAGAATGCTTGATGCATGAGCAAGACGAAGTCTGGAAAAAAATCCTTTAGCTGTATATCGGAGCTGAGACCCGAACACGCACCAGGGTCCCCTGATGCAGCCTCCGGGCCGGACGTGGACCAGAACCGCGATCCACACTTCTCCCTCTGCCCCCGCTGCAGACTCCTGGGGAACGGATACAAAGGAGCACTCCATCTGTTGTTCCACACTGGCCGAGACAGCTGCACAGCCCAGACAGATGCCGGTATCCGCGACCGTGCCTCTATGGGTGCCACAAACAATACACTGAGGACGTGCTGACATGAGTTGGTTGTCCGTCAGACTGTTCCTCTAACCGTCCACTAAAAAGATGAGCTCTTATGGTTTGCTTTACTCTCCCTTTTCTTTTTTTTTTTACACGTGAGACTTAACAAAGGTACTCTGGACTTCCGGTGACGTCGGACACCCGATGGCCGCCTGAAAACTGAGCTCCGTCCCGGACGCGGGAATTATGCCCTAAAATAGCTGTGTAAAGCCCCAATTACAGCCCCCAAACTATTACCCCGGTGGAGTTTACGCAGCAGCCCGATGGCTGGTAAGAAGGCGAGTGTTGATCTGAAAGCCTACTCATTCAAAGCTTCGGCGGGGCCGAGGACATCTGCGGCCAAGATGGCGTCGGGACGTGGTGAGTCCGCTGGAGCGGGAGATGCTGGTGCGAGCGGCGACGGGCCGAGTGAAATCCAGGCACTCTGCGCAGACTTGCAGGGGTGGTTTGAGTCCACCAGGCAGGATTTCGATGGCTTAAAAAAGGACGTTCACTCATGGCTTCATGAAGTGAAAAATGACTTAGCGGGGCTGGGAAACCGGCTAGAGGACATGGAGACCCAATTTGAAGAGCACGTGGGCCAGTGTGCTTTAACTGAGCAGCGTGTGGACTCGCTAAGCAGTTTGCAGGACGACTTGTGGCAAAAGATCGAGGATTTAGAAAATAGGTCCCGCCGAGCCAACTTGCGGCTTAGAGGCCTCCCGGAGCAAGAGGACTCCGTGAACTATCTGCAGCTAGCTGAGGAGTTCTGTGGGGCTGTACTGCGGAGGGCTGAAGTGGCGACCGAAGGTGTTTGCCTACGGGTGGAAAGAGCGCATCGGGCGCTGGGGCCTCGACGTGACAATAAGCCCCGGGACATTATTCTTTGTTTACATGAATATCGTACCAAGGAGTTGGTTATGGCGGCAGCACGAAAGCTGGGGCGGATACAGTGGCACGAGGTAGAGGTGGAAGTCTTTGCTGATATCTCCAGTATTACTATGCGTAAACGCAGGGATTATCAGGCGGTGACAAAGAAGTTGCGCGAAGAGAACGTTCGTTACCGCTGGCTGTTCCCAGTGGGCCTGCAATATGCTATCAATGGCAAGCCCTTTGTGGTGCACTCGGTGGCGGCGGCCATTCAGAGTATGCAGCAGGTGGGATGGTCGGATCTACCGGCGGCCCCGAGGAGTGAGGATAGCAGCTCTGTGCGGAGTGGGCCTCAGAAGTCTAATACTATGCAATGGAGCCGTACAACTGGGGGTGACAAGCGCCTGAGACGTCAAAGACTCGCCAAGGACAGTGCCCAAGGGGCGACTTGAACTGTTGAGGTGGTTGTGTAAACATGTGGTGGGCTTTTTGTATGTGAGTACTATGGGCTGTGTGTGTTGCTATGTATTTGTATTAGAATGTGGTATTCTGTGGGAGCGTGAGCTGGGAGGCAGGAGTGGATTTATTTGTGGAGGGGGAATGTATATGGGGCGCAATGTTTGCTTTTCACTGAGTGGGGCAGGTGGGAATTTTCTGCTGTGAGGGGGGGGTGTCCGGGTCTGCGGTCAGTGGACGCAGATCTCCTTACTGGATATGTGGGTTTGGAGAAGAGGGGGGGGGGAGGGTGGTGAAGGGGGGAAGGGGGATGGGGGGAGGGGGGGAAGGGGGTTGGGGAGGGGTAAAGGGGTGTTTGTAGTCGAGGTCCCTGATGTGTGGAGAATACAGTCTTGACCATGGCTTTATTTAATTTTGTGACGCTGAATGCCCGGGGCCTGAACTCTTTTCGGAAGCGTCAACTCTTTTTGTGCAAGAAACACACCTTCGGGTGAAGGACAAGAGATGTATGGGTCATAGGCATTTTTCCCAGCAGTTCTTTGCTTCCAATAAGGTGGAGAAAAAGAAGGGTGGAGTGGGGATTCTTCTTTCTAATAGAGTCGCCGGTCAGGTGACTGAGTGTATCCGGGATGGGACTGGAAGGTATGTGATCATTAAACTAAAAATGGGTCTGGATCTCTTTACTTTGGTGAGTGTATATGCTCCAAACACCATGCAGGGGGAGTTTTTTGTAAACTTACAGAAGGTGCTACAGGGGAAGGTAGAAGGGAAGCTTATTATGGGGGGCGATTTTAATGTAGCGCCTGACCCGGTGGTGGACACGTCCAGAGGGGCTGTGTCCACCCCCAGGTTTCACCGTCTTAAGCTGAAGCACTTAATGGGCCGGTTGGATCTGGTGGATGTTTGGCGGGAGGTGAATTATGGGCAGAGGGATTACTCTTACTATTCCCCGGTCTATGAGACATATTCTCGAATTGACTTATTTCTTTCCGATAAGACCATGCTGGGGGGGGGTGAAGGAATGTGTGATCAGGGAGCGAACCTGGTCCGACCATGCCCCATTGACATGTAAAGTTCAGCTGGGTCAGCAGGGTCCATGTCGGGCGTGGTGGAAATTGAACGAGTCGCTGTTGGATGACCCTGAGGTAGTGTAGCAGGTTCGCGACACGATTGCTGACTATTTATCTCTGAACCAGGTGGGGGAGGTTTCCCCGGGGACCATATGGGACTGTTTGAAAGCCGTGGTCCGGGGGAAATTGATCTCGGTAGGGTCTCATAAAAAGAAGGCACGGCTAAGCCATCAGAGGAGTGTCCTCGCTTCCATAAGGGAGGTTGAGAACAAGTTGAAAGCGCATCCGTCCAGTGTGGACTTAAGGGGTACGTTGCATGGTTTACAGAAAGAACTTAGTGAGCTGAATTTACATGAGATTCAATATAAGTTGAATTTGCTGCGGCAGCGCAATTTCGAGTTTGGTAATAAGGCGGGGAGACTGCTGGCGCGTAAGGTGAGGAAGTGGGCCGCGCGTAATGCTATAATTAAGGTTAAGGATGAGCAGGGCAGATTGTTGTGGCTAAGCCAGGAAATTGAGGATAGATTTGTTCAGTTTTACCAAACGCTGTATACTCCTGAGCAACAGGTGGGGGAGGAGGTGTTGTCGGAATATCTTGATAGTGTTCAGTTACCACACCTTACTGAGCAGGAGCAGGATGAGCTCTCTAGGAGAATTAGTGAACAGGAAGTGTTCACAGTAATTAAGGGCCTGAAGCCCCATAAAGCCCCTGGGATGGATGGATTCTCCAATTTGTTCTATAAAGTGTTCGTGGGTCACTTGGTAGAGCCTCTGACAGTGATGTATAACTCCTTCGGAGAGGGTGAAACCTTGCCGGCGTCTTTGAGGCTTGCAGGGATTAGTATTTTACATAAGGAGGGGAAGGATCCCACCGAGTGCGGCTCTTATAGACCCATTTCTCTACTGGGCACTGACTTTAAGATTTTTACCAGGGTGCTGGCAAACCGATTGATGCCCAGTTTAGGGCAGCTGATTCACCCCAACCAATCGGGGTTTGTCCCAGGCCGATATACCTCGGATAATATCCGTCGCGCGTTGAATCTAATTTGGCGCTCCCGCTCAGGAACCTCCTTGGCGCTCCTGGCGGTTGATGCTGAAAAAGCATTTGATCGGGTGAGCTGGCCCTTTTTGTTCAAGACTTTGGAAAAAGTCGGGATGCAGGGTGCGTTTTTGACTTGGGTGCGGTGTCTTTATGACCACCCGTTGGCGTGCCTCAAACTTAATGGTGTGGTCACTAGGGCGTTTGAGTTACAACGGGGGACGCGGCAGGGTTGTCCTCTGTCGCCGTTGCTTTTTATATTGGCAATGGAATCCATGGCGCAGCGCATTAGGGATCGGAGGGGGTTACCGGGGATTCAGGTGGGGAAGGTGCATCACAAAATTTCCCTTTTTGCCGACGATGTGCTTTTTTTCATAACGGACCCTGAGCATTCCCTGGCGACAATCCAAGAGGAATTATTGAGCTATGGGGAGGTATCGGGGTTTCGGATGAACGCTACCAAGTCGGAACTGCTTAACATTTCCCTTTCGTGCGGGGAGGTGGAGCGGGTGAAACAGCTCTTTCCCTTTAAGTGGGCGAGAAGCAGTATCCGATATCTCGGGGTAGCTATCACTGCCCAGATGGGGCAGCTTTTTACGGCTAACTATAAGACTGCTTGTACCACTATGTTTAGGGAGCTGGAGCGCTGGGAAAGTTTTGAGGTGTCTTGGTTGGGACGGATTGCACTGCTTAAGATGATAGTCCTGCCCCGTCTTTTGTATCTGTTTATGAACCTGCCAATAGACGTGCCCCGGCCTTTTTTACAGAAGCTGCAGGCTAGGTGTTGGAAGTTTGTCTGGAAAGGGAAATGGCCGAGGGTAGCTCGGAGTGTTCTTTGTGCGAGTAAGCAGCTGGGGGGTATGGGGGTGCCATTGCTATCTCGGTATTATGAGGCAGCGCGAGTGCGGGAGGCGTTCGAATGGTTATTTCGTGCAAAAGCTGAATGGGTGGTATTAGAGGGCGCTGATCTAAAGAGGCCGGTTACTCTGGCGGCCTTGTTATGGTGTAAGAGCGCGGGGGGTGGGGAGCGGTGGGAGAACCCATTCTTGCGCCAAACGTTACGATATTGGTGGGGCTGGCGTCTAAAATGGTACGGAGGGCAGGGCTACTCCAAATTTATCCCTTTGGTGGGTAACTCTGATTTCCCTCCAGGGGCTCAGGATTCTGCCTTTGTCCGGTGGGCAGAACAGGGGTTGCAATATGTTGGCCAATTTCAAGAAGGCGGAGCATGGGTGGACTTTGAAGATTTAATGAGGGAATTTCAGCTCCCCTCTACAGATAAGTACCGCTAACTGCAAGTGATCCATTTTTGTCAGTCCTTGGGGAAGGGCGGGAGGGGCGAGAGGGGGGAAGCTGTCGATGAGCTTCTTGCTCGGGGGCAGGTTAAAGGGCTGATTTCCACTCTGTATAAGTTGATGGAGACAACTAGGTGTGATGTCTGGGTCCACCGGCAGGCTTGGGGCCGGGATCTGAACCGGTGCTGGGATGAGACTCAGTGGCAAGCTGTTTGTAAAAGGTTGTTTAGGGGAGTGGTGGCCAGCAATATTTTAGAACATAATTACAATATGCTGTACCGCTGGTATCTGACCCCGCAGCGCTTACAAAAGTGGGTGGGTGGCCCGGCCCTTTGTTGGAGGGGGTGTGGGGGAGTGGGTTCTTTCTTGCATATTTGGTGGGGGTGCCCCGTTATTCAGGGACTTTGGACTGCGGTGGAAAAATGGCTGTGTACAATTGTGGGGCAGGAAGTCTCCTTGGGTCCCTGCCTGGCACTTCTTAATGTGGGGAATGACTCCCTTCTGGGTGACGTCTTGGGGTGGTGCGGTATTGTCTGTACTGCGACTCAGCAGTGCATTGCCCGGCAATGGAGGAAAGCTGATCCGCCCTCCTCGACGAGTGTGCACACCCAGGTTGCCCAGCTCTACCTGATGTACCGCCTTACGGCATTGAGGTTAAAGAGACCAATGCGATTCCCCCTTTTGTGGGATCAATATCAGGAGTGGTGGAAGGGGCATACGGGTTGAGGGTCCCCGGGAATCAGTTGTTGACCACTGTGGCATTTGAGAGTGGGCACTTACCCTTGTGCTTGGGTTTTCTTTCTTTTTGGCTGTGGGCTGGATATTGTGTTTTTGTGGGAGCTGTTCCTCGACTCTATTGAGACTGTACGGGCTGTGGGGGGGGGGGGATGGGTTATGGTGTTAATTATGGTGTTAATTGCTGACTGTTGTTGAAGTTTGACTTTCCATGTGATTTTTTGTAATTTTTCCAGTTTATAAACAATAAAGGAAAAAACAAAAAAAAACAAAGGTACTCTGTTTGCTCCAGACTTGTAAACTGTTTGAGTCAAGCCTCCTCAAGCTAATCCCAATGAGACTGTTGCTCACAGAAAATAAATTCAAGGAACATAAAAGAAATAAAATAAAATAAAATAATAGAACACCTAAGAAACCCCAAAATTAAGCACTCTCCAGTTTTTAAAATTCATGCCGGTCAGGGAAACAGCTCTGCACTGCAGGCTGCCGCCGCCGCGCTGACACTGAGAAAACCGCGTGTTCAAAATGGCTGCGTTTTCCTCACAGCAATTTTGGCGCGCTCCGAGGGATAGCCCTCCGGCTGAAGACAACACTCACAGCACCTCCTCTGGACCGCCAGCCGCCACCAATGGCTGTGAACGGGACTCCAAAGACCCTTACAGCCGCACCACCACTCCGAGAGAACCGGAGCGACGTCCACCGCCAGGGCTGAAATTAAAGCCTCAGTGTTACTCAGGCGCCGCCCCCGAAGCCGCAGACTGCTGTTCAACAGGAGCCGAGCTGTCTTTGCGCCGTCTTAGGAGCTCTGCCCCGTGCCTTCAAGGGGAAGAGATCCGGGAGGAAAAGTAGAAATTTTTCTGGCTTGGCAGGGAAAGGAGCCCCTGCCCCTGATTACCTCCCTTTCTACTTTGTTTTTTTTTAAAGAAATATAACCCCTTAACCAAATCGAAATGAAAGGAACCAATTTGAAATTAAATAGGAATGTAAAGAAATTTAAAGAAATGTAAAGAAATCGAACCCTAACTAGCCTGCTCCTTATTAGTTTCTCTAGTGAGCCCAGCACCTAGGCTCACTACGTCCTCCTGCTACGTGGAGACTGGACACATTGGGGCTGATGGGGGATTCCAGCAGGCTACATCCAGTGATGTCAAGAGTTTGATTTGTCCAGTCTCCAAGCTGCAGGAGGAGGTGCACTACCCAGAGATGGAGGACTAAACTGGAGGAACGATAAGGAAATGATCTATAGCAAAAAGACAAGGAAACATGGCAAAAAGACAAGGAAACTTACAAACAAATGAAAACTAAGGAAAATTAGAAGGGATATAAGCAGTAACAGTGGCAGCAATAGTAAACTGAAAAAGCACTACAACTCAAAAGAGTACTGATGAAACTGGTGAAGAGTGCAAATGCCAAGAAAAATGTCCTTGTGACTCTGTGCCAAATGAAGACACAGAATAACAGATACAGTGGTGGCAAGCAGAAACAAATGCACATGTGAAGTGGATTTTGCATCATAATCTTCTAGAAGAAACTGGAAGAAGTTTTCCACATGGGGCTCCACGAGCACTTATTCTGTTTTTACCATGGAGAAAAAAATAATTTTCTTCTTGATAAACATATTACAATTTACTTGTTTGTTTTCTTTGTCTCTTCATTTATTTATTCAACAATTCTTTTATACCGCCGAATCTACTAGTCACAAAAAACAATTGCCAAATCGTTGATCTGTATAATTAAATCCAACAAAACAATCAGATCACAAACAAGGACAAACATAAACATAAACCAACATCTACAAAACAAGTATTTAATATTAAATGTAGGAACATCAGTCAGGTCAGGGGACAAGAAACCCCTTCGAATGAACGGACTTCTCCCTTTAATCTTTTTTATTACTCATGCAACAGTCTTGATAATATGAAAAACAAAGCAGACCCAAAAAGCCACAGTGCTAAGAACCGAAATTCTTAATAACTTGATAAATCAAGATTAGACTTAGCTGGCAGTTGGGTCCTGCAGTTTTTCCAAGAAGAGATGATCCCGATGGAAAAATCTCCACTTATACAGCAGTTCTCCGTTGAGAAAACTTTCTTCTAAACATTCCTCTAAACAGAATTCGTTGAGAAAACATTCTTCAAAACTCCATAACCCAGCGCTGTGTTTCGGATCCTTCGACCCTGCTTCAGATGGTATTAAAATAAT
This sequence comes from Ichthyophis bannanicus, assembly GCA_033557465.1. Taxonomy (NCBI): domain Eukaryota; kingdom Metazoa; phylum Chordata; class Amphibia; order Gymnophiona; family Ichthyophiidae; genus Ichthyophis; species Ichthyophis bannanicus. The sequence continues at coordinate 159,156,337 of CM066040.1, forward strand.
CTTCTTTTATCATGGGGGTTCTCCCAGCTTGTTTTTACCAAAAATAACCGTTGCTTGTTCAAAGAACGTCCTTCCTGAAAATGGCGTCTTGATTTATCAAGTTACTTGTTTTGTAGATGTTGGTTTATGTTTGTCCTTGTTTGTGATCTGATTGTTTTGTTGAATCTACTAGTCACGGCAATTTACATGGAATGAAAATTTGAACTTTACATGGAACATTTTGAGGTAAAGAGTAGTTGCTCACCTGTAACAGGTGTTCTCCAGGAGCAGCAGGAATCAGTCCTCACTTATGCGCGGTCCCCTTCCCGCCTAAAGGTGCCATCTTGCTCAGTCAAATGACATAGCTAAGAAACAGCACCCAAAAATGTAAAAATAAACTATGTACAACTGCAACTCCCAGGGGAGGAGGGAGGGTTGTGAGCAATGCTCCCTCTAATTTTCTGTAGGCTGTGTGCGCATAAAATATCAGCTGTGTGCAGCTTTTGAAGGAAGGTTACATTTTTGTGCGCCACATAACAACACTCAGAGTTATATACTTTAAAATTTGACTACACGTCAGAATACAGTATGTACACCACATTGATTTTAATCAAATTAAATGAAAATAGATGATTACTAAATGAAGCGGGAAATTTCTAGTAATTACAATCATAACTTTTAAATTTTAAGACGTCTGTGGTGTTTTCTATCAGAATCAGAGCCGTAATTTTTGTGCGCTTTGTTGTAAAGTATGTGCGCTCGCTCGGCGAGGTGTGTGCGCACGCACACGCGCACAGCTTAGAGGGAACAGTGGTTGTGAGGACTGATTCCTGCTGCTCCTGGAGAACACCTGTTACAGGTGAGTAACTACTCTTTCTCCAGGACCAAGCAGGAAGTCAGTCCCTCACTTATGGGTGACATCGGCGCCGATGTCACCCATAAGTGAGGGCTGACTTCCTGCTTGGTCCTGGAGAAAGTAACTGTACAACTCAAACTCTAGAACAACTGAGGAAATAAAACTATACAATGTTAACTCTATGACATTTGTAACAATGTAACTGTACAGGATGAACAATGCAAAGGAAAGCAATAGGGTATAGGGCTATAGAATGTTCTGTGAAATGGGATGGTCATATGGTTGTGGAGTGAGTGAAGCGCATGGTTCAAAGGGCCAGATTCGATTGTGATGTGAGTTAGGTTAAGATAAAGCGTAGTTACTCACCTGTAACAGGTGATCTCCGGGAAGAGCAGGAATTTAGTCTTCACATATGGTATCATCGGTACCGACGGAGCCTGCGCGGGAACGCTCCCCAGTGTCCAATAGGAATGCTTTTGGGAGCATTCCTCAGCACATGCGCTGCCTTCCCACCTTTCCAACTGTCCCTCTTCAGTTAAGTTTGTAGCTGAGTGAAAGGATAGAGGGAGAGAGAAAAGAGACAGAGAGACAACTCCTAGGGGAGGTGGGTGGGTTGTGAAGACTAAATTCCTGCTGTTCCCAGAGATCACCTTTTACAGGTGAGTAACTACGCTATCTCCAGGAACAAGCAGGAATGTAGTCTTCACATATGGGGACTCCCTAGCTGAAGATGCCAGGGAGATAGCCCCAGGAACCTGCCACCTATAGTAAGGTGGGCCATGCTTCCTCCCATGGATCTCTGGCATCCCACCAGGGTTGGTGGGTAGGAGTTGAATTAGGTCTGAAAGACATTTTGAAGAACAGCTTGGCCAAAGAAGGCATCCCGACGGGAGGCTTTATCTAGGCAGTAGTGGGCTGTAAAGGTGTGTACCGAAGCCCAGGTGGCTGCTCGACAAATGTCATCAATAGACACAGAGTGAAGATTAGCCATAGAGGCTGCCATGGCTCTCACATTATGAGCTGTGACATGGCCTTGAAGAGGAAGACTCTTACTCTCATAAGCAAAGGATATGCATTGTGCAATCCATTTGGATAGAGTTCATTTGGAGACTGGAAGTCCCAAATGACTAGAATCAAAAGCAATAAAAAGTTGAGAAGACTTTCTATGTTGCTGTGTTCTTTGCAGGTAAAAAGCCAAGGCTCTTTTACAATCTAAAGTATGAAGGTTCCTTTCTGCATTAGAGGCATGAGGCCTCAAAAAGAATACAGGAAGATAAATTGATTGATTTAAATGAAACGGCAAAACCACCTTTGGCATAAAGTGTGGATGAGTTCTGAGAACAACCTTATCATGGTGAAACCTAGTATAAGGAGGATCAGCCACTAAAGCTTGCAATTCACTAATGCGACGTGCAGAGGTGATTGCAATGAGGAAGATGACCTTCCAGGACAAAAGCTTTAGGGTTGTAGTGGCTAAAGGTTCAAAAGGCGGTTTCATAAGCTGCCCGAGAACTAGGTTTAAATCCCATGCCACCGGTGGTGGCTCGATGGGAGGCTTTGTTAATAGAGGACCTCTCATATGAGTGGATGAGAGGAAATTGGTTGCCCATTTAGAGGCTTATAGGAAGCTGCAATTGCACTAAGATGGACTCTTACTGAATTGGTCTTTAGACCAGAATTTGATAAATAAAGTAGGTACTCTAGTACCAATTCCAAAGGTATCACAAGGGGGTTTAAGCACTTTTGAGAACACCATATAGTAAAACGTTTCCACTTAAAGGCGTAAGAGCGTCTTGTGGAAGGTTTTCAAGAAGCCTGAAGGATATCTTTTACCTGTTGGGAAAGGTTAAGATCCTGCAGGTCTAGGCTTTCAGCAACCGGGCCCTGAGATGCAGGGACTGGGGATTCGGGTGCCATAGCATCCCGTTCTCTTGGGAGAGACGATCTGGATCAGACCCTAACTCCAGAGGTGCGGCTTGAGAGAGATGTAGAAGCAGGGGATACCACGTTTGGCGTGGCCACCGTGGGGCTATGAGGATCATACGACCTCTGTCTCTCTGAAGCTTGAAGAGTGTCTTGGGGATGAGGGGAATGGGTGGGAAGGCATAGAGGAAGTCCTGACCCCAGTGAAGGAGGAAAGCGTCCCTTGTCTGGCAATTGTGAACCGGAATTCTGGAATAGAACAGGGGAAGTTTGGCATTCAGTGGACTTGCAAAGAAGTCTATGTCTGGGGTTCCCCAGATTTGAAATATCCTTGTCACCTGGTCTAGGTGGAGAGACAATTCGTGAGGCAGCAGTACTCGACTGAGTTTGTCTGCCCAAAGGTTTTGAATGCCTGGAAGATATACCACGAGAAGGTGAATGTGATGCTGTCTGGCGAGGGCTCATAGTCGTAAAGCTTTGTTGCATAATGACAGAGAGCCTGTTCTGCCCTGCTTGTTCACATAGAACATGGCTACTTGATTACCGTTTGGACTAGGACTGTCTTGTAGCTGAGCTGGGCATGGAATACTCAAAGAGCTAGATAGATTGCTCTGAGTTCTAGGAGGTTTATGTGAAGACAAGCCTCCTGTGGAGTCCAGGTACCCTGGTGGAGAGATGGTGCAGGTGTGCTCCCCATCCCACCTGTGATGCATCTGTCGTTAGGGTGGCCTGGAATGGGGGTTGTTGGATAGGAGACCCCACTGAAAGATTCTCCAGTGATTGCCACCATTGTAGGGACAAGATCAGTCGATGTTTGAAATCTTGTCCGACAGACATCCTGTGGCCTGTGTCCACTGTGTGGATAGTGTCCACTGGGCTGCTCGCATGTGGAGATGACCATAGGGAACTACATGAACTGTGGATGCCATATGTGCAAGTAATTGCAGCAGTTCTCAAACAGTTAGGGAGGACTTTCCCGCTGCTTGAGAAGCAAGTTGCATTATGCGAAGACAGCGGGGTTGTGGGAGAAAAGCCCTTGACTGTCTGGTATCTAAACGAGCTCCTATGAACTCCAGGGACTGAGACAGAGCAAGTTGGGATTTTGGGAGGTTTATGACCAAGTATTGAAGGATTCGCACTGTGCGAGACAGTGCAGATCTGGCTTCTGGAACCATGGGGGCTCGAATGAGCCAGTTGTCTAAGTAAGGGAAGGCGAATATCCCTAAGGTTCGCAGAAATGCAGCTACTACTGCCATGCATTTCGTGAATACTCTTGGTGCCGAAGCCAGACCAAAAGGAAGAACCCTGTATTGGAGGTGTTTTCCTTTGAAACGGAATCATAAGAATTTCCTGTGATCTGGATGGATCAGAATATGAGTATATGCATCCTTTAGATCTAAAGAGCAAAGCCAATCCTGACTTTGAAGGATGGCATAAGAGTTCCCAGAGAAATCATTTTGAACTTTTCTCGGAACAGATATTTGTTCAATTTTCTGAGGTCTGGAATTGGTCTGTGTCCTCCTGTTTTCTTTGGAATAAGAAAATAGGGGAAGTAGAACCCTGTGCCCTGTTGGGGAATGGGCACTTCCTCTATTGCTTCCTGAGCAAGGAGTGTTGAGACCTCTTGATCCAGTAGATTGTCTGGAGAAGTTTGGGACTTGAACTGTCTTACGATTGTAGGAGGGGGCATGCTGTGAAAATGAAGCTTGTACCCCTCCGCTACATTGGACAGAGTCAAAGTTTCTGCTGTTATTTGGTGCCATCTGTTGACAAAATGACACAACCTACCTGGAACGTTTAGGGGTTTTGGACCCTTCAGAGGCAGGAAAACTAAGCTCTCTAGGAAGGAGTCAAAGCCCTTGAGGGGGCTGAGCCTGTGGAGCTGGTTGAGCTCTCTGGCCTTTTGGCTTCTTTTGTTGTCTGGATTGTTGCTGTTGTCCCTTTTGGGCAACTTGCCCCTGACCTTGCCCTTGCTGGGTATAGGATGGATAAAACCTCCTCTTTTGATGAAAAAGGGGTTTTTATAGGGTTTCTTTTTGGCTGGAGTGGCTGTAGATTTTGACAATCTGTCTAAGGTGAGACTCTCAGTATCTATCTCATTAGCCTTTTCCTGCCAATTCTTGCCAAAGAGGTTTTCTTCTGTGCAAGGAATGTTACCCAATTTGTCCTGTACCCAAATCTCCAAGTCTGATGCCTGAAGCCAGGCAATCCGACATGCACCAATGGCAATAGCAGAGGTTCTACTGATGCATTCAAAGCAGTCAAAGGCTGCATGATTTACAAACTTGGAAACGGCTTGAGCATGCTTGACCAGAGTAAGGAAGTCTTGTCATTTTTCATCAGGGAGAAGGGGGTTCATAAGCTCCAAGTCTCCTGTGGCTTCTTTGAGGAACATTCTCATATATAAAATATATGAGCTGATCCTAGCTGAAAGCATGGAAGCCTGAAATGTTCGACGCCCAAAGGCGTCAAGAGTCCTGCATTCACGACCTGGAGGATTGGATGCATGTCTTTTTGCACTTTTCATCCTACGCATGGCTGATTCCACTAACATGGAATGATGTGGCAGCTGAGTCTTTTGAAAACCAGGACATGGTGGAACTCGATACATGGTATCGAGTCTCCTAGAATGAGGAGATGTGGTCAGAGGTGTTTCCCACATTCTGAGCATCAAATCATGAAGAATTTCATGAATGGGCAGGGTAGCTGCCTCTTTGGGAGCCTTAGGCTACTGGAGTATTTCCAATTCCTTTGCTCTAGGTTCCTTCTCAGGAGCTACCGTGATTGATAGGCCTCAGGCCACATCACAAATAAAATCCTGAAAAGACATGTCCTCTGGAGGAGACATTCTGCGTTGAGGAGAAGAGGAGTCTTCCGGAAGAAGTACTCTGGTACCGACCGAGATATCTGAGTCATCGGAATCGGAACACTCGAAGCATATCTGATCCCAATGTTCATGCAAAGCACAGTATCGGTATCGATCAAAGTCGGCACTGAGTTGGTCTGGTACCAATCTGTCGATGCCCGAACAAGTCAGCATGGGCAAAATTCCCACCGGGGCAGGTACCGTCGATGCTGGTACCGGTATCGGTACCGCTGCTGGTACCGGCACCGGTACTGGTGCCCGTTGAACCATCGGTAGCGGTGTCAACGATATTGCAGCTGCAAGGAAAGCTGCAAGACTGCATTCGATAGCGATGAATCTCTGGTCTATCAACGCTGGGTATCAGTACCGGTAGAAGCGGCCGGAACCCCTGAGCATGGCACCAATAGTTCTGCCGAGGTCGAGGCCTCGAGAACATCCTGGAGCCCTGTTAGTGCTTTGGAGGCCGTAGCCTCCCGCCGGGGCTGTTTTGCCAGTATAGTTTCCTCAAGAGCAATGCCAATGGCTTCTCGATGCTTGGAAGGAGATCTACCCTTTGAGGACCGGCTCTTATGTTTATTTACCTGAGATCCACGGGAGGAAGACGAGGCTCTGGAAGACGTTGATGCAATGGACATTGCATCTGAAGAAAAGAGGGTACCGAGCTTTGCAGCCCGGTTCTGTCTTCCTCTTTTGGTCATCCCCATACAAGAGGAACACTCCGATGGAGGTCATCCCCATACAAGAGGAACACTCTGTTGGAGAATGGTCAGGACCTAAACATTTGAGACACCAGTCATGGGTGTTGGTGATGGAGATAGTACCACCACACTTAGTACATTTTTTAAAACCACTAGCTGGTTTTTCCATTTTTCAGGAAAATGGGGTCTAATGCCCAAAATGGCGCCTAGCACCAAAAAGAGAAAGTTTCTGAAGAGAAACACTTCAGAAGTAAAAATTATTTTTTTTTTTTTAAAAGAAGAAGAAAAGAGAACCAGCGGTACCGGTAGACGTCAAGCGGAGGCAGGCGCGACCACTAGAAAAAGAAGTTTAAGAAAAAATTTCTGCGGTGACAGGGTATGTGATGTGTCGGCTCCGCGGAAAACGAAGAACTGAAGAGGGACAGTTGGAAAGGCAGGAAGGCAGCGCGCATGTGTTGAGGGATGCCCCCGAAAGCGTTCCTATTGGACGCTGGGGAGCGTTCCCGCGCAGGCTCCTTCGGTACTGACGATACAATATGTGAAGACCACATTCCTGCTTGTTCCTGGAGATTCAGGGTAAAAATACTTTATGTGAGGAGGACAATTAGGGTACATTATGGGCCCGATTCTGAAATGGGTCCTGCGGGGCTGCATGTCCCAGCGATTGAGCAAGCAGAAGCAAAGCAGCTGTGCGTTGTCCAGAGAGGCAAAAAGATCCATCACGGGCCTGCCCCAGAGCTGGAAGAGCCTCTTGGCCACCCTGGGATTCAAGCACCACTCGTGTGGCCGAAGGATTCTGCTCAGCCTGTCTGCTAGACAGTTGTTCTGGCCCAGGGGGTTAGATTGCTCGCAAGAACATGTTGTTGCGAGCTGCAAAGTAGAGGAGGGCACCGCCTCCTGGCAGAGGGAGTACAAACCCATGCCTCCCTGCTTGTTTATATAGAACATGTTGACTTGATTGTCCGTCTGGATAGCACAGTTACTTACCTGTAACAGGTGATCTCTGGGAACAGCAGGAATTAGTCCTCACATATGGGTACGTCGGTACCGACGGAGCCTGTGCGGGAAAGCTCCCCAGCTTCTTAGAATAGAAGCTTTTGGGACCTCCCACTGCACATGCGCACTGCCTTCCCGCCTTCCTGAACAGCTCTCCTCAGTTTCGAGTTTATAGCTGAGTCAACAGAGAGAGGACAGGAAGATAGATAGATAAAAGATACAACTCCTAGGGGAGGTGGGTGGGTTGTGAGGACTAATTCCTGCTGTTCCCAGAGATCACCTGTTACAGGTAAGTAACTGTGCTATCTCCAGGAACAAGCAGGAATAAGTCCTCACATATGGGGACTCCCTAGCTTAGATGCATGGGATCCCCTGTAAAGGTTCGCCATCTTCGTATGGATCTCAGGCATCCATTCTGGGAAGGTGGGCAGGAGTTGTTTAGGAATGGAACAGGTGCTTGAGGACAGCCTGGCCAAACAAGGCATCCCGGCGGGAGTCCTTGTCCAAACAGTAATGGGCTGTGAAGGTATGAACCGAGGCCCAGGTAGCGGCTCGACAGATCTGATCTATGGAAACAGAGTGCAGATGAGCCATAGAAGTTGCCATGGCCCTCACATTGTGAGCAGTGACATGGCCTTCCAGAGAAATGTTTTTGCTCTGGTAAGCAAAAGAAATACACTGAGCAATCCAATTGGAAAGTGTACGCTTGGAGACTGGAAGTCCCAAATGGGAAGGATCAAAGGCCACAAAAAGTTGAGAAGACTTTCGATGTGGCTGAGTCCTATTAAGGTAAAAAGCGAGAGCTCTTTTACAATCCAGAGTATGAAGGTTCCTCTCTGCATTGGATGCATGAGGAGCTGGAAAAAAGACAGGTAGATATACCTCTTGATTAAGATGAAAAGGCGAGACCACTTTAGGCATAAAGTGGGGATTCGTCCTAAGGACCACCTTATCATGATGAAATCTTGTGTAAGGTGGATTAGCTACTAAAGCCTGCAGTTCACTGATGCGGCGAGCCGAAGTGACTGCAATGAGGAAGATGACCTTCCAGGAAAGAAATTTCAAGGAGGTGGAAAACATTGGCTCAAAAGGTGGCTTCATAAGTTGACCGAGCACTAGATTCAAATCCCATGCGACCGGGGGTGGTCTGATGGGAGGTTTAGTGAGAGTCAGGCCTCTCATGAATCTTGCAACAAGAGGATGAGAGGAGATAGGTTGTCCATTTATATGTTTCAAGGATGCTGCAATAGCACTTAAATGGACTCTCACCGAATTCGTCTTGAGGCCTGCATTGGATAGATGCAGGAGATAATCAAGAAGAGAATTCAAAGGAAGTGCCAGAGGGTCAAGACCCTGCTGAGCACACCAAATGGAAAAACGTTTCCATTTGAAAGCATAGGAACGCCTGGTAGAGGGTTTCCTAGAGGCAGAAAGGATATCTTTCACTGGTTGGGAAAGATGAAAGTCTTGAAGGCTTAAGCCTTCAGTAACCAAGCACTGAGGTGAAGGGATTTGGGGTTTGGGTGCCACAAAGTCCCCTCCTCCTGAGACAGGAGGTCTGGCGCAGCTCCCAGATCCAAGTAGGATCCCTGGGAGAGCTGTAGAAGTAGAGGGAACCACACTTGGCGTGGCCAGCGTGGAGCTATGAGGATCATAGTTCCATGATCCCTCTGGAGTTTGAACAGAGTCTTGGGAATCAAAGGAATGGGTGGAAAGGCATATAGGAATGCCTGATTCCAATTCAGGAGAAAGGCGTCCGTGGCCTGAGCTCCCTGACACGGAGTTCTGGAACAGAACCGGGGAAGTTTGGCATTCCACGGACTTGCAAAGAGGTCTATGTCCGGGGTCCCCCATTCCTGAAAGATTCGGTTTATTTGGTCCAAATGTAGGGACCATTCGTGTGGCAGCAGAACTCGACTGAGCCTGTCTGCCCGAGAGTTTTGAACTCCTGGGAGATACACTGCTAGCAGGTGAATCTGATGCTCTCTGGCGAAGGCCCATAGTCTTAGAGCTTCGTTGCAAAGCGACAGAGAGCCCGTCCCTCCTTGTTTGTTTATGTAAAACATGGCCACCTGATTGTCCGTCTGAACTAGGACAGTGAGGTTGGCTAGGAGGGAGTGGAAGACCTTGAGGGCAAGGTAAATTGCTCGCAGTTCCAGAAGATTGATATGAAGGGTGGTCTCCTGTAGAGACCAAGTGCCCTGAGTGGAGAGAGTTTGCAGATGGGCTCCCCACCCTGTTTGGGAGGCATCTGTTGTGAGGGTTGCTTGGGGTAGCAATGGTTGAAATGGAGCCCCCAACAACAGATTCTTGGTGGAAGTCCACCAGTGGAGGGACCAAAACAGACGATCGGAGGTTTGTATTTGGTCTGAGAGCGCTCCTGACGCCTGAGTCCACTGAGTGGCCAGGGTCCATTGAGCTGCTCTCATATGAAGACGAGCATAGGGCACCACATGCACTGTGGAGGCCATATGACCCAGTAGGCGTAGCATTTCCCTGGCTGTCAAGTGAGTGCTGGACTGAGCTTGGGAGGCCAAACTCAGGAGGCGCTGGCCTCGAACCTGTGGAAGGTAGGCCCTTGCAGTGATGGTGTCCAACTGGGCCCCTATGAATTCTAGAGATTGAGTAGGGATGAGTTGAGACTTGGGAAGGTTTACTACCAGTCCCAGATACTGCAAAAGGCTCCTTGTGTGGTCCAGGGAAATCTGGGCCTGTGACTGAGTTGGAGCTCGGATGAGCCAGTCGTCCAGATATGGGAAGACAAAGATTCCCATGCCTCTTAGAAATGCGGCTACGACTGCCATGCATTTTGTGAATACTCTTGGAGCAGAGGCTAGACCGAAGGGGAGTACTCTGTATTGGAAATGTTTTCCCTGAAACAGAAAGCGAAGATACTTTCTGTGGGATGGATGGATGAGTATATGGGTATACGCATCCTGTAGGTCTAGAGAACAAAGCCAGTCCTGACCCTGAAGGTAAGGAAGGAGAATGCCGAGAGACAGCATTTTGAATTTCTCCTTGAAGAGAAATTTGTTCAATTCTCTCAGATCTAGGATTGGTCTGAATCCCCCTGTCTTCTTTGGAATGAGAAAATAAGGGGAGTAGAAACCGGACCCTTGTTGAGGAAGAGGAACCTCTTCTATGGCCCCTTGGGCAAGAAGAGAAGAAACCTCTTGACCCAATAGGGTTAGGAGAGATGGGGGAGAATTGAATGGTCTCACCATATGATGGGGAGGAAGGCTGGAGAAATGAAGTTTGTAACCCTCTCGAATGATAGAGAGGGTCCATTGTTCTGTTGTGATTTGTTCCCATCTGGGAGCAAAGTGAACTAACCTTCCGGGTATGGTGAGAGGTTCTGGTTGTGTTAGAACCAGAAGTGGCAAGTTCCCTAGGAGCAAGTCAAAACCCCTGAGGGGTTGGAGCCTGCTGAGCTACAGTAGCTGCTGCAGGCTTAGCTCGTGCTTGTTTGGATTGCTGACGCTTAGCAGTATAGCGAGGTTGAGAAGACTGCTGGCCAGGATTTGAAGCAACTCTGGCCTTCTTATAGTAAGGCCTTTTAAAAGACTTTTTCTTAGTAGGAATTGAAGTGGACTTTGAAAGTCTTTCCAAGGTGGCATTTTCAGCATCCATCTGGGTGGCTTTGATTTGCCACTCTTCCCCAAATAAGTTCTCACCTGTACAGGGCAGATTCCGTAAGCCATCTAGAACCCAAGGTTCCAGATCAGAGGCCTGGAGCCAAGCAAGACGTCGGGCTGCAATAGCAATGCCCGAAGCCCTACTGGCTCCTTCAAAGGAATCATATGCTGCCCTATTAGAGAACTTAGAAACCTCTAAGAGTTGTTTCACTAGGGAAAGGAATCCCTGCTTTTTATCCTCAGGGATAAAGGGGGCAAAATGCCGTACCTTTTTGGCAAGTTCCTCCAGGAACATGCCCATATAGAGACTGTAGGAATTAATCCTGGCTATAAGCATACTAGCCTGGAAAATTTTCCTACCAAAAGAGTCCAAAGTCTTACATTCCCGTCCTGGAGGGGTGGAAGAGTGCCTTTTGGTACTCCTAATCTTCTTCATTGCAGACTTCACCACAATAGAGTGGTGAGGCAATTGAGTCTTTTGGAAACCAGGAGAAGGAGGGACCCTATACATGGTGTCCAACCTACGGGAATAAGGAGACAAAGTCAAAGGATTTTCCCAGAAATCCATCAGTTGTTCTTGAAGGATTTCATGGATAGGCAGGGTAACTGCCTCCTTAGGGGCCTTTGAGTATCCCAAAATATCCAGTTTTTTGGATCTGGGTTCCTTTTCAGAGGATGTGGTAATAGAAAGGGCTGTAGCCATATCTAAAACAAAGTCCTGGAAGGACAAATCCTCTGGAGGGGACATTCTCCTTTTAGGAGAAGAGGGCTCCTCAGGTAAGTTGAGTGAAAACTCAGCAGAATCATCAGAGGAGTGAAAATCCTCAGAGGAATCGGTGCTTTCCTCTAACGCACGATACGCGTACCGATCGGTATCGATATCGGGCGTATCGGGTATGGAACCGGTATGGAGCGAAAGCCCATACGGTACCGACTTGCGTTTAGAGGTGGACGGCCTCGATACCGGCATGGCGGACGATACCGGTATCGGGCCCGGAACCGCTGAAAGCGGAACCGATGGCGTTGCAGCTTTAATGAAAGCCATGACGGCCTGCTGCATGGACTGTACAGTATCGCCCATGGACGCCATAGCTGCCTGGATGTCGGTACCGGAGTGACCCGGTACCCCAGAGCAGGCTAACAGGTGATCTGTCGAGGCCGTAGCATCGATATCAACCTGAGACCCCTGAATTGGCGTTTTTGGAAGTTGGACTTCCCGCCGGGGTTGTTTGGCTGGGGCAGGGTCCTCAAGTTCTAAGCTAAGAGCCTCTCGATGCTTTGAAGGAGATTTGCTCTTTGAGGACTTGCCCACAGAAGGTTTGGTTACCTGAGATCCATCCGGAGAAGAAGACCTGGATGACTGTGATGCTGTATTCTCTGAAGCAAACAGCACATGGAATTTGTTGGCCCGGTTCTGCAGCCCACGTTTAGACATGTGGGAGCAAGATGGGCAGTCCGGTATGGAATGGTCAGGCCCCAAACATTTCAGACACCAGTCATGGGTGTCTGTGACTGAAATAACAGCATTACATTTGGTACACTTCTTAAATCCAGGGGCTGGCTTCTCCATGAGGAGAAATTGAGTAGGCCGAGAGGCCTCTCTGAAGTGACCAAAAAGCTAAAAAATAAGAAAAAAGAATTATAATTTTTTAAAGAAAGAAAGAAAAGACCGGCGATACCGGTATCGGTATGGGGAAGGCAGGTACGCGGTCTAAAGAAACAAATAAAATAACAATTTCTTCAGCGGTGACAGGAACACGACCTGCTGGCTCCGCGGAAAAAGAGAAACTGAGGAGAGCTGTTCAGGAAGGCGGGAAGGCAGTGCGCATGTGCAGTGGGAGGTCCCAAAAGCTTCTATTCTAAGAAGCTGGGGAGCTTTCCCGCACAGGCTCCGTCGGTACCGACGTACCCATATGTGAGGACTTATTCCTGCTTGTTCCTGGAGATTAGTACGGACCTCTGTCGCAGGCAGTGGCGAACGATAATAGGGCTAGGAAGATTGTCCTGAGTGCCAGGAGATTGATCTATAGGAGTGACACCTCCTGGGACCAGCTGCCCAGAAGTGGTGGTCTCCACAATGCTCTCTCCACCCTAGGAGGGAGGGTTCTCAGAGGTACGGGTGTTTGGAAGGGCATTCCCGCCCGGAAGAGGTGGAAGTTTTGCTATCAGTTGAGGGATTTCACCAATTGGCGAATAACCCTGACCCTGTCCCATAGCTTGCCCATGGCTTGAGTCCACTGTGAGTGGAGGCACCACTGGGCTGTCTGTATGTGCAAATGGGCTGAGGGAGTTACGTGGACCGTTGAGGCCATATGGCCCAGCAGGAGGAGGAGGAGACGAGCTGGCACTGACCATCGACGTTGTACTTCTCCTGCCAGTTGTCTGAGGCATTCTGCCCTTTCTCTGGAGAGGACCACCTTGACCTGCAGTGTGTCGAGCTGAGCACCTATGAACTCTGGGTTTTGGGCTGGAGAGAGATGGGATTTGGGGTAGTTGATGATGATCCCCATGTGCTGCAGAAGGAGAGACGCACGCTTTGCCGCTTGACTGGCCTCTGAGGCTGTGCAGCCCCTGATTAGCCAGTCGTCTAGGTAGGGGAAGACGAAGGCCCCTTACAGACGCAGGTGGGCAATCACCACAGCCAGGCATTTGGTAAAGACCCTTGGCGTACCCTGTACTGGTAGTGCCCTCCTCCTACCACGAACCTTAGGTACTGCCTGTGGGAGGGAAGGATTAGGATGTGAGTGTAAAAACCTCTCCAAGACAATCTCAAAAAAAATATCCACAGTCCTCAAGACAGAACAAATGACTAACACAAGAAAGATACTTACCTTAATATACACAACACCCAAACGATTTACCCAAACTGACAACTATTTCACTAATGTAAATAACTTATGTTAATTAACTATGTTATGCTCAATGTTTCATAACCTGTATATAAGTTTTAAAAAGTGTTATTGTTAACGTTAAAATATGTTCCATGTAACAAAACGTGTATATAGTTAAAACATGTTCCATGTAAAATATACGGAAGTATGTTAACTCTTGTTCAATGTAAACCGCCTCTGATCTCTGGAAGGGGCGGTATAGAAGAAACTGTTAAATAAATAAATAAAAAATAAAATTTAGATCCGAGGAGCACAGCCAATCTCCCTAGTGGAGCTAAGGCAGCAGTGGTCCAAGGGACAGCATCTTGAACTTCTCCATCACTAGAAACTTGTTTAATTTCGGAGGTCTAGTATGGGCCTGAGGGCCGCAGTTCTTTTTGGGGCAAGGAAGTACCTGGAGTAGAAGCCCTTTCCCCATAGGTGTTTGGGTACAAGCTCTACTGCATTGTCCCTGATCAGACCTGTGAGTTCCGTAAGCAGATGAGCCTGGTAAAGGAGAGGTCGCACCGGCTCCTCTGGAAAGAACCTGGGTGGTATCTGCTGTAGGTAGAGGAGGTACCCTTCACTTAATACTTGCAGTTCCCACTGGTCCAAGGTGATGTTGGTCCATCTGTGGGCAAAGAGTGCCAGGCGCCACCCCTGTGGGCTGATGAAGGTCTCCTGTGGGTAGGGAGGTCCTGCTTGTCAAAAGCTCCCCCCAAATTGGGTGTGAGGTGGGGCCTGAGGCTTCAGTGATTTCGCCTTCAGAGCACCATGGCCTTGCCTCTTAGGGTGAGAATCTTGTTGCTGGCCCAAGAAGGGCTGGTAGTGGTGACTCTGTGGGAGGGACCCTTTTTCCTCGAGAACAGGGGCCTTTTCCCTGCTGGTTTCCTGCGGGAAAGGGATGAGGTTTTTTAGAGACTCTGGCAGGTCACCACATCAGCCTCAATCTCGGCCGCCTTGTCGGCCATGGGTTTGCGGAAAGAGTAGTTACTCACCTGTAACAGGTGTTCTCCAGGAGCAGCAGGAATCAGTCCTCACATATGGGTGACGTTGGCGCCGACGGAGCCCTCGTGCGGAGCATTTCTCCAGCTTTCACAGAAAGTCTTTGGGAATTGCAGCGTGCATGCGCGGTCCCCTTCCCGCCCAAGGGTGCCATCTTGCTCAGTCTGATGACATAGCTAAAAGACAGCAAAAAAATTAGCAAAAAACAAATGATATGACTGCAACTCCAAGGGGAGGAGGGAGGGTTGTGAGGACTGATTCCTGCTGCTCCTGGAGAACACCTGTTACAGGTGAGTAACTACTCTTTCTCCAGGACCAAGCAGGAAGTCAGTCCTCACATATGGGACTCCCCAGCTTAAGGCTACCGGAGACCCCAAGCGGAAAAATGAGCTCCCTCTAGCTCGTCAGCACAGAAGGAAGGAATCTTCTCTGAGAACGCCCCGCCCGGTAGCCGAACACCAGGGCCGGAGGGTAGGAGTTGCCTAAACCCCAAAGAGATTATGGAGTACTGCCTGTCCGAAAGCACTGTCCCTGCGGGACTCCCTCTCAAGGCAGTAATGGGCCGCAAAAGTCTGGCTTGAAGACCAAGTAGCGGCCCGCAGATGTCTGCCAACGGAACAGAGCAGAGATGAGCCACTGATGCAGCCTTCGCCCTGACACGATGAGCCGTGACTCGACCCTCCAACGAGAGGCCGGCTGCCCCATAAGCCCAGGCGACACAGTCAGCGACCCATATGGACAACGTACGCTTGGAGATAGGGAGCCCCAACTTATTGGGGTCAAAAGAAACGAAAAGCTGAACAGCCTTCCGATGCTCCCGCGTACGGTCAAGGTAGAAGGATAATGCCCTCCTACAGTCCAGGGTATGCAAGACCATTTCAGCCCGGCTGGCATGCGGCCTGGGAAAGAAGGTCGGAAGAACCACCTCCTGATTGAGGTGAAAAGGTGAGACAACTTTAGGAAGAAACTTAGGGTGAGTCCCTAAGACTACCCTATTCCTGTAGAACCTAGTGTAAGGAGGATCAGACACTAGCGCCTGCAGTTCACTCACTCACCTAGCAGAGGTGAGAGCTACCAGCAATAAAGTTTTCCAGGAGAGAAAACGGAGAGGGCAGGTAGCCATAGGTTCAAAAGGCGGACAAGTAAGCCGCTGTAAGACCACATTCAGATCCCACTCAGGGGCCGGTGGACGCAAAGGAGGCTTAAGCAGAAGAAGGCCTCTGAGGAAATGAGCCACCAAAGGGTGGTTGGAAAGAGGCCTCCCGTCCACCGGCGAGTGGTGTGCTGAGAGAGCACTAAGGTGAACTCTGACAGAGTTAGACTTAAGGCCCAGATTGGAGAGGTAGAGCAAATATTGCAATACTACCGCTACCAAGCACGAGAAGGGATTCTCGCTGTGCTGAGCACACCAAGCGGAGAATCTACGCCACTTAAGAGCGTAGGATTTCCTGGTGGATTGACGCCGAGAGGCCAAGACCACATCTTCCACCTCTCAAGGTAGTAGTAGGGGAGCCAGGACTACCCTTTCAGCAGCCAGGCCATCAGATGAAGGGACTGGAGGTTGGGGTGCAAGAGAGTCCCCTGATCCTGTGACAGGAGATCGTGTTGAAACCCCAGAAGAAGAGGTGTGTCTACCGCCAGCTGTAACAGAAGCGGGAACCACGGCTGCCTCGGCCACATGGGGGCTATCAGGATTAATGAAGCCCCGTCCTTGAGGACTTTGAACGGCTTTCTGGACACTAGTGGTGTGGGAGGAAACGCATACAGTAGGCCTGTGGACCAGGAGATCAGAAACGTATCCGCTGCTACTCTGAGAGGATGAGGTTGTCTGGAGCAAAATCTCGGGAGTTGCCGGTTCAGAGGACTGGCGAAAAGATCCATGGTGGGGAGCCCCCACTTGAGAAAGATTTGCTGAACCACCAATGGGTTCAATCTCCATTCGTGTGGTTGCAGCATCCGGCTCAGTCTGTCTGTCAGGTAATTTTCCTGACCTGGGAGGTAGACAGCCTTGAGAAGGATTCTGTGAGTGACAGCCCAAGAGCACAGGCGTTGTGCCTCCCGACAAAGAAGGAAGGAGCCTGTGCCCCCTTGTTTGTTCACATAGAACATGGCAACTTGATTGTCTGTCTGCACCAGCACAGACTGGTGAGAGGCGAGGTGGGAGAAGGCTCTCAGAGCTAGGCGTATCGCCCGTAGCTCCAGGAAGTCTATCTGCTAAGCAGCCTCCCAAGGGGTCCAGAGACCCTGAGTACATGCCCCTTGGCAATGTGCTCCCCAAACGAGAAGAGAGGCATCGGTCGTCAGCACCTGAGTATGCGGAGGGGATTGGAAAACCACTCCGAGCACCAGATTTGGAAGATGAAGCCACCATTGCAGAGAGGAGATCAGGAGGTCCAAAATCCTCACTGAGTCCGCTAGGCCCCCAGTAGCTTAATGCCACTGAGTGCGAAGGCTCCACTGAGAAGGACGCATGTGCAGGCGGGCATTGGGGGTGACATGGACCGTGGAAGCCATATGGCCGAGTAGCCTCAGGAATTGCCTGGCAGAGACCAGGGAATTGCTGCGATACTGGCTGGCCAGAGCCATTAGCCTGTGGGCCCTGTCCAGAGGCAGAAAAGCCTTTGCTTAAAGAGTGTCTAGTCGGGCCCCTATGAACTCTAAGTTCTGGGACGGGAGCAAAGTGGATTTTGCGAAGTTTATGACAAACCCCAAGTGCTGAAGCAGAGCCACAGTGTGAAGGTTGGCCTGGTTGGCCTCCTGGGAAGATTGGCCCATTATGAGCCAGTCGTTCAGGTACGGAAACACAAAGAGACCCTGAAGCCTCTGGTAGGCTGCCACCACTGCCAGGCACTTGGTGAACACCCTGGGAGCGGAGGAAAGGCCAAAGGGAAGCACTCTGTACTGAAAGTGGTTTCCTCCCACAACAAACCTGAGATATTGTCTGTGGTCTGGATGAATAAGGATGTGAGTATACGCATCCTTTAGATCCAAGGAGCATAGCCAGTCTCCCTGCTGGAGGTAGGGCAGCAGGATTCCAAAGGTAAGCATCTTGAACTTTTCCCTCTGCAGAAACTTGTTGAGGTTTCGCAGGTCTAGGATGGGTCTGAGGCCTCCTGTTCTTTTTGGTACCAGAAAGTACCTGGAATAAAAGCCTTGATCTCTCAGGTGGTGGGGCACCGGTTCCACAGCCTGATCCTTTAATAGACCTGTCAACTCTTGAAGGAGTAGGTCCCTGTGCAAAGGGAGTCTTGGAGGCTCGCCTGGAAAATAGGAGGGAGGTACCTGGTGAAAATGGAGAAGATAGCCCCTTTGGACTATATGAAGGACCCAGGTATCTGATGTGACGGCTGACCACCTGTGGGCAAAGTGGGCCAGCCGGCCTCCTGTGCTGAGAGAAGCCAGCTGAGGAGAAGAGGCTATGCTGTTTGAGTCAGAAAACCTCACCCTGCTGAGCAGGGGCCGGAGTTGGTGGCTTGGGGGTCTTCGGCCTACGAGGCCCTTGACCCTGCCCCTTGGCCTGCTGACCCTGTTGGGGAGCTGCAGAGGCCTGATAATGAGGGTACTGTTTGTAGGCCGATGACTTCCTCGAGTAAAAGGTCTTTTTTCCCGAGCCCTTCTTTTTCTGAGAAGGGGCAGAGGTTTTCCTGGAAAGCCTAGTCCTGGTCAGAGTCTCGGTCTCGAGTTCTGCAGCCTTTTCAGCCATGGGTTTGCCAAAGAGGTTTTCACCTCGGCAGGGAACATCGACCAACTTGTCCTGGACCCACGGCTCGAGGTCGGATGACTGTAGCCAAGCCTGTCGGCGGGCACCGATGCCGGCCCCGGCTACTCGGGCCGAAGCCTCGAAGCAATCATAGGCTGCTCGAGAGATAAACTTCGAGCACTCTCGAATACCGGTGGACAAGGCCTGGAACCTCTGCAAAGGTTCCTCGGAGAGACCAGAAGAGAACCCGGCAATCTCCTTTGCCAGGTCTCGGAGGTACATGCCCATGTAGAGCTGGTAAGTCTGGACACGGCAAGCAAGCATAGAGCCTGGAAGCACTTCTTACCGAGGGCATCCAGGTTCCAGGCCTCCTGGCCGGGAGGCACCGAGGAGTGCATCTTCTGACTTTTCAGTCGATGCATGGCCGATTCCACAACCATGGAGTGGTGCGGTAATTGTGCCTTTTGGAACCCGGGGCTCTTGCGGACTCGATAAATGGAATCGACCCGCTTGCTTAACACCGGCGTCGAAGCCGGGGTCTCCCACATGCGGAAGAGTAGCCGCTCCAGCATCGGAGGAACCGGAACAGTAAAGGCCTCCTTTGGGGGAGAGTCATACTGGAGGGCCTCGAGCTCGAGGCTCCTCCTCTGGATCCGCGGGGAAGGCCAAGGCCTTGGCCATATCCCGCACGAAGTCCGAGAACCGGGTATCCTCCGGTGGGGACCGTCTCCGAGGTTCGGACTTGGGTGAGTCTGAGGGGACACACCGAGTCCGATGGGTGTCGGGTGACTCTTCGTCCTCCGTCTCCCAGCCCGACTCCTCGGAGGAGGAATCGAGCAGCTCCAGTCGGGTGGGCACCGATGCCCTCCGCCCCGATGCCGAGGGTATCGGCGTCGAGGACCTTGGCCCCGAACGGGAGGTCGAGGGAGACCGTGGCCGAGGATCGGCTCGGCCTCCGGGGTCGACTTGGACGTCGAGGTCCCGGTGGTTGGGGCAGATGCACCGGTGAGACAGGCGATCAATGCCCGCTGCTGTTCCATGAAGGCAGCGAAGATGCTCTCCAAGGCCGTTAACCTGAGTCCGAGCTCAGGAGACCCAGCAGCCCCCGACTCGAGCCCCGACGGCGGCTCCCTCGGAGGAGAGTCAACGAGGACAACAGCACTTACGTGTCCAGGAGACTCCATCTCGACACGAGGATGCTTCGCAGGCCTCTCCGACTCCGAAGTCCCGGGACGGCTATCGGGGCTATGCGACCTGGCCCTCGAGGAACCAGGAGCGTTCACCGACGCCGCCCTCACGGGTTTCTTCTTCCTGCGATGTTCCCGCGAAGGAGACCCCCGCTCAGAGGAACCCCGACGCTGCTCAGCGCCGGAGTCCCGAGACGTTGAGGCCTCTGACAAGGTCCGGGCCCGGCCGGACGCGGAGTCAGAAAAAAATCCGATCCCTCTGGTGCTGCCGACTCCTCAAGGCCTTCGTGGACATTTTTCCACACGGACCACAGATCATCGGGTCATGATCGGGTCCGAGGCAATGGAGGCAGCAGTCATGTGTGTCGGTAAGAGACATAAGTTTCTTACACCGATCACATTTCTTAAACCCACTGGCAGCCATCGGGGGAAAAAGGGCCCCTGCTAGGTCAAAAGACCGGTCTGCCAGGGAAAAAAAGAAAAAAGGCACGAACGCCAGTCACAAAGGACAAAAACCGAAAAAAGAGAGAAAGGACTCGATACCGGCGTATCGGTCCGAGCGGGAAAGGGATCCGGCGTCGAACCGGAGAAAAAATAGAAAAATAGAGAAAATCAACTTTTTCCTCGGGGAAAAACGAACTACATCCGTCGGGCTCCGCGGAAAAAAGAAGACTGAGCAAGATGTCATCCTTGGGCGGGAAGGGGACGGCGCATGCGCGCTGCAATTCCCAAAGGCTTTCTGTGACAGCTGGGGAAATGCTCCGCACGAGGGCTCCGTCGGCGCCAACGTCACCCATATGTGAGGACTGACTTCCTGCTTGGTCCTGGAGAATGAGTTCTCCCCGATGCAAGGGATGCTGAGCAGCTTGCCTTGGACCCACTGCTCGAGGTTGGAAGACTGTAGCCAGGCTTGGCATCGGGTGCCGATGCCGGCTGCTGCTGCTGCAACTTGAGCTGCTGACTCAAAGTCATCGTAGGCTGCTCAGGAGAGGAATTTGGAGCAGTCCTAGATCCCCAACGTCAGGGACTGAAACCGCTGGAGGGGTTCCCCGACAAGACCAGCCGTAAACCTGACAGCTCCTGGATTAGAGCCTTCAGGTACATACCTATTGTGATGAAGCAGACGCCAGTAAACCCATGGAGGTAGAAGAAAACACTGATCTCTTTAAAGGAAATGATATACATAAAGTGCAGTTAGTGAGAAGTGCAGCTAGAGGGAACATGCACTGAGATTCAGAAGGTAGGCTGACACGCCCAGGTTGAGATGATGCAAGAACTAATTCAAAGCATAATCAGGTACACCTGGTCAGAGGGACAGAATCCTTACCTAAGAAACAGCTTTATAAGCAAAGCATAGACAAGCCAGAAGAGAGAGGAGCGGCACGAGCCGCAGCAGCTGCTGATAGAGAAGAAAGAGAAAGGAGACGGCTCCAAAGAGAGGAGAAAAGGCAGTTGAACTTGCAGCCCTTACAGGAAAGGAACAAGTTTCAGGAGAGCCAGTTTCAGGCTGGGAAGCTCCAGAAGGAAATCTTCAGGAAGGACAGAAGGAGAACTGGGAGAGTGCCTGGTAGGGAGAATACCAGAGACACAGACCCAAGAGTTCAGAGGTACCTTCATGCTTCTTCCCCTGTATGTGAGCCCCAAGGAGTTCAGAGGTGGGTGAACCAGACTCAGCCCAGGAGTCTAAGAGACACAGATCTGAACCAGGAACTGAGGCCGGGTCACAGAAAGGCCTGGAAGCCAGGGAGCCATAAGAGCAGCCAAGGCAGCTGGAGAAAGGTTTGGGAACCTATAGAAAGAGTGCTTACCAAAGGTCCTGTTGCATATTTGCCAGACCAAGTACAGCCAGGCTGGAGAGCCTTAGAAAGAAGTTCTGAAGTAAAACCAGGAATATATGGGGAAAGCAAGGGCCACAGATATCTCAGCAGAACAAGAGGCTATGCAGATAGACCCTGCTGAATCTGATCCTTTGCTAACTGAATGCCCTATGGACTGTACGTTTTGTTGTACTGGGAGTTTAGAAGCCTTGAGAGAAATATAGCATGCAGGATATACTTTTGAAACACAGTTTTGTTTGACAAGCTGAAAGAAGAAGCATTGCTTTTGTTTGTATAACCTGTTTTGTTTGAACCCTGCATAACTAACAAAAACTGTGAAGCATATCCAAGTTTTTGACCTATGTAAATACCTTATGTGAAAATCCTGAACAAGGTGGAAATCCTGTTGTCTTCGTTTGAACCTTTTGTGCATTAAGGGAATAAAACCCTATACTTTACCATTCACATGGCTTACACAACTATTCATTATGAAGAAAGGGATTACTAGTACCAGAAGGCTTCTGGGCTAACAAAAGTTTCTACCTTCAATACAACAATAATGTCCACCCTGACCTTTAAGCACGTGGCTAAAGGGATGGGGTTGTGACACTATGTATAATTCATAGGTTTGGATCCGGCACCCCAGCATCGAGCTCTGGTAACACTTGCACCCGAGGGGCGTTGAGGGCTCTGGCTTCCCTTCTGGGGGGAATGGAGGAGTGGGTCTTTTGGCTCTTAGGTTTTTGCATGGTTGGCTCGACGATCATGGAGTTATGTGGGAGCTGGAGTTTATGGAAACCAGGGCCCTTCCAGATGCGGTACATGGCATCGAGGCATCTGTTCACCACTGGTACCAACGCCGGGGTCTCCCACATTCGGAGCAGTAGCCGCTCGAGGATCAGCTGCACAGGCACCATGAGGGTTTTCTTGGGTGGAGACTCAGAGCATCTCCAGCTTCTCGGTGCGCAGGTCTTCCTCCGCTTCGGCCTGCACTGAGAGGGTTCTGTTCATGTCCTTGACAAAGTCATGAAAGGCCATGTCTTCTGAAGGAGAGTGGCGCCGGGGGAGACGGATCAGAGGGAATATTCTAGTGCCGTTTAGCTTCCGGAGATGCCTTGTCATTGGTTTCCCACTTGGAGTCAAGTGGTGACTACGAGTCTGAGGCCCTGCGAATGATTGTCTCAAGGCTGGTGCCAAGGGGTTGGTGGCCTCCAGAGGACCTGGGGTCTGAGTCACGGAAACTAGCCGAGGAGGATCGGGTGCTCGAGGAACAGGACCAGGACTTCGACCAGTGCCGAGGGCTTACCCAAAGCTGGTGGTGCTCGTAGCTCAGATTGACGACCGGGGCCTCCCCCGCAGTCAGGGGCCCAGTCGTCGGGGCAGATGATGCGGATGAACCAGCCATCATTGCCTGCTGCAGGGCCAGGATAGCAGCAATGTTCTGCCCCAGGGATGCCATTCTAGTTTTTAAGCCAGAAGGCTCCACAGCTTTCGATGTGGGCACCGAGGATCTCGGGCCCTGCACCAGCACTCTCGTGTGTCCTCAATGAGGACTATGGCCTTGAGGAACCTCGCACAGTCTCCGTTGCCTGAGGAATCCTTTTTGAGGACCTTGGTAGGGCGCTTCTTGGAGCCACCTGAGGCCCTCTGAGCGGTTTTACCGGGTTTCTCTGGTGCAACCTCGGCGGACTTCGAGGACTTTTCTTCCTTTTTTCCAGGGCCAAGGTCTTCTCGGAGAAGCCGCTGCCGCGGGACTCCAAAAACTCTCGGGCCTCATGGGAAGTGCTGGGCTTGGAGCTCGGCATCGGGGAAGCCGGGGCCAAGTTGGACTTGGGGAACAGTTTTTTCTGCAACTCTGACCTCTTTATGCTGGTCTACAGCGTAATGGCCTGGCGCAGGTCACAGGAGGTGTTGTCATGGTCTTGTCCCAGGCAGCAGTCATGGGTGTCATACACTGACATGGTTTGACTGCAGCAGTCACATTTCTTGAACCCACCGGGGGACATGGTGGGGAGCACCCAGATGGGGTTGACAACCCCCAGGCAAAAAAAGGTGCGAACACCAGTTGAGGCAAGCCTAAAAAAAAAAAAAGGAAAAGGGGCCGAGAACAGCACCAGGATTGGTGCCAGCTTGAGGCGGGAAGAGATACACAAACCGGGAAGGCTACTTTTAAGGATAATTATCAAGGATTTTTCTGGGGAAACAGGACATTCGTCTGTTGGGCTCTGCAGAAAAAAGGAGACTGAGCAAGATGGCAGCTTAGTTTGGAAGGGGACCACGCATGTGTGGTAGCATGCCCCAAAGGCTTTCTTTGAAAGCTGGGGAAATGCTCCACACGGACTCCATTGGTGCCGACACCACCCCATATGTGAGGACTAACTTCCTGCTTGTTCCTGGAGAAAGCAAGCTACACTACAAACTGGTACTGCACATATAAAATTTAAAAAGTACCAAGTCGATATCTTACCATGTCTGGTGTCATCATTTTTGCTACAATATGAGTTACAACTTTCCCAAACTCTCTTTCTCCCTTCTTGCGTCTCAATATTCTTGGAAAGAAAGGCCCATAAGCTCTATGATTTAATGAAAAAAATCCACCAAAAAATTAGTTTTACATAAATCTTTCACAAGGCCTGGTATGTATTCTAAGCCTTACATTTCATCCACTAAAGATATTAACAGAAACTGAACAATGCCCTCACACATGAAAGATTTGCCAGAAATGCCCTGTATCACAAAATTTCTATAGTGCTAAATACTACACATTCAAAAATGCACACATAATACATTCATATCATAGTACATTGCATTCTTTATCACCCAGCCCCATATGTTTCATGAATTTTTGCATAAACAAGATTGTCTCTCAAATTTAAGTCTGTTTAAAAAAAAGAGAATCCCTCTGATATAGAAATAATTTAGAACTTTAGACCTATATCCGATCTCCCATTTCTAGAAAAACTGATTCTGATTGAGCAGGGAATATATAATCAGTTTATAGATTTCTTACATTATACTTTCTATTTGAGTGATTGCAAGTCTGACTTTTGTCCTCTGAGTGGCACAGAGAGTTCTAATAGCAGTAACAGATACTGTTAATCAAAACCTTGTTTATGTTTGTTACAATATTTTATATACGAACATTCACAGTCATATCACAGTGGTTTACAAAGTACTTCTACTTCTTATCATTTGTATACCACTACAAGGAGTACACAACGCTGTACATGTAGATGAAAGAGGAAGTGCAAATAAGAGAAAGAAAAACAGCAAACAGGGGAGTTAAATAGAAGAAGACTAGAGCAGGAAGTCTCGCTGCAACAACCCAACATTTCTGACACAGACATCTTGCTGTCAGTCCCCAAATGCTTGAGCAAACAAGTGGGGAAAACATGCAGAGCATTGCTCTTGGAATTCTCTCCAACCCCTCTGTGAGTGTGTGTGTGTGCATATACCAATCTGTTTGTATATGCATTGCTTGTATGTGTGTGTGTCATGCGAATGTGGTGCCAATGTGAGAGAGAGAGAGAGAGAGTGTGTGTGTATGTGTGTGTGTATGTGTATCTGTTTTGTATGTTTATTATCTGTTTTTTTTTGTGTATGTATATGTATCTTTGTGGGTTGGTATGTCTCTGCGTATTTGTATAAACATGCATATATTTGTATGTCACTGTATATGTGCTTGTATGTACATTTTTGCATATGTGTGTGAATGCTTGTATCTATATGTCTGTGCATGTATGGGTATGTTTGTTCTGTGTATGTCTATGATCAGGGGAGGGCTGTTTGAGAGGTACAACTGCATAACTGTTATATTACTGTGAACAGTATAAGTATGCTGCAGCTGTTGGAACGGCTTTTCCTAAAGAAATGCATGGGGGGGGGGGGAGGTTGGCAGGGCAGGGGACTTCACTTCTCTTCCATCTCCCATCACACACACAAACTAAATTTGTACAACAGAGGAACATCTCCCAGCTCACCTCTTCCCTTTCTGTGACGAGAGAAGCACTCCAGTGCTCCGCCATCACAGCCTTCACATTGGCTTGACCATACAGCACAGTTACTTACCTGTAACAGGTGATCTCTGGGAACAGCAGGAATAAGTCTTCACATATGGGTACGTCGGTACCGACGGAGCCTGCGCGGGAACGCTCCCCAGCATCCAGAAAAAAAGCCTTTGGGAGCATCCCACACGCATGCATGCTGCCTTCCCGCCTAAACACTTCCCTCTCATCAGTTGGGTTTGTAGCTGAAACCGAAGGAGGGAAGTAGACAAATCAAAAAGAGAGAGAGAGAGAAAAAGAGAGCAACTCCTAGGGGAGGTGGGTGGGTTGTGAAGACTTATTCCTGCTGTTCCCAGAGATCACCTGTTACAGGTAAGTAACTGTGCTATCTCCAGGAACAAGCAGGAATGAGTCTTCACATATGGGGACTCCCAAGCTAAGATGCCTAGAGGAGGCCCCAGCATGCTGCAAATCCGATGGATGGGCAATGCTTATCCTTTAGAACCCCAGGCATCTAAGGGATGGAGGGTAGGAGTTGAATTAGAAAAGAAAAAAGGGTGCTGTGGAACAGCTTGACTAAACAAGGTATCCAGAGGGGGGCCCTTGTGTAGATCATAACTGTTAGAAAAAATTAAATCCCAATTTTCTAATGTGGATCTTACTCAAAATATTGCAAAAGCATTTGTTGAGGCCAATATGGGTCTGTAATTGAGAGCCAGTATATTATCCTCAAAGAAATTCCCTCACTGTGAAGTAGAGGAAAAATAAATTTTGCAATACAAGAAGAGATAAGAATTCTTGATGGCTAGAACTAACACCAGAATAAGAAGTGAGGAGGTTTAATGGGGTTGGACTTTAGAGAACTAGGTAAAGCTTCTGTAAAGTCCAAGTTTGAACTCTTTGTCCTTGGAGCAGAATAAGGCCCTAGGCAAGAGTGGAGATAAATCTGACTGGTTTGGATGAAAAGGTAGAAATACCCCTTACAGAAAAAAGGGGTAGGTCTTTAAGACCCCTTTAATCCAAAAGAGAAACAGTTATTTGTATTAGGCGTTGAAGATCAGTAAAAATCTTTCATAAGTGATGTCACTTATGATAATGACTTTAGATGAAGAGCTTCAGATGTGACGTAACCGAAAAAGTTACGGTATTTCCCAATTTACCAGAGAAATTGGTTGTCCATTAAGTTTTATGATATGCTGGGACAGCATTAATATGGAAAGTAAACAAATCTTTCAAAGTCAGATATTGTATAGAGATTGACTCAATAACAAGAAGGATTAAGACCTACTTGAGAATATTGATGGAGAATCTCTGCTTGGTTAAAAATGGAAGAACTATAGGGAAAGTTTCGTCGAAACTGGTATTATGTTCTTCACTTACAAGGAGAGGACTAGATTTCTTTAAAAGATCTAGGTCCTGAATAACCAGATCTGGAGACCTACATGAAGGAGTGCAGAGGAGATCCTTAGTCTTAAGACAGCAAGTCTGGATCCTTCTATAACTTCAGGTAGTAGCTGGAGAAAAAGACGCAATATAAGGAGATACCATGTTTGACCCTCCATGAGGGCAATATGAGTATCATGCATCTTTTTTTATTCATTATAAGCTACAATGAAGTATAGGGAGAATTAGAAGGAAAGTAGTAATTAAGGACCGACTGCAGTGAAAGCACAGTTACTTACCTGTAACAGGTGATCTCTGGGAACAGCAGGAATAAGTCTTCACATATGGGTACGTCGGTACCGACGGAGCCTGCACGGGAACGCTCCCCAGCGTCCAATCAGAAAGCTTTTGGGAGCATCCCTCAGCGCCTGCGTGCTGCCTTCCCGCCTTTCCAACTGTCTCTCCTCAGTTGAGTTTTATAGCTGAGACAAAGAGAGAGATAAAGAGGAAAGGAAGATAGATAGAGAGATACAACTCCTAGGGGAGGTGGGTGGGTTGTGAAGACTTATTCCTGCTGTTCCCAGAGATCACCTGTTACAGGTAAGTAACTGTGCTATCTCCAGGAACAAGCAGGAATGAGTCTTCACATATGGGGACTCCCTAGCTTTAGATGCCAGGGAGAGATCCCATAAATTGCGTGTCTCTGAGACAGGACTGCACTTCCCACACATGGATCTCTGGCATCCCATGAGGGATGGTGGGTAGGAGTTGAAAAGAGAGGAGCTGTAGAAAAACAGCTAAGCTAAGGACTACAGGAAAGGAGTCCTTGGTATGTATGATAATTATCATGAAAAATATTGAATGAACAATCACAATATGGACCTCACCTACTGGATTGAAGGAAGTAGAGAGGCTGATAGAGTCTACTGGAGATCCTGTGGAGAAATCTTCAAGGTGACCTCACGGAAGTGAAGGTGAAGGTCCAAGTCTGGAATTGGCAGGTGACCCAGGTGTCAACTGGGGTAGTATAAAAACGGCAGGTCTTTAGTGGAAAGCTTTATGGAAAAAGCTGAAAACTCTTTTGGCTACAGAGTCATTAACATTTAGGAGCAAAAGAGGAAGACTGACCGATTTGGACAAACTAACCCAGTCCTGGAGGGAAGAAGGGGTATGGGAAAAAAGCCCGTATTCCCAAGGAGGACAGATGTCTGAAGGGCTGAAAACTCAGATCTACTGAAGATCCACCCTGTCTTTCCTAGCTGGTGAGAGATAGGAAAGATAATGAAGCATGGAGCTTCAGGGATAGCTAGACCTAGAGTTAAAATAGGAGCTGTCAGTACCACAGTAGTGGTTGTGTGCATAATACCCCAGACATACTGAAGGACAGTATGAACATATGCAAGCCCACTGTCTGGAACCTCTAGGAAGGTAAAAACCTTTATAAGCATAGACAGTTAGAGAGATAAGTATGTAAATACATATCTACCTATAAGGAAGCATCTCGACAGATACACATATATATATAGGGATATATATATATGTGTATATATATATATATATATATATAGGGGTATATATATATATATATATATATATATGTCTATAGTGAGATCTGGAGGGGCATAACATATGCACACACAGCTTACAGACATAGGTATCTATAGAGAAGTATATAGAGATATATACATACATGAATATATATGACTGAAGATAAATGTCTGCAACTAAGCAGATAGAGATATGCCCATAAGAACATTCACATGGGAGATGTGAAGGAGAAAGATTCATCTAATAACAAGAAGGTGGAACCTATTTGAGAAGATATATAGAGAATCTATTCCCCCTGGCTAAGATGGTGCAGGAATGCTATCCAGTGAAATAACCAGGATGGTTGCGTGAAAAAACAGAGGATAATATCAGTCTGTAAACAGCAAGTCCTGAGTCCTGTAGAACTCTCGCATGGTAAATGGACAGAAAACGCATAGGATAAGATACCAGGTTGACCCACTGGAGGGACACAAGGGGTATCATGCGTTATTAGTAAAATATGTGCTGTCCATGAAGGAGTAGGATACCATGAGGACAAGCTGCAAGGAAAAAAGAGAATATTCCTTGTAGGAATTGGAAAACTCTTTGGACGTTCACGTAGAAAAGGCTTATGTCCTGTATTATAACAGGAGATAATAGGGTGTGGAGAACCCTCACAGTCATGGAAAATGACTGAGGAAGCCTTTCCCAACCATATAGGATAGTCATCAGAGACAAAACCCCATGCTCTCTAGCAAGGGCCCATAGTAGAAAGCTTCTCTGTAAGATTGCAGAAAGCATTATGCAGGAGAATTGGGAAATAAAACTGGCTGTAGGTCAACTATGCTGCCAAATTCAAAGAAAGTGGAGATGGCAAGAAAAGAAGATAGTGTGATAAGCCTGAAGTGATTAGGATTATTCAAGATAGATGAAAGCACTATCTTGGAATCACAACTAAGGCCAGACAGAAAGTAGTGGAAGACAGACTGGAAACTTGCGGAAAAGTACCAGTAGTCCAATCACTGGAACTCCTGCATGGGCAGCTGCTGAATAAGACAGCAGAGAGAATCTTTCTGTGTAAAACAGAGAGAACAGACAAAAGAAGAGGAGAAATTCCTGTCCCTGTCTGATGAGCTGCCCAGAGAAAAGAAGGGAGTTTATTCGAGAGAAAAAACTCCACACTGGAATGAAAGGCTAGAGAAGCCTTGCAGTGGTATGGTACCACTCATTCAGGGGAAACCCTGGATGAGAGGGTAGAGAAACAGGAGCTGAAGGGTGACTTACCATGTGGTAAGTCTGTGGAAGGAAAAAATTCATGTTGTAAAAGAAAAACAATCATTGTATAGTTGTTAACTTCTCTTCTTGGTAGGAAGAAGAGGAGAAATCTGTGACCCATAGACATGAATATCCTGACAGTTCAGCATATCTAGGAGCAAATGGATGTCCTGAGGAAAGGAATCCACGTGTAGAGTTTTGAAGGAAAAAACAGTGAAAAAACTTCTACTGAGAAGAAGTCAACTGTAGGTTGTAACCCTCAGGAACCTATGGTTGCTGGGTTTGTTCAGCCTGGCTAGAGTTTGGATTCTTCAGACCAGGGCGAGGTTTCCCTTGCTTGGGAACATCTGTATGATGGGCAGGAGAAGAGTGAAACCTTCTTCTCCTAGGGAAAGAAGGTTTCGTAGGACATTTCCTACCTACTGGGGAAGGAGAAGGCTTAGAATAGCCTTCAGAAACAGGGAAGCCAGTGGAGCACTGAGCAACCTGATGTAAAGACTCCTTATTGAAGAGATTTTCCCCAGTGCAAGGAGTATTACCCAGTCTTTGTTGTGCCCATCTGCTTAAGTCTGAAGCTTGGAGCCAGGCTCTACGTCGTGCCCCTATGGCTATAGCAGAAGTTCTGCTAACAGACTCAAAGGAGTCTAGGGAAGCACGAGTAAGAAACCAAGAGATACTTTGAATATGACTAAGTAGTAAGGAATAGTCTGCAGTCTTGGGCTCTGAGAGAAAAGGAGCCAAAAGATATAATTTCTTTGTGACCTCCTGAAGGGATAGACTCATATAAAAATATATGAGAGAATCCTTGTTGACAGCATGGATGTCTGGAAGGTTTGACGTCCAAAGGCATCTAGTGTCCTAGACTCACGACCTGGTGGGTAAAAAGAGTGCTTCTTCTTACTTTTCACCTTCCTCATTGCTGATTCCACTACAATGGAATGATGGGGAAGTTGAGTCTTTTGAAACCCTGGAGAGGGGGGCACCTGATAGAGAAGATCAGTTGCTCTAGAAGGTGAGGGAACCCTTAAAGGTGCTTCCCACATTCTTAGAAGAAGATCCTGTAAGGAATGATGTAAAGGAAGCATTATATTTTCCTTTTCTCCAGTAGAAAGAGAGCCCTGTGTAGGATCATAGCCAGGGATAGGAATAGCAAGAGACGTTGCCATATTCAGGAGAAAATTCTGAAAAGAAGGATCTCCAAAGGGAACTGTCCCTGGGCAGGCTAGCCCTGAAGAACTAGCCTGGGCACCGGAGGATCTACTTGAGAATATAGGAATATAAGATCCTGCACGGTGCAAGAAAAGATCCTTAAGGGATGGATGCTGGTACTGGAGGTCATGACCTGAGACAGTCAGTACTGCATCGTCCATGGCAGGTATCGACTCCAAACTTGGTATAGAAAGGAGTGATCCTGGTGAAAAAAGCATGGAAGGAGCTGGCCCCGATGTTACTGCGGGTACCGGCACCGATATCGATACCGGTAACTGTGTCGGAATCGGAGGCGATACCGACATCGAAGCAGTCATTGGTGGCTGCTCAAGCGGTACCCAGGTAACCGAAAGCCCTTGGTAATCACCCTCGGTACCGGGCATGCGGAAACGGTAAGCGTCGGTACCGAGATGTGTGGGTACCCAGTCTTCCAGACTAGAGATCGATTCCAGACAAGGCATCGAGGGACGCGAGTCTATCGATGCATGTCTAGAGGGTACTGACGTCGGTGGTAGTATCGGCGTTGATGCCGATACTGGAAAGTCAATCTGGGGCGTATCGATTGGTCCCGAAGGTACAGAGAAAGCCAGATGACGATCCCTGGTGAGGAGTGAATCGCTCAACACCAGTGCCGATGCCGGGGTATCGGTACCGCTCAAAGCAGATGCCACCACTGAGCATGGCTCAGGTATGTTCTGTGAGGGGTGAGCCCCAGGAACAACCTGAAACCCCTGATAGGCTTTGGAGGACGAAGACTCCCGCCGGGGTTTTGAAGCCAATGGATCCTTGAGGGCAAGGCCGGAGCTGTCATCATGCTGTGCATGAGACGAACCACTCAAGGGCTGGCTAGAATTAACAGACTGTTTGTGGGTTACCTGATGTTGAGGAGAAGAAGAAATAGTCGGTGCCCTGACACTGGAAGGGAACTCGGTATCGAGGGCAACTCGAAATGGAAAATCTCTTCTCACAATATTGTAGCCTAATGGCTCCGGAGGAAAATGGTCAGGACCCAAACAGGTTAGACACCAGTTCTTGGAGTCTAAAAACAAAACTGTACCGCCACAACTTAGACACTTCTTAGGAGAACAAGGAGGCGGCTCCATGATGGAGAGGCCTAGAAGGCCCAAAAAATTTAAGACAGAAACTGAGGGAAAAAAATTCCCTGAATTTAAGGAAAGAAAAGAAAAAACACCGGCGGTACCGGTGAAATCGGGGAGACAGCTGCGACCACAAGAAAACAAGAATTAAAGAATTAAAAAATTTTCTGCGGTGACAGGAGGACGTCCTGCCGGCTCCGCGGAAAAACGAAAACTGAGGAGAGACAGTTGGAAAGGCGGGAAGGCAGCACGCAGGCGCTGAGGGATGCTCCCAAAAGCTTTCTGATTGGACGCTGGGGAGTGTTCCCGCGCAGGCTCCGTCGGTACTGACGTACCCATATGTGAAGACTCATTCCTGCTTGTTCCTGGAGATAAGAATGCATCCCTGTTGTAGGAGTTCCAGTGAAATGTGGAACAACCCAGGGAATTGTGTAATTTTTCTTTTTTTTTACACCTTCGCGTGGTCTAAGCCCTGGTTAGTTTTCCTTAAAAGAAAATTTTTAAGGAAGATGGTAAGAGTAGGAACAAACCAGTCATGTAGGAGCATGACTGGGCAGAGTCTATCAGCTGAAGCCCATTTAACCATCTGGAAGCTACCTGCTAGGAGTAGCTCTTAGGCTCTCTGGCAAGGCCCATAGTTGCAGAGAGAGTAGTTACTCACCTGTAACAGGTGTTCTCCAGGAGCAGCAGGAATCAGTCCTCACTTATGGGTGACACCGATGCCGATGGAGCCCCTGTGCGGAGCATTTCCCCAGCTTTCTAAGAAAGTCTTTGGGAATACTGCATGCATGCACGGTCCCCTTCCCGCCTAAAGGTGCCATCTTGCTAGGTCCAATGACATAGCTAAAAGACAGCACATAAAAAAGTAAAAATAAACTATGTACAACTGCAACTCCCAGGGGAGGAGAGAGGGTTGTGAGGACTGATTCCTGCTGCTCCTGGAAAACACCTGTTACAGGTGAGTAACTACTCTTTCTCCAGGACCAAGCAGGAAGTCAGTCCTCACTTATGGGACTCTCCAGCTTCAGGCTACCGGGGGCCCAGAGCTGAAAAATGAGCTCCCTCTAGCCTCAGCATCAGGGAAAGGATTTCACTGAAACATACCCCCACCGGTGGCCCAACCAGAGGGCTGGAGGGTAGGAGTTGCCTAAACCTAAAAGAGATTCCGGAGCACTGCCTGAGCGAAAGCACTGTCCCTACGTGACTCCCTCTCCAGACAGTAATGGGCCGCAAAAGTCTGGCTTGAGGACCAAGTTGCAGCCCTGCAGATGTCTGCCAACGGTACAGAGCGGAGATGAGCTACTGAGGCAGCCATTGCCCTGACACGGTGGGCCGTGACCCGACCCTGCAAAGGAAAGTCAGCTGCCCTGTAAGCCCAGGTGATACAGTCAGCCACCCAGATGGACAAGGTATGCTTGGAGACAGGTATCCCCAAGTTATTGGGGTCAAAAGATACGAAGAGCTGAGTAGCCCTCCGATGACCTGCGTACGTTCAAGGTAGAAGGATAAGGCCCTCCTACAGTCCAGGGTATGCAGGACTGTCTCAGCCCGGCTGGCATGGGGCCTAGGGAAGAATGTTGGAAGAACCACCTCCTGATTGAGGTGGAAAGAGGAGACTACCTTCGGGAGGAACTTGTAGGATGAGTCCTAAGGACTACCCTGTTCCTACAGAAACAAGTGTATGGCCTGTCACAGACCAGGGCTTGAAGTTCACTCACTCGCCTGGCCGAGGTCAGGGCCACTAGGAATAGAGTCTTCCAAGAAAGGTAGCGGAGAGGACACGTAGCCATCGGCTCAAAAGGTGGGCGAGTCAATTGCTGCAAGACCACATTCAACTCCCACTCAGGGGCTGGTGGACAGAGAGGAGGCTTGAGCAATAGTAAGCCTCTGAGAAATCTGGACAACAAGGAGTGAACTGACAAAGAGTGTCCCTCCACCAGTGAGTGGTGAGCTGCCAGAGCAGAGAGGTGGACCCGAACAGAATTGGATTTAAGGCCCTGATTGGACAAGTGCAGTAGGTACTGGAGCACTACTGGCACAGTGCAGGTGAAAGGATCTTCCTGGCACTGTTGACACCACAAGGAGAACCTCCTCCACTTCAGGGCATATGTTTTTCTGGTGGATTGCTTTCTAGAGTCCAAGACCACCTCTTCCACTTTCTGAGGCAGACCCCAGGGAGCAAAGACTACCCTTGCAGCCTCCAGGCCATCAAATTTAGAGATTTGAGATTGGGGTGCAGAAGGGAACCCTGATCCTGAGAGAGAAGATCGGGTTGGAACCCCAGAGGAAGTGGTGTTTCCACTGCTAGTTGAAGCAGAAGTGGGAACCAGGGCTGCCTCGGCCACCTGGGAGCTACCAGAAGGACCGAGGCTTTGTCCCATAGAATCTTGAACAAGGTTCGGGCCACCAGAGGCGTGGGAGGAAACACATACAGTAGGCCCTGGGACCAAGAAATCAGGAAGGCATCCGCTGCTAACCTCAGGGGATGCGGTTGCCTGGAACAGAACCTGGGTAGCTGCCGGTTCAGGGGACTGGCAAAGAGATCTATGGATGGAAGTCCCCATTTCATGAAAATCTTTTAAACCACTAACGGGTGCAGCTGCCACTCGTGGGGTTGCAGAATTCTGCTTAACCTGTCTGACAGGGAGATCTCCTGGTCAGGAAGATAAACAGCTCTCAGAAACATCTTGTGCCTGAGCACAAAGGAACGAAGGGCCTGTGCTTCCAGACACAGGGGCTTGGACCCACTGCCTCCTTGTTTGTTCACATAGAACATGGCCACCTGATTGTCCGTCGGAACTAGAACAGACTGGTGAGTCAAAGTGTGAGAAAAAGCCGTGAGGGCTAACCAAATAGCCCGAAGTTCTAGTAGGTTGATTTGTTGCGTGACTTCCCATGGAGACCATAGGCCCTGAGTGCAGCTCTCCTGACAGTGTGCACCCCAGCCCTGCAAGGAGGCATCTGTCGTCAACACCACTGTGGGGACAGGCACCTGAAAAGGCACCCCCTGGAGCAAGTTGGGGCGATGTAGCCACCACTGAAGAGAATTTAGGAATCGTTTTGACACCCTGACTTTGTCTGCTAGGCTCCCTATGGCTTGCTTGCTTCCACTGAATTCTGAGGCACCACTGTGCAGGCCTCATGTGGAGGCGGGCATTGGGGGTCACATGTACAGTCAATGCCATGTGTCCTAGGAGCTGTAGACAGAGCCTGGCAGAAACCTTTGGCATGCTGAGAAACTGGGATGCCAACTCCATGAGCCTTTGAGCTCTGTCCTCTGGCAAGTAAGCCCTTGCTTGCAGAGAGTCCAGTCGCACTCCTATGAACTCTAGGTTCTGGGAGGGGAGCAAAGTGGACTTTGAGAAGTTTATGACAAAGCCTAGGTCTTGAAGGAGTGATACAGTTCGGAAGGTGGCCTGCCTGGCCTCCTGGTAAGTCTGAACCCTGATGAGCCAGTCGTCCAGATAGGGGAAGACAAAAACACCTTGAGTCCTCAAGTAGGCCACCACCACAGCAAGGCACTTTGTAAAGACTCTTGGGGCGGAAGTTAGGCCAAAAGGCTGTACTGGTAATGGTTTCCTCCCACCATGAACCTGAGGTACTTTCTGTGGTCTGGATGAATGAGGATGTGGGTGTATGCATCCTTTAAATCTAAGGAGCATAGCCAATCTCCCTGCTGGAGGTAGGGCAGAAGTGTTCCAAGAGTAAGCATCTTGAACTTTTCTTTCTCCAAGAACTTGTTGAGGTTCCTGAGGTCTAGAATAGGCCTTAGGCCCCCGGTTCTCTTTGGCACTAGAAAGTACCTGGAGTAGAAACCGTGCCCCTGTAGGCGAGGAGGTACAGGCTCCACCGCCTTGTCCAGAAGCAGACCTTAAAGTTCTTGAAGGAGGAGGTCTGTGTGCAGGAGAGGCCTTAGAGGCTCTCCTGGGAAGTAGGCAGGGGGTAACTGCTGGAAATGGAGCATATAGCCCTTCTGGACTATGCTTAATATCCAAGCATCCCCTGTAATGGGTGGCCACCTGTGGGCAAACAGGGTTAGACGACCTCCTGTGCAGGAATGGGGTAGCAGAGATGGAAAGGCTATGCTATGGGAGTCAAAACCCCCCTCCCTGCTGGGTAGGAGCAGGAGCCGGAGGCTTGGGGGTCTTCTGCCTATGGGGCCCATGTCCCTGCCCCTTGGCCTGCTGCCCCTACTGGGGAGCTTGGGAGGCCTGGTACTGAGGGAAAGATTTGTAGGCAGCTGCCTTTCTCGGGTAAAAGGGCTTTTTACCCGAGCCCTTCTTTTTGTGAGAAGGGGCAGAAGTCTTTCTGGACAGCCTTGTCCTAGTCAGGTGCTCGGTTTCGAGCTCAGCCGCCTTCTCGGCCATGGGCTTGCCAAAAAGGTTTTCACCTCGGCAAGGGACATCAACCAACTTGTCCTGCACCCAGGGCTCGAGGTCCGATGACTGCAGCCATGCCTGGCGTCGGGCTCCGATGCCGGCTGCCGCCACACGAGCCGAAGCCTCGAAGCCATCGTAGGCTGCTCGGGACATGAACTTTCAGCAGTCCCGGATTCCTGAGGACAAAGTCTGGAACCTCTGCAAAGGTTCCCCGGAGAGGCCAGCAGAGAACCCGGCAATCTCTTTTGCCAGGTCTCGTAAATACATGTCCATGTACAGCTGGTAAGACTGGACACGGCAAGCAAGCATCGAGCCCTGGAAGCACTATCTGCCAAAAGCATCCAGCTTCTGGGCCTCCCTGCCGGGAGGCACCGCAGAGTGCATCTTCTAGCTCTTCAGACGATGCATGGTCGATTCCACCACCATGGAATGGTGCGGCAGCTGCGCCTTCTGGAATCCAGGGCTCTTACGGAGTCGATAGATGGAATCGACCCGCTTGCTCAAAACCGGCGCCGAGGCCGGTGCCTCCCACATCTGGAAGAGGAGCCGTTCCAGCATCGGAGGAACCGGCACAGTAAAGGCCTCCTTCGGAGGAGAGTCATACTGGAGGGCCTCAAGCTCCTCGGCTCGAGGCTCCTCCTCGGGGTCCGCGGGAATCGCCAATGCCTTGGCGATGTTCCTAATGAACTCCGAGAACCGGGTGTCCTCCGGGGGGGACCTACTCCAGAGCTCGGACTGCGGTGAGTCCGAAGGGACGCACCAAGTCCAGAAGGTGTCGGGACTCCTCGTCTTTCCTCTCCCACGCTGACTCATCCGAAGAGGAGTCGAGGGGCTCCGACCACGCGGGTCTAGGTAGCACCCACCAGAACGCCGAAGGCACCGGCGTCGACATCCTCGGTTCCGAGCGGGAGGTCGAGGGTGACCGTAACCGAGGACGACTTTGAGCCTTCATGGTCTCGAGTATCGGCTCGGTCTCCGGGGTCGACTTCGACGTCCCGGTGGTCGGGGCTGATGTACCAGCGAGGCTGGCCATCAGTACCCGCTGCTGTTCCATGAAGGCAGACGCCGGGCCCGACGTCGGCTCCCTCGGACGAGAGTCCACGAGGACTACAGGACTTACGTGTCCGGTCTCCAGCTCCACACGAGGCATCTTGGATGGCTTCTCCTATTCCAAGGGCCCGGGACGGCGGTCGGGGGTCTTAGACATGGCCCTCGAGGAACCAGGGACCTCTTATGACGCCGACCTTATGAGCCGTTTCTTCCTCTTGCGTTCCCGATCAGGGGACCCCTGTCCGAGGAACCCCGACGATGCTTGGGATCAGACTCCCGAGACGTCGACGCCTCAGACGAGGTCCGGGCCCGGCCGGAGGCAGAATCTGAGAAAATCCTTTCTTTCTGGTGCTGATGGCTTCGAAGTGCCTTGGTGGACATTTTGCCACACGTGCCACAGATTTTTAGATCATGATTTGGGCCGAGGCACCGAGGGCAGCAGTCGTGTGTGTCGGTGAGAGACATTAGTTTCTTGCACCGATCACACTTCTTGAAACCACTGGAAGCCATCGGGAAAAAAAGGGCACCCGCGAGGTCAAAGGACCGGCTATCCAGGGAAAAACAGAAAAAAAGGTGCGAACGCCAGCCACGAAGGGCAAAAACCGAAAAATAGAAAACGGGCTCGATACCGCTGTACAAACCCAGCGGGAAGGGGAACCGGCGTCGAACCGGAGAAAAAGACGAAGTAATCGCTGAAAAAAATGTAAACTTTTCTGGGTGACACGGACAGACGTCCGATGGGCTCCACGGAAGAAAAGACTGAGCAAGATGGCACCTTTAGGCGGGAAGGGGATTGCGCATGCGTGCAGTATTCCCAAAGGTTTTCTTAGAAAGCTGGGGAAATGCTCCACACGGGGGCTCCATCGGCGTCGATGTCACCCATAAGTGAGGACTGACTTCCTGCTTGGTCCTGGAGAACTTCCTTATATAATGGCAGAGAGCATGTTGTAGGCTGTTTAATTGCCAGTGTGCAACCTAATCTATTCTGTTGGAGCCAAAAAGAAATGAAGATGGCTAAGAATAGTAGACAGGCCTGATGCCTGGAACAATAAAGTGTAACCTCTCTTGGAGTTATCTGTTATTAAAGCAGCAGAAAAAGTAGGTCCTATAGGTTGGACAGGACTGACAGCCATAATTTGGAGTGATAATACTCAATTTTTGTCTGATAAGCTGCCTTAAAGAAGTATCTGAGATACATAGAGAAGAAGATGAACCACAAAGGGGAAGAAAACTCTGTATGGAAACTTCCCACTGGAGTAGGTATTGAAGAAAAAATCCTATGGACTTAGAGAATAAGCCCTCCAGTTGATTGGTAGTACTCTTAGAGACTGAAAGTCTGGACTAAGAGGGATAGAAGTAATACAGAATTGAGAGGACTTACAATTTGGTAAGTCTTTGAAGAGGTAGGATCTCATTGCAGTTAAAAGTATAAGAGATCCTCGTACAGAAAAACTGTCAAGGTGAAGGGTATAGCTCACCTTGTTGTTAGTTCTCCCTTTCTTTTAAAAGGAGCAACTTGTTATCTCTAGGGTATGATGGTCTTCAATAGCTCTTGGAGCTAAAAAGATGGATTTCCCTTGTAGTAAGAGATTCATGCCCAGAGTCGAGGATTCAGTCAATGTATGACTGGTATCTCAGCATAGATGAGATGAACCGTAGATGCTTCTATTAAAAAGAAGTAGGCTCAGAGGTTCTAAACCTCACACAGTAAAACAGAGACTAGAAAGAGTAGTTACTCACCTGTAAAGCACAGTTACTTACCCGTAACAGGTGATCTCTGGGAACAGCAGGAATTAGTCTTCACATATGGGTACGTCGGTACCGACGGAGCCTGCGCGGGAAAGCTCCCCAGCTTCCCAGAAGGAAGCTTTTGGGGCCTCCCACTGCACATGCGCGCTGCCTTCCCGCCTTCCTGACCAGCTCTCCTCAGTTCGAGTTTATAGCTGAGACAATAGAGAGAGGAAAGGAAGATAGATAGAAGATACAACTCCTAGGGGAGGTGGGTGGGTTGTGAGGACTAATTCCTGCTGTTCCCAGAGATCACCTGTTACAGGTAAGTAACTGTGCTATCTCCAGGAACAAGCAGGAATAAGTCCTCACATATGGGGACTCCCTAGCTAAGATGCCTGGGAGATCCCGTTCCAAGGGTTCGCCATCTTCGTATGGATCTCAGGCATCCATCCTGGGAAGGTGGGCAGGAGTTGTTCAAGTATGGAACAGGTGTTTGAGGACAGCCTGACCAAACAAGGCATCCTGGCGGGAGTCCTTGTCCAAACAGTAATGGGCTGTGAAGGTATGAACCGAGGCCCATGTGGCGGCTCGACAGATCTGATCTATGGAGACAGAGTGAAGATGAGCCATAGAAGTGGCCATGGCTCTCACATTGTGAGCTGTGACATGGCTTTCCAGAGAAATATTTTTACTCTGGTAAGTAAAGGAAATACACTGAGCAATCCAATTGGAAAGTGTACGTTTGGAGACTGGAAGTCCCAAATGAGAAGGATCAAAAGCCACGAAAAGCTGGGAAGACTTTCGATGTGGCTGAGTCCTGTTGAGGTAAAAGGCAAGAGCTCTTTTACAATCTAAAGTATGAAGGTTCCTCTCTGCACTGGATGCATGAGGAGCTGGAAAAAAGACAGGTAGATATACCTCTTGATTAAGATGAAAAGGCGAGACCACTTTGGGCATAAAGTGGGGATTCGTCCTTAGGACCACCTTATCATGATGAAACCTGGTATAAGGTGGATGAGCCACTAAGGCCTGTAGTTCACTGATGCGGCGAGCCGAAGTGACTGCAATAAGGAAAAGGACCTTCCAGGAAAGAAATTTCAAGGAGATAGAAACCAACGGTTCAAAAGGTGGCTTCATAAGCTGACCTAGAACTAGGTTCAAGTCCCATGCTACCGGAGGAGGTCGGATGGGAGGTTTAGTTAGAGTCAGGCCTCTCATGAACCTTGCAACAAGCGGATGAGAGGAGACAGGTTGTCCATTTATAGGTTTTAAGGATGCAGCAATAGCACTCAAATGGACTCTTACTGAATTTGTCTTAAGGCCTGCATTAGAAAGATGCAGGAGATAGTCTAGTAGAGAATTCAAAGGAAGTGCTAGAGGGTCAAGACCCTGTTGAGCACACCAAATGGAAAAACGTTTCCATTTGAAAGCATAGGAACGCCTCGTGGATGGTTTCCTAGAGGCATGAAGGATATCTTTCACTGGTTGAGAAAGATTGAAGTCATGAAGGCTTAGGCCTTCAGTAACCAAGCTCTGAGGTGTAGGGACTTGGGGTTTGGGTGCCACAAAGTCCCTTTCTCCTGAGAGAGAAGGTCTGGCGCAGCTCCCAGGTCCAGGGAGGGTCCCTGGGAGAGATGCAGAAGTAGAGGGAACCACACTTGGCGTGGCCAGCGTGGAGCTATGAGGATCATCGATCCGTGATCCCTCTGGAGTTTGAACAGAGTCTGGGGAATCAAAGGAATGGGTGGAAAGGCATATAGGAATTCCTGACCCCAATGCAGGAGAAAGGTGTCGTTGGCCTGAGCTCCTTGACACGGAGTCCTGGAACAGAACCGGGGAAGTTTGGCATTCCACGGACTTGCAAAGAGGTCTATGTCCGGGGTTCCCCATTCCTGAAAGATTCTGCCTATCTGGTCCATATGTAGGGACCATTCGTGTGGAAGCAGAACTCGACTCAGTCTGTCTGCCCGAGAGTTTTGAACCCCTGGAAGATATACTGCCAGAAGATGAATTTGATGCTCTCTGGCGAAGGCCCATAATCTGAGAGCTTCGTTGCAAAGCGACAGAGAGCCTGTCCCTCCTTGTTTGTTTACGTAGAACATGGCCACCTGATTGTCTGTCTGAACTAGGACGGTCAGGTTGACAAGGAGGGTATGGAAGACTTTGAGGGCAAAGAAGATTGCTCGCAGCTCCAGGAGGTTGATGTGAAGGGTGGTCTCCTGCGGAGACCAAGTACCCTGAGTGGAGAGGGATTGTAGATGGGCTCCCCACCCTGTTTGGGAGGCATCTGTTGTGAGGGTTGCTTGGGGCAACAAAGGTTGGAAGGGGGCCCCCAACAACAGATTCTTGGTGGACATCCACCATTGGAGGAACCAAAACAGACGCTTTGAGGTGAGTATTTGGTCGGAGAGCGCTCCTGATGCTTGAGTCCACTGGGTGGTCAAGGTCCATTGAGCTGCTCTCACATGAAGACGAGCGTAGGGCACCACGTGTACCGTGGAGGCCATGTGGCCCAGAAGTCGCAGCATTTCTCTGGCTGTCAAGTGACTGCTGGACTGAGCTTGGGAGGCCAAGCACAGCAGACGTTGGCCCCGGACTTGAGGTAGGTAGGCCCTTGCAGTGGTGGTGTCCAACTGGGCCCCTATGAATTCTAGAGACTGAGTAGGGGTAAGTTGAGACTTGGGAAGGTTTACCACCAGTCCCAGATACTGCAGAAGGTGCCTTGTGCGGTCCAGGGTAATCTGGGCCTCTGACTGAGATGGAGCTCGGATGAGCCAGTCGTCCAGATATGGGAATACAAAAATTCCCAGACCTCTTAGAAATGCGGCAACAACTGCCATGCATTTGGTGAACACTCTTGGAGCAGAGGCTAGACCGAACGGAAGTACTCTGTACTGGAAATGTTTTCCCTGAAACAGAAATCTTAGATATTTTCTGTGGGATGGGTGGATGAGTATATGTGTGTACGCATCCTTGAGATCTAGAGAACAAAGCCAATCCTGACTCTGAAGGTATGGAAGGAGAATGCCTAGAGAAAGCATTTTGAATTTCTCCTTGTACAGAAATTTGTTCAATTTTCTCAGATCTGCAATAGCAATGCCCGAAGCTCTACCGGCACCCTCAAAGGAATCAAAAGCTGCTCTGTTGGAGAACTTAGAAACATCTAGAAGCTGTTTCACCAGAGAAATGAACTCCTCTTTTCTATCCTCAGGGATAAAGGAGGCAAAATGTCGTATCTTTAGGGCAAGTTCCCTGAGAAACATGCCCATATACAGACTGTAAGAGTTAATCCTGGCTATAAGCATAGTAGCCTGGAAAATTTTCTTGCCAAAAGAGTCTAGGGTCTTACATTCTCGTCCTGGAGGGGTAGAAGAGTGCCTTTTGGTACTCTTAATCTTTTTCAGTGCAGACTTCACCACAATAGAATGGTGAGGCAACTGAGTCTTTTGAAAACCAGGAGAAGGAGGGACCCGGTACATGGTGTCCAACCTACGAGAATAAGGAGACAACGTTAGAGGAGCCTCCCATAAGTCCATCAAGTGTTCTTGAAGGATTTCATGGATAGGCAGGGTGACTGCCTCTTTAGGAACCTTAGGGTATCCTAAAATATCCAATTTCTTTGACCTAGGTTCTTTTTCAGAGGATGTGGTAATAGAAAGTCCTTTAGCTAGTTCAATAATGAAGTCTTGAAAGGACAAATCCTCTGGTGGAGACATTCTCCTCTTTGGGGAAGAGGGGTCTTCATGAAGAACTAGAGACAGCTCATCAGAGTCCTCAGAGGAGTCAAAATCCTCAGAAGATTCTCTATTTGCTTCCAACGCACGATACGCATACCGATCGGTATCGACATCGGGCGTACCGGGTATGGGATCGGTATCGGGTGAAAACCCGGATCCGACATGCGGAACCGATCTGCGTTTGGAAGTCGATGGTCTCGGTTCCGGTATGGGAGACGATACCGGAACCGGACCCGGTACCGCTAAACGCGGTACCGAGGGCGTCGCAGCATTAATAAAAGCCAGCATGGCCTGCTGCATGGTCTGAACAGTATTGCTCATAGACGCCACTGCTGCCTGGATGTCGGTACCGGTATGGGCCAGTACTCCAGAGCAGTCTAACAGGTGATCAGTCGAGGCCGTGCCATCGATGTCAACCTGTAACCCCATAGATGGTGCTTTGGAAGCCAGAGCTTCCCGCCGGGGTTGTTTGGCTGGGGCAGGATCCTCACACTCAAAAGTGAGAGCCTCTCGATGCTTTGAAGGAGATTTGCTCTTTGAGGACCTGCCCACAGAAGGTTTGGTTACCTGAGATCCATCCGGAGAGGAAGACCTGGATGACTGTGATGCTGGATTATCTGAAGCAAACAGCACATGGAATTTGTTGGCCCGGTTCTGCAACCCACGTTTAGACATCTGGGAGCAGGATGGGCAGTCCGGAATGGAGTGGTCAGATCCCAAACACTTAAGACACCATTCATGGGTGTCTGTGACAGAAATAACAGCACTACACTTGGTACACTTCTTAAAACCAGGGGCTGTTTTCTCCATGAGGAGAATTTGTGTAGGCCTGAGGCCTAACCGAAGTCACCAAGTTGTGCAGAATAAAGATTTTTATTTTTTTTTTTTAAAGAAAAGAAAAGAGAGACCGGCGGTACCGGTTTCGGTATGGGGAAGGCAGGTACGCGGTCTAAAGAAACAAACTAAAACAATAATTTCTTCAGCGGTGACAGGAACACGACCTGATGGCTCCGCGGAAAAAGAGAAACTGAGGAGAGCTGGTCAGGAAGGCGGGAAGGCAGCGCGCATGTGCAGTGGGAGGCCCCAAAAGCTTCCTTCTGGGAAGCTGGGGAGCTTTCCCACGCAGGCTCCGTCGGTACCGACGTACCCATATGTGAGGACTTATTCCTGCTTGTTCCTGGAGATCAGGTGTTCTCCAGGAGCAGCAGGAATCAGTCCTCACATATGGGTGTCATCGGTGCCGATGAAGCCCCAGAGGAGCATTTCCCCAGCTTTCTATGAAAACCTTTGGGAATGCAGGCACGCATGCGCGGTTCCCTTCCCGCCTAAAAGTGCCATCTTGACACAGTCAAATGACATAGCTAAGAAAAGCACAGAAAAAAGTAAAAATAAACTATGTACAACTGCAACTTCCAGGGGAGGAGGGAGGGTTGTGAGGACTGATTCCTGCTGCTCCTGGAGAACACCTGTTACAGGTGAGTAACTACTCTTTCTCCAGGACCAAGCAGGAAGTCAGTCCTCACATATGGGTGACTCCCTAGCTCTGGGCTATCGGGGAACCCAGGCTGAACAAGAGAACTCCCTCTAGTCTCAGCAGCAAAGAAAGGCTTTTCAAGGACACAACCTCCACCGGTAGCCCAACAAAGGGCAGGAGTTGCATAAACCTCAAAGAGATTCCGGAGTACTGCTTGGCCAAAAGCACTGTCCCTACGGGACTCCCTCTCCAGACAGTAATGGGCCGCAAAGGTCTGGCTTGAAGACCAAGTTGCAGCCCTGCAGATGTCTACCAAGGGCACAGAGCGGAGATGAGCCACTGAGGCAGCCATTGCCCTGACACGGTGGGCCATAACCCGACCCTGCAAAGGAAGGTCAGCCGCCTTGTAAGCCCAGGTGATACAGTCAGCCACCCAGATGGACAAGGTATGCTTGGACACAGCCAACCCCAACTTAT
This sequence comes from Ichthyophis bannanicus, assembly GCA_033557465.1. Taxonomy (NCBI): domain Eukaryota; kingdom Metazoa; phylum Chordata; class Amphibia; order Gymnophiona; family Ichthyophiidae; genus Ichthyophis; species Ichthyophis bannanicus. Next base: position 159,201,212 of record CM066040.1, read on the forward strand.
TAGGGTCAAAAGATACGAAGAGCTGAGTAGCCCTTCTATGCCCCTGTGTACGGTCAAGGTAGAAGGATAAGGCCCTCCTACAGTCCAGGGTATGCAGGACTGCTTCAGCCTGGCTTGCATGAGGGCTAGGGAAGAATGTTGGAAGAACCACCTCCTGATTGAGGTGGAAAGAGGAGACAACCTTTGGGAGGAACTTTGGATGAGTCCTGAGGACTACCCTGTTCCTATAAATCCTGGTGTAAGGCCTATCACAGACCAGGGCCTGAAGCTCACACACACGCCTGGTCGAAGTAAGGGCTATCAGGAAGAGTGCCTTCCAGGATAGGAAGCGTAGTGGACAAGTAGCCATCGGCTCAAAAGGTGGGCGAGTCAGTTGCTGCAAGACCACATTCAACTCCCACTCAGGGGCAGGAGGACGGATTGGAGGCTTGAGCAAAAGCAAGCCTCTGAAAAACCGGGACACCAAGGGGTGAACCGAAAGAGAATGTCCCTCCACCAGTGAGTGGTGAGCAGCTAGAGCAGAGAGGTGGACCCGAACAGAATTGGACTTAAGTCCCTGATTGGATAAGTGCAGTAAGTACTGTAGCACTACTGGTACAGTACAGGAGAAAGGATCCTCTGTACGTAGCTGATACCACACAGAAAACCTTTTCCATTTGAGAGCATAGGTTTTCCTAGTGGACTGTTTCCTAGAGGCTAGGACAACCTCCTCAACTTCCTGAGGTAGGCCCCAGGGAGCCAAAACTACCCTTGCAGCCTCCAGGCCATCAAATTGAGAGCTTTGAGATTGGGGTGCAGAAGGGAACCCTGATTCTGAGAGAGAAGGTCGGGTTGCAACCCCAGAGACAGTGGGGGATCTACTGCCAGCTAAAGCAGAAGTGGAAACCAAGGTTGCCTCGGCCACCTGGGAGCCACCAGCAGGACCGAGGCCTTGTCCTGAAGAATCTTGAAGAGAGTTCGGGCCACCAAGGGCGTGGGAGGAAACGCATACAGGAGGCCCTGAGACCAGGGAATCAGAAAAGCATCCGGTACTATCCTCAAAGGATGCGGTTGCCTGGAGCAGAACTTGGGCAGTTGCTTGTTCAGTGGACTGGCAAACAGATCTGTCCAAGGGAGACCCCATTTCAGGAAGATCTTCTGAACCACCAAAGGATGTAGCTGCCACTCGTGGGGCTGCAGAACCCTGCTCAACCTGTCGGCCAGGCAGTTTTCCTGACCTGGAAGGTACACAGCCTTGAGGAGCATGTTGTGCTTTAGGGCAAAGGAACAAAGGTCTTGAGCTTCCCGACAAAGGAGCCTGGACCCAGTGCCGCCCTGCTTGTTCACATAAAACATGGCTACCTGGTTGTCCGTCTGAACCAGGACAGATTGATGAGCCAGGGCAGGAGAGAAAGCTTTCAGAGCTAGGCGAATAGCCCTGAGTTCAAGGAGATTGATCTGCTGTGCCGCCTCCCACGGAGACCACAGGCCCTGGGTGCACTTGTCTAGACAATGAGCTCCCCAGCCCTGCAGGGAGGCGTCAGTGGTCAGTACCACCGTGTACCCAGGAACCTGAAAGGGCACTCCCATTAGAAGATTGGGCGGGTGCAGCCACCAGCTGAGGGAGTTCAGAAAGTGTCTGGACACCCTTATCCTGTCACTGAGGCTGCCTGTGGCCTGTGACCATTGAGTCCGAAGGCACCACTGTGCAGGCCTCATATGGAGCCTGGCATTGGGGGTCACATGTACCGTCGAAGCCATGTGGCCTAGAAGCTTCAGGCAGAGCCTGGCGGAGACTAAGGACCTTTTGAGAAACTGGTTTGCCAGGGTTATCAATTTTTGTGCTCTGTCTTCTGGCAAAAAGGCCTTTGCCAGAAGAGAGTCCAGCCTTGCTCCTATGACCTCCAAGTTCTGGGAGGGGAGCAAAGTGGAATTTGCGAAGTTTATCACAAACCCTAGGCTTTGAAGAAGAGCAATAGTTCTGAGGGTGGCTTGTGTGGCCTCCTGGGATGTCAGACCCCTGATGAGCCAGTCGACCAGATAGGGGAAGACAAAGATTCCCTGTGTTCTCAGGTAGGCCGCAACCACTGCCAGGGATTTGGTAAAGACCCTGGGAGCGGAGGTGAGGCCAAAAGGCAGCACTCTGTACTGATAATGGTTTCCTCCCACAAGGAACCTGAGGTACTTTCTGTGGTCTGGATGAATGAGGATAGCACTGTACGCATCCTTTAGATCTAAGGAGCATAGCCAATCTCCCTGCTGCAGGTAGGGCAGAAGTGTTCCAAGAGTAAGCATCTTGAACTTTTCTTTCTCCAGGAACTTGTTGAGGTTCCTGAGGTCCAGAATTGGGCGAAGGCCACCGGTTCTTTTGGGCACCAGGAAATACCTGGAGTAGAATCCGTGACTTTGCAAGTGGGGAGGCACAGGCTCCACTGCCCTGTCCACCAACAGACCTTGAAGTTCCTGAAGGAGAAGGTCTGAGTGCAGGGAAGGCCTCAGGGGCTCCCCTGGAAAGTATGGTGGAGGCAGTTGGTGAAAATGCAGTGCATAGCCCTTGTGGACTATGTCCAACACCCAACTGTCCCCGGTGATGAGGGGCCACTGGTGGGCAAATAGGGCGAGGCGACCTCCTGTGCAGGGTTGGGATAGCAGGGACGGAGGCTTGAGGGTCCTCTGCCTACCGGGCCCATTACCCTGCCCCTTGGCTTGCTGACCCTGGGTTGCAGCTTGGGCAGCCTGATATTGAGGGTACTGTTTGTAGGCAGTGCCCTTCCTCAGGTAAAAGGACTTTTTACCCGAGCCCTTCTTCTTATGAGAAGGGGCAGAGGTCTTCCTAGACAGTCTTGCCCGTGTAAGGTGCTCTGTTTCGAGCTGGGCAGCCTTTTCGGTCATGGGCTTGCCAAAAAGGTTTTCACCTCGGCAAGGGACATCGACCAACTTGTCCTGAACCCATGGCTCGAGGTCCGATGACTGCAGCCAAGCCTGGCGTCGAGCCGCGATGCCGGCTGCCGCAACTCGGGCCAAAGCCTCGAAGCCATCGTAGGCGGCACAGGACATGAACTTCTTGCAGTCCCGAATCCCCGAGGACAAGGACTTGAATCTCTGCAAGGGTTCCCCGGAGAGTCCAGCAGAGAACCCGGCCAACTCCTTGGCCAGGTCCCGCAAGTACATGCCCATGTACAGCTGGTAAGACTGGACACGGCAAGCAAGCATAGAGCCCTGGAAGCACTTTCTACCGACACCATCGAGGTTCCGGGCCTCCCTGCCGGGGGGCACCGCAGAGTGCATCTTCTGGCTCTTCAGACGATGCATGGCCGATTCCACAACCATGGAATGGTGTGGTAGCTGTGCCTTCTGAAAGCGAGGGCTCTTCCTGAGTCGATAGATTGAGTTGATTCGCTTGCTTAAAACCGACGCCGAAGCCGGTGCCTCCCACATCCGGAAGAGGAGCCGTTCCAGCATCGGAGGAACCGGGACAGTAAAGGCCTCCTTCGGAGGAGAGTCATACTTCAGGGTCTCGAGCTCTTCAGCTCGAGGCTCTTCCTCGGGGTCCGCCGGAATAGCCAAGGCAGTGGCCATATCCCGGACGAACTCCGAGAACCGAGTATCCTCCAGAGGGGATCTACTCCGGGGCTCAGACTGCGGTGAGTCCGACGGAACGCACCGAGTCTTGAACGTATCGGGGGACTCCTCATCCTCCGTCTCCCAGGGGGACTCATCCGACGAGGAGTCAGGGTCTGACTCCCGCGGGGCCCTGGAGCACCCGCCCCGACGCCAGAGGCACCGGCGTCGACACCCTCGGTCCCGAGCGGACCGCGACCGAGGTAGACTTCGAGCCATGATGGACTTGAGTATCGGCTCGGTCTCCGGGATCGACTTTGAAGTCGATGTCCCGGTGGTCGGGGCAGATGCACCAGACAGGCTGGCCAACAGTGCCCGCTGCTGCTCCATGAAGGCAATCTGCTCTCCAAGGCTGTCATCCTGAGACTCAGCTCGGGAGACGCAGCAGCCACCGACTCGGGCCCTGGCGGCGCCAGGCCCGACGTCGGCTCTCTGGGAGGAGAGTCCTCGAGGACTACGGGGCTTACGTGTCCAGCAGACTACGGCTCCACGCAAGGAACTTTGGCAGGCTTCTCTTGGTCCAGGGCCCGTGGCGACGGTTGGGGGTCTTAGACCTGGCCCTCGAGGAGCCAGGGACCTCCTTCGACGACGCCCTCGTGAGCCGCTTCTTCCTTTTGCGTTCTCGGTCGGGGGACCCCCTGTCCGAGAAGCTTCGGCGCTCGGGATCCGAATCCCGAGATGTCGAGGCCTCAAATGAGGTCCGGGCCCGGCTGGAGGCTGAGTCAGAGAAAAGCCTTTCTTTCTTCTGCTGGCGACTTCGTAGTGCCTTGGAAGACATCTTCCCACACGGTTTACACGACTTAGGGTCGTGATCAGGACCGAGGCACCGAAGGCAGCAGTTGTGTGTGTCAGTGAGAGACATTAATTTCTTACACTGATCACACTTCTTGAAACCGCTGGAAGCCATCGGGGAAAAAAGAGTCCCCGCGAGGTCAAAGGACTGGCCTTTCATGGAAAAATGAAAAAAGGGCGCAAACACCAGCCACGAAGGGCAAAAACCGAAAAAGAAGAATCAGGCTCGATACCGGTGTACCGAACCCGGCGGGAGGGGAATAGACATCGAACCGGGAGAAAAAATAGCGAGTATCGCCGAAAAAAATCAACTTTTATCCAGGATGACAGGACACACGTCCGGTGGGCTTCTCGGAAAAAAAGAGACTGAGTCAAGATGGCACCTTTTAGGCGGGAAGGGAACCACGCATGCGTACCTGCATTCCCAAAGGCTTTCATAGAAAGCTGGGGAAATGCTCCACTGGGGCTTCATCGGCGCCGATGACACCCATATGTGAGGACTGACTTCCTGCTTGGTCATGGAGAAATATCAGAAACCCTGCGACTGCTGAGGCTGTTGAGGTCTTGATTTTCTTAGCCTGGTTTGATGCTGCCTGTCTTTGCAAACATCTGCATGATGGGTAGGAGATGGATAAAACTTTTTTCCCCTAGTGGAATAAAGCTTTTTAGGAGAGTTTTTATTGGCTGGGATAGAGGAAAGTTTTGACAATCCTCTGACAGTAAGAGCATCAGTATTTAACTGAGTAGCTTGAAATAAAGCATCCTTGTTAAAGAGATTTTCACCAGTACAAGGAGTATTTCCCAGCCTTTCTTGTACCCATCTGTCTAAGTCTGAAGCTTGGAGCCAGGCCAGGCGTTGTGCTCCTATGACTATAGCAGAAGTTCTGCTAATAGACTCAAAACAGTCTAGGGAAGCACGATTAAGGAACCTAGAAATATTTTGAGCATGACTGACTACTATGAAATAGTCTGCTCTCTTATGCTCTTGAAGAAAAGGGTTCAAAAGCTTTAAGCTCTTTGTGACCTCTTCAAGAGACAATCCCATATAGAAAATATATGAGACAATTCTTGCTGAAAGCATGGATGCCTGGAAGCATCGACGTCTAAAGGCATCTAAAGTCCTAGACTCACGACCTGGCGGATAAGAGGAGTGCTTCTTTGCACTCTTAATAACCTCATTGCTGATTCTACAACAATAGAATGATGAGGAAGTTGAGTCTTTTGAAAACCTGGAGAAGGTGGCTCTTTGTACCTAGTTTGAAGTGTCTCAGAATGTGGTGATACCGTTAAAGGAGTTTCCCACATTTTTAAAAGTAGGTCTTGTAAGATCTGATGCAAAGGAAGCATGATTAGCTCCTTTGGCAACCAGGGGGGATTGCAGGGTCTCTGAACCCCCTGGTAAGGATTCTTCACCAGGTATAGAAATGGCAAGTAACCTCGCCATATCAAGCAGAAAAGCTTGAAAAGAAATCTCCCCTGAGGAGGACCCTCTAAAATGAGGGGTAAAGGCTAGACTTGTTGAAGATTCAGCCTTGGTACCGATAGGCTCATCCCAGTCATCGGTATCGGAAGACTTGAAAGGATGAAACATCGGATTTTCCCTAAATCGATGTCTTCGGTACCACCCGAAGTCGGTACCGAAACGAGTCGGTACCGAATCATCCATGCTAGGGATCGATTCCAGGCTCGGCATCGAAAGAATCGAGTCTGTTGAAGCAAGCATGCCGATGTCGATACTGGTACCGAAGGCGATACCGATACTGGAGGAACAGTCTGCAGCCACTCTAACGGTACCGAAGTAACCGAGAGTGTTAGACTACGTTCATCGGTGAGGAGTGCTTCATCCATCACCGTAGCCGATGCCGGGGTGTCGGTACCGCTCGAAGCGGCCACAACCACCGAGCATGGCCCAGGTATGTTCACCAAGGTGAGAACCCCGGGAACGACCAGAAGCCCCGTTAATGCTTTGGAGTCCGAAGACTCCTGCCGAGGCTTTATTACCAAGATGTCCTCAAGGGCAAAGCCGGAGAAATATCGATACTGGAAAGGAGATCTACCACTCGAGGACTGGCTAGTCTTTACAGACTTTTATTTGGTTACATGATTCTGTGGAGATATTCTAGCTGGTGACATCGAGTGCGATGTGAACCGGGTATCGAGCTGTGCTCGATTCTGAAGATTTCTTCAGTTTGAACTCCAGCAGGAAAGACACTCCAGTGAGCAATGGTCAGGACCCAAACATTTTAGACACCAAGTATGGGTGTCTAAAAGAATATTTGTACCACCACACTTAGAGCATTTCTTAAGGGTAGTGGCTGGCTTTTCCATAGCGGAAAAAAGGGAGGCCTAGTGGCCTAGAAACTGTCAGACACTAACAGGGAAAGAATTTCTGTCGAAAAGAAGAAATTATTTAGAAAAAACAAAAGAAAATCACTGGCGGTACCGGTGGCGTCGAGGAAAGGGAGACGCGATCACAAAAAAGTAAGAATAAAAAGAAGAATTTTCTGCGGTGACAGGAATACGTCCTGCCGGCTCCGCGGAAAACTGATGAGAGGGAAGTGTTTAGGTGGGAAGGCAGCGCGCATGCGTGTGGGATGCTCCCAAAGGCTTTCTTTCTGGATGCTGGGGAGCATTCCCGCACAGGCTCCTTCGGTACCGACGTACCCATATGTGAAGACTCATTCCTGCTTGTTCCTGGAGATCCACAGTCTCTGCTGCTAGTTACACTGGAAGCAGATAGAGCATGTTCATTCATATTGAAGGAGGAATAGAGAACTGCAGACAGGTTTTAAATTCTGAAAAATGTGCAGATATAATAGTCTTCCTTCTAGCTTCCACACATTAATGTAAAAATCTGTAGAATCATGAAAAAAGCCAGATAGTTGTCGATCTTTTTGGGGGTGGTTCACAGTATGGTGGAGCAGTTAGAACAGGGAGCATTTAGGGGTAGGGCATTTGCATGGGGAATTTTTGAGTGGTGCGGTCCCGATGGTATATTTTTGGTGGGTGGTGCAATTTGCAGGATGGTGGGGCAGTTGTGAGGGAGTAGTTTTTGGAGGTGGGGCAACTGCAGGGCGTAGTTTTTGAGGGTGGAGTCAGTTTGCGGGATGGTGGCATATGCAGGGACAGTTTTTGAGATTTTTGCAAATGGGTATGTGAATGCTTGTATGTATGTGTCTGTGTGTGTATGGGTATATATTCTGTTTATATCTGTGATCGGGAGAGGGATGTTTGACGGGTACAATTGCATAATTGCCATGTTACTGCGAATCAGTGTGAGTATGCTGCAGCTGCAGTATGCTATTTTGCAGGGTGGAGGAGCAGTTGTGGGTTTTTTTAGGGATGAGGCAATTTGAGGGATGGCAGGGCATTTGCAAGGGGGTGTCTTTTAAGGGGTGAGGCAGAAGCAACATGGTATTTTTAAGGGTGGGGCAGTTGCAGGAGATAGTTTGAGGGGTGGGACAGTTGGCAGAGTGGTGGGGTAGTTGTGAGGGATCAAAGTCTGGAGTTGGCAATAGAAGAGAAGGGCACAGATAGAAGCAATCTGCCAGAGGAGTGGAGTTCCCGAGGAAAGGGTATAGCAAGAGATAAAAGGACTAACATAGCAATTTTTCAATTGCTATGTTATGTAAGTTTTTATGCTACTTCTCCCACAGAAATACATTGTGATTGATTTTATTTTTTTTTGGGGGTGGGGGGACTTACTTCGCTGGAACCCCTGGTCCAATATAGCGTAGTTACTCACCTGTAACAGGTGTTCTCCAGGAGCAGCAGGAATCAGTCCTCACATATGGGTGACGTCGGCGCCGACGGAGCCCTCGCGGAGCAATTTTCCCCAGCTTTCAAAGAAAGCCTTTGGGATTTGCAGCGCGCATGCGCGGTCTCCTTCCCGCCCAAGGGTGCCATCTTAGCCAGTCTGATGACATAGCTAAAAGACAGCATAAAAATTTGCAAAAAAACTTAAGCAGATGATTGCAACTCCAAGGGGAGGAGGGAGGGTTGTGAGGACTGATTCCTGCTGCTCCTGGAGAACACTTGTTACAGGTGAGTAACTACGCTTTCTCCAGGACCAAGCAGGAAGTCAGTCCTCACATATGGGACTCCCAAGCTTAAGGCTACCGGAGACCCTAAGCACAAAAATGAGCTCCCTCTAGCTCAGCGGCACAGAAGGAAGGAATCTTCACTGAATTATTACCCACCGGTAGCCCCCATCCGGGATGGAGGGTAGGAGTTGCTCAAACCTCGAAGAGATTTCGGAGGACTGCCTGTCCGAAAGCACTGTCCCTGCGGGACTCCCTCTCGAGACAGTAATGGACCGCAAAAGTCTGGCTCGAAGACCAAGTAGCGGCCCGGCAGATGTCTGCCAGCGGAACAGAGCGGAGGTAAGCCACTGACGTAGCCTTCGCCCGAACACAATGAGCCGTGACTCGATTTTCTAACGAGAGTCCGGCTGCCCCATAAGCCCAAGCGATACAGTCAGCAACCCAGATGGACAGAGTACGCTTGGAGACCGGGAGCCCCAATTTATTGGGGTCAAAAGACACAAAAAGCTGAGCAGCTTTACGGTGCTCCCGCGTACGGTCAAGGTAGAAGTTCAATGCCCTTCTACAGTCCAGGGTATGCAGGACCATTTCAGCTCGGCTGGAGTGTGGCCTGGGAAAGAAGGTCGGAAGTACCACCTCCTGATTGATGTGAAAAGGGGAGACCACTTTTGGAAGAAACTTTGGGTGAGTCCGTAGGACTACCCTATTTTTGTAGAACCGAGTGTAAGGGGGATCAGACACGAGGGCCTGCAATTCACTTACGCGTCTAGCGGAAGTGAGGGCTATCAGGAATAAAGCTTTCCAAGAAAGAAAACGGAGAGAACAGGTAGCCATAGGTTCAAAAGGCGGACAGGTGATCCGCTGTAAAACCACATTCAGATCCCAGTCAGGTGCTGGCGGGCGCAGAGGTGGTTTAAGTAGAAGGAGACCTCGGAGAAACCTCGCTACGAGAGGGTCGCTGGAAAGAGGTCTGCCGTCCACCGGCACATGATGTGCTGAAAGAGCACTGAGGTGAACTTTGACGGAGTTGGACTTAAGTCCCAGATTAGAGAGGTAGAGCAAGTACTGTAAGATCACCGACACCGAGCAGGAGAAGGGATCCTGAGACTGCTGGGCACACCAAGCGGAAAAACGACGCCATTTAAGGGCGTAGCATTTGCGGGTAGAAGGTCGCCGAGAAGCTAGGACGACCTCCTCCACCTCTGCCGGCAGTAGAAGGGGAGCAAGGACTACCCTTTCAGCAGCCAGGCCATCAGATGTAGAGATCTGAGGTTGGGGTGTAGCAGGGACCCCTGATCCTGTGTTAGGAGATCCGGTTGAAACCCCAGAGGGAACGGATCCTCTACCGCTAGTTGCAGCAGGAGTGGAAACCACGGCTGTCTGGGCCAGCGAGGAGCCACCAGGATCATGGAAGCTTTGTCTCGGAGAACCTTGAAAAGAGTTCGAGAGACTAGCGGTATGGGAGGAAAGACATACAGAAGGCTCTCCGACCATGAGAGCAGAAAAGCATCTGCCGCTACTCGAAGGGGATGCGGCTGACGAGAGCAGAAGTGAGGAAGTTGCCGGTTGAGAGGACTGGCAAAGAGATCCATCGTGGGGAGTCCCCACTTCAGAAAAAGTTTCTGAACTACCAAGGGATCCAGGCGCCACTCGTGCGGCTGGAGGATCAGGCTGAGTTTGTCCGCCAGGCAATTTTCTTGGCCTGGGAGATAAACTGCCTTGAGAAGAATGCCGTGGCTGACGGCCCAAGAGCAGAGCTTCTGTGCTTCTCGACAGAGAAGGAAGGAGCCCGTGCCTCCCTGTTTGTTCACGTAGAACATGGCAACTTGATTGTCCGTCTGGACAAGGACGGACTGGTGAGAAGTCAGGTGGGGGAAAGCCTTGAGAGCCAGACGGATTGCTCTGAGCTCCAGGAAGTTGATCTGCTGCGCAGACTCCCACGTGGTCCAGAGACCTTGAGTACATGCCCCTTGGCAATGCGCTCCCCAACCTAGGAGAGAAGCATCGGTCGTCAGCACTTGAGCCGGCTGAGGTGACTGAAAAGGCATTCCGAGCACCAGGTTCGGCCGATGAAGCCACCACTGTAGAGAAGAGGCCAGCGGCCCGGAGACGCGCACTAAGTCGGCTAGGCCGCCCGTGGCTTGCTGCCACTGCTTGCGAAGGCACCATTGAGCAGGCCGCATATTCAGGCGGGCATTGGGGGTCACGTGGACGGTGGAAGCCATATGGCCGAGTAGTCTCAGGAAGCGCCTGGCTGAGACCAGGGACTGACTGCGAAAACGGCCGGCTAGGTCCATGAGCCGTTGAGCCCTGTCGAGAGGCAGGAAAGCTCGTGCCTGAGGAGTGTGCAGTCTTGCGCCGATGAACTCGAGATCCTGTGAGGGGAGCAAAGTGGACTTTGCGAAGTTTATGACAAAGCCCAAGTACTGCAGAAGAGTCACAGTGCGGTGTGTGGCATTGGTGACTTCCGGAGAGGACGATGCTCTGATGAGCCAGTCGTCGAGGTACGGAAAGACATAGAGGCCGTGAAGCCGGAGATAAGCCGCCACCACCGCGAGACATTTTGTGAAGACTCGCGGTGCGGAGGATAGGCCAAAGGGCAGTACTCTGTACTGGTAATGATTTCCTGCCACCACAAACCTTAGGTATTGGCGGTGGCTTGGGTGGATGAGGATGTGCGTGTAGGCATCCTTTAGATCCAAGGAGCATAGCCAATCTCCCTGCTGGAGGTAGGGCAGAAGGATTCCAAGGGTAAGCATCTTGAACTTTTCCCTCACGAGGAACTTGTTGAGGTTGCGCAAGTCCAGGATGGGTCTGAGGCCTCCTGTTCTTTTTGGTATTAGGAAATACCTGGAATAAAAGCCTTGACCTCTCAGGTGGTGGGGCACCGGTTCCACAGCCTGTTCCTGAAGAAGACTTGCTAACTCCTGAAGGAGTAAGTCCCTGTGCAGAGGGAGTCGTGGAGGTTCTCCCGGGAAATAGGAGGGAGGGACCTGGTGGAAGTGGAGAAGATAGCCTTCTCTTACGACTTGAAGCACCCAGGCATCTGAAGTGATGTTGGACCACCTGTGGGCGAAGTGAACTAGCCGGCCTCCGGTGCCGGGAGGAACCAGCTGAGGGGGAGAGGCTATGCTGATGAAGTCAAAAAACCCTACCCTGCTGAGCAGGGGCCGGTGGTGCAGGCTTGGGGGCTTGCTGCCTACGGGACCCATTACCCCGTCCCTTGGCCTGCTGGCCCTGTTGGGGAGCTGCGGAGGCCTGATATTGAGGGTAGTGTTTATAGGCAGCCGCCTTTCTCGGGTAAAATGACTTCTTTCCCGAGCCCTTCTTTTTCTGGGAAGGGGCGGAGGTCTTCCTAGAAAGCCTAGTTCTGGTGAGAGTCTCCGTCTCGATTTGTGCAGCCTTTTCAGCCATGGGTTTGCCAAAGAGGTTCTCACCTCGGCAGGGGACATCGACCAACTTGTCCTGCACCCAGGGTTCAAGGTCAGACGACTGAAGCCAAGCCTGTCGGCGGGCACCGATGCCGGCTGCGGCCACTCGAGCCGATGCTTCAAAGCCATCATAGGCTGCTCGGGACATGAATTTGGAGCATTCCCGAATACCAGTTGTCAAGGCCAGGAACCTCCGCAAAGGTTCCTCGGACAGCCCAGCGGAGAATCCGGCTACCTCTTTAGCCAAGTCTCTGAGGTACATGCCCATGTAGAGCTGGTAGGTCTGGACCCGACAAGCAAGCATAGAGCCCTGGAAACACTTCTTACCGAGGCCATCCAGGTTACGGGCCTCCCTGCCAGGAGGCACCGAGGAGTGCATCTTCTGGCTCTTAAGCCTATGCATGGCCGATTCCACTACCATGGAATGGTGCGGTAGCTGTGCTTTTTGGAAGCCAGGACTCTTGCGGACTCGATAGATGGAATCGACCCGCTTGCTTAATACCGGCGACGATGCCGGACTCTCCCACATGCGGAAGAGTAGTCGTTCCAGCATGGGAGGAACTGGTACAGTAAAGTGTTCCCTGGCGGGAGAGTCATACTGAAGGGCGTCAAGCTCTTCGGCTCGAGGCTCCTCCTCGGGATCCGCCGGGAAGGCCAAAGCCTTGGCCATATCCCGGACGAAGTCCGAGAACCGGGCATCCTCCGGAGGGGACTGTTTCCGAGGTTCGGACTCAGGTGAGTCCGAGGGGACACACCGAGTCCGAAACGAATCAGGTGACTCTTCCTCTTCAGACTCCCAGGCCGACTCCGAGGAGGAATCAGTGGGGTCGGCTCGGGCAGGCGGAGGCGTCGGCTGCCCCGACACCGAGGGAGTCGGCGTCGACGACCTCGGTCCCGAACGGGAGGCCGAGGGTGACCTCGACCGAGGATCGACTCGAGTTCGCATGGACTCGAGGATCGGCTCGGTCTCCGGGATCGACTTAGACGTCGACGTCCCGGCGGTCGGGGCAGCGGCGCCAGCGAGGCTAGCGATCAGTGCCCGCTGCTGGTCCATGAAGGCAGATAGTCTGCTCTCCAAGGCCGTCAACCTGAGTCCGACCTCAGGTGACCCAGCAGCCCCCGACTCGGGCCCCGACGGCGTCGGACCCCTCGGAGGCGAGTCCAGGAGGACTACAGGACTTACCCGAGCAGGCAACTCCGACTCCAGACGAGGTCGCTTCGGGAGGTGCTCCTTCTCCAAAGACCCGGGACGGCTATCGGGGCTATGCGACCTGGCCCTCGCGGAGCCAGGAGCGTCCACCGACGCCGCCCTCACGGGTTTTACCTTCCGTCGATGGTCCCCGGAGGGAGAACCCCTGTCGGAGGAACTTCGGCGATGGTCAGAGCTGGAACCTCTGGACGCCGAGGCCTCCGACGAGGTCCGGGTACGGCCGGGGTCAGCGAAGATTCGTTCCCGCTGGTGCCGCCGACTCCTTAATGCTTTGGAGGACATTTTGCTGCAGGCCCCACAGATCAGTTCTTCGTGATCCGGGCCGAGGCAGCGGAGGCAATTATCATGTGTGTCAGTGAGTGACATATTTCTGTCACACTGAACACACCGCTTGAAACCACTGGCAGCCATCGGGGGAAAAAGGGCCCCTGCAAGGTCAAAGGACCGGGCTGCCAGCGAAAAACCGAAAAACGAAACTGACCAAAAATCAGAAAAACCGAAAAATAGAAGGAGGACTCGCAACGGCGTCGCGAGTCCGGGCAGGAAAAAGACCGGCGTCGAACCGAAGAAAAAAATAGAAATAAATCACTAAAATCAACTTTTTCAGCGGGGACACGACGGGTATGTCTGTAGGGCTCCGCGGAAAAAAGAAGACTGGCTAAGATGGCACCCTTGGGCGGGAAGGAGACCGCGCATGCGCGCTGCAATTCCCAAAGGCTTTCTTTGAAAGCTGGGGAAAATTGCTCTGCGAGGGCTCCGTCGGCGCCGACGTCACCCATATGTGAGGACTGACTTCCTGCTTGGTCCTGGAGAAGGCCCATTTTCAAACTATGTGTCTTTTTATCAATTTTTCCCACATGCCAGGTTTCATGCCATTACATTACATTTTTGGAGTTATTTTGCTCCCAGACAGACAGATGGACAGATATTCTTGACCTCTTTTATATAATTATTTCCAAGTTCTGTTGGATTTAAAAGAATAAAAATCGAGCCTTCAAAACTAGTCTTGACTCTTGACGAGTGGCTGTGGCACTAATTTTATTTGACATAACAACACTATTGGATACAGTGAACCAAACTAATTTACTTTGGTATCTTTGGGATTTAGGAATGTGAGGTAAGGTCTTGTCTTGGTTTAACATTTTCTACAGGGTACAGAGCAAAAAGTAACCCTAGGTTCGTTTCTCTCAGGCCTTTGTAATAAGGGGGTCCCCTTGCAACTCAGTTTTCTCTCCTGCACATTTTAATGTTTACCTCGGATCTTTACCAAAAATTATTAAAGAAGCAGAACAGAGTAACGTGCTTATAGATGACCTCTGACTGTTTCTCTTTAGGGAGTGATTTTGGAAGCTACAGTTGTGAAAGAAAATTCTTGCTTATCTGATACAACCCACTGGTGAAAGAGAAATCAACTGAAGCCAAATCCCTCAAAATCTGAGGCCCCCTTTTCTTTGGACATTTTGGGCCCAATATTCAGCAGTGGCAGCTAGAACAATTACAGCACCTAGCCATTGCCAGTGAACATTAAGCATGGATAATCTATGCAGGGTCATAAACAGCCAGAGGTGTTGAATATCCGGGTCAGACGCCGAAGCCAGAAACGAACTGATCAGTGGTGATATTCATCCATTGCCTGGTTAGCTTTGGCGGAAAAAATTAGGACAACCCTTTCTGTGCCTAACTTTTGCCAACAAAGGATAACTGGGCAGCGGCTCAATATCATCACTGACCAGTTATCCTCATGTACCACTCCCGGAACGCCCCAATGCTATCCGGTTTGAGAAAGCTCTTCATGCATGTGTGTTAATTTCCACTTGCCGCCACTGCGCCTGAGAACTTCGGTCACATACTTAACATACTTGAAGAATTCTAAGGGAAGAGGGTGGACTATAAGGTTTTATCCTGCTGTTCAAAGAAAGCACCTGTTACAGAAGAGTAACTTTGTTTTCTTCGTGGACAAGCAGGATAAGTCCTCACTTATGGGAATCCCGAGATAGAGGCTGCCCCCAAAGAAAAATGGGAGTTTCTGATACCGTAACGAGCTGATAGAAACTCAAAAACTGTTTCTGTTGGCAATTGGCCTCTTTAGCATTTTTATCCTTTTTGTTTTTAAGAGGCAGCCTGAATAGAAAAGAAAGTGCCTAGGAGGAAATAGAATTAGATTCTAAACCTTAAATAGATTCCAAAGGACAGATTAACCACATTTGTTGTTGCGTCAGAAGTCCTTTTCCAAACAGTAGTGAGATGTGCATGTATGGACAGAGGAACATAAGATATGCCATACTGGGTGAGACCAAGGTCCATCAAGCCCAGTATCCTGTTTCCAACAGTGGCCAATCTAGGTCATACGTACCTAGCAGTATCCCCAAAAGACACAGGCTCCACAATGCTTGTATTGGGTCAAGCATCGATATCCTGGGTCCCTTTATAATAATGGTTTATGGACCTTTCCTCCAGGAACTTGTCCAAACCTTTTTTAAACCCAGCTACACTAACAACTCTTACTACATCCTCCGGTAACAAATTCCAGAGTTTGATTACACGTTGAGTGAAAAAATATTTTCTCTTATTTGTCTTAAATAGTTTACCCTGTAGCTTCATTGCATATCCCCTAGTCTTTCTATATTCTGATAGCGTAAACAATTGATCTACGTTTACTCGTTCCACTCCATTCATTAATTTATAGACCTCTATCATATCTCCCCTCAGCCGTCTCTTTTCCAGGATGAAGAGCCCTAACCTTTGTAGCCTCTCTTCATAGGAGTAGCCTTCCATCCCCTTTACCATTTTGGTGGCTCTTCTCTGTACCTTTTCTAATAACGCTATATCCTTTTTAAGATACGGCGACCAGAATTGCACACAATATTCAAGGTGCGGTCGTAACATGGAACGATACAGAGGCATTATAATATCTTTTGTTTTATTTTCCATTCCTTTCCTTATGATACCTAGCATTCTATTTGCTTTCTTGGCCGCCGCTGCACACTGTGCGGAGGATTTTAACATGTTATCCACGATGACTCCTAAATCTTTTTCCTGGGTGGTGGTTCCCAATGTGGAACCTTGCATCGTGTAACCATGGTGTGGGTTGTTCTTTCCTAGGTGCATAACTTTGCACTTGTCCACATTAAATTTCATCTGCCATTTGGATGCCCAGTCTTCCAATTTATCCAGATCCTCCTGCAGTTTTCCACAGTCCTCTTGGGTTTTAACAACAATAAACAGTTTTGTGTCATCTGCAAATTTGATAACCTCACTCGTTATTCCCTTTTCCAGGTCATTTATGAATATGTCAAAAAGTAGCGGACCCAGTACAGATCCCTGGGGTACTCCACTATTCACCTTTTTCCATTGGGAAAATTGGCCATTTAGCCCTACCCTCTGCTTTCTATCTTTTAACCAGTTCCTGATCCACAATAGTACACTGCCTCCTACCCCATGACTCTTTAGTTTTGCCAAAAGTCTCTGATGAGGGACCTTGTCAAAGGCTTTCTGAAAGTCCAGATACACTATATCAACTGACTCACCTTTGTCTACCTGTTTATTCACACCTTCAAAAAAACATCAGATTAGTAAGACAAGATATTCCTTGTCTAAAGCCATGTTGGCTGTCTCCCATTAGGCCATGACTATCTACATGCTGTGCAATTTTGTTCTTTATGATGGTTTCTACCATTTTCCCCGGTACTGATGTCAGGCTCACCGGTCTGTAATTTCCCGGATCACCCCTGGAACCCTTTTTAAAAATTGGCGTTACATTTGCGATCCTCCAATCTTCAGGTATTACAGATGATTGTAATGAAAGTTCACAGATTACTAATAGCAGGTCTGCAATCTCATATTTCTGTTCTTTCAACACTCTTGGATGTATACCATCTGGTCCAGGTGATTTGCTACTATTCAGTTTATCAAATAGTTGTAATACATCTTCCCGGTGTAGCGATATTTTATTTATTTATTTATTTAACACTCATTTATATACCGCATCTTCCAGAGTTCAGTTGCGGTTTACAATAAACAACAATCAACAAAGCAGGTTTGTTTTACATGGAACATCTTATAACAACAAACAATGTATTAACTAAACAGTGTAGGTGAATAAAGAACAGAGTAATTAGCTGAGCAGAATGAATTATCTAAACAGCGTATGACAATACAGAACAGAATCAACTATATACAACTATATACAAGTATGTGGGCATTAGAGATTAGATCCTCATATATTTTCTGCTATGTGTGTAGTCTGTTTAAGTGAGAGGGTTTTTTATTTGATATGGTAAGGTACTTAGTGTTTCTCTCAATTCCTCTGCAGTATCACCTTTAAATACCACTTCAGTCTTGGGTAACATCCCTACATCTTCCTCAGTAAAGACCAAAGCAAAGAATTCATTCAGTCTCTCCGCTATAGCCTTGCCTACTTTTACTGCCCCTTTTCTATCATTTAATGGTCCAATTGACTCTCTCACAGGCCTTTTGCTACGAATGTACTTGAAAAAGTCTTTGTTTCATGTTTTTTGCTTCCATAGCAAGTTCCTTCTCAAATGCTCGCTTTGCCTGCGTTATCAATGCTTTGCATTTAACTTGCCAGTGCTTGTGCTGTTTCCAGTTTTGTTCGTTTGGCTCTTTTTTCCATTTCCTGAAAGATGCTTTTTTGGCAGCAACAGCCTCTCTGACCTCACCTTTAAACCATGCTGGCAGTTTTTTGGACTTTGTTCCACTCTTCCTAATGCGTGGAATACAGCTGGTCTGGGCTTCCAGGATAGTATTTTTAAACAACACCCAAGCTTGATGTAAGTCTTTAACCTTTGCAACCGCTCCTTTTAGTTTTTTCTTAACTATATTCCTCATTTTATCATAGTCTCCCTTTCGAAAGTTAAAAGGTAGTACTGTGGATTTCTTTACTATCCCTCCTCCACTAATTAAATCAAACACGATCATGCTATGATCACTATTGCCAAGTGGTCCCAACACCCTTATTTCTTGCACCAGATCTGGTGTTCCACTAAGGACTAGGTCCAGTATGGCTTCCCCTCTGGTTGGTTCATGAACTAGCTGCTCCAAGAAGCAGTCATTTATTTCATCTAGAAACTTTATCTCCCTAGCATGTCCTGCCGTGACACTGACCCAGTCGATACCGGGGTAATTGAAATCACCCATTATTACTACTCTGCTGTAACTTTTGTTTGCTTCCTTGATCTCCTTAAGCATTTCATCATCCATTTGTTCATTCTGGCCAGGCGGTCGATAGTACACCCCAACTGCCATCACCTTCCCCTTCATACATGGAATTTCAATCCATAGAGAATCTACAGCAAATTTTGTTTCCTGCAAAACTTTAATCCTTTCTGACTCAATGCCCTCCATAACATAGAGTGCAACCCCTCCTCCAATTTGATCAGTTTTATCATTACGATATAGTTTGTATCCAGGTATCACAGTGTCCCACTGGTTATCCTCCTTCCACCATGTCTCTGAGATTGCGATCATATCTAACCTCTTATTTAGTGCTATATATTCTAACTCTCCCATCTTATTGTTTAGACTTCTAGCATTTGCATACAAGCATTTCAGAGACTGTATTTTATTAATATTAATCTGGCTATTGGTAGGCATGGGTAATTTGGAATCTTTACGCTCTGTCTGCACCATACTCAAGGGCATTTGGGCTACTTTACTCTTTTTTGGAACCTCACTGCTTTCGGTAGTATCCTTCAAGGATACCTCCTTCCGAGCCATGCGCTCTTGGGCAACTGTCGGCTTTCCCCTATTTTCTAGTTTAAAAGCTTCTCTATCTCCTTTTTAAAGGTTAATGCCAGCAGTCTGGTTCCACCCCGGTTAAGGTGAAGCCCATCCCTTCGGAAGAGCCCCTCCTTTCCCCAGAATGTTCCCCAGTTCCTAACAAATCCAAACCCCTCATCCTTGCACCATTGTCTCATCCACGCATTGAGACTCCGGAGCACTGCCTGCCTTTTGGGTTCTGCACGTGGAACAGGAATCATTTCGGAGAATGCTACCCTGGAAGTCCTGGATTTCAACTTCCTACCTAAAAGCTTAAATTTAGCCTTCAGAACTTCCCTACCACATTTTCCTATGTCATTGGTACCGACATGTACCAAGACAGCAGACTCCTCCCCAGCACTATCTAAGATCCTATCTAGGCGGTGCGTGAGGTCCGTTACCTTCGCACCAGGCAGGCATGTTACCAGGCGATCCTCACGTCCACCAGCCACCCAGCTATCTACATGCCAAATGATTGCATCACCAACTATAACAGCTGTCCTAACCCTCCCCTCACAGGCACATGGCCCTGGAGAAACGTCCTCGATGCGAGAGGGTTTTACATCACCTGGAGGACAGGTCCTAGTTACAGGATCACGTCCTGCCACACCAGGGTGATGCTCTCCTATCACGTGACCTCTCTCCTCCATGGCAACAGGGATGCTGCCAGACTGGAGGTGGGACTTCAGGACTATATCCCTGTAGGTCTCGTCCGTGTACTTCTCTGTCTTTCTTATGTCTTCCAGGTCTGCTACTCTAACCTCTAGAGAATGGACTTGTTCCCTGAGAGCAAAGAGCTCCTTGCACTTAGTGCATATGTAAGACCTCTCACCAACTTAGAGAAAATCATACATGTGACACTCAATGCAAAAGACTGGAAAGCCCCCATCTCGCTGCTGGACTGTTGTCTGCATCTTAGTTTAAAGCTTGTGTTTAGGTCTTAAAATTCTGTATTCACTAAGAGTTGGTGTAGGTGCTTACACTAATAAAAGTGTATCTAATACCTCTAATATATCTTGTTCACCTGAAGCTTAATTAATCTCAGGTCCTCAATGTATGACTGATTTGGATAAAGAGCTGCACCTGAGAGCAGCCCCTTTCCTCTAAGATGTGTAAGTACCTTTAAAGCTATAATTACCCCAGGGGTGGGTGGGTGTTGGGGAGGGTGGGAGGGAGATAAGACCTATTAAAAGAAGAGGGCTGTTACAAGGTACCCTGTCCTGTACCCTCAGCAGGGGGGTAGTCCCTCAGGTAGGCTAGAGCAGGAAAAAAAGTTTAAAACACAGCAGGTTCTGGGGACAGAGCAGGGAGAGATATTTAATTTAAAGCAACAGTTAACCTGGCTACCACACAAAAGCCAGTTAGAGAGAGAACACGTGATGTGGTGAGCTTGAGCGGACGCGTGTAGCTTGAGCTCCGGGCCCCTTCTCCTTGAACCGTGGTATAGAGCCGTGTAGTGGTTCCACTCCAAGCCAATTGTTGGTCGGCAGCCTCAGCAAGGTACGGGAAACCTATTTTGTGCCTCCGCATTGCAATGGCCTCCGCTGTAAAATCGGGGAGAAGGGAGAAGGAACGAGGGGCCGGGCCATCGAAAATGGCGGAATCCCCCCCGAAGCAGAGTGTGATCGCTTCTTCGCCAACTATGCCTGCAGAAGTTTCGGCAGCGGTCACAAGTGCGCTCTCGGTGCAATTTGACGCCCTGAACACAAAAATGGATGCTATTCAGAGCTCTCTCGGTGCGCTGGGGTCCCGCGTGCAAGAAGCCGAAGCGCGCATATCCCAGGCCGAGGATGAATTGGAGACGCTACGGAAAGAGCTCCGTGCAGCGCAAAAGATTTCCCAAGACCATGTGCTTAAACTGGACGACCTGGAAAACAGGTCTCGACGCAATAACTTACGCTTTCTGGGTATTGCTGACACTGTCTTGGATAAAGATCTACGGAAATTTGTGGAGGCACTGGCGGTTTCCCTGTGCGAGGAAGAGGGTGCAAGTGGCCCAGTCATCATAGAGCGAGCCCACCGGATAGGGCCTAAGCAAACCGCGAAGACCGCCGACCCTGCGTAGTTTTGGCGCGGTTCCTATGTTACCCACAGAAGGAAGAGGTGCTTAAAGCTGGAGGCAGAAAGGAACCGTTGAGCGGGATAACATGCGCATCCGAGTTACAGAGGACTACTCTGCTGCTTTGAGTCAGCTCCGGAAAAGCTATGCCCCACTATGCCAAAAATTGATTGAGGCGAATATTCGATTCAGCGTACAATATCCAGCCTGGCTTGTGGTATGGCATCAGGGAACTCGCCGGATCTTTGAGTCAGCGGTCGAGGGGACTACCTATGTGGAGCAACTCACAGCGCCGACGGCGATGTGCTTGAATGAGCAGGGCGAGTGAGCGGAGGGGTGCAGATATCCTGATGAGGACTCAACTTGGACGGTTCTGGGTGGTGCTCCCACCTTTTTGGAGAGTTTGTCGGGTTCCTATGGAGGCCTGGTTGCAATGGGGAGCAATAACTATGACCATACTGTGGGGTTTGCGGGTATGCGGCGACAGTGGCCATATGCCGGGGTGGTGCTCCATAGGAGCCTAGGTGGCATGTAAAGGTGCGGGCAGGGCGCACTCCATGATTTTTTATGGTGCTTGAGGCTGGTTTTTTTGAGGAACTGGGGTGGGGTCTTCCCCCCCCCATCCCTCCCCCACGTGGCGAGGCCTGAGGCCTGCCTGAGGGCAGCCTCGTACGCTAAGTGCTGGCGTCTTCGTGGGGTTAGAGAGCCGTTTTTTCGGTCCCCCGGCCGACTTTGGCCCAATGCTTTCGTGGAGTGCTGCCTGCCCGATGGGTGTCTGTTATTGGAACCTTTAGTATATATGTATTGTTGGGGGTATGATTGAGTTTCCCCCGTCCCCCCCTCCCCTGGACGCCTAATTTGGAAGCAGTGTTCCTCAGTTATATAATGGTTTTGCAGGATTGTTAGTTTTTGCAGTAGCTACTACAGAACAATGTGTTGCCAAGCCACCATGGCCGTACACTTCTTGATTCGGAGCGGGTGAACCACAGAGATTGTATTTTCTTGTTTGCAATTCAGTATGATACCTATTTGTTAAGAAATGGATAATTGCTGTGTCCTTTTGGGTAATGAGCGTTACCGTGTGTGCTGCAGGAACTGACATATTGTAACTTAACTGCCAGGGCACCGCAGTAACTGCTGAGGGTGTGGTTAGAATATATCCATGCAGTTTTAACATATAACGGATCACAAAGCTGCACATTAAGTTCCATTTCAGATAGGACAGATACAATTTCGCTATCAGCAATATGCTAAAGGGGGGGGGGGACACGGCTGCAAAATGCTGTCAGTTGCCCCCGGCTGCTCCTTGATCCACCCCCCCCCCCCCCACGGGCCCTACGAGAGATTCTCTGATTTCAAGGGAGGGGGGGTTGAAAGTGAAAGTGATCCCTGCGTGCTCCTTCCTGTTGCTAGTTTGGGGTTAAAATGGAATTTACGGGAGCACCGATGCGTATTTTAGGTAAGAGTAGGCGGGTTGGATGTGGGGGGGGGGTAGTGTGTGCGGAAGGGGGAGGATTAGGGTCGAATGGGGTTACACTGGGGGTATCTTGCTGCATTACTTTGGGTTTTAGGTGGCTTGCATGACTGGGGTGGTCGGGATTGAAATAGGTATTGAATATGGGGAGGGGGGCCCTATTCACATCCTACGTGTCTCCCATGGGTGAGAGGTGGAGATTATATAGGGGGGGGAAGAGTGGGTAGGTTAGGGGTTGGGGGGGAGAGTGGAGGAAGGGGGATTGGAGGAGGAGGGGGGGAAGGGGGGAGGGGGGAATCAGAGTTTTTGGGAGCATCACTATGTTATGGGAGGGACCTCAGGCTGGGGAGGTTCGTCCTTATCCCTTATGCCGGCTTGTTATGTACCTTTTGTTTAGCTGCTATCCAACCTGAAGATTATCTCCTGGAATGTTTGCGGGGTAGGTAGCCCTATCAAGAGATATAAAGTATTACAAGCCTTGGCTCGGCTAAACTGTGATATAGCCTTGCTACAGGAAACCCACCAGACAGCTGAGGAGCATGCCAAAATGCAAAGAGCGTGGGTGGGACAGGGCTGGGGAGCCCCGGCCAAAGGCAAAAAGGGTGGAGTGGTCATACTAATCAGTAAGCGGATTCGTTTTGAGTTGGAGAAAGAGCACGTTGACCCTGATGGTAGATATATTCTGTTGTATGGTTGCCTAGAAGGCAGGCCGATAGTGCTCTGTAACCTTTATAGTCCCAATGTGTTGGATCAGGCCTTCTATGCTGGATTGGCTTCAAGGTTGGAGCAGCTACCCGATGTTCCTTTGATATTGGCTGGCGATCTGAATGGAGTATTAGATATAGAGATGGATACCTCTGGGGCTGGGGGCGAACGGGGGCGTGCTCCGACTACGGCGGTGCTTCGGGAGCTGTGTCGGCGACTGGGTGTTGTGGATCCCTGGCGCTTATTACACCCCTTGGAGAAGGACTTTACCCATCAATCACGAGCTCACGGGTCTAGTGCACGCTTGGACTATGTTTTGGTCTCAGAGCGGCTTTTTGCGCAGGTGGATGATGCGCGGATCGGCCCCTCTGAGGTGTCGGATCATGCCCCGGTTTGGGTGGATTTTGTGGGGGGGGTTTCGACCGTGCCGGCTAGAATATGGAGATTTCCCCTGGGTCTTGATCGGAGTTCAGAGCCCATCTGCGGAGTTGCTGGCAAGATTTTATGGTTCATCACGAGCAGCATCGAGGTGTTCCGGAGCTGCTTTGGGAAACCGCCAAGGTTGTGTTACGGGGCGATATTATTGAATATGTCGCACGAAAGCGTAAACGTTTGGCACGGCAGATCGTGCAGTTGGAGAAGCAAGTGGTGAGGGCGCGTCGCAGATGTGCAGGGGATCCTTCTGGGATTAATAGGAAAAGGCTTTGGGAGTTGCAAACGTTGCTTAATGAACTTCTCCATCAACGGGCGAAGAAATCCTATATGTACTACCGGCACCGTTTGTACCGGTTTGGTGATAAACCTGGACGCCTTTTAGCTCGCTGCCTGCGCGGCAGCCGGGGTGCTCGACTGGTGGCGGCTCTCCGGGATGAGCAGGGCTCCTTACACAAAGATAGCCGAGCAATAGTGGGTGTGTTTCGTTCCTTTTTCCAACAACTTTATGCGCGGAGGGAGGGGTCTCTGTCTGAGATGCAGGACTATTTGCGGGATCTTCAGCTGCTGAAAGTGACGGCGGAACAGCGGGCCTGCCTTGACGCCCCGGTTACTGAGGCAGAGGTTTATGGCGTTATTCAACGTGCAAGGTGCTGCAAAGCGCCTGGGCCTGATGGGTTTGGGGCAGAGTTTTATAAAGTGTTGGGGGAGCTGGTTCCCCCAGTCCTGGTGGATGTGTATAGCCGTAGAGGGCAGCAGGGGAAGTTTACCTGGGGAACTAACCAGACTTCAGGAAAAAACTTAAAACGCACCTCTTCCAAGCACATTTCAATTTAACCTCATGAGATGCACTCGGGCATATATGTGCAATCAGATATATGTAGCTTAAGCAAATATGTACATAATCAATCCTTTGTGAAGTCTTATATGTATATAACAATCCCATGTAAAGTCATAACTGTCATGCATGTGTAAATATGTATATTTAGTACTTTGTGTTGAGACTAACAGCAATCAACTGTAAATCTATAATCCTTTCTGCTGTGTAAGACCACCCCGCCTTAATCGCAGTGTACATACCCCTAATTTCTGGCCAGTACAGCCAATCCCCCCCCCCCTTGTATAGTAACCGCTGCTGATCGCTGGAAGCAGCGGGATACAAATTGTACGCAAATAAATAAATAAATAAATAAACCATGCTTATGTTACTTTAATACCTAAACCGGGGAAGGACTTTACTCTGGCAGCTTCCTATCGACCTATTTCTCTGCTGAACTTTGATCTGAAAATTTTGGCTAAGGTTTTGGCAGATCGGTTGGCCTCTGTTTTGGGAAGCTTGGTGCACGAGTCGCAGGTTGGTTTTGTGAAAGGACGCTATGCGGTGCGGAATTTACGGAGGATTCTGGCATCTTTAGAATGGGTCCGGGAACGCGGCTTGCCCTCCTTATTGATCAGCTTCGATGCTGAAAAGGCCTTTGACCAGGTACACTGGGACTACTCGAAGTGTCTTTTGCCCTATTATGGACTGGGGGATCAGTTTTGTAGGATGGTGGAGCTGCTCTACGCGAATCCTACGGCGGGAATTCTATGTAACGGGGTGTTGTCGGATCCTTTTCGTCTGGAGCGGGGCACGCGACAGGGGTGCCCGCTTTCACCACTACTTTTTGTATTGACCTTGGACCCATTGATTCGCAAGGTGGAGGAATCTTCGGTCATTAGTGGCGTGCAAATAGGGGTATCTGGGTTTAAAATGGCAGCCTTTGCCGATGATATGCTGGTTCATCTTATGTCTCCCCAACGATCCTTGCCTTGCCTGCTCGAAGCCTTTTCAGCTTATGGTAAATTTGCAGGGTTACGTATCAATACAGACCAATCTGAGGCCTTGGATGTTGGGGGTACGCTGTGAGGAACTTGGCCGGGAAGTTTCCCGTTGCGGTGGGCGGATGAGGCTTTTGTTTACCTGGGCATTTTATTGACTAGAGCGCCCACGTTGCTGTATAAAACAAATTTTGACCGCGTTTTTTCTAAGCTTCAGGCGCAGTTGCGGGCTTGGGCGCCTCTCCCATTGTCTTTGCTGGGTAGAGTGGCTGCTCTGGGGATGGTGATTTTCCCACGGATCCTTTATTGGATGCAGACCCTCCCGGTGTGGTTGTTACGACGGGATGTGGCACGCATTGAGCGAGAGATCCGGCGGTTCTTATGGAAGGGGGCTAGAGCACGCATACCACTGTCTCGGTTGCGGGGGAGTGGCGGACCGGCGGAGTTGGGGTCCCTGACTTTTGGAAGTACGCGTTGGCTTGCCAAGCACGCCATCTTAGTGATTGGTTGGGGGACACTGACGTTTACACCCCCCGTGAATTGGAGCGGGCCTTTGTAGCGCCGCACGCCCTGGAAGCGGCTTTACATTTGTCGCGGGCTGTGCTGCCCGTTCGCTTGACTAATAGTGTTTTGATACAGGCGACGTGGCGGACTTGGCAACAGCTCAATAAATATTGGGGTAGCGACCCCGCGATTTCGTGTTGGTTGCCCCTGCAGGGGAATGTCTGTTTTACCCCGGGCTCTGACTCGCCCTCCCTTCGGCAGTGGGAGCGGTTGGGTATCCGGCGTCTTGGGAATGTGGTAACCCCGGACGGGAGGTGTAAAACCTTGCGTGTACTTGGTGCGGAATATGGATTGAATTTGAGACTGTCGGGATTTGCACATGCCCAAGTGTCTCACTATGTGCGCTCCTTGTCCCCAAAGGAACTCCATGTGGAACATTCCGCGCAGATCCTTGAGCTTTTGGCCTTGGGGGCGGAATCTCTTCCGACTATTGCGGAGCTGAAGAGGAGGTTGGATAAGCTTGAAGACCCCCCAGACTTCTTGGCCTTGGAACGGTCATGGTCGCAAGACCTGGGCCGTGAAATAGCCCCGGGTTCTGTCCGCGCTGCTCTGAGTCGGATTGGGCACTTGGTGGAGGGGGCCCGCTGGAGAGAGGTGCAATATAAATCTATCCTTCGAGCTCATTTTTCCCCGAGGCGGGCGTTGAGGAGTCGCCTTGCAGCCTCTGGTGGGTGTCCCAAATGCCCTTGTTCATTGGCAGATCTGGGTCATATGTGGTGGAGTTGCCCCCCATTCCGTCGATATTGGCAGCGTATTGGAGAATACCTCGGTGGTCTTTTGCGGCATCGGGTTTGCTGGTCAGGGTTGCTGGTGGTACTGGACTGGATGGGACCGCTCCACCCTAAGGGGCGGTGGGAGAGTATCCTGGTGCGAAAGGCTTGTCTGGTGGGCAAGGGCCCTATTCTTAGTCGATGGAGAGAGTCGGTGGCCCCCACATTTTGTGAGTGGCGCAATTGCCTTCACCAGCTCATGCTTTTGGAGCGGAGAAGTGCACAGGGGTCTCCCCGGCGATGGGCCACTTTTTTTACTGATCTGGATGCCCTACATTCAGAGTTTGGGACCTACCGCCCGCAGTGAGGTGCTTAAGGTTGGATAGTGGTGCTCCTGGGTTTAGTAGCATATGAAAAAGTTTGGAGGGTTGGGGGGAGGGGGGGAGGGAGATATGGGGGGCACTGTATTGTATTGTACCATTTGATATTGCCTTGTTTGTGGTTCCTTGTTTGTGTTCTTCCTGGGTGATGGATCAGACACAACCTCGCCCGGGAGGTGTTTCTGTGTAAAATTTAAATATTGGTATGGAATTATTGGTTTTGCTGTACTGTGTGTTTTTCAATAAACAGAATCTTAAAAAAAAAAGCCAGTTAGTTGAGAGAGGCAAGGTAAGTTATGCAGCTGAGGAGCTCAAGTGCAAAACTAAAGGGAACATTATAAGCCATGACATGATCTTCAAGTGTCAGAACTTCCTGAGCGTAAGTGAAAGAGAAGGGTTTATTCACAGCAGCTCCCACTCTGTTGGGTTCAGAAGAAATAAAAAGCTGAGTGGACTTCCTAAGGACTTTAGTCCACTCAAGATAAAAGGACAAGGCTCTTTTGAAGTCCAATGTGTGAAGTGCACTTTCCTCTTCATGAACATGGAGTCTTGGGAAATACGTTGGCAAGATAATTGACTGGTTAAAATGAAAGTTCAATACCACTTCCGGAAGGAATTTAGGAGGAGTATGCAGCACCACCCTATTGTTAAGAGTAGGATGGATCCACTACTAGAATCTGAAATTCAATCTCTACATGCTTGAAGTAACTGCCACCAAAAATAGCACCTTTCAAGTCAAGAACTAGTCCACAGGTATCAAGTGGCTCAAAGGGAAATTTCTTCAGTTGAGTTAAAATCAAGACACTATAGGCGGCCTTAGGGGAAATCTCAAGACATTGCCTTAAGGGAGGCTTTAATAGGTGCAATCCACACATGAAGCAAACAATTAAAGGCTGTTGAGAGATGGGCTTCGCTTCCACATGATGGTGGTAAGCGTCAATCACAATGAGGTGGACCCTTAAAGAGTTGATCTTGAGACCAAACTGTGAGAGATGTAGAATGTATTCAAACAGTTTTTGTGTGGCACATGAGAAAGGGGTCGCCAACTCCAGTCCTGGAGGGCTCTAAACCAGTCAGGTTTTCTGGATATCCCTAATGAAAATGCATAAAACAACAGACTCTCAGGCTAAAACAATAGAAATAATACCAACTAAGCTAACCTACTTCAGTAGCTCAAAAGAGTCACAATTACTAGACTACCTCGAAGGAAAAGAATATGTCACACCACAATGGCAGCAACAATTTAGGGGAGAAAAAGCATCAGAACATTATCACTTCCCACTATGTGATAACAAATACTCCGAGTGGATTTTCTTGTTAATGAAAATGCATGAGATAAATTTCAGTACAATGGAAGCAGTGCATGCAAATATCTCATGCATATTCATTATTGTGAAACAAAAAAACCCCCACAAACCACCTCAACCACTTGAAGTAAATCACTATCGACAAAAAAACCTCCCAGAAAATCACACAACTAAACCAACCCACTAATAAAGCGTAGTTACTCACCTGTAACAGGTGATCTCTGGGAACAGCAGGAATTGAGTCTTCACATATGGGTATTGTCGGCACCGACGGAGCCCGCGCGGGAAGCTCCCCAATGTCCTATAGGAAAGCTTTTTGGGAGCATCCCACTGCGCCTGCGCTGCTGCCTTCCCAACTCTCCCTCTTCAGTTGGGTTTGTAGCTGAAACAAAAGGAGAGAAGGAAAGAGAGAGAGATAGAGATACAACTACTAGAGGAGGTGGGTGGGTTGTGAAGACTTAATTCCTGCTGTTCCCGGAGATCACCTGTTACAGGTGAGTAACTACGCTATCTCCAGGAACAAGCAGGAATGTAGTCTTCACATACGGGAACTCTCAAGCTTAGAGATGCCAAGGAGATGACACCAGAAAGTTGCGAAACCCAGATTGAGATGGGTCATGCTTCCTCCCAAGGATCTCTGTTATCGAAACCTGGGACGGGGGGGGGTAGAGGTTGTTCTAAGTCTGAAAGAGATGCTGGAGAACAGCCTGGCCAAACGAGGCATCCCGACGGGAGTCCTTATCCAAGCAGTAATGCACTGCAAAGATGTGGACTGAAGACCAAGTGGCTGCTTTGCAGATGTTGTCAATGGACACAGAGCGAAGGTTGGCCATAGAGGCAGCCATTGCTCTCAGATTGTGAGCTGTGACATGACCTTCTAGAGAAAGTCCCTTACTCTCATAGGTAAAGGATATACAGTCTGCAATCCACTTGGAGAGTGTTCTCTTGGAAACTGGTAAACCCAGGTGACTGGAATCAAAGGCAACAAAAGGTTGTGAAGCCTTTCTATGATTCCTAGTCCTCTGAAGGTAAAAAGCTAAAGCTCTTTTACAATCTAGAGTGTGAAGATTCCTTTCTGCACTAGAGGTGTGAGGCCTAGGGAAGAAGACAGGAAGGTAAACTGACTGGTTTAAATGAAAAGGCGAAACCACTTTTGGCATAAAGTGAGGATGAGTCCTAAGGACTACTTTATCATGGTGGAACCTTGTATAAGGAGGATCAGCCACTAAAGCTTGTAGCTCACTGATGCGTCTTGCAGAAGTGAGGGCGATTAGGAAGATTACCTTCCAAGAAAATAACTTTAGAGATGTAGTGGCTAAGGGCTCGAAGGGCGGTTTCATAAGCTGCCCAAGGACAAAATTTAAACCCCATGCCACAGGTGGTGGCTTAATGGGAGGCTTACTTAAAAGTAGGCCTCTCATAAACCACTCTACAAGTGGTTGAGAAGAGACAGGTTGTCCATCAAAGGGCTTGTGGAAACCC
Source organism: Ichthyophis bannanicus (assembly GCA_033557465.1). Classification (NCBI taxonomy): domain Eukaryota; kingdom Metazoa; phylum Chordata; class Amphibia; order Gymnophiona; family Ichthyophiidae; genus Ichthyophis; species Ichthyophis bannanicus. The sequence continues at coordinate 159,230,997 of CM066040.1, forward strand.
GCAATGGCACTAAGGTGGACCCTTACTGAATTAGTCTTAAGACCAGAGGATGACAAGTGGAGGAGATACTCTAGTAACGCCTCTACTGGAACTGAAAAAGAATTAAGTTCTTTTTGTGAACACCAGATAGAGAACCTTTTCCACTTAAAGGCATAGGCCCACCTTGTGGAAGGTTTCCTAGAGGCCAAAAGGATATCTAACTTGTTGAGAGAGGTTGATATCCTGGAATTCTATGCTCTCAGCAGCCACACCATTAGATGCAAAGACTGAGGATTCGGGTGCAAAAGTGTCCCGTCCTCCTGGGATAGAAGATCTGGAGCACATCCCTCCAGAGGTCTGGCTTGAGAAAGATGTAGTAGCAGTGGATACCACGTCTGTCGTGGCCAGCGTGGAGCTATGAGGATCATATGGCCCCTGTCTCTCTGAAGCTTGAAGAGAGTCTTGGAAATGAGGGGAATGGGTGGGTAGGCATATAGGAAATGCTGACCCCAGTGGAGGTGGAAAGCATCCATTGCCTGACTGTTCTGAGCCGGAATTCTGGAACAGAATCGGGGAAGTTTGGCATTCTGAGGACTTGCAAATCGGTCTATATCTGGAGTTCCCCAGATCTGAAAGATTCGAGCAATTTGCTCTGGATGAAGAGACCACTCGTGTGGCAGCAGTACTCGACTGAGTTTGTCTGCCAGCAGATTCTGTGTACCTTGGAGATATATCGCTAGTAGGTGAATCTGAAGGATTCTTGCGAAGGACCAGAGGCATAGAGCTTTGTTGCACAATGCCTGAGAGCCTGTTCCACCCTGTTTGTTCACAAAGAAATGATAATTACACTTACCTGGTAATTGTAGTTCCTTGAGTGACAACAGTTCAGTCCTCTACCTCTGGGTTGTCAACCTCCTCCTGCAGCTTGGAGACTGGTATGTCAGAATCATGACATCACTGGATATAGCCTGCTGATCTCTCTCCTCAGATCCCAGTGTGAACTATTAACAAAACAGACTCAAAGGAGCAACAAATAAGTAGCTAAAATACTCCTTGCAACCTAACGTAAACTAACGTTAAAACTATGTAAACCTGCAAACAAGGCTTTCTTACGCCCTTCACTGCCACACACAGAATCAAACAGAAAACACAGCGAAACTAAACAGATCGAAAATCGACCTACCTGTATTGGTTTTCCTCGTGTCAGAAATCTCCACTCCTCCTGAAAGAACTCCGGGCGGGATTGAGGACTGAACTGTCATCACTCAAGGAACTACAATTACCAGGTAAGTGTAATTATCATTTCCTTATTGTTCCTCCAGTTCAGTCCTCTACCTCTGGGATGTGCCAGAGCAGTAATTATTGGGAGGGACCCTGCCAGCCAGCATGCAACACTGCTGAACCGAAACAGGCATCATTAGCCGCTGCGACGTCAAGACGGTAATGCTTACTAAACGTATGCAAAGACGACCAAGTCGCTGCCCTACAAATTTTCACCCGGAGGGACCAAACCGTGCTCTGCCCAAGAAGACGCTTGCGCTCTGGTGGAATGAGCTCGCAGTCCTGCGGGTAAAGATCGACCTTGAAGTATATAGGATAAAGTAATCGCCTCCCGAATCCACCTGGCAATGGAAGCCTTTGATGCCGCCTCTCCCTTGCGCATACCTCCAAACAACACAAACAGCCGGTCCGACTTGCAAAACAACTTCGTGACCTTCAGATACTGTCGCAACACCTGCTTAATGTCCAAACAACGCAAATTGTGGTCCACGGCGCTCCCTTCTAATGACCCTAGCACTGGCAAGCACACGGACTGATTCAAGTGAAAGGGAGACACCACTTTAGGCAAGAACGAAGACACCGGACGCAGAACGACCTTTTCCTTTGAGAAGGACAAAAACGCTTGCAACTCTGAGATGCGCCTAGCCGAGCAGATCGGCACTAGAAATACGTTTTTTAACGTTACGTCCTTCACTGACGCCTGATGGAAGGGCTCAAAAGGCGGTTTTGACAGCGTTGTCAACACCAGATTAAGATCCCAAGGCGGAACCGTCACTCTACGCAATGGCCGCAAGCTAGTAACCGCCTTAAGAAAATGCACCACATCAGCATGAGCTCCGAGAGCAACTCCGTGAACCTTGCCACGATAAAAGGAAAGAGCCGCCAATTGAATGCATAAAGAACTAGCTGCTAGACCTTTATCAAAGCCGTCCTGCAGAAAACTTAATATAGAAGGAATGACGACCGTGGACGCCCGAATCTGACGCCTCAAGCACCAATCTTCAAAAATACGCCAGACCCGCACATACGCCAAGGACGTGGACTGTTTCTGTGCCCTAAGCAGCGTAGCAACGACCGACGCTGAATAGCCTTTTTTCCTTAGCCTGGCCCTTTCAATGGCCATAAGGTAAGCGAGAACCGATCCACCTGGGGCATGAAGAGAGGTCCTTGCAGCAACAGGTCCGCCCTTGCTAGCAGCCGCCAGGGTTGTCCGTCTAGGAGACGCACGAGATCTGTGTACCACGGGCGTCTTGGCCAGTCGGGTGCCACTAGAAGCACCCTTCCCGGGTGAGCTTCGATTCGTTGAATCACTTGGCCTATCAACGCCCATGGCAAAAAGACATACAGGAGACCCGAGGTCGGCCACCGCTGCAACAGTGCGTCTATGCCCTCCGACATTCTTTCTCGTCTCCTGCTGAAGAAGCGACTGACCTTTGCTGACTGAAAGGTTGCCATTAAATCCATTATTGGCGTCTCCCACCGAGCTAGTATCTGCGCAAAGACTTCGGGATGCAATTCCCACTCTCCTGCTTCTACCCGAACTCTGCTGAGGAAGTCTGCCATCACATTGTCCTTCCCTGCAATGTGCGCCGCCGAAATTGCCTTCAACCGACTCTCCACCCAGGCGAAAAGCAAATCCGCCTCCTCTTCCATTGCTGCACTCCCCGTGCCACCCTGCCGATTGATGTAGGCGACCGTCGCAGAGTTGTCGGACAGAACCCGAACTGGGCGACCTAGCACCAAGTCCTTGAACGCTTGAAGCGCTCGGACAACTGCTCGAAGTTCCAAACGATTTATCGACCAAGAAGCCTCCAGCGGGGACCAAAACCCCTGCGCGAATCTGCTCCCGCAATGGGCCCCCCATCCCGCGAGGCTGGCGTCCGTCAGCAACGGAATCCACTCCGGCTGTTCCAGCGGCATTCCGGCCGATAGCGAAGACGGAAGCAGCCACCACTGAAGGGACTGCCTTACCTTGAGCGGACACGGAAGCCGTTTGCTCAAAGGATCCGCCTGATGCGACCAGCGGCGAAGCAGAGCCCTTTGTAAAGGCCACATATGCACTCTGGCCCAAGGCACCGCCTCCAGAGTCGCCGCCATTGTTCCCAGTACGCGAAGATAAGCCCATGCCAACGGAGCTGGAGTGGCTCTGAACTTGCGCACCAGACTGCGAAGAGCATGCGCTCTCTTGTGTGGCAAAAACACCTGTCCTTTGTGTGTGTTGAACCGAACTCCCAGATACTCGAGGACCTGAGCGGGTTCCAGATGGCTTTTGGTCGGATTGACCACCCAACCGAGACCCTGCAAGAACTTCACCACTCTGTCACCTAAATGCTCTCTGCCTCGGACTTCACCCGAATCAACCAATCGTCGAGGTACGGGTGCACCAGAATTCCTTCCTTGCGCAACGCCGCCGCCACTACCACCATAATCTTGGTGAAAGTTTGCGGCGCCGTCGCCAAACCGAAGGGCAACGCCTGGAACTGATAGTGTCCTCAAGGAAAGGCGAACTGTAGAAACTTCTGATGTGCCGCCCGGATGGGTATGTGTAAGTAGGCCTCCGTGAGATCTAGCGACGTCAAGTACTCTCCCTGACGCACCGCCACAATGACCGATCGCAAAGTTTCCATGCGGAAATGCGGCACTCTCAGACAGCAGTTTATGCCTTTGAAATCTAAAATGGGCCGCAGCGCTCCGCCTTTCTTTGGCACCACAAAATAAATGGAGTATCAACCCATACCATACTCTGTTTGTGGAACCTCCACGACCGCTCCCAATTGCACAAATCGCTCCAAAGTACTGCGGATCGCTAGGGTCTTCTTTCGGCCCCTGCAAGGGGACATTACGAAGGAATCCCGCACGGGCCGCGCCAGTTCCAGCGCATATCCGTGTCGAATTATCTCCAACACCCACTGGTCGGAAGTGATGAGGGTCCAAGCAGAAAGAAACTCCCGCTGCCGCCCGCCTATGGGAGCTGCTTCCGCCGGGACCCGCCTCATCTCATTGCGCTTTACGAGCTGCTATTGCGGGACCTGAGGAGAAACCTCTATTAGCGCCCCGAAACCCTCGAAAGCCCTGGGCTCTAGACGAAAATCGGCCCCTTTGGAAAGATCCAAACCACGTAGAACGAAACCTCTGAAAATCCCGAAACTGGCCCCTAAAGCCCTGGCTGGCCTTACCCTGTTTCGGCTTATCCTCTGGAAGCCTACCAGTCTTAGACTCCCCGAGGTCCTTTACCAACTTATCCAGATCTTCCCCAAACAGTAACTTCCCTTTAAACGGCAACTTACTGAGTCGAGACTTGGAAGAACCGTCTGCCGCCCAATTACGCAACCACACAGATCTGTGGGTGGCCACCAAGGAAGCCGTGCTATTTGCGAGCGCTCTGATCAAATCATAATGTACATCCGCTAAATATGCCGTCCCGGACTCCAGGCGACCCAGCTCCTTGAGCTCCTCGAGGTCCAGGTGCGTCGAGAGGCGCAACCGCTGCACCCAGCACAAGCACGCCCGCGCCACCCAGACTCCACAAATAGATGCCTGCAACGAAAGCAAGTCGGCCTCAAAGGTCTGCTTCAGTAGCCCGTCAACTCTAGGGTCTTGAGCATCTTTCAAGGCTGCACTGCCCTCCACTGGAATGGTGGTCTTCTTTGTAACTGCCGAAACCACCGCGTCCACCCGCGGCGCTCGGAACCTTTCCTTATCCTTATCGGCCAGAGAATAAAGCCTATTCATAGTGCGTACACCTCGGAGCCCTGCTTCTGGCTGATTCCATTCTTCTTGAATCATCCTGTCGACCACTCTGTGCACTGGAAACACCACCTGTGTCTGTCGAACCGCCTGAATAACGGGATCCTCAACTTCCTCCTCTGCGGATATCTGCGTAGCTAGATTCAACATCTGCATCGACTCCGTGATCGACGCCGGAAGCTCCTCTTTATGGAAGACCCTAATGATCTTAGCTTGATCCTCAGGTTCCAGGATCTCCCCTTCTTCCAGATCCTGCGCACCCTCTTCATTCTCCCAGTCGGAATCCTCGACTTTCGGCCAATCGGATTCCGCAGATGTGGATGTCCATGCCCTAGCTCTCTTAGGCGCCGACGGTCCCTCACCTACCTCAGCAGACCCCGCCATTTGTGTAGCAGAAACCGCAAGTGGCGAAGCTCCTGGCATCTTACCCTGATGCCACAAACAAAAGGCTTGGTGCATCATTAAAATGAACTCCGGACAAAACTCTCCGAGATCCGCCGACTGAGACTCCGGCAGAACTGCTGAGGACCCCGCTGGCTCCTCCAATGGAGACCCCTGCCCGAGGGGCTGCAGGGACTCATCCAGCGCCCCCGTCGGCGCCCCCCGCGCCTCTGGAGACTCCTTAAAGTCCATCTGCTGCTCCACCGTGGACAAAAGCGAAGCACAGCCGCGGCACACTCCGGAATCTGCCGCCATGCCCCTCCGGGTGCCCACAGACAACACACTGTGGACGCCCTGCCATAAATCAGTCAATCACAGTAACCAAAAGAGTTACTACTGTCTTTTGACCGTTTCAGTTTTTTTTTTTTTTAAACTAAGCTCTAACTGAAATCAGGCACACCTAAATTCCCAGAACTGCAACTGGCCAGAATTTCCCCTCCGTCTCTGCGCGGGAAAATTCCCCTGCACACTGTGCTGGACTACAGGAACCGCGAGAAGGACTCCCCTCCCCTGCCTAGTGGTTTCCCAAACAAATGAAATAAAGAAAGAAAGAAAATAAGAAAGAAACCAGCCGCATAAAATTAAAATGGCGTTAAAACTAAACTTCCTTGGCTTTCCCACAGCGACACGGCTTCCCGCGCTGCCCAAAATGGCCACCGAGAACCCCGGCGAAGAAAAGAGTGCCAAAAGAAAAGCAGGCCTCACGCTCCGAGCTTCGGCTGAGCTCCCCCCACCTCTGCAAACGCAGCCTGCCACCGGTGAAAGCTTACCGGCCAGGTCTACGTGGATATGTGATCTACGCTGAGGCTGTGCAGCACCACCGGCCCAAGCCAGATAAGCCGCGGCTGAACACTCCGGTCTGCTCAGCTTACCCGCTGGATTCCCGGAGCCTCGACTCTGCAATCTCCGCGGCCCGGGCAGGCGATCACCCCCATGGACGGGCTCTCCCCCGTAGAGTTTGGGGGGAGAGATCCTCCGGCTCTAGGCAGACTAAAAATCCTCCGTATCGACCGTTTATTTTTATTTTTTTTGTATGGTAACAGGCAGGGAGCAAGAAATGCCAATTTTTCTCTTTTTTTTTTTTTTAAAAGATAGTACCCAATTGTCTGGAAAGCCCAACAAATAACCCAACTGCACTACCCTACACTCTCCTTATCTGTTCCCCAAGTGAGCCCCATCCAAGGCTCACAACGTCCTCCTGCTGCATGGAGACTGGTCACACTGGGATCTGAGGAGAGAGATCAGCAGGCTATATCCAGTTATCTCATGATTCTGACATACCAGTCTTCAAGCTGCAGGAGGAGGTTGACAACCCAGAGGTAGAGGACTGAACAGGAGGAACGATAAGGAACATGGCTACCTGATTGTCCATCTAGACAAGAACTGTCTTGTGGCTCAGGTGATCCTGAAATACTTGGAGAGCATAGAAAATGGCTCTGAGTTCCAGTAGATTTATGTGAAGACAAGCCTCTTGTTCAGTCCAGAGACCCTGAGTAGGGAGATTGTCCAAATGAGCTCCCCAACCCGACTTGGACGCATCTGTCGTCAAGGTAGCTTGGTGTAGTGGCTGCTGAAAAGGTGACCCTACGAGAAGATTTTCTAGTGATTCCCATCACTGAAGGGACGAAATGAGGCGTGCAGAGTTTCTGATTTTGTCCCCTAGGCGACCCGACGCCTGTGACCAATGAGAAGCTAGGGTCCACTGGGCTGCTCGCATGTGTAGGCGAGCATAGGGAACCACATGAACCGTGGACGCCATATGCCACAGCAACTGAAGCATTTCTCGAGCAGTCAGAAAAGCTTTCATAGCTGCTTGAGAGGCCAGTTGAAGTATCTGAGCACAGTGGAATTGTGGCAGGAAAGACCTTGACTGCCGTGTGTCTAGAAGAGCCCCTATGAACTCTAGTGATTGAGAAGGAGCGAGATGGGATTTTGGGAGGTTTATGACCAGTCCCAAATATTGCAGGATTTGCATTGTGGAGGAAAGAGCGGAGCTGGCATCTGGAGCTGTTGATGCTCGGATGAGCCAGTCGTCTAAGTAGGGGAAGACAAATATCCCTAGAGTCCTTAGAAATGCTGTTACTACTGCCATGCATTTTGTGAAGACTCTTGGGGGCAGAAGCTAGGTCAAAGGGTAGAACTCTGTACTGGTAAAGTCTTCCCTGAAAAAGGAACTGAAGAAACCGTGTTCTGCATGAATAAGGATATCTGTATATGCGTCCTTTAGGTCTAGAGAACATAGCCAATCCTGACTCTGAATGTAAGGGAGAAGTGTTCCGAGAGAGATCATTTTGAATTTTTCTCGGAACAGATACTTGTATAACTCCCTGAGGTCCAAAATGGGCCTGTACCCTCCTGTCTTCTTTGGTATAAGGAAGTAGGGGGAATAGAAGCCCAGGCCCTGTTGAGACACAGGTACCTCCTCTATTGCACCCTGAGCAAGAAGAGAGGTGACCTCTTGACACAAGAGAGTGGTGAGGGGGGGCCGAGAACTGAACTCTCTTGGAGTAGAGAGAGGGAGCATACTGTGGAAGTGGAGTTTGTACCCCTCTGTCACTATGGAGAGAGTCCACTGCTCTGATGTTATCTGCTGCCACCTCTTGGCAAAATGGCACAGTCTGCCTGGGATGTTGAGAGTCTTTGGACCTTTTAGAGGTAGGATGATTAGGTTCCCTAGGAAGGAGTCAAAGACCTTGTGGAGGCTGTGTCTGCTGAGCTGGTTTATTTATTTAGACAGTTTTTGTATACCGCCTTATCCTTCAATCAAAGCGGTCACAACACAATTGGGGGATACATTTAACACGCGGGGATATGAGACACATACACTAATACTTACATGGAACATGGGCTATGGAGGGTTAAGTGGCTTGCCCAAGACCACAAGGAGCATCTGTGGGACTAGAAACCCCAGTCCTTCCGGCCCAAGGTTGCTGTTCTCTAGTGGGATTTGAACCCCCGACCTTCCGGCCTGAAGTACCTTGCCCCAACCACTAGGCTACTCCTCCCTGGTTGAGCTCTGAGGACTTGAGCCTTTCTTTGTTTAGGCTGCTGCTGCCCCTTTTGGGGAGCATGAACTGGGCAGTGGACAGTTTGGGTGTAAGACGGATAGAATTTATTTTTCTTGTTGAAAAAGGGTTTCTTAACTGCCTTTTTCTTAGCTGGGTTGGCAGTAGGCCTGGATAGTCTATTCAAGGTAGTGTTATCGGAGTCAAGCTGAGAAGCTTTATCCTGCCAATCCTTGCCAAAGAGGTATACTCCCGTGCAAGAAATATTTCCCAGCATGTCTTGCACCCACTGTTCCAAATCAGATGCTTGTAACCAAGCAGTCCGACGTGCACCGATAGAAATAGCAGAGGTTCTGCTAATGCATTCGAAACAATCAAAGGCTGCCCTGTTCATGAACTTAGAAACATTTTGGGCATGCTTAACAAGAATGAGGAAATCGGCCCTCTTGTCATCGGGAAGAAGAGGAGCCATGAGTTCCAAATCTTTTGCAACCTCTCGGAGAAACATACCCATGTATGTAAGAACTTATTCTGGCCGATAACATAGAGGCCTGAAAACATCGACAACCAAAGGCATCGAGAGTCCTCGCCTCATGGCCCAGAGGCTTAGAAGAATGCATCTTGGCACTTTTGATTTGGCGCATTGCCGATTCTACCACCATGGAATGGTGTGGTAATTGCGTTTTTTGGAACCCAGGACACTGCGGTACCCGATACATTGTATCAAGTCTTCGAGAATGTGGAGACATCGTTAAAGGTATTTCCCACATCCTAAGCATGAGGTCATGCAAAATCCGGTGTATGGGAAGGGTTGCGGCCTCCTTAGGGGCTGCCGGATACTGAAGAATTTCTAGTTCTTCAGCTCTCGGTTCCTTCTCGGGGGTCACGGTGATCGAGAGGCCCCGAGCTATATCTCGTATAAAGTCTTGAAAAGACATATCCTCCGGGAGAACCACTCTGGTACCGATAGAGTCATCAAAATCATCGGAATCGGACGACTCAAAGTATCAACGGGCCAGGTGCTATCGTACTGCCTGTTGCCGGTACCGATCAAAGTCGGCATTGGAATGCCTCGATACCGGATCCTCTATGCCGGACACCGATTCTAGGGCCGGTATGAGAGGAAGCATGGAGAGTGGCGCACCGGTAGAAGCAGATACATCCGATACCGGTACCAATGGCTGCGGAACTGATTGTAGCGGCTTTAGCGGGACCGAGACTGCTAACAAGGCCGCAAGACTGCGCTCAATGGCTAGGATACGTTGATCCATGGAGCCCGCCGATGTCTGGGTGTCGGTACCGGCAGAGCGGGCCACGACCCCAGAACTTGGCACCAAGAGTTCTCCGGAGGTGGAAGCCTCGGGAACATCCTGGGACCCTGTTAATGTTTTGGAGGCAAGGACCTCCCGCCGGGGTTGTTTGGCTGGTGTGTTTTCATCAAGGGCAATGCTAGTAGCATCTCGATGCTTAGAAGGAGACCTACCCTTTGAGGACCGGCCGGTCTTGAAGGAAGACCTGGATTTGGTTACCTGAGATCCATGGGAGGAAGATGAAGCCCTGGACGACGTCAATGCAATGGACATTGCATCTGAGGCAAAGAGGGTGCCGGGTTTTACAGCTCTATTCTGCAAGCCCCTCTTAGTCATCTTTCTGCAAAGGAGACACTCTGATGGTGAATGGTCAGGGCCCAAACATTTAAGACACCAGTCATGGGTGTCGGTAGCAGAAATGGTACTGCCACATTTTGAACATTTCTTGAAACCATTAGTTGGTTTCTCCATTTTGGAGAAAATAGGGCCTAGTGCCCAAAATGGCACCGAAACACCAAGAGGGGACAGATCCTCAGGAAAAAAGCTTTTTTTTTTTTTAAAGAAAGAAAAGAAGAAAATAAAGAAGACACCAGTGGTACCAGTGTAAGCGTCGACGGTAAGGCAGATGCAACCACAAAAAAAGAAAATTTTCTGCGGTGACAGGGTTTGCTGCCTGTAGGCTCCGCGGAAAACAAAAAACTGAAGAGGGAGAGTTGGAAAGGCGGGAAGGCAGCAGCGCAGGCGCAGTGGGATGCTCCCAAAAGCTTTCCTATAGGACACTGGGGAGCGTTCTCGCGCAGGCTCCATCGATGCCGACGATACCCATATGTGAAAACTACATTCCTGCTTGTTCCTGGAGATAGTATGCTCAAAAGACATAGAATGAAAATCAAATAAGGCTTAAACCCACAGCATAATAAAAAAACAGCAATACTTATATATTTTTTTCACAAAATATCTTTTAGTCATTGTATAAGGGGAGAAAAAGCCTCAGGAAGTAACTTATCCTACTATATGGCAGCACACTGGCATCCAGGGGATCCAATGAGCTTTACATCACAGGCTCCAAAAAACTGAGTTACCAGCTTGTTTCTGAGGAAGCCATAAGGCGAAACAAAGATTTTTGGTGGGAAAATAGAGCTGGGCAAGAAGGAAAAGGATCTTTAATGATAAGATTCTAGAAACTGGCTGTAAGACTATTGATGTGGGACCTTCAGTTTGCTGCGGGACCCTTAACCGGTGCCTCTTTGGAGCCGTGTTTGCGGTTTAGAACCTGCCACCTTCAGATAAGTGAGTGTGCTGTGTTTAGTAGAGCTGGGAGTTTCTGTTGATTAGCTCTGTTTTGTTTTTTGTAGGTTCTGGTGACAAATATTGAGCTTTGAAGTCAGGCTATATTGCCTAGTATGACTGAGCTTTTAGAATTGTTTTGGAATTAAAATATGGTTTAATGAAATATGCTAGGGGAAATTGTTTAAGTGCTTCAACAATAACCTTTGGTAAATAAAGTATAGATGGAGGGAGTTTTTTGGAGCCTGTGATGTAAAGCTCAATGGATCCCCTGGAAGCCTATGTGCTGCCATATAGTCAGACAAGTTACTTCCTGAGGCTTTTTCTCCCCTTATGCAATGACTAAAAGATATTTTTTGAAAAAATATATAAGTGTTGCTGATTTTTGATTATGCTGTGGGTTTAAGCCTTAGTTGGTTTTCATTCTATGTCTGCTGAGCATACTTTATAAGTGGGTTGGTTTAGTTGTGTGGTGTTCTGGGAGGATTTCTTTGTGCATATTCATTAGGGATATCCCAAAATCCTGACTGGTGTGGTGCCCTCCAGGACTGGAATTAAAGACCCCTAATCTAGAGCCTGTTCCCACACGAGATAGCAAACCTCTGCCATTTGAAACCATAAGACCTCCTAGCAGAATCTCTCCTGGAAGACAAGAGGACATCGATTACTCAAACTAGCAGATTCAAAGAGTTGAATTCTAGCCTTTCAACATCCAAGCTGTGAGGGCTAGAAACTTGACAATGGGATACAGAAATCTTCTCTGATCCTGCAAAATTAAGGCTGGACGGCTGTCAAAACATATCAGCTGCCGAATTGACAAGTCTTAAGGAATGGGAAACCAAGGCTGTGTGGTATAATCAGGTGCTATGAGAATCATGGTGCCTCTGTCATTCTGGAGTTTTAGTAGAGTTTGCACTATCAAAGAAATGGACAGATATGAATACAGAAAGCATAGTTGCTCACCTGTAACAGGTGATCTCAGGGAACAGCAGGAATTTAGTTTTCACATATGGAATGTAGTCCTCACATATAGGGCGACGTTAGCACCAACGGAACCCGCATGGGAACGCTCCCCAGCGTCCAATAGAAAAGCCTTAGGGAGCATCCCACTGCGCCTGTGTAGCTACCTTCCCGCCTTTGCCACTCTCCCTACTCAGTTGAGTTTGTAGCTGAGATAAAAGGAGAGAAAAAGAAAAAAAGAGAAACTCTACAACTCCTAGGGGAGAAGGGTGGGTTGTGAAGACTAAATTCCTGCTGTTCCCGGAGATAGCGTAGTTACTCACCTGTAACAGGTGTTCTCAGGAATCAGTCCTCACTTATGGGTGACGTCGGCACTGATGGAGACCGCGTGGAGCAATTCCCCAGCTTTCAAAGAAAGCCTTTGGAATTGCTGCCTCACATGCGTGGTCCTCTTCCCGCCCAAGGGTGCCATCTTGCTCAATCAGATCCCCTAGCTAGAGCCCTACTAAGCAGATGGCAAGGGAAGGACAAACATAGCAACTCTTCAGGGGAGGTGGGAGGGTAGTGAGGACTGATTCCTGCTGTCCCTGGAGAACACCTGCTACAGGTGAGTAACTACGCTTTCTCCAGGAACAAGCAGAAAGTCAATCCTCACTTATGAGACTCCCCAGCTATAAGCTACCAAACCTGTAAGCTGTGAGCAGAGGTCGATGCCCAGAGAAGCCCGAGTCTCTGGGTCCCCAGGGCAAAGCTCTCGCAGCCATCGAAGAAGAGTCGGAGGGCAGGAGTTGCTTATACCCCAAACAGATTACGAAGTACATCCTGGCCGAAGGCGCTGTCCTGGCAGGATACCTTCTCTAGGCAGTAGTGGACAGCGAAAGTGTTCACTGAAGACCAGGTCGCAGCCCGGCAGATGTCCGTTACAGGCACTGAGCGCAGCAAAGCCACCGAAGCCACCTTGGCTCAGATGCCGTGCGCAGTGACCCGTCGATCCAGTGGGATGCCTGCCTTTAACTGGGCAAAGGCGATGCAGTCCGCCACTCAGATGGAGATGGTATGCTTGGTGACTGCCTGTTCCAGGCGATTGGGGTCATAGGCGACAAAAAGCCGATCTGACTTGCGATGATCCTGGGTACACTGCAGATAGAAGGCAAAAGCCCTCTTGCAGTCGAGTGTATGCAACACCGCCAAAGCCTGGTCGGCATACGGTCTCGGGAAGAAGGTCAGTATGACTATCTCCTGGTTGACATGAAAGTCCGAGACCACCTTCGGTAGAAACTTGGGATGGGTGCAGAGGACCACCCTGTTCCCATAGAACCTGGTGTCTGGAGCCTCAGCAATGAGGGCCTGAAGTTTGCTGACTCGGTGAGTCAATGTCAAAGCCACCAGGAAAACCACCTTCCAGGAGAGATGCCGAAGCGAGCAAGTCGCCATCGACTCAAAGGGCGCCCGCGTGAGCTGCATAAGCACCACGTTGAGGTCCCACTCCGCTGGCGGAGGCCGGATGGGAGGCTTTTAAAGCAGATGACCTCGCATTTATTTATTTATTTATTTAACAGTATTTCTAAACCGCCTTATCTTAATAATCAAGGTGGTATCACAGCAAGCAATCAGGTAAAGTGTGTGTGTTGTACATGCAGTGAGGATAAAACTTAGTTGTGTGAGGGATGTGTTGGGTGCTTGATTTGTTTGAGCTATATACAGGGTGGGCTATTTACATGAAGCGAGAGACCAAGGGCTGCCCCGAGAGGGGTTTTCCCTTGACAGGGAGGTGATTCGCCAAAATGGTGCTCAGGTGTACCCTGACCGAATTGGATTTCAGTCCTGCCTTCGAGAGGTGAGGAGGTACTGGAGGATCCACTTGGTAGGACAGGAGAACGGGTTGATCTGAAGATCGGAGCACCAGGTCCAGAAACATCGCCACTTGAAGGGGTACGCCCGTCTCGTTGAGTCATTCCTCAATGTGAGGAGGATCTCCTCGACATCCTTCGGGAGACGCAGCGGAGCTAAGGTGACTCGTTCTGCCGCCAAGCTGCGAGGGACAGCGAGACTAGGTTTGGGTGGAGCGCCCAACCCTCCTCCTGCGTCAGCAGACTTGGGGCACAGTCCAGGGGGACTAGGGGCTCAGATGCGAGCCAGAGCAGGAGAGGGAACCAAGGCTGTCAGGGCCACGAGGATCACTGAAGCTCAGTCCTGCTGAGCCTTGTGGAGGGTCCTCACAATGACAGGACTGGGAGGGAACACGTAAAGAAGGCCGGAGGTCCAGCTCAAGAGGAATGCATCCGGAGCCACCCTGCTCGGGTGCGGAATCGGCCCACAGACGCGGGGAAGCTGCGCATTTGCTGGACTGGCAAACAGTTCCATCGATGGGGTCCCCCACCAATGGAGCAAGACACTAGCAACCTCCAGATCCAGGCTCCACTCGTGAGGGCGGCGGATCCTGTTGAGTTTGTCCGCGAGGACATTCTTCTGGCCTGGGAGGTAGACTGCTCACAGGGTGATCCTCCAGCAAGACGCAAAGGAGCAAAGAAAGATCGGCTCTCGATAGAGGGGGCGTGATCCTGTTTCTCCCTCCTTGTTGATGTAGGACATGGGTACCCTGATGTCAGTCTGCACGAGCATCGACTTTCCCCTCAGATGGTCTTCGAAGGCCCTCAGGGCCCATCGGACTGCACGGAGCTCGAGTAGTTTGATCTGTTGCCGAGACTCCTTAGACGACCACCGCCCCTGGGTGCACAATGCGCCACAGTGGGCTCCCCACCCCAGCAGGGAAGCATTCGTTGTTAGGACGAGCTCGTGCTGTGCGGCCTGGAAGCACATTTCCCGAAGGAGATTTTGGGGGTCCCACCACCAACCCAGGGAGTCATGGAGACTGTGGGAGAACCGGATAGGGTCTCTGAGATGTCCAAAGGCCCGGCTCCATTGTGCCCTGAGGCACCACTGGACTGTCCGCATGCACATGCAGGCGTGAGGGACCACATGGATGGTGGAGGCCATGTGCCCGAGGAGGGGCAGCATCCCCCCATGCCGTAACGCAAGCCCTTTTTTAGACATGGGACGCCACGGCCTGGAGGTGGTCTGCTCGGTCAGGGGAAAGGAAGGCGGTTGCCTACACCATGTCGAGGCATGCACTGATGAATATCAGGGTCTGCAGCGGCTCGAGGTGGGACTTGGAGTAGTTAACCAGGAAGCTGGGGCACTCGAGGAGCCAGTTGTCAAGGTAGGGGAAGACAGGTTTGCTCTGCCACCTGAGGGAGGCTATGGCTGCAGAGAGGCACTTTGTGAAAACCAGCGGTGCGGGATGCAAGCACGAAGGGAGCACTCGGTTCTGGTAGTGTTCCCCCTGCACCCTGAAGCGCAGGTATTGCCTGTGCTGGGGGTGAACTAGGATGTGGGAGTAAGTGTCCTTGAGGTCCAAGGAGCATAGCCAATCGCCCTGCTGAAGGAAGGGCAGCAGGACACCAAGCGATAACATTTTGAACTTCTCCCGCACCAGGAACCTGTTGAGGTTCCTGAGGTCGAGGATGGGGTGCAGGCCCCCCGTCTTTTCGGGACGAGAAAGTAGCGGAAGTAGAACCCCTGCCCTCGAAGGTGCCATGGTACCTTCTCGACTGCTCGCTGGGCAAAGGGCTTTGATAGCTCCTACTGCAAGAAGGTCTGGTGCGCAAGGAGCCGAGTAGGCTCCGCTGGGGAGAAGGGAGGAGGGCACCTGTCCAGGCAGAGACAGTATCCGTCTCAAATTACCCAGAGGACCCAGGTGTCCGAGGTGATCGACGCCCACTCCGGGGCGAACAGGGACAGGCGTCCCCCCACCGGTGGAAGAGCTGCCAGGGGGCGAGAGGCTATGCCGACAGCGTCAAAAACCCTGTGTGGGCTGGGGCAGCGCCGGTGGTTGGGCCTTAGGCCCTTTAGGCTTACAGTGACCATGCGCACCTCTCTTGCCCTGTGTGCTGGGAGCCGGTGCAGAGGTGGGCGGGAAAGGTGGGTAACCCAGTAAGGGAGCCTCTTCCTTTGGAAGAACGGCTTTTTGGGCTGCTGTTTCTTCCTAGGGAGGGAGGGAGGAGGTTTTGCGCCAGAGACGAGTTTGAGTCACGAACTCCGTGTCTATCTCAGCGGCCTTATCCTCCACTGGTTTACCGAATAGTTGTTTGCCAAGGCAAGGAACATCCAGGAGCTTCTCTTGGACCCACTGCTCCAGGTCCGAAGACTGGAGCAATGCCTGTCGCCAGGCCCCGATGCCAGCCGCCGCCACCCGTGCGGAGGACTCAAACCAGTCATATGCGGCACGGGAGAGGTACTTTGAACACTCCGTAACACATTTAAGGAGGGTTTGGAACCTTAGAAGGGGTTCATCCCGACAGGATGCAGCAGCAGCAAAAACAAGGAGGGAAGATACAGGAGCATGGGGGTAGGGAGGGGAGAGAGGGAGAGATGCTGGATATGGTGGCGGTGGAGCAGGGAGGTTAAAATTTGATTGGGCCAAGTCTATGTAACATGGGGAGCAGAAACTGGTCAAATTCGAAAAAATCCACGGGCCAATTTTGTCCCTCGGAACATAGTTTAGGAACTTTTGAATTAACTGAGTCAGAATTGTGCAACCTGCTTGTCCATAAAGGAAATTAAAACAGGTATATATTTTGAGTCCACAAGAGAATCACAAGAGAGAAGAGGTACACTTAATCCCAAAGACTTCCGCAATTTGGCTGTCAGTTTCCTCATGCCCACCTGAGGTATCTCTTTCTCTCAATGGGTTCCCAATTCAGGTTGTTTCTTCTTTAAAATACCTTGGTGTCATTCTTGACTCTTCACTTACTTTTCACTCACATATTGGTATCACCGTTAGACAATGTTTCTTCACTTTACGTCAAATTCATTCAGTTTGATTCATTCTCCCCACATCTTCCATTATCACTTTATTCTTATCATTGGTCATATCAAGATTGGATTATTGTAATATCATTTACTCTGTACTCCCTGCTTATCAACTCAAGCACTTACAGTCTGTACAGAACACTGCAATCTGTCTCTTACATCATGCCACCAGATCACATAACTCCACTGCTCATCAAATCTCACTGGCCCCCTCATATCTCATCATTCTCAATATAAACTACATACTCTCATCCATAAAACTCTTCATTCTGGAACCCCAATTACATTTCCTCTTATTTTATTCCTTATGCTTCTTCTTGTGTCCT
Organism: Ichthyophis bannanicus; assembly: GCA_033557465.1. NCBI lineage: Eukaryota > Metazoa > Chordata > Amphibia > Gymnophiona > Ichthyophiidae > Ichthyophis > Ichthyophis bannanicus. The sequence continues at coordinate 159,248,205 of CM066040.1, forward strand.
ATTGTCTGTTCATGCCAATCATCTGTACCATCCGCCTCCATCACAGGCACACTTAGAAAGCATCCGGCACTCAGCATTTTTCTTTCCTGGCCGTTGTCTTTCGAACTCTCTCCCCCTGGTATCTGCCTTGAGACTTTATTTCCAAAGTTTAAGGCTGCTCTAAAAACACACTTATTCCAAAAGGTATATGATCACCTTAGTCAGACTAGGAATCCCCTTCCTATCTTTTCTTACCTTGCTTTCTCTGTTCTATCATTTTTATGGTGTTCCTTTCTTTTTTAATTAATTTGATGCTTTTATTGTACACCGTTTCAATGTTGTGAGAAGCAGTATATCAAGTTCTTAATAAACCATAACTGAGAAGAGGGAAAGAAGGGAATGAAAGCATATGGGAGGATGGGAGGAGAGAGATGGGGATGGGTGAAAGTAAAGGATTATGAACAACAGGAAGGGAGGAATGGTAAGAAGAGAAGTAAGGGATGGTCATTTGGAGGAAAGAGTAAGATAATCACAGAAGATGAATAGTCTCCCAGTAGAGGTAGTAGAGACAAAGACAGTATCCGATTCAAGAAAGTGTAGTTACTCACCTGTAACAGGTGATCTCCGGGAACAGCAGGAATTTAGTCTTCACGTATGGGTGACATTGGTACTGACGGAGCACGTGCAGGAACGCTCCCCAGCGTCCAATAGGAAATCCTTTGGGAGCATCCCACTGCACCTGCATAGCTGTCTTCCCACCTTTGCCACTCTCCCTCCTCAGTTGAGTTTGTAGCTGAGTTAAAAGGAGAGAAGGAGAGAAGAAGAGGAAAAGTACAACTCCTAGGAGAGGAGGGTGGGTTGTGAAAATTCAATTCCTGCTGTTCCGGAGATCACCTGTTACAGGTGAGTAACTACGCTATCTCCAGGAACAAGCAGGAATGTAGTCTTCACATATATGGGACTTCCTAGCTTGGAGATGCCAGAAAGATAACCTCAGAGCGAGCTATGGAACACAGGGCTAAGTAGTAGGTCATATGTCCTCCAAGGATGTCTGGCATCGGAACCCAGGATGAAAGGTAGGAGTTGATCTAAGCCTGAAAGAGATGCTGGAGAACAGCTTGGCCAAACGAGGCATCCCGGTAGGAGTCCTTGTCCAGGCAATAGTGACAAGCAAAAGTATGGATATTTCATCAATCGCTACAAAGCGCAGATTTGCCATGGAGGTAGCCATTGCTCAAACATTATGTGGAGTGACGTGACCCTCAAGAGAGAGTCCCGCACTGTCGTAAACAAAGGTGATACAATCCGCTATCCATTTGGAGAGAATTCGCTTGGATACTGGTAGTACTAGATGACTGGAGTCAAAAGCGATGAAAAGTTGGGAAGCTTTTTTTGTGCTCTCGAGTTCTCTGGAGATAAAGCACAGTTACTTACCTGTAACAGGTGATCTCTGGGAACAGCAGGAATTAGTCCTCACATATGGGTACGTCGGTACCGACGGAGCCTGCGCGGGAAAGCTCCCCAGCCTTTCAGATGAAAGGCTTTTGGGGCCTCCCACTGCACATGCGCGCTGCCTTCCCGCCTTCCTGACCAGCTCTCCTCAGTTCGAGTTTATAGCTGAGACAATAGAGAGAGGAAAGGAAGATAGATAGAAGATACAACTCCTAGGGGAGGAGGGTGGGTTGTGAGGACTAATTCCTGCTGTTCCCAGAGATCACCTGTTACAGGTAAGTAACTGTGCTATCTCCAGGAACAAGCAGGAATAAGTCCTCACATATGGGGACTCCCTAGCTAAGATGCCTGGGAGATCCCCCTCCAAGGGTAAACCATCTTCGCATGGATCTCAGGCATCCATCCAGGGAAGGTGGGCAGGAGTTGTTTAAGTATGGAACAGGTGTTTGAGGACAGCCTGACCAAACAAGGCATCCCGGCGGGAGTCCTTGTCCAAGCAGTAATGGGCTGTGAAGGTATGAACCGAGGCCCAAGTGGCTGCTCGACAGATCTGATCTATGGACACAGAGTGAAGATGAGCCATAGAAGTGGCCATGGCTCGCACATTGTGAGCTGTGACATGGCCTTCCAGAGAAATGTTCTTACTCTGGTAAGCAAAAGAAATACACTGAGCAATCCAATTGGAAAGTGTACGTTTGGTGACTGGAAGTCCCAAATGAGAAGGATCAAAAGCCACGAAAAGTTGGGAAGACTTTCGATGTGGCTGAGTCCTGTTGAGGTAAAAGGCGAGAGCTCTTTTACAGTCAAGAGTATGAAGGTTCCTCTCTGCACTGGATGCATGAGGAGCCGGGAAAAAAACAGGTAGATATACCTCTTGATTAAGATGAAAAGGCGAGACCACTTTAGGCATAAAGTGGGGATTCGTCCTAAGGACCACCTTATCATGATGAAATCTGGTATAAGGTGGATTAGCCACCAAAGCCTGCAGTTCACTGATGCGGCGAGCCGAAGTGACTGCAATAAGGAAAAGAACCTTCCAGGAAAGAAATTTCAGGGAGGTAGATACCAACGGTTCAAAAGGTGGCTTCATAAGTTGACCCAGAACTAAATTCAAGTCCCATGCTACCGGAGGAGGTCGGATGGGAGGCTTAGTGAGGGTCAGGCCTCTCATGAATCTTGCAATAAGAGGATGAGAGGAAACAGGTTGTCCATTTATAGGTTTTAAGGATGCTGCAATAGCATTTAAATGGACTCGTACTGAATTCGTCTTGAGGCCTGCATTGGAAAGATGCAGGAGATAGTCCAGTAGAGAATTCAAAGGAAGTGCCAGAGGGTCAAGACCCTGTTGCGCACACCAAATGGAAAAACGTTTCCATTTGAAAGCATAGGAACGCCTCGTGGAGGGTTTCCTAGAGGCATGAAGGATATCTTTCACTGGTTGAGAAAGATTGAAGTCATGAAGGCTCAGGCCTTCAGTAACCAAGCTCTGAGGTGTAGGGACTTGGGGTTTGGGTGCCACAAAGTCCCCTCCTCCTGAGACAGAAGGTCTGGCGCAGCTCCCAGGTCCAGGGAGGGTCCCTGGGAGAGATGCAGAAGTAGAGGGAACCACACTTGGCGTGGCCAGCGTGGAGCTATGAGGATCATGGATCCGTGATCCCTCTGTAGTTTGAACAGAGTCTTGGGAATCAAAGGAATGGGTGGAAAAGCGTATAGGAATTCCTGACCCCAATGTAGGAGAAAGGCATCGTTGGCCTGAGCTCCCTGACACGGAGTCCTGGAACAGAACCGGGGAAGTTTGGCATTCCACGGACTTGCAAAGAGGTCTATGTCCGGGGTCCCCCATTCCTGAAAGATTCTGCGTATCTGGTCCATATGCAGGGACCATTCGTGTGGGAGCAGAACTCGACTGAGTCTGTCTGCCCGAGAGTTTTGAACTCCTGGAAGATATACTGCCAGAAGATGAATATGATGCTCTCTGGCGAAGGCCCGTAATCTGAGAGCTTCGTTGCAAAGCGACAGAGAGCCCGTCCCTCCTTGTTTGTTGACATAGAACATGGCTACCTGATTGTCTGTTTGTACTAGGACAGTCAGGTTGACAAGGAGGGTGTGGAAGACTGTGAGGGCAAGGAAGATTGCTCGCAGTTCCAGAAGGTTGATGTGAAGGGTGGTCTCCTGAGGAGACCAGGTGCCCTGAGTGGAGAGGTGTTGGAGATGAGCTCCCCACCCTGTTTGGGAGGCATCTGTTGTGAGGGTTGCTTGGGGCAACGAAGGTTGGAAGGGAATCCCCAACAACAGATTTTTGGAGGATGTCCACCACTGGAGAGACCAAAACAGTCGTTTTGAGGTGAGTATTTGGTCTGAGAGCAGTCCTGATGCTTGAGACCACTGGGTGGCCAAGGTCCATTGAGCTGCTCTCATATGAAGACGAGCGTAGGGCACCACGTGTACCGTGGAGGCCATGTGGCCCAGAGGTTGCAGCATTTCTCTGGCTGACAAGTGACTTCTGGACTGAGCCTGGAAGGCCAAGCTTATTAGCATTTGGCCTCGGACCAGAGGGAGGTAGGCCCTTGCAGTGGTGGAGTCCAATTGGGCCCCTATGAATTCCAGAGACTGAGTAGGGATGAGTTGGGATTTGGGAATGTTTACCACAAGTCCCAGATATTGAAGAATACGTCTTGTGCGGTCCAGAGAAATCTGGGCTTCTGACTGAGATGGAGCTCGGATGAGCCAGTCGTCCAGATATGGGAAGACAAAGATTCCCATGCCTCTGAGAAATGCGGCTACGACGGCCATGCATTTTGTGAAGACTCTTGGAGCAGAGGCCAGATCGAAGGGTAGTACTCTGTACTGGAAATGTTTTCCCTGGAACAGAAATCTTAGATATTTTCTGTGGGATGGATGGATGAGTATATGAGTGTACGCATCCTTGAGATCTAGAGAACAAAGCCAATCCTGACTGAAGGTATGGAAGGAGAAGGCCCAGAGAGAGCATTTTGAATTTCTCCTTGAATAGAAACCTGTTCAATTCCCTCAGATCTAGGATAGGTCTGAAGCCCCCTGTCTTCTTTGTTATGAGAAAGTAAGGGGAGTAGAAACCTAACCCCTGTTGTGGAGGAGGAACCTCCTCTATTGCCCCTTGGGCAAGGAGAGAAGAGACTTCCTGACCCAACAGGGTCAGAAGAGATGGGGGAGAACTGAATTGCCTCACCATGGTATGGGGAGGAAGGCTGGAGAAATGAAGTTTGTAGCCCTCCCTGATAATAGAGAGGGTCCATTGCTCTGATGTGATTTGTTCCCATCTGGGAGCAAAATGAGCTAGCCTTCCAGGAATGGTGAGGGGCTCTGGTTGTTCTAGAGCCAGAAACAGCAAGTTCTCTAGAGGCAAGTCAAAACCCCTGAGGGGGTTGAGCCTGCTGGGGTGTAGCAGACACTGCAGGCTTTGACTTTACCTGCTTAGATTGTTGACGCTTAGCCGCAAAGCGAGGCTGAGCAGATTGCTGGCCAGTATTTGTGGGAAATCTGGCCTTCTTATAGTAAGGCCTTTTAAAAGACTTCTTTTTGGCAGGGGTAGAAGTAGACTTGGAAAGTCTATCTAGAGTGGCATTTTCTGCATCCATTTGAGCAGCTTTAATTTGCCAGTCTTCCCCAAATAAGTTCTCACCGGTACAGGGCAGATTCCTGAGGCCATCTACAACCCAGGGTTCTAGGTCAGAAGCCTGGAGCCAAGCGAGACGTCGGGCTGCAATAGCAATTCCCGAAGCTCTGCCTGCAACCTCAAAGGAATCAAAGGCTGCCCTGTTGGAGAACTTGGAGACCTCTGAAAGTTGTGTCACCATAGAAAAGAAGTCCGCCCTTTGATCATCAGGGATAAAGGGGGCAAAATTCTGTATCTTTAGGGCAAGTTGTCCAAGAAACATGCCCATATAAAGGCTATAAGAATTGATCCTGGCTATAAGCATACTAGCCTGGAACATCTTTCTTCCAAAAGAGTCCAGGGTCTTACATTCTCGCCCTGGAGGGGTAGAAGAATGCCTTTTAGGACTCTTTATTTTCTTCATGGCAGACTTCACCACAATAGAGTGGTGAGGCAGCTGAGTTTTCTGGAACCCAGGAGAAGGAGGGACCCGATACATGGTGTCCAACCTACGGGAATGTGGAGACAGTGTTAAAGGAGTCTCCCACAAATCCATCAAGTGTTCTTGAAGGATTTCATGGATAGGCAGAGTGACTGCCTCTTTAGGAGCTTTAGAGTATCCTAAAATATCCAATTTTTTTGACCTGGGTTCTTTTTCAGAAGATGTAGCAATAGAAAGTGCTTTAGCTACATCAACAATGAAATCCTGAAAGGATAAATCCTCTGGAGGAGACATCCTCCTCTTTGGAGAAGAGGGCTCCTCAGGAAGAGTAAGCTCAGCAGAGTCATCAGAGGAACTGAATTCATCAGAAGAATCTGAGTATTCCCTCTGTGCTTCCAATGTACGATACGCATACCGATCGGTATCGACATCGGGCGTATCGGGCATGGGATCGGTACCGGGCGAAAGCCTGAATCCGGCATGCGGAACCGATCGACGCTTGGAAGTCGATGGTCTCGGTTCCGGTGTGGATACCGGAACCGGGGTCGGTACCGATGGAATCGGTACCGAGGGCGTCGCAGCCTTAATGAATGCCAGAACGGCCTGCTGCATGGTCTGGACAGTATTGCCCATAGACGCCACTACTGCCTGGATGTCGGTACCGGTATGGCCGGTACCCCAGAGCAGTCCAACAGGTGATCGGTCGAGGCCGTGCCATCGATGTCAACCTGTGACCCCATGATTGCTTTGGAGGCCGGAACCTCCCGCCGGGGTTTTTTGGCCTGAGCAGAATCCTCGAACTCAAAATTGAGAGCCTCTCGATCTTTAGAAAGAGATTTGCTTTTAGAGGATTTGCCCATAGAAGTTTTGGTTACCTGAGATCCATCCGGAGAGGAAGACCTGGATGACTGTGATGCTTCTGAAGGAAACAGCACATGGAGCTTGTTGGCCCGGTTCTGCAAACCACGTTTAGACATCTGGGTGCAGGATGGGCAGTCCGGTATGGAGTGGTCAGGTCCCAAACATTTGAGACACCATTCATGGGTGTCTGTGACAGAAATGACAGCACTGCACTTGGTACATTTTTTAAAACCAGGGACTGGCTTCTCCATGAGGAGAATTTGTGTAGGCCTTAAGGCCTAACAACAGTTACCAAGCTGTGCTGTAGAAAATAAAAAAGTCTTTTTTTTTTTTTTTTTTATAAAGAAAGAAAGAGAGACCGGCGGTACCGGTTTCGGTATGGGGAAGGCAGGTACGCGGTCTAAAGAAAACAAACAAATTTCACAATTTCTTCAGCAGTGACAGGAACACGACCTGCTGGCTCCGCGGAAAAAGAGAAACTGAGGAGAGCTAGTCAGGAAGGCGGGAAGGCAGCGCGCATGTGCAGTGGGAGGCCCCAAAAGCCTTTCATCTGAAAGGCTGGGGAGCTTTCCCGCGCAGGCTCCGTCGGTACCGACGTACCCATATGTGAGGACTTATTCCTGCTTGTTCCTGGAGATAAGGCCAAAGCATGTTTCCAATCCAGAGTATGAAGGGTTACTTCTGCCCTAGAAGAATGATGTCTAGGGAAGAAAACAGGGAGGTACACTGACTGGTTGAAGTGAAATGGCGAGACCACCTTTGGTATAAAGTGAGGATGAGTCCTAAGAACTATCTTCTCATGGTGGAAACGCATGTAAGGAGGATCAGCCACCAAAGCTTGAAGCTAATTGATGTGCCTTGCAGAAGTGAGGGCAATAAGGAAGGTGACTTTCCAGATAAGAAACTTCAAGGAAGTGGTTAGGGGTTCAAAGGGCGGCTTCATAAGCTGTCCTAAAACCACATTAAGGTCCCATGCACTGCGGGTGGTTTAATGGGAGGTTTAGTTAATAGAAGACCTCTCATGAAGCGTGCTACAAGTGGTTGAGAGGAGATGGGCTGACCATCCAAGGGTATGTGGGAAGCCGCTATGGTACTTAGGTGGACACTTACCAAATTGGTCCTGAGACCAGAGATAGAGAGATGGAGAAGATATTCAAGTAATGTTTCCACGGGAGCTGAAAAGGGGTTAAGATCCCTTTTCGAACACCAGAGAATCTACGCCACTTGAAGGCGTAGGAGCGCCTTGTGGAAGTTTTCCTAGAAGACAAAAGGATTGCTTTTACTTTTTGAGAGAGACTGATGCCCTGGAATTCTATGCCTTCAGCAGCCATGCTGTCAGGTGTAGGGACTGTGGATTGGGATGCAGCAGTGTCCCGTTCTCCTGTGAGAGGGGATCTGGGGCAGACCCCAAATCTACTAGTTGAACTCAAGAGAGACGTAGAAGCAGAGGATACCACAGTTGTCGTGGACAATGCGGGGCTATAAGAATCATGTAGTCCTTGTCTCTCTGGAGATTGAAAAGAGTTTTGGGGATGAGGGGAATGGGAGGGAAGGCGTATAGGAAGCCTTGACCCCAGTAAAGGTGAAAGGCTTCTACCGCTTGGCTGTTGCGAGCAGGGGTTCTGGAATAGAATTGAGGAAGTTTGGCATTCTGAGACCATGCAAACAGGTCTATGTCTTGGGTTCCCCAGATATGGAAAATGTGAGCAATCTTGTCTGCATGGATGGACCACCCGTGGGGTAGTAAGACCCAACTGAGTTTGTCCGCCAAGAGATTCTGTTTGCCTGGGAGATAAACCGCAAGTAGGTGAATCTGATGTTATATGGCGAAGGACCATAGGTGCAGAGCTTTGCTGTAAAGTGTCCAAGAGTCTGTTCGGCCCAGCTTGTTCAAGTAGAACATGGCTACCTGATTGTCTGTCTGGACTAAACTGTGGAAGCAAAGGTGGTCGTGGAATACCTTGAGAGCATTGTGGATGGCTCTGAGTTCTAGTAGATTTATGTGGAGTTGTGACTTCTGATGAGACCAAAGACCCTGTGAGAGGTTGTCCAGATGAGCTCCCCAGCCCATTTTGGATGCATCCGTCGTCAGGGTATATTGATGTGGAGGCTTCTGAAAAGGTGACCCTACGAGAAGGTGTTCTGGGGATTGCCACCACTGGACAGATGAGATTAGATATGTAGAGAGTGTTATCTTGTCTCCCAAATGACCGGATGATTGAGACCACTGGGAAGCCAGGGTCCATTGAGCTGCAAGCATATGTAGACGAGTGTATGGAACCACATGTACAGTAGATGCCATATAGCCCAGGAGTTGCAGCATTTCTCGAGCAGTGAGAACGGTTTTGAGGCCTGCTTGGGATGCAAGCTGGGTGAGTCAAGCACAGCAGGCTTGAGGCAGAAAAGCCCTTGACTGTTGAGTGTCTAAGAGGGCTCCTATAAACTCTACAAATCCCAAGTGTTGCAGCACTTGCATGGTGCGCGTGAGAGAAAGACTGGCCTCTAGAGGTGTGCTTGCTCGAATGAGCCAGTCGTCTAAGATATCCCTAGAGTCTTTAGGAATGCAGCTACAACTGCCATGCACATTGTAAAGACTCTTGGGGCAGAGGCGAGACCAAAAGACAGGACTCTGTACTGGTAATGTTCCCCTTGGAACAGGAAACAAAGAAACCTTCTGTGTTCTGCGTGAATAAGAATTGAGTATATGTGTCCTTTAGATCTAGAGAACAGAGCCAATCTTGACTCTGGAGATAGGGGAGAAGATTACCTAGGGAGATAATCATGAATTTCTCCCGGAGTAGATACTTGTTAAGTTTTCTGAGATCCAGGATGGGCCTGTATCCCCCTGTCTTCTTTGGAATGAGGAAGTATGAAGAATAGAAGCCCAGACCTTGCTGGGAGAATGGCACGTCCTCTATTGCACCCTGTGAGAGAAGGGAGGTGACCTCCTGCAATAACAGAATGGTGAGAGGGGGTTGAGAACTGAACTCTCTTGGAGGAGACTGGGGGGTACACTTCGGAAGTGAAGTTTGTACCCTTTCTTTACTATAAAGAAAATCCAGTGTTCTGATGTTATAAGATACCACGTGTGGGCAAAGTGACATAGCCTGCCTAGAATGTGGATGGAATCTGGAATCTCCAGAGGCAAGACGGCTATGTTCTTCAGAAAGGAGTCAAAGACCCTGAGGAAGTTAGGTCCGCTGAGCTGACTGAGATCTGGGAGTCTGAGCCTTTATTTGTTGTTTTGGATTTTGTTGCCCTTTTTGAAGAGCATGGACGGGACAGTGCACCGCAGGGTTGTAAGAAGAGTAATACCTCTTTTTCTTATTGAAAAAGGGTTTCTTTGCTATCCTTCTTAGCTGGGTTGGCAGTTGATCTAGAAAGTCTATTTAGAGTGGTTTTCTCAGACTCTAATTAAGAACATAAGATATGCCATACTGGGTCAGACCAAGGTCCATCAAGCCCAGCATCCTGTTTCCAACAGTGGCCAATCTAGGTCATACGTACCTAGCAGTTTCCCCAAAAGACACAGGTTCCACAATGCTTTCTTCATATGAGTATCCTTCCATCCCCTTTACCATTTTGGTGGCTCTTCTCTGAACCTTTTCTAATAACGCTATATCCTTTTTAAGATACGGCGACCAGAATTGCACACAATATTCAAGGTGCGGTCTCACCATGGAACGATATAGAGGCATTATAATATCTTTTGTTTTATTTTCCATTCCTTTCCTTATGATACCTAGCATTCTATTTGCTCTCTTGGCCGCCGCTGCACACTGGGCCATGAGATGCCTTATCCTGTCAGTCTTTACTGAAAAGGTTTTCACCTGTCAAGGTACTGTATATTACCCAGCTTGTCTTGAATCCACTGTTCAAGATCAGAGGCTTGGAACCACTGTTCCCTCTAAGCTGTGTGCGCGTGCACACACTTTACAACAGAGCGCACAAAAATTACGGCTCTGATTCTGATAGAAAACAACACAGACATCTTAAAATTTAAAAGTTATGATTGTAATTACTAGAAATTTCCCGCTTCATTTAGTAATCGTCTATTTTCATTTAATTTGATTAAAATTAATGTGGTGTACATACTGTATTCTGACGTGTAGTCAAATTTTAAAGTATTTATTTATTTATTTAGTATACATTTGTATACCGCTACTTCCAGCAATCAGCAGCGGTTTTTGATTACAGATTGGAAATTGTCAAATCATGACAGGAAATTTTTGAGGTATAAACACATTGATTAGACAGGAAAGCACAGCACACAGAGAACTATTTTACAGGGAACATGGGCTATGGAGGGTTAAGTGGCTTGCCCAAGACCACAAGGAGCACCTGTGGGACTAGAAACCCCAGTCCTTCCGGTCCAAGGTTGCTGTCCTCTAGTGGGATTTGAACCCCCGACCTTCCGGCCCGAAGTACCTTGCCCCAACCACTAGGCTACTCCTCCACTGAGTGTCGTTATGTGGCGCACAAAAATTTAACCTTCCTTCAAAAGCTGCACACAGCTGATATTTTATGCGCACACAGCCTACAGAAAATTAGAGGGAACATTGCTTGGAACCAAGCGCTCCTGCGTGCACCAATGCATATAGCTGAAGTTCTGCTGATGCATTCAAAACTGTCGAAGGTTGCCCTGTTAACAAATTTGGAAATATTTTGGCATGCTTCACCAGGGTGAGATAATCAGCTCTGTTATCATCAGGGAGGAAAGGAGCCATCAACTCCAAATCCCTAGTAACCACTCTAAGAAACATACCCATGTACAGTATGTAGGAACTGATTCTGGCCAATAACATAGAGGCCTGAAAACATTGATGACCAAAAGCATCGAGGGTTCTCGATTCCCTGCCTGGAGGGTTTGAGGAATGCGTTTTGGCACTTTTGACGCATTGCCAATTCCACCACCATGGAATGGTGTGGTAATTGCATCTTCTGGAAGCCGGGGCACCCTGGTACCCGGTACATAGTATCAAGCCTTTGAGAATGTGGCGAGATGGTTAAGGGTGTCTCCCACATTCTAAGCATAAGGTCGTGAAGTATTCGATGAATAAGAAGAGTAGCAGCTTCCTTTGGGCTGCAGGGTATTGAAGGATTTCAAGCTCCTCAACCCTAGGCTCCTTCTCCGAAGTCACCATGATGGAGAGGCCCTGAGCAACATTGTGGATAAAATCTTGAAAAGGCATGTCCTCCGGAGGGGATATGCGATGTTCTGGGGACGGAGATGGATCCTCCGGCAGAATTATCATTTCCCTTGTACCGGTTGATTCATCATCCGATGAATAAGAGTATCGACGGGCTGGGTGCTCGCGCTGTGCCCGTACTCGATACCGCTCGAAACCGGCATCGGAAAGTTTAGGTGCCAGAACCTCGGTACCAGAGAGGACTCGAGGGCCGGCATAGGTGGTAGAGTGGTAAGCAGCAAAAATGTCATCGTCAGTACCGATGGCTGGGGAATCGATTATAGAGGCTAAACCGGTATGGAAGCCGCTAGCAAGGCCACTATGCTCCACTCAATAGCCAGGATACATTGATCCATGGAGCCTGCCAATGCCTGGGTATCGGTACCTGAGTTGTGGGCCACGATTCCTGAGCATTTACCAAGAGCTCTCCAGAGGTTGAGGCCTCAGGAGCATCTTGAGACCCCGCTAATGCTTTAGAGGTAAGGACCTCCCGCCGGGGTTGTATGGCCGGTGTGTCTCCCTCTAGGAAAATGCCTAGGGCAACTCTATGCCTAGAAGGAGATCTATCCTTGGAGGGACGGCTAGTCTTTGAGTAAGACCTGGGTTTCGATACCTGAGATCCCTGGGAGAAAGATGAAGCTCTCGATGACGTTGATGCTACAGACATTGCATCAGTGGCAAAGAGGGTGCCGAGTTTCGCAGCTCTGTTCTTCAGGCCTCTCTTTGTCATCTTCCTACAGAGAGGACAATCAGTCGATTGATGATCCGGTCCCAAATATTTTAGACACCAGTCATGGGTGTCTGTGGCTGAAATTGTACTGCCACATTTGGAACACTTTTTAAAACCACTAGCTGGTTTGTCCATTTTGGAAAACAAGGCCTAAGCCTAAGATGGCGTCGATGCGCCCTGAGGGAAAGGATTCTCCCCTCAGAAAAGGTTTTTGGGTTTTTTTTACAAAAAGAAGAAAGTGAGCACCGACAGGGTCGGTACCAGTGTCGACGGGAAGGCAGATGCGACCACAAAGAAATAAGAAAAATCAAATTTTCTGCGGTGACAGAAATTGCTTCTTGTCAGTTCCGCAGAAAACGAAGAACTGAGGAGGGAGCGCTAGAAAAGCGAGAAGGCAGCTATGCAGGTGCAGTGGGATGCTCTCAGAGGCTTTCCTATTGGATGCTGAGGAGCATTCATGCACGGGCTCCGTCGGTACCGACATCACCCATATGTGAAGACTACATTCCTGCTTATTCCTGGAGATAGCATCAAACACAGATCTCTAACAGATAAAAGGTGACATTTTACTTACCATTAATTTCTTTTCCTGGAGTCCTGCAAGACCCAGTGCAGACTAGTGGGGCCATGTCCCCCTGCCAGTAGATGACAGAAAGATTAAAAAATAAATAAAAATAAAACCTATGCTGTGACATCATCACTAAGCAAAAACTGAAACCCAAAAGTCCACTAATCTAAGATTCCACAAAAAATGAGAGACTTTTCTGAAAAAACAGAACTCACAATAAAATATTTATTTCTTTATGTCAGAATGTTTGTCTTGAGATCAATGATCTCTTGTAACAAACTTTCCCTTTAATAGGAGTGGGAGGAGTGGTCTAGTGGTTGGGGTAAGGTACCTCAGGCCAGAAGGTCAGTGGTTCAAATCCCACTAGAGGATAGCAACCTTGGGCCGGAAGGACTGGGGTTTCTAGTCCCACAGGTGCTCCTTGTGGTCTTGGGCAAGCCACGTAACCCTCCATTGCCCATGTTCCCTGTAAGTATTAGTGTGTATGTGTCTCATATCCCCCTCATGTTAAATGTATCCCCCAATTGTGTTGTGACCACTTTGATTGAAGGATAAGGTGGTATACAAAACTGTCTAAATAAATTTTTGAGCAGTGTATTACTTACCTCTGAGTGTATTCAAAACACAAACTATCTGTGTGAAACAACTTTAAAAACATCTATAAAAATTCTTAAGAACTTGCTGTTTATATTGCTGAAGTCCCAATGTCAATCTTTTTTTTCACATTTTATTTATAAGTTTCATCATATATTACAAAGTAAAGTTTCAAACAATACATTAACATTGTTTAACATTCATAGAACATCTATAGCCCACATCAAGGAGAAGCTACAATCCAAAATAAGAAAAATAAAAAAACAAATTATAGACTCTGAAAATTCTTAAGCTCAATATACATGGACAAGAGAAAATAATAGTAGTAACCTATTTAATCTTATCTCTAAGAAAAATTCTCCAACTGTTCCACTTCAGAAAATACATAACGATTACTTTGGAAAACTACATGACATTTACAAGGAAATTTAAGGTAAAATAATGCACCAAGGGCCACCACACATGGACGTGTCTGCAAAAAAGCCATACGACGCACCTGTGTGGCCCTAGAAACATCAGGGAAATTTGAATTGGTTGACCACAACATTTTTCAGATTTTCTCTTAAAATAGGAACGTAATACTCTATCTTTATCCACATGCATAACAAACGTGACTAACAGAGTATCTCTCGAGGCAATTTCATCAGTAGAAGATTCTAGAAAACCTGAAATATCCAAAGTTGAGGAGGCTAACTGATCATGTTGTACTATCTGATCGTGTACTATCCCCACCTGCTCAGAATCGCTAATCAACTTCCCCTTAGGCACATAATATACTTGAGAAACTAAGATATTTTCCACATCACTGAGTAATAAAACTTCTTTAAGGTACTTCTAAAACAAAATTAATGGGGACAAATAATGTTTTCTAGGAAAATTCAAAAAACGTAAATTCTTAGAACGAAAAGAATTCTCCAAAAGTTTATCTTGATGATGAAACAAAAACGAATCCTGAGAAAACGTAGCCAAAACAGCTTGTTGAGAGGAAAGCTGACTCTTACAGGATCCAGAAGCTTTCTCCAATTCCAATAAATGCAAATCATGATCCGACAGCTTTGCCACCGTTTCTCTCGTAAATGTAGATTTTGAAAGGACACAGACAGTGCAGATTCCATACGCGAAAGGATTGCCCAGATATCTTTCAAAGAAACCTCAGCAGGGGGTGACAAAGATTCCCCAAATGAACCAAATGAAACCACTGAGGGAAGAGGAGGCGGGAGATTTTCTGAAACGGACTCAAGTTTAAAAAATGAATCTGGAAGTAAAGCGGAGACGGCACCCTCCAACTCTACTTCATCAGGGAGGAAGGTTTTACCAAGACCAGATACACCCATCTCTTGGCCGGGCTGAGCTATACCCACAATACTGGCAGAAGGTGAGGAAGATGCAGTACTCACAGATGACGTATTAACCGAGTCAGAGATCGACAGACCCCTGGGAGGCACAGGAGTCCCCACACGAATATGGGCATCCATAGGACCTACAACTTTGACTACCTTCATCTGCTCGGGTTGGGGGTAATGCTTTCTTCTCTTTTCCATCACAGGGATTCAGCCTCTGCACCTCGCGCACCGAAGGGACACCAAAGGGTTGGGACCTGCCCCTTCGGACGCGCGCCCGCTACCGCGTCCCGCGGTGGGGCCGGGATCTTATGGCCCTCCTCAAAGCCAAATAGCCAATCAAAAGCTGGGCACGCAAGCAAGCAGAGCCAGTCCAATCAGGTACATCACCAAAAGAAATGTGTAGCAGCTCGGCATCCCGCGGTGGGGCCGGGATCTTATGGCCCTCCTCAAAGCCAAACAGCCAATCTAAAGCTGGGCACGCAGGCAGCCAGAGACAGTCCAATCAGATACATCACCAAAAGAAATGTGTAGCAGCTCGGCGTACTGCAGTGGGGCCGGGATCTTATGGCCCTCCTCAAAGCCAAACAGCCAATCTAAAGCTGGGCACGCAGGCAGCCAGAGACAGTCCAATCAGATACATCACCAAAAGAAATGTGTAGCAGCTCGGCGTCCCGCAGTGGGGCCGGGATCTTATGGCCCTCCTCAAAGCCAAACAGTCAATCAAAAGCTGGGCACGCAGGCAGCCAGAGCCAGTCCAATCAGGTATATCACCAAAAGAAATGTGTAGCAGCTCTCTCAATGGCAATCTTAATGCAGACAAGGACTGGGCCAGCTTACAAGGACCGGGCCAGTTTATTGTCGAGCAATATGAAGTCCCAACCAAACAAACACAACACTGCATTAGAGCTTATCTATCATTTTTAAAGCTCTGCCTCAACACTCCAAAAGACGTCTCCCATCTTGATAGTCAAATCGTAATGGCTGGATAGCAGTTCAAAGTTCCACATTTAAATTCCCGGCATGTAATCCGTGATTTTCAATAAACATTCTCAAGCAATTAGCCAAGTCACAATAAACTCCAATCCAATTCTTGATTTAAACCAGTAGGAGTTACTGTGACTAACCTGAAAATCTATGATTGCTCCAAAATTTGTAATTTATGATCATGATCCATGATCAAGAGAACTAATTACCCCCACTTTAGATCCATGAAGGTATACTGGAACTGTACACAATGACTAACAATCGGGACAGTTGTCACCCCGGTGTTAAAACGTAAAAAATGTTAAAGTAGTCTAGATCTAATAGGATGAATAGTGTATATAATTAAGAGAACAAGGGCAAAGGATCATATACACCACATATGAGGTGGTGCAGGACGTGTTACACAATGAGTGATATAAGTTGCCCATTGATTGATCTACCCAGCTAGGGCCAATTGAAGAAGCACAAAAAGCACAGGATCCACAATTACAATGTCCAAGGGAAACACCTGACCTATCAAGGAACTGTGGTTGATCCACAAAAGAGATTGTGAGGACTGATCTCGTCAAATAGAACCCCTACTATAGGCTATCAACACTCCAGTTTGAAAACAACTATGTAAGGCCAACACTGGCCAAGTTTCTATATTATCACAGTTACTAGCTGTGATCCGGCCACATATGGAAAAACCCAACTAATTTGGTATCATCTTCAGTATCGTCTTGAATAGAATCCCCAACCACAGTCATAAGATCAACAGCTGCAGTCACCATTTCATTGGATGCAGAAGCAAAATTGAAAGTATCCACAGAAGATGACTTAGATGACAAACAAATCTTTAAATAGCCATTCTCAGTGTAAAAATCTTGCTAGTTTCTAAGCACGTGAGATAACGTTTTTGGATATCCATGAGCTAATAGGTAATTACTTAAATCTTGAGCAAGGTAAGAGTAGTTACTGACCTATAAAAGTGATCTCCGGGAACAGCAGGAATTTAGCCTTCACATATGGGTGATGTTGGTACCGACGGAGCTTGCATAGGAACATTTCCCAGCATCCAAAGGGAAGGCTTTTGGGAGCACTCCACTGCATTTGTGTTGCTGTCTTCCGCCTTCCCAACTCCCTCTCTTCAGTTGAATTTGTAGCTGAGAAAAAGGAAAGTAAAAGAAGAAAACTGTACAGTTCCTAGGGGAAGAGGGTGGGTTGTTAAGACTAAATTCCTGCTGTTCCTGGAGACCACCTGTTACAGGTGAGTAACTACACTATCTCCAGGAACAAGCAGGAATGTAGTCTTCACACATGGGACTTCCTAGCTCCCAGCTCCCAGATGCCAGATGAAGTGACCTTAGAACCGGTAGAGATTTGCCTCAGAGTAGGCCTCAAGAAGTCATAGATCCCTCATTGAAGAGTAGTTACTCACCTGTAACAGGTGTTCTCCAGGAGCAGCAGGAATCAGTCCTCACATATGGGTGACGTCGGCGCCGACGGAGCCCTCGTGCGGAGCATTTCCCCAGCTTTCAAAGAAAGCCTTTGGGAATTGCAGCGCGCATACGCGCTCCCCTTCCCGCCCAAGGGTGCCATCTTGCCCAGTCTGATGACATAGCTAAAAGACAGCAAAAAATTAGCAAAATAAATCATATGACTGCAACTCCAAGGGGAGGAGGGAGGGTTGTGAGGACTGATTCCTGCTGCTCCTGGAGAACACCTGTTACAGGTGAGTAACTACTCTTTCTCCAGGACCAAGCAGGAAGTCAGTCCTCACATATGGGACTCCCCAGCTTAAGGCTACCGGAGACCTCAAGCCGAAAAAATGAGCTCCCTCTAGCTCGGCAGTACCTAAGGAAGGATTCTTCTCTGAGAACGCCCCCGACCGGTAGCCCAACACCAGGGCCGGAGGGTAGGAGTTGCCTAAACCCCAAAGAGATTATGGAGTACTGCCTGTCCGAAAGCACTGTCCCTGCGGGACTCCCTCTCAAGGCAATAATGGACCGCAAAAGTCTGGCTTGAAGACCAAGTAGCAGCCCGGCAGATGTCTGCCAACGGAACAGAGCGGAGATGAGCCACTGACGCAGCCTCCGCCCTGACACGATGAGCTGTGACTCGACCCTCCAACGAGAGGCCGGCTGCCCCATAAGCCCACGCGATACAGTCAGCGACCCAGATGGAAAAAGTACGCTTGGAGACAGATAACCCCAACTTACTGGGGTCAAAAGAAACGAAAAGCTGAACAGCCTTCCGATGCTCCCGCGTACGGTCAAGGTAGAAGGATAACGCCCTCCTACAGTCCAGGGTATGCAGGACCATCTCAGCCCGGTTGGCATGCGGCCTGGGAAAGAAGGTCGGAAGAACCACCTCCTGAATGAGGTGAAAAGGGGAGACAACTTTAGGGAGAAACTTCGGGTGTCCGTAAGACTACCCTATTCCTGTAGAACCTAGTGTAAGGAGGATCAGACACTAGCGCCTGAAGTTCACTCACTCGCCTAGCAGAGGTAAGAGCTACCAGAAACAAGGTTTTCCAAGAGAGAAAACGGAGAGAGCAGGTAGCCATAGGTTCAAAGGGCGGACAAGTAATCCGCTGTAAGACCACATTCAGATCCCACTCAGGGGCTGGTGGACGCAAAGGAGGCTTAAGCAGAAGGAGGCCTCGGAGAAAACGAGCCACCAAAGGGTGGTTGGAAAGAGGCCGTCCGTCCACTGGCGAGTGGTGCGCTGAGAGAGCACTGAGGTGAACCCGGACAGAGTTGGACTTAAGGCCTAGATTGGAGAGGTAAAGCAAATATTGCAAGACTACTGCTACCAAGCACGAGAAGGGATTCTCGCTGTGCTGAGCACACCATGAGGAGAATCTACGCCACTTAAGAGCGTAGGATTTCCTGGTGGATTGCCGCCTAGAGGCTAAGACTACATCTTCCACCTCACGGGGCAGTAGTAGGGGAGCCAGGACTACCCTTTCAGCAGCCAGGCCATCAGATGAAGAGACTGGAGGTTGGGGTGCAAGAGAGACCCTGATCCTGAGACAGGAGATCATGCTGAAATCCCAGAGGAAGAGGGATGGCCACCGCCAGTTGCAGCAGAAGTGGGAACCACGGTTGCCTCGGCCACCTGGGGGCTATCAGGATCATTGAGGCCCCGTCCTGGAGGACTTTGAACAGTGTTCGGGACACTAGTGGCGTGGGAGGAAACGCATACTGCAGGCCTGTGGACCACGAGATCAGAAACGCATCCGCTGCTACTCTGAGAGGATGCGGTTGTCTGGAGCAGAATCTCGGGAGTTGCCGGTTCAGAGGACTGGCAAAAAGATTCATGGTGGGGAGGCCCCACCTGAGAAAGATCTGCTGAACTACCAACGGGTTCAATCTTCACTCGTGTGGTTGCAGGATCCTGCTCAGTCTGTCCGCCAGGTAATTTTCTTGACCTGGGAGGTAGACAGCCTTGAGGAGGATTCCGTGATTGACAGCCCAAGAGCACAGCCGTTGTGCCTCCTGACATAGAAGGAAGGAGCCTGTGCCTCCTTGTTTGTTCACGTAGAACATGGCAACTTGATTGTCCGTCTGGACTAGTACAGACTGGTGAGAGACGAGATGGGAGAAGGCTCTCAGAGCTAGGCGTATCGCCCGTAGCTCCAGGAAGTTTATCTGTTGAGCAGCCTCCCAGGGGGTCCAGAGACCCTGAGTACAAGCCCCTTGGCAATGTGCTCCCCAACCTAGAAGAGAAGCATCTGTCATCAGCACTTGAGAATGAGGAGGGGATTGAAAAACCACTCCGAGTACCAGATTCGGAAGATGAAGCCACCATTGCAGAGAGGAGACCAGCAGGTGGGATATTCTTACGGAGTCCGCTAGGCTCCCTGTGGCCTGATGCCACTGAGTGCGAAGGCTCCACTGAGCAGGACGCATGTGCAGGCGGGCTTTGGGGGTGACATGAACCGTGGAAGCCATATGGCCGAGAAGTCTCAGGAATTGCCTGGCAGAGACCAAGGAATTGCTGTGAAACGGCCTGGCCAGATCCATCAGCCGGTGGGCCCTGTCCATTGGCAGAAAAGCCTTTGCTTGAAGAGTGTCTAGCCTTGCACCTATGAATTCTAAGTTCTGGGACGGGAGCAAAGTGGACTTTTCGAAGTTTATCACAAACCCCAACTGCTGAAGCAGAGCCACAGTGCGAAGGGTGGCTTGATTGGCCTCCTGGGAAGACTGGCCCCTTATGAGCCAGTCGTCCAGGTACGGAAACACAAAAAGACCTTGAAGCCTTAGGTAGGCCGCCACCACTGCCAGGCATTTGGTGAACACCCTGGGAGCGGAGGTCAGGCCAAAGGGTAGTACTCTGTACTGATAGTGGTTTCCTCCCACAACAAATCTGAGATATTGTCTGTGGTCTGGATGAATAAGGATGTGAGTATAAGCATCCTTTAGATCCAAGGAGCATAGCCAATCTCCCTGCTGGAGGTAGGGCAGCAGGATTCCAAGGGTAAGCATCTTGAACTCTTCCCTCTCCAGGAACTTGTTGAGGTTGCGTAAGTCTAGGATGGGTCTGAGGCCTCCTGTTCTTTTTGGTACCAGAAAGTACCTGGAATAAAAGCCGTGACCTCTCAGGTCATGGGGCACCGGTTCCACAGCCTGTTCCTTTAGTAGACTTGCCAACTCCTGAAGGAGTAGGTCCCTGAGCAGAGGGAGTCTCGGTGGCTCCCCTGGAAAATAGGAGGGAGGCACCTGGTGAAAATGGAGAAGATGGCCCTTTTGGACTATATGAAGTACCCAGGTATCTGATGTGACGGCTGACCACCTGTGGGCAAAGTGGGCAAGCCGGCCCCCTGTGCTGAGAGAAGCCAGCTGAGGAGAAGAGGCTATGCTTTGTGAGTCAAAAACCCCCACCCTGCTGAGTAGGGGCCAGTGTTGGTGGCTTGGGGGCCTTCTGCCTATGGGGCCCATGACCCTGCCCCTTGGCCTGCTGACCCTGCAGGGGAGCTGCAGAGACCTGATAATGAGGGTATTGTTTATAGGCAGATGACTTCCTCAGGTAAAAGTACTTTTTTCCCGAGCCCTTCTTCTTCTGAGAAGGGGCAGAGGTCTTTCTAGACAGCCTAGTCCTGGTCAGAGTCTCGGTCTCGAGTTCTGCAGCCTTTTCAGCCATGGGCTTGCCAAAGAGGTTTTCACCTTGGCAGGGGACATCGACCAACTTGTCCTGTACCCATGGCTCGAGGTCGGATGACTGTAGCCAAGCCTGTCGGTGGGCACCGATGCCGGCCCCGGCTACTCGGGCCGAAGCCTCGAAGCCATTGTAGGCTGCTCGAGAGATAAACTTCGAGCACTCTCGAATACCAGTGGACAAGGCCTGGAACCTCTGCAAAGGTTCCTCGGAGAGACCAGCAGAGAACCCGGCAATCTCCTTTGCCAGGTCTCGGAGATACATGCCCATGTAGAGCTGGTATGTCTGGACACGGCAAGCAAGCATAGAGCCCTGGAAGCACTTCTTACCGAGGGCATCCAGGTTCCGGGCCTCCCGGCAGGGAGGCACCAAGGAGTGCATCTTCTGACTTTTCAGTCGATGCATGGCCGATTCCACAACCATGGAGTGGTGCGGTAATTGTGCCTTTTGGAACCCGGGGCTCTTGCGGACTCGAAAGTTGGAATCGACCTGCTTGCTTAACACCAGCGTCGCGGCCGGGGTCTCCCACATGCGGAAGAGCAGCCGCTCCAGCATCGGAGGAACCGGTACAGTAAAGGCCTCCTTCGGGGGAGAGTCATACTGGAGGGCCTCGAGCTCCTCGGCTCGAGGCTCCTCCTCGGGATCCGCGGGGAAGGCCAAGGCCTTGGCCATATCCCGCACAAAGTCCGAAAACCGGGTATCCTCAGGTGGGGATCGTCTCCGAGGCTCAGACTCCAGCGTATCCGATGGGACACAGCAAGTCCGATAGGTGTCGGGTGACTCTTAGTCCTCCGTCTCCCAGCCCGACTCCTCGGAGGTGTCAAGCGGCTCCAGTCGAGCGGGCACCGATGCCTTCTGCCCCGACACCGAGGCTTTACGGTGATTGAGTTCTCTAGAGATAAAAAGCCAATGCCCACTTGCAGTCAAGTGTATGCACGGTTGCTTCTGCTCTAGATACATGTTGTCTAGGAAAGAATACAAGAAGGAAAATTGATTCAAATGAAAAGGAGACAGCACCTTTGGCATGAAATGCGAGCGAGTCCTAAGGACGGCCTCGTCATGGAGGAACCTAGTATAGGCTAGGTCTGCCACCAAAGCCTGAAGCACACTAATGTGCCTAGCTGAAGTGAGAGCAATAAGGAAGATAACCTTTCATAAAAGGAACTTTAATGGGGTCATAGCCAATGGTTCAAAGGGCAGCTTAAGAAGCTGCGCTAGAACAACATTGAGATCCCAAGCCACTAGAGGTGGCTTAATGGGTGGCTTGGTCAGCAGGAGCCCCCTCATAAAGCATGCTACTAGTGGTTGTTAGGAGATGGGCTGTCCATCCAATAGATAAGAGACCGCAACAGCACTGAGGTAAACTCATGAGACCTGTTACGGACAGATGGAGGAGATACTGGAGGAGTGCCTCCACGGGAGCAGAAAAGGGATTGAGATCCTTCTGGGAACAATCAGACAGAGAATCTATGCCACCTGACAGCAAGGAACGTTTGGTGGAGGGCTTCCTGGAAGCCAACAGGATAACCTCTTGAGTAAGGTTAAAGTCTTGAAATGCTATGCTCTCAGCAGCCAAGCTGTGAGATGGAGAGACTGTGGATTGGGATGGAGCAGTGTCCTGTCTTCCTGGGAAAGGAGATCGGGCACAGATCCTAATCATAGAGGCTGAATCCACTGGCGTGGTTAGTGAGGGGCTATGTGAATCACTGAGTCTTTGTCGGCCTGTAGCTTGAAAAGCATCTTAGGAATGAGGAGTATGAGAAAGAAAGCTTAAAGGAGACCCTGACCCCAAAGCAGGTGGAAAGCATCCACCTGCTGTTTGCTGGACGTCTGAGTCCTGGTGCAGAAGCAGAGAAGCTTGACATTCTGCGGTGTGGATCTATGTCTGAAAGATGTAGGACGCTGTGTCCGGATGGAAGGATCCATTCATAGGGAAGAAGGATCTGGCTCAGCTTTGTCTGCCAAGCCATTGAGCTCCCCTGGAAGATACACTGCTTGAAGGTATATTTGATGAGAAATAGCAAAGGACCACAGATGGAGAGCTTCCTCACAGAGGGTACAAGAGCCTATTCTGCCCTGTTTGTTCACACAGAACAGGGCCACCTGACTGTCTGTCGACTAGGACCCTTTGTGCCCTGAGATGATCTTGAAACACCCAGAGGACATTTGAGATAGCACAAAGCTCCAGAAGATTGATCTGGAACTGACTCCTGCATTGTTCAGAGGCCTTGTGTAAAGAGAGTGCCCAAAGTGAGCTCTCCAATCCTGTTTGGAGGCATTAGTCGTTAGAGTGCATTGATGTGGAGGCATTTGAAAAGGTGACCAGATGGAGATTTTCTGAGCAACACCAACATTGGAGGGATGTGGTGAGAGAGGCAGTGACTTGGATCTTGTCTCTGAGGTGGCCTGAGGCCTGCATCCATTGGGAAGTAAGGGTTCACTGGGCTGTCCTCATATGTAGGCGGGCATATGGGACAACATGTACTGTTGAAACCATGTGCCCCAGAAGCTGCACATGGTCTCGGAGTAGCACTAGGGATGCTAGCTCGATGAAGCGGGCACAACGGAGTTGGGGCAGAAATGCCCTGGACTGTGGTATTTCCAGTAAAGCTTGTGATAAGGAAGCTTATCATAGCTCAGGAAGGAGCTATAGAAAAGGTGAAGTGACTCTGAACAAGCAACCTGTCAGTTCTGGTAGAAATAAGAAAACAGAATTTTCTCATAAAAGACTACCAGTCCCAGAATGCACCAGGTTTCCAAAAGCCATTAGAGGAGCTGAAGTGGGGAAACGTGTGTTCAATCAGGAGGGCTATGAGGTAATCCCTAAGCACTCATCTCAAAGGGCAGGGCCTGATTCAGCACAGCTGCGCTGTATTAGGGAGGAGCACTCATCTAAGCAGAATAAGAGTAGAGTTTATTCTACAGATGACCATCTTTATGATCACCTTGAATATCCAGAGAATTATCCTCAGTTTCATCTGAAGGATTATCAGAAGCAGAAGCCAAACCGGACGGACAGAGAGGGAAAGAGACCCTCTGGAAGAAAGAGGAGAAAAGCCTTTGAGAGGTCTAGAAGAGTCCAAAGCAGTACGTATACTGGGAGATATTCCAAGGGCCAGCATACATCATTGGACTGGGGAAAGCCAGAGGAATGGTGCTGCAGAGCTAGGAATCACCAGAGGCTACCTGTGAGGGAGACGGCTGCACGTGGAAGGGACCCTAAGACCCGTGCCAGAAGGTATGTGAAGAGAGATCCAGTGTCCAGTGGAAGGCTGGACATAAGAACTGGACTACATACTGGCCAGGCTATATAGAGAGGAACTCTAGCAGCAATGGAAGCTCAGGTATGAACACTGATCTATGCCCTAGCTATAACCTTGAAAGACAGCAGGGAAACAAGTATTCTCCTGAAAGTGCTCCACTGAGACATTCATCTGTGCCAATCCCTGATATTGAACCTATGCTTGTTGAAGATGGGGGTATGATTGCAGATGAAGATCCTATTTATATGGACTGCTCTCTATCTAAACTCCGTTGGTAACTTTCTGTTATAAAGTACAGCAACCATCATAAAGAAATACAAATTTGTTCTTTAATCTACTCAGAAAAGCTCCTGAAGCAGGATTTGACCCACACAGTAGAAAGCAAGCCAGCTAAAGGGGTTTCAGCTGGATAACTGCTAGCAATTAAGCCTTACCTAATTGCTTGTGAGCTAGGAAGAGAATCACTTTTGAATCTATGTGGGAAGTAATCAGAAGTTAATCTGAAAAGAACAGTTTGTTTCTTGCTTTGTGGCTTTTCATTTGTTGTTTTCCTGATTTTGACTTTGTTTTTCCAAGTTAACACTGAAAGCAAGTTACCTGATTTTATGTGCTACCAAGCATATCTGTGTTAGGAGAAATAACCCCATAAATAAATATCTTATTGGCTTTACCCAAGAGCACAACTAAATTATTGTCAGCAGCTGTGTCTGGTGTGAATGAACTACCTTGTCCACAATACCTTGCAAATCATATAGAGATATGCACTTGACAAGACTGTGAAGATTCTCACCCAGGCAGCCGTCTGACAAGCTCCAATGAACTCTAGTCTTTGAGTTGGAGTAAGCTGGGATTTTGGAAGTTTATGGAGGCTTAAGGAGAAGGAGGCCTCGGAGAAAACGAGCCACCAAAGAGTGGTTGGAAAGAGGCCTGCCGTCCACCAGCGCGTGATGCGCAGAAAGAGCACTGAGGTGGACCCTGACAGAGTTGGACTTAAGGCCCAGATTGGAGAGGTAAAGCAAATATTGCAAGACCACTGCCACCAAGCAGGAGAAGGGATTCTCAGACTGCTGAGTACACCATACGGAGAACCGACACCACTTAAGAGCGTAGGACGTCCGGGTGGATGGCCGTCTGGAGGCCAAGACGACCTCTTCCACCTCCCGAGGCAGCAGGAGGGGAGCAAGGACTACCCTTTCAGCAGCCAGGCCATCAGATGAAGGGACCGGAGGTTGGGGTGTACGAGAGTCCCCTGATCCTGTGACAGGAGATCGGGTTGAAACCCCAGAGGAAGAGGAGTGTCCACCGCCAGCTGCCTCAGAAGCGGGAACCAGGGCTGTCTCGGCCACCGGGGAGCCACCAGGATCATCGAGGCTCTGTCTCTGAGAACCTTGAATAGCATCCGAGACACTAGTGGCATGGGAGGAAAGGCATACAAGAGGCCTGTGGACCATGGAATCAGAAAAGCATCCGCCGCTACTCTGAGAGGATGCGGTTGTCGAGAGCAGAATCTGGGAAGTTGCCGGTTCCGAAGACTGGCAAACAGATCCATGGTGGGGAGGCCCCATTTGAGAAAGATCTGTTGAACCACCAACGGATCCAATCTCCACTCGTGTGGTTGGAGGATCCTGCTCAGCTTGTCTGCCAGGTAATTTTCCTGACCTGGGAGATAGACAGCTTTGAGGAAAATGCCGTGGCCGACGGCCCAAGAGCACAGTTTTTGCGCCTCCTGACAGAGAAGGAAGGAGCCTGTGCCTCCTTGTTTGTTCACGTAGAACATTGCAACTTGATTGTCCGTCTGGACCAGCACAGACTAGTGAGAAGTAAGGTGGGAGAAGGCTCTCAGAGCTAGGCGGATGGCCCTGAGTTTCAGGAAGTTTATCTGCTGAGCAGACTCCCAAGGGGTCCAGAGGCCTTGAGTACATGTCCCTTGGCAATGTGCTCCCCAACCCAGGAGAGAAGCATCGGATGTCAGTACCTGAGAAGGCGGAGGAGATTGAAAATCCACTCCCAGCACTAGGTTTGGCAGATGAAGCCACCACCGCAGAGAAGAGACCAGCAGGTCGGATATCGGTACTGAGTCCGCCAGGCTTCCTGTGGCCTGATGCCATTGAGTGCGAAGGCACCACTGAGCAGGACGCATGTTCAGGCGGGCATTGGGGGTTACATGGACCGTGGAAGCCATATGGCTGAGCAGTCTCAGGAATTGCCTGGCAGAGACCAGGGAATTGCTCTGAAACTGGCTGGCGAGATCCAAGAGCCTGTGGCCCCTGTCCAGAGGCAGGAAGGCCCGCGCCTGAAGAGTGTCCAACCTGGCGCCTATGAATTCGAGATTTTGAGAGGGGAGCAAAGTGGACTTTGCGAAGTTTATGACAAATCCCAAGTGCTGGAGTAGAGTCACAGTGCGATGAGTGGCCTGAGTGGCCTCTTGGGAAGACTGGGCTCTGATGAGCCAGTCGTCCAGGTATGGAAACACAAAAAGGCCTTGAAGTCTTAGTTAAGCCGCCACCACTGCTAGGCATTTGGTGAACACCCTGGGGGCGGAGGATAGGCCAAAGGGCAGTACTCTGTACTGGTAATGATTTCCTCCCACTACAAACCTGAGATATTGTCTGTGGTCTGGATGAATAAGGATGTGAGGATCCAAGGAGCATAGCCAATCTCCCTGCTGGAGGTAGGGCAGCAGGATTCCAAGGGTAAGCATCTTGAACTTTTCCCTTTCCAGGAACTTGTTGAGAGAAACCAGCGGAGGGGAAGAGGCTATGCTGACGGAGTCAAAAACCCCCACCCTGCTGAGCAGGGGCCGGTGCTGTGGGCTTGGGGGCCTGCTGCCTACGGGACCCATTACCCCGTCCCTTGGCCTGCTGACCCTGTTGGGGAGCTGCTGAGGCCTGATAATGAGGGTAGTGTTTATAGGCAGCCGCCTTCCTCGGGTAAAAGGGCTTTTTCCCCGAGCCCTTCTTCTTCTGAGAAGGGGCAGAGGTTTTTCTGGACAGCCGAGTCCTGGTCAGAGTCTCGGTCTCGATCTGTGCAGCCTTTTTTGCCAAAGAGGTTTTCACCTCTACAGGGGACATCGACCAACTTGTCCTGCACCCATGGCTCGAGGTCGGATGACTGAAGCCAAGCCTGACGGCGGGCACCGATGCCGACTCCGGCTACCCGATACATGTTTTAATTAGATAATAGTATTCAGTGTAATGGTGGTTATTCCGCGTTTCTTTTTTCCTTTAAAGCGCATGTGTTGGCGTTTTTAATGATCCATTACACAACGTTCTACATACAGCCATTGTGCTTCCCTTTCTTGCTGATATATATGCTACAAAGTTTGTTTTAATTCCTGATTAGTATTTACAAAGTTGTTTTAAAGAGATATTAAATTGGAATGTAGGTTTTTATATGAGAGTCCCCCCTATGTTCAGGTACTTTTTCGCTACGGTTTCACAGCACAATATTCCTATGTTTAACACAGCTGTTGAGCTCTTTTCCTTTTCATGTATTTTATATTTGCATATTTCTAACGTTCTTTTAGTTTATGCACACTCTGTTTTTTTCGCTCTTGCTCTGGTGTGTTATTATTGTTGTTTTTTTCAAATATAGCACAACTGTCACGGTCTCTCTTGGTTTACATGTTTGTTACATTTGTTACATTTTTATTGTCCCTTTTAGTTGTTATTTACCCATTCAGGGTTCATCTTTGTACATAAGCACAACAAAAGTACGCAAGGGATAGGATTCTCAATAAGGTACAATTTTATTTTAATCATTATTACTGATGTCACACCCTTTTAATACTGTTTCTTTTAACAAATGTCCACGATGTTTTTATTTAGTTGATATACATTATGAATGTTTGTCACACAATGTTTTCAGTTTTTATTGATTGTTATAATTTTGATTAGTAATATTTGATTCTTTATGTGTGATCATTAATTATTGTTTGGTTCTTATGGTTTTTAATTATTTATTAATCATTCATTTATTATTTATTTATTTTTTATCTTTTTTTCATTGATGCATCATGATATGGTTTTATTGATATCTATGTATTTATGTTTTTAGTGTGCCAGTTAAAATACCCCTGACGAAGGCAACAAAACACCGCCTGTGTTGGGTAGTCCCTGGTATACGAATAATAAAGGACTGTCTTTCCTAATACCACGTCTGGACTTGGTCTTTGCATCTACGTGGTAGTTTTGCTTCTTGTAGTGTTGCTCCAAACATGGCACCCCAGCAGGAGTCTCTGTCTAGACAGTAGTGAGCAGCAAAGGTATGGACCGAAGACCAAGTTGCTGCTTTGCAGATTTCGTCAATAGCCATCGAGGTGGCTATGGCCCGAACATTATGGGCAGTGACATGACCTTCAAGGGATAGGCCTGCTGCATCATAAGCAAAAGTGATGCAATCTGCTATCCATTTGGAGAGGGTATGCTCAGATACTGGCTACCCTAAATGATTAGGGTCAAAGGAGTGAACAACTGGGAAGCCTTTCGGTGCTCTCGGGTCCTCTGAAGGTAAAATGCTAAAGCACGTTTACAATCCAGAGTTTGAAGGGTTGCCTCTGCCTTACATGAATGCAGTCTAGGGAAAAAGACAGGATGGTAAACTGCCTGATTCAGATGAAAGGGCGAAACCACTTTCGACATGAAGTGAGGATGAGTACGAAGGACAACCTTGTCATAGTGGAACCGAGTGTAAGGTGGGTTGGCCACCAAGGCCTGAAGCTCACTAATGTATCTTGCTGAAGTGAGGGCATTAAGTAATATGACCTTCCATGTTAGAAACTTGAGCGAGGTTGTGGCTAAAAGTTCGAAAGGCGGTTTGAGAAGTTGCCCCAGAACAACATTAAGGTCCCACGCCACTGGAGGTGGTCTGATGGGAGGTTTGGTTAAAATAAGTCCTCTCATAAAGCATGAGACGAGTAGCTGTGAGGAGATGGGTTGCCCCATCTAAGGGATGATGAGAGGCTGCAATTGCACTTAATTGCACTCTTACCGAGTTGGTTTTGAGACCAGAGGAGGAAAGGTGGAGGAGATATTTGAGAAGTGCCTCCACCGGAGCCACGAAGGGATTAAGATCCTTTTGTGAACACCAGAATGAGAATCAATGCCATTTAAAGGTGTAGGAATGTCTGGTGGATGGCTTTCTGGAAGTTAAAAGATGTCCTTAATCTCCTGAGAAAGGTTAAGATGACGAAAGGACATGCCTTCAGCAGCCATGCTGTGAGGTGGAGAGACTGCAGATTGGGAAGAGCAGAGTCCCCTCCCTCTGAGAGAGAAGATCTGGAGCAAATCCAAGATCTATCGGCTGAGTCTGAGACAGACGTAGGAGGAGAGGAAACCATAGTTGACGTGATCAGCGTGGGGCTATAAGTATCATGGAGCCCCTGTCCGCCTGGAGTTTGAACAGAGTTTTGGGAATCAGGGGAAAGGGGGCAAAGGCATAAAGTAAGCCTTGTCCCCAGTGAAGGTGATAAGCATCCACCTGCTGACTATCCGACGTAAGAGTCCTGGTGCAGAAGCGTGGAAGCTTGGTATTCTGCAGGGTGGCAAAGAGGTCTATCTCTGGAGTTCTCCAGGTCTGAAAGATATAGGATACTGTGTCTACATGGACAGACCATTCGTGGGGAAGAAGGATCCTACTCAATTTGTCTGTTAAGACATTTTGCTTGCCTGGAAGATACACCGCTTGTAGGTGGATGTGATGAGCAATGGCAAAGGACCAGAGATACTTAACTTTTCTGCAGAGGGACCAAGAGCCTGTCCATCCCAATTTGTACACATAGAAGATGGCAACTTGATTGTCGGTTTGGACCAGGACTATGTGGTAACAAAGGTGTTCCTAAAATACTTTGAGAGCACTGAAGATGGCTTGAAGTTCCAGGAGATTTATTTGGAATCGTGACTCCTGTGGTGAACAGAGGCCCTGAGTGGAAAGATGCTCTAGATGGGCTCCCCAGCCCAGTTTGGATACAAGCAGCTAGTCAACGCACCCACCCATGCCAAAGGAAACAAACTGGAACTGGTCTTTGCACACAAATGACCATGGAAACAACCCACAACTTCGCAATGGTCATAACCCCAGTTCCCTGGTCTGACCATAGCCTAATAAGATTTGAAATGCCTGATCAATGCCACAACCATAACATTGCCAGAGACCTACTGTCCCCTCGAAAGCAGTAGCAAGTCGTTTCCGGCCTTTTCATAAAGAAGAAATCCTTGAAAAAGCCCTTCCAGTTCTCAACGTAACAGCCCCTAGCTTGGAAGAAATGATCTCTAGCTGAGACAACAGCCTCAGTGCCATCGCTCAGCTCCCACCCACGAACAAAACACCAAGGAGATGAGAGTCTGTCCCATGGTATGCCACGGAACTGAGGTCGTCACTACTCCACCTACGTAAGCTAGAGAGACGATGGTGCCGGTCACGCTCCGCGGACGTCCAGAATACATATAACCTACACCTAAGAAAGCACTGAGAAGCAACAATGGAGAGGAGGAAGCAATTCCACATGGACCTTCTGAAATGTTCATTGAGTAAACCACATGACCTCTTCAATATAGTGAAGTCCCTAACAAAAGAACCATCTTTAGACCAACCTAGCATGCCTCAACCACAGGAATTTGCCGACTATCTCCACTCAAAATCTCAGCAAACCAATAAGACTACAAGCCCCACCATTTTACACAACCCCCCCCCCCCCCTCAACACCACTGACCAAATTCACCACTCTGTCAAAAAGGGACATCGAAGACACCATCGCCTCCATCAACACCACCACCGCACCAAATGACCCTGGTCCAGCGTTCTGGATAAAAGAACTACGCAGTGATCTCAGCCAGTTCCTAACCAAGCTCATGGATCTTTCATTCTCATCAGGTTCATTCCCACAAAAGTTGAAATGCACCTCCATCAGGCCGCTGCTGAAAAACAGCAAACTGGACCCCCTGAAAGTTGAATCCTTCTGACCAATCTCAAGCATCCCACTTCTCGTCAAGATAATAGAAAAGGTAGTCCAACGACAAATTCAGCACCACATCGAGACGGCAGCACCACTAGATCCATGTCAGCACGTATTCAGAGAAGCACATGGCGTCGAAACCCTCCTTACCACCCTCTTCAATACGATAGTACTAGGAATTGACGACATCCGACAAGGGTTTGCCCTTATCTTCTTGGATATCGCAGCGGCCTTCGACTCCGTGAGCCACGAACTGCTATTGGGACGTCTTGAGGAAAAGGGAATGCAGGATGCAGCTATAAGCTGGTGCAAATCATACCTGACCGACAGATGGCAGCACGTAAGAACCGGCACCTCAACCTCTGAACCCTTCCAACAAAAACAGGGTGTGCCACAGGGTTCCTCGCTATCGGCACTGATCTTCAACATATACATGCAACCCATCTGTGCCCTGATCCGCTCTTTTAACGTAGCCTGCCTGGTATACGCAGAAGACGTACTGCTATACATGCCATTCTCAACGGACCAGCCTGACCTCTCCATGCTAACAAGCTGTTTCGACGCAGTTGCTGACTGGCTTCATATCCAAAATCTTCAAATAAACCACAAGACTGATGTTCTCTACATCCCAAGGAAATAGAAATTACACTTACCTGGTAATTGTAGTTCCTTGAGTGATGACAGTTTAGTCCTCCACCTCTGGGTAGTGCACCTCCTCCTGAAGCTTGGAGACTGGACCAATCAGAAGTCTGCCATCACTGGATGCAGCCTGCAGGCATTCCCCATTAGCCCCAGTGAACTATTGACAAAGTAGACTCAAATGAGCAAGAAATAAATAGCTAACCGGTTAAACAATTGAAACTGTAAACAAAACATAAACCTTCCCTGAAGTCGGAAAGGAAAAGATTCTCCCAACGAAACTCTCTCTCCCCTGCCGAGCCAATTAAAAGAGTCAGCAAAAGGAGAGGAGAGTCAGAAAGAACTAGAGAATTGGTTTCCCCGACAAAACACTCACCTGCAAAAACCACTCTTCAGGACCGACTGCGTGCCGAGCCAAACTAGCAAAGTGAGTGCGGGAATGAGGACTAAACTGTCGTCACTCAAGGAACTACAATTACCAGGTAAGTGTAATTTCTATTTCCTTATCGTTCCTCCAGTTTAGTCCTCCACTTCTGGGATGTAACAGATCAGTACTAACGGGAGGGACCCTGCCAGCCGGCAGGCAAAACCGCTGACCCGAAGCAGGA
Source organism: Ichthyophis bannanicus (assembly GCA_033557465.1). Taxonomy (NCBI): domain Eukaryota; kingdom Metazoa; phylum Chordata; class Amphibia; order Gymnophiona; family Ichthyophiidae; genus Ichthyophis; species Ichthyophis bannanicus. Next base: position 159,280,585 of record CM066040.1, read on the forward strand.
ATCCCCCGCCGCCAGCACATCCAGCCGGAAATGCGTGCTGAAAGTATACAGCGAAGACCAAGCCACTGCCTTGCAAATTTCCACCGGTGAAACTAGACTACGCTCCGCCCAGGAAGCTGCCTGCACTCTAGTAGGGTGAGCTCTCAACCCCACAGGAGCTGGCCTCCCCTGCAACCTGTAAACCGAGACGAACGACTCCTTGATCCATCTGGAAATGAAGGCCTTCACCGCAGCCTCCCCCATCCTGGGACCCCCAAACAGCCACAAACAAAAGCTCCGACTCTCAAGGCACTGGCCGCCAGCCCATTATCAAATCCATCCTGCAAAAAATTCAATACCACCGATACTGACTCCGTGGCAGCACAGAACTGATGTCTGGAACACCAGTCTTCAAAGATCTGCCAAACACGAACATAGACCAGTGAAGTTGAACGTTTCCGTACTTGAAGGATTTGGGAGCAAGCTCAAAGAGAAAGGGAAACTGGTGACTGACACTGTAGGTCCACCGGGAGGCTCACTCCACAGCAGATCCCCCGACCGCATCTCCAACCTCATGTAACACCATGAGAACCCCACGCACTTTATACAATCAACCTCCCCCCATTACTGAAAAATTACCTTAGCCTGAAAATACAGTCTGAGCAAAGAAATGCAGTCTCACTCTGCAAAAAGTGCCCCTAAAAATCAAGCCTACGCAATTGTGAACACATACAAGATGCCCATCTACATATACGGGTGACCCAGTGCCTGGAAACCAAACACAGTGCAGAGAGCACGCTTGAACAGAGGCTGAATGTATGGAACAAACACAGAGTATTGACTTCCTCTACGAAACCTTCCAGTGCCCTGGAACACGAAGCCCCAGAATGCGCTACCTAGACGTCCTTCTCGTCACCCTCAACACGGGCCCCTTAACAAGATGGCACAGACGGGTCAGTGCCCCTGCTAAGCGCTTAAAGCCCTGCTCTGACAGCGCAGACTCTAGAAATAGATGAGGAGTACCTGGGAAGGGCAGAATAAGTGGAGCACCCCCCGCAGCCTCCCTGCAGTCAGAGAAATAGCAGTGGGATACACTGACAAACTTGCAAGTGGAGGTGTTAGAGGTTGCTGCCTGCGTGAATCTGATGAAAAATACGATTTCGGATCTTACAAACCTCCCCGGGGATGGGGACACTGATTACTATATGAGAATCATGAGCAGCGCTGCCATCCAGTGGCCTTTAGGACACCAGAGCTTCAAATGTGGGACATAAAAATTTGATTTGCAGAACAATACAGTTGCTTGCTTATTCACTAACCCCTGAAAACCCATGAGGTGGCACTGTGGTTAGTACTTCCCTTACTTGCAGAGATCAATCTAAAGATGGCTGCCTACACAGGGACACTGAAAAGCACTATGGAGTGTACCAGCCGCTCTCTGGTGGCCATAGACCGAAGCACAGGCAGGTCTTGGTTGACAGTTTAACTGATACCACGATTATGTAAATATATATTTTCATACCCTAAGGTTTCCTAAACCTGTCCCTATGAAACCACAGGTGTTTGTGAATACAAACAAGAACTCCTATCTCAAGCCCCCTTCCAGGCCATCCCTCCTTCCAACTACAAATTAGGACTCTGCTCTTGCAGCTAAAAGCTGGCAACGTGCCTAATATCCTGGGCCTTAAGAGATGCTCCGCAGAGACATGATTAGGAGGGAGAGAACATGTGGCATCAGAGCAATGCCAAAACTGCTGTCCTACACAACTAAGAATAAAACTAAGAATAAAGAGGACTGACAAGGAGGGAAGGCGAGAACTGCTACTAAGTTCAAGAGCCAGGCTCAAATTTAAACTTACTGTAAATAAGGAAATTCGCTCCTAACCACTAAAGGGAACTAATCCCTGATTGCCAATTAACCCAAGGTAACGGAATTAAAAGTAAGAGTAGTTACTCACCAGTAACAGGTGTTCTCCAGGAGCAGCAGGAATCAGTCCTCACATATGGGTGTCATCGGCGCCGATGAAGCCCCAGCGGAGCATTTCCCCAGCTTTCCATGAAAGCCTTTGGGAATGCTGGCACGCATGCGCGGTTCCCTTCCCGCCTAAAGGTGCCATCTTACCTCAGTCAAATGACATAGCTAGGAACAGCACACAAAAATGAAAAAAGTAAACTATGTACAACTGCAACTCCCAGGGGAGGAGGGAGGGTTGTGAGAACTGATTCCTGCTGCTCCTGGAGAATACCTGTTACAGGTGAGTAACTACCCTTTCTCCAGGACCAAGCAGGAAGTCAGTCCTCACATATGGGTGACTCCCCAGCTCTGGGCTACCAAGGAACCCAGGCTGAACAAGAGGCATCCCTCTAGTCCCAGCAGCAAAGAAAGGCTTTTCAAGGACACAACCTCCACCGGTAGCCCAACAGAGGGCAGGAGTTGCCTAAACCTCAAAGAGATTCCGGAGTACTGCCTGGCCAAAAGCACTGTCCCTACAGGACTCCCTCTCCAGACAGTAATGGGCCGCAAAGGTCTGGCTTGAAGACCAAGTTGCAGCCCTGCAGATGTCTACCAAGGGCACAGAGCGGAGATGAGCCACTGAGGCAGCCATTGCCCTGACACGGTGGGCCGTAACCATACCCTGCAAAGGAAGGTCAGCCGCCTTGTAAGCCCAGGTGATACAGTCAGCCACCCAGATGGACAAGGTACGATTGGACACAGCCAACCCTAACTTATTGGGGTCAAAGGAGACGAAGAGCTGAGTAGCCCTTCTATGTCCCTGCGTACGGTCAAGGTAGAAGGCCCTCCTACAGTCCAGGGTATGCAGAACTGCTTCAGTCTGGCTTGCATGAGGCCTAGGGAAGAATGTTGGAAGAACCACCTCCTGATTGAGGTGAAAAGAGGAGACAATCTTTAGCAGGAACTTTGGGTGAGTCCTGAGGACTACCCTGTTCCTATAAATCCTGGTGTAAGGCCTATCACAGACTAGGGCCTGAAGCTCACTCACCCGCCTAGCCGAAGTAAGGACTATCAGGAAAAGAGTCTTCCAGGAAAGGAAGCGTAGAGGGCAAGTAGCCATAGGCTCAAAAGGTGGGCGAGTCAGTTGCTGCAAGACCACATTCAGCTCCCACTCAGGAGCAGGAGGATGGATGGGAGGCTTGAGCAACAGCAAGCCTCTTAGAAATCTAGACACCAAGGGGTGCCCAGATAGAGAAGGTCCTTCCACCAGTGACTGGTGAGCTGCGACCCAAACAGAATTGGACTTAAGGCCCTGATTGGATAAGTGCAGCAAGTACTGAAGCATTACTGGGACAGTACAGGAGAAAGGATCTTCTGTACGTAGCTGACACCACACAGAAAACCTCTTCCATTTGAGAGCATAGGTTTTTCTAGTGGACTGCTTTCTAGAGGCTAGGACAACCTCCTCAACTTCCTGAGGCAGGCCCCAGGGAGCCAAAACTACCCTTGCAGCCTCCCGGCCATCAAATTGAGAGCTTTGAGATTGGGGTGCAGAAGGGAACCCTGCTCCTGGGAGAGAAGGTCGGGCTGCAACCCCAGAGGTAGTGGGGGAATCCACTGCCAGTTGAAGCAGAAGTGAAAACCAAGGCTGCCTCAGCCACCTGGGAACTACCAGCAGGACTGACGCCCTGTCCTGAAGAAAAGAGTTCGGGCCACCAAGGGCGTGGGAGGAAACGCATACAGGAGGCCCTGAGACCAGGACATTAGAAAGGCATCTGGTGCTACCCTCAAAGGATGCGGTTGCCTGGAGCAGAACTTGGGCAGTTGCTTGTTCAGCGGGCTGGCAAAGAGATCTATCCAAGGGAGACCCCACTTTAGGAAGATCCTCTGAACCACCAGGGGATGCAGCTGCCACTCGTGGGGCTGCAGAATTCTACTCAATCGGTCGGCCAGGCAGTTCTCCTAGCCTGGAAGGTATACTGCCTTGAGAAGCATGTTGTGCTTCAGGGCAAAGGAACAAAGGTCCTGAGTTTCCCGACAAAGGAGTCTGGATCTAGTCCCGCCCTGTTTGTTCACATAAAACATGGTTACCTAGTTGTCTGTTTGAATCAAGACTGAGCGGTGAGCTAAAGCCGGACAAAAAGCTCTGAGAGCCAAGTGGATAGCCCGAAGTTCTAGCAGATTGATCTGTTGGGCTGCCTCCCAGGGAGACCAGAGGCCTTGAGTGCACTTGTCCAGACAATGAGCACCCCAGCCCTTTAGAGAGGCGTCGGTAGTGAGTACCACCGAGTATTCTGGCATTTGGAAGGTGTGATAAGGAAGCTTATCATAGCTCAGGTAGGAGCTATAGAAAAGATGATGTGACTCTGAACAAGCAACCTGTCAGTTTTGGTAGAAGTAAGAAAACAGAGTTTTCACATAAAAGACTACCAGTCCCAGAATGCACCAGGTTTCCAGCAGCCATGAGAGGGGCTGAAGTGAGAAAATGTGTGTGCAATCAAGAGAGCTATGAGGTAATCCCTAAGCACTCATCTCAAAGGGCAGGGCCTGATTCAACACAGCTGCGCTGGGTTAGGGAGGAGCACACATTAGGAAAGAATAAGAATAGAGCTTATTCTTCAGATAACAGCTTCAAGAACAGCTTCAGCAAAAGCTTCAGGAAGAGATACAGAGACAGAGACAGCAACGGCTACAAACTCAAGCACCAGTATCACCTGGAGAAACAGAAGCCAAGCCAAGCGGATAGAGAGAGAAGGAAACTCTCTGGAAGGAAGAGAAGAAAGGCCATTGGAAGGTCTGGGAGATTCCAAGGCAGTACCCATACTGGGAGGTATTCCAAATGCCAGCAGAGTCCATTGGACTGGATTCAGCCAGAGGAATGGAGTGGCAGAGATAGGAATCACCAGTGGCTACCTGGAAGAGAGAAGACTGCATGTGGAAGGGACTTTCAGACCAAGGCCAGAAGGTATGTGAGAGGAGATCCAGTGTCCAGGGATCAAGATTGGAAGGCTGGACATCAGAATTGGATTACATATTGGCCAGGCTATACAGAGAGGAATTATGATGGCAGGAGAGGCTCAGGTATGAACACTGATCAAGACCCTATCTATAATAGTGAATGGCAGCAAGGGAATAAGCATTCTCATGATAGTGCCTTAATGAAAGACTCGTCTGTGCCAATGTATGATAGTGACCCTATGCTGATTGATGAAGGGGGAGATACAGCAGATGAAAGTACAGTTTACATGGACTGTTCTCTATCTAATTGCTATTGCTAGCTTTCTGTGAGCAAACACATCAGCCATCACAAAGAAACCTAACTTTATTCTTTATTTCCACTGCAAACAGCTCTTAAAGCAGGATTTGGGTTCACACAGTAGCAGCCAGCCAGCTAAAGGCTTTCAGCTGGTCAATTGATAGTAATTAAACCTGCACCTGATTGTGTGTGTGAGCAAGGGAAAATCACTGCTGGATCTGAGTGAAAAATAAGCAGAAGTTAACCTAACCAGCAAAGTTTATTCTTTTCTTTGTGCCTTTGTATTTGGTAATTATTTGCTAAGAAAACATTAGCTAATTGCCTGACAAGCTGAAGGTTGTTTTCTGGTTTACTTTGTGACTTTTTGTTATCCATTTAAACACTGCAAGCAAGTAACCTCATTTATAGTGCTATCAAGCATACATGTGCTGGGTGAATTAAACCCCATCAATAAAAGAAGTATTTTATTGGCCTTACCACTTGGTTTCACAACTCAATTATTGTCATCAGCTGTGTTTGGGAGTGAATGAACTACAATACCCACAATACCTTGCAAGAATCATATGAATATATGCATCGTCAAGATTGTGTAAGTTCTCACCCTAGGCAGCCGTCTGACAAATGGCGTAGTTTTTCGGATTGCTCTTGCACCAAGAGGATTTACTTGTTGTGGATTACAAATAAAAGTCAAGATTAAAGCTGTAAGAAGATTTCTTTCCCTCATCTGCACTTTGGAAGAAAAGTGGTTGTTCCAGGAAGCTGTCCCAGATGAAAAGAGCCTGTGAAAAGCTGGATTCATCACTGAGACAAGGTAATATGTACCTGGGCATGTCTAGTGGTGGATGTGTGTAAGCACAGGGGGTAATTGGAAAAAAAAAAAAAAACACACCTGGTTGGAAGGTGCTGCTCTTTGGTTTTTTTTTTTCTTTTCTTGCAGGGGTCAAGATGGATCCGAGGGAGATGGCTCAGTGGATGGCAGCCCAATTTAGCAAGCAGCAGGAGCTATCACAGCAGGCCCAGGACACTGCTATGAAGGCCTTAATGGAACAGCAGAAACCAGTGCTTGATCTGGTGCAAGCTCTAGTTCAGCTGCAGAGCCAAAGTGGAACAGATGCAAGACCAGCAGTTAGTACTGGTATACCACATGTGAACACTGTGGGACTCAATCAAGGGATTGGGGCATTTAATTTTGGGAAATTAACTCCAGATGATAATGTTGATTATTTTCTAGAGTCTTTTGAAAGAGTGGCACAGGCTTTAGCATGGCCAGAGACCCAGTGGGCAGTAAGGCTGGCAGCCTCATTAACTGGTGAGGCACTAGCAGCTTACAGAGCAATGCCAGCAGCCCAGGCTTTGATTTATAAGGATGTAAAGGCAGCTATTAGAGATCGCCTAGGGTTGTCTATTTCAGAGTATAGGCGAATGTTTAGAGCTGTTACATTGAAAGTGGGTGAGACACCCAGGGCTCTGAGTCAGAGAATCAGAAGTTTAGCTGTAAAATGGTTGGAGCCTGAGCAAAAGACAGTAGAAATGTTATTAGATGTTATAATGCTGGAACAATTTATGCTTGGGGTACCTAAAGATTTGAATGTTTTTCTTATACAGCAAAATTGCCAAAATCTTGGAGAGGCAACCATGCTAGCAGAGAGATTCTTGGAAGCCACGCAGGCTTGCCATAGAATGGGTGGCCCTCTAAAGATGGATGCTGAGGCTAGATGTGCTGTATCAGAAAAGGGAATAATTAAGAATGTTTCTAAAAATGAATGTACTGTATCAAACCAGATGACACAGTGGAATAGAAAGAAATGTTTCAAGTGTGGAAAATTGGGACATTTAGAGAAGAGATGCCAGACACACACTAGTTTAATGGGTCTGGATTTAAAACAGCCCAAGGAAGGATTTCTTTTGATGGTTGATGTGCAGGGAATTACCACAAATGCATTATTAGACTCTGGGGCAGACCAGAGTATGATGTCAAAAAGGCTTTGTAAGAGGATAGAGGCCCAAGAAAGATTTGTGCCTAGAACCCCTGAAAGCCAAGTTCACATCAGATGCATTCATGGTGCTGCATCATCATATCCCATCTATAGGCTAAAGGTTAAGTGCCTAGGGAAACAAGAGGAAGTCCTGTTAGCAGTGGTGCCTAGGCTACCCTTTGATTTGGTTCTAGGAAGAGACTGGCCAAGATTTAAGCAGGGTCTAGTGGAAGGACTAGGAAAGAAGGAGGGAGAAGGTTTAATGGTAGTAGCTCCCGGGCCTTTATTTGGAAGTCCTCAGACCCCAGCTAAAAAGATGGTTAAGCGTCCAGAAGACCAAGCTACCCCAAAGCAGATATTCGTCCTAAAGTACCATAAGGTCTCTGAGAAGGCCCAAGCTCCTAAGCGGGCAACCCCTCAGTCTGCTGGGTTTGACCTATGCAGCATAGAGAATGTGACTGTACCTAGCCAAGGGAGAGCCCTGGTTGACACCGGTCTCCAAGTGGAAATACCAATTGGATGTTATGGGAGAGTAGCCCAAAGGTCCGGATTAGCCCTTAAATATTTCATCGATGTGGGTGCGGGAGTAATTGATCCCGATTACAGGGGCAATATTAAAGTTCTGTTGTTTAACTTTGGACAGAATGAGTATCATGTGAAGACAGGAGACAAAATTGCCCAATTGATCTGTGAGAGGCTGGGTTTTCCACCTGTGGAGGAGGTCACATCCCTAGAGAATTCTGAACGTGGAGCCAAAGGCTTTGGTTCTACTGATGTCAAAGGGGTGAAAAGCTTAGCTGCCACCTGTGCCCGAGAGAGGGAGGTGAGTGAAGAGGATGATTTGGGACCCCAGGTATCTGATTGTAAAGAAAAATCAGAACCCCAAATAGGTGAGGACCTGACAATGGTACAACAGGAAGAAATTAGGAAGTTGCTTAAGGAATTCCCAGATGTGTTGACACCCATACCTGGGGAGACCCATTTGGTGGCCCATGAAATAATAACTCCACCTGGGAAATTGGTTCGTCAAAGGCCATACCGCTTGCCTGAAGCCAAAAGACAGGAGGTAGTGGCACAAGTCCAGGAGATGTTGGACATGGGGGTAATAGAAGAGTCAAAGAGTCCTTGGAATAGCCCCAAAGTCCTGGTGCCGAAGCCTGATGGATCCTTAAGATTTTGTATTGACTTCCGGCAGGTAAACGCCATATCAGTTTTTGATGCATATCCAATGCCAAGAATTGAGGAGCTGTTAGACCAGCTGGGACAGGCTCAATACTTAACCACCCTTGATATGACAAAAGGATATTGGCAAATCCCGCTCACCAGGGAGTCGAAGCCGAAGACTGCGTTCAGCACCCCCGTTGGCCTTTTCCAGTTCAAGAGGATGCCTTTCGGACTGCATGGAGCAGCGGCTACCTGCCAAAGGTTAGTGGATCAGGTACTTCGACCCCACCAAAATTATGCTTTTGCATACATGGATGATGTCATAATCCATAGTAACACCTGGGCGGAGCATTTGAAGAGGATCAGGGCAGTCTTGTGCTCTATGAAGCAAGCGGGAATCACTTTAAACCCGAAGAAGTGTGCCTTTGCAAATAGGGAGGTAAAATACCTAGCCACCTAGTGGGAAGAGGAAAAATTAAACCTCTATTAAGCAAAATAGATAGCATCAGGAATTTTCCTCCTCCAATAACCAAGAAACAACTAAGAAGTTTCTTAGGACTTATTGGATACTACCGCCGGTTTATACCGCAATTCGCAGAGAAAAGTGCCATTTTCACGGATATGCTGCGAAAGAATTGTCCAAACCAGATAAAGTAGACACCAGAAGCTGAAAAAGCGTTTTCAGTATTAAAAGAAAAATTGTGTACAGGACTGGTACTGAAAGGAGTAGACTTCAAGAAACCCTTTCTGGTTCAAAGCGATGCATCGGATGTAGGGCTAGGAGCGGTCCTATCCCAGTGCCATGATGGGGAGGAGCATCCTGTGATGTACCTGAGCAGGAAGTTGTCACTGGCTGAACAAAAGTATTCCACGATAGAAAAAGAGTGTTTGGCTATCAAGTGGTCAGTGGAGGCGTTAAGGTTTTACCTTACAGGGAGAAAGTTCCAGTTGGTCACGGACCATGCCCCACTTAAGTGGTTGCAGCAAATGAAGAACCACAATGCCAGGTTGACACGCTGGTACATGGCCTTACAAGCGTTTGATTTTCAGGTTGAACATCGTGCCGGGAAGTTACACAAGAATGCGGATGCACTTTCCCGTATTACGGACTGTAGAGAAGAAGTTTCACCAGTAAAACCAGTCCGTAATAACTTAAGCAGGGGGGTATGTGATAAGGAAGCTTATCATAGCTCAGGTAGGAGCTATAGAAAAGATGATGTGACTCTGAACAAGCAACCTGTCAGTTTTGGTAGAAGTAAGAAAACAGAGTTTTCACATAAAAGACTACCAGTCCCAGAATGCACCAGGTTTCCAGCAGCCATGAGAGGGGCTGAAGTGAGAAAATGTGTGTGCAATCAAGAGAGCTATGAGGTAATCCCTAAGCACTCATCTCAAAGGGCAGGGCCTGATTCAACACAGCTGCGCTGGGTTAGGGAGGAGCACACATTAGGAAAGAATAAGAATAGAGCTTATTCTTCAGATAACAGCTTCAAGAACAGCTTCAGCAAAAGCTTCAGGAAGAGATACAGAGACAGAGACAGCAACGGCTACAAACTCAAGCACCAGTATCACCTGGAGAAACAGAAGCCAAGCCAAGAGGATAGAGAGAGAAGGAAACTCTGGAAGGAAGAGAAGAAAGGCCATTGGAAGGTCTGGGAGATTCCAAGGCAGTACCCATACTGGGAGGTATTCCAAATGCCAGCAGAGTCCATTGGACTGGATTCAGCCAGAGGAATGGAGTGGCAGAGATAGGAATCACCAGTGGCTACCTGGAAGAGAGAAGACTGCATGTGGAAGGGACTTTCAGACCAAGGCCAGAAGGTATGTGAGAGGACATCCAGTGTCCAGGGATCAAGATTGGAAGGCTGGACATCAGAATTGGATTACATATTGGCCAGGCTATACAGAGAGGAATTATGATGGCAGGAGAGGCTCAGGTATGAACACTGATCAAGACCCTATCTATAATAGTGAATGGCAGCAAGGGAATAAGCATTCTCATGATAGTGCCTTAATGAAAGACTCGTCTGTGCCAATGTATGATATTGACCCTATGCTGATTGATGAAGGGGGAGATACAGCAGATGAAAGTACAGTTTACATGGACTGTTCTCTATCTAATTGCTATTGCTAGCTTTCTGTGAGCAAACACATCAGCCATCACAAAGAAACCTAACTTTATTCTTTATTTCCACTGCAAACAGCTCTTAAAGCAGGATTTGGGTTCACACAGTAGCAGCCAGCCAGCTAAAGGCTTTCAGCTGGTCAATTGATAGTAATTAAACCTGCACCTGATTGTGTGTGTGAGCAAGGGAAAATCACTGCTGGATCTGAGTGAAAAATAAGCAGAAGTTAACCTAACCAGCAAAGTTTATTCTTTTCTTTGTGCCTTTGTATTTGGTAATTATTTGCTAAGAAAACATTAGCTAATTGCCTGACAAGCTGAAGGTTGTTTTCTGGTTTACTTTGTGACTTTTTGTTATCCATTTAACACTGCAAGCAAGTAACCTCATTTATAGTGCTATCAAGCATACATGTGCTGGGTGAATTAAACCCCATCAATAAAAGAAGTATTTTATTGGCCTTACCACTTGGTTTCACAACTCAATTATTGTCATCAGCTGTGTTTGGGAGTGAATGAACTACAATACCCACAATACCTTGCAAGAATCATATGAATATATGCATCGTCAAGATTGTGTAAGTTCTCACCCTAGGCAGCCGTCTGACAAAGGGCATCCCCTGGAGTAGATTGGGTGGATGTAGTCACCAGCTGAGGGAGGCCAAAAGGGGTTTGGACACCTTTATCCTGTCTCGTAAGTGGCCTGTGACTTGAGACAACTGAGTCCGAAGGCACCACTGTGCAGGCCTCATATGGAGCCTGGCATTGGGGGTCACATGTACTGTCGAAGCCATGTGTCCCAGAAGCCTGAGGCAGAGTCTGGCGGAGAACAGAGGCTTGCTCAGAAATGCTTTGCCACGTCCATCAGCCTTTGGGCCCTGTCTTCTGGCAAGAATGCCTTTGCCAGTTGAGAATCCAACCTTGCCCCTATGAACTCCAAGTTCTGGGAGGGGAGCAAAGTGGACTGTGTGAAGTTTATGACAAAACCCACATTTTGAAGCAGAGCAATGGTTCTGAGGGTGGCTTGTCTGGCCTCCAGGGACGTTTGACCCCTGATGAGCCAGTCGTCCAGATAGGGAAAGACAAAGATGCCTTGATTTCTCAGGTAGGCCGCCACAACTGCCAGGCACTTGGTAAAGACCCTGGGAGCGGAGGTCAGGCCAAAAGGTAGTACTCTGTATTGATAATGGTTTCCTCCCACAATGAACCTGAGGTACTTTCTGTGGTCTGGATGAATGAGGATGTGAGTGTACGCATCCTTTAGATCTAAGGAGCATAGCCAATCTCCCTGCTGGAGGTAGGGCAGAAATGTCCCAAAAGTAAGCATCTTGAACTTTTCTTTCTCTAGGAACTTGTTGAGGTTTCTGAGGTCCAGAATGGGTCGAAGGCCACCGGTTCTTTAGGGTACCAGGAAATACCTGGAGTAGAATCCGTGACCTTGCAAGTGGGGAGGCACAGGCTCTACCGCCCTGTCCACCAACAGACCATGAAGCTCTTGTAGAAGAAGGTCTGTGTGCAGGGGAGGCCTTGGAGACTCACCTGGAAAATATGGCGGAGGCAGTTGGTGAAAATGGAGGGCATAGCCATTGTGGACTATGTCCAGCACCCAACTGTCCCCCGTGATAAGGGGCCACTGGTGGGCAAAGAGGGCGAGGCAACCTCCTGTGCAGGGTGGGGAGAGCAGTGGAGGAGAGGCTATGCTCAAGGAGTCAAACACCCCCACCCTGCTGAGTGGTAGCAGGGGCCGGAGGCTTGGGGGTCCTCTGCCTACGGGGCCCATTACCCTGGCCCTTGGCTTGCTGACCCTGGGGGGCAGCTTGGGCAGCCTGATACTGAGGGTACTGTTTGTAGGCAGCGCCCTTCCTCGGGTAAAAGGACTTTTTACCCGAGCCCTTCTTCTTATGGGAAGGGGCAGAGGTCTTCCTCGACAGCCTTGTCTGGGTAAGGTGCTCTGTCTCGAGCTGAGCGGCCTTCTCAGTCACGGGTTTGCCAAAAAGGTTCTCAGCTCGGCAGGGGACATCGACCAACTTGTCCTGAACCCATGGCTCGAGGTCCGATTACTGCAGCCACGCCTGGCGTCGAGCCGTGATGCCGGCAGCCGCTACTCGGGCTGAAGCCTCGAAGCCATCGTAGGCGGTGCGGGAAATGAACTTTGAGCATTTCCGAATCCCCGAGGACAAGGTCTGAAATCTCTGCAAGGGTTCCCCGGTGAGACCAGCAGAGAATCCGGCCAATTCTTTGGTCAGGTCCCGCAAATACATGCCCATGTACAGCTGGTAAGACTGGACATGGCAAGCAAGCATAGACCCCTGGAAGCACTTCCTACCGATGCCATCGAGGTTGCGGGCCTCCCTGCCGGGGGCACCGCGGAGTGCATCTTCTGGCTCTTCAGACGATGCATGGCCGATTCCACAACCATGGAATGGTGTGGTAGCTGTGCTTTCTGGAAATCAGGGCTTTTGCGGAGTCAATAAATGGAATCGACTCGCTTACTTAGAACCGGCGCCAAGGCCGGGGCCTCCCACATTTGGAAGAGGAGCCGTTCCAGCATCGGAGGAACCGGGATAGTAAAGGCCTCCTTCGGAGGAGAGTCGTACTGTAGAGCATCGAGCTCCTCGGCTCTTCCTCGGGATCGGCAGGGATAGCCAAGGCAGCGGCCATATCCCGGACGAACTCCGAGAACCTAGTGTCCTCCGGAGGGGATCTACTCCAGGGATCAGACTACGGTGAGTCCAACGGGACGCACCGAGTCTTAAAAGTATCGGGAGACTCCTCGTCCTCCGTCTCCCAGGCGGACTCGTCCGAGAAGGAGTCAGGGTCCGACCCCGCGGGGCCCCGAGGCACCCGCCCCGACGCCGGGGGCACCGGCGTCGACACCCTCGGTCCCGAACGGGAGGTCGAGGGAGATCTCGACCGAGGACGACTTCGAGCCACGAGGGTTTCGAGTATAGGCTCGGTCTCCGGGGTTGACTTCGAAGTCGACGTCACGGTGGTCGGGGCAGATGCACCAGACAGGCTGGCCATCAGTGCCCGCTGCTGCTCCATGAAGGCAGACAGTCTGCACTCCAAGGCTGTCATCCAGAGACTCAGCTCGGGAGACGCAGCAGCCACCAACTCGGGCCCCGGCGGTGGCTCTCTGGGAGGAGAGTCCACGAGGACTACGGGGCTTACGTGTCCAGCAGACTCCGGCTTCATGCGAGGAACCTTTGCAGGCTTCTCTTGGTCCACGGGCCCGGGACGGCGGTCGGGGGTCTTAGACCTGGCCCTCGAGGGACCAAGGACCTCCTCCGACGCCGCTCTTGCGAGCCACTTCTTCCTCTTGCGTTCCCGGTCGGGGGACCCCCTGTCCGAGGAGCTTCGGTGCTCGGGATCGGAATCCCGAGATGTTGAGGCCTCAGACGAGGTCCGGGTCCGGCCGGAGGCAGAGTCCGAGAAAAACCTTTCCTTCTGATGCTGTCGACTCTTTAGCGCCTTGGAAGACATCTTCCCACATGGCCCACACGACTTGGGGTCCTGGTCAGGGCTGAGGCACCGAAGGCAGCAGTCGTGTGTGTCGGTGAGAGACATAATTTTCTTACACCGATCACACTTTTTGAAACCACTGGAAGCCATCGGGGAAAAAATAGCCCCAGCGAGGTCAAAAGACCGGCCTTCCAGTGAAAAAATGAAAAAAAAAGGGCGCGAATGCCAGCCACGAAAGGCAAAAACAAAAAAATGAAGAAAACGGGCTCGATACCGGTTTACCGAACCCGGCGGGAGGGGAACCGGCGCCGAACCAGAGAAAAATAGCGAAAATCTCAGAAGAAAAAAATCACTTTTATCCGGGAGAACAGGACACACGTCCGATGGGCTTCTTGGAAAAAAAGAGACTGAGGTAAGATGGCACCTTTAGGCGGGAAGGGAACCGCGCATGCGTGCCAGCATTCCCAAAGGCTTTCATAGAAAGCTGGGGAAATACTCTGCTGGGGCTTCATTGGTGCCGATGACACCCATATGTGAGGACTGACTTCCTGCTTGGTCCTGGAGAAAAATCGAAATCAAGATCAAAATAGAATTTCTTCCCAGAAATGCTCCTTATCTGTTCCCCCAAGTTACCTTTCAAGGACGTCTCTGAAGTAGAGGGGTCCCTGTAGATAACGGAATCGGCCCAGGAGTGTTTTGATTGAAGCCCAAAACGGTGGGGATGAATAGAATCCTGCCCCCGCGTAGGCCTACTCCCGATCCAGACGGACCCCAGGAAGAAGCTGGGACTAACTTCAGTTCAAATGGGCAACCATACGGGTAAGAACCCTGGCCCCCCTGGCCTCAAGCCCCTACTCCAACCAGTAGGTTGTCAGACATCGCAAAACCAAAAGTCTATTCTGGGGGAGATGAAATACACAGCTCACGGCAACCTTTAAGAAGTCGGCTTGAAGTTGAACGTACCTGCATGTTGTGTGCACGTCCTAGCAGCATCTCTCAGACGGCCCTCGGACATGCAACTCAAAATGTGTCCTCCTGCTCCCATATCTACTTACCCTTCCATTGAAGGTCCTCCAAGATGGAAGCAAACCATTACAACAACCAACAACAATGATTTCATCAAATTGAACTGAGAACACCAATCAAGGAATGAGATGTTTAAAGACTATACTTATCAGCCCCCCTAAAATTGCCGGGAGAGGGGATACTACCCTTAACCGTAGCACTCCCTTGAAAGGCTGCTACCACAATACAGAAACATTAACACTTCGAGGCAGTTCCTAAACCCCTACACGAGCCTTGTAAAAACTGCTGAATAGGTCACCAGTAAAACCTGCAGAACCTATCAGTGGCTACCGACTTTGTACCATCTATATGTGCCATACAGATACCACCTGGAAGGGAAGGCACAATACAGAAGGCTAGAATCCCAGCGATGAAACTCATTCAAACATTGGTAATGTCTAATCCCCCTGAAGGCTTAGGACAACCAGGAGCCCAAGAACATACCTGAAAGCCAAAAAGGTTTAGACATACCCCTGGCACCCCGTGCCAGGCAGCTGAGCCTTACAGATAGAACAAGGCTTTTTTTTTTTTTCTTTGAGCCAGATTGCTGCTCCTGAGACTTGAGGGCTCCATGCTCGCCACCTGCTGTTGCCAGCAAGACGCTGGAAAACCTGATGAGTCAAAGATCCCAATAGGAAGCAAATCTCCTGAGTCTCCTGCCGCCTAAAGATAGGAGATTATGCACTGCCTTTACAGAACCCACTGTCCGAAGTGGCGCCCCGGCCACGGCACAGATCCACGAGTGTCACCCAGCAGATCCCGTGGCTTAGAAGGGCTCAGCTCACCAGAAAGGGAAGGATTTAAGTGTAAACCAAATTATCTTCCCCCCTCCCTGTAACTTAAGTCATCTCTCGTGTTGGTTGTTTTTTTTTTTTTTTTTATACAAGGCACCTCTAAGAGCCCAAGTTTCCTAACCAAACCTAACTGGGGTAACCCAACCTAAAAGAACCCAAGGGAAAAAGGAGATCCAACGAAGTTGGCCCCCACCGAAAGAAAGGAAAATTCTCATCTTTACCTCCATAATGACGCATAAAAATTAAATTAAAACAAAACCAACATGCAGAGCCGCCTTGATAAAAATTCTGCCTCCAAAACACGGCCCGGGGCTCTGCACGCGATGCACCTCGCAGCCGCAAAATGGCCGACGCTACTGGCGTGCACCCAAAAAGGTGCCAAATGCAACGCTGGAAGCCAGGCCCAGCAACTGCTCTATGCCACCCGGGCGCCAAAGAAAGACTGCAGCCCCAAAATAAAACCGAGAGCCTAAGCTCAGTAACTTACTGCTCTCCGGGATTCCTCAACGGGCTCTATCCCACGGCACTGCTTTAGGCAGAGCAGTAACCGTCGGTGAGCCTCCCGTCTTCGTGCCCCCATGCCGGAGAGAAACCCGGCTCTTGTAAGGGACAGCCACGGGCTGCGTTGTTCTCGCCTCAGGGCTCTTCCCCCGTCCCGTCCAGGGAGAGAGATCAGCAATAGGAGCCCACAGTCCCCCCACCGACCAAAGGCAGGAAGGTACTGGCACCAAAACAAAGGTTGCTGATCCTTTGACTTTTTTTTTTTTTTTTTTAAGAGGCAGCACTGAATCAATAAAAAAAAAGAGGTAACCCAAAAGAACTTTAAAGGAATTTAAAAGGCACAATGAAAGCCAAAAATTAAACCAACTATCTTATGCTTCTAATGTGATCCTCAAGCGGGCCCTGCCAGACTGCTAAAGCTGCCCCCGAAGCCACGGCTAGAGGCACCACGGCAATCGGGATGTGTGCCGGTAAAGGAGCTCTGCCCCGTCCTGTCAAGGGGTAGACAGCCTGAAGAGAAAGACAGCCAAATTTGAAGCCTGAGGCTTGACTGGGCAGGAACCGCTGAACGGACCTCCCGTTTACCTAGAATCTCTCTTCCTTTAGGTTTTTTTTTTTTTTTTAAAGATACAGTCCCGCTACAAATTGAACTACTTGAAACAAATTAAAAGAATTAAAATTACTTAAAATAACCCAAAAACAAAACATTTTTAAAACTATCTAGCCTGCTCCTTAACCGTTCTTCCAGTGAGCCCAGCACTTAGGCTCACTAGGTCCTCCTGCTGCATGGAGACTGGACACACTGGGGCTAATGGGGAATGCCTGCACGCTGCATCCAGTGATGGCAGAATTCTGATTGGTCCAGTCTCCAAGCTGCAGGAGGAGGTGCACTACCCAGAGGTGGAGGACTAAACTGGAGGAACAATAAGGAACCAAGGTTTCACCCCTCCAGCTTCCTTAAAGGTGAAGAATGCCAAGCTGGCTGCCAAACCCACGATCCGCTACCTAGGGGTCACTTTGGACCAATGGCTGGACTTGCAAATCCACATAGGAAACACAGTCAAGGCAATATACCATAAAATATGGACACTAAGGCATCTGCGACCTTTATTGGACCCAGATGACTTCCGCACAATCTACCAAGCCCTCGTAATCCAACATCTCGACTATGCTAATGCAATTCTACACGGGCTCCCACAGGCAGCACTGAACCCACTCCAGCTGGCAATGAATTCAGCCGCCAGAATTCTATACGGAGCCTCAAGAATAGAACACATCACATCAATCTTGAAACCAATATAGAACCATCCCACACTCACAATACTGCATTCCTCTACTATATACACCAATCTACCTTCTCCACCCCCCCCTCCATTACCCATCCTGCATCAATACAACTTAAATCCTATCACCACCACACAAACACCAAGTAAATTACCCCAACGACACACCCATATCAAAGGGAACAAATCTCAAAAACACCCTAAAACCAAAGCAAAGAACACTATTGGATCTCAAATACAACTCACACGAACCACACACCAAGAACATCACACATGTAACATTATCCTTATTAATGCTAGGTCAATAAGGAATAAAACGCATATTATCCACAACATTCTAACTGACGAACAACCAGATATCCTATGCATAACAGAAACATGGCTCACTGACTCAGACTCTGCAACAATGAACCAAATACAGAAGCCCGGATACCAATTATACAACTGCCCACGCATCAACAGAAGAGGAGGCGGAGTCCTTATAGCAGCCAAAACCAGCCTTCAACTCACAACCACATCTACGGTCACAAATCCAGATCTTGACCTACTTAAAGTCGAGAGCATGGCATTATCCATCTGCCTAATCTATCGACCTCCCTCACCACAGCACGAAACACTAGCCACAGCACTAGAAACCATCACATCCACACAAAGCAAAAAATTCCAGATCATCCTCGGAGATTTGAACCTAGCATCAATTCCTCCGTCCCACACGGACTCCTTCTATGAAGCCATCGACCAATTGGGTTTCCAACAAATAATAAGCAACCCCACACACGATAGAGGAAACATCCTAGATATGATTTTCATACCCAGAAATCCACAACAAAGCAATGAACCACCTATAATAAACATAACTCAAGTACCATGGTCAGACCACCACCAAATCAACTGTAAACTTAAACTACAGTGCCAACCCAAAAACTCAAAGGAGATGAGAATGACCAACCCCATTAGGAAATTCAGCAAACTCAACGAGGAACACCTCATAAGCACCATTGCATCCCACATAAACCTAGATTCCACAGACCTAGACGAACTAACTAACAGATGGAACACACACATCCAAAATACATCTAACCCAACTCTGAAACACACATCAAACCCACATAAGATCAACTCGGAACCCTGGTACACAGGAACTCTAATAAAATCAAAAAGGGAGCTCCGTAAAATAGAGAGAAAATGGAGACAAACCAAATCCTCCGATCTCAAAACTAAATACATGGCCCATCTCGCAAAATACAAAGACGACGTGAACAATGCAAAAAATACATCACACCAACATCCTAAACAAGGCAATCAATCGCCCACGAGAGTTATTTGAACTAGTCAAATCACTAACCAAAACCGACCAAAATGCCAACCTCAACAAATCCATCAAGGTCCAAACACTGGCAAACCACTACGCGACCAAACTGACGGCCCCTGGTCCTCCACCCCCCCCACCAACACCACAAATCAGAAGTGAGAACAACACAACGCAAAACCAGTTATGGGAGCACTTCCACAAAATAGGAACCAAGCAAATCACAGCCATTGTCACAAGCCTGAAAAGCACCACCTCCCCACTAGATCCCTGTCCTGCATCCTGGATCAAGGCAGTGAAACAAGACATAGCACCTCACATAGCACACATAGTTAACCTATCCCTACAACAAGGAATCATGCCCTCAGAACTAAAGAAATCAGTCATTAGACCGATCCTAAAAAACACTACACTCAACGGAGAAGACCCAGCCTCCTACCGTCCCATATCAAGTATCTCATTCCTGGCAAAGATCATAGAAAAAACGGTCCTTCTACAACTCCAAGACCATCTGACTGACAGTGCTCCTCTTGATTACCAGCAATATGGCTTCAGGCAACATCATGGAGTTGAAACCCTGTTACTAGTTCTACTTAACAACCTCCTAAAGGGCCTTGAAAACAAAAAGAAAATGTACATTCTTGTATTCATTGACATCTCAGCTGCCTTTGATACAGTTAATCATGGGACCCTCATAAATAGGATAAAATCAATAGGAATAACAGGAACCCCACTAAATGGTTCTCATCCTACATCTCAAATCGAACACAACAGGTTCAATTCAACGGAGAAAAAGCAGAATCTTTCTCACAAACACAGGGAATCCCCCAAGGCTCTGCTCTCTCAGCACTTCTGTTTAACATATATATGCAGCCACTATGCAAAATTTTCTCACGGCACGAAATTAATTACCACATCTATGCCGATGATATCATGCTATACACACAACTAGACACTAAAAACCCAGACTACAACCCACTGGAGACATGTATCGGAGAGATGCAAGACTGGTTACAACAAAGTAGTATGTCAATTAATCACAAAAAAACCGAAGTAATGTATATCTCCAAAGAACCGAATTTTGACCCTCCCACATCAATAACACTATGTAACAACACTTACCAAACAAAAAAAGAAATAAAATATCTAGGAGTCACATTTGACTGTGACCTAAAGATGGAAAAACACCTCCGAAAGACCAACAGAGCAGTTTTCCACAAGCTTAGAGTGCTCCAACCCATTCGGAATATTATTGATCCCCAAGACTTCAGAACAGTGGCCCAAGCACTCATCATGCCACATTTTGACTACTGCAACGCCATCCTACAAGGTTTACCTAAAAAACCCTAAACATATTACAAATGGCACAAAATGTAGCTGCCAGGGTCATAATGAAGAAAAATCTAAGTGACCACATCACACCAGTACTAATTCAATTACACTGGCTACCCATAACAGCTCGCACAAAATACAAAATACTAACAACCACCTTCAAACTCATCCACAACTTAGCACCTTCCTTCCTCAACAACCTAGTAAGATTGCAACCTCCTACCCGAAACAGAAGAACCCACAATTCCAACATCCTTCACACTCCAACAGATATAAGATCTGCCAAAGCTAACACCAGCCACAGGGCTTTCTCATATGCGGCGCCAACACTGTGGAACCAACTCCCACCAGAACTACGAGCTAGCAATGACCTTCTAGACTTCAGAAAGAAACTCAAAACGCACATTTTCCAATCACATTTCAACCTGAACTAAACCCACAGATGGAGCAGCCCCTGACCACTGTGTCCAAGAAGATTATCCTGTATATATGTATTTATGTATATATGTAAATGAACTCCCCCATAGCTAAGAAGTGTTAACTCTGTATGATGTGCTTTTCTGACAATCTGTATGTAAACAAAATTTGTACCTGCCTTGATTCGGCAGTTTCACAATAGTAATCCTACCCGCTTCTGATCGCTGGAAGGAGCGGGCTACAAATGCTTGCTAAATAAAAATAAATAAAATAAATAAACAACTTCACTGGTTACCAATCCACGGCAGACTAGCTTTCAAAATCCTAGCAATGACCTTCAAGGCCATAAACAACCAACCTACCACCTCCATCACTGGGCTAATCCACCCCACCCCACACCCCAGACCAGATCCAGAAGATCCGCAGCTGTCAATAAACTGACGACACCCAACACAATAACGAAATGCAACCATGCAACATCCAACAGGGCGTTCATGCTTTATGCACCCAGATGTTGGAATTCCCTCCCTACAGTCATTAGAGCAAGCACTGACCTGTCCCAATTTAGGAAGGCACTGAAGCATCACCTATTCTTGCAATACTACCCAGAAGACAGCTCACAAACAGACAACACAAGATACAGGACCTCTCCAACAACACACCCAGCACACTCTCCTGCAGCTAACACCACCAACACCACTCCATGTAAATACTAGTAAGCTCAGATTATTACTAGTGTTACTAGTGTATATAAGTTGTAGATAGTTACCCCAGTTATGTCCAAGTTATAGTTCCTGTTCATTGTAAATACAATACAGCCGGACTGCATTGTATACGGTTCTGTTATATGTAAACCACACTGATTTGAATAGCGCGGTATAGAAGAGAACTTAAATAAATAAAATCCGTCGCCAGGGTATATTGATGTGGAGGAATCTGTAAAGGTGATCCTATGAGGAGATTTTCTGGGGAAGGCCACCATAGGAGAGATGTCGTCGGGGGGGGGGGGGGAATACTAGTATCTTGGTCCCAAGACGGTCTGAGGCTTGAGTCCACTGGGAAGTCAGAGACCATAGGGCTGTGCACACGTAGAGACGGGCATATGGGGCTACATGCTCCGTTGATGCTATATGACCCAAAGGTTGCAGCATTTCCAGAGCAATAAGAGTCTCTGAGAAGCCAGCTGATTGAGTTGAGTGCAGCGAAGTTGGGGCAGATATATCCTCAACTGCTGAGTGTTTAGGAGAGCCCCTATGAACTCTAGAGTCTGAATGGGAACTAGTAGGGACTTTGGAACATTTACGATGAATCCCAAGTTCTGTAGAAACATAGAAATATGACAACAGAAAAAGACTACACGGCCTATCTAGTCTGTCCCCCATATCAACAACTACAATAGTCCCCTTTTTTCCTTTAGAGATCCTCTGTGTTTGTCCCATGCTTTTTTGAATTCAGATACTGTCCTCATCTCTACCACCTCCACTGGGAGACTATTCCACGGATCCACCACGCTTTCCATAAAAAAATATTTCCACATATCACTCCTGAATCTATCCCCCTTCACCCTCATCCCATGTCCCCTCGTAGCAGAACTTGATTTCAATCAAAAGAGGCTCTCCCCCTGTACATTTATGCCATGGAGGTATTTAAACATCTCAATCATATCACCTCTATCCCGCCTTTCCTCTAAGGTGTACATATTAAGATCCTTAAGTCTGTCCTCATATGTTTTATAATGAAGACCACTAACCATTTTAGTAGCCACCGTCTGTACTGACTCCATCCTATTTATATCCTTTTGAAGGTGCTATCTCCAGAATTGCACACTATACTCCAAATAAGGTTGCACCAAAGACTTATACAGATGCACTATCACCTCCTTTTTTTCTGCTAGCCACTCCTCTCCGTATGCACCCAAGCATCCTTCTAGCTTTTGCCGTCACCTTTTCTACCTGTTTAGCTACTTTAAGGTCATCAGACACAACCACGCCTAGGTTCTGCTCTTCTTTAGTGGACAAAAGTACTTCACCCCCTATACTATATTGCTTCCTTGGATTGCTACAGCCCAAATGCATGACCTTACATTTTTTAACATTAAATCCCAGCTGCCAAATTCTAGACCATTCTTCAAGCTTAGCTAGATCCCTCCTCAAGTTATCTACACCTTCCTGGGTGTCTACCCTATTGCAGATTTTGGTATCATCTGCAAAGAGGCAAATCTTACCCGACAGCCCTTCCGCTATATCACTAACAAAGATGTTAAAAAGAATTGGACCAAGGAGAGATCCCTTGGGCACACCACTGGTAACATCCTTCTCCTCAGAGTGAGCTCCAGTTACCTGTACTCTTTGTCGCCTCCCACCCAACCAATTTCTAACCCAAGCAGTAACTTTAGGGCCCATCCCTAGGGTGCTCAGTTTGTTTATAAGTCGCCTGTGAGGAACAGTGTCAAAGGCTTTACTGAAATCTAAATACACCACATCTAGGGCTCTCCCTTGGTCCAACTCCCTGGTCACCCAGTCAAAGAAAACTGATTTGTCTGACAAGACCTGCCTCTGGTGAATCCATGCTGCCTCGGATCCTGTAATCCGCTGGACTCCAGAAACCTCACTATTTTCTCTTTCAGCAGCGTTTCCAATAATTTACTCACCACCGAAGTTAAACTAACCGGCCTGTAGTTTTCAACCACATCCTTACTTCCGCTTTTGTGTAAAGGCACCATATGAGCCTCTCTCCAGTCCTTTGGTACCACTCCCGACTCCAACGAGGCATTGAAAAGGTCAGTCAGTGGAGCTGCTAGAACATCCCCAAGTTCCCTCAGTATTCTAGGGTGTATCCCATCCGGTCCCATCACTTTGTCTACTTTAAGTTGAGCTAGTTTCTCAAGAACACAGTCTTCTGAAAATTGTTCAAGATGTCCCTCACTTCTGTTCCTGTTTGTGGGTATTTTCTGAGTTCCTGCTCCTGGTTCTTCATTTGTGAACACAGAACAGAAATATTTGTTAAGCAATTCCGCTTTATCCTCATCAGCTTCTACATATTCCTCCCTTCACCCTTGAGTCTGATAATACCACTTTTGCCCTTCCTCTTCTCACTAACATATCTGAAAAATGTCTTATCACCCCATTTTATTGCATTGGCTATTTCCTCCTCTTTTTGAATCTTTGCTTTCCTGACTACTTTGCTAGCTTCTCTAAGTTTTTCCAAATATAGATGCCTGTCATCATCTCTCTGTGATCTCTTGTATTTCATGAAGGCCTCCCTCTTTTCTTCACCTTTTCAGCTACTTCTTTCAAGAAACATAGCAGTCTCCTTTTCCTGTATTTACCATTTTAACAAAAAGGTTGGTTGCTCTTAAAATATCCCCTTTCAGTTTTGCCCACTGTTTTTCTACATCCCCCAGCTGTTCCCATCCCGCTAATGACTCCCTGAGGTATTGGCCCATCTTGGCAAAGTTAGTCTTCCTAAAGTCTGACCCCCTCACCTTTGAATGGATTCTAACAGCCCTAGTCCTAATACTGAACCACACCATCTGGTGATCACTGGATGCAAAATGATCTCCCACTATAACATCAGAAACCCTTTCACCATTGGTAAGCACCAAGTCCAGTATGGCCCCTTCACGTGTGGGGTCTGTTACCAATTGTCTGCATAGTTCTCCCTGTAGAGAATCCAGGATCTCCTTACTTCTAGATGATACTGCAGCAGGAATGTGCCAATCAACATCTGGCATATTGAAATCTCCTATCAGTAGCACTTCCCCTTTCCTAGCAATGCTGCGTATGTCTTCAATTAACTCTCTGTTCACCTCTTCCTCTTGTGAGGGAGGTCTGTATATCACGCCAATGAAAATAGATTTCTCTTTCCCTCTTTCTAGTTTAACATACAATGTCTCCTCTCTCCCTTTTAAGCTCTGTAATTCCAAAGCTTTAATAGTATTTTTTACATATAGTGCCACTCCTCCTCCCCTTCTTCCTACCCTGTCCTTTCTGAATAAAGTATAGCCAGGTATAGTTACATCCCAATCATGGTTTTCTGTGAACCATGTTTCTCTAACTGCCACTAAATCCAAGTCGGCCACTCCCACCAAAGCTTCAACATCAGGGATCTTATTTTGCATGCTACGGAAATTTATACACACTGCTTTCCATATGTTACCCCTGTTACCCATGTCCATAAAGGTATTTAATGTATCACTTACCTGGGGGCTTTCTTCACCCATCCCCAACGAATCTAGTTTAAAGTCCTCTTCAGTAGATTAGCCAATCTACTACTGAAGACACGTCGACTTTTCATGGACAGATGGATGCTATCTCTGCTCTGATACCTTTGGAACAGCATTCCATGGTCTAGGAAACCAAAACGCTCTCGATGACACCATCCACGCAGCCATGCATTCATCTCCAGGATGCGAGCCTCTCTGCCTTGGCCTTTATCCTCAACAGGGAGGATTGAAGAGAACACCACCTGTGCACCTAACTGCTTCACCCTCTGTCCCAGAGCCATGAAGTCACTTTTGATACGCTCAGAGGGATACCTGGCAGTATCATTTGTTCCGACATGGATTAGCAACATTGGGTAATAGTAAGTGGGCTTGATGAGTCTCGGCAAACTCTCCGTAACATCTTGGATTTTGGCACCAGGCAGACAGCATACCTCTCTGGACATCAAGTCTGGTCGGCAGATGGACACCTCAGTACCCCTCAGAAGAGAGTCACCAACCACCACTACCCTTGTGGTCACTGATTCTGCAACTTTGGGGTACTTGAGCTCTGGTTCTTACCTTTCCAGGGCTGCTTTCACCTCCTCCACTTCCAGGGCTGCATAATGGTTCTTCAATTCGACAGCTGGAGAAGTTGGATTGGTGATTCTGCAGGCCCTGGTGACTTGTGTCCAACTTTTGTCATTCTGTCGGCACCCATTTTCTCCACTGCTGGAGAGCTTGGTTGCTGCAAGAAGCATCTCAATGTACTTCTCACTGTCTTGAATGCTCCTCAGCCTTGCCACCTCCTCTCTCCACTTGTTCCTCCACTTGTTTCCTCAGTGCTTCAGCATGCAGGCACCCTGCACATGGAACCGGTCCTTCAACTGGCATTGGGACCTCTGTCTGGACAGAAGCAGAAGTTGTAATGGGGGCAACTGTGGAGATCGGAGCAGTGGAGGGGTGATGTCGACAGTGGAGGTTGTGAGTGGGAGCTTAAACACTTGGTGGTATGATATCTACCTCTTCGGATGCTATGTGGAGCATTTCTTCTGGTCTCCTCTATTCCTTTAACTATCACTGTATCTCTTATTCTGTCCTATCTAATTAATGGCGTTCTTTTCATATTTTCTGTAACTTTTATGTAATATTGTAAACGGCTCTGATGCTTTGGCTTGAGCGGTATATCAAATATAATAAACATAAACATAAACACCTACATGGAGCGCAAGAGAGAGACAGGCTGGCTTCTTGAGATGTGCTTGCTCTTATAAGCAAGTCGTCTAAGTAAGGGAAAACAAATATCCCCAGAGTTCTTAGGAATGCGCCTATGACCGTCATGTTCTTTGTGAAGACTCTTGGGACAGAGACCAGTCCAAATCTAAGGACCTTGTATTGATAGTGTATTCCTTGGAACATGAAGTGTAGGAATTTTCTGTGTTCTGGATAAATAAAGATATGAGTGTTCTCTTCCTTTAAGTCTAGAAAACAGAGTCGGTCCTGACTCTGGATATAAGGGAGAAGGATCCCTAGAGAGACCATCTTGAACTTCTACGAGAAACATTTTTGGGTTTCTGAGGTCCAGGATGGTCCTGTATCCTCCTGTTTTCTTTGCGATGAGAAAGTATGGAGAATAGAAGCCCATTCCCTGCTGGGATGTTGGAACCTCTTCTATTGCGCACTGTAGTAGAAGGGAGGGTGAGCTCTTGCAATAGCAGAGCAGTGAGAAGGCGCTGAGAATGATACTCTCTTACTGAGGTAAAAGGGGGCAGGCTTTGCAGATGAAGCCTGTACCCCTCTCTCACTATCTTTAATGTCCACTGTTCTGAGGTGATCAGATGCACTTGTGGGCATAATGGCACAATCTGCCGGCAATGTGAAAAGGATGAGGGTTCTCCAGAGGCAGAGCAGCTATGTTCTCTAGGAAGGAGTCAAAAACCAGGAGCAGCCCAAGTTTGCTGAGCTGCCTATGTCTTAGGAGTAGTGACTTCCTTTGCTGTTTTGGAGACTGCTGTCCCTTTTGAAGACCATGATGCTGACATTGAGAAACAGGGGTGTAAGAAAATAATACTTCTTTATATTAAAGAAGGCTTTCTTTGCTGCTGCTTTCTTTTTAGCTGGGTTGGCAGTAGATCTAGAAACATGCAAAAGATGGTCTATTCCTGAATGCTAAATCACTCGTAAAAATAGCTCTATTACGTTCATCAAAACATATAAGGAAAAATTCCCATGCATTAATGCTCTTCTTTTACCATTTTCAACAGTGTTATGTATTACTCAAATTCTACCAGGAGGTCTCAGACTTTCTGTAGCACCAATTCCATAGACTTGAACGTCAATACAGGAGTGTATGTGCTTGATCGCATCAACGACCTCCTTGGTAGCTAACAACTGCACATAAGTTTAGCGAGTATAATCTTATCCCTCATAGTGCTTCTCATTAATATGGTTCAAAAATATGATATGATATGATATGGTAACTTTCAAATAACTCAACTGGTTCACCATATCAATAGTCCTTTATCGCTAATACTTGTGGCTAGAATTTTTAATAACACTATCAAATGATCATTTGATAGTGTTATTAAAACTTCTAGCCACAAGTATTAGCAATAAAGGACTATTGATATGGTGAACCAGTTGAGTTATTTGAAAGTTACCATATCATATCATATTTTTGAACTATATTAATGAGAAGCACTATGAGGGATAAGATTATACTCGCTAAACTTATGTGCAGTTGTTAGCTACCAAGGAGGTCGTTGATGCGATCAAGCACATACACTCCTGTATTGACGTTCAAATCTATGGAATTGGTGCTACAGAAAGTCTGAGACCTCCTGGTAGAATTTGAGTAATACATAACACTGTTGAAAATGGTAAAAGAAGAGCATTAATGCATGGGAAGTTTTCCTTATATGTTTTGATGAACGTAATAGAGCTATTTTTACGAGTAGATCTAGAAAGCCTATTCAGGGTAGGGTTCTCAGATTTTAACTGAGACACTTTGTTATGCCAATCCTTGCCAAAAAGGTTTTCACCAGTGCAAGGAATATTACCCAACTTAACTTGAACCCATTGTTCAAGATCTGATGCTTGCAGCCATGCAATTCTGCGTACACGGATGCAGATCAATGTAGCCCTACTAGTGCACTCAAAGCAATCAAAAGTTGCCCTATTGACAAACTTTGAGATGTTCTGAGCATGCTTGACTAGGGTGAGGTAGTCTGCTTTCTTGTCATCAGGAAGAAGAGGAGCCATTGATTCTAAATCCCTAGTTACCTCTTTGAGGAACATGCCCATGTAGAGTTTGTAGGAACTAATTTTGGCTGAAGGCATGGAAGCCTGAAAGCAATGCCGACCAAAAGCATCAAGAGTTCTCGATTCCCTACCCAGACGGTTAGAGGAATGAGTCTTAGTGTTTTTGATTCGATGCATTGCCGATACCACTACCATTGAATGGTGCGGCAATTCTGTCTTTTGAAAACTGGGGCATTCCAGTACCCGGTACATGGTATCGAGCAATCGATTATGCGGAGAAATGGTAAGGGGTGTCTCCCACATACGGAGCATGAGGTCGTGGAAAATACAGTGAATGGGACGTGTAGCCGCTTCTTTAGGAGTTGTTGGGTATTAGAGAATTTCCAATTCTTCACCTCTAGGCGCTTTCTCCAATGTTACTGTTATGGAAAGGCACCTGGCAACATCGCGTATAAAGTTTTGAAAAGACACGTCATGCAATGTTGCGGAGGCAGAGACCGGTCCTCCAGTAGACTTTGTAGGCCTCCAGTATTAGCCGATTCATCATCCAATGAATCTGATTCTGAAGACTCAAAGTATCAACGGGCGGGGTGTTCTCGCTCGTCCAGAAATCGGTACCAATCACTTTCAGTACATGGAATCTGTTTTGCCGGAACCTCGGTACCAGAAATAGACTTGAGGGTAGGTATGGACGGTAGCGTAGCTAGCAGCAAGTAACCCAATGTGGTTTGCATTGGTACTGAAGACGGTACCGACATTTGTATTACCAACTGTAAAGGTTTTACTAGAACCGAGGCTGCCAGTAAGGCTGCTACGTTCCACTCAATGGCCAGGATGCGCTGATCCCTGGAGCTTGCCGATGCTTGGATATCAGTACTGGAATTGCGGGCCACGATCCCTGAGCATGGCACCAGGAGCTCTCCAGAGGTGGAGGCCTCAGGAGCATCCTGGAACCCCTCAATAGCTTTGGAGGAAAAGTCCTCCTGCTAGGGTTGTTTGGCCGGTGTATTCCACTCCAGGGCAACGCTCAAGACATCTCGATGCTTGGAAGGAGATCAACCATTGGGGGGTCGGCCAGTCTTCGATGAAGACTTATGTTTCGATACCTGAGATCCATGGGAGGAAGATGATGCCCTCAATGCTAGAGAGACAGTGTCAGAGGCAAAGAGGGTGCCTAACTTTGCCGCCCAATTCTGTAGGCCTCTCTTCATCTTCCTGCAGAGGGGACATTTTGATGGTTGGTGGTCAGGACCTAGGCATTTTAGACACCAGTCCTGGGTGTCAGTGGCCGAGATGGTACTGCCACACTTAGAACATTTCTTAAAATCACTAGTTGTTTTTTCCATTGTGTCGATGACACAATGGAAGGCCTAAGCCTAAAATGGTGTCAATGTGCCTGAAGAAAGTAAAACTTTCTTCTCTTTTTCTTTTTTGGAAAGAAACAACAGGGAGTTGGTACCAGTGTCAACGGGAAGGCAGAAGCGAACCACAAAAATATGAAAAACAGGAATTTTCTGCAGTGACAGGATTTGCTTCCTGCCGGCAACAACGGAAAACGAAGAACTGAGGAGGGAGAGTGGGAAAGGCGAGAAGGCAGCTACACAGGCGCAGTAGGCTGCTCCCAAAAGCTTTCCTATTGGACGCTGGGGAGCGTTCCCGTGCAGGCTCTGTCGGTATCGACATCACCCATATGTGAAGACTACATTCCTGCTTGTTCCTAGAGATAGCACAGTTACTTACCTGTAACAGGTGATCTCTGGGAACAGCAGGAATTAGTCCTCACATATGGGTACGTCGGTACCGACGGAGCCTGCGCGGGAAAGCTCCCCAGCTTCCCAGAAGGAAAGCTTTTGGGCCTCCCACTGCGCATGCGCGCTGCCCTCTCGCCTTCCTGACCAACTCTCCTCAGTTCGATTTTAAAGCTGAGACAATAGAGAGAGGAGAGGAAAGGAAAGAGAGAGATAGATACAACTCCTAGGGGAGGCGGGTGGGTTGTGAGGACTAATTCCTGCTGTTCCAAGAGATCACCTGTTACAGGTAAGTAACTGTACTATCTCCAGGAACAAGCAGGAATAAGTCCTCACATATGGGGACTCCCTAGCTAAGATGCCTGGGAGATCCCCTGAAGGGGAGGAGACCCTGAAAGGTTCCTCATCTTCCTATGGATCTCAGGCATCCATTCAGGGAAGGTGGGCTGGAGTTGTTCAAGAATGGAACAGGTGTCTGAGGACAGCCTGACCAAACAAGGCATCCCGGCGGGCGTCCTTGTCCAAACAGTAATGGGCTGTAAAGGTATGAACCGAGGCCCAGGAGGCTGCTCGACAGATCTGGTCAATGGACACAGAGTTTAAATGAGCCATAGAGGTGGCCATGGCCCTTACGTTGTGAGCGGTGACATGGCCCTCCAGAGAAAGGTTCTTACTCTGGTAAGCAAAAGAGATACACTGAGCAATCCAATTGGAGAGTGTTCTTTTGGAGACTGGAAGTCCTAAATGAGAAGGATCAAAAGCAACAAAAAGCTGAGAAGACTTTCGATATTGCTGTGTCCTGTGGAGGTAAAAGGCAAGAGCTCTCTTACAGTCTAGAGTATGAAGGTTCCTCTCTGCACTGGATGCATGAGGAGCTGGAAAAAAGACAGGTAAATATACCTCTTGATTAAGATGAAAAGGGGAGACCACTTTAGGCATAAAGTGGGGATTGGTCCTAAGGACCATCTTATCATGATGGAACCTTGTATAAGGTGGATTAGCTACTAGAGCTTGCAGTTCACTGATACGGCGAGCTGAGGTGACTGCAATAAGAAAAATAACCTTCCAGGAAAGAAATTTCAAGGAGGTAGTGGCTAAGGGTTCAAAAGGTGGCTTCATAAGCTGACCCAGAATCAAGTTTAAGTCCCATGCCACCGGAGGAGGTCGAATGGGAGGTTTAGTTAAGGTTAGGCCTCTCATGAATCTTGCAATAAGAGGATGAGAGGAAACAGGTTGTCCATTGATGAGCTTAAGTGATGCCGCAATAGCACTCAAATGGACTCTTACTGAATTCGTTTTGAGTCCTGCATTGGAGAGATGCAGGAGATATTCCAAAAAGAGAATTCAATGGGAGTGCTAGAGGGTTAAGACCTTTTGAGCACACCAAATGGAAAATCTTTTCCATTTAAAAGCGTAAGAACGCCTAGTGGAAGGTTTCCTAGAGGCATGTAGGATATCCTTCACTTGCTGCGAAAGATTGAAGTGTTGAAGGTCTAGGCCTTCAGTAACCAAGCTCTGAGGTGAAGGGACTTGGGGTTTGGGTGCCTCCTGAGACAGAAGGTCTGGAGCCGCTCCCAAGTCCAGGGAGGGGGCTTGGGAGAGATGCAGAAGTAGAGGGTACCACACTTGGCGTGGCCAGCGTGGAGCTATGAGGATCATGGACCCTTGATCCTTTTGAAGTTTGAACAGAGTCTTGGGAATCAAAGGAATGGGTGGAAAGGCATACAGGAAGCCCTGACCCCAATGAAGGAGGAAGGCATCCTTGGCCTGAACTCCCTGACACGGAATTCTGGAACAGAATCGGGGAAGTTTGGCATTCCACGGACTTGCAAAGAGGTCTATGTCCGGAGTTCCCCATTTCTGGAAGATTCTGAGTACCTGATCCATGTGCAGGGACCATTCGTGTGGAAGCAGAACTCGACTGAGTCTGTCTGCCCAAGAGTTTTGGATTCCTGGAAGATATACTGCCAGGAGATGGATTTGATGCTCTCTGGCGAAGGCCCATCATCTTAGAGCTTCGTTGCAAAGCGACAGAGAGCCAGTCCCTCCTTGTTTGTTTATGTAAAACATGGCTACTTGATTGTCCGTATGAATAAGGACTGTCATGTTGCTGAGGAGGGTATGAAAAACTTTGAGAGCCAGAAAGATTGCTCGAAGTTCCAAGTGGTTGATATGAAGGGTGGTCTCCTGTGGAGACCAAGTGCCCTGAGTGGAGAGATCTTGGAGATGAGCCCCCCAACCTGTTTGGGAGGCATCTGTTGTGAGGGTTGCTTGGGGCAACAATGGTTGAAAGGGGGCCCCCAAAAACAGATTTTGAGTGGATATCCACCATTGGAGAGACCAAAAGAGACGATTGGAGTTTGTTATTTGGTCTGAGAGAGCTCCTGATGCTTGAGTCCACTGGGTGGATAAAGTCCATTGAGCTGCTCTCATATGTAGGCGAGCAGAAGGCACCACATGCACTGTGGAGGCCATGTGGCCTAATAGTTGTAGCATCTCTCTGGCAGTCAAGTGGCTTCTGGACTGAGTCTGAGAGGCTAACTGCACTAGACGTTGGCAATGGGCCTGAGGTAGATAGGCCCTTGCAGTGGGGGTTTCCAACCAGGCTCCTATGAACTCCAGGGATTGCGTAGGGGTGAGTTGAGACTTTGGCAGATTGATCACAAGTCCCAGATACTGCAGGATGCGTCTGGTGCGATCCAGGGAAGTCTGAGCCTCGGACTGAGATGGAGCTCGGATGAGCCAGTCGTCCAGGTATGGGAAGACAAAAATTCCCAGGGCGCGTAGAAATGCAGCTACTATTGCCATGCATTTGGTAAATACCCTTGGAGCAGAGGCTAGACCGAAGGGAAGTACTCTGTATTGGAAATGTTTTCCCTGGAACAGAAACCGTAGGAATTTTCTGTGGGATGGATGGATGAGTATATGTGTGTACGCATCCTTGAGATCTAGAGAACAAAGCCAATCCTGACTCTGTAGGTATGGAAGGAGAGTACCTAGAGAAAGCATCTTGAATTTCTCCTTGTATAGAAATTTGTTCAGTTCTCTGAGATCCAGAATGGGTCTGTACCCCCCTGTTTTCTTGGGAATGAGAAAATAAGGGGAGTAAAAACCTGATCCCTGTTGAGGAAGAGGAACCTCTTCTATTGCCTTTTGGGCGAGAAGAGTGGTCACCTCCTGACTCAACAGGTCTAGGAGAGATGGGGGAGAATTGAAACTTCTCACCATGGTATGGGGAGGAAGGTTGGAGAAATGTAGTTTGTAGCCCTCTCTGATGATAGAGAGGGTCCATTGTTCTGATGTGATTTGCTCCCATCTGGGAGCAAAATGAGTTAACCTTCCTGGAATGGTGAGAGGTTCTGGTTTTAGAGCCAGAAAGGTTAAGTTCTCTAGATTTAAGTCAAAAACCCTGAGGGGGTTGGGACTGTTGGGCTGTAGCAGTCCCTGCAGGTTTTGCCCTGGCCTGTTTAGGCTGCTGACGCTTAGGAACAAAGCGAGCTGCAGAAGATTTTTGGCCAGTATTTGTGGCAAATCTGGCCTTCTTGTAGAAAGGCTTTTTGAAAGATTTTTTTCTTGACAGGGGTAGAGGTAGACTTAGAAAGTCTATCTAAAGCAGCATTTTCTGCATCCATTTGAGTGGCTTTGATTTGCCACTCCTTACCAAACAGATTCTCACCTGTACAGGGCAAATTTCCCAACCCATCTTGGACCCAGGGTTCTAGGTCAGAGGCCTGGAGCCAAGCAATTCTGTGAGCCGCTATGGCAATACCTGAGGCTCTGCTAGCACCCTCAAAGGAGTCAAAGGCTGCTCTGTTGGAGAACTTTGAAATATCTTGGGTATGCTTCAGCAAAAGAAGGAACTCCTCCTTTCTATCCTCTGGGATAAAGGGGAGAAAATGGCGTATCTTTAATGCAATTTCCTTCAGAAACATGCCCATATAGAGGCTGTATGAGTTGATTCTGCCAATAAGCATACTTGCTTGGAAGATTTTTCTTCCAAAAGCATCCAGAGTCCTACATTCTCTTCCTGGGGGAGTAGAAGAGTGTCTTTTAGTACTCTTTATCCTTTTCATAGCTGACTGCACCACGATGGAGTGGTGAGGGAGCTGAGTTTTTTGAAACCCAGGAGAAGGGGGAACACGATACATGGTGTCCAGACGACGAGAATGTGGAGATAGGGTGAGAGGAGTCTCCCATAAGTCCATCATGTGTTCTTGAAGAATTTCATGGATGGGCAAGGTGACTGCCTCTTTGGGAACCTTAGAGTATCCTAAAATGTCTAACTTTTTTGCTCTAGGTTCTTTTTCAGAGGATACAGAAATAGAAAGACCTTTAGCTATTTCAATGATGAAGTCTTGAAAGGATAAATCCTCTGGAGGAGACATTCTCCTCTTTGGAGAAGAGTGCTCCTCAGGTAGAGTAAGGGATACTTCAGGAGAGTCATCTGATGAATCAGAATCATCAGAAGACTCAAAGTATCGTCTGTTTGCTTCCAGGGATCGATAAGCGTATCGACCGGTATCGACATCGGGGGTACCCGGAACCGGATCGTTATCCGAAAAATCCCGGAACCGGGAACCGGAATCGGTATCCTGGTCGATGTGGATGGCCTGGGTACCGGTATCGGTTGTGGTACCGGAACCGGAGTTGGTACCGCAGGGTGCGGTACCGAGGGCGTCGCAGCCTTAATGAAAGCGAAAATGGCCTGCTGCATGGATTGAACTGTATGATCCATGGACGCCACGACTGTCTGGATGTCGGTACCGGATGAATGAGCCGGTACCCCAGAACAGTCTAACAGGTGATAGGTCGAGGCCGTGCCATCGATGTCAACCTGTAACCCCACAGGAGGAGCTTTGGAAGCCGGAGCTTCCCGCCGGGGTTGTTTGGCTGGGGCAGGGTCCTCAGGGTCAAGCCCAGGGGTATCTCGATACTTAGAGGGAGATTTGCCCTTTGAGGACCTGCCAGAGGAATGTTTGGTTACCTGAGATCCATCAGGAGAGGAAGACCTGGAAGATGTCGATGCTGGAGTATCTGTAGAAAACAGCATGTGAAACTTGGCTGCCCGGTTCTGTAAGCCACGTTTAGACATCAAAGAACAGGATGGGCAATCCGGAATGGAATGGTCAGGCCCCAAACATTTAAGACACCATTCATGGGTGTCTGTGACTGAAATAGTACCGCTGCACTTGGTGCATTTTTTAAACCCAAAGGCTTGTTTCTCGATGAGGGAGAATTTGTGAAGGCCTAAAGGCCTCACAGAAGAAACACACCAAGTGAGGAAAAAAGATTTTTTTTTTTAAAGAAATAAAGGAAAAAAGACCGGCAGTACCGGTCTGGAATCGGGGAAGGCAGACACGCGGCCAAAGAAATAAATTAAAATAACAACTTCTTCAGCGGTGACAGGAACACGACCTGCTGGCTCCGCGGAAAAAGAAGAACTGAGGAGAGTTGGTCAGGAAGGCGGGAAGGCAGCGTGCATGCGCAGTGGGAGGCCCCAAAAGCTTTCTTTCTGGGAAGCTGGGGAGCTTTCCCGCGCAGGCTCCGTCGGTACCGACGTACCCATATGTGAGGACTTATTCCTGCTTGTTCCTGGAGATAGAGAGAAATATGACAGCAGACAGCTCAGGGGAATCAGAGAGGGAGACTGACACTGAACTGGGCCCAGTTGAGGGTGGTACACTCAAAACATGGCTGACAGAACTTAAGAATGAGTTAAAAGCAGACAATGCCTCAGTTAAAATGGAATTACAGGAAGCTCTCGCTGTGATACATCAGGATATGGCGGAGCTTAGCGCAAAAGTGGAGGAAGTGGAGACCCATGTGGTGTGCCATTCCAAAGCCCTACTCTCACTGAATACAGGATGGGATTGTTTGAAAACAGAACAGGAGTTGTTACAGGAAAAGATTGAAGATTTGGAAGGTAGCTCACGTCGCAAAAGCTTACAAGTGCAGGGGATTCAAGAGGAGCAGTATAAGGACTGCTCGGAAGTGCTGCAATACATGTTTAAAAAGCTGTTGGCAGAGACCAGGCAGACTGGAGAGGAGTCGGATGGCCTGCCTGATTAACATTGAAATGGCTCACCAAAGTCTGACTCCAATACATGAAACCAACCCAGAGACATGGTGGTTTGCCTGCAATCTTTTGGCAGCAAAGAAACGCTGCTGGCAACATCTAGAACGCAAGGCCCATGTAAGTGGGAAGGCAGTTTGGTTAAACTGTATAATGACCTCTCGCAGGGCACGTTGCAGAGGCAAAGAGCTTTATGGGAGGTCACTGCTTTTCTCTGAACTAAAGAAATGAGGCATAAATGGCTGTTCCCATTTGGGTTGCTCTTCATGGCTAAAGAGTCTCCCGGAGGATCAAAACTGCTAGCGAGGCTTGGAAAGCCCTAAAGAAGATGGGATATCATGAGGTGCCTAATGTAGAGGGACATCTGGGAGTGAGCAGAGCAGTGCCAATCCCCAACACCTCGACTCTGAAGTGGCAGTAGATACTGTGAAGGGAAAGCCTCTAAAGTGACTGTCAAAGGGTCAGCCCTGGAGAATGTAGAGGAACAAGAAGTTAAATGAACTGAGCCAGAGCTGGCAAGGAGAATTGTATAATAGGGCGTGTCAATTTTAGGGGTAGATTTTTATTTTTACAAACTTTGCAGACTACTAGTGACCAAACTATCCAGTTTTGCATGCTGTATCTAAAGCTATCTTCAGAAATTGCTTAAAATGAGTCTTATCTACATCAAATCAGAGTTGAAATATGTGGAAATTAAGTAATATTTATTTGAGGACAGACTTAAAGATCGTAATATGTATACTTTACAGGAAAGGTGGGATAGAGACCTTATGATATATACCTCCGTGGCATAAACACACAGGAGGGTCTCTTTCAATTGAAGGCAAGCTCTGCTACAAGGAGACATTGGATGAGAGTGAAAGGGGATAGATTCAGGAGTAATATGCAGAAATAATTATTTACAGAAAGAATGGTAGGTGCATGGAATAGTCTCCCAGTGGAAGTGGTGGACACAAGGACAGTATCTGAATTCAAAAAAGCATACAACGAACACAGAGGATATCTAAAGGCAAAAAGGGGACTATTGTAGTTGATATGGAAGGGCAAACTAGTTCTGCCGCCATGTTTCTATGAATGTACAAATAGTCTGAACAACACCTGTAGCCACATAATTGTCTTTAAAATATCATTTATGCAGTTAATTTAATGTTATTTAACAAAATCTAGCAAAGAAGCCATATCTTATTTACTTCTGTTTCGGCTCATGAGCTCCCTGCTGACCATCTGACCCCTAATTTAATGTTCCCTGCTCTCCTGATTGTACACGTGACCAGCAGCCTCAGTTGTCATTTTTTCATACCTTTCTATGGACTGGGTGTGTAATGACCAGTCTGGAACCACCATGGGCTTGCTCAGAAATGCCTTGATCTCTGCTGTTGTCATGGTACAGGTAAGAGGATGCTCAGAGACTCCGGAGCTCCAGTCAAGTAATTGGATGAGTGCAGTTGTCTCAGTGTTGATGGATGGTGTTTTCCTGGGTCTCACACTGCTGTCTCCAAGCTGACTCTTCTCATCTCTTTCACCTCTAATCTTCAATATCTTCTCTACTGCATCTCCTCTCTTCTGTTCTTCAATGAAAAACACAGCTTGCAGAACAGACTCGCTGTAAGCATACCAAGCTAACTTTCTCACTGTAGACATGACTATCTTCCTTACCTCTTCACACTGTTCTTTCAACAGTTGCAGCTGGAAAAGGTGATGCCTGGGACCTTTTGTCCAATTGACATTTATTTTTTTCTTGAACCAGTTCACCATGTAAACCGCAACACAGAACTCTACAATCATTCTTAGGCTTTTCAGAATCTTTCCTTTCAGATTATGCTGAGCTGTTGTAAAAACCTTCTTTGAAAGCTGGGGAATTGCTCCGTGCGGGCTCCGTCAGTGCCGATGTCACCCATAACTGAGGACTGACTTCCAGCTTGTTTCTGGAGAATTTAAAGCTGGTTGTTGATGTGCCACATGAAACTGTACCATTTTTTCACTAATGCTTTTTAAAATTAGGACATCTCCAAAACTGACACACCCTAATTGTATGAACTGCTACCGTGGACCTTATGGGGCATTTTTACAGTGCTTCAATGGATGGAGCAGAGCCTTACATGGAACTGCACATGGAGGAGTGACGTTTTGAACTTCACGTAGGTGGCTTTTGGGCCAGAAAGCATAGTTACTCACCTGTAACAGGTGTT
Source organism: Ichthyophis bannanicus (assembly GCA_033557465.1). Taxonomy (NCBI): domain Eukaryota; kingdom Metazoa; phylum Chordata; class Amphibia; order Gymnophiona; family Ichthyophiidae; genus Ichthyophis; species Ichthyophis bannanicus. Next base: position 159,318,671 of record CM066040.1, read on the forward strand.
CTCCAGGAGCAGCAGGAATCAGTCCTCACATATGGGTGACGTTGACGCTGACGGAGCCCTCATGTGGAGCATTTCCACAGCTTTCAAAGAAAGCCTTTGGGAATGCAGCGCGCATGCGCAGTCCCCTTCCCGCCCAAGGGTGCCATCTTGCTCAGTCTAATGACATAGCTAAAGACAGCAAAAAACTAAAAGAAAATAAAGAATAGGACTGCAACGCCAGGGAAGGAGGAAGAGTCATGAGGACTGATTCCTGCTGCTCCTGGAGAACACCTGTTACAGGTGAGTAACTACGCTTTCTCCAGGACCAAGCAGGAAATCAGTCCTCACATATGAGACCTCCCCAGCTCTAGGCTACCATGAACCCAGAGCTGAAAAAATGGCTCCCTCTCAAGAGCCTCAGCATTCGTGATAAGAATTTCCTCTGAGAACGCACCCCATATGGTAGCCCAACACAAGGGCCGGAGCGTAGGAGTTGCCTAAACCTCAAAGAGATTACGGAGTACCGCCTGGCCAAATACTGTCCCGTTTGGACTTTCTCTCCAGGCAGTAATGGGCTGCAAAAGTCTGGCTTGAAGACCAAGTTACGTCCCGGCAGATGTCTGCCAACGGAACAGAGCGGAGATGAGCTACTGACGCGGGTTTTGCCCTGACACGGTAGCCATGAGCCGACCCTGCAAGGGGAAGTCGGCTGCCCTGAACGCCCAGGCGATGCAATCTGCTACCCAAGTGGACAACGTATGCTTGGAGACAGGTAACCCCATCCTATTAGGGTCAAACGAGACGAAGAGCTGAGTAGCCCTTCGATGCTCCCGCGTACGCTCTATGCAAAAGGACAGGGGAAAGTTTTGACAATCCTCTGAAAGCAACAATATCAGTGTTTAACTGATTAGCTTGAAATAAAGCATCCTTGTTAAAGAGATTTTCACCAGTACAAGGAGTATTTCCCAGCTTTTCTTGTACTCATTTGTCCAAGTCTGAAGCTTGGAGCCAGGCCATGCGTCGTGCTCCTATGGCTATAGCAGACGTTCTGCTAATAGAATCAAAACAGTCCAGGGAAGCACGATTAAGGAATTTAGAGACATTTTGAGCATGACTGACTAATATGAAAAAGTCTGCTCTTTTATGTTCTTGAAGAAAAGGGTTCAAAAGCTTTAAGTTCTTTGTGACCTCTTCAAGAGATAATCCCATATAGAAAATATATGAGATAATTCTTGCTGAAAGCATGGATGCCTGGAAGCATCAACGTCCAAAGGCATCTAAAGTTCTAGACTCACGACCTGGTGAATAAGAAGAATGCTTCTTTGCACTCTTAATATGCCTCATTGCTGATTCTACAACAATAGAATGATGAGGAAGTTGAGTCTTTTGAAAACCTGGAGAAGGTGGCACCTTGTACATGGAGTCAAGTGTCTTAGAATGTGATGATACCATTAAAGGAGTTTCCCACAGCCTTAAAAGTAGATCTTGTAAGATCTGATGCAAAGGAAGCATGATAACTTCCTTTGAAATCCAGGGGGATTGCAGGGTCTCTGAATCCCCTGGCAAGGATTCCTTATCAGGTATAGAAATGGCAAGTAACTTTGCCATATCAAGCAGAAAAGCTTGAAAAGAAATCTCCCCTGAGGTGGACCCTCTAAAATGAGGGGTAAAGGCTAGACTTGTTGAAGATTTAACCTTGGTACCGATAGATTCATCCCAGTCATCGGGATCGGAAGACCTGAAGGGATGAAGCATCGGATTTTCCTTAAAGCGATGTCTTCGGTACCGCCCGAGGTCGGTACCGAGATGAGTTGGTACCGAATCATCCATGCTAGAGATCGATTCCAGGCTCAGCATCGAAGGAAGCGAGTGTCGAAGTAAGCATGGACAGTACCGATGTCGATACCGATATTGGAGGAATGGTCTGCAGCAACTCTAGCGGTACCGAAGTAGCCGAGAGCGCTAGACTGTGATCCTCTGTGAGGAGTGTTTCATCCATCACCATAGCCGATGCCGGGGTGTCGGTACCGCTCGAAGCGGCCACAACCACCGAGCATGGCCCAGGTATGTTCATCGAGGTAAGAACCCCAGGAACAACCTGAAGCCCTGTTAATGCTTTGGAGCCTGAAGACTCCCACCGGTGCTTTATTGCCAAAATGTCCTCGAGGGCAAGGCTATAGCCATCTCGATACTGGGAAGGAGATCTACCACTCGAGGACTGGCTAGTCTTTACAGACTTTTGTTTGGTTACCTGATCCTGTGGAGATATTGTAGCTGGTGACATCGAGTACGATGTGAACTGGGTATCGAGTTGTGCTCGATTCTGAAGATTTCTTCTATTTGAGCTCCAGCAGGAAAGACACTCCAGTGGGAGATGGTCAGGACCACTGTTCCCTCTAAGCTGTGCGCGTATGCGCGCGCACACAGCTCGCCGAGTGAGCGCACATACTTTACAACAGAGCGCACAAAAATTACGGTTCTGATTCTGATAGAAAACCACACAGACATTCTTAAAATTGAAAAGTTGTTGTGTATTTACGGTTTTCACAAGTTCTAAAATATTTTCTAGTGCAATCAATGTGGTGTACATACTGTATTCTGACGTGTAGTCAAATTTTAAAGTATATAACTCTGAGTGTCGTTTTGTGGTGCACAAAAATTTAACCTTCCTTCAAAAGCTGCACAGCTGATATTTTATGCGCACACAGCCTACAGAAAATTAGAGGGAACATTGGTCAGGACCCAAACATTTTAGACACCAAGTATGGGTGTCAGAAAAAATATCTGTACCGCCACACTTTGAGCATTTCTTAAGAGTAGTGGCTGGCTTTTCCATAATGGAAAGATGGAGGCCTAGTGGCCTAGAACCGTCAGACACTAAACAGGAAAAATTTCTGAGGAAAAAAGAAATTCTTTAGAAAAAAGAAAGAAAAGCACCGGCGGTACAGGTGGCATCGAGGGAAGGCAGACGCAACCACAAAAAACTAAGAATAAAAAGAAGAATTTTCTGCGGAGACAGGAGTACGTCCTGCCGGCTCCGCGGAAAACAGAAAACTGATGAGAGGGAAGTGAATGGGCGGGAAGGCAGCGCGCATGAACGTAGGATGCTCCCAAAAGCTTTCTTTTTGGACGCTGGGGAGCGTTCCCGTGCAGGCTCCGTCGGTACCGACGTACCCATATGTGTGAAGACTCATTCCTGATTGTTCCTGGAGATAACGGTGCCATCTTTCTCGGTCTTCTTTTTTCCACGGAGCCCATCAGATGTTGTCCCTTGTGTCCCGGAAAAAGTTGATTTTTTTTTCTGTGCCTTTTTGACCAGACCGGATGACACCGGTATCCTTCCCGTCTCCGGCCTCGGTACTCTGGTATCGGGTTGGTCCTGTTATAGTTTTTGTTCTAATTTTACCTTTGAGGCGTCTTCACGCCTTTTTTCGTCTTTTCTTTCGTTGGCAGCCCATAGGGTCTTCGACCTAGCCAGGGTTCTTTTTCCCCCGATGGCCACCAGCGGTTTTAAGAAATGCGATCAGTGCGGGAAAATTATGTCCCTTACCAATACGCAAGACTGTTGTCTATGGTGCCTCGGACTGGACCACGACCCAGCGGTCTGTCCTTCATGTAAGAAGATGTCATCCAAGGCCCTGCGGAGCCGCCAGCAGCAGCACGACAGGATTTTATCCAAATCCCCCATGCCTCCGAGACCCAGGACCTCGTCAGAGGCCTCGACATCTCAGGGGGAACACTCCAAGCCCGAGCGTCATCGGGTCTCCTCAGAGAGGGGGTCTCCCTCGAGGGAACACAAGAGGAAGAAGAAATCCTCGAAGGCGGCATCTCTGGGCGGCTCCGAACAACTGGTCTCCTCACGAGACCAGTCGTGGAGCCCCGAGTGCCCGCCAGGATCGTTGGAAAAGGAGCGCACAGCCAAAGTTCCTTGCTGTGAACCGGACCAGCCAAGACAAGTATTGACTGTTCTAGTCGAAGATTCCCCTCCAGGGGAACCGGTGTTGGGGCCGATAGTGTCGGTGCCCAAGCCGGTGGCTGCGGAGCCTCCAGAACTCGTGTCCAGGATGGCGGCTTTGGAGCGCAGTTTTACTGCCTTCATTGAACAGCAGCAGGTGCTGATGTCCAGCACGTCCGGTTCCTCCGCCCTGACCACCTGGCCCTCGATGTCAAAGTCGACCCAGGAGGCCGAGCCAATCCTCGAGACCTTTCGGACTCGAGTCGATCCTCTGCCGAGGTCGCACTCGGCCTCCCGTTTGGGACCGAGCTCGTCGCTGCCGAGTCTACTGGCGTCGGGACGGATGGCGCCGGGGCCCTTGATGCCCGAGGAGCCCTTCGAGTCCTCCTCGGAGGCCTCGACCTGGGAGAGATGGAGAACGAGGAGTCCAAGGACACCTGGAGGCATAGGGACGTCCCCTCAGATTCCCCTGTGTCTGAACCTCAGAGAAGGTCCCCACCGGAGGATATGGGTTTCCTGGACTTCGTGCGGGATATGTCCAAGGCGTTGGATTTCCCCACGGAGTCCGAGAAGGATCCTCGAGCCGACAAGCTTGAGATCCTCCAATATGAGGCTCCTCCTCGGGAGACCCTCACAGTACCCGTTCCTCCAATCCTGGAAAGACTCATACTCCGTATGTGGGAGACACTGGCATCGGTGTCGGTGATCGGCAAGCAGCTCGACTCGATGTATCGAGTCCACCGGAGTCCTGGATTCCAGAAATCGCAGATGCTGCGCTACTCCATGTTTGTGGATTTGGCCATGCGTCGGCTTAAGAGCCAGAAGATGCATTCCTTGGTGCCCCCTGGCAGGGAGGTCCGCAACTTGGATGCCCTCGGCAGAAAGTGTTTCCAGGGCGCGATGCTGAATTCTCGAATCCAGGCGTACCAGTTGTACATGGGCATGTACCTGAGGGACCTGGCGAAGGAACTCGCTGGGTTCTCGGCTGGTCTCTCCAAGGAACCTTTGCAGAGCTTCAAGAGCCTGTCCAAAGCTGTCCGTGAATGCTCCATGTCTCGGGCGGCCTATGACGGGTTCCAGTTGGCAGCCCAAGTAGCCGTGGCGGGCATCGGTGCGCACCGCCTGGCTTGGCTGCAGTCGTCCGACCTCGAGCAATGGGTTCAGAACAAGTTGGTCGATGTCCCATGCCAAGGGGAGAATCTCTTCGGCAAACCCATGACCGACAAGGCCGCAGAGCTGGAGACCCAGTTCATGACGAGGACACGGCTCTCTAAGAAGACCTCTGCCCCTCCTTGTTAGAAGGGCTCGGGTAAAAAGCCCTTTTACCCGAGGAAGGGAGCTGCTTACCAAAACATCCCCCCTTACCAGGCCTCCCCAGCTCCCCCAAAGGAGCAGCAGGCCAAGGGACAGGGGCATGGCCCGCGTAAGCAGAAAGCCCTCAAACCCCATGCTCCAGCCCAGCCTGGTGAGGGTTTTTGACTCCTCCAGCATGGCCCCTCTCCCAGCTGGAGTTGAGCAGCCCACAGGAGGTCGGCTCGCCTTGTATGCCCACAGGTGGGAAACCTTCACCACTGATTCATGAGCATTACAAATCATCAGGTAGGGATACCTCCTCCATCTAGCCCAAGTGCCTCCACACTAATTTCCAGGAGAGCCTCCAAGGTCTCCCCTTCACCGGGACCTTCTTCTGAAGGAGTTAGCGAGTCTTCTCGTGGATCATGCGGTGGAACTGGTGCCCCACCATCTCAAAGGCAAGGGGTTCTACTCCAGGTACTTCCTCATCCCAAAGAGGACAGGGGGCCTAAGGCCCATCCTCAACCTGCGCAAACACAACAAATTCCTGGTGAGGGAGAAGTTCAAGATGCTCTCCTTTGGAATATTGCACCCCTACCTCTGCCAGGGAGACTGGCTATGCTCTGTAGACCTAAAAGATGCCTACACACACATCCTAATCCACCCACACCACAGGCAATATCTACGCTTTGTGATGGGAGACAATCACTACCAGTACAGAGTGCTCCCCTTTGGCCTTGCTTCGACTCCCAGGGTGTTCACAAAGTGCCTGGCAGTGGTTGCCGCCTTCCTCAGGCTTCAGGGGATCTTCGTCTTCCCTATCTCGACGATTGGCTCATCAGGGGCTCTTCGGCCACCAAGGTGCAACAGGCCACAGCTCTCACCATCCACGTTCTACAGCACTTGGGGTTTATAATCAACTACCCCAAATCCAGCCTCTGCCCGACTCAAGAGTTAGACTTCATTGGGGCAAGGCTCAATACCCTTCAGTCAAAGGCCTTCCTGCCTGCAGACAGGGCAAGCAGACTTAAAGCCCTTGCAGGGAAAGTGAGTCACAGCTTCTCAGTGCCAGCGAGGCAACTGCTGCGCCTCCTCGGGCACATGGCCTTTACGGTACATGTCACTCCAGATGCCCTCCTCCACATGTGAACTGCGCAGTGGTGCCTCAGGGATCAATAGTCCCAGGCCACGGGACACCTCCAGGACAGGATCAAAGTGACCAGGCGCCTGGTACAGTCCCTGGCCTGGTGGCTCTCGCCCCAGCACTTGAAGGCAGGTATGCCCTTTCAGGCCCTTCCCACTTGAAGGTCCTCACCACGGATGCCTCCTTGCTAGGATGGGGAGCCCATTGCCAGGGCTACCGCACGCAGGGGGTGTGGTCCCCAGAGGAGAGTGCCCAACAGATCAACTTGTTGGAGCTCTGGGCCATCTGTCTCGTCCTGAAGGTTTTCAGGCTGTATCTGGACCACAGGTCAGTCCTGGTCCAAACGGACAACCAAGTGGCCATGTACTACGTGAACAAACAGGGGGGTACGGGATCACACACCCTCTGTCAGGAGGCCCTGGACTCTTTTGCAACCCGGCAAGGGATAGTCCTCAAAGTAGTGTACCTGCTGAGCCAGGACAACTGGCTGGCCGACAGACTCAGCAGGATTCTCTAGATGCACGAGGGCAGCTGGACCGGGTGGTAGACAACAGGCTTTTCCAGATCTAGGGGGAACTGGTGATGGACTTGTTTGCGAGCCCGGACAATCACCACTTCCCCATTTCTGCTCAAGGCAGCTGCATCCGGCCAGGGTGGCCGCCGATGCCTTCCTAGTCTCATGGTCGGTGGGTCTCCTATATGCTTTTCCTCCGACACCTCTGGTCGCCAAGACTCTGTTCAAGATCCTTCGGGACAGAGCTTTTGTCATCCTCATAGCTTCACGGTGGCCCCGGCAACCATGGTTCCCGCTTCTCCTGCAGCTAGCAGTGGAGACCCCCATTCCCCTGAGTTTGTCTCCGCGACTCCTCTCCCAGGAAGGGGGGCTCTCTCTTGCATCCAAACCTCAGCTTCCTTTCGCTGATGGCGTGGCTGCTGAGAGGGTGACTCTCGCCCCACTCCTTCTTCCTAAGAATGTTGAGGAGGTCTTGTTGGCCTCATGTAGACTGTCTGAGAGTGGCACAGATTTGCTTTCTGGTGCGCTGGGCAAAATGTGGACCCCTTTTCTTGCCCGGTGGTTGTGGTGTTGCAATACCTTCTCCACCTTTCTGAGTTGGGACTTAAGTCCAACTCAATCAGAGTGCACCTCAGTGCCCTAGCGACGAACCACTTTCCCGTGGATGAGAAGCCTCTCTCTGCTCACCCAATGGTATCCCGGTTTCTAAAGGGCCTGCTCCTATTGAAACCCCCGGTCCGTCCTCCAGCGACAGAATGGGACCTTAATGTTGTTTTGGGGCAGCTTACCCAGCCGCTCTTTGAGCCGATGGCCACGTGCCACCTCTGGTATCTCTTCTGGAAAGTTGTATTCTTGGTTGCGCTCACTTCTGCCCGGAGAGTGAGAGAACTCCAGGCTCTCATGGTGGAGAGGCCTTATACAAGGTTCTACAAGAACAGGGTGGTGCTTCGCACACACACCAAGTTCCTCCCGAAGGTAGTCTCCTCGTTTCACCTCAACCAGGAGGTGGTTCTTCCTACCTTCTTTCCCAGGCCGCATGCCAGTCAGTCAGAGGTGGTCCTCCATACCCTGGACTGGATGGCCTGCCGACACAGGGCCTTTGGTCAGAACAGGAAAGCCTGCACCAGATCAACTTCTTCGAGTTTAGAGTCCTAGCAAATGCCCTCTGTTCCTTCCAGACGCACCTGGCGATCCTGATCTAGATGGACAACCAGGTGATGATGTTCTATGTGAACAAAGATGGAGGCACGGGCTCGTATCTCCTCTGTTGGGAAGCAGTCCAGCTGTGGCGGTTTACCTTGGCTCATGGGATGCAGTTCAGGGCGACCTGCCTGCCTGGCGAGCACAATGTCCTAGCGGATAAGCTGAGCAGAGTCCTCCAGCTGCACAAATGGACCACAGAGGAGTGGTGGAGTGGATCTTCAAGGAGTGGGGTACTCCCATGATTGATCTCTTTGCCAGGTCGCAGAATGCCCAGATAGACTGGTTACCGACTGGCCTCTGATGCTTTTCTCCTCCACTGGGACATGGGTCTGCTTTATGCTTTTCCCCTGATCCCGCTCGTAGCGAAAACGCTGCTGAAACTTCAGACCAGCAAGTGCACTATAATCCTCATTGTCCCATGATGGTCCCGGCAGCCGTGGTTCCCCTTCTGCTTCAACTCTCTTGGAGAAAGACTCTCCACCTGGGCTCTGCCCCTGATCTCATTTCCCAGGATGGGGGGACCCTGCTGCACCCCAGCATCTGCTCTTTGGCCCTCGTGACCTGGAAGCTGAGCGGGTAGTCCTCTTGGAGCTCAATTTACCCATCATCATGGATGTCCTCCTGCCATTGTACTAGGACTCAATGCATTGGGCTTACACGTTTGTGGCAGAGGTTCATCGCTTGGTGCGCAAGTAGGGCACTGGATCCCTTCTCCTGCACGGTGGATCGGTTGCTGGAATACCTCCTGTACCTCTCAGAATTAGACCTGAAATCCAATAATGCCAGGATTCACTTCAGCATGATCGGCACCATCAAGACCCCTGTGGTGGCTTGGGATCTCAACATCATCCTTACGTGGCTCATATCGGTTCTCCTTGAGCTGCTCGATTGCTTGCCCTCAAGTACTTGACCTGGAAAGTCCTGATTTTGGTAGTGGTCACATCGGCCCGCTGTATCAGTGAACTCCAGGCTTTTTCTTGTAGATGCACCTGTAACTTTCTGCCTTCTCCGAGGTACCGGGTCCGGAAGGTGTCTGGGGACTCCTCGTCCTCCGTCTCCCACGCCAACTCCTCCGAGGAGGAGTCGAACGGCTCTGGCCATGTGGGCCTCGATGCCACCTGCCCCCGACGCCGAGGGCACCACATGGGAGGTCGAGGGAGACCTTGGCTGAGGATTAACTCGAGACTTGATGGACTCGAGGATCGGCTTGGCCTCTGGGGTCGACTTGGACGTCGAGGTCCTGGTGGTCAGGGCAGATGCACCGGTCAGACTGGTGATCAGTACCCGCCGCTGCTCCATGAAGGCAGCCAGGGCCGTCAGGAGACTCTGCAGCCCCCGACTCTGGCCCCGACAACGTCGGTTCTCCCGGAGGAGAGTCTATGAAGACAACAGATGTTACCTGACTCGGGGACTCCGGCTCCAGGCGAGGTAATTTGGACGGCCGCTCCAACTCCGAGAGCACGGGGCAGCAGTCAGGGCTGCGCGACCTGGCCCTCGAGGATCCAGGTGTCTACACTGACGCCGCCCTCACAAGCTTCTTCTTCCTTTTCTGCTCCCAGGCGGGAGACCCCCTCTCAGAGGACCCACGACGCCGCTCGGGGTCAGACTCCCAAGATGTTGAAGCCTCTGACGAAGTCCGGGCCCGTCCGGACGCGGACTCTGAAAAAATTCTTTCACGTTGGTGCTGACGGCTCCGAAGCGCCTTAGACGACATCTTGCCGCATGGGCCACAGACCAGCGGGTCATGGACGGGCCCGAGGCATCGGAGGCAGCAGTCGTGTGTGTCGGTGAGAGACATAAGCTTCTTGCACCGATCACATTTTTTAAACCCACTGGCAGCCATCGGGGGAAAAAGGGCTCCTGCAAGGTCAAAAGACAGGGCTGCCAGTGAAAAAAGGAAAAAAGGCGCGAATGCTAGTCACAAAGGACAAAAAACGAAAAATAAATGCCGGGCTCGATACCGGTGTACCAAGTCGAGGCGGGATGGGGAATCGGCGTCAAACCGGACAAGGAAACGCGAAAAATCGCAGAAAAATCAACTTTTTACCGGGTGACACAAACTATGTCCGATGGGCTCCGCTGAAAAAAAAAGACTGAGCAAGATGGCACCCTTGAGCGGGAAGGGGACCGCGCATGCACGCTGCATTCCCAAAAGCTTTCTTTGAAAGCTGGGGAAATGCTCCGCACGGGGGCTCCATCGGCGCCAACGTCACCCATATGTGAGAACTGACTTCCTGCTTGGTCCTGGAGAAAACCCGGTACAGAACTAAAATTCAAGCTGCTTTTATTATTCCCAGCAGCAGCCCAGCTGAGCCAATCAGGACCCACCGCACCCCAGCTGCAGGACCTATTAAGCAGCGCCGCCCGGCGCCATAAGCTCTACACCAGCAGCCCAGCTGAACCTTGATCAATGGCGGTAAGAAGACTGGGATGCCGCAACTCCTCCCGGTCCTCCTCACGTGGCCAATCAGGGCCCAACACACCCCAGCAGCAGGAACGTTTAAACAGCGCCTCACGGCGCACCCGTGACTGAGGGCCTCACCAGAGGGCCCTTAGGTGGGGAACGTAGGCAGCAGGAAAAGAAAGAAGGTACATCCGCATAATGTAATACAACCCAAACCATCCAACTGTGAAACATATGATCTGTTATGCGAAGTCAGCGTATTCTTAACCACAGTAACCCAAATCTGAAATAACCAAACAAGACCTGTGCCATCCAAAAGAATCAACTACTGGTGCTACCAGACCGACAAGATCTGTTTAAACCTGTGAGAAATACCTACTGTTTAAACCTCTTATAAGTCCCGATTGTAATGTCCCAATGTTTCAAATTAGACACACAAGTTCTGTATTAGCAGGGTAGAATTTATCTGCTATAATGCTCTAATGGTGCTAAGTAGCCCTACAATAACTGTACAAACACGTTAGAAATATCCACAGTACAAACCTGTAATGGTCTAATGGTGCAAAACAGACCTACAAGTTCTGTATTAACCGATTGAATTAACCACTGTAATCGTTCATGAAGAAATAGACAACACAGCAATCCATGTGCCACCCCACATCACTGCCTAGATAAACATAATTATACCCTATATTGTCAGACGGACCATAAAGTTCTCTGGCTCCCTACATTCAAAATGGCACCCTCCTTACTAGCCTTGACCAGCTGCTACCTTCTCGCCAACCTATTCTACAGTACCTTCGCTCTCACCAACTCAACTACAACCCCATTCCAGTCCTACAAGGCCTAGGAAAGAAATATCATGGCAGCCCCGTCGGCCAGCAGACGAAACTAAGCATAACCTACACCCACACCTGCTCTACATAAAGTATCTCTTCAGCATACCACAAAGTCCCAGGCAGAGAAGCACCTAAACCCTCGCAACCTGAAATGCGCCCTCATAAATGCACGCTCGGTCCACAAGAAATGGCCAGCCATTTCCAACCTCATAACCAACTATGATCTAGACATACAGCATAGTTACTCACCTGTAACAGGTGATCTCCGGCAACAGCAGGAATTTAGTCTTCACATATGGGTATCGTTGGTACCGACGGAGCCTGCACGGGAATGCTCCCCAGCGTCCAATAGGAAAGCTTTTTGGGAGCATCCCACAGCACCTGCGTGCTGCCTTCCCGCCTTTCCCAACTGTCCCTCTCCAGTTGAGTTTATAGCTGAGACAAGAGAGAGAGGGAAAGAGAGAGAGAGATACAACTCCTAGGAGAGGTGGGTGGGTTGTGAAGACTAAATTCCGGCTGTTCCCGGAGATCACAGGTTACAGGTGAGTAACTATGCTATCTCCAGGAACAAGCAGGAATCTAGTCTTCACATATGGGGACTCCCTAGCTGCAGATGCTAGGGAGATGGCCTCAAAACGTTGTGTGCCCTTGTGGAAGGGCTCCACTTCCCCCCATGGATCTCTGGTATCCTACCAGGGATGGTGGGTAAGAGTTGATTAAGTCTGGAACAGGTGTTGAAGAACAGCCTAACCAAACAAGGCATCCCGGCGGGAGTCCTTGTCTAAGCAGTAATGGATTGTGAAGGTATGTACCCAAGCCCAAGTAGCTGCTCGACAGAAGTCGTCGATAGACACAGAGTGAAGATGAGCCATTGAGGCTGCCATGGCTCTCACATTGTGAGCTGTGACATGGCCTTCAAGAGTAAGGTTCTTACTCTCATAGGCAAAAGATATACACTGTGCAATCCAGTTGGACAGTGTCTTTTGGAGACTGGAAGTCCCAAATAACTAGGATCAAAAGCAACAAAGAGTTGAGAGGATTTTCTATGTTGGTTTGTCCTTTGCAAGAAAAAGGCCGAAGCTCTTTTACAGTCCAAAGTATGAAGGTTCCTTTCTGCACTGGAGGCGTGAGGCCTCGGAAAGAATACAGGAAGGTAAACCGCTTGGTTTAAATGAAAAGGCGAAACCACCTTTGGCATACAATGTGGATGAGTCCTTAGAACTACCTTATCATGATGGAACCATGTATAAGGAGGATCAGCCACCAACGCTTGCAATTCACTGATGTGACGTGCTGATGTGATTGCAATGAGGAAGATAACCTTCCAGGAAAGGAATTTCAAAGAGGTAGTGGCTAATGGTTCAAAGGGCGGTTTCATGAGCTGCCCAAGTACCAGATTCAAGTCCCATGCCACCGATGGTGGCTTAATGGGAGGCTTTGTTAGAAGAAGGCCTCTCATAAATCTCGCTATAAGAGGATGAGAGGAAATAGGCTGTCCATTTAGAGGCTTGAAAGAAGCTGCAATAGCACTCAAATGGACTCTCACTGAATTGGTCTTAAGCCCTGCATTTGACAAATGAAGGAGATACTCCAGTAATGATTCTAGAGGTATCGCAAGAGGGTTAAGACCCTTCTGCGAGCACCATATGGTAAACCTCTTTCACTTAAATAAAAGAGCGTCTTGTGGAGGGTTTCCTGGAAGCATGAAGGATATCCTTTACCTGCTGGGAAAGGTTAAGATCCTGAAATTCTAGGCTTTCAGAAACCAGGCCCTGAGATGCAGAGACTGGGGATTGGGATGCCACAGCATCCCGTCATCTTGTGAGAGAAGATCTGGAGCAGATCCTAACTCCAGAGGCGGAGCTTGAGAGAGATGTAGGAGCAGAGGGTACCACGGTTGCCGTGGCCAGCGTGGAGCTATGACAATCATATGACCTCTGTCTCTCTGAAGCTTGAATAGGGTTTTGGCAATTAGGGGAATGGGTGGGAAGGTATACAGGAAGTTTATGACAAGTCCCAAATACTGAAGGATGCGCATTATGCGTCTAAGTAAGGGAAGACGAATATTCCCAGGGTGCGGAGAAATGCTGCTACCACAGCCATGCATTTTGTGAACACTCTTGGTGCAGAAGCCAGGCCAAAAGGAAGAACCCTGTATTGGCAGTGCTTTCCTTGAAACAGGAATCGAAGGAACTTCCTGTGACTTGGATGGATGAGTGTACGCATCCTTGAGATCTAGAGAACAACGCCAATCCTGACCCCGAAGGTATGGCAGCAGAGTTCCTAGACAAATCATTTTGAACTTCTCTCTGAACAGGAATTTGTTCAATTCTCTGAGGTCTAGAATGGGTCTGTGTCCTCCTGTTTTCTTTGGAATAAGAATATAGGGGGTGTAGAACCCTGTACCCCATTGGGGAATGGGTACCTCTTCTATTGCTCCCTGAGCAAGGAGCATTTTGACTTCTTGACCTAACCCGTCATTGAGAGAGGTCTGAGAATTGAACTGCCTTACTATTGTAGGAGGGGACATGCTGAGGAAATGAAACTTGTAGCCCTCTTGTACAATGGACAGAGTCCAATTTTCTGCTGTTATCTGACACCATCTGGGGGCAAAATGACATAACCTTTCCGGGATGGTGGAGGGTTCTGGTCCGTTCAAGGCCAGGAAGGCAAAGTTCTCTAGACAGGAGTCAAAGCCCCTGAGAAGGCTGAGTCTGCTGAGCCGGTTGAGGCTTACCAGCTTTTGGCTTCCTTTGTTGTCTAGGTTGCTGTTGCTGTCCCTTTTGGGCAGAATGACCTGAACGATGTCCCTGCTGGGTATAGGAGGGATAAAACCTTTTCTTCTTGCTGAAGAACTGTTTCTTAGAGAATCTTTTCCTCGCAGGATCAGCTGTGGATTTGGACAATCTATCCAAAGTGATATTGTCAGCATCTATCTCATTAGCTTTTTCCTGCCAATTCTTGCCAAAGAGATTCTCTCCTGTGTAAGGAATATTCCCTAGTTTATCCTGTATCTAAATTTCCAAGAGAGATGCCTGGAGCCAGGCAATCCTACGTGCACTTATGGCAATAGCAGAGGTTCTGCTTATGCATTCAAAGCAGTCAAAGGCTGCATGATTCACAAACTTGGAAACATCCTGAGCATGTTTAACAAGAGCAAGATAATCTTGCCTTTTATCAGCAGGAAGAAGAGGGCTCATAAGCTCTAAGTCTCCTGTGACCTCCTTAAGGAACATCCCCATGTACAAGATATAGGAAATGATCCTAGCAAAAAGCATGGAAGCCTGAAAGGATCGACATCCAAAGGTGTCAAGAGTTCTACACTCATCTCCTGGAGGATTAGATGCATGTCTTTTTGCACTCTTTATCCGTCTCATGGCTGATTCCACCACCATGGAATAGTGTGGTAATTGAGTCTTTTGAAACCCAGGACAAGGAGGAACTCGATACATGGTGTCGAGACTTCGGGAATGAGGAGATGTGGTAAGAGGTGTTTCCCACATCCTTAACATAAGATCATGCAAGATCTCATGAATAGGTAAGGTAGCTGCCTCTTTGGGAGCTTTAGGGTACTGAAGGATTTCTAATTCCTTTGCCCTAGGCTCTTTTTCAGGAGCCACTGTGATGGAAAGACCTCGGGCCACATCTCGGATAAAATCCTGAAAGGACATATCCTCTGGTGGAGACATCCTACGCTGAGAAGAAGAGGAATCCTCAGGAAGAAGTACTCTGGTATCAGCAGAGTCTTCAGACTCATCCGAGGATTCGAAGTATCTCCGATCCCGGTGATCGTGCAAAGCACGGTACCGGTACCGATCGAAGTCAGTAACGAAATTGTCCGGTACCAACTTGTCGATGACAGATAGAGACGGATGACTCGGTCCCGGTGTTATACTTTACCTGCCGATGTTGATGCAGTCGGTGTCAGTGCCGGTACTGATTGAAGTGTCTGAAGCGGTTTCAGGGGCATCGTGGCTATGAGGAGAACCGCCAGACTGCGTTCAATAGCCAAGAATCTCTGGTCTATCGATGCAGATGCTTGGGTATCGGTGCCGGTTGAAGCAGCCGGAACCCCAGAGCATGGCACCAGTAGTTCTGTCGAGGTTGAGGCCTCGAGAACATCCTGGAGCCCCATTAGTGCCTTGGAAGCCGAAGCCTCCCGCCGGGGCAATTTTGCTGGTGAAGATCCCTCAAGGGCAACACCAGAGGCATCTTGATGCTTAGAAGGAGATCTACCCTTTGAGGACCGGCTAGATTTATGTTTAGTTACCTGAGATCCATGGGAGGAAGATGAAGCCCTGGAGGACGTCGATGCCACGGACGCCGCATCGGAGGGAAAAAGGGTGCTAAGTTTAGCAGCCCGGTTTTGCCGGCCCCTTTTAGACATCATTCCACAGGTGAGGCACTCTGAAATAGAGTGGTCAGGACCTAAACATTTGAGGCACCACTCATGGGTGTCAATGACGGAGATGGTACCACCAGACTTAGAACATTTTTTAAAACCTGAAGCAGGTTTTTCCATGTTTAAGGAAAAAACTGGGCCCAGTGCCCAAAATGGCACCTAGCACCACAGAAGAAAGTTACTGAAGGAAAGACTCCAGAAAGTAAGTTGTTTTTTTTTTTAAAAGAAAGAAAAGAAGAACCGGCGGTACCAGTATAGCGTCGAGGGAAGGCAGACGCGACCACAAAAAAGAAGTATGAGAATGGTATTTTCTGCGGTGACAAGATGTGCGACCTGTCGGCTCAGCGGAAAATGAAAAACTGGAGAGGGACAGTTGGGAAAGGCGGGAAGGCAGCACGCAGGCGCTGTGGGATGCTCCCAAAAGCTTTCCTATTGGACGCTGGGGAGCGTTCCCGCGCAGGCTCCATCGGTACCGACGATACCCATATGTGAAGACTACATTCCTGCTTGTTCCTGGAGATTACTGGTTACAGAATCATGATTGTCCAAATCAGATTCAGTCCTTCTCAACCAACTCATCCCTCCCAACTTCTCAATCCACACTTGCCACAGAACTAACCGCAGAGTAGGTGGCGCCTTCATACTCACAAAGACGGAGCTCCAATTTCAACTGCTCGCTTCCAATAGTACCACACACCTGGATTGAATCACCATAACCAACAATACAGCTCCATCAGCCTGATTTACAGATCCCCATCTTCTTCCCCTGATGACCTCTCGACTATAATAGACCTCGCATGCAACCCCAAGAACCCACACATACCAAACTGAGTAATGGGTGACTTTAACTTGCCAGCCCTCCAAAGCACCCACTCCAAAGCCTTCCTCGAAGCACTCAAAGAGTTGGGTTACAAACAGATAATTGATGACCCTACCCACTTAAAAGGAAATAAACTGGGCCTTGTCTTCATTCCACTACCAGCCATAAGCCCAAACTACAAACTCGACCTATCTATCACTCCGTTCCCATGGTCCGACCACAGCCTAATTAAATTTCAGATATCCATGCATCAAGATCACAACACTCAGCGTAAGGAAACCGATACTTCCTCAGCACCCATTGGACTATTCCGGCTCTTCAACAAAGAGGAGATCATTGAAAAAGTCCTACCAAACCTCAGATTGTCATTTCTCAACCTCGATTCGATGATATCCACCTGGAACAAAAGCCTTAGCTCTTTTGCACATCTACCTGCCTCTAATAAGCTACCAAGAAGAAGAAAATCAGCATGATGGTACTCAGACTTCTCTACTCCTCCTCATGAAGCTTGAAAGACGATGGCAACATTCACGATCCTCGGACAACCAGGTGGCCTACACCTCCCACTTAAACGTACACCGCGAAACAATCTCCAAGAAAATGAAAGAATATCACTCCAAATTCCTGCTACGCTCCCTAAACAAACCTTAGGACCTCTTCAACATCGTAAAGACTTTGACAAAAGAACCTGCTCCCACCCAACCAATCCTGCTACACCTCCAGGAATTCACTGACTACCTTCAGGCCAAAGCCAGCCAAATCAACACTGCCACTAACTCCACACAAGGGCACAAATCACGCCATCTATCACCACTAACTTTCTTCACACCCCCTTCCGAGAAATGCATCGAGGACATCAGCAAATCCATCAACCGCTCCACAGCTCCCAATGACCCTTGCCCAGCATTCTGGATAAGGTCACTGAGGGCAGAACTCAGCCCATTCCTAGCCAAGATCTTGGAACTTCCCTTTTCAACAGGGGCATTCCCACTGACCCTAAAACAAATATCCATCTGGCCCCTCCTAAAGAACAACAAGCTGAACCTCCAGAAAGCGGAATCCTACCAACCAATCTCCAGCATCCCCCTGCTTGCCAAGATAATTGAGAAGGTCGTGCAATGTCAAATCCAGCACCACATTGAGACCACTGCTCCCCTTGACCCATGTCAGCACGGCTTTAGAGAATTGCATGGCGTTGAGACACTCCTCACCACCCTACTCAGTACCTTAATCACAGGGATTGATATCATCAGACAAGGATATGCTCTAATATGCATGGACATTGCATCGGCGTTCGACTCAGTCAACCACGAACTGCTCCTTGCACGCCTTCTAGAGAAGGGAATCTATGGTTCAGCCTTGTGCTGGTGCAAGTCTTACTTACCGGACAGATGGCAACAGGTACGATCCAATGCTATGACCTCTGAGCCTTTCCAACAAAAACAAGGCGTCCCCCAAGGCTCCTCACTCTCGGCCCTGCTTTTCAACATATACATGCAGCCCATCTGCTCAATCATCCGTTCCTTCAATATCTCATGCCTGATTTATGCCAATGATGACCTGCTCTTCACACCATTCTCTACTCATCAGCCTGACTTCTCTGACTGGCTCCACACGCAAAGCCTCAGAATCAATTTCAACAAGACAGATGTCCTATTCATTACCAGAAATCAATCCTTTATCCCTCCTGCATCGATAAAGGTGAGAGGCGCGGAGCTCCCAAGCAGGCCCACCATCCGCTACTTGGGTATCACCCTAGACCAGCAGCTCGACATGAAAGCACATATAAGCAACACCATCAAAGCAATCTATCACAAGATACACACAATTCGGCACCTACGATCCCTACTGGAACCTGATGTCAGTCCTCACATATGGGTGACGTCGGCGCCGACAGAGCCCTCATGTGGAGCATATCCCCAGCTTTCTAAGAAAGCTTTTGGGAATTGCATCATGCATGCGTGGTCCTCTTCCCGCCCATGGGTGCTATCTTGCTCAGTCAAATGACATAGCTAAAAAGATGGCAAAAATTAACAAATATAATAATAGTAGGACTGCAACTCCAAGAGGAGGAGGGAGGGTTGTGAGGACTGATTCCTGCTGTCCCTGGAGAACACCTGTTACAGGTGAGTAACTACGCTTTCTCCAGGAACAAGCAGGAAGTCAGTCTTCACATATGGGACTCCTCAGCTATAGGCTATCGAGGACCCATAGCTGAAAAATAGGCTCCCTCTACGAGAGCTGCAAGCAGCCACAATAGGAATCTAACTGAGAGAGTAACACTCCGGTAGCCTGACACCAAAGGATCGGAGGGTAGGAGTTGCCTAGATCTTGAAAAGGTTACGAAGTACAGCCTGGCTGAAAGCACTGTCCTGTTGGGACTCCCTATCCAAGCAGTAATGGGTTGCGAAAGTCTGACCCGAAGACCAGGTGGCGGCCTGGCAGATGTCTGCCAGCGAAACAGAGCAAAAATGAGCCACTGATGCCGCCATAGCCCTGACCCGGTGGGCTGTAACATGATCCTGCAATGGAAGGTCAGTGCCCTGTATGACCAGGCAATGCAGTCCGCCACCCAGGTGGACAGCGTATGTTTGGAGATGGCCATCCCCAGCTTACTGGGGTCATAGGATACAAAGAGCTGAGAAGCCCTTCTATGGCCCTGTTTACGGCTGAATGTAGAAGGCCAACACCCTTTTACAGTCCAGGGTATGCAGAACTGTTTCTGCCCGACTGGCATGCAGTCTGGGAAAGAAGGTAGGTAGTACTACATCCTGATTGAGGTGGAACAAAGAGACCTCTTTCGGAAAGAACTTGGGGTGAGTGCGGAGCACCACCCGGTTCCTAAAGAACCTTGTGTAAGGCCTATCGGACACCAGGGCCTGAAGCTCACTCACTCGCCGAGCTGACGTGAGTGCCACCAAGAAGACTACCTTCCAAGAAAGGTAGCGTATATGGCAAGTTGCCTTTGGCTCAAATAGAGGACGAGTAAGCTGCCCTAAGACCACATCCAAATCACATTCGGTTGCTGGAGGGCGAAATGGGGGCTTCAGGAGAGGCCTCTTAGGAACCTGGACACCAAAGGATGTGCAGAAAGAGGCTTTCCTTCCACTGGGAAGTGGTGTGCCGCCAAGGCACTGAGGTGAACTCTGACAGAGGTGGACTTAAGGCACAAATCTGAAAGATAGAGAAGATACTGCAGGACCATTGCAACCTGGCAAGAAAAAGGATCTTCTTTCTGCTTTTCGCACCACACTCCGAACCTATGCTACTTGAAAGCATAGGTCTGCCTAGTTGATTGCCTCCTTGAGGCCAGAAGAACTTCTTCCACATTTTTGGGGAGGAGAAATGGTGCGAGAACTACCCTTTCAGCAGACATGCCATCAGGTTGAGGGAGCTGAGGGTGGGGTGCAGGAGAGTGCCCCCCTCCTGAGACAGGAGGTTGGGATAAGATCCCAGAGGGATTGGGGCCTCCTCTGCTAGTTGAAGTAGAAGCGGAAACCAGGGTTGCCTCGGTGATCTAGGGGCTACCAGAATGACCGAGGCCCTGTCCTGAAGAACTTTGAAAAGGGGTTTGGCCACCAGAGGCGTCAGAGGAAACGCTTACAGGAGTCCCACAGACCATGAGATGAGAAAGGCATTGGCAGCCACTCTGTTCGGATGTGGCTGTCTGGAGCAAAACCTGGACAACTGGTAGTTGTGTGGGCTCGTAAACAAATCCAGTGTCGGTTGTCCCCAGATTTGAAAGAGCCATTGGGCCATATTCGTATACAGCTGCCACTCGTCAGGCTGGAGAATCCTGCTGAGCCTGTCGGCTAAGTAGTATTCCTGGCCTGGCAGATTAACTGCTTTCAGATGCATGCTGTGCTGGACTGCAAAGGAGCACAGGTCCAGAGTTTCCTGACACAGACTGTGGGACCCCGTGCCTCCCTGTTTGTTCAAATAGAACATCGCTACTTGGTTGTCTGTTTGTATTAAGACAGGTTGATGAGCCAAAATTTGGCAAAAAGCTCGTAGAGCTAGGCAAATGGCACGAAGTTCCAGGAGATTGATCTGCTGTGTGGTCTCATGCGGAGACCACACCCCTTGCATACACAGTCCCTGGTAATGGGCTCCCCAGCCCAGCAGAGATGCAACCATAGTTAGGATCCTCGTGTGTTGAGGAGCTTGGAAAGTGACCCCCGCCTCTAAGTGTTTTGGTTGAAGCCAACAGGCCAAGGCCTGTACCAGTCTTTTGGACACTTTGACTTTGTCTCGGAGTCTGGCTGTGGCTTGTGTCCACTGGTCCTTGAGGCATCACTGAGCTGTTCTCATGTGGAGGCGGGCATTTGGTGTCACATGCACCGTGGAGGCCATGTGGCCAAGGAGGCGCAGGAAATGTCTTGCTGATATATGAGACCTGTGACTCAGGAGTCTCTGTGCCCTGTCCCTTGGCAGGTAGGCCCTCGCCTGAATAGTATCTAGTCTGCCCCAATGAACTCTAGCTGTTGAGTGGGGACTAGGGTAGATTTGGGATAATTGATTACAAACCCTAGGTGTTGGAGCACCTGAATGGTGTGAGATGTGGCCTGTTGGACCTCCATGGCTGACGTGGCTCTGATGAGCCAATCATCTAGGTAGGGGAAGACAAAAACTCCTTGTATTCTGAAGAAGGCGGCTACCACCGCCAGGCACTTTGTGAACACCCTGGGGGCGGAGGCCAGGCCAAAGGGAAGCACTCTGTACTGATAGTGTTTTCCCCTACCACAAAGTGTAGATATTGTCTGTGGTCTGGATGAATTAGGATGTGTGTATATGCATCCTTTAGGTCTAAGGAGCATAGCCAGTCTCCCTGGCGGAGGTAAGGCAGCAATATTCCAAGGGAAAGCATTTTGAACTTCTCCCTCACCAGGAATTTGTTTGTTGCGCAGGTCGAGGATGGGTCTTAGACCTCCTGTCCTTTTTGGTATCAGGAAGTACCTGGAATAGAAGCCTTTGTGGTGCGGCACCGGTTCTACCGCCTGATCCTCGAGAAGACCTGCTAATTCCTTCAGAAGAAGGTCCCTGTGAAGGGGAGACCTGAAAGGCTCTCCTGGAAAGTAGGGAGGGGGCATCTTGGTCAAGTGAAGCAGATAGCCCTGATGGACTATCTGAAGAACCCAAGTGTGAGTGGTGATGGCCGGCCACCTGTGGGCATACAGGGCAAGCCTCCCCCCTGTGCATTGCTTTTCTCCTACGGTGAGAGAAGCTATGATTTGAGAATCAAAAGCCACTACCAGGCTGGGCCGGAGCCACTCCCTGGGGTTTGGGGGCTTTCTGCTTACTCTGGCCATGCTTCTGTCCCTTGGCCTGCTGCCCCTGTTGGGGAGCCGGGGAGGCCTGAAATGGGGGGTAGCTTCGGTAAGCAGTACCATTCCTCGGGAAAAAGGGCTTCTTACCCGAGCCCTTCTTTTTAGAAGGGGCAGAAGTCTCTTTCGAGAGCGTTGTCCTGGTCAGGTACTCGGACTCGATCTCAGCAGCCTTTTCGGTCATGGGTTTACCGAAGAGGTTTTCACTACGGCATGGAACATCGACCAACTTGTCCTGAACC
Organism: Ichthyophis bannanicus; assembly: GCA_033557465.1. Lineage (NCBI taxonomy): Eukaryota > Metazoa > Chordata > Amphibia > Gymnophiona > Ichthyophiidae > Ichthyophis > Ichthyophis bannanicus. Next base: position 159,340,790 of record CM066040.1, read on the forward strand.
CACTGTTCCAGGTCTGACGACTGTAGCCATGCATGGTGGCTTGCACCGATGCCCGCCACACGTACTTGGGCCGACGCCTCAAACCCATCATAGGCTGCTAGAGTCATGAACTTCAAGCACTCCCTGACTCCGGTGGACAGGTTCTTGAAGCGCTGCAAGGGTCCCTCGGAGAGACCAGCCGAGAACCTGGAGATTTTCACCAGGTCCCGCAGGTACATGCCCATGCACAGCTGGTATGCCTGGATCCGACATGTCAGCATAGAACCCTGGAAGCACTTCCTGCCGAGGGTATCCAAGCTGCGGTCCTTCCTGCTAGGAGGCACCGAGGAGTGCGTCTTCTGGCTCTTGAGCCGGCTCATGGCTGATTCCACAACCATGTAGTTGTGCGGCAGTTGTGCTTTTTGGAACCCAGGGCTCTTGCGGACTCGGTACATCGAATCGAGCTGCCTGCTGATCACTGGCACCGACGACAGTGTCTCCCACATCCGAAGCATCAGCCGTTCCAGGATTGGAAGCACCGGTACAGTAAGGGCTTCCCGAGGGGGAAAGTCATACTGGAGGATCTTGAGCTTCTCAGCTCGAAGCTCCTCCTCGGACTCCGTAGGGAATGCCAAAGCCTTTGACATGTCCCTTACGAAGTCCAAGAACCGAGTGTCCTCCGGGAGGGACCTTCTCTGAGGTTCGTACACCGGGGAATTGGACGGGACGTCCCTGTGCCGGCAGGTGTCCAGGGACTCTTCTTCCTCAGCCTCCCAGCCGAACGCCTCCGAAGAGGAATCGAGTGGCTCCGGCCTCAAGGGCTTTGGTTTTGACCTCCCCGACGCCGGTTGCACCGGTGTTGACAACCTCGGTCCCGAACAGGAGGTCGAAGGACAGCTCGGCCGAGGATTGACTCGAGTACATAGAGTCTCAAGGATCGGCTCGGCCTCCAGGGTCGACTTGGACGTCGGGGGTCTGGTGGTCGGGGCAGAAGGACCGGTAAGACCAGTTATCAGCGCCCACTGCTGCTCCATGAAGGCAGACATGCAGCGTTCCAAGGCCACCATTCTGAGACCGAGCTCAGAAGGCTCTGCAGCCCCCGGGTCGGGTCCTGATGATGTCAGGCCCGACGCCGGTTCTCCCGGAGGAGAATCCTCAACAAGGAGAGTGGTTACCTGTCTCGTCTGCTCCGGGTCCCTTCGAGGAAGTTTCAGCGGGCGCTCCAACTCCGAGGATCCGGGACGGCAGTCGGGGCTCCATGACCGATCCCGCGAGGAACCAGGCCGTTCGGAACCATCCAACGACGCTGCCTTTGAGGATTTTTTCTTCCTCCGATGTTCCCGTGAGAGAGACCCCCTCTCCGAGGACACCCTACGCTGCTCAGGCTCAGACAGTTCCCGAGACGCCGAGGCCTCAGATGAGGTCGGGGCCCGGGAGAGTATGGACTCAGGAAAAATGCTATCATGCTGCTGCTGGCGGCTCCTCAAGGCCTTTGAGGACATTTTCCTGCACGAGCCACAGACCTTCGGGTTGTGGTCAGGCCCGAGGCAGTGGAGACAGCAGTCATGTGTATCGGTGAGGGACATTAACTTCGTACACTGATCACACTTTTTAAACCCGTTGGCAGCCACCGGGGGAAAAAGGGCCCCTGCGAGGTTGAAGACCCAGGCTGCCAGTGAAAAAGAAAAAGAGAACGAACGCTAGTCACGAAGGACAAAAACCGAAAAATCGAACCAGACTCGATACCGGTGTACCGAGCCAAAGCAGGAAGGGAAACCGGTATCGAACCAAAGAAAAAATGAAACTTTTAAGTATTTTTAAATACTTTTTTCAGGGTGACAACTGGACAATGTCTGAAGGGCTCCACGGAAAAAAGGAGACTGAGCAAGATGGCACCCTTGGGCGGGAAGCAATTCCCAAACCCTTTCATAGAAAGCTGGGGATTTGCTCCGCATGAGGTCTCCATAGGCGCAGACGTCACCCATATGTGAGGACTGACTTCCTGCTTGTTCCTGGAGAATCTGCAGACCCCAGCGTCCAGCATTACCATCACTCCGATAGCTCAACATAGAAGGATCAGAGGGCAGAAGTTGCCTACACACTGAGAATATTTCGGATTAATGCCTGGCCAAAGGCACTGTCTGTGCGGGACTCACTCTCTAGGAAGTAGTCAGCTGTGAACATGTGCACAGAAGTCCATGTGGTGGCTTTACAAATTTCTGTCACCGGCACTGAGCAGAGGTTAGCCATAGCACTCACATGATGAGCAGTGATCCGGTGCTCTAGGGAGAGACCAGCTCGCTCATAAGCGAGGGCAATACAGCCGCCACCCAAGTGGACAGGGTTCGCTTGGTCATAGGTAGCCCCAGCCTGCTGGGGTCATAAGAGACGAAGAGCTGAGGAGCCTTGCAGTGAGCTTGGGTCCTCTCTAGATAGGACAGGGCCCTTTTACAGTCCAACGTTTTCAGAACCAACTCTGCCTTACCGGCATGAAGCCATGGGAAGAAGGTAGGGAGGACCACCTCCTGACTGAGGTGGAAAGCGGACACCACCTTTGGAAGGTATTTGGGGTGCGAGCGAAGCACAACCCTCTTTGTATAGAACCTGGTATAAGGGGGATCCGCCACCAGGGCCTACAGCATGCTCACTCTGCGAGCGGATGTCAAGGCCACCAGAAAGGCAACCTTCCATGAGAAATACCTCAGGTGGCAAGTCGCCAAGGGTTCGAATGGTGGTCTGGTGAGATGTGAGAGCACCACATTGAGATCCCACTCTGGTGCCGGGCGGATGGGGGGCTTTGACAGCAGAAGACCTCTGAGAAACCTGGAGACCAGGGGCTGGCATGAGAGGGGTCTCCCCTCCACAGGGTGGTAGTTAGCTGCTATGGCACTGAGATGCACACTTACTGATTAGATTCCAACCCGAATGGGAGAGATGCAGCAGGTACTGCAATATGAGCTCCAGATGGCATGAGAAAGGATTCTCATTCTGTTCCGCACATCACAGGGAGAATCTCCTCCACTTAAAAGCATATGCCCTCTTGGTGGAAGGTTTCCGGGAAGCTAAGAGTATCTCTTGCACTTCGTCTGAGAGGTAGAAGGGGGCTAGTGCTACCCTTTCAGCATCCATGAGGTTAACATTAGGGATCCAAGGATGGGATGGAGAAGGGAGCCCCACTTCTGAGAGAGGAGATCTGGTTGTCAGCCAAGTGCCACTGAAGCTGCCACTGACAGGGAGAGCAGCAGGGGGAACCAGGATTGTCTGGGCCACCTGGGAGCAACCAGAATCACTGTGGCATGATCCCTCTGGATTTTGAAAATGCATCTGACTATCAGAGGGGTCGGTGGGAATGCATAAAGCAGGCTGCAGAATCAGGAAACCGGAAAGGCATCCGCAACCACCCTTCCGTGGTTCGACTGACGGGAGCAGAACCTGGGTAGCTGTGCATTGTCCGGAAAAGCGAACAGGTCCAGCCAAGGCTTGCCCCTGAGGCAGAAGAGCCTCTGTGCCACCCTGGGGTCCAGGCGCCACTTGTGTGGGCAAAGAATCCTGCTGAGCTTATCTTGGCCCGGCACATACACTGCTCTCAGAAGCATGCTGTAGTGCACTGCAAAGGAGTGGAGGGCCACTGCCTCCTAATTGAGAGAGTGGGAGCCCGTGCCTCCCTGCTTGTTCACATAGAACATGGCCACCTGATTGTCTGTATGAGGACTGAGAGGTTGCTCAGGAGGTAGCGGAAGGCCTGCAGTGCCAGGAAGATGGCCCTGAGATCGAGGAGATGATCTGAAACCAAGGTTCTTCTGTGGACCAGTTGCCCTGGGTGCAATGGCCCTCGCAATGTGCGCCCCAGCCTGCCAGGGAGGTGTCTGTTGTCAGGACCTTCTGTGGTTCTGGTGTCTGGAAGGGCATCCCTGCCTTGAGATGCTGTGGGGACTGCAACCAGATGAGAGAGGCCGCCAGTTGGTGGGTGACCTTTACCCTGTCCCTCAGCTTGCCTGTGGCCTGCGATCACTGGAATCTGAGGCACCACTGGGCTGCTCGCATGTGCAGGCGAGCTAAGGGCAGGATATGAACTGTTGAGGCCATATGGCCTAACAAGTGGAGGAACAGGCGGGCTGGCACTAACCTGCATTCCTGAACCTCCTTCACTAAATGCATCAGGCAGTGGGTCCTTCCTGTGGGGATGAAGGCCTTGACCAGCAGAGTGTCCAGCTATGAACTCCAGGTCTTGAACTGGGGAGAGGCTGAACTTGGGGTAGTTAATGATGAATCTCAATTGCTGCAGAGCGTGGACTGTAAGCCTTGTGGCTTGGTTGGCCTCGAGGGCCATGCTGCCTCTCATAAGCCAGTCATCCAAGTAGTGGAAGACATGGGCCCACCGGAAGTGCACATGGGCGGCCACGACTGCCAAGCACTTTGTGAAGACCCTTGGAAAAGAGGCGAGGTCGAAAGGTAGCACCCTGTACAGGTAGTGCTGCCCTTCTACCACAAACCTCAAGTACTGTCTGTGGGAGGGATGGACCAGGATATGGGTGTACGCGTCCTTGAGGTCCAAGGAGCAGAGCAGGTCTCCCTGGCGGAGGTAGGGCAACAGTGTCCCAAGGGAGAGCATTTTGAACTTCTCCCTCACCAGAAACTTGCTCAAGTTGTGAAGGTCCAGGATGGGCCCCTGTTCTTTTTGGTGCAAGGAAATTTATTTTTATTTATTTATTGATTGATTTTATATACCGTGCTATTTAAAATCAGTGCGGTTTACATACAACAGATTTATGCATAACCGGCATGCTGTTATACACTTACAATGAAATGGGTGGATGCATCTTGGGTTACAGCTGGGGGAACTATCTACAGTTATCTACAATATTAGCATGAGTCATTTGTGACTTACAGCTTCCTGACCAGGTGCATGGTGGGTGGGATTGAGTTACTGGGTTCAGAGTAGTGTAGTAGAAAGAGGTGGTGTTTTAGTGCTTTTCTGAATTGGGCAAGATCTGTGACTGCTCGAATGTCTGTTGAGAGTGCATTCCAGCAGCTGGGGGCATAGAACTTGAAGGCTCGGTTCTTTGTTGCCTGGGTGCATTTTATTATTTCATTGGGGATCTGTAGGGTATTGGTGGCGAATGCTCTCCTTGCTCTGTTTGCTGGAGTGGGGTGGAGAAGGTCCATTAGGGAGGTGGCAGATATTTTGTTGATGGCCTTGAAGGTCATCAGGACTACCTTATAGGTGAGCTGGCAGTAAATTGGTAGCCAGTGTAAGTCCTTCAGGATTGGAGTGATGTGCACCCTTCTAGAGGCTCCGTGTAGGAAACGTGCAGCTGCGTTCATTGCCATCTGTAGTGGATTTATCGTGTTTTTGGGTAGGCCATGTAGGATCATGTTGGCGTAGTCAAAATGGGGGGTCACCAGTGCCTGGAAAACTGATCTGAAGTCATCTGGTTGCAGCAGGGGTCGGAGGTGTCGCAATGTCCGTAGTTTATGGTAAATTTGCTTGGTGGTGTTGCTGATATGCATTTTGAAATCAAGCTGTTGTTCTAACATAACACCTAAGTAGCGGATGCTGGGTTTACTTGGGAGTTCGGCGTCTCTTGTCTTTAAGGTTGGCGGTGGTGAGAAGGATTGGTTTCTGGTTATGAACAGAACGTCCGTCTTGCTGAAGTTTATTTTGAGGCTCTGTGAGTGGAGCCAGTCAGTTAAGGCATCAAAGCACTTTACTAGTGGGGAGAAGTCTGGGTGATCGATCATAAACGGGGTGAAGAGTAGTACATCGTCCACGTAGATCAGGCATGATATGTTAAATGAGCGAATTATTTCGCATATGGGTTGCATGTATATGTTGAATAAGAGGGCGGAGAGTGAAGAGCCCTGAGATACACCGTGTTTTTGTTGGAAAGGCTCAGAGGTTGTGGATCCTGTCCGTACCTGCTTCCATCTGTCCGTTAGGTAGGACTTGCACCAACTCCATGCTGAGCCAGTAATTCCCTTGTCATGAAGCCGTATCAGGAGTTGCTCATGGTTTACGGAATCAAACGCAGCGGCAATGTCTAGGAAGATTAATGCATATCCTTGTTTGATGTTGTTAATCCCTGTGATCAGTGTGTTGATAAGTGTAGCAAGGAGAGTTTCACCGCCATGTGCTTCCCTAAGTCCATGTTGGCATGGGTCAAGAGAAGCTGTAGCATCAATGTGGTCCTATATTTGCCGTTGAACGACCTTCTCAACTATCTTTGCTAGCAGCGGGATGCTCAATATTGGTCGGTAAGATTCCACCTTCTGGGGCTTTAGAGGGCCCAGGTATTTAGAAATACCTTGAATGGAATCCCTTTCCCCAGAGGTGTTGATGCACAGGCTCCACCGTCCTTTCCCTGAGTAAGCCTGCGAGTTCTGCGATGAGCAAGGCCTGGTGGAGGAGAGGCATGATGGCTCTCCCTCGGAAGAAGTCTGGCGGGTTCTGTTGTAGATGGAGGTGGTAACCCTTCCGCACCACCTGCAGGACCCACCTGTCTGTGGTGATGTTGGACCATTCATGGGCAAATGAGACCAGTCGATCCCATGTGGGCTGAGGCGGGACTCCTGGGGAAGGGGAGGCCCAGCCCATGGAGTCAAAAGCTTCTACCCCAGTTGGGTGGAAGCTGGTGTCTGAGGCTTGGGGGCATTGGGCTTCTAGGACCCATGTCCCTGGCCTTTAGACTGTGAGGCCTGGTGCAGCTGCCTCGAGTAAGACTGGTAGGGTCCGGTCTGGTGATAGCCCATTTTCCTAGGGAAAAAGGTTTTTTTCCCCCGGGCTTTTTCTTAGGGAGGGTCGAGGTCTTCCTGGACAGTCTTTGCCGGGTGACTACGTCAGCCTTGATTTCCGCCGCCTTGTCAGACAATGGCTTGCCGAATAGGTTCTCGCCATTGCAGGGGACATCAAGAAGCTTTTCTTGCACCCACAGATCGAGGTCCGAGGTTTGTAACCATGCCTAGTGCCGATCGCTTATGCATGTGGCTGCCATCCTGGCCGCTGACTTGAAGCCGTCGGAGGCGGCCCTCGAGAGGAATTTAGAGCAGTCCCGGATGCCCACCACCAAGGTCTGGAATCTCTGCATGGGGTTCCCCGACGATGCCCGCTGAGAACCCCGAGAGCTCCTGGATCAGAGCTTTCAAGTACATCCCTATGTACAATTCATATGCCTGTATGTAGCAACCGAGCATGGCTCCCTGACAGTACTTGCGACCCAGGGCGTTAAGGGCCTGGGCCTCCTTGCCGTGAGGTATCGAAGAGTAGTTTTTTTGACTCTTCAGTTTCTGCATCGAGGACTCCACCATTGAGTTGTGGAGAAGTTGTGGCTTATGGAACCCGGGGCCCTTCAAGATGCGGTAAATGGTGTCCAGGTGCCGACTGACCACCAGCAAAGAGGCTGGGCTCTCCCACATCCGGAAGACTAGCCTTTCGAAGATGGGTAGAAATGGCATCATGAGAGTCTCCATGGGAAGGGACTCATATTGTAGGATCTCGAGCTCCTCAGTTTCCCGGGTCCTCTTCCGACTCCATCTGGATCGAAAGAGCCCAGGCAATGTCACGGATGAAGTCATTAAAGGCTATGTCCTCAGGCGGGAGGCTCCGGGGAAGCCGGCTCGGAGGGGACATCCCTATGCCGGGAGATCTCTGGAGAGACTTTGTCCTTGGTTTCCCAATCGGATCCCGAGGGCAAAGAGGAGTTGGACTCGGGGACAGCCCCAAGGAACTGGGCTCCCCCAGACGACCTGGGGTCAGACTCACGAAAACTCATCAGGGAAGACTGGATCTCAAAGGAGCATGACGGAGACCTCGATCGATGCCGAGAACTTACCCAAGGCCAATGGCGTTCGGTGCCTAGATCGACGCCCGGGGACTCCCCCGAGTCGGGGGGCCTGGTGTCGGAGCCGATGATGCTTCAACCCAGACATCAATGCCTGCTGCAAGGCCAGGATGGAGGAGAGGCTCCTCTCCATGGCCACCATTCGGGAATTGAGGCCCGATGGCTGTGCAGCTTCTGGCGTGGACACCAAAGTCCTCAAGTCCAACGCCAGCACTCCGGAGAGAGCATCCTCGAGAAGGACTACAGGTTCACGGGTCCTGGGCTATTGTCTTGAAACTTTCTGAGGGGGCTGCTTGGAATCACCCAAGTCCTGGCGAGGGATTTGCCCGGCTTCATCGAAGGTACCTTCTTTGGAAACTTCTTCATTTTCTTGGGAGGATCTGGGGCTATGCCAGAGTAGCCGCCGCTGCCGTGGGACTCCGAGGATGCCTGGAGCTGCCACAAGGGGCCGGCTTCGGGGCTTGGCAATGGGGAAGCTGCGGAGTCAAACCTGGGAAACAACAGCTTTCCCTACAACTCCGACCGCCTTTTGTTTGTCTTGGGGGTCATGGCAGGTGGAGCTATCGTGGTCCGGCCCAGGCAGAAAAGACAGCAGTTATGAGTGTCAGTAACTGAGATAGTCTGACTGCAGTGGTCGCACTTCTTGAACCCACCAGGAGTCATGGTGGGAGAACACCTGGCCGGGGTCGAGGACTCCAGGGAGAAAAATGTCACGAAAGCCGTCAAGGTGGACCTTGAGAAAAGGAAAAAGAAAATGAAAAAAGGGAGCCAAGAATGACATGGGAGTGCTGCCTCGAGGTGGGAAGGGAACCGGTACGCAAAACGGAGAAAAGGAAGGAAATTTTGGCACGGGGAAGTAGAGGACTATGTCCATTGGGCTCCGCAGAAAAAATGAGACGGAGTAAGATGGCACCCTTGGCTGGGAAGGGGACCACACATGCATGGTAGCATTCCTAAAGGCTTTCTTTGAAAGCTGGGGAAATGCTCCGCGTGAGGCTCCGTCGAAACTGACATCACCCATATGTGAGGACTGACTTCCTGTTTGTTCCTAGAGAACAAAAGCTTTGCATTGTAACAACTGCGATGCTAACCTGATACTACAGTACATCACTGAAAATATGGTCTGCTTTTTTAAAATGACAAATTTATGTCTTGCACTTAGAGCCCTGTTTACTAAAGCCCTTTCTCCCATTCTGTGTCCATTAGAAATCATAATTACTCACCTATAACAGGTGAACTCCGGGAACAGCAGGAATTTAGTCTTCACATACAGGTGACATCGGTACCAACAAAGCCCGCATGGGAATACTCCCTAGCGTCCAATAGGAAAGCTTTTGAGAGCATCCCATTGCACCTCCTTAGCTGCCTTCCCGCCTTTCCCACTCTACCTCCTCAGTTGAGTTTAAGCTAGATAAAAAGAGAGAAAGAGAAAAAAGAGAAACCCTACAACTCCTAGGGGAGGGTGGATGGGTTGTGAAGACTAAATTCCTGCTGTTCCCGGAGATCACCTGTTTACAGGTGAGTAACTATGCTATCTCCAGGAACAAGCAGGAATGTAGTCTTCACATACGGGACTCCCTAGCTAGAAGATGTCAGAAAGATGACCTCAGAATTGGCTGTGGTTTGTACCAGGTATGCCTAAAGAGGTCATGTATCCTCCATGGATGTCTGGTATCGAAATCTGGGACGGAGGGTAGGAGTTGCTCTATGTCTGAAAGAAATGCTGGGAACAGCCTAGCCAAACAAGGTATCCCAGCAGGAGTCCTTTTCCAGAGAGTACTGAGCAGCAAAAGTATTGGCCAAAAGCCAAGTTGCTACTTTGCAGATCTCGTCAATAGCAACAGATCATAGATTTGCCATTGAGGTAGCCATGGCTCGAAAGTTATGGGCAGTGACATGACCCTCGAGGAAGAGTCCTGGCCTTCTCATAAGCAAAGGTGATGCAGTCTGCTATCCACTTAGAGAGAGTACGTTTGGAGATTGGCAACCCGAGGTGACTAGAGTCAAAGGAGATGAACAGCTGAGAAGCTTTCCGGTGCTCTCGAGTCCTCTGAAGATAAGAAGCTAAGGCACATTTACAATCCAGAGTGTGGAGGGTTGCTTCTGCCCTAGATGAGAATGGTCTAGGGAAAAAGACAGGGAGATAGACCAACTGGTTAAAATGGAAGGGTGAGACCACCTTTGGCATGAAGTAAGGAAGAGTCCTAAGAATTACCTTATCATGGTAGAACCGTGTGTAAGGTGGGTCAGCTACTAAGGCCTTGAGCTCACTAATGCGACTTGCTGAAGTGAGGGCAATGAGGAAGATGACCTTCTATATGAGAAACCTAAGTGACGTAGTGGTTAGAGGATTTAAGGGTGGCTTGAGAAGGTGTCCTAGAACAACACTGAGGTCCCATGCCATTGGCAGTGGCTTAATGGGAGGCTTGGTTAAAAGAAGACCCCTCATGAAGCATGCTACAAACGGTTGAGAGGAGAAGGGTTAGCCATTTAAGGGCGCTTGAGAGGCTGCAATTGCACTTAAGTTTGGTTTTCAGTCCAGAAGAAGATAGGTGGAAGAGATACTCAAGCAGCGCCCCCACCGGAGCTGAGAAGGGATTACGATTCTTATGAGATGACCAGAAAGAAAACCTACGCCACTTGAAAGCATAGGACCATATGGTGGATGGCTTTCTAGAAGCTAAGAGGATGTCCTTAACCTCCTGGGGAAGATTAATACCTTGGAAGGTTATGCTTTCAACAGCCATGCTGTGAGATGGAGAGACTGTGGATTGGGATGGAGCAGCGTCCCCTCCTCCTGAGAGAAGAGATCTGGAGCAGATCCCAGATCTATGGGTTGAGCCTGAGATAGACGTAAAAGGAGAGGGTACCACAGTTGACATGGTCAGCGTGGGGCTATGAGTATCATGAAGCCCCTGTCTGTCCAGAGTTTGAAAAGAGTCTTGGGAATTAAGTGAATGGGAGGGAAGGCACAAAGGAAGCCATGTCCCCAGTGGAGGTGAAAAGCATCCACCTGTTGGCTGTCCAGCGCAGGAGAGTCGTGGTACAAAAGCGAGGGAGCTTGGCATTCTAAAGACTTGCGAACAGGTCTATCTTTGGAGTCCCCCAGATCTGAAAAATGTAGGAAACTGTGTGTTCATGAAGAGCCCGCATGTGGGGGAAAAGGATTCGACTTAAGTCTGTCCACCAAAAACATTGTATTTGCCCAGTAGATACAACACTTGGAGGTGAATACGATGATGTATGGCAAAGGACCAGAGTTGCAGAGTCTCGCTGCAGAGGGTCCAAGAAACTGTTCCATCTTGCTTGTTCACAAAGAACATGGCTACTTCATTGTTGGTTTGGACTTAGGACTCTGAGATAACGAAGATGGTCCTGGAACACTTTGAGAGAATTGAAAATAACTCTGAGCTCCAGCAGATTTTTGTGGAGTTGTAAGTCTTTCTGAGACCAGAGTCCTTGAGTGGAGAGAGACCCCACATGGGCTCCACAACCCGGTCTGGATGCGTCCATCGTCAGGGTACATTGATGTGCAGGCATCTGAAAAGGTGACCCTTCAAGGAGATTTTCTGAGGATCGCCACCACTGGAGAGACGAGACCAGAAGGGTAGAGAATTTTATCTTGTCTCCTAGGCGAACTGATGCCTGGGACCAGTGTCCACTGAGCTGTGCACATGTGTAAACGGGCATATGGAACTACATGCACTGTTGATGGCAAGTGACCCAGAAGTTGTAGCATTTCTCGAGCAGTCAGATAATTCTTCAGATATACCTGAGATGCTAACTGATTAAGATGAGCACAGCGGAGTTGGGGCAGAAATGCTTTTGACTGCTGAGTATTTAAGAGGGCCCCTATGAACTCTAGTTTGAGAGTTGGGACTTTGGAAGATTTATGACAAATCCCAAGTGTTGTAACACCTGCATGGTGTGTGAAAGGGACAGAATGGCCTCTTGAGAGGTGCTTGCTCTTATGAGCCAGTCGTTTAAGTAAGGGAAGACAAATATACTTAGAGTCCTTAGATATGTGGCTACTACTGCAATGCATTTTGTGAAGACTCTCGAGAAAGAAGCGAGGCAGAAAAGCAGGACTCTATATTGATAGTGTCTTCCCTGAAACATGAAGTGCAGGAACTTTCTGTGCTCTAGATGGATAAGAATATGAGTGTATGCTTCCTTTAGATCTGGAGAACAGAGCTAGTCCTGACTCTAGAGATAGGGAAGAAGGGTCTCCAGGGAGACTATCCTGAACTTCTTCTGTAGGCGATACTTGTTTAGGTAACTGAGGTCTAGAATAGGCCTGTATCTCCCCATTTTCTTTGGAATAAGAAAGTAGGGAGAAGCCCATTCCCTGCTGGAATGTTCGAACCTCATCTATTGTGCCCTGCAGTAGAAGGGAGATGACTTCTTGTAGTAGCAGAGCAGTGAGAGGAGGCTGAGATTGGAACTCTCTTGGTGAAGTCGGAGGTGGGGGGTAAGCTTCGTAGATGAAGTCTGTATCCCTCCCATGCTATTTGAACAAACAAACCTCTTCCAAAGACAGCGAAGCTGTAAAACAAGAGGGCATAACATGAAGCTGCAAGGGGGTAAACTGAAAGGCAATGTCAGGAAATACTTTTTCACTGAAAGGGTGGTGGATGCTTGGAATGCCCTCCCGATGGAAGTGGTGGGGGAAAACACAGTGACAGAATTCAAAATGGCATGGCAAAAGGATAAAATCAAAATAAGCATAACTATCTCATATCTGAACAAATAGGGGTGGATTACACGGAGCGGTGGGTACGTCCCTAAACAAAGGCATGGGGAGGAGTGACCTGCACGGAGTGGCAGGTGCACCTACTCTTGCCACCTTGCTGGGCAGACTAGATGGACCATACTGGTTTTTATCTGGGAGGAGTAGCCTAGTGGTTGGGGCAAGGTACTTCAGGCCGGAAGGTCGGGGGTTCAAATCCCACTAGAGGACAGCAACCTTGGGCCGGAAGGACCAGGGTTTCTAGTCCCACAGATGCTCCTTGTGGTCTTGGGCAAGCCACTTAACCCTCCATAGCCCATGTTCCCTGTAAGTATTAGTGTATGTGTCTCATATCCCCGCGTGTTAAATGTATCCCCCAATTGTGTCGTGACCGCTTTGATTGAAGGATAAGGAGGTATACAAAAACAGTCTAAATAAATAAATAAATACTATGTTAATGCCCACTACTCTGTGGTGATGAGATGCCATCTGTGGACATAATGGCAGAGTCTGCCAGGAATGTGGATGGGATCAGGATTCTCCAGGAGCAGGACAGCTATGTTCTCTAGAAAGGAGTCAAAAACCCTGAGCAGCCTGGGGGAGTGGCCAACTTGCAAGATGGCAGCAGAGTTTGTTTGAGCCAAAATGCCTAAGCGAAAAGGCAAGCCGAGGGTTTTTCTTGCGGAGCCCGTGCCTGCCATTGTGGGGCCTATGGATCGTTTTGTTAGGCTTAACGAGCATGAAGTCGGGGAGATTCGAGCAGACTTTGTCGCGCCGGCTGATGAGGCCGCGGCATTTCCTGCCCTGGATGTGTCTCTCTCCCCCAATGGGCGTGTCCCTCCTGTTGCTCCAAGCCTTCTGGTAACTCCTCCCATAAGCGGAGCCGTGTCCCTTCCTGATGCGGTAGCGGTTGCGACTCTGGAGCAGGGCTTGTTCGAGGTGGACTCCAGTGAGCAGCCAAGTGTATGCGCGGCTGCAGGCTCAGTGAAAATTCAATCTTTGGCGGAGGTTGTTCCTGCACGAGGTCAGTGGTGCTGGTGAAGAGAAGGCTTCTCTGCTGGGAACTGCAGTGTCTGAGCCTCCATCTGCTATTATCATGCCGCGTCCTGTTGTGATCTCTTTGGAGAACATCTTGGAGGCGATATCTCAACTATCTAACGTAGTAAGTTAACAGTTGGCCTTGTCTACTGTTCGGGTTGACAAACTTGAAGACTCTGTCTCTAACTTTAATCGTGATATGGTGGACATAAGAGCGAAAGTGGAAGTTCCCCAACGCTACCAATGGCGCTCTGTTTGCGCAGCGTGGAAAAAGCTGAAGGAGAATAGAAAACTTTTGTGATGCATCAACACTGTACTGTTAAAAGTGCTTTCAAGTCTAGCCCCTGAAGAAACCAACTTGGTGAAACGCAAACAGAGCGCCATTGGTAGCGTTGGGGAACGACAACGAATAAAGCTAAGCACTGCCTTCTTCTGTTTACGCAATTCTATACCAAAGTTGAAATTTTAGTAAAAGTCAAAATTTCAAATACTTTTTGATAAAGCTTGGATTTAAAATACAACTTTTTAAGACTAGACGTAATGGGTCATTGATGCAATGATAGGCTCCGCGTGAGTAGCCTTACGGCACTCTGGGGAACCTCGAGTCTGAGACCCAGTCAGTCTTTTCACAACACATTGTGTATAAGTGAGGTAGATTCATATCTCTTGCTTTGTGGCATATTATTTTTCCTATATAGTTCTGGGGAGTCTCCTGCCCTCAGTATCTTGTTTAATGCTGCTTCCCCTCCTTATAGAGGACTATTGATACTTTTGGAATATTTACCTTTAATTATGTTTTGTGTTTTTTCTCTTTTTCAACAAGAAAGCGCAGTTACTCACCTGTAACAGGTGATCTCCGGGAACAGCAGGAATTTAGTCTTCACATATGGATATCATCGGTACCGACGGAGCCTGCGCGGGAATGCTCCCCAGCATTCAATAGGAACGCTTTTGGGAGCATCCCTCAGCACATGCACGCTGCCTTCCCGCCTTTCCAACTGTCCCTCTTCAGTTAAGTTTGTAGCTGAGTGAAAGGATAGAGGGAGAGAGGAAAGAGACAAAGAGATAGAGAGACAACTCCTAGGGGAGGTGGGTGGGTTGTGAAGACTAAATTCCTGCTGTTCCCGGAGATCACCTGTTACAGGTGAGTAACTACGCTATTGCCAGGAACAAGCAGGAATGTAGTCTTCACATATGGGGACTCCCTAGCTGAAGATGCCAGGGGGATAGCCCCAGGAAGGTGCCATCCTAGAAAGGTGGGAATCCTTCCTCCCATGGATCTCTGGCATTCCACCAGGGTTGGTGGGTAGGAGTTGAATTAGGTGTGAAAGAGATTTTGAAGAACAACGTGGCCAAAGAAGGCTTCCCGATGGGAGGTTTTATCCAGGCAGTAGTGGGCTGTGAAGGTGTGTACCGAAGCCCAGGTGGCTGCTCAACAAATGTCATCGATAGACACAGAGTGTAGATTAGCCATGGAAGTTGCCATGGCTCTCACATTATGAGCTGTGACATGGCCCTGAAGAGGAAGACCCTTACTCTCATAAGCAAAGGACATGCATTGGGCAATCCATTTATATAAAGTTCTTTTGGAGACTGGAAGTCCCAAATGACTAGAGTCAAAAGCTATAAAAAGTTGCGAGGACTTTTTATGTTGCTGTGTTCTCTGTAGGTAAAAGGCTAAGGCTCTTTTACAATACAAAGTATGAAGGTTTCTTTCTGCATTGGAGGTGTGAGGCCTCGAAAAAAATACAGGAAGATAAATTGATTCATTCAAATGAAAAGGCGAAAGCACCTTTGGCATAAAGTTTGGATGTGTTCTAAGAACAACCTTATCATGATGAAACCTAGTATAAGGAGAATCAGCCACTAAAGCTTGCAGTTCACTAATGCGACGTGCAGAGGTGATTACAATTAGGAAGATGACCTTCCAGGTCAAAAACCTAAGGGTTGTAGTGACTAAAGGCTCAAAAGGCAGCTTCATGAGCTGCCCGAGAACTAGATTTAGATCCCATGCCACCGGTGGTGGCTTAATGGGAGGTTTGGTCAACAGAAGACATCTCATAAATCTGGATATGAGTGGATGAGAGGAAATTGGTTGTCCATTCAGAGGCTTATAAGAAGCTGCAATTGCACTAAGATGGACTCTTACCGAATTGGTCTTTAGACCAGAATTCGATAAGTGAAGGAGATACTCTAGTATCGATTCAAAAGGTATGACAAGGGAGTTTAACCCTTCGTGGAGCACCATATAGTAAAACGTTTCCACTTGAAGGCATAAGATCTTCTTGTGGAAAGTTTTCTAGAAGCCTGAAGGATATCCTTTACATGTTGGGACAGGTTGAAATCCTGGAGGTCTAAGCCTTCAGCAAGCAGGCCGTGAGATGCAGGGACTGGGGATTCGGGTGCCATAGCTTCCCGTCCTCTTGGAAAAGGAGATCTGGAGCATGCCCTAACTACAGAGGTGCAGCTTGAGAGAGATGTAGAAGCAGGGGATACCACGCTTGGCGTGGTCATCGTGGCGCTATGAGAATCATGCGACCCCTGTCTCTCTGAAGCTTGAAGAGTGTTTTGGGGATGAGGGGAATGGGTGGGAAGGCATAAAGGAAGTCCTGCCCCTGTGAAGGAGGAAGGCATCCCTTGCCTGACAATTGTGAGCCGGAATCCTGGAACAGAACCGGGGAAGCCTGGCATTCAATGGACTTGCAAATAGGTCTATGTCTGGAGTGCCCCAGAGATGAAATATCTTTGCCACCTGGTCTAGATGGAGAGACCACTCTTGAGGCAGCAGTACTCAACTGAGTTTGTCTGCCCAAAGGTTTTGAATACCTGGAAGATATACCACTAGAAGGTGAATTTGATACTCTCTGGCGAGGGCCCACAGTCATAAAGCTTCGTTGCATAACGACAGAGAGCCTGTGCCGCCCTGCTTGTTCACATAGAACATGGCTACTTGATTGTCCGTTTGAACTAGGACTGTCTTGTAGCTGAGCTGGGCGTGGAATACTCGAAGAGATAAATAGATTGCTCTTAATTCCAGGAGGTTTATGTGTAGACGAGCCTCCTGTGGAGTCCAGGTGCCCTGGGTAGAGAGATGATTCAGGAGTGCTCCCCAACCCACCTGTGATGCATCTGTTGTTAGGGTGGCCTGAAAAAGGGGTTGATGGAAAGGAGACCCCACTGTCAGATTTTCTAGTGATTGCCACCATTGGAGGGACAAAATTAGTCATTGAGAGTTTACTATTTTGTCTGATAAATGTCCTCTGGCCTGTTTCCACTGTGTGGATAGGGTTCACTGAGCTGCTCGCATGTGGAGGCGAGCATATGGGACTACATAAATAAATACATGAACTGTGGATGCCATATGTCCCAGGAACTGAGGAAGCTCACGAGCAGTTAGGGAGGATTTCCCTGCTGCTTGAGAAGCTAGTTGCATTATGCGAAGACACCGGGCCTGTGGAAGGAAAGCCTTTGCCTGTCTGGTATCTAGACAGGCCCCTATGAATTCCAGGCATTGGGAAGGAACAAGTTGGGATTTTGGGAAGTTTATTACCAACCCCAAGTATTGGAGGATTCGCATTGTGCGAGACAGTGCAGTGCTGGCCTCTGCAACTGTAGGGGCTCGAATGAGCCAGTTGTCTAAGTAAGGGAAGACGAATATCCCCAGGGTTCGTAGAAATGCAGCTACTACTGCAATGCATTTCGTGAATACCCTTGGAGCTGAAGCCAGACCAAAGGGAAGAACCCTGTACTGGAAATGTTTTCCCCTGAAAAGGAATCATACGAATTTCCTGTGATTTGGATGGATCAGAATGTGAGTGTATGCATCCTTTAAGTCTAGAGAGCAAAGCCAATCCTGGCTTTGAAGGTATGGCAGAAGAGTTCCAAGAAAAATCATTTTGAACTTCTCTCGGAATAGGTATTTGTTCAATTCTCTGAGGTCTACAATGGGTCTGTGCCTCCTGTTTTCTTTGGAATAAGAAAATAGGGGGAGTAGAACCCTGCACCCCGTTGAAGAATGGGTACCTCATCTATTGCCCCTTGGGCAAGAAGTGTTGAGACCTCATGATCTAGCAGATTGTCTGTGGAGGTTTGAGAATTGAATTGCCTTAGAATTGTAGGAGGGGGCATGCTGTGAAAATGGAGCTTGTACCCCTCTCCTACAATGGACAGAGTTCAATCTTCTGCTGTTATCTGATGCCATCTGTTGGCAAAGTGGCATAACCTGCCTGGGAAATTGGGGGGTTGGGGACCCCTCAGAGGCAGGAAGGCTAAGCTCTCTAGGAAGGAGTCAAAGCCCTTGAGGGGCTGAACCTGCGGAGTTGGTTGGGCTCTCGGGCCTTTTGGCTTCTTTTGCTGTCTAGTTTGTCCCTTTAGGGCAACCTGACCCTGAGTTTGACTCTGCTGGGTATAGGAAGGATAAAATTACCTCTTTTTGCTGAAAGAGGGTTTTCTATAAGGCTTCTTTTTGGCTGGAGTGGCTGTAGATTTTGACAATCTATCTAGAGTGGTATTGTCAGCATCTAACTCGTTAGCCTTTTCCTGCCAGTTCTTGCCAAAGAGATTCTCTCCCATGCAAGGAATGTTGTCTAACTTGTCCTGTACCCAAGTCTCCAAGTCTGATGCCTGAAGCCAGGCAATCCGTCGTGCCCCAATGGCAACAGCAGAGGTTCTGCTGATGCATTCAAAGCAGTCAAAGGCTGCACGATTCACAAACTTGGAGACATCTTGAGCATGCTTAACTACAGCAAGAAAGTCTTGTCTCTTTTCATTTGGGAGAAGTGGGCTCATAAGCTCCAAGTCTCCTGTAACTTCTTTGAGGAACATGCCCATATATAGTATATATGAACTGATCCTAGCTGAAAACATGGAAGCCTGAAAGGTTTGGCACCCAAAAGCGTCCAGAGTCCTGCATTCACGACCTGGGGGATTGGATGCATGCCTCTTTGCACTTTTCATCCTACGCATGGCTGACTCCACCACCTTTGAATGGTGTGGCAGCTGAGTCTTTTGAAATCCAGGACAAGGCAGGACTCGATACATAGTATCAAGCCTCCTAGAATGAGGAGATGTAGTCAGAGGTGTCTCCCACATTCTGAGCATCAAGTTATGCAGAATTTCATGAATGGGCAGAGTGGCTGCCTCCTTTGGAGCTTTAGGATATTGGAGAATTTCCAATTCTTTTGCTCTGGGTTCCTGTTCAGGAGCTACCGTGATTGAAAGGCCCTTGGACACATCACAAATAAAATCCTGAAAAGACATGTCCTCTGGAGGTGACATTCTGCGTTGGGGAGAAGAGGGATCTTCCGGGAGAAACCCTCTGGTACCAGCAGAATTGTCAGAGTCTTCGGAATCGGAGGATTCGAAGTATTCCTGACTACGATGCTCATGCAAAGCACGGTCCCGGTATCGATCGAAGTCGGTACCGAGTTGATCCGGTACCGATCTGTCGATTCCAGCCAAAGATGGCATGGGAAGAACTCCCACCGGGACCGGTACCGTCGGTACCTGTACCAGTGTAGGTACCGGCATTGGTATCGATGTCGGTACCGGTGTCCGTTGAACCATAGGTGTCAACGGTACCGCAGCTGTGAGAAGAGCTGCAATGCTGCGTTCGACAGCGAGGAACCTCTGGTCTATCGACGCTGCCAATGCCTGGGTGTCGGTACTGGTGAAAACGGCCGGGACCCCTGAGCATGGCACCAGTAGTTCTTGCGAGGTCGAGGCCTCGAGAACATCCTTGAGCCGCACTGGATGCTTTGGAAGCCGAAGCCTCCCATCGGGCTGTTTTGCCGGTGTGGTTCCCTCAAGGGCAATGCCAACGGCCTCTCGATGCTTAGCAAGAGAGCTACCCTTTGAGGATCGGCTTTTTTGTTTAGTTACCTGAGATCCATGGGAGGAAGAGGAGGCTCTTGAAGATGTCAATGCAATGGATCTGGCATCAGAAGAAAAGAGAGTACCGAGCTTTGCAGCCCGGTTCTGTCTTCCTCTCTTAGTCATCCCCATACAGGAGAGACATTCAGATGGAGAATGTTCAGGCCCTAAACATTTAAGACACCAATCATGAGTGTCAGTGACGGAAATGGTACTGCCACACTTAGTACATTTTTTAAAACCACTAGTTGGTTTTTCCATGTTTCAGGAATATGAGGCCTAATGCCCAAAATGGAGCCTAGCACCGAAAAAGAAAAGTTTCTGAAGAGAAACAGTTCAAAGTATAAAATTTTTTGAAAAAAGAAAAGAACCGGCAGTACCGGTAGGCGTCGTGCGGAGGCAAACGCGACCACAAGAAAACAATTTTAAAGACAAAATTTTCTGCTGTGACCGGGTATGGGTCCTGTCGGCTCCGTGGAAAATGAAGAACTGAAGCGGGACAGTTGGAAAGGCAGGAAGGCAGCACGCATGTGCTGAGGGATGCTCCCAAAAGCGTTCCTATTGGACGCTGGGGAGCGTTCCCGCGCAGGCTCCGTCGGTACCGACGATACCCATATGTGAAGACTACATTCCTCATCGTCTCTCCGGGCCAGTCCAGGTACAGTTAGGTAGCCAATCCCTTCTAGCAGCTGAGGACTGAATGCTGAAAAGTTTTGCTGACAGATGCAATAGCTCCCTCTGGTGTCAGAAAGCCAGTCTTCAGTCCTCAGCAGCTAGAGTGGACGTATCTCTGGCAGGCTCCCAGGAGAGACGAAGTGGATCAGTCAGTGGAGTTAGTTTTAAAAAAAACAAAAATAAAAACAAAAAGGAAGGGGACATCGGAGAATTTAAAAGCAAAAAGCAGCTTGACTCTTTGAAGTTTGAGTGAAGGAACCTTGCTCCCTGGCCCTAGCAGGGCATCATAGCAAGTGGTTTCCTTGTTTTTCCCCAAGTGGGGGGGAATCGGGGACACGATTGCTTCAGCGATCCTTCTTTCAATTAGATTTTTTTATTTTTGGTACATTCGGGGGCAGAGCCTGCTTCCGAGGATCCACTGAAGCTAATTGGGGTTTGACTGGAGCTGGGGGCCTCAGTATCCTCTTCCCGCGATGGTTCCCCACGTTTCTCCTTTCGCTAGCAGCAGAACTCTAGAGACTGTGCCTGTCTGCTTCTAACGGAGGTGAGCTGCAATTTCTTTTTCTGTCTGGTTTTGGGGCTTAGGGCTCGTCGTTAGAGAGAGCGTTCCCTGGTCCGGTGCTTGTTTCCGTTTTCGGCAGGAATTGGCGGGCGGCCATTTTCTGAGCGCCGGGGGTTTTTTCTGCTTCTCTGATCTCGGAACGGTTCAGCGGGCCGGGGGCGTCGATTTGTTTTTTGCTTTGTTGCTTAGTGGCGTTAGTGTGTTCCACCGATGGAGACTTCAATATCAGGGGATTTGGCGGGTGCAAAACCGCAGGGGAAGAAACCGTCCACTACAACGGCAGCTCCTCTTCCTTCAGATGCCGCGCATGTTCCCGCGCTTTTGCAGCGCTCAGGGAAACGCAAATCTAAATCTCACAAGGAGATTTCAGGGGCAGACAACAGCAAACCTTTGTCCTCCGGTTCTCAGGAGGCCCTAGCCTTTTTCCAGCCTGAATTTATTCTGGCTTTACATAAAGCCTATTTGCTTAAATTGTCTCCTCCGACGGTGGATACAGCTGCAGGGGATCAAGACCTTTCTATTCAGAAGGAATCTAAACTGAACGACCCTGGTGAGGGCCCCTCGTCTCAGTTACCCGGGGGGGGGGGGGGGTCTGTCTCCCGATGGCTGGAATCCTCAATCCCTTGACTCTCTGCTACATGAGGAGGGGGAAATCTCCTCAGAGGGGGGTCTGGACTCTTGGCCTCAGGAGTTAGAGGACGGGGAACTGGGGCCGGGAGAGGATCCTAATGTATATAGAGTTTTTCGGAAGGAAGAGCTCGGTGCGCTGATCGTTCAATCGCTCACTGCGCTAAATATTGTGCCTCCTTCTTTGCAACAGGAGCCTCTGGAGGATCCCTTATTACAAGGTTTTAAGGCAGAACAGCGCTGCTTCCCTATGCACAGAGTAATTAAGCAAATGATTGAGTCTGAGTGGGAGTGCCCGGAGGCTAGCTTACGGGGGGGGCGTTCCATTGCCCGCCTTTACCCAGTCCCTCAAGAGGAGAGGGAGTTGTTGAAGATGCCTAAGGTCGACGCTCTTGTGTCCGCAGTTACCAAGAAGACCACAATTCCGGTAGAAGGAGGTGCTGCCCTGAAGGATGTTCAGGATTGGAAGTTGGAGGCGTTTCTAAAGCAGGCTTTAGATCAGGCGTCGGTTTGCGGAGTGTTTGTGTCCCAGGCCGCTATTCGCTGGATTCAGGGAGAGCAGGCCGCCTTGAAGCAGGAGGATTCTTCTCCGGAAGGCACTAAGCTTGAATCGGCAGCGGCATATCTAGCGGATGCTTTTTATGATTTGATCAGGATTTCGGCAAAGGCCATGGCTTCTGTCATAGCAGCTCAGCGATTTCTTTGGTTGCGCAATTGGGCGGCGGATACTTCCTCTAAATCCCGTCTAAGTAAACTTCCATATAAAGGCAAGCTACTGTTTGGGGAAGCTTTGGAGAAGATTGTGAAAGATTTAGGCGACTCAAAAGGCAGTCGTCTTCCAAAGGATAGGCCTATAGGGGCTAAAACAAATCCTATGCAGAGGGGGCACAATAGAGAGATTCGTAGATTTCGTGGTTCTAGATTTGTGCCTTACCAAAGGGGTCGATTTCCTTCCAGGGGTCAGTCCTTTCGAGGAGCCCGGGGGTTTGGCAGAGGATTCTTCAGTTCTCAGCAAACGCCTTCTAAGAAACCGCAATGAAGGGAGGCTGGTCCAGGCAGAGATTCCGGTAGGAGGACGTTTGCAGGAATTTCTCTCCGCCTGGACCGCCATAACCTCTGGGTCCTGGAGATCATCCGCGACGGCTATGCTCTAGAGTTCGCTGCGCCGGTGGCGGATGCCTTTGTGTTCTCTTCCTGCGGTACTCGGGCAAAGAGCCGAGCGGTCGCGGTCACCCTGCAGCGCTTGTTGAATCTGCGGGCGGTGGTTCCCGTTCCTCCCGACCAGTGCGGTGCAGGTCGATACTCGATTTACTTTGTAGTGCCCAAGAAGGAGGGATCGTTTCGTCCGATCCTCGATCTCAAACACGTCAACCGGTGCTTGCGGGTGCCACATTTTTGCATGGAGACCCTACATTCCATTATTCGAGCGGTGAGGCCGGGAAAGTGGCTCTCTTCCATAGATCTTACGGAGGCCTACCTCCACATTCCCATTCGGCTGGAGCATCAGCGCTTTCTGCGGTTTGCAGTCCCCATGGGACATTTTCAATTTCGGGCATTACCGTTTGGTCTCGCAACGGCTCCCCGCACCTTCACCAAGGTTATGGTAGTGGTAGCAGCAGCTCTTCGCAAAGAGGGCATTCAAGTCCATCCATATCTGGACGATTGGCTAATTCGTGCGGGTTCTCGGGAGGAATCAGTCGCGGCGACGGCTCGAGTGGTACAGTTCCTGGAACACCTCGGTTGGGTAATCAACCGAGCAAAGAGTCACTTACTTCCGGCGCAACAGTTAGTTTACCTCGGAGCCGTCTTCGACACAAAGGAAGGTTTGGTTCTTCTGCCGCTGGAAAGGGGGCAGAAGCTGATAGCCCAAGTGGATGCTTTCCTGTAGCTCAGGGCGCCATCGGCGTGGCGGTATCTGCAACTGTTGGGGTCGATGGCTGCCGCCTTGGATCTCGTACCGTGGGCCAGGGCGCACATGCGTCCTCTGCAGCACGCCTTGCTCTCCAGATGGTCTCCGCAACTTCATCCGCTCTCTCAAAGCCTTCCCTGTGCAGAGGAAGTCCGACTCAGTCTTCAATGGTGGCGGCTTCCGGCTCATCTTTATGCAGGAGTGCCGCTGCAGGATCCGGAGTGGATTTTAGTCACGACGGATGCCAGTCTGTCCGGTTGGGGGGCGCATTGTCTGTCCCAGGTAGCGCAGGGAGCGTGGTCGATTACAGAGAGCAGATGGTCTATCAATCGTCTGGAGCTGAGAGCGGTTCGTTTGGCTCTTCTTCATTTCTCGGATCTGATCGCACGACGGGCAGTTCGAGTGTTTTCAGACAATCTGGTCACGGTGTCCTACATCAACAAACAGGGCGGCACCAGCAGTGCTCCGTTGCTTCGCGAGAGCGTGGTCCTTCTACAGTGGGCGGAATTACATCTGTCGGCCATTTCGGCGGCTCATGTAGCTGGAAAGGACAATGTTCAAGCCGATTTTCTCAGTCGACATCGCCTGGATCCCGGGGAGTGGGAGCTGAATGCGGCCATCTTCCACGACATCTTTCTTCGCTGGGGTCAGCCGGTGATGGACCTCATGGCGACTCTATCCAATGCCAAAGCTTTTCATTTTTACAGCAGACGCAGGGAACACATATCGGAGGGCCTGGACGGGTTGGTTCAGTCCTGGCCAGAAGACCAGCTTCTGTATGTGTTTCCTCCTTGGCCGTTGATAGGTTGCGTCATTCGGAAAATCTCTCATTACAGGGGCAGGGTGATTTTCATTGCTCCAGATTGGCCCAGGCGTCCTTGGTATGCGGATCTAGTGAGGATGCTAGTAGCTCCTCCTTGGCGGTTACCCCCTCGAATCAATCTCTTGAGTCAGGGTCCGATCCTCATGCCTCAGGTGGATCGATTCTTGCTTACTGCTTGGCTCTTGAGCAGGAACATTTGTGGCATAGGGGGTACTCGGAGTCGGTGATCTCTACGATGTTAAAGTCCAGGCGACGTTCAACGACCTTATCGTACATACGGGTATGGCGCATTTTTGAAGCGTGGGCTAAAGAACGGAAAATCTCCCCCCGCTCCGCCGGCTTACTGGACCTCTTAGTGTTTCTTCAAGGGGGTCTAGACAAGGGATTGGCTCTTAACACTCTCAAAGTACACTTGGCAGCCTTGGCGTGCTTCCGGGGACGAGTGCACGGCTGGTCTCTGGCATCGCATCTGGATGTGCAGTGCTTCCTCCGAGCGGCTAAAAATATTTGTCCGCCTCGTCAGCTGGTTGTTCCTCCTTGGGATTTGAACTTGGTGCTTGAAGCCCTAACAGGTCCGCCTTTTGAGTCAGAGCTGTCCGGTTGTCTACGGGAGTTTACTTGGAAAACGGCCTTCCTAGTGGCTCTGTGCTCGGCTAGGAGGGTTTTGGATTTGCAGGCGCTTTCCTGTAAAGAGCCGTATCTGCGTTTTTCAAAGGAAAAAGTTGTTCTATGGCCCGTTCCCTCTTTTCTGCCGAAAGTGGTGTCCAGTTTCCATCTAAATCAGACCGTTTCGCTTCCTACTTTTCAGTCCCGCAGCGATAAGCTGTATCAGACGCTTCGAAAGTTGGATTTGGGGCGCGTTCTTCGAAGTACCTTCGACTTACAAAACCGTTTTGAAGATCTGATCGGTTGTTTGTGTTATTTGGGGATCCACGCAAAGGTCTGGCGGCGACCAAGGCTTCTATCGCCCGATGGGTAAAACAAGCGATAGCTAGGGCTTATGAGGCGAAGGGCAGGTCGCCTCCGCGAGAGCTTAGGGCACATTCGACTAGAGCACAAGCAACTTCTTGGGCGGAGATGACTTTGACTCCGCCAGCGGATATCTGTCGAGCGGCGGCCTGGTCCTCGCTGCATACTTTCACGAAGCACTATCAGTTGGATGTGCAGGCCCGGGAGGATGCTACTGTAGAGGCTTCGGCCATTTTGGCGGGGCTCGCAGGACCCTCCCCAGTTTAGGTACTGCTTTGGTACTACCCAACTGTAACCTGGACTGGCCCGGAGAGACGATGAGGAAGAAGAAATTAGACCTTACCTGCTAATTGTCTTTCCTTGAGTTCTCTCCGGGCCAGTCCAGGTCCCACCTCAGTGTTCTGCGAGCTGTGGTTCGCGAGGAGTTCCTTAGTGCGTTCGGTTTTTCCGTACAGTTTTTGGCGCATGTCGGCACTGATGAAGCCTGGTCGCTCTTGGAAGAGGATATTGATGAGTTCACTCTCCCGGAGGGAGGGACTCTTCATACTTTAGGGCTCCGGAGCTGCCCTGCTACAGTTGATAGGGGGGTGCGCTTCGGATCTACGTCATTCTGAGTTGCCAGTTGTTTTTTTGGTTCCAGTTTTAGAAGTTTAGGTTTTATTCTCTTAATTAGAAACAAGTGGATTCTGTTCGTACTCTGCTTTGACAATAGTTAACTGACTTTCTGACACCAGAGGGAGCTATTGCATCTGTCAGCAAAACTTTTCAGCATTCAGTCCTCAGCTGCTAGAAGGGATTGGCTACCCAACTGTACCTAACTGTACCTGGACTGGCCCGGAGAGAACTCAAGGAAAGACAATTAGCAGGTAAGGTCTAATTTCTTCTTCCTGCTTGTTCCTGGAGATTGTATCTTTCTGTACAAGCGTGTTGCTTGATATATTGTTAAAATGCATAAATATAAAATTTTAAAAAAAAACCCTGAGCAGCCTGAGTCTGCTGAGGTGGCTGAGACTTGGGAGTCTGAGCCTTCTTTTGCTGTTTTGGAGGTTTCTGACCCTTTTGAGGAGCATGATGCAGACACTGAACAGCAGGGGCATAAGAAGGATAATACTTCTTTTTATTGAAGAAGGCTGTCTTTGCTGCTTTCTTCTTAGTTGGGTTGGCAATAGATCTAGAGAATCTAGGGTAGTGTTCTCAGACTTCAACTGAGAGGCCTTGTCTTGCCAAAAAGGTTTTCGCTGGTGAAAGGGATATTACCCAATTTATCTTGAACCCATTGTTCAAAATCCGATGCTTGGAGTCAGGCAATCCTGCAAGCACCGATGACAGATAGCCAATGAAATGCCCAGGTTTCAATCACATCACTCCTATGCCTCTATCAGCCTGAGCCACTAGACAGCACCTTCACCAAAAGCGGGAAAGCACAAGAGGTTCAGCAAGACGGCTGATGGACCACATCGCCTGCCTGCAGCTCCAAAAGCCCTGGGCCATTCAGTCTTGATAAGGGCTTCCCCACCCCTGAGACTGGCATCTGTCACCAAAAAAATCCACAAATGATCATCCAGGGGCATGCCCCTCTTCAGATAACTTGGACATAGCCACCATCTCATGCTGGCTCTCATTCCCAGATGGAGTGGAAGCCTCAGCTCAAACTCTGGTCAGAAAGGGTCGCCAGAGTTGTCCCATATGAGCACACCCATGGCACCATCTTGATTGCCACGCCAGTGAGTCGAGAAGCTGGAGATAATCCCAAACTTTGGGAGCCTTTTGAGAACAGAACAAGTAAGTCCAAGAATCCCTGCACTCTCTCCTCAGACAGGAAGACTCTGTTCACCCAAGTATCAAACTGTGCTCCCAGGAATTCCAGGGATAGGGAAGGCTCTAACAGACGCTTTCCTTGACTGACCACCCAACTGAGGCCTTCCAGAGAGCCAGTCATCCAGAAATGAATACACACATAGTCCTGAGTGTCATAGTGCAGCAGCCACCACCACCATGATCCTGGAGAACATTCTCGGGGCAGAGAGGCCATAGGGAAGATGTGAGACAAACACAGCGAAATTCAGACATCTCTGCTGACCCTACCAGATTGTGATAAGAAAACCAGCTTCAGCCAAAACCAGAGACACTAGGAATTCCCTCCAGAGCATCACAAAAATTACAGATCTCAGAGTTTCCATTTGGAAGCGCAACAAGCATTGACCGTCTTGAAGCCATTGGTCAGAAAGAGCCATCCTTTTTTGGCATCCCAAGAGGGAATATCTGCTCTTGGCTGGGGGCATCGGCATCACCGCCTTTAGGCGCAGTAACTTGTCCAACATGACCCATGTGGTGACTCTCATGGAGAAATGACAAACGCCTCCAGGATTGGCTGCTTGCAGTCTCGGACATAGCCACCTTGAATGGTTGATTATTTAGCACCCTGCTATTCCTGGTGGCATTTGGGAATGGGCACCAAAACGGAGGAACCTCCTCTGTAGGGAACGGAGTCTCTGGGCCCACAAGCCCCACTGAAAGAGCTAATTACAGGTCCAAAATCCAGAAGCAGAGAAGGGCTTTCCAGAATGAAATGCCAGGAATCCCAAGATCCACAGTCCAGTGCATCCACAATGAATGAGCGGAGGCCAAAGAAGTAAAGGACCCTGTCTGCTTCCCAGGCCCTTTCGATCTATCCTCTGGAAGATAATAAGACTCAGTCTCGGCCACGTCCTTCATCAACTTCTCCAATCTTCCCCACAAGGGAGCCTTCCCTTAAGACCGGCTGAGTTAGCAGGGCTTTGGAGAATGTATCCGCTGCTCAGTGGCGAAGCCATAACCAATACCATGTCACCATCGACAGGATGCTCTAGCTGCCAAGCAGGCTAGAACATAAATGGCATCAGAAGGAAGGCAGTAACAGGCTCCAAAGGAGGAGTAGCATAATCCAGTGGGAGAGACTGAATCCACAGGAGCAGGGCCTGATGTATCAGGCCTACACACACTGCTAAAGGAATAGCAGCTGCTGCTGCAAACTGGCTCTTCAGCAGAGTCGATCTTTCTATCCATAGTGCCTTTCTAGGTCAAACCGACTTCCATGGGTGTGGAGGCCCATTTCGTGATCTCCACGACTTCCACCTCCACCTTGGGCAGGCTGGACCATGCAGTACTCTCCTCTTGGGGAGAGCTCACATCCCTTTACATGCCTGTATCCCCCTGGGCAGGAAATCGGTAAGAACCCATTCCGACTGGAGCATGTTCTGGATTATTTCTGGAAACGGAAAGACTGCCATGAATATCCGCACTGCCTCTAAAAGCGGGAAACCTGCAGCCCCTGCTCCATCGCTGGAGCGTCAGCCACATACTAGGTGGAGGAAACTTGAGCAATCAATGCTGCCAGATCTCCCTTCCAGACAGGCAGAAAATGCCAGCCTCCACAAGAACCTCTGATGGAAAAACACTTTTATTTTTTTGCATTAGACTCCTCAATTGAGATGCCAGAAGAAACTCTCGAACAGACCCCAGCCGACCCACATTTCCAGAAATCAACCTCCTTCTGAATCACTTAGGAGGAGGCACTCAGGCTGAGCTTCTACACCCTGCTCACGTGACTGAGCTCAAGGGAATCCAAGGCTGCAGTCTGAGTTTCTGTGCCAAAGACCAGGCTTACCGAAGAAGGAAAAAGAATTCTGAGGATGACAGCCCGGATTCTGGGAGTTTGCCTCCCTGAGAATGATCTCCAACCCAGGGGACACAGCTGGAATTGAGCCCGCCGAAGAAGAGGAACGGCCAGCAGCAGGGTCACTGGAACTCAAGGACTGGACTATTATTCTTACACATGCGAGGCCAAATGAATCCCTATTTGATGGAAGAAGGAAGATGGGCCCACCAGCGAAAAGTCAGAAGCTGCCATTCAGTATGAATCCAATGAGAAGGCTCTTCACTTGCCATAGGTCGAATAAGGCTTCCTGGAAGAAGACAGAAAGAGTTAAGGCAAGGCAAACATTTGCACATGCTAAAGTTGCAAAGGCACAAAGGCATGCGCTAACAGAGCATGGAATGAGCACACATTATGGGTGCTTGAGCAGAATACGCATTGAAGCCACTCAAGCAGAACACACACTGGGACCACTTGGGTGCAAGACATGCAAAGGCAGAAAACGTTAACAGCAAGCACTGAAGAAATGGCAGGAAGTGCTGATGCCGAGCCAATGGTCATCCAGGACCCAAAACGGACAAGCGCAGGAGATCCCAACAAAAACAATGACAAAGTCAAGCCTTGGTACTCACCCCCTGGGAGCTTCAAGCAGGGCAAACTGTGCCAGGCTGTATGCTACTCCACCGCTGCTGATTTCATTCATCCAATGTTCATTAATTTTGTAATGTGCCTTAATATATAATGTTAAATATAGTCAACTAGACTATCAATATCCTTGCTGGCACTGCGGAGTGTTTTCTGTGCAGTTTTTAAATGTTTACTGAAAGTTTTTTTTCTTGGTGTGGTTAACAAGTGGACCACCCCCGTCCCCCCCCCCCCCGCCTTTTTTTTACACCTCTGTAGTATGTTTCCTGTGATTGTAGCTCTCATTGCATAGCTTCGATTTTTTATTAGTCATAACAACATACAATTTAGTTTTTATTTTCTCTCCCAGTGGCAATAGCTTTTTAGTTTTTATCTTCTCTTCCAGTGGCAATAGTTTTTTTACACAGAGAGGATTTTAAAAGGTATCAGTATACCTCTTAACATGTCCTCCTCATCTCTTTTCTTATTACTTTTTATCTATTGTTTTGTTTTTCGTCTATGTGGCACAATTATGTGTATGATTTTAGATGTTATTAAGGCACTCAATTAAGTAATTCTCTTATATATTTATGACACATTTTGCATGTGGGTCCATGCGGCACAATTATATATATGCTTCCTTATCGTTCCTCCAGTTCAGTCCCGCACCGCTAGGTAGTGTACCTCTTCCTGCAGCATGGAGACTGGGCATGTCAGAAGCTTGACACATCTACCGGTGACACCTCCCACCAGCTTCCAGTGTGTCCAGTCTCCATGCAGCAGGAGGTTGTGAGCCTAGGGTGTAGGCTCAACTTGAGGAGCACATAAGGAGATTTAGTTGTCTAATATTTGCTTTAAATTTGGGTTAAGATTTGGTTTTGAAGGGGATTTGTTTTTGGTACACTGTACCTTTAATTTATTTTTATTGTTTAAAAAAAAAGGGGTCTCTGTGCCGGTAAGGGCAGAGAAGGGGGGCAGTGGAAGGGATTCCTGCTTCCCCTTCCCTTCAATATTCTTTTTCTTAATGCCCTGTTAGTACTCCCTATCTTGAGAGGACGGTGGGGAGCTGTGTTGAATGTGTTGAGCTGCTGCCCGATTCAGTGGGCAGCGCGGAAGAATGCTGTGAGGTGAAGACTGCACTTCATTCGGCATCAGAGCTGACCGGCACAGGGTTCTGACAGCTACTGGCAGGAATTCAGGTATTTATCTTCTCTCTTTCCTCCTGATCAGGAGGAAAGGTAACAGGGCTCTTTGGAGGCACTGCGGGGACTCTGACTGCCAGCTGAGGCCTGCAGCCTCGTGTTAAGCCAGAGGCTAGATTTTTGGAGGCAGCCATTTTCGTCGGAAGTGATTTTTCCCGCAGTTTTTGCAGGCAAGGGGTTTAGCTGTGCAGGCAATCCCTGTGGCTAACTGGCATTACTTTTGAGAATATATTATTTTTGGACTTGCCCCAAGCCTCTGAAGTGCCTGTAGTTAGGCATTTGAGGTAAAAAAAAAAAAAGATTTTGGATTGCGTTGTGTTTTTGTAAGGTTAATAGCAAACTGGGCTGTGGGGCCATACCCAGTTATTGGGAAGCCTCCAGATCTGGTAAGGCAGAGATTGGTAGCTGATGCCTGCTCGTCCACAGTGCTTGGTGTGCGGAACCCGCAGGGGCGCAGTTTCGGTTGACGGCATGTGTTGTGGCTGTGCAGCGGAAGCGGTGCAGATAGAGCAGGAGTTACAGGATCAGAGTAAGGGAGAACCTCTCTCCATGCCCTTAGGGGCTGAAGGGGAGGAAAAGGAAAAGGGGGGGCGAGACCCCCCCCTGTCAACGCAGGCGTCGACCTCGTCACTTCCAGGTATGAGCGTACCTCGAGGGGTGGCATCCACGGCCCTGGAATAATTTTCCCTGGATTTTGTGCTACTGCTGCATCAAGCGTTTTGCCTTCGTAAGCAGGGGGTGCTCCAGGCGTCTCGGGGTTGAGTCCCGGGGTGGTTACTTTGGAGGCGCAGGCAGCAGATGGTTCTTAGGTGAGGCCGGGCAAACGGCCACGGTTGGTGGAAGATGAGACCAATCTCTTGGAGTCTTTGGACGACGAATGGTTAGAAGGGGAATTGGAGGATCAGGGTGAGGCTCTTGAAGAGGATGAGATTCAGGAACCTGAGGATCAGACCCGGATTATTCGGGTGTTCAAGAGAGAGGAAGTGGCGGCGCTAATTTCAGAATCGCTGCAGGTCCTTAACCTATCCGTAGCCGCGTTGGTGGAGGAAGACAGTGTGGAAGATCCACTCATTCAAGCGGTAAGGAAGTCCCAGGTGGTGTTTCCGGTCCATAAGGTGGTTAGACAGATGATTCAGGGTGAGTGGGACATGCCGGAGTCAGCTCTCAGTGGGAGGTCCATGGCTCGGCTCTATCTGTTGTCTGATCAGAAGCGGGAGCTGTTTCACTCTCCTAGGATAGATGCAGTGGTTTCGGCGGTGACAAAGAAGACTACCATTCCGGTGGAAGGTAGCGCGGCGTTGAAGGATGGACAAGACAGAAAGATAGATTCAATGGTGAAGCAAGCCTTTGAGGCTAATGCTCTGGCGCTACAGGCCTCCATTTGTAGGGCTTGGGTAACGAGGGCTTGTCTGCGGTGGTCTCAATGTTCGCAGGGGGCAGACATGTCGCAGGGCCAGTTGCAGGACTTGTCCAGGTTGGAGTCCGGAGTGGCTTATTTAGCGGACGTGCATTATGACCTGATCAGGACTTTCGCTAATAGAACGTCATCTTTAGGGCAGCGCGCAGATATATTTGGTTGCAAAATTGGATGACTGATAGTTCCTCCAAGTCACAGCTCAGTAAGCTCCCCTTTAAGGGAAAGCTGCTGTTCAGTGAAGATCTGGACAAACTGGTTAAGAACTTGGGGGAGTCCAAAGGGGGCCGGTTGCCAGAGGATAAGTTAAAAATGGGTAGGCCTGGAGTGGCGTTTAGAGGCCAGACTCGCAATTTTTGCCATTTTCGGGCTTCGCGGTTAGGATCATTTCAGAGAGGCCAATACCCCTTTTGTGGCCAAGGTTTTCACGGATTCAGAGGTGCAGGCAGAGGGTTCACGACCCCGCCACCTACCGGCTTCAAAAAGTCGCAATGAAACGTGGGGGGTCGGCTGTGGGAGTTTTTGCCTGACTGGGTTCAAGTTACATCCGATCAATGGGTGCTGGAGGTCATTCGAGAAGGTTACGCTCTCGAATTTGCTCGACCGGTTCGAGACTCGTTTGTTATTTCTCCTTGCAGGGGCTGCAACAAGGAGTCAGCGGTTCGCACAACTTTGACATGTCTCGAGCAGCTCGGTGCCGTGGTTCCGGTGCCTCTGGATCAATGCGGCATCGGTCGATACTCGATTTATTTCATGGTCCCAAAGACGGACAGGGCTTTTCGTCCGATTCTGGATCTCAAGGGCGTCAACCGGTGTCTGCAGGTGACCCATTTTCATATGGAAACTCTAAGGTCCATAATGGTAGCCGTTCGGCAACGATAGTTCTTAACTTCACTCGATCTCGCAGAGGCTTATCTGCACATCCCGATTCGACCAGAGCATCAAAGATTGTTGTGGTTTGCGGTCCCGTGGGGTCATTTTCAGTTCCAAGTCCTACCGTTCGGATTGGCGACGGCTCTGCATACATTTACCAAAGTAATGGTGGTGGTAGCGGCCTTTCTCCGCAGAGAGGGGGTGCTCATGCACCCCTACCTGGACGATTGGTTGATTCAGGCAAAATCATGGGCAGAGAGCGAAAAAGCAATGGACAGAGTGGTTCAGTTCTTGCAGAATCTTGGTTGGATAATCAATGCCTCCAAGAGTCGATTGGTGCCAATGCAGTTGTTGGAGTATCTCGGGGTTTAGTTCGACACAAGGGTCGGAGCGGTCTTCCTTCCAGAGGCTCAAGTTCTGGCAATGCGTGCCTTAGTGCTCGGGTTCTTAAAGCTGCATGCACCGACGGCGTGGCATTACCTTCGGGTACTAGGTACCATGGCGGCGGCCCTCAAGATAGTTCCTTGGGCTCGGGCGCACATGTGGCCTGTGCAGAGGTCTCTGCTCTATCGTTGGTCGAACCAGGAAGATTCGTTGAACAAGCGCTTGTTCTGCCCAGGGAAGGTTTGAGCGTCCCTCAGATGGTGGCTGCGACGAGAGAACCTGACGGCAGGAATGCCGTTGGAACAGCCACAATGGGTTCCGGTAATGACGGATGTCTGCCTGGCGGGCTGGGGAGCTCATTGAAAGGGACTCTACGTGCAAGGAGTGTGGAGCGTGGAGGAAACTTGGTGGTCTATCAATCATCTGGAGTTACAGGCGGTGGCTCTGGCCCTAAAAGCGTTCGAGTCAGTGTTATTCAGGCGAGCGGTTCGAGTGCTGTCCAAAAACGCCTCCGCGGTGGCGTATCTCAATTGGCAAGGTGGAACAGGCAGCGTTGCACTAGAAAAAGAGGCGGAGGTTCTGTTCAAGTGGGTAGTGATTAAGGAACCTGAGGCTTCTGGCGATGTTGCAGGAAAGGGCAATGTGATGGTGGATTACCTCAGTCGGGTTCGCGTGGATCCCGGGAAATGGGAGCTGAATCCGGAAGTATTCAGGCAGTTGGTAGTCAAGTGGGGAATGCCGCAGATGGATTTCATGGCGACTTACGACACAGCCAAAGCCAGCCGGTTTATCAGCAAGAGAAGAGAGAGGATGTCCGAAGGGATCGATGCCTTAATTCAAAGGTGGCCAGACCACGGTCTTCTTTATGTCTTTTCCCCCTGGGTGCTCATAGGCCGAGTGGTTCAGGCATAGAGAAACATCGAGGAACCGTGATTTTGATAGCGCCGGACTGGCTGCATCGTCCATGGTACGTGGACCTGGTGAGGCTGCTCGACGGTCAGCCCTGGCAACTACCGGTTCGGGAGGATCTGCTTCTGCAGGGTCCTCTTCGGATGCCGCAGGTAGCTCGATTCTCGCTTATGGCTTGGCCATTGAAAGGGCTAGGTTGAAGAGGAAAGGTTATTCACCAGTGGTGGTGGCTATTTTGCTGGCGGCTAGGAGATGTTCCCCTTCCTTGGTGTATATTTGCATTTGGCATATATTTGCATTTGGCATATATTTGAAGAATGGTGTGAAGCTAAGCAGTTGCGTTCATCAGTAGCTTCAGTTCCGGAGGTGCTGAGTTTTCTTCAGGATGGTTTGATGAGGGTTTGGCAGCCAGTTTATTAAAGCCAGTTTGTTAAGAGATCAGCTGGCTGTTATAGCTTGTTATCATGCTAAGGTACAAGGGCATGCAGTGGGAATTCACCCGGATTTCTTACGTTTCTTGAGAGCGGTATCTCATTTGCGGCCTCCTCGCCGCATGTTAATTCCTCTGTGGGATCTCAATTTGGTGTTGGGGGCGTTAACAGGAAGGCCTTTTGAGCCGATAGGGGAGGCCTCTGTGAAGGACTTGATGTTGAAAACAGTGTTTCTGGTGGCTATCTGTTTGGCACGTCGGGTTTCGGAGTTGAAGTCTTTATCTTGCAGGGAACCTTTCCTAATGTTCTTCAAGGAAAAGGTGGTGTTATGCCCGGTTCCGTCATTTTTGCCGAAAGTAGTTTCGCCGTTTCATCTGAATCGGTCGCCTTACCAGTGTTAAGATCATCAGGCGGGGAGGCGGTCGATCATAACTTGCGGTTGCTGGATGTGAAGAGAGTGCTTCGCCATTACATGCAGAGGTCCGATGCTTTTCGGCAGTCGGAGCGTTTATTTGTGCTTTTTGGAGGGCCGCGTAAAGGTGAAGCAGCGTCCAAGGTGTCTATTGCTAAATGGATTAAGGAAGCAAACGCGTCAGCTTATCTCTTGCAGGGGCATCAAAGCGCCTTTAGAATTGAGGGCTAATTCAACAAGGGCCCAAGCGACGTCTTGGGCGGAATGCAGTTGTGTTCCGGCAGCTGAAATCTGTAAGGCGGCCAAATGGGCCTCTTTGCATACTTTTAGTAAGCATTACTGTCTTGATGTGCAGGCGGCAGGGGATGCCGGTTTCGGCTCAGCAGTTTGGTGGTCCGGTTTTTCGGGTCCCTCCCATTAATGTACTGCTCTGCTACATCCCAGCGGTGTGGGACTGAACTGGAGGAATGATAAGGAAAGAGAAATTAGACTTATCTGCTAATTGTTGTTCCTTGAGGAACTCCAGTTCAGTCCCGATTCCCACCCAGGTTGGGGTTCACTCAATAGTCTCGTGACATTAAAGGGACCGGCTACGCAAAGGAAAGTCTAAAGATAAGTGGCTGTTACCTGTTCAGGTGAGATAGTTGTCTTAATGGCGGCTCTGCTCGCTTCTTCTTTCTGTTGCCTTTTTTCATGTATTTCATATCTTTACTGTTGGTTACCTTGAGGGGAAGGTGGAGCAGTTATCCTCTCCTTACAGGGATTTTATTGCGGAGTAAATGAGTCTGCTAGTTTACAGTTCATGTTTTTTATAACTACTTATGTGTTGCTCTTTAAAGTATGCTTTGTCAATAGGTCACTGGAAGCTGGTGGGAGGTGTCACCGGTAGATGTGTCAAGCTTCTGACATGTCCAGTCTCCATGCTGCAGGAAGAGGTACACTACCCAGCGGTGCGGGACTGAACTGGAGTTCCTCAAGGAACAACAATAAGCAGGTAAGTCTAATTTCTCTTTCTTAGATGTCATCGTTGCACTCAATTAAGTTATTCTTTTATATATTTATGATATAATTTGCACATGGGTATTTTCTTCTTTTACTCCATTACTTGTTTAATCTTGATTTTAGAATGATTCTATTAATTTCTTATTGTAATATCTATATTGTTATTTTATTGTTTCATTATCTAATAAGTATAATTTATAGCGTAGTTACTCACCTGTAACAGGTGTTCTCCAGGAGCAGCAGGAATCAGTCCTCACATATGGGTGACGTCGGCGCCGACGGAGCCCTCGCGGAGCAATTTTCCCCAGCTTTCAAAGAAAGCCTTTGGGAATTGCAGCGCGCATGCGCGGTCGCCTTCCCGCCCAAGGGTGCCATCTTAGCCAGTCTGATGACATAGCTAAAAGACAGCATAAAAATTTGCAAAAAAACTTAAGCAGATGATTGCAACTCCACGGGGAGGAGGGAGGGTTGTGAGGACTGATTCCTGCTGCTCCTGGAGAACACCTGTTACAGGTGAGTAACTACGCTTTCTCCAGGACCAAGCAGGAAGTCAGTCCTCACATATGGGACTCCCAAGCTTAAGGCTACCGGAGACCCTAAGCACAAAAATGAGCTCCCTCTAGCTCAGCGGCACAGAAGGAAGGAATCTTCACTGAATTATCACCCACCGGTAGCCCCCATCCGGGATGGAGGGTAGGAGTTGCTCAAACCTCGAAGAGATTTCGGAGGACTGCCTGTCCGAAAGCACTGTCCCTGCGGGACTCCCTCTCGAGACAGTAATGGACCGCAAAAGTCTGGCTCGAAGACCAAGTAGCGGCCCGGCAGATGTCTGCCAGCGGAACAGAGCGGAGGTAAGCCACTGACGTAGCCTTCGCCCGAACACAATGAGCCGTGACTCGACTTTCTAAGGAGAGTCCGGCTGCCCCATAAGTCCAAGCGATACAGTCAGCAACCCAGATGGACAGAGTACGCTTGGAGACCGGGAGCCCCAATTTATTGGGGTCAAAAGACACAAAAAGCTGAGCAGCTTTACGGTGCTCCCGCGTACGGTCAAGGTAGAAGTTCAATGCCCTTCTACAGTCCAGGGTATGCAGGACCCGTTCAGCTCGGCTGGAGTGAGGCCTGGGAAAGAAGGTTGGAAGTACCACCTCCTGATTGATGTGAAAAGGGGAGACAACTTTTGGAAGAAATTTTGGGTGAGTCCTTAGGACTACCCTATTTTTGTAGAACCGAGTGAAAGGGGGATCAGACACGAGGGCCTGCAATTCACTTACGCGTCTAGCGGAAGTGAGGGCTATCAGGAATAAGGTTTTCCACGAAAGAAAACGCAGAGAACAGGTAGCCATCGGTTCAAAAGGCGGACAGGTGATCCGCTGTAAAACCACATTCAGATCCCAGTCAGGTGCTGGCGGGCGCAGAGGTGGTTTAAGTAGAAGGAGACCTCAGAGAAACCGTGCTACGAGAGGGTCGCTGGAAAGAGGTCTGCCGTCCACCGGCACATGGTGTGCTGAAAGAGCACTGAGGTGGACTTTGACGGAGTTGGACTTAAGTCCCAGATTAGAGAGGTAGAGCAGGTACTGCAAGATCACCGACACCGAGCAGGAGAAGGGATCCTGAGACTGCTGTACACACCAAAGGGAAAAGCGACGCCATTTAAAGGCGTAGCATTTGCGGGTAGAAGGTCGCCGAGAAGCTAGGACGACCTCTTCCACCTCTGCCGGCAGGAGAAGGGGAGCAAGGACTACCCTTTCAGCCGCCAGGCCATTAGATTGAGAGATCTGAGGTTGGGGTGTAGCAGAGACCCCTGATCCTGTGTTAGGAGATCCGGTTGAAACCCCAGAGGGAACGGATCCTCTGCCGCTAATTGCAACAGGAGTGGGAACCACGGCTGTCTGGGCCAGCGAGGAGCCACCAGGATCATGGACGCTTTGTCCCGGAGGACCTTGAATAGAGTTCGAGAGACTAGCGGGATGGGAGGAAAAGCATAGAGAAGGCTTTCCGACCATGAGAGTAGAAAAGCATCTGCCGCTACCCGAAGGGGATGTGGCTGACGAGAGCAGAAGCGAGGAAGTTGCCGGTTGAGAGGACTGGCAAAGAGATCCATCGTGGGGAGGCCCCACTTCAGAAAGAGTTTCTGAACTACCAAGGGATCCAGACGCCACTCGTGCGGCTGGAGTATCCTGCTGAGTTTGTCCGCCAGGCAATTTTCTTGGCCTGGGAGATAAACTGCCTTGAGAAGAATGCCGTGACTGACTGCCCAAGAGCAGAGCTTCTGAGCTTCTCGGCAGAGAAGGAAGGAGCCCGTGCCCCCTGCTTGTTCACGTAGAACATGGCAACTTGATTGTCCGTCTGGACAAGGACGGACTGGTGAGAAGTCAGGTGGGAGAAAGCCTTGAGCGCCAGACGAATTGCTCTGAGCTCCAGGAAGTTGATCTGTTGAGCAGACTCCCACGCAGTCCAGAGACCTTGAGTACATGCCCCCTGGCAATGTGCTCCCCAACCCAGGAGAGAAGCATCGGTCGTCAGCACTTGAGCCGGCTGAGGCGACTGAAACGGCA
The DNA here is from genome assembly GCA_033557465.1 of Ichthyophis bannanicus. Lineage (NCBI taxonomy): Eukaryota > Metazoa > Chordata > Amphibia > Gymnophiona > Ichthyophiidae > Ichthyophis > Ichthyophis bannanicus. Next base: position 159,379,253 of record CM066040.1, read on the forward strand.
TTCCGAGCACCAGGTTCGGCCGATGAAGCCACCACTGTAGGGAAGAGGCCAGCGGCCCGGAGAGGCGCACTAAGTCGGCTAGTCCGCCGGTGGCTTGTTGCCACTGCTTGCGAAGGCACCATTGAGCCGGCCGCATATTCAGGCGAGCATTGGGGGTCACGTGGACGGTGGAAGCCATATGGCCGAGTAGTCTCAGGAAGCGCCTGGCGGAGACCAGGGACTGGCTGCGAAAACGGCCGGCTAGGTCCATGAGCCGTTGAGCCCTGTCGAGAGGCAGGAAAGCTCGAGCCTGAGGAGTGTGCAGTCTTGCGCCGATGAACTCGAGGTCCTGTGAGGGGAGCAAAGTGGACTTTGCGAAGTTTATGACAAAGCCCAAGTACTGCAGAAGAGTCACCGTGCGGTGTGTGGCATTGGCGACTGCCGGAGAGGACGACGCTCTGATGAGCCAGTCGTCGAGGTACGGAAAGACATAGAGGCCGTGAAGCCTGAGATAGGCCGCCACCACCGCGAGACATTTTGTGAAGACTCGCGGTGCGGAGGATAGGCCAAAGGGCAGTACTCTGTACTGGTAGTGATTTCCTGCCACCACAAACCTTAGGTATTGGTGGTGGCTTGGGTGGATGAGGATGTGCGTGTAGGCATCCTTTAGATCTAAGGAGCATAGCCAATCTCCCTGCTGGAGGTAGGGCAGAAGGATTCCAAGGGTAAGCATCTTGAACTTTTCCCGCACGAGGAACTTGTTGAGGCTGCGCAAGTCCAGGATGGGTCTGAGGCCTCCTGTCCTTTTTGGTATTAGGAAATACCTGGAATAAAAGCCTTGACCTCTCAGGTGGTGGGGCACCGGTTCCACAGCCTGTTCCTGAAGAAGACTTGCTAACTCCTGAAGGAGTAAGTCCCTGTGCAGAGGGAGTCGAGGAGGTTCTCCCGGAAAATAAGAGGGAGGGACCTGATGGAAGTGGAGAAGATATCCTTCTCGCACGACTTGAAGCACCCAGGCATCTGAAGTGATGTTGGACCACCTGTGGGCGAAGTGAACCAGCCGGCCTCCGGTGCTGGGAGGAACCAGCTGAGGGGGAGAGGCTATGCTGAGGAAGTCAAAAACTCCCACCCTGCTGAGCAGGGGCTGGTGGTGCAGGCTTGGGGGCTTGCTGCCTACGGGACCCGTTACCCCGTCCCTTGGCCTGCTGACCCTGTTGGGGAGCTGGAGGGGCCTGATATTGAGGGTAGTGTTTATAGGCAGCCGCCTTCCTCGGGTAAAAGGACTTCTTTCCCGAGCCCTTCTTTTTCTGGGAAGGGGCGGAGGTCTTCCTAGAAAGCCTGGTCCTGGTGAGAGTCTCCGTCTCGATTTGTGCAGCCTTTTCAGCCATGGGCTTGCCAAAGAGGTTCTCACCTCTGCAGGGGACATCGACCAACTTGTCCTGCACCCAAGGTTCAAGGTCAGACGACTGAAGCCAAGCCTGTCGGCGGGCACCGATGCCAGCTGCGGCCACACGAGCCGATGCTTCAAAGCCATCATAGGCTGCTCGGGACATGAATTTGGAGCATTCCCGAATACCAGTTGTCAAGGCTAGGAACCTCCGCAAAGGTTCCTCGGACAGTCCAGCGGAGAATCCGGCTAGCTCTTTAGCCAGGTCTCAGAGATACATGCCCATGTATAGCTGGTAGGTCTGGACACGACAAGCCAGCATAGAGCCCTGGAAACACTTCTTACCAAGGCCATCCAGGTTACGGGCCTCCCTGCCAGGAGGCACCGAGGAGTGCATTTTTTGGCTCTTAAGCCTATGCATGGCCGATTCCACTACCATGGAATGGTGTGGCAGCTGTGCTTTTTGGAAGCCAGGACTCTTGCGGACTCGATAGATGGAATCGACCCGCTTGCTCAATACCGGCGACGAGGCCGGGACTCTCCCACATGCGGAAGAGTAGTCGTTCCAGCATAGGAGGCACCGGTACAGTAAAGTGCTCCCGGGCGGGAGAGAGTCGTACTGAAGGGCGTCGAGCTCTTCGGCTCGAGGCTCCTCCTCGGGATCCGCAGGGAAGGCCAAAGCCTTGGCCATATCCCTGACGAAGTCCGAGAACCGGGCATCCTCCGGAGGGGACTGTTTTCGAGGTTCGGACTCAGGTGAGTCCGAGGGGACACACCGAGTCCGAAAGGAATCAGGTGACTCCTCCTCTTCAGACTCCCAGGCCGACTCCGAGGAGGAATCGGTGGGGTCGGCTCGGGCAGGCGGAGGCGTCGGCTGCCACGACGCCGAGGGAGTCGGCGGCGACGACCTCGGTCCCGAATGGGAGGCCGAGGGTGACCTCGACCGAGGATCGACTCGAGTTCGCATGGACTCGAGGATCGGCTCGGTCTCCGGGGTCGACTTAGACGTCGACGTCCCGGCGGTCGGGGCAGCGGCGCCAGCGAAGCTAGCGATCAGTGCCCGCTGCTGGTCCATGAAGGCAGATAGTCTGCTCTCCAAGGCCGTCAACCTGAGTCCGACCTCAGGTGACCCAGCAGCCCCCGACTCGGGCCCCGACGGCGTCGGGCCCGACGTCGGACCTCTCGGAGGCGAGTCCAGAAGGACCACAGGACTTACCCGAGCAGGCAACTCCGACTCCAGGCGAGGTCGCTTCGGGAGGTGCTCCTTCTCCAAAGACCCGGGACGGCTGTCGGGGCTATGCGACCTGGCCCTCGCGGAGCCAGGAGCGTCCACCGACGCCGCCCTCGCGGGTTTTGTCTTCCGTCGATGGTCTCCGGAGGGAGAACCCCTGTCGGAGGAGCTTCGGCGATGGTCAGAGCTGGAGCCTCTGGATGCCGAGGCCTCCGACGAGGTCCGGGTACGGTTGGGGTCAGCGAAGATTCTATCCCGCTGATGCCGCCGACTCCTCAACGCTTTGGAGGACATTTTGCCACAGGCTCCACAGATCATTTCTTCATGATCCGGGCCCAGGCAGCGGAGGCAATTATCGTGTGTGTCAGTGAGTGACATATTTCTGTCATACTGACCACACCGCTTGAAACCACTGGCAGCCATCGGGGGAAAAAGGGCCCCTGCAAGGTCAAAGGACCGGGCTGCCAGCGAAAAAACAAAAACGAAACTGACCAAAAATCAGAAAAACCGAAAAATAAGAGAAGGACTCGCAACGGCGTCGCGAGTCCGGGCAGGAAAACGATCGGCGTCGAACCGAAGTGAAAAAAGAGAAAAACTCACGAAAATCAACTTTTTTAGCGGGGACACGACGGGTACGTCTGTAGGGCTCCGCGGAAAAAAAGAAGACTGGCTAAGATGGCACCCTTGGGCGGGAAGGCGACCGCGCATGCGCGCTGCAATTCCCAAAGGCTTTCTTTGAAAGCTGGGGAAAATTGCTCCGCGAGGGCTCCGTCGGCGCCGACGTCACCCATATGTGAGGACTGACTTCCTGCTTGGTCCTGGAGAATTATTATTATTTTAATTTACATATTGTTATGTAATCTTATTTTTAAACTGTATCTTTTTGAGGTTTGTCTCCAAAAATCCCCCTGAAGAAGGCCCATGGCCGAAACGCATTGGGGTTAATAAAGAAAGGGGTTTATCAATACCTGAAAATCTGCCGGTCTTCGTACCAGCTTCTTTTGTTCCTTAAACTTGCTAATGTACATTAAGCAGGGACATTGATAACTTGGATTTTTTTCTGTGGCAATGGAGGTGTAAGTGACTTTCGCAAGGCCACAAGGAGTGCAAGTGAGAACGGAGGGAGGGGCGTTGAGGTTGGGTGAGACTGCTGATCTCTTCCAAATCCTTCCAATTTTTTGAATGCTCAACAGGCCCTTATCATAACAGCGTGGTGCTGAACCAATTTTCCCTCCTCCTTTAGCTACCAAAAAGTCCTTAGTCTAGTGGAGCCTCCTACATCACGCTCAAGTGACAAAGTCACCATCAAAGTGGTCGTTCACAAGTGAAATCAGTCTTTTTCCTCTCAATTGTTCAGATTTTCTTAAGAATTGAGAAAATCAAACCACCATCTGCTGGAGACAGAAGAATACAGAGGTACTCTCTAGTGGTTCAGGCTGACAGAGGCATGGAAGTGATGTCATTGAAAGCATTTCATTGGCTATTTATCTCCACCAAAATGCTGGTAGGGGAACCCAACCTACTTATTTGGACTGGTCTAGCAGGAAAATATAGAAACACAGTAAAATCTCTTTTGCACAATTTGTTACTTTAAGATAAAATAAAACTTTACCTGAGACGGAGGTCCTCCCAAATTTTTAACAGTCCAGACAACATCAGTACTTCATAATATTTGTTCCAGCATTCAACTGCTTCTCCTGCTGATGGATCCTCTTTAATGTTACTTTGATATTCTATTAGCTCCATACGCTTATTTCTGTATTTCTCTAGAATTCTCTTAAAACGCTGCCCAATGGGGCCAGGAATTGTCCCATCCTGAATGTCATAATATCTTTGAAAAATTAGAAACACACATTCAGAATCACTCTTTTTCATGTATCTGTAAAAACCATGCTGAAATATACTTACAGCTTAATTCTTTCTTCTACAAGAGCAGTATAATTCTCGCAACTTTCTTCATCATCCCAATCTCTCCATAGAAAGTCATAAAAAAACCTAAATAACACACAAGAAAATCTTTTTACTACTATCACCAGATCTATCTGCTACCCCAACTACAAAAACTTACAAGAAAGAATGTCTGAATCCGGTAACTTGGAAAGAGAGTCTTTATTAAGCATCATTACCACTGCTGGGTGGACACACTTTCTGAATTTCATTTTGTTAAAAAATATTTTATTTCTACCGGCCAATAATTATTACAAACTCACATACTAGACACCATCAGACAGTGGCAGAACTTCAAATTAAAGCCCCTAAGCAAAATGTCAAAAAAGGTCTTGTGATAAGGAAGCTTAACATAGTTCAGGAAGAAATAATACAAGAGGTGAATTGGCTCTGAATAAGCAACCTGTGCTGGCTGGTAAAAGCACTAAAACAGAGTGTTTACCTAAAAGACTACCAGACCCAGAATGCATTGGTTTACAGAAAGCCTCTAGGAGAGCTGAAGTAGGGAAACGTGTGCCTAATCAGAGAAACAATGATGTAATCCCTAATCACACATCTCCTAGGGCAGGGCTTAATTCAGAACACCTGCAGTGTGCTAGGGTGGAGCGGCCATCTAGGCACTTTAAAGCTAGAAGAAATTCATCATACAGACAACAAGAGCAAGGAGAGCAATGGTGGCAAGGAGAGCAACGGGAGCTGGAGAAGGAGAGACTGATCGTGAACAGAAGGAAGAACAGCAAGACGTCCAGAAGGTCTAAGAAAGGAGCCCAAGGCAGTACGTATACTGGGAGAGATTCCTGGGGCAAGCATTCTTCATTGGACTGGAAGAAGCCAGAGGCTTGGAGATATACAGCCAGGAACTCTCGGACAGCACCTGTGAGGGAGACGGCTGCATCTACAGAAAGAAGGAGCTCTAATACCTATTCAAGGAGGTATGGGAAAAGAGACCTAAAGTCCAAAGATTCTGACTGGAGAGCTGGGCACAGACGTTTTGCTACCTACTGGCCAAAATACCCAGAGAGGAAACCTAATGACAACGTGATCTCAGGTATGAACTCTGATCTGTTCCCTAGCTTTGCACAAGGAAGACAGCAGGGAAACAGTTTCTATCCTGGTAGAGATCAGTTAGAGAAATCCTCTGAGCCAGTATTTGAAAGTGATCCTATGATATTTCAAGAACAAGGGGAAATATCAAATGAGGAAGTTGAATGTATGGATTGTTCTCTTATAAGGATCAAACACCAAAAGGAACTGTACTGATTTTTAGCTTCCCAGAAAAGTTTCTTTGAGAGAAAGCTTTGGGGGAAGTTGGAGCCACGTGGAGAGTGGACCAGCAATGGCTTGCAGCTGGTTAAGCACCTGTGATGAGAGAAAGGCACAAGTGCATGTGAGACTTTGAAAAAAAGCTTCTTCTCTGTGTGGAAGGAAGAAAGCTGTGGGTTTTTTTTGATAAAGAGAATTTTCCTTTTGGGTTTATTTTTCATACCAGCACTGCTAAGAAAGTTTATTAGCAGGGGGCTAGAAGAAAGACCTTTTCTGTTCCATCAAGGTCTTTACTAAGTTGTTGCATAAGTAATTCAGTTGCCTTATTTGTTTTGTTTCCTGAATAAAACTCCTGGAGAAAATTATCCTGTTGATGTTACCAAGCATATCTGTGCGAGGGAATAACACCCCATAAATAAAATCTGTTTTCTGCTTTACATTCGAGCAACTACAATTCTTTATTCTTGTTAAATGGCTAGTTTTGTGTGATTGAACTACAAGACCCATAATCCTTTGCAAGTCAAGTAAATTCATGTCCTTGCCAAGATTGTGGAACTTTCACAACAAGCACCCCCGTTTACAGTGGCGAAGTCTTTCAGATTGCTTTTACACAAAGGATTTCCAGGATTTATAAGGATTACACTGAAAAGTGAAAGAAAAAAGTTCAAGTCAAAAGCTGGAGAGTGGATTTTTCCCTTAACAACGCCTTGGAGGAAAAAAAAAAAAAGAAGCTGTTCCAGGTGCGGTTCCAAGGAGGAAAAGACCCAGTGTGAGCCTGATTCATCACTGGCATAAGGTAATAAGTACCTGGGCATGACTAGTGGTGGATAGGAGTAAGGCACAGGGGTAATTTGGAAAAAAATAGGAGAAAAACACCTGCTTGTAGGGTGCTGCTCTGTGGTTTTTTTTTCTCTTTTGTTTCTTGCAGGGATATACAGAGATGGATCCTAGGGAACTGGCCAGCTGGATGGCAGCTCAATTTGCCAAGAAACAAGAGGTCGCGCAACAGGCTCAGGACTCTGCAATCAAAGCCCTGAGGGAGCAGCAGAAGCCAGTGCTTGACCTCGTGGAAGCCTTAATTGCACTTCACACCCAAGGTGGTGCAAGACCAGCAGTTACACCTGGTATTCCACATATGGACAATGTGGGACTCAGTCAGTGAATTGGGGCATTTAGTTTTGGGAAACTCACACCAGAAGATAATGTTGATGATTTCCTTGAATCTTTTGAGAGAGTGGCACAAGCATTAGCATGGCCAGAGACCCAGTGGGCAGTAAGGCTGGCAACCTCACTAACTGGGGAGGCGCTTGCCACCTATAGGGCAATGCCAGCAGCTCAAGCTTTAAATTATAGAGATGTAAAATCTGCTAAAAGAGATCGCCTAGGGTTGTCTGTTTCAGAATACAGGTGAATGTTTAGAGCTCCAGCATTAAGAGTGGGTGAAACACCCAGGGCTCTGAGTCAGAGAAGATGAAATTAGGTCTTACCTGCTAATTGTCTTTCCTTGAGCTTTCTCCGGGCCAGTCCAGGGAAAGGTAGGGTTGTCAATCCCCTATAGCAGCTGAGGACTGAAGACTTCAAGTTTTCTTGAGAGGTGAAGCCACTCCCCCTGAGGGTAATCCAGCAGTCTCCTTCTGACAAAGCAACTAAAACGAAAGAACTGACAAACCGCAGATTAACCCTTGAAAAACTGATAACATTCTATAGCCCTCAAAAACTCGGAAGCTCTAAAATTCGCTCCCTTGGTTTTTCTTTTTATTATTTTTTTTATTTTTTATTTATTTTTTAATTTTTTTTTTTTCATATACCGTGCAGATCGGCACTGAGTGAAACCTAGAAGCCCCACACCCGTCCCCTCTCAGACGAACACGCAGATACGGTGGAATTCTTATAGTTATTGAACAAAGCGCTCGGAAACGCGAAAGGGGTGGGACCCTGGACTGGCCCGGAGAAAGCTCAAGGAAAGACAATTAGCAGGTAAGACCTAATTTCATCTTCCTTATCGCTTCTCCAGGCCAGTCCAGGGAAAGGTAGGGCAGTACCAAAGCAGTACCTATATTCGGGAGGGACCCGCCAGACCTGCGATAAGAGCCGAGGCCCCCACCTTCGCATCGTCTCTGGCCTGTACATCCAACCGGTAATGCTTCGTAAAAGTATGCAACGAAGACCACATCGCTGCCCTGCAAATATCTACTGGTGGAACGAAAGCATACTCCGCCCAGGAAGTCGCTAGAGCTCGAGTGGAATGAGCCCTCAAACCGACCGGCAAGGGCATGCCGTGAGCAGCGTAAGCTGTCCCAATAGCGCAGCAAACCCAACGAGCAATGGTGGACTTAGACGCTGCTTGACCCTTCTGAGGACCAGCATACTGGACAAAGAGCCTATCCGTTTTCCGAACGGGTTGCGACACCCGAAGATAAGTCTTTAAGACCCGCTCAAGATCCAAATGTTTGAGAGCACGATCTATAGGAGAAGCGGAGGTATCAGAAAAAAACGGTAACGCCACAGATTGGTTAACATGGAAAACCGAGAGAACTTTCGGCAAAAAAGAAGGAACCGTCCGTAGCAGAATCCGTTCAGGAAGAAATTGAAGATAAGGCTCTTGACAAGACAAGGCCTGCAAATCCGAAATGCGGCGTGCCGAACATAAAGCTACAAGGAAGGCCGTTTTCCATGAACACTCCCGGAGATTCCGAGAGCAAAGGGAAGTCAATGGCGACCGGGACAAAGCCTCCAACACGACATTCAAATCCCAAGGAGGCACAATGGGACGCACTGGAGGACGGAGAATCTTTGCTGCCCGTAAAAAATGATGTATATCCGGATGCGCCGAAAGACTGCGACGTTGGACAGATCCCCGAAAACAAGAAAGGGCGGCTATCTGAACCTTAAGGGTACTAAGAGCCAAACCTTTGTCCAAGCCATGCTGTAGAAAGAGGAGCAATTGAGGCAATGAAGACGCCATTGGAGAAACATTGCGCTGTCCACACCAAGTTTCGAAAAGACGCCAAACTCGTACATACGCCAATGAAGTCCCAGGTCTCTAGGACTGAAGTAAGGTGTCTACAACGGAACTCGCATACCCCTTACGTTCTAAGCGAGCCCTTTCAAGAGCCAAGCCGTAAGTAAGAATCGATCCACTTGGGGCATGAGAATCGGCCCCTGATGCAACAGATTGACGCGGACTGGAAGAGGCCAAGGTTGAGCTACGAGGAGTCGAATGAGATAGGCATACCAAGGCCAACGAGGCCAATCCGGAGCTATGAGAATCACCACTCCGCGGTGTTGTGTTATGCGCTGGATAACTCGACTCAACATCGGCCAAGGCGGGAAAACGTACAAGAGAGAGTCTTGTGGCCAGGGCTGCATGAGAGCATCGAGACCTTCGGACATGTGTTCTCTGCGCCTGCTGAAAAAACGGTTGGCCTTGGCATTGCTGCAGGTCGCCATCAGATCCATGATCGGCTGCCCCCAACGCAACGTCAGCTCGTGATAAACTGCCGCGTTCAACTCCCATTCCCCTGGATCGAGGAGATTGCGGCTGAGATAATCTGCGTGCACATTCTCCTTGCCAGCGACATGTGCCGCTGAAATCGCCAGGAGATTGGCTTCCGCCCAAACCATCATCTGCTGACATTCGGAGAGGAGAGAAGGAATCTTGGTTCCCCCTTGACGATTGATATATGCGACCGTCACGGCATTGTCGGAGAAAATCTTGACCGCCGTTCCGTTGAGGAAGGGCGCGAAGTGTAGTAGGGCAAGACGAGCCGCTCGGAGCTCCAGCCGGTTGATCGACCACGAGCTCTCCTCTGGGGACCAAGCACCCTGAGCAATGTGTGTCCGACAATGAGCTCCCCAGCCGGAGAGACTGGCATCCGTGGTGACCAACACCCACGAGGGCTCTTGTAAGGGCATACCCGCTGTTAGATGATCCCAAACTAACCACCATTGCAGACTGAGCCTCACGAGATCCGGACAGGGCAGTCGCTGTGAAAGTGGGTGAAGCTGCGGTGACCATCGGGAAAGCAACGCTTGTTGCAAAGGCCGCATGTGAGCCTTGGCCCACGGAACTAGATCTAGTGCCGCCGCCATGGACCCTAAGAGCTGCAAATAGGTCCACGCCGACGGAGCCGTGAGACGCAGAAAAGCCTGCACCTGTTGCAGAAGTTTCTCGACGCGTACCTCGGGCAAAAAAACTTTCCCGCGCTCGGTGTCGAAGAAGGCCCCGAGATAAGTTAGCTGTTGCACTGGTTCTAGGCGACTCTTGGCCCGATTGATCACCCAGCCGAGCTGTTCGAGAAGTTGAACCACGCGAGCGGTCGCCTCTACCGAAGCCGAGCGAGAGTCGGCCCTGATCAACCAATCGTCGAGATAAGGATGCACTCGGATACCTTCTTTTCGAAGCGCCGCTGCAACAACCACCATCAGCTTCGTGAACGTCCGCGGAGCCGTAGCGAGACCGAAGGGCAAGCTTGAAACTGGAAATGTCCCACCGGAAGGGCAAAACGCAAAAATTTCTGATGAGACGGTCTGATGGGAATATGAAGGTAGGCCTCCGTGAGATCGATGGACGAGAGAAACTCGGTCGGCCGCACCGCTCGAATCACTGTACGTAGCGTTTCCATTCGAAAGTGAGGAACCCGCAAAGTACGGTTTACTCCTTTGAGATCGAGCACGGGACGAAAGGAACCTTCCTTTTTGGGGACCACAAAGTAGATCGAGTATCGACCACAACCATATTGGTCTAGAGGCACGGGAACTATCGCTCGCAGCTGAAGAAGGCGGTAGAGCGTGTCCGCAATGGCCTGGTTCTTGCGAGCGGGCGCAGAGGGAGACATTACAAAGGCGGGCGACAAAGGGCAGGCGAAGTCGAGAGCATACCCCTTCTGAATTATCTCTAACACCCATTTGTCGGAAGTGATGTTGGTCCAGGCTGCCAGAAAATTCTGTAGGCGGCCACCTACAGGGACTAAAGCCTGGACCAGCAGACCTTCATTGCGGCTTTTTGACGGAAGGTTGAGAGGCACTAAAGTAGGACCTGGCAAAACCTCTGGCTCCACGAAAGGATTGCCCACGAAAACTAGAACGCCCCCTGGAATAGGGAGCAAAGCGCGCCCCTCGAAATCTACGGGAGTCGTGACCGGAGCCTCGAAAACCGCCGTACCTCTAGTTGGCTTAGGCTTATCCTCAGGCAAACGACCCCCTTTGGAGTCGCCCAAATCCTTCACAATTTTTTCCAAAGCCTCCCCGAAGAGTAATTTCCCTTTATAGGGCAATTTACTGAGTCGCAATTTCGAGGATACATCCGCAGACCAGTTACGCAACCAGAGAAAACGTTGTGCCGCCACCAGGGAAGCCATGGTTTTAGCCGCAATCCGCAGCAAATCATAAAAAGCATCCGCCATATAAGCAGCGGCGGATTCCAATTTCGCAGAATCTGCAGCTTCCGAAGAAGAATCCCCGTAAGCATCGCCCTGCAACCATCTAATGGACGCCCGAGACACATACGCTCCACAAACTGCTGTTTGCAGTGCCAAAGCACTAGAATCAAAAGCCTGCTTAAGAAGAATTTCTAATTTTCTATCCTGCAGGTCCTTAAGAGCTGCCGCCCCCTCCACAGGGATAGTAGTCTTTTTAGTTACCGCAGAGATGATGGCATCCACCTTTGGCATGCGTAACAACTCCTTTTCCTCCTGCGGAAGGGGGTACAAGCGAGCTAACGCGCGGCTGCCCCGGAGGGTGGCCTCTGGACATTCCCATTCAGATTCAATCATCTGCTTGATAATTCTGTGCATCGGGAAACACCGTTGCTCAGCCTTAAAGCCTTGCAACAACGGATCCTCCAAAGGTTCCTGAGAGGCAGAAGGAAGAAGCAAGTGAAGTGCCGCCAAGGATTGTGAAATAAGCGCTGACAGCTCTTCTTTACGGAAGACCCTAAAAATATTTGGATCTTCCCCGGGAGCAATCTCCCCTTCTTCCAAGTCATCTGCCTCCAGCTCTAAATCTGGTTCAGCCAACACTTCTGCGCCTCCTTGACTCAGAAGAACCGAAGGCAGAGAAGGAAAAAGATCCAAAGGGTCCTTAATAACATTGTGAGAATGAGAAGACCCTTCACCAGGATCCTCTGGCAGCTGACAATGAAGAGAAACAGGTCCAGGACTTGGAATCGCTGAACAGAGATCAGGCTGAGACGAGCGAAGCAAAAATGCCTTGTGCATTGCTAAAATAAATTCGGGGGAAAAAAATGAGCCCATGCTCTCTTGCGGCGCAGAAACCGATGGTGAAGGCTTTTCTAGAGGAACGGAGTCTTTAGAAGATTTTGTTCTCTTTTTATGTGGCCGGGGCTGATCTGTCGGCGCACTGACTGAGGGCGCCAAAATGGCCGCCTTTCCCGCCTTTTCCGCGGGCAAAGATGGCTCATCTAATTTAAGTGCCGGCTCGTCTGCCATGTGAGAATTGAACCCGCGACTAAAACGGAAGCGGGTAATAAAAAAACGGCACCGATAAAAACACCGCGGTGAGTAACCCAACTCAGAGCCTGTGCTGTACGCGCCGACGCGATTTTGACAGGAGAAAATAAAATAGAAGCAGAGACTCACCGGATCTGAAGAGAGGAAAAAAAAAATCCTGAACACTCAAATCAGTCCCGCTGCTAGCGGAACTCCAAATACCGGCAAAGAGTAGTGCAGAGGAACACCTGGGGCTCCCAGGCTCACTCTGATACGAGAGACGGAGGCAGTGAAAGAGGCAGGCTCTACCTCACACCGCAAATGCAGTATCTCTCCACGTCTCAAATATCCTTAAAGGGAAAGCGCACCCCAGCCAAAATAGTAACAGGACTATAGAATCAATCAGCTCTGCTAGAGCCAAGCAATTTTTCACTCAAAAACAAAGAAAGAAATTAAGCCAAAAGTTTGCCTATGAGGGAGAAATAGGGATTCGATCCTCCTTAGCTGCTGAGGACTGAAAGACTGCTGGATTACCCTCAGGGGGAGCGGCTTCACCTCTCAAGAAAACTTGAAGTCTTCAGTCCTCAGCTGCTATAGGGGATTGACAACCCTACCTTTCCCTGGACTGGCCCGGAGAAGCGATAAGGAATCAGAGGATTGGCTATAAAATGATTGGAGCCTGAGGGAAAGAATATGGAAATGTTGTTGGACATTATTATGCTTGAACAATTCATGTCTACTGTACCAAAAGACTTGCACACTTTCCTTATACAGCAAAATTGCCAGAACCTGGGAGAGGCAACCATGTTAGTAGAGCGGTTCTTGGAAGCCACGCAGGCTTGCCATAAAATGGGTGGCCCTCTGAAGGTTGGTGCTGAGGCAAGCTGTGCTGTATCATAAAAGAAAATGGTTAGAAATGTTGTTTATGTGAATAGTACTGTACCTACCCAGTTACAAATGTGGAATGTTACAAATGTGGAAAATGGGGACATTTGGAAAAGGAATGCCAGATTTACACTAGCTTGATAGGTGTTGATTTAAAACAGCCTAAAGAAGGGTTCCTTTTGGTAGTTGATGTGCGGGGAATTACCACGAATGCTCTGTTAGACTCTGGGGCAGACCAGAGTATGCTATCAAAGAGGCTTTGGAAGCGGATAGAGGCCCAAGAAGGATTTGAGCCTAGAACCCCTGAAAGCAAGGTTTATATTAGATGCATTCATGGTGCTGCTTCATCATATCCCACGTACAGGCTAATGGTTAAGGGCTTGGGGGTACAAGAGGAAATTCCTTTAGCAGTGGTACCTAGGCTTCCATTTGATTTAGTTCGAGGAAGAGACTGGCCAAAATTTAAGCAGGGGCTGGTGAAAGGACTAGGGAAGAAGGAGGGAGATGGAATGACGGTAATAGCTCCTGGGCCTTTGTTTGAAAGTCCTCAGACCCCAGTTAAAAAGATGGTTAAACTTCCAGAAGACAAAACTACCAAGAAGCAGATTTTCACCTTGAAATACCGTAGGGTCACAGAGAAGGCCCAAGCTCCTAAGCGGGCAACCCCTCAAGCTGCTGGGTTTGACCTTTGCAGTGTGGAAGAAGTCACAACTTTGTCCAATTCTGAGCGTGGAACCAAGGGCTTTGGTTCAACTGAAGACCAGGGGGTAAAGAGCCTAGCTGCCACCTGTGACCGTGGAAGGGAGGTGCATGAAGAGGAGGATTTGGGACCCCAAGTATCTGACTGTAAGAAGAGCTCAGAACCCCAAATAAGTGAGGACCTGTCAGTAGTACAGCAAGAAGAACTAAGGAAATTGCTAAAAGAATTTCCAGATGTTTTGACTCCTATACCTGGAGAGACACATTTGGTTGCACATGAGATTATAACTCCACCTGGGAAATTAATTTGACAAAGGCCATACCGCTTGCCTGAAGCAAAGAGACAGGAAGTAGTGGCACAAGTTCAGGAAATGTTAGACATGGGGGTAATAGAGGAGTCGAAGAGTCCCTGGAATAGCCCCATAGTCTTGGTGCTAAAGCCTGATGGCTCTTTAAGATTCTGTATTGATTTCCGGCAGGTAAATGCAATATCAGCTTTTGATGCATATCCAATGCCAAGAATTGAAGAGCTATTGGACCAGCTTGGACAAGCCCAATATTTAACCACCCTTGATATGACGAAAGGCTATTGGCAAATCCCTCTAACCAGGGAGTCGAAGCCAAAGACTGCTTTCAGCACCCCCGTTAGCCTTTTTCAATTCAAAAGGATGCCTTTCAGACTGCATGAAGCGGCAGCTACCTGCCAAAGGTTAGTGGACCAGGTACTTCGACCACATCAAAATTATGCCTTTGCCTAGATGGATGATGTCATAATCCATAGCAATGGAAACAATAGGAACCTCAATCAGACAAAATATGAAACACCATTTAAAGAAGTCCAATTGATTCAAGAATCACCATTTGTGCCTAAAAAATTTTTTTTGTCGGAGTTACGTCAGCCCAGTATCTCAAATAATCATTTAGGAGATACCGCCGTGACTACTCCCTTTTATTAATTAGAATTTTAAAATAGACCACAGTCCAACACTTAGCTGTATACCACCAAGCGCCAAAACTTCCAATGTACGTCCTTTCACCAGCCCCTGCTTAAATTTTGGCCAGTCTCTTCCTCGAACTAAATCAAATCGAAGCCTAGGTACCACTGCTAAAGGAATTTCCTCTTGTACCCCCAAGCCCTTAACCATTAGCCTGTACGTGGGATATGATGAAGCAGCACCATGTACATTGGAAGTTTTGGCGCTTGGTGGTATACAGCTAAGTGTTGGACTGTGGTCTATTTTAAAATTCTAATTAATAAAAGGGAGTAGTCACGGCGGTATCTCCTAAATGATTATTTGAGATACTGGGCTGACGTAACTCCGACAAAAAAATTTTTTTAGGCACAAATGGTGATTCTTGAATCAATTGGACTTCTTTAAATGATAATCCATAGCAATACCTGGGCGGAACATCTAAAGAGAAATCAGAGCAGTCATACTCCATGAAGCAAGCGGGAATCACTTTGAATCCAAAGAAGTGTGCCTTTGCTAAGAGAGAGGTAAAATACCTAGGACACTTGGTGGGAAGAGGGGAAAAATAAACACCTAATGAGCAAGGTGGATAGTATCAGGAATTTTCCTCCCCCAACCACAAAGAAACAGCTGAGGAGTTTCTTGGGGCTTATCGGTTACTACTGCAGATTTATACCACAGTTTGCAGAGGAAAGTGCAATATTTACTGATATGCTGCGGAAGAATTGCCCAAATCAGCTGAAATGGACTCCCGAAGCTGAAAAAGCATTTTCAGTGCTGAAAGGGAAGTTGTGTACAGGACCAGTACTGAAAGGGGTGGATTTCAGAAAACCCTTCTTAGTTCAAACAGATGCCTCGGATGTAGGGCTGGGAGCTGTGTTATCCCAATGTCATGAAGGGGAGGAGCATCCTGTGATGTACTTGAGCAGGAAATTGTCACCAGCGGAACAGAAGTATTCCACAATAGAGAAGGAATGCCCAGCCATAAAGTGGTCAGTGGAGGCATTAAGGTTTTATCTCACAGGGAGGAAGTTCCTACTGGTTACAGACCATGCCCCACTAAAGTGGTTACAACAGATTAAGAACCACAATGCCAGGTTGACACGCTGGTACATGGCCTTACAGGCGTTTGATTTTCAAGTGGAACTTCGTGATGGAAAATTACACAAAAATGCAGATGCCCTTTCGCGTATTACAGACTGTAAAGAAGAGGTTTTACAATTTGCACCAGTTCGTAATAACTTAAGCAGGGGGGTATGTGATAAGGAAGCTTATCATAGTTCAGGAAGAAATAATACAAGAGGTGAATTGGCTCTGAATAAGCAACCTGTGCTGGCTGGAAAAAGCACTAAAACAGTGTTTACCTAAAAGACTACCAGACCCAGAATGCATTGGTTTACAGAAAGCCTCTAGGAGAGCTGAAGTAGGGAAACGTGTGCCTAATCAGAGAAGCAATGATGTAATCCCTAATCACACATCTCCTAGGGCAGGGCTTAATTCAGAACACCTGCAGTGTGCTAGGGTGGAGAGGCCATCTAGGCACTTTAAAGCCAGAAGAAATTCATCATACAGACAGCAAGAGCAAGGAGAGCAATGGTGGCAAGGACAGCAACGGGAGCTGGAGAAGAAGAGACTGATCGTGAACAGAAGGAAGAACAGCAAGACGTCCAGAAGGTCTAAGAAAGGAGCCCAAGGCAGTACGTATACTGGGAGAGATTCCTGGGGCAAGCATTCTTCATTGGACTGGAAGAAGCCAGAGGCTTGGAGATATACAGACAGGAACTCTCGGACAGCACCTGTGAGGGAGACGGCTGCATCTACAGAAAGAAGGAGCTCTAATACCTATTCAAGGAGGTATGGGAAAAGAGACCTAAAGTCCAGAGATTCTGACTGGAGAGCTGGACACAGACGTTTTGCTACCTACTGGCCAAAATACCCAGAGAGGAAACCTAATGACAACATGATCTCAGGTATGAACTCTGATCTGTTCCCTAGCTTTGCACAAGGAAGACAGCAGGGAAACAGTTTCTATCCTGGTAGAGATCAGTTAGAGAAATCCTCTGAGCCAGTGTCTGAAAGTGATCCTATGATATTTCAAAAACAAGGGGAAATATCAAATGAGGAAGTTGAATGTATGGATTGTTCTCTTTCTAAGCTGCTGTTCTAAAGTAATGCTCAGATAAGGATCAAACACCAAAAGGAACTGTACTGATTTTTAGCTTCCCAGAAAAGTTTATTTGAGAGAAAGCTTTGGGGGAAGTTGGAGCCACGTGGAGAGTGGACCAGCAATGGCTTGCAGCTGGTTAAGCACCTGTGATTAGAGCAAGGCACAAGTGCATGTGGGACTTTGAAAAAAAGCTTCTTCTCTGTGTGGAAGGAAGAAAGCTGTGGTTTTTTTTGATAAAGAGAATTTTCCTTTTGGGTTTATTTTTCATACCAGCACTGCTAAGAAAGTTTATTAGCAGGGGGCTGGAAGAAAGACCTTTTCTGTTCCATCAAGGTCTTTACTAAGTTGTTGCATAAGTAATTCAGTTGCCTTATTTGTTTTGTTTCCTGAATAAAACTCCTGGAGAAAATTATCCTGTTGATGTTACCAAGCATATCTGTGCGAGGGAATAACACCCCATAAATAAAATCTGTTTTCTGCTTTACACTCGAGCAACTACAATTCTTTATTCTTGTTAAACGGCTAGTTTTGTATGATTGAACTACAAGACCCACAATCCTTTGCAAGTCAAGTATATTCATGTCCTTGCCAAGATTGTGGAACTTTCACAACAAGCACCCCCGTTTACAGTCTCCAAACAAGGGGGGGGGCTCCATCTCAAAAGATACCACGGCCCCCTCTGCACTCTGTTGTCAAAAGTACTGGATCAAAGTACTTGAGTAGAAATAAAAGTAGATAGCAATTTTAGTGCTTAAATACAGCTAAAGATGCTTCTCACAAAATTTAAATAAAACTTAAGAAAAGCTTAGTTACTCACCTGTAACAGGTGATCTCCGGGAATAGCAGGAATTTAGTCTTCACATATGGGTATCGTCGGCATCAACGGAGCCGGCGCGGGAACGCTCCCCAGCGTCCAATAGGAACACTTTTGGGAGCATCCCTCAGCACATGCGCACTGCCTTCCAACCTTTCCAACTGTCCCTCTTCAGTTATGTTTGTAGCTGAGTGAAAGGATAGAGGGATAGAGGAAAGAGACAGAGAGATAGAGAGACAACTCCCAGGGGAGGTGGGTGGGTTGTGAAGACTAAATTCCTGCTATTCCCGGAGATCACCTGTTACAGGTGAGTAACTATGCTATCTCCAGGAACAAGCAGGAATGTAGTCTTCACATATGGGGACTCCCTAGCTGAAGATGCCAGGGAGATAGCCCCAGGAAGCTGCCACCTATAGTAAGGTGGGCCATGCTTCCTCCCATGGATCTCTGGCATCCCACCAGGGTTGGTGGGTAGGAGTTGAATTAGGTCTGAAAGACATTTTGAAGAACAGCTTGACCAAAGAAGGCATCCCGACGGGAGGCTTTATCTAAGCAGTAGTGGGCTGTAAAGGTGTGTACCGAAGCCCAGGTGGCTGCTCGACAAATGTCATCAATAGACACAGAGTGAAGGTTAGCCATAGAGGCTGCCATGGCTCTCACATTATGAGCTGTGACATGGTCTTGAAGAGAAAGACTCTTACTCTCATAAGCAAAGGATATGCATTGTGCAATCCATTTGGACAGAGTTCTCTTGGAGACTGGAAGTCCCAAATGACTAGAATCAAAAGCAATAAAAAGTTGAGAAGACTTTCTATGTTGCTGTGTTCTTTGTACGTAAAAAGCCAAGGCTCTTTAACAATCTAAAGTATGAAGGTTCCTTTCTGCATTAGAGGCATGAGGCCTCGGAAAAAATACAGGAAGATAAATTGATTGATTTAAATGAAAAGGCGAAACCACCTTTGGCATAAAGTGTGGATGAGTTCTAAGAAAAACCTTATCATGGTGAAAACTAGTATAAGGAGGATCAGCCACTAAAGCTTGCAATTCACTAATGTGACGTGCAGAGGTGATTGCAATTAGGAAGATGACCTTCCAGGACAAAAGCTTTAGGGTTGTAGTGGCTAAAGGTTCAAAAGGCGGTTTCATGAGCTGCCCGAGAACTAGGTTTAAATCCCATGCCACCGGTGGTGGCCTGATGGGAGGCTTTGTTAATAGAAGACTTCTCATAAATCTTGTTATAAGTGGATGAGAGGAAATTGGTTGTCCATTTACAGGCTTACAGGAAGCTGCAATTGCACTAAGATGGACTCTTACTATAACTGGTCTTTAGAACAGAATTTGATAAATTAAGTAGATACTCTAGTATCGATTCCAAAGGTATCATAAGGGGGTTTAACCCCGTCTGTGAACACCATATTGTAAAACGTTTCCACTTGAAGGCGTAAGAGCATCTTGTGGAAGGTTTTCTAGAAGCCTGAAGGATATCCTTTACCTGTTGGGAAAGGTTAAGATCCTGAAGGTCTAAGCTTTCAGCAACCAGACCCTGAGATGCAGGGACTGGGGATTCGGGTGCCATAGCATCCCGTTCTCTTGGGAGAGGAGATCTGGAGCATAGCCTAACTCCAGAGATGCAGCTTGAGAGATATGTAGAAGCAGGGGACACCACGTTTGGCGTGGCCACTGTGGTGCTATGAGGATCATACAACCTGTCTCTCTGAAGCTTGTTTTGGGGATGAGACGAATGGGTGGGAAGGCATAGAGGAAGTCATGACCCAAGTGAAGAAGGAAGGCGTCCCTTGCCTGGCAATTTTGAGCCGGAATCCTGGAACAGAACTGGGAAAGTTTGGCATTCAGTGGACTTGCAAACAGGTCTATGTCTGGGGTTCCCCAGATCTGAAATATCGTGGCCACCTGGTCTAGGTAGAGAGACCATTCGTGAGGCAGCAGTACTCGGCTGAGTTTGCCTGCCCAAAGATTTTGAATGCTTGGAAGATATACCACGAGAAGGTGAATTTGATGCTCTCTGTCGAGCGCCCATAGTCATAAAGCTTCGTTGCATAACAACAGAGAGCCTGTTCCGCCCTGCTTGTTCATGTAGAACATGGCTACTTGATTGTCCGTTTGGATTAGGACTGTCTTGTAGCTGAGCTGGGCATGGAATACTCGAAGAGCTGGATTGCTCTGAGTTCCAGGAGGTTTATATGAAGACACACCTTCTGTGGAGTGCAGGTACGCTGCGTAGAGAGATGATGCAGGTGTGCTCCCCATCCCACCTGTGATGCATCTGTTAGGGTGGCCTGGAATAGGGGTTGCTGGAAAGGAGACGCCATTAAAAGATTTTCCAGTGATTGCCACCACTGGAGGGACAAAATCAGTCGTTGTGAGTTTGATATCTTGTCCGACAGATGTTCTGTGGCCTGTGTCCACTGTGTGGATAGGGTCCACTGGGCTGCTCGCATATGAAGGCGAGCGTAGGGAACCACATGAACCATGGATGCCATATGTCCCAATAGTTGTAGCAGTTCTCGAGCAGTTAGGGAGGACTTCACCGCTACTTGAGAAGCTAGCTGCATTATACAAAGACCGTGGGGTTGTGGGAGAAAAGCCCTTGACTGTCTGGTATCTAGATGAGCTCCTATGAACTCTAGGGACTGAAACGGAGCAAGTTGGGATTTTTGGAGGTTTATGACCAATCCCAAGTATTGAAGGATTCGCATTGTGCGAGACAGTGCAGATCTGGCTTCTGGAACCGTGGGGGCTCAAATGAGTCAATCGTCCAAATAAGGGAAGACGAATATCCCCAGGGTTCACAGAAATGCAGCTACTACTGCCATGCATTTCGTGAATACTCTTGGTGCCAAAGCCAGACCAAAGGGAAGAACCCTGTATTGGAAATGTTTTCCCTTGAAAAGGAATCGTAAGAATTTCCTGTGATCTGGATGGATCAGAATGTGAAAGAATGCGTCCTTTAGATCTAGAGAACAAAGCCAATCCTGACTTTGAAGGTATGGCAGAAGAGTTCCCAGAGAAATCAGTTTGAAATTTTCTCGGAACAGATATTTGTTCAATTCTCTGAGGTCTAGAATCGGTCTCTGTCCTCCTGTTTTCTTTGGAATAAGAAAATAGGGGGAGTAGAACCCTGCACCCTGCTGAAGAATGGGCACCTCCTCTATTGCTCCTTGAGCAAGGAGTGTTGAGACCTCTTGATCCAGTAGATTGCCTGTAGAGGTTTGGGAATTGAACTGTCTTACGATTGTAGGAGGGGGCATACTCTGAAAATGGAGCTTGTACCCCTCTCCCACAATGGACAGAGTCCAATTTTCTGTTGTTATTTGGTGCCATCTGTTGGCAAAATGACACAACCTGCATGGAATGTTTAGGGGTTCTGGCCCCTTCAGAGGCAGGAAGGCTAAGTTCTCTATGAAGGAGTCAAAGCCCTTGAGGGGGCTAGGCCTGTGGAGCTGGTTGAGTTCTAAGACCTTTTGGCTTCTTTTGTCTGGATTGTTGTTGTTGACACTTCTGGGCAACTTGACCCTGAGCTTGCCCTTGCTGGGTATAGGATGGATAAAACTTCCTCTTTTGGTTAAAGGGTTTTTTATAAGGTTTCTTTTTGGCTGGAGTGGCTGTAGATTTTGACAATCTGTCTAAAGTGAGATTGTCAGTATCTATCTCATTAGCCTTTTCCTGCCAATTCCTGCTTACGAGGTTTTCTCCTGTGCAAGGGATGTTAGGCAATTTATCCTGTACCTAAATCTCCAAGTCTGATGCCTGAAGCCAGGCAATCCGAAGTGCACCAATGGCAATAGCAGAGGTTCTGCTGATGCATTAAAAGCAGTCAAAGGCTGCACGGTTTACAAACTTGGAGACATCCTGAGCATGCTTGACCAGAGTGAGAAAGTCCTGTCGTTTGTCCTCAAAGAGAAGGGGCCTCATAAGCTCCAAATCTCCTGTGACCTCTTTGAGGAACATTCCCATATATAAAATATATGAGCTCATCCTAACTGAAAGCATGAAAGCCTGAAAGGTTTGACGCCCAAAAGCGTCAAGAGTCCTGCATTCACGACCTGGAGGATTGGATACATGTCTTTTTGCACTTTTCATCCTACGCATGGCTGACTCCACTACCATTGAATGGTGTGGCAGCTGAGTCTTTTGAAAACCAGGACATGGTGGAACTTGATACATGGTATCGAGTCTCCTAGAATGAGGCGATGTGATCAAAGGTGTCTCCCACATTCTGAGTATCAAATCATGAAGAATTTCATGAATGGGAAGAGTGGCTGCTTCCTTGGGAGCCTTAGGGTATTGGAGAATTTCCAATTCCTTTGCTCTAGGTTCTTTTTCAGGCGCTACCGTGATTGAAAGGCCTCGGGCCACATCACAAATTAAATCCTGAAAAGACATTTCTTCCGGAGGAGACATTCTGCGTTGGAGAGGAGTCTTCCAGGAGAAACACTCTGGTACCGGCAGAATTATCAGAGTCATCGGAATCGGAGGATTCAAAGTATCTCTGATCCCGATGTTCATGCAAACACGGTCTCGGTATCAATCGAAGTCGGTACCGAATTGGTCCGGTACCGATCTGTCAATACCAGAAAAAGTCTGCATGGGAAGGATTCCCACCGATGCCGGTACCGTCGGTGCTGGTATCGGTATCTGTACCGGTGCTGGTACCAGCACCAGTACCGGTGCCCATTGAATCAATGGTGTCAACGGTACCGCAGCTGTAAGGAGAGCTGCAAGACTGCATTCGATAGCAAGGAAAGAGTAGTTACTCACCTGTAACAGGTGTTCTCCAGGAGCAGCAGGAATCAGTCCTCACATATGGGTGTCATCGGAGCAGACGAAGCCCCAGCGGAGCATTTCCCCAGCTTTCTATGAAAGCCTTTGGGAATGCAGGCACGCATGCGCGGTTCCCTTCCCGCCTAAAGGTGCCGTCTTACCTCAGTCAAATGACATAGCAAAGAACAGCACACAAAAATGAAAAAATAAACTATGTACAACTGCAACTCCAAGGGGAGGAGGGAGGGTTGTGAGGACTGATTCCTGCTGCTCCTGGAGAACAACTGTTACAGGTGAGTAACTACTCTTTCTCCAGGACCAAGCAGGAAGTCAGTCCTCAAATATGGGTGACTCCTTAGCTCTGGGCTACCAGGAACCCAGGCTGAACAAGAGAACTCCCTCTAGTCCCAGCTGCAAAGAAAGGCTTTTCAAGGACACAACCTCCACCGGTAGCCCAACAGAGGGCAGGAGGGCAGGAGTTGCCAAAACCTCAAAGAGATTCCGGAGTACTTCTTGGCCAAAAGCACTGTCCCTACGGGACTCCCTCTCCAGGCAGTAATGGGCCGCAAAAGTCTGGCTTGAAGACC
Source organism: Ichthyophis bannanicus (assembly GCA_033557465.1). Classification (NCBI taxonomy): domain Eukaryota; kingdom Metazoa; phylum Chordata; class Amphibia; order Gymnophiona; family Ichthyophiidae; genus Ichthyophis; species Ichthyophis bannanicus. The sequence goes on from CM066040.1 coordinate 159,402,414, forward strand.
AAGTTGCAGCCCTGCAGATGTCTACCAAGGGCACAGAGTGGAGATGAGCCACTGAGGCAGCCATTTCCCTGACACAATGGGCCGTGACCCTACCCTGCAAAGGAAGGTCAGCCGCGTTGTAAGCCCAGGTGATACAGTCAGCCACCCAGATGGACAACGTACGCTTGGACACAGCCAACCGCAACTTATTGGGGTCAAAGGAAACGAAGAGCTGAGTAGCCCTTCTATGTCATTGCGTACGGTCAAGGTAGAAGGATAAGGCCCTCCTACAGTCCAGGGTATGCAGGACTGCTTCAGCCTGGCTAGCATGAGGCCTAGGGAAGAATGTTGGAAGAACCATCTCCTGATTGAGGTGGAAAGAGGAGACAACCTTAGGGAGGAACTTTGGATGAGTCCTGAGGACTACCCTGTTCCTGTAAATCCTGGTGTAAGGCCTGTCACAGACCAGGGCTTGAAGCTCACTTACTCGCCTAGCCGAGGTAAGGGCTATTAGGAAGAGTGTCTTCCAGGAGAGGAAGCGAAGTGGACAGGTAGCCATCGGCTCAAAAGGTGGGCGAGTCAGCTGCTGCAAGACCACATTCAGCTCCCACTCAGGGGCAGGAGGACGGATGGGAGGCTTGAGCAAAAGCAAGCCCCTGAGAAAGCGGGACACCAAGGGGTGACCAGATAGAGACTGCCCCTCTACAAATGAGTGGTGAACGCTAGAGCTGAGAGGTGGACCCAAACAGAATTGGACTTAAGTCCCTGATTGGATAAGTGCAGAAAATCCTGAAGCACCACTGGCACAGTACAGGAGAAAGGATCCTCTGTACGTAGGTGACACCACACAGAAAACCTCTTCCACTTGAGAGCATAGATTTTCCTCGTGGACTGTTTACTAGAGGCTAGGACAACCTCCTCAACTTCCTGAGGTAGGCCCCAGGGAGCCAAAATTACCCTTGCAGACTCCAGGCCATCAAATTGAGAGACCTGAGATTGGGGTGCAGGAGGGAACCCTGGTCCTGTGTGAGAAGGTCGGGTTGCAACCCCAGAGGCAGTGGAGGATCCACCGCCAGTTGAAGCAGAAGAGGAAACCAAGGCTGTCTCGGCCACCTGGGAGCTACCAGCAGGACCGAGGCCTTGTCCTGGAGAATCTTGAATAGGGTTCGGGCCACCAAGGGAGTGGGAGGAAACGCATAGAGGAGGCCCTGAGACCAAGATATCAGAAAAGCATCCGCTGCTATTCGCAGAGGATGTGGTTGCCTGGAGCAGAACTTTGGCAGCTGCTTATTCATGGGGCTGGCAAAGAGATCTATCAAAGGGAGACCCCATTTCAGGAAGATCTTCTGAACTACTGAAGGATGGAGCTGCCACTCGTGGGGCTGCAGTATCCTGCTTAATCTGTCTGCCAGATAGTTGTCCTGGCCTGGAAGGTACACAGCCCTGAGGAGCATGTTGTGCTTGAGGGCAAAAGAACAAAGGTCCTGAGCCTCCCGACAAAGGATCCTGGACCCAGTTCCGCCCTGTTTGTTCGCATAAAACATGGCAACTTGGTTGTCTGTCTGAATCAGGACAGACTGTTGAGCCAGGGTAGGAGTGAAAGCTTTGAGTGCTAATCGAATAGCTCTGAGTTTGAGGAGATTGATCTGCTGTGCAGCTTCCCAGGGAGACCAGAAGCCCTGGGTGTACTCTCCCAGACAATGAGCTCCCCAGCCTTGCAGGGAGGCATCTGTTGCCACCACTACTGTGTACCTTGGAATCTGAAAAGGCACCCCTTTCCGTAGGTTGGGTGGGTGCAGTCACCAGTTGAGGGAGTGCAGAAATGGTCTGGACACTCTTATCCTGTCTCTGAGGCTGCCTGTGGCCTGTGACCACTGAGTCCGAAGGCACCACTGTGCAGGCCTCATATGGAGCCTGGCATTGGGGGTGACATGTACTGTCGAAGCCATGTGGCCAAGCAGCCTCAGGCAGAGTCTGGCGGAGACCAGGGAGCTGCTGAGAAACTGACTTGCCAAGGCCATCAACCTTTGGGCTCTGTTTTCTGGCAAGAATGCCTTTGCCAGGAGAGAGTCCAACCTTGCCCCTATGAACTCCAAGTTCTGGGAAGGGAGCAAAGTGGACTTTGCGAAGTTTATGACAAACCCCAGGCGTTGTAGAAGGGCAATGGTCCTGAGGGTGGCTTGATAGGCTTCCTGACCTGTCTGACCCCTGATGAGCCAGTCGTCCAGATAAGGGAAGACAAAGATGCCCTGATTTCTCAGGTAGGCCGCCACCACTGCTAGGCACTTTGTGAAGACTCTGGGGGCAGAGGTGAGGCCAAAAGGCAGCACTCTCTACTGATAATGGTTTCCTCCCACGATGAACCTCAGGTACTCCCTGTGGTCTGGATGAATGAGGATGTGAGTGTACGCATCCTTTAGATCTAAGGAGCATAGCCAATCTCCCTGCTGGAGGTAGGGCAGAAGGGTTCCAAGAGTAAGCATCTTGAACTTTTCTTTCACTAGGAACTTGTTGAGGTTCCTGAGGTCCAGAATGGGAAGAAGGCCACCGGTCCTTTTGGGCACCAGGAAATACCTGGAGTCGAATCCGTGACCTTGCAAGTGGGGAGGCACAGGCTCCACCGCCCAGTCCACCAACAGACCCTGAAGCTCCTGACGGAGAAGGTCTGTGTGCAGAGGAGGCCTTGGAGGCTCCCCTGGAAAGTATGGGGGTGGAAGTTGGTGGAAATGGAGGGCATATCCTTTGTGGATTATCTCCAGCACCCAACTGACTCCGGTGATAAGGGGCTCTGGTGGGCAAAGAGGGCTAGGCGAACTCCTGTGCAGGGTTGGGAGAGCAGTGGAGGAGAGGCTATGCTCAAGGAGTCAAAAGCCCCCACCCTGCTGAGTGGTAACAGGGGCCTGAGGCTTGGGGGTCCTCTGCCTACGGGGCCCATTACCCTGGCCCTTGGCTTGCTGACCCTGGGGGGCAGCTTGGGCAGCCTGATATTGCGGGTACTGTTTGTAGGCAGTGCCCTTCCTTGGGTAAAAGGGCTTTTTACCCGCGCCCTTCTTTTTATGAGAAGGGGCAGAGGTCTTCCTTGACAGCCTTGTCCGGGTGAGGTGCTCGGTCTCGAGCTGAGCGGCCTTCTCGGTCACAGGCTTGCCAAAAAGGTTTTCACCTCGGCAAGCAACATCGACCAACTTGTCCTGAACCCATGGCTCGAGGTCCGATGACTGCAGCCATGCCTGGCATCGAGCCGCGATGCCGGCTGCCGCAACTCGGGCCGAAGCCTCGAAGCCTTCGTAGGCGGCGTGGGACATGAACTTCGAGCAGTCCTGAATCCCCGAGGACAAGGACTGAAATCTCTGCAAGGGTTCCCCGGAGAGACCAGCAGACAATCCGGCCAACTCCTTGGCCAGATCCCGCAAGTACATGCCCATGTACAGCTGGTAAGACTGGACACGACAAGCAAGCATCGAGCCCTGAAAACACTTTCTACCAACGCCATCTAGGTTTCGGGCCTCCCTGCCAGGAGGCACCACGGAGTGCATCTTCTGATTCTTCAGACGATGCATGGCCGATTCCACAACCATGGAATGGTGTCGTAGCTGTGCCTTCTGAAAACCAGGGCTCTTGCGGAGCCGATAGATTGAATTGACTCGCATGCTAAGAACCGGCGCCGAGGCCGGTGCCTCCCACATCCGGAAGAGGAGCCGTTCCAGCATCGGAGGAACCGGGACAGTAAAGGCCTCCTTCGGAGGAGAGTCATAATGCAGCGCCTTGAGCTCTTCAGCTCTTCCTCGGGATCCGCCGGAATAGCCAAGGCAGTGGCCATATCCCGGACGAACTCCGAGAACCGGGTGTCCTCTGGGGGGGACCTACTCCGGGGCTCAGACTGCGGTGAGTCCGAAGGGATGCACCGAGTCTTAAAGGTGTCAGGAGACTCTTCGTCCTCCGTCTCCCAAGCCGACTCGTCCGAGGAAGAGTCGGGGTCCAACCCTGCGGGGCCCTGGAGCACCCGCCCCGACGCCGGAAGCACCGGCGTCGACGCTCTCAGTCCCGAACGGGAGGTCGAGGGGGACCGCGACCGAGGTCGACTCCGAGCCACGATGGACTCGAGTATCGGCTCGGTCTCCGGGGTCGACTTCGACGTCGATGTCCCGGTGGTCGGGGCAGATGCGCCAGACAGGCTGACCATCAGTGCCCGCTGCTGCTCCATGAAGGCAGACATTCTGCTCTCCAAGGCTGTCATCCTGAGACTCAGCTTGGGAGACACAGCAGCCACCGACTCGGGCCCCGGCGGCGGCTCCCTGGGAGGAGAGTCCACAAGGACTACGGGACTTACGTGTCCAGCAGACTCCGGCTCCACACGAGGAGCTTTGGCAGGCTTCTCCGGTTCCACAGGCCCGGGGCGACGGTCGGGGGTCTTAGACCTAGCCCTCGAGGAGCCAGGGACCTCTTCCGACGACGCCCTCGTGAGCCGTTTCTTCCTCTTGCTTTCCCGGTCGGGGGACCCCCTGTCTGAGGAGCTTTGACGGCGCTTGGGATCGGAATCCTGAGATGTCAAGGCCTCAGATGAGGTCCGGGCCCAGCCGGAGGCTGAGTCCGAGAAAAGCCTTTCCTTTTGCTGCTGGCGACTTCGTAATGCCTTGGAAGACATTTTTCCACAGGCCCCGCACAACTTAGGATCGTGGTCGGCGCCCAGGCACCGAAGGCAGCAGTCATGTGTGTCGGTGAGAGACATTAGTTTCTTACACCGATCACACTTCTTAAAACCACTGGAAGCCATCGGGGGGAAAAAAGAGTCCCCACGAGGTCAAAAGACCGGCCTTACAGGGAAAAAGAGAAAAAAGGGCGCGAACGCCAGCTACGAAGGGCAAAAACCGAAAAAGAGGAATCGGGCTTGATACCGGTGTACCGAACCCGGCGGGAGGGGAACCGGCGTCGAACCGCTAGAAAAAGAGCAAAAAATCGCTGAAAAATCTAATTTTAACCGGGAAAACTGGACACACGTCCGGTGGGCTTCACGGAAAAAAAGAGACTGAGGTAAGATGGCACCTTTAGGCGTGAAGGGAACCGCGCATGCGTGCCTGCATTCCCAAAGGCTTTCATAGAAAGCTGGGGAAATGCTCCGCTGGGGCTTCATCGGCGCCGATGACACCCATATGTGAGGACTGACTTCCTGCTTGGTCCTGGAGAATCTCTGGTCTATCGATGCTGCCGATGCCTGGGTATCGATACTGGTTAAAGTGGCCGGAACCCCTGAGCAGTTCTGCCGAGGTCAAAGCCTCAAACATCCTGGAACCCCTTTAATGCTTTGGAGGCCAACGCCTCCCGCCGGGGCTGTTTTGCCGGTGTGGTTTCCTCAAGGGCAATGCCAATTGCCTCTAGATGCTTTGAAGGAGAGCTACCCTTTGAGGACCGGCTCTTATGTTTAGTCACCTGAGATCCATGGGAGGAAGATGAGGCTCTTGAAGACGTTGATGCAATGGATCTGGTATTCGAAGAAAAGAGGATACCGAGCTGCAAGTCTTCCTCTTTTAGTCATCCCCATACAGGAGGAACACTCAGATGGAGAATGGTCAGGGCCTAAACATTTTAGACACCAGTCATGGGTGTCGGTGACGGAGATGGTACCACCACATTTAGTACATTTTTTAAAACCACTAGCTGATTTTTCCATCTTTTGGGGAAAATGGGGCCTAGTGCCCAAAATGGCGCCTAGCACCAAAAGAAAAAAGTTTCTGAAGAGAAACAGTTCAAAAATAGATATTTTTTTTTTTAAAGAAGAAAGAATCGGCGGTACCGGTAGGTGTCGTGCGGAGGTATGCGCGACCACAAGAAAACAAATTTTAAAGAAGAAATTTTCTGCGGTGACAGGGTATGTGTCGTGTCGGCTCCGCAGAAAATGAAGAACTGAAAAGGGACAGTTGGAATTGCGGGAAGGCAGCGCGCATGTGCTGAGGGATGCTCTCAAAAGCGTTCCTATTGGACGCTGGGGAGCATTCCCGCGCAGACTCCGTCGGTACCAACGATACCCATATATGAAGACTACATTCCTGCTTGTTCCTGCAGATATCGATTGATTTAAATGAAAAGGCGAAACCACCTTTGGCATAAAGTGTGGATGAGTTCTGAGAACAACCTTATCATGGTGAAACCTAGTATAAGGAGGATCAGCCACTAAAGCTTGCAATTCACTGGAAGTCCCAAATGACTAGAGTCAAAAGCTATAAAAAGTTGCGAGGACTTTCTATGCTGCTGTGTTCTCTGTAGGTAAAAGGCTAAGGCTCTTTTACAATACAAAGTATGAAGGTTTCTTTCTGCATTAGAGGTGTGAGGCCTCGGAAAAAATACAGGAAGATAAATTGATTCATTCAAATGAAAAGGCAAAACCACCTTTGGCATAAAGTGTGGATGAGTTCTGAGAACAACCTTATCATGGTGAAACCTAGTATAAGGAGGATCAGCCACTAAAGCTTGCAATTCACTAATGCGACGTGCAGAGGTGATTGCAATTAGAAAGATGACCTTCCAGGACAAAAGCTTTAGGGTTGTAGTGGCTAAAGGTTCAAAGGGCGGTGTCATGAGCTGCCCGAGAAATAGGTTTAAATCCCATGCCACCGGTGGTGGCCTGATGGGAGGCTTTGTTAATAGAAGACTTCTCATAAATCTTGATATGAGTGGATGAGAGGAAATAGGTTGTCCATTTAGAGGTTTGTAGGAAGATGCAATTGCACTAAGATGGACTCTTACTAAATTGGTCCTTAGACCAGAATTTGATAAATGAAGTAGATACTTAGTATCAATTCCAAAGGTATCATAAGGGGGTTTAACCCCCTTTGAGAACACCATATAGTAAAACGTTTCCACTTGAAGGCGTAGGAGCGTCTTGTGGAAGTTTTTCTAGAAGCCTGAAGGATATCTTGTACCTGTTGGGAAAGGCTGAGATCCTGAAGGTCTAAGCTTTCAGCAACCAGGCCCTGAGATGCAGGGACTGGGGTTCGGGTGTCATAGCATCCCGTTCTCTTGGGAGAGAAGATCTGGAGCAAACCCTAACTCCAGGGGTGCAGCTTGAGAGAGATGTAGAAGGTAATCGACGGTTTTGAAAAGTGTATTTAACTGGTTCTATGTAAACCGCACTGATGGAAAACAGCGCGGTATATAAGAGAATGTAATAAATAAAAATAAATAAATAAATAAATAAAGCAGGGGATACCACGTTTGGCGTGGCCACCATGGCGCTATGAGGATCATATGACCTCTGTCTCTCTGAAGCTTGAAGAGTGTTTTGGGAATGAAGGGAATGGGTGGGAAGGCATAGAGGAAGTCGTGACCCCAGTGAAGAAGGAAGGCATCCCTATCCTGGCAATTTTGAGCCAGAATTCTGGAACAGAACCGGGGAAGTTTGGCATTCAGTGGACTTGCAAATAGGTCTATATCTGGGGTTCCTCAGACCTGAAATATCTTGGCCCCCTGGTCTAGGTGGAGAGACCATTCGTGAGGCAGCAGTACTCGGCTGAGTTTGTCTGCCCAAAGGTTTTGAATGCCTGGAAGATATACCACGAGAAGGTGAATTTGATGCTCTCTGGCGAGGGCCCATAGTCGTAAAGCTTTGTTGCATAATGACAGAGAGCCTGTTCTGCCCTGCTTGTTCACGTAGAACATGGCTACTTGATTGTCCGTTTGGAATAGGACTGTCTTGTAGCTCAGCTGGGCATGGAATACTCGAAGAGCTAGATAGATTACTCTGAGTTCCAGGAGGTTTATGTGAAGACAAGCCTCCTGTGGAGTGCAGGCACCCTGAGTAGAGAGATGATGCAGGTGTGCTCTCCATCCCACCTGTGATGCATCTGTTAGGGTAGCCTGGAATAGGGGTTGCTGGAAAGGAGATCCCACTAGAAGATTTTCCAGTGATTGCCACCATTGGAGGGACAAAATCAGTCGTTGTGAGTTTGATATTTTTTCCGACAGATGTCCTGTGGCCTGTGTCCACTGTGTGGATAGGGTCCACTGGGCTGCTCGCATATGAAGGCGAGTATAGGGAACCACATGAACCGTGGATGCCATATGTCCCAATAGTTGTAGTAGTTCTCAAGCAGTTAGGAAGGACTTCACCGCTGCTTGGGAAGCTAGCTGCACTATGCGAAGACAGTGGGGCTGTGGGAGAAAAGCCCTTGACTGTCTGGTATCTAAACGAGCTCCTATGAACTCCAGGGACTGAGACGGAGCAAGTTGGATTTTTGGAGGTTTATGTCTAATCCCAAGTATTGAAGGATTCGCATTGTGCGAGACAGTGCAGATCTGGCTTCTGGAACCGTGGGGGCTCAAATGAGTCAGTCGTCTAAGTAAGGGAAGATGAATATCCCCATGGTTCGCAGAAATGCAGCTACTACTGCCATGCATTTCGTGAATACTCTTGGTGCCGAAGCCAGACCAAAGGGAAGAACCCTGTATTGGAAATGTTTTTCCCGTGAAAATGAATTGTAAACATTTCCTGTGATCTGGATGGATCAGAATGTGAGTATATGCATCCTTTAGATCTAGAGAACAAAGCCAATCCTGACTTTGAAGGAATGGCAGAACAGTTCCTAGAGAAATCATTTTGAACTTGTGGAGAATGGTCAGGGCCTAAACATTTTAGACACCAGTCACGGGTGTCGATGATGGAGATGGTACCGCCACACTTAGTACATTTTTTGAAAGCACTAGCTGGTTTTTCCATCTTTTAGGAAAAATGAGGCCTAATGCCCAAAATGGCACCTAGCACCAAAAAGAAAACGTTTCTGAAGAGAAACAGTTCAGAAGTGTGTATCTATCTATCTATATATATAATTTTTTTTTTTTTTTTTAGTAAGGAAGAAAAAAGAACCAGCGGTACCGGTAGGTGTCGTGCGGAGGCAGACGCGACCACAAGAAAACAAGTTTAAAGAAGACATTTTCTGCGGTGACAGGGAAAGAGTAGTTACTCACATGTAACAGGTGTTCTCCAGGAGCAGCAGGAATCAGTCCTCACATATGGGTGTCATCGGCTCCGATGAAGCCCCAGCGGAGCATTTGCCCAGCTTTCTATGAAAGCCTTTGGGAATGCTGGCACGCAGGCGCGGTTCCCTTCCCACCTAAAGGTGCCATCTTACCTCAGTCAAATGACATAGCTAAGAACAGCACACAAAAATGTAAAAACAAACTATGTACAACTGCAACTCCAAGGGGAGGAGGGAGGGTTGTGAGGACTGATTCCTGCTGCTCCTGGAGAAAGCACAGTTACTTACCTGTAACAGGTGATCTCTGGGAATAGCAGGAATAAGTCTTCACATATGGGTACGTCGGTACCGACGGAGCCTGCGCGGGAACGCTCCCCAGCGTCCAATCAGAAAGCTTTTGGGAGCATCCCTCAGCACCTGCGTGCTGCCTTCCCGCCTTTCCAACTGTCTCTCCTCAGTTGAGTTTCATAGCTGAGACAAAGAGAGAAAGAGGAAAGGAAAGATAGATATAGAAATACAACTCCTAGGGGAGGTGGGCGGGTTGTGAAGACTTATTCCTGCTGTTCCCAGAGATCACCTGTTACAGGTAAGTAACTGTGCTATCTCCAGGAACAAGCAGGAATGAGTCTTCACATATGGGGACTCCCAAGCTAAGATGCTTGGAGCCCTAACATGTTGAAGATTGAAAACATGCTACACCTCATATGGCCAGGCATCCTGAGGATGGAGGGCAGGAGTTGAAAAGAGAGGAGCTGCAGAAAAAACAGCTAACCTAAGAAAGGACTACCCACAAGGAGTCCTTGTATGTATGATCATTATCAAAAGATATATTGAAATGAACAATCACCATAATATTGAAATGAACAATCACCATATGACGCTCACCTACTGGATTGCAGGAAGTAGAGAGGCTGATGGAGTCTACTGGGGATCCAGTAGAATAATGTTCAAGGTGACTTCACTGGAGTGAAGGTGGAGGTCAACATCTGGAAGTGAGAGGTGACCTCAGGATTCAATTGGGGTAGCACAAACACGGCAGGTCTTCAGTGGGAAGCTTCATGGAAAGCTGAAAACTCTTTTGGCTACAGAAGTATTCAGAGGTAGGAGCAAAAGAGGAAGACTGACCGATCTGGACAAACAGACCTAGTCCTTGAGGGAGGAAAGGGTATGAGAAGAACCCCATACTCCCAAGAAAGGACAGATGTTTGAGGAATTGAATCTGAAATCCACTGAAGATCCACCATGTCTTTCCTAACTGGTGAGAGGTAGGAAGACATTGGGGCATGGAGCTTCAGGGATACGTAAACCTAGGATACGGTAGGGCTGTCAGTACCACAGCAGTGGTTGTGTGCATAATATCCGAAACATACTGTGGAACAGTATGAAGCTGTGCAAGCCCACTGTTAGAAACATACAGGAAGGTAACAACCTTTATGAGCATAGACAGTCAGAGAGATAAGTATGGAAATACATATCTACCTATAATAAGTATCTGGACAGATACACACATATATGTATATATATGTGTATATGTGTATATGTGTATATATATATATATATATATATATATATATATGGGTATATATATATATATATATTTATAATGAGATCTAAAGGGCATAGCATATGCACACTTAGCTGACAGACAGATACATCTACAGAGATGTATATAGGTATATATATATATGTACCTGAATATATAGGTCTAAAGATAGATGCCTGCAACTAAGCAGACAGAGCTATGCATACCAGGACATTCACATGGAGATGTGAAGGGAAAAGATTCATCTAAGAACAAGGAGGTGAAACCTACTTGAGAAGATATATAGAGAATCTGTTCCCCCAGAGATGATGGTAAAGGAATGCTATCCAGTGAATAACCAGGATGGTTACGTGAAAATCCAGAGGATAATATCAGTCTGTAAACTGCAAGTCCGGAGTCCTGTGGAACTCCAACATGGTAAAAGGACAGAAACGCATAGAATGAGATACCAGGTTGACCTACGTGAGGGACAAAGGAGGTATCAGGCGTTTTCCAGATTCATATGTGCTGTCCTTGAAGTACTAGGATACCATGAGGACAAGCTGAAAGAAAAAAGAGTATATTCCCTATAGGAATGGGATAACTCTTAGACTTTCACGTGGAGAAGGCTTATGTCCTTTTCCCTCTTTTTTTTTTTTTTTTAAAGAAGATAGTAGGGTGTGAAGAACCCTCACAGTCATAGGGGATGACTGAGGAAGCCTTTTTCAACCATGATGGATAGCCATTAGAGAAACTCTATGCTCTCTAGCAAGGGCCCATAGTAGAAAGCTTCTCAGTAGGATTGCAGAGAGCATTATGCAGGGGAACTGGGATGTAGAATTGGCTGATGGAGAAAACCGACAGCCATGTCCACTACGTTGCCAAACCCAGAGATTGGAGATGGCAAGGGTAGAAGATAGTGTAAGAAGCCTGTAGTGAAAAGGATTATCCAAGAAAGATGTAGAAAACTGTCTTGGAATCACTACTAAGGCCAGACAGGAGTGGTGGAAGACAAGACTGGGACTTGTGGAAAAGTACCAGTAGTCAATTACTGGAACTCCTGCATGGGCAGCTACTGAATAGGACAACAGAGAGAGTCAGTCTGTGTCAAACAGAGAGAACAGACTGAACAAAGAGAGCAAGCTGTCTGTCTGCAGAGCTGCCCAGATAAAGAAGGGAGTTTACTCAGGAGAAGAAACTCTACAGTGAAAAGAAAGACAAGAAAAGTCTTTCAATGGTATGGTACCACTCTTACAGGGGAAACCCTGGCGAAGAGGGTAGAGATAGAAGCTGAAGAAGGGCTTACCACATGGTAAGTCCCTGGAAGGAAAAAATTCATGCTGGTACAGAGAAACTATCATGTGATAGTTGCTAAACCTCTATTCTAGTCAGGAAGAGGTGGAAAACCCTGTAACTTATAGACATGAATATCCTGACAGTTCAGCGTACTGAAGAGTAAATGGATTTCCTGAGAATAGGAATCCCTGAGCAGAGTTTTGAATGGAAAAACAGTGAAAAACTTCTGCTGAAAAGAAGTTAACTGTAGTTATAAAAAGATTAATCAGAAACCTATGGTTACTGTGTTTATTCAGCCTGGCTAGAGTTTGGATTCTTCAGACCAGGGCGAGACTTCCCCTGCTTGGGAACATCCGAATGATGGGCAGGAGAAGAGGAAAACCTCTTTCTTTTAGGGAAAGAAGGTATGGTAGGGCATTTCCTACCTGCTGAGGAAGGAGAGGGCTTAGGATAGCCCTCAGAAACAGGAAAGTCAGTGGAGCAATGAACAATCTGACGTAAGGACTCCTTATTGAAGAGATTTTCTCCAGTACAAGGAGTATTACTCAGTCTTTGTTGTGCCCATCTACTCAAGTCTGATGCTTGGAGCCAGGCTTTACGACGTGCTCCTATGGCTATAGCAGAAATTCTGCTAACAGACTCAAAAGAGTCTAGGGAAGCACGAGAAAGAAACCAAGAGATATTTTGGCTTTGGCTATGACTAAGAAGTAAGGAATAGTCTGCAGCCTTGGGCTCTGAAAGAAAAGGAGTCAAAAGAGATAATTTCTTTGTGATCTCCTGAAGGGATAGACTCATATAGAAAATATATGAGAGAATCCTTGTTGCCAGCATAGATGTTTGGAAGGTTTGACGTCCAAAGGCATCCAGTGTTCTAGATGCACGCCCTGGCGGGAAAGAAGAATGTTTTTCTTGCTTTTTACCTTCCTCATTGCTGATTCCACTACAATGGAATGATGGGGAAGTTGAGGATTCTGAAATCCTGGAGAGGGGGGCACTTGATACAGAAGATCAGTTGCTGTAGGAGGTGAAGAAACCCTTAAAGGTTTTTCCCATACTCTCAGAAGAAGATTCTGCAAAGAGTGATGTAAAGGAAGCATTATATTTTCCTTTTCTGCAGAAAAACCCTGAGAAGACTCATAGCCAGGGATAGGAATATTAAGGAAGGCTGCCATGTCAAGGAGAAATTTCTGAAAAGAAGGATCTCCGATGGGAACCATCCCTGGACAGGCTAAATTTGAAAAGGTAGCCTGGGCACCGGAGGATGTAACTGACCGGTGCAGAACAGGATTTGTAATGGATGGACACTGGAACTGGCAGTTATGAGTTGAGACAGTCAGTAGTGCATCATCCATGCCAGGTATCGACTCCAAACTAGGTATAGAGAGGAGCGATCCAGGTGAAAAAAGCATGGAAGGAGCTGGTTCTAATGATACTGCAGGTACCGGCATTGATACCGATACCGGTAGTTGTGCCGGAATCGAAGGCGAAACCAACACCGAAGCAGTCATCGGAGGCTGCTCAAGCGGTACCGAGGTAACTAAAAACCCATGGTGATTATCCTCGGTACCGTGCATGCGGAATCGGTAAACATCGGTTCCGAGACGCATCGGTACCCAGTCCTCTAGACTAGAAATCGATTCTAGACTCGGCATCGAAGGAAGCGAGTCTATCGATGCATGCCTAGAGGGTACCGACGTCGATGGTGGTATCGGCGGTACTGTCGATACTGGAAAGTCAATCTGGGACGTTTCGGTCGGTCACGAAGGTACCGAGAACGCCAGATGACGATCCCTGGTGAAGAGCGGATCAATCAACACCGGTGCCGATGCCAGGGTATCGGTACCGCTCGAAGCGGATACCACCACCAAGCATGGCTCAGGTATGTTCTGTGAGGGGTGAGCCCCAGGAACAACCTGAAACCCCTGAAATGCTTTGGAGCCCGAAGACTCCCGCCGGGGTTTTAATGCCAATGGGGTCTTGAGGGCAAGGCCGGGGCCGTCAGCATGCTTAGCATGAGACTTACCACTCAAGGATTGGCTAGTCTTAACAGACTGTTTGTGGGTTACCTGATCCTGTAGAGAAGAAATGGCCGGTGCCCTGCCATAGGGAGGGAAAACGGTATCGAGGGAAACTCAAAAGAGAGAATCTCTTCTCACAGTATTGTAGCCTGATGGTTCAGGGGAAAAAGGGTCAGGACCCAAACAGGTTAGACACCAGTCATTGGAGTCTAAAAAGAAAACTGTATTTCCACAGTGAAGGCACTTCTTAGGAGAAGAAGGCTCCATGATGGAGAGGCCTTATAGGCCCAAAAAATTGTAAGACAGAAACTGAGGGAAAACTCTCCCTCAGTTTGAGAAAAAGAAAAGAAAAAACCCCACCGGCGGTACCGGTGGCGGCGGGAAAACAGCCGTGACCACAAGAAAACAAGAATTAAAAAATTAAAGAAAAATGTTTCTGCGGTGACAGGAGGACGTCCTGCCGGCTCCGCAGAAAAATGAAAACTGAGGAGAGACAGTTGGAAAGGCGGGAAGGCAGCACGCAGGCGCTGAGGGATGCTCCCAAAAGCTTTCTGATTGGACGCTGGGGAGCGTTCCCGCGCAGGCTCCGTCGGTACCGACGTACCCATATGTGAAGACTCATTCCTGCTTGCTCCTGGAGATCACCTGTTACAGGTGAGTAACTAACTACTCTTTCTCCAGGACCAAGCAGGAAGTCAGTCCTCACATATGGGTGACTCCTTAGCTCTGGGCTACCAGGAACCCAGACTGAACAAGAGAACTCCCTCTAGTCACAGCATCAAAGAAAGGCTTTTCGAGGACACAACCTCCACCGGTAGCCCAACAGAGGGCAGGAGTTGCCTAAACCTCAAAGAGATTCCAGAGTACTGCTTGGCCAAAAGCACTGTCCCTACGGGACTCCCTCTCCAGACAGTAATGGGCCACAAAAGTCTGGCTTGAAGACCAAGTTGCAGCCTTGCAGATGTCTACCAAGGGCACAGAGCGGAGATGAGCCACTGAGGCAGCCATTGCCCTGACACGATGGGCCGTGACCCTACCCTGCAAAGGAAAGTCAGCCGCCCTGTAAGCCCAGGTGATACAGTCAGCCACCCATATGGACAAGGTACGCTTGGACACAGCCAACCCCAACTTATTGGGGTCAAAGGAGACGAAGAGCTGAGTAGCCCTTCTATGCCCCTGCGTACGGTCAAGGTAGAAGGATAAGGCCCTCCTACAGTCCAGGGTATGCAGGACTGCTTCAGCCGGGCTTGCATGAGGCCGAGGGAAGAATGTTGGAAGAACCAACTCCTGGTTGAGGTGGAAGGAGGAGACAACCTTAGGGAGGAACTTTGGATGAGTCCTAAGGACTACCCTGTTCCTATAAATCCTGGTGTAAGGCCTATCACAGACCAGGGCCTGAAGCTCACTCACTCGCCTAGCCGAGGTGAGGGCTATCAGGAAGAGAGTCTTCCAGGAGAGGAAGCATAGAGGGCAAGTAGCCATCGGCTCAAAGGGTGGGCGAGTCAGTTGCTGCAAGACCACATTCAGTTCCCACTCAGGAGCAGGAGGACGGATGGGAGGCTTGAGCAAAAGTAAGCCCCTAAGAAAGCGGGACACCAAAGGGTGACCGGACAGAGAATGTCCCTCCACCAGTGAGTGGTGAGCTGTTAGAGCTGAGAGGTGGACTCGAACAGAATTGGACTAAATCCCTGATTGGACAAGTGCAGTAAGTAAAGGATCCTCTGTACGTAGCTGACACCACACAGAAAACCTCTTCCATTTGAGGGCATAGGTTTTCCTAGTGGACTGTTTCCTAGAGGCTAGGACAACCTCCTCAACTTCCTGAGGTAGGCCCCAGGGAGTCAAGACTACCCTTGCAACCTCCAGGCCATCAAATTGAGAGCTTTGAGATAGGGGTGCAGAAGGGAACCCTGCTCCTGTGAAAGAAGGTCGGGTTGTAACCCCAGAGGTAGTGGGGAATCCACTGCCAGCTGAAGCAGAAGTGGAAACCAAGGCTGCCTCGGCCACTTGGGAGCTACCAGCAGGACCGAGGCCTTGTCCTGAAGAGTCTTGAAAAGAGTTCGGGCCACCAAGGGCGTGGGAGGAAACGCATACAGGAGGCCCTGAGACCAGAATATCAGAAAAGCATCTGGTGCTATCCTCAAAGGATGCAGTTGCCTGGAGCAGAACTTGGGCAGTTGCTTGTTCAGTGGACTGGCAAAGAGATCTATCCAAGGGAGACCCCACTTCAGGAAGATCTTTTGAACGACCAAGGGATGCAGCTGCCACTCGTGGGGCTGTAGAATTCTGCTCAACTGGTCGGCCAGGCAGTTCTCCTGGCCTGGAAGGTACACTGCCTTGAGAAGCATGTTGTGCTTCAGGGCAAAGGAACAAAGATCCTGAGTCTCTCGACAAAGGAGCTTGGACCCAGTCCCGCCCTGCTTGTTCACATAAAACATGGCTACCTGGTTGTCTGTTTGAATCAAGACTGAGCGGTGAGCCAGGGCTGGAGAAAAGCCTTGAGAGCCAAGCGGATAGCTCGAAGTTCCAGGAGATTGATTTGTTGGGCTGCTTCCCAGGGAGACCAGAGGCCCTGAGTGCACTTGTCTAGAAAATGAGCACCCCAGCCTGTCAGAGAGGCGTCGGTGGTGAGGACCACCGAGTATTCTGGCATTTGGAAGGGCATCCCCTTCAGCAGATTGGGTGGATGTAGCCACCAGCTGAGGGAGGCCAAAAGGGGTCTGGACACCTTTATCCTGTCTCTTAGGCGGCCTGGGGCTTGAGACCACTGAGTCCGAAGGCACCACTGTGCATGCCTCATATGGAGCCTGGCATTGGGAGTCACATGCACTGTCGAAGCCATGTAGCCCAGAAGTCTGAGGCAGAGTCTGGCGGAGACCAGGGGTTTGTTTAGAACTGTTTGGCCACGTCCATCAGCCTGTGGGCCCTGTCTTCTGGCAAGAATGCCTTTGCCAGTTGAGAATACAACCTTGCCCCTATGAACTCCAAGTTCTGGGAAGGGAGCAAAGTGGACTTTGTGAAGTTTATGACAAAGCCCACGTTTTGAAGCAGAGCAATGGTTCTGAGGGTGGCTTGTCTGGCCTCCAGGAATGTCTGACCCCTGATGAGCCAGTCGTCCAGATATGGAAAGACAAAGATGCCTTGATTTCTCAGGTAGGCCGCTACAACTGCCAGGCACTTGGTAAAGACCCTGGGAGCGGAGGTCAGGCCAAAAGGTAGTACTCTACTGATAATGGTTTCCTCCCACAATGAACCTGAGGTACTTTCTGTGGTCTGGATGAATGAGGATTGTGATAAGGAAGCTTATCATAGCTCAGGAAGGAGCTATAGAAAAGGTGAAGTGACTCTGAACAAGCAACCTGTCAGTTCTGGTAGAAATAAGAAAACAGAATTTTCCCATAAAAGACTACCAGTCCCAGAATGCACAGGTTTCCAACAGCCATTAGAGGAGCTGAAGTGGGGAAACGTGTGTTCAATCAGGAGGGCTATGAGGTAATCCCTAAGCACTCATCTCAAAGGGCAGGGCCTGATTCAGCACAGCTGCGCTGTATTAGGGAGGAGCACTCATCTAAGCAGAATAAGAGTAGAGTTTATTCTACAGATGATCATCTTCATGATCACCTTGGATATCCAGAGAATTGGCCTCAGTATCCTGAGAATCAGCTTGAGTTTGATCATCAGTTTCATCTGAAGGATCATCAGAAGCAGAAGCCAAACCGGACGGACAGAGAGGGAAAGAGACCCTTTGGAAGAAGGAAGAGAAAAGCCTTTGAGAGGTCTAGAAGTGTCCAAAGCAGTACGTATACTGGGAGGTATTCCAAGGGCCAGCATACACCACTGGACTGGGGAAAGCCAGAGGAATGGTGCTGCAGAGCTAGGAATCACCGGAGGCTACCTGTGAGGGAGACGGCTGCACGTGGAAGGGACCCTAAGACCTGTGCCAGAAGGTATGTGAAGAGAGATCCAGTGTCCAGGGATCTGGATTGGAAGGCTGGACATAAGAACTGGACTACATACTGGCCAGGCTATATAGAGAGGAACTCTAGCAGCAATGGAAGCTCAGGTATGAACACTGATCTATGCCCTAGCTATAACCTTGAAAGACAGCAGGGAAACAAGTATTCTCCTGAAAATGCTCCATTGAGAGATTCATCTGTGCCAATCCATGATATTGAACCCATGCTTGTTGAACAAGGGGGAATAATAGCAGATGAGGATCCTGTTTATATGGACTGCTCTCTATCTAAACTCCGTTGGTAACTTTCTGTTATAAAGTACAGCAACCATCACAAAGAAATACAAATTTGTTCTTTAATCTACTCAGAAAAGCTCCTGAAGCAGGATTTGACCCACACAGTGGAAGGCAAGCCAGCTAAGGGGTTTCAGCTGGTGACTGCTAGCAATTAAGCCTTACCTAATTGCTTGTGAGCTAGGAGAGAATCACTTCTGTATCTATGTGGGAAGTAATCAGAAGTTAACCTGAAAAGAACAGTTTGTTTCTTGCTTTGTGGCTTTTCATTTGTTGTTTTCCTGATTTTGACTTTGTTTTTCCAAGTTAACACTGAAAGCAAGTTACCTAATTTATGTGCTACCAAGCATATCTGTGTTGGGAGAAATAACCCCATAAATAAATATCTTATTGGCTTTACCCAAGAGCACAACTAAATTATTGTCAGCAGCTGTGTCTGGTGTGAATGAACTACATTGACCAACAATACCTTGCAAATCATATAGAAATATGCACTTGCCAAGAGTGTGAAGATTCTCACCCAGGCAGCCGTCTGACAGGATGTGAGTGTATGCATCCTTTAGCATAGCCAATCTCCCTGCTGGAGGTAGGGCAGAAGTGTCCCAAGAGTAAGCATCTTGAACTTCTCTTTCTCTAGGAACTTGTTGAGGTTCCTGAGGTCCAGAATGGGTCGAAGGCCACCGGTCCTTTTGGGTACCAGGAAATACCTGGAGTAGAATCCGTGACCTTGGAAGTGGGGAGGCAAGGGCTCCACCGCCCTGTCCACCAACAGACCATGAAGCTCTTGTAGAAGAAGGTCTGTGTGCATGGGAGGCCTTGGAGGCTCCCCTGGAAAATATGGTGGAGGCAGTTGGTGAAAATGAAGGGCATAGCCCTTGTGGACTATCTCCAGCACCCAACTGTCCCCGGTGATAAGGGGCCACTGGTGGGCAAAGAAGGCAAGGCAACTTCCTGTGCAGGGTTGGGGGAGCAGTGGAGGAGAGGCTACGCTCAAGGAGTCAAAAACCCCCACCCTGCTGAGTGGTAGCAGGGGCCTGAGGCTTGGGGGTCCTCTGCCTACGGAGCCCATTACCCTGGCCCTTGGCTTGCTGACCCTGGGGGGCAGCTTGGGCAGCCTGATACTGAGGGTACTGTTTGTAGGCAGTGCCCTTCCTCGGGTAAAAGGACTTTTTACCCGAGCCCTTCTTTTTATGTGAAGGGGCAGAGGTCTTCCTCGATAGCCTTGTCCAGGTAAGGTGCTCGGTCTCGAGCGGAGCGGCCTTCTCGGTCACGGGTTTGCCAAAAAGGTTCTCACCTTGGCAGGGGACATCGACCAACTTGTCCTGAACCCATGGCTCGAGGTCCGATGACTGCAGCCACGCCTGGCGTCGAGCCGCGATGCCGGCAGCCGCAACTCGGGCCGAAGCCTCGAAGCCATCGTAGGCGGCGCGGGAAATGAACTTTGAGCATTCCCAAATCCCTGAGGACAAGGTCTTAAATCTCTGCAAGGGTTCCCCGGAGAGACCAGCAGAGAATCCAGCCAACTCCTTTGCCAGGTCTCGCAAGTACATGCCCATGTACAGCTGGTAAGACTTGACACGGCAAGCACTTCCTACCGACGCCATCGAGGTTGCGGGCCTCCCTGCCGGGGGCACCGCAGAGTGCATCTTCTGGCTCTTCAGACGATGCATGGCCGATTCCACAACCATGGTATGGTGTGGTAGCTGTGCTTTCTGGAAACCAGGGCTTTTGCGGAGTCGATAGATGGAATCGACTCGCTTGCTCAGAACCGGCGCCGAGGCCGGTGCCTCCCACATCCGGAAGAGGAGCCGTTCCAGCATCGGAGGAACCGGGACAGTAAAGGCCTCCTTTGGAGGAGAGTCATACTGTAGAGCATCAAGCTCCTTGGCTAGAGGCTCTTCCTCGGTATCGGCAGGGATAGCCAAGGCAGCGGCCATATCCCAGACGAACTCCGAGAACCTAGTGTCCTCCGGAGGGGATCTACTCCTGGGCTCAGACTGCGGTGAGTCCGACGGGACTCAGCGAGTTTTAAAAGTATTGGGAGACTCCTCGTCCTCCGTCTCCCAGGCAGACTCATCCGAGGAGGAGTCAGGGTCCGACCCCACGGGGTCCCGAGGCACCCGCCCCGATGCCGGGGGCACTGGCGTCGACACCCTCGGTCCCGAACGGGAGGTCGAAGGAGACCTCGACCGAGGACGACTTCGAGCCACGAGGGTCTCGAGTATCGGCTCGGTCTCCGGGGTTGACTTCGAAGTCGACGTCCCGGTGGTCGGGGCAGATGCACCAGACAGGCTGGCCATCAGTGTCCGCTGCTGCTCCATGAAGGCAATCTGCACTCCAAGGCTGTCATCCTGAGACTCAGCTCAGGAGACGCAAGACTACAGGGCTTACGTGTCCAGCAGATTCCAGCTCCACGCAAGGAACTTTGGCAGGCTTCTCTTGGTCCACTAGCCCGGGACGGCGGTCAGGGGTCTTAGACCTGGCCCTCGAGGGACCAGGGACCTCCTCCGACGCCGCCCTCACGAGCCGCTTCTTCCTCTTGCGTTCCTGGTCAGGGGACCCCCTGTCCGAGGAGCTTCGACGGCGCTCGGGATCGGAATCCCGAGATGTCGAGGCCTCAGACGAGGTCCGGGCCCGGCCGGATGCAGAGTCCGAGAAAAACCTTTCCTTCTGATGCTGTCGACTTTTGAGTGCCTTGGAAGACATCTTCCCACATGGCACACACGACTTGGGGTCGTGGTAAGGGCCGAGGCACCGAAGGCAGCAGTCGTGTGTGTCGGTGAGAGACATAAGTTTCTTACACCGATCACACTTTTTGAAACCACTGGAAGCCATCGGGGAAAAAAGAGCCCCTGCGAGGTCAAAAGACCGGCCTTCCAGGGGAAAAATGAAAAAAGGGCGCGAATGCCAGCCACGAAGGGCAAAAACTGGAAAAGAAATAAACGGGCTCGATACCGGTGTACCGAACCCTGCGGGAGGGGAACTGGCGTTGAACTCGGAGAAAAATAGCGAAAAATCACCGAAGAAAAAATCACTTTTATCCGGGAGAACAGGACACACGTCCGGTGGGCTTCTCGGAAAAAAAGAGACTGAGGTAAGATGGCACCTTTAGGCGGGAAGGGAACCGCGCATGCGTGCCAGCATTCCCAAAGGCTTTCATAGAAAGCTGGGGAAATGCTCCGCTGGGGCTTCATCGGCGCCGATGACACCCATATGTGAGGACTGACTTCCTGCTTGGTCCTGGAGAATATGTCCTGTCTGCTCCGCGGAAAATGAAGAACTGAAGAGGGACAGTTGGAAAGGCGGGAAGGCAGCGCGCATGTGCTGAGGGATGCTCCCAAAAGCGTTCCTATTGGACGCTGGGGAGCGTTCCCGCGCAGGCTCCGTCGGTGCCGAAGATACCCAAATGTGAAGACTACATTCCTGCTTGTTTCTGGAGATTATTATTTAGCTGAATATTATCTTAAAAGTGAAAGTACCAAGGCTACAGTCATTATAATAATCCTTTGTTTATTTCTAACAAAGAATATCACTGGTTACAGGACCACTTTTAATCTATCCATAATTTTAAAACTTTATAAAACTTTTCTTCCATCTACAATATGTTTAATTCCTTCCACTTCTTTACTTTCCAGAAAACTAAATTTACAAAATGTGTATCATTTATGCAAGAGTATTTGTATCATTATCAAACCAGCACAGCTAAAGAGGTGTCATCACTACTAAATACTAACCATTTGTTTATTTATTTAACATCTTTCTGTATACCGTCTTTCTACCTGTCAAGACGATTTCCAGAGAACTCAGTGCAGTAAGGTTAAACACTAAAACAATAAAGTGCACATTACAAAGAATATTTGTTTTAATAGTTATTTAACATTAAACAGTTTAAGGCTTCCCTATTTACAGTTATATTACTTTGAATGGTTTAGGAGGCTTAACTATTTACAAGTGCAACAGGTTTGCATAGCAGGGCGTCCAGTGTTCCGTGATTGCTCCATAATACTCCTGGAACAGCAGTCTTTAGGTTTTTGCGGAAATGGCTGGTTAACTAGAAGGATATGATTTGAGATGGCAGCAAGTTCCAGATGGTGGAAGTATATCACAACATTAATGTGAGAAAATCACAGGAAAAAAGGGCAGAGAAGTCTGCTCGAGGTGCAAAAGGTAGCCCTGCCGGACGACTTGGAGCACCCAGGCATCGGTGATGATGAGGGCCCATCGGTGAACAAAGTGGACCAGGCATCCCCCTGTGGGGAGCCGGTCCTCCAGAGGAAGAGGGGCTATGCTGATGGCATCAAAACCCCAACCCAGGCTTGGCTGGAGCCAGTGTTTGGGTCTTCTGACCCTTCGGTTTCGGTGGTCCCTGGCTTGTGCCTTTGCCCTGGGGACCCTGCTGAGGTGTCTGGGCAGCTGAGTAAGCAGGGTTGCCCTAATAGTGTTAACTCTTCCAGAGGAAAGGGGGCTTCTTCCTGGGAAGAGTGGAAGTCTTCCTTGAGAGTCAGATCCGAGTGACGTATTCAGTCTCAATCTCGGCCACGTTATCCTCCATTGGCTTTTCAAAGAGCTGCTCGCCGAGACACGGAACATCCAAGAGTTTCTCCTGCACCCACTGTTCGAGGTCTGAAGATTGTAGCCAGGCCTGGCATTGAGCGCCGATGCCGGTGGCGGCTACTCTGGCACTAGAAGCCGTCATAAACAGCTCTGGAGAGGTATTTGAAACACTCTGGGGCCGACTTCGTCAGAGCCTAGAAACAACGGAGATGGTCCCCATCGAGGCCCGAGGCATAGCCGCCGAGCTCCGGCCAGGTCCCGCAGAAACATGCCAATGTAAAGTTGGTAAGTCTGAATCCGGCAAGCCACACAGAACCCTGGTAGCATTTACGCCCCAGGGCATCAAGCATGCAGGACTTCCTGCCCAGAAGAACTGAGGAATGCAGTTTTGTGCTTTTTCGCCGGCGCATCGCCAACTCAACCACCATAGAGGTGTGAGGGAGCTGTGCTTTGCGGAATCCTGGACCCCATTGGACTCGATCCATCGTGTCAAGTTGTCGGCTCATGATGGGAACCAAGGCTGGGGTCTCCCACATCCAGAGGAGAAGCCTAGTGAGGATGGAAGGCACAGGGACCGGCAACCCTTGCTCGGAGTGTAAGTGGGCCCACGGAGGCCTTACGCAAGTCCGAGGATCCAGGAGGGCCTTTGGGCGTGAGGCTACCGGGGAAACCAGAGTTGAGTCTGCCTTGAGGAAGATGTCGTCCTGCTTAAACCAATGGCTTGGTATGGCCTTCACAGACATTTTCTTGCACAAGGAGCATTCCTCCTGGTCATGGTTGGCACCCAAATACCAGAGACAACAATCATGAGTGTCAGTGAGTGACATGTTTTTGGAGCGCTGATCACATTTTTTTAAAGCCGGTGGTCACTGGGGAAAAAGAACCCCAGTGAGGTCAAACCTTCGACACGGCCAGAGGTTAAAAAAGGTGCGAAAGTGCTGTGATGAAAAAAATCAATACAAAAGGTATTTTGAGGCCCGGTGCATTTGTAGCAGGTCTCGGACAGGAAAGGAGCCAGCACAAGCCAGAAAGGTACCAAAATAATATGAGAAAATCAACCTTTTTTTTCCAGAGGATGAGATGAATGTCTATAGGGCTCTGCGGAAAAAGGAAGATTGAGCAAGATGGCACCCTTGGGCAAGAAGGGGACCACGCATGCATGGTGGCATCTCCCAAAGGCTTTCTTTGAAAGCTGGGGAGATGTTCCGCACAGAGCTCCATTGGCATCAACGCCACCCATATATGAGGACTGACTTCCTGCTTGTTCCTGGAGAAACACTTACTCTCCCCATCTCCCCTACCCTTTTGTCTTTTACCTTACCATCTGTCCTTGAGCTTCACCTTTTTCTTCCTCTTATTCAGCTAACTCCATGCTCACTGAGGGAACCTCACCCTCGCTTCCGACGTGCCACTTCCTCTCTCCCCCGTTCTCTCCTACTACTTTTACTTCTCTCATCTGGAGATGTCAACACCAACCCTGGCTCCCCTATACTTTTTTCACACTCCCAGGGCAGGTCAATCCATAACCTTTCTAATCTTGTTCTTACCCATCTCCTCTCTCCCTCTTCTCTCCCTTTTTCATACACATTGTGGAAAGCACAGTCTGTCTCCAATAACCTTGCCTTTATCTCTAATATTCAACATCTTCTGGTTCTTAATGAAACCTGGCTACTCCCTGAAGATTCAGCTTCAGTTGTTTGGCCCATTCACTGTGGTAGTGGTGTTGGCTTTCAACTCTATCATTCCTGCCAATTCCAGCCCCTCCTTCTGCTTCCACCTAATTCCTTTGTGTCCTTTGAAGTCCATGTCCATCTGCCTATTTTCTCCACTACCTCTCCGGGCAGCTGTCATTTATCAATCCCCCAACAAAGCCCCCCTCTACCTTTCTCACCGACTTTGACTCCTCCTTTCTGTATGAGTCTTCTCCTTCCCTTATTCTTGGGGATTTTAACATTAACACTGATGACCCTTCTGACCTGTATATCTTAAAGTTCCTTTCCGTAAACTCCACATTCAACCTCCAGTTGTGCTCTACTGCTCCTGCTCACAAGCATGGCCACTGCCTTGACCTTGTCTTTTCCTCCAATTGCTTACCCTCAAATTTCTCCACCTCAGTTCTGCCCTTATCTAACCATTACCTACGGATCTTCATCTTAACTATCCCCCATCTTGGTCTTAACCAAACTCCACCAACATGTTTAGGAATCTTCACATTGTCGACCCTTCAGCTCTCTCAACTTCTGTCTTAACACCTCTTTCCTCCACTATGTCATCTAAATCCATTGAGGGGGCAGTATCCTCCTATAAAACTATTCTCTCCTCTGCTCTAGATGCACTTGCTCCTTCCATTCCACAATCTGTGAGGCATTCCTTACCTCAACCCTGGCTGTCCTCAACAACCCGCTACCTATGTGCTTGTGCCCGCTCAGCTGAGCGCCTTTGGCTTCAATCATGTACCCTTGCTGACTACCTACATTTCAAATTCATGCTAACCTCTTTCCAGTCAGGGATAGCTCTCACCAAGCAAGAGTACAATATCAATCTGACTAACTTTCTTGCATCTCTTTGCTGCACTTAACTCTCTTATCAAGGTCCCTCCTCCCCCAATCCCTCCTTCACTATCTGCCCAGACCTGGCTGACTACTTCCATAACAAAGTCCAGAAGAATAGTCTTGAACTCTCTGCAGGATCACCTCCACCTCATCTTCCCCCTTTTCAATCCAAAATTTTTCCCTCACCTTCAGTCACCCTTTCCTCATTTTCTGAAATCACCGAGGAGGAAACTGCAAATCTCTCCTCCTCCAAACTGACAATCTGCTCTTCTGATCTCATCCCTACCCATCTACTAAGCTCCATCTCTTCCACCGTTATCTCTTCCATCTGTCATATCCTTAACGTATCACTTTCCACTGCAACTGTTCCTATGGCCTTCAAACATGCTGTGTTTACACCTCTCTTCAAAACGCCTTCACTAGATGCTACCTGTCCTTCCAGTAATCAACCTCTCTCCTCCCCTTTGCTTAAAAACTATTTGAACGAGCGGTTCACCTCCACTGCCTTGACTTTCTCCCAGACCTTCTGGACCCACTGCAATCTAGCTTTTGTTCTCTACATACCACAGAAAAGGCTCTTGCCAAAGTCTCCAGCAACTTGTTCCTCGCCAAATCCAAAAGCTTCTACTCAGTCCTCATCCTTCTTGACCTTTCTGCTCTCTTTGACGCTGGTGATCACCTCCTTCTACTCAATACCCTATTCTTGCTTAGATTTAAGGTTTCTGTTCTGTCCTGGTTTTCTTCTTCTCTCCCATCATACTTTTAGTGTCTGTTCTGGTGGTTCCTCTTTTGCTGCCATCCCACTTTCAGTTGGTGTACTAAGGGCTCTGTCTTGGAACCACTTTTTTTCTCTCTCTACACTCACTCTTGGTGCACCTGTTTCCTCCCATGGTTTTCAGTACTATCTTTATGCTGACGACTCTCAGATCTACCTTTCTGTGCCTGAAATCTCCCCAGGAATCCAGGCTCAGAACTCTGCCTGCTTATCTGACATTCTGTCCCTATTGCAAGTCCAGATATAATATTGTCTCTATTATTATCGGCTGATCACAACTGCATACACTAGCGAAGAGTTGCCTGTACTGTAGATTACTACATCTTTCATTACTTACTGAGGTCAGAATACCGTATCATTGCTTCCTTTCAAAGCTTGATAACTGAAGACTATTGCATACATTTGTATTTTATTGTAGGCACGATACTGTGACATTGTCTCCTTTTCAAATTGGATATCTGCAGCCCATTGAACATTCTTACTTATTGTAGGTAGGATGCTGTAACATTATGTCCTGTAACATTTGTTACTTATTGTAGATAGGATACGGTAACATTGGTTCCATCTCAAATTTGATATCTACAAGTGCACATACTAACAAACTCCCACCTGTGCATTCTCAATCTCATTCTTGCCTCTGTCGCACATCTAATTTGCCCGACGTCAAAGGTCCCAGCCCACCCTATCTCCGGTGCAATATCCTGAATCAGAGCAACCCTACAGCTACCCGCACCCATACATGAAAGGCATTTCTACCACAAAATGGCTCGCACCTTCACAACAATAATTTGTGGATACCTCCTCTTAGAGCTGATTAGCAGCACTCTGGCTCTAACCAACATTCACAAACACATACCCATCCTACACAGCAGCGGGAGGAGATGGTCAAGAAGCCCTCCACTCAAGGCACCAGATGATATGCTACCATCCTATCAGCACCTGCTTCACGTCGCAATCAAACACAACACAATTGCAAAAAAAGGTGTCATACAGCACCCATATTTAAAGGCTGCCCTCATAAACGCGTGTTCAATACGCAAGAAATGGCCCATCATCACTGACCTGATAGCCAGATACAACCTGGACATGCTTTTGGTCACAGAGACATGGTTAACAAATGAAGACTCTGTACTCATTAACCACCTTCTACCTCCCAACTTTACAGTCCATAGCTACCACAGAAGCAACAAAAGGGGAGGAGGAGTTCTCATACTCTCTAAAACAGACCTCAAGTTCCAACTCTTCAATAGCACCAACTCAACAAACCTTGACATAGTAGTTATAACTAATAATCTCTGCTCCATCAATCTAATATACAGAGCCCCAACATCATCCTCTGATGACCTAGCCACGATAATTGAGCTAGCCTGTAATTCTCCACACTTACGCGCCCCAAACTGGATACTAGGAGACCTCAACCTGCCAACGCTACAAGACTCCCAAGCCTCTGCATTTCTAGAAGCACTCAAAGACCTAGGTTATCAGCAGTTAATCAACGAACCAACCCACACAAAAGGAAACATATTAGACTTGATCTTTGCCCCACTATCTACCTGCAACACCGCCAACTTCTCCTCACCAACCTACACCGAAGTACCGTGGTCAGACCATAAGTTAATCCTGTTCCAAATTCCTTTGGATAACAAGTCAATGAAACCCCCTGAGAGTAAGACAAACCCCACAAGACCGCCCTCACGAAGTTTCCAACCATTCAACAAGGAATCCATCATAAACCACACACAACCCCTACTAGGCTTGACAACAACTGACCCCAACAAACTGGTCTCCAACTGGAACGACAGTCTCAGTACTATCGCGCAACGTACAGTACACAACAAAAAACCAAGGAAAAGACCCATGGCATCCTGGTTCTCCAACGACCTGCGGACCTCGCTTCTCAAACTTAGAAAACTCGAAATTTTAACTGTACATTATGTGTCCTCCCCCATGTAATCAGACTGTATGCTTAAATTGTGCTGTTCTCCTCTCTGTAATCAGTCTGTATGCTTAAATTGCACTGTACATCCTTCTTCTCAAGTTACCGCTACTGATCGCTGGAAGTAGCGGCATACAAATTTATAATAAATAAATAAGGCGATGGAGGGGCTCACGCTCAACCGAAGATCTGGAAGCTTACAATCTACAACTCGCAACCCACCGATCCGAGATATCCAAGAAAATGAGACAAGCTCACACTAACACGCTAATGCGATCGCTAAATAAGCTACACAACCTCTTTACCCTCGTCAAAAACCTAGCGAAGGAACCAGGACCGGAACAAACAGAGATTCTCACCCAAGACTATGCAGACTTCCTTCAATCAAAATTACACCAAACCAGCAAGACCAATCTTACCAGCACCAAGGGACCAGCATGCATAGCGACGCTGACAACCTTCACCACCCCCTCCACTAAGCAAATCGCAGACTTAATCTCTACAATCAACACGACCACGGCCCAGACCGATCCCTGTCCGGCTTTTTGGATAAAGGAACTAAGGACAGAGTTCAGCCCCTTCATAGCTAAACTCTTTAACACATCATTCTCTTCAGGCTTATTCCCCCTAAGTCTCAAACACACATCCATTAGACCTCTGCTAAAAAAACTCCAAGCTCGACTCCCAGAAAGTCGAATCATACAGACCAATTGCCAGTATTCCACTGCTGGCCAAGATAATCGAAAAGGAGGTCCAAGGTCAGCTCCAGCATCACATCGACAATACTGCTCCTCTTGACCACTGCCAACATGGCTTTAGAGAGGCTCATGGTGTGGAGACTCTACTTACCATCCTGTTCAACAACATACTCACCACAATTGATAACATCCAACGCGGCGTGGCCCTTATATTCCTAGACATAGCCGCAGCATTTGACTCAGTATGTCACCAAACCCTCCTGAAACGGCTCGAAGAGAAGGGCATCGGCGGCTTAGCACTAACTTGATGCAAGTCATACCTAACCGATAGATGGCAGCATGTGCGAACCGAAACCTCTACATCCAAACCATTCCATCAGAAACAAGGTGTCCCGCAAGGATCCTCCCTTTCAGCACTAATGTTTAATATCTACATGCAGCCCGTCTGCGACATCGTTCGCTCATTCGACATTGAATGCATGATATATGCAGACGACGTCCTGCTCTACATGCCGTTCAAGACTGACCAAACTGACCTCTCACCCCTTACGGAATGTTTCAGCGCAGTAGAAAGATGGCTCCAGAATCAAAACCTTTGCATACAACACCAAAAGACTGAAGTGCTGTTCATCACCAGAAACTCTAACTTCTCCCCACCAACCCACCTGAAAGTCAGTGAAATAGAGCTTCAAACCAGGCCCACAATCCGTTACCTGGGTGTTACTCTAGACCAGAGCCTTAACATGAAGACACACATTGGCAACATGGTCAAATCAACATATCACAAAATCAGGACACTCAAACATCTACGTCCTCTTTTACAACCAGACGACTTCAGAATGATCTTCCAGGCTCTAACCATTCCACACCTGGACTATGCCAACACGATCCTCCAAGGGCTCCCTAAATCTACCCTGAGCCCGCTCCAGCTTGCCATGAACACCGCAGCCAGAGTTCTGAATGGGGCCTCGAGGCGAGACCATATAACACCCATCCTCAAAAGTCTCCACTGGCTCCCTATCCACTGTAGGATCGTATTCAAAACATTACTGCTAACATTCAAGAACATAAATGGGCTCTCCCCCCCCCCCCCGTCACTCGCTTGTCTCACACACATAACCCCCCCCCCCAATAGCGCCAGAAGAACTACAGCAATAAACACCTTGGCAATCCCCAAAACATTGACCCAATGTACACAGGCTACAGCAAACTGGGCCTTCAGTATCAGTGCTCCCAGATACTGGAATGCCCTGCCTCCCAACATATGAGCAATCCCGGAACTAACTAAATTCAGAAGGGCATTGAAACACCACCTTTTCCTCGAATGTTACCCAAATGAAGGTGCACCATCCCGACCTTCCCACAAATAAGCTCCATGTACACTGTAATCATCCCTCAAAATGTTGTATAATATGTAAATACTACTATGTATCAAATATGTGTAAATAGTTAATTTTGAATATCCAAGTTGAGCTACCTGTTATCTGTATTTTTACGGTTAACCCCACCGTAAAACCTAAATGTTCCATGTAAACCGCACTGATGTTGAAGAGTGCGGTATATAAGAGAAATAAATAAATAAATTCCTGCCTGGATGTCTCACCGCCATCTGAAAATGAACATGGTCAAAACTGAGCTCCTTACCTAGCCCCCTAAACCCACCTCCCCCTTCCTCCCTCCTCTATTTCTATGGATAATACTACATTCCTCCCTATTTCCTCAACTTGCAATCTTGGGGTCATCTTTGACTCTCTTTCTCTGCACACATCCAACAGATAGCTAAAACCTGTTGCTTCTTTCTCTATAACATTAGCAAAGTTCATCCCTTCCTTTCTACTCACACTACTAAGGCACTTATCCACTCTTTAATCACCTCTCATCTAGACTATTGAAACATCCTCTTTGCTGATCTCCCTCTGAATCATCTCTCTCTCCCCTTCAATCTGTTCAAAACTCAGCTGTGTGGTTAATCTTCCATCAGCCTCGATATGCTCTATAACCCCTCTTCTCAAGTTGCTTCACTGGCTCCCTATTCATTTCCGTATCCAGTTCAAACTTCTCCTACTGACCTATAAGTGCACTCATTCTGCTGTTCCTCACTACTTTTCATCTCTTATCTCGCCCTACTCCCCTACTCAGGAGTTCTGCTTTTCTGGCAGATCCCTTCTATTTGTGCCCTTCTCTTCTATAGCCAACTTCGATCATTCCACCTTGATGCTCCTTATGCCTGGAACAAACTATCTGTGCATCAGGCTTCTTCTCTGGCACTTTTCAAATCCAGGCTGAAAACTCACGTCTTCGAGGCCGTTTTTAGATCTACTACTATTACTACTACTAGTGAGCATTTATAAAGCGCTACCAGTCATAAGCAGCGCTGTACAGACATGTAAGAGACAGTCCCTGCCCATCAGAGCTTACAATCTAGTCATGACAAAACACAAGACAAAAAACTCAGAAGGTGTACGCAGGGATAGAACTAGGGGAAAGAAATTTAGTCAACACAAAACACAGATGGTGCAAGCAAGGTGTAAGAAATCTAGTCAAGGTGTAAGCAGGGATAGAACTAGGGGAAAGAAAACGGGATCAGATGAGTCAAGATTCAAAAGCAGCAGCGAAGACGTGAGTTTTCAACCTGGATTTAAAGAGGGTTAGAGAGGGTGCCTGGCATACAGACACCGGTAGTTTGTTCCAGGTGTAAGGTGCAGCAAGGTGAAAGGAGCGAAGTCTGGAGTTAGCAGTAAAAGAGAAGGGCACAGATAAAAGTAGTTTGCTAGAAGAGCGGAGTTCCCGAGGGGGGTTGTAGGGACAGATAAGAGAAGAAAGGTATTGAGGAGCCGGAGAGTGAATGCATTTATAGATCCTGATCTGTTTAGTCTCCTAAGAGTTTCCTTACCATTCCCCTAGATATATCCTTGTCCTCAGTTGTTGTTTTGTCCGTCGTGACCAGATTGTAAGCTCTGATGAGCAGGTACCATCTTTTCCATGTGTCTGTACAGTGTTGTGTATGCCTTGCAGTGCTATACAAATGATAAGCAGTAGTAGCAGCTGCAGAGAGGTAGATCTGAGAGTCATTAGCGTAGAGCTGTTACTGAAAGCCATGGAAAGAGATGAGTGTGCCAATGACTGAGTGTAAAGAGAGAAAAGGAAAGATCCTAAGACAGAATCCTGGGGTGCACTGACTGAAAGGGAGATAGTAGTGGCATAGGATCCATCAGAATATACACTAAAAGCACAGTGGAACAGATAGGAAGAAACCCAGGACAGGAGAGAAAGCGTAGTTACTCACCTGTAACAGGTGTTCTCCAGGAGCAGCAGGAATCAGTCCTCACATATGGGTGACGTCGGCGCCGACGGAGCCCTCGCGGAGCAATTTTCCCCAGCTTTCAAAGAAAGCCTTTGGGAATTGCAGCGCGCATGCGCGGTCCCCTTCCCGCCCAAGGGTGCCATTTTAGCCAGTCAGATGACATAGCTAAAAAACAGCATAAAAATTTGCAAAAAACTAAAGCAGATGATTGCAACTCCAAGGGGAGGAGGGAGGGTTGTGAGGACTGATTCCTGCTGCTCCTGGAGAACACCTGTTACAGGTGAGTAACTACGCTTTCTCCAGGACCAAGCAGGAAGTCAGTTCTCACATATGGGACTCCCAAGCTTAAGGCTACCGGAAACCCCAAGCATAAAAATGAGCTCCCTCTAGCTCAGCAGCACAGAAGGAAGGAATCTTCACAGAATTATTACCCACCGGTAGCCCAACATCCGGGATGGAGGGTAGGAGTTGCTCAAACCTCAAAGAGATTTCGGAGTACTGCCTGTCCGAAAGCACTGTCCCTGCGGGACTCCCTCTCGAGGCAGTAATGGACCGCAAAAGTCTGGCTCGAAGACCAAGTAGCGGCCCGGCAGATGTCTGCCAATGGAACAGAGCGGAGGTAAGCCACTGACGTAGCCTTCGCTCGAACACAATGAGCCGTGACCCGACTTTCTAACGAGAGTCCGGCTGCTCCATAAGCCCAAGCGATACAGTCAGCAACCCAGATGGACAGAGTGCGCTTGGAGACAGGGAGCCCCAATTTATTGGGGTCAAAAGACACGAAGAGCTGAGCAGCTTTGCGGTGCTCCCGCGTACGGTCAAGGTAGAAGTTCAACGCCCTTCTACAGTCCAGGGTATGCAGGACCATTTCAGCTCGGCTGGAGTGTGGCCTGGGAAAGAAGGTCGGAAGTACCACCTCCTGATTGATGTGAAAAGGGGAGACCACTTTTGGAAGAAATTTAGGGTGGGTCCGTAGGACTACCCTATTTTTGTAGAACCGAGTGTAAGGGGGATCAGACACGAGGGCCTGTAGTTCACTTACGCGTCTAGCGGAAGTGAGGGCTATCAGGAATAAGGTTTTCCAAGAAAGAAAACGGAGAGGACAGGTAGCCATAGGTTCAAAAGGCGGACAGGTGATCCGCTGCAAAACCACATTCAAATCCCAGTCAGGCGCTGGCGGGCGCAGAGGTGGTTTAAGGAGAAGGAGACCTCGGAGAAACCTTGCCACGAGAGGGTCGTTGGAAAGAGGTCTGCCGTCCACCGGCACATGATGTGCTGAAAGAGCACTGAGGTGAACTTTGACGGAGTTGGACTTAAGTCCAAGATTAGAGAGGTAGAGCAAGTACTGCAAGACCACCAACACCGAGCAGGAGAAGGGATCCAGAGACTGCTGGGTACACCAAACGGAAAAACGACGCCATTTAAGGGCGTAGCATTTGCGGGTAGAAGGTCGCCGGGAAGCTAGGACGACCTCTTCCACCTCTGCCGGCAGTAGAAGGGGAGCAAGGACTACCCTTTCAGCAGCCAGGCCATCAGATGTAGAGATCTGAGGTTGGGGTGTAGCAGGGACCCCTGATCCTGTGTTAGGAGATCTGGTTGAAACCCCAGAGGGAACGGAGCCTCCACCGCCAGTTGCAGCAGGAGTGGAAACCACGGCTGTCTGGGCCACCGAGGAGCTATCAGGATCATGGAAGCTTTGTCTCGGAGAACCTTGAAAAGAGTTCGAGAGATTAGCGGTATGGGAGGAAAGGCATACAGAAGGCTTTTCGACCATGAGAGCAGAAAAGCATCCGCCGCTACTCGGAGGGGATGCGGCTGCCGAGAGCAGAAACGAGGAAGTTGCCGGTTGAGAGGACTGGCAAAAAGATCCAGCGTGGGGAGGCCCCACTGCAGAAAAAGTTTCTGAACCACCAAGGGATCCAGGCGCCACTCGTGCGGCTGGAGGATTCTGCTGAGTTTGTCCGCCAGGCAATTTTCTTGGCCTGGGAGATAAACAGCCTTGAGAAGAATGCCGTGGCTGACGGCCCAAGAGCAGAGCCTCTGCGCTTCTCGACAGAGAAGGAAGGAGCCCGTGCCCCCCTGTTTGTTCACGTAGAACATGGCAACTTGATTGTCCGTCTGGACAAGGACGGACCGGCGAGAAGTCAGGTGGGAGAAAGCCTTGAGAGCCAGACGGATTGCTCTGAGCTCCAGGAAGTTGATCTGCTGCGCAGACTCCCACGCGGTCCAAAGACCTTGAGTACATGCCTCTTGGCAATGCGCTCCCCATCCCAGGAGAGAAGCATTGGTTCTCAGTACTTGAGCAGGCGGAGGAGACTGAAAAGGCATTCCGAGTACCAGGTTCGGCAGATGAAGCCACCACTGCAGAGAAGAGGCCAGTGGACCGGAGATCTGCACTAAGTCGGCGAGGCCGCCCGTGGCCTGTTGCCACTGCTTGCGAAGGCACCACTGAGCAGGCCGCATATTCAGGTGGGCGTTGGGGGTCACGTGGACGGTGGAAGCCATATGGCCGAGTAGTCTCAGAAAGCGCCTGGCCGAGACCAGGGACTGGCTGCGAAAACGGCTGGCTAGGTCCATGAGCCGCTGAGCTCTGTCGAGAGGCAGGAAAGCTCGCGCCTGAAGAGTGTGCAATTTTGCGCCGATGAACTCGAGATCTTGCGAGGGGAGCAAAGTGGACTTTGCGAAGTTTACGATAAAGCCCAAGTACTGGAGAAGAGTCACAGTGCGGTGTGTGGCTTGTGTGACTTCTTGAGAGGACGATGCTCTGATGAGCCAGTCGTCTAGGTAAGGAAAGACATAGAGGCCCTGAAGTCGGAGATAAGCCGCCACCACCGCGAGACATTTTGTGAAGACTCGCGGTGCGGAGGATAGGCCAAAGGGCAGTACTCTGTACTGGTAATGATTTCCTGCCACCACAAACCTTAGGTATTGGCGGTGGCTTGGGTGGATGAGGATGTGCGTGTAGGCATCCTTTAGATCCAAGGAGCATAGCCAATCTCCCTGCTGGAGGTAGGGCAGAAGGATTCCAAGGGTAAGCATCTTGAACTTCTCCCGCACGAGGAACTTGTTGAGGTTGCGCAAGTCCAGGATGGGTCGGAGGCCTCCTGTTCTTTTTGGTATTAGGAAATACCTGGAATAAAAGCCTTGACCTCTCAGGTGGTGGGGCACCGGTTCCACAGCCTGTTCCTGAAGAAGACTTGCTAACTCCTGAAGGAGTAAGTCCCTGTGCAGAGGGAGTCATGGAGGCTCTCCCGGAAAATAGGAGGGAGTGACCTGGTGGAAGTGGAGAAGATAGCCTTCTCGCACAACATGAAGCACCCAGGCATCTGATGTGATGTTGGACCACCTGTGGGCAAAGTGGACCAGCCGGCCTCCTGTGCTGGGAGAAACCAGCTGAGGGGGAGAGGCTATGTCGATGAAGTCAAAAACCCCCACCCTGTTGAGCAGGGGCCAGTGGTGCAGGCTTGGGGGCTTGCTGCCTACGGGACCCGTTACCCCGTCCCTTGGCCTGCTGACCCTGTTGGGGAGCTGAGGAGGCTTGATACTGAGGGTAGTGTTTATAGGCAGCCGCCTTCCTCGGGTAAAAGGACTTTTTTCCCGAGCCCTTCTTCTTTTGGGAAGGGGCAGAGGTCTTTCTAGAGAGCCTTGTTCTGGTGAGAGTCTACGTCTCGATTTGCGCAGCCTTCTCAGCCATGGGCTTGCCAAATAGGTTCTCACCTCGGCAGGGGACATCGACCAACTTGTCCTGCACCCAGGGTTCAAGGTCAGACGACTGAAGCCAAGTCTGTCGGCGGGCACCGATGCCGGCTGCGGCCACTCGAGCCGACGCTTCAAAGCCATCATAGGCTGCTCGAGAAATGAATTTGGAGCATTCTCGAATTCCAGTGGACAAGGCTAGGAACCTCCGCAAAGGTTCCTCGGAAAGTCCAGCAGAGAATCCAGCTATCTCCTCAGCCAGGTCTCTAAGGTACATGCCCATGTAGAGCTGGTAGGTCTGGACCCGACAAGCAAGCATAGAGCCTTGGAAACACTTCTTACCGAGGCCATCCAGGTTGCGGGCCTCCCTGCCAGGAGGCACCGAGGAGTGCATCTTCTGGCTCTTGAGCCTATGCATGGCCGATTCCACCACCATGGAATGGTGCGGTAGCTGTGCTTTTTGGAAGCCCGGGCTCTTGCGGACTCGATAGATGGAATCGACCCGCTTGCTTAATACCGGCGACGATGCCGGACTCTCCCACATGCGGAAGAGTAGTCGTTCCAGCATGGGAGGAACCGGTACAGTAAAGTGCTCCTTCGCTGGAGAGTCATATTGGAGGGCGTCGAGCTCCTCGGCTCGAGGCTCCTCCTCGGGATCCGCAGGGAAGGCCAAAGCCTTGGCCATATCCCTGACGAAGTCCGAGAACCGGGCATCCTCCGGGGGGGACTGCTTCCGAGGTTCGGACTCAGGGGAGTCCAAGGGGACACACCGAGTCCGAAAGGAATCAGGTGACTATTCCACTTCAGATTCCCAGGCCGACTCCGAGGAGGAATCGGTGGGGTCGGTTCGGGCGGGCGTAGGCGTCGGCCGCCCCGACGCCGAGGGAGTCGGCGTCGACGACCTCGGTCCCAAACGGGAGGCCGAGGGAGACCTCGACCGAGGATCGACTCGAGCCCGCATGGACTCGAGGATCGGCTCGGTCTCCGGGGTCGACTTAGACGTCGACGTCCCGGCGGCCAGGGCAGAAGCGCCAGCGAGGCTAGCGATCA
Organism: Ichthyophis bannanicus; assembly: GCA_033557465.1. Classification (NCBI taxonomy): domain Eukaryota; kingdom Metazoa; phylum Chordata; class Amphibia; order Gymnophiona; family Ichthyophiidae; genus Ichthyophis; species Ichthyophis bannanicus. The sequence goes on from CM066040.1 coordinate 159,439,009, forward strand.
GTGCCCGCTGCTGGTCCATGAAGGCAGCCAGGCTGCTCTCCAAGGCCGTCAACCTGAGTCCGACCTCAGGTGACCCAGCAGCCCCCGACTCGGGCCCCGACGGCGTCGGGCCCGACGTCGGACCCCTCGGAGGCGAGTCCAGGAGGACTACAGGACTTACCCGAGCAGGCAATTCCGATTCCAGACGAGGTCGCTTCGTGAGACGTTCCTGCTCCAAAGACCCGGGACGGCTATCGGGGCTATGCGACCTGGCCCTCGCGGAACCAGGAGCGTCCACCGACGCCGCCCTCGCGGGTTTCGCCTTCCGATGATGATCCCCGGAGGGAGACCCTGTGTCGGAGGAACTCCGGCGATGCTCAGAGCTGGAGCCTCTGGACGCCGAGGCCTCCGACGAGGTCCGGGTACGGGTGGGATCTGCGAAGATTCTTTCCCGCTGATGCCGCCGACTCCGTAAAGCTTTGGAGGACATTTTGCTGCAGGCCCCACAGATCAGTTACTCGTGATCTGGGCCGAGGCAGCAGAGGCAATGATCGTGTGTGTCAGTGAGAGACATATTTCTGTCACACTGAACACACCTTTTGAAGCCACTGGCAGCCATCGGGGGAAAAAGGGCCCCTGCAAGGTCAAAGGACAGGGCTGCCAGCGAAAAACCGAAAACGAAACTGACAAGAAAAATCAGAAAAACCGAAAAATAAGAGAAGGACTCGCAACGGCGTCGCGAGTCCGGGCAGGAAAGAGACTGGCGTCGAACCGAAGAAAAAATAGAAAATAAAAGAAGAAAATCAACTTTTTCTGCGGGGACTGGAAGACCACGTCTGTAGGGCTCCGCGGAAAAAAGAAGACTGGCTAAAATGGCACCCTTGGGCGGGAAGGGGACCGCGCATGCGCGCTGCAATTCCCAAAGGCTTTCTTTGAAAGCTGGGGAAAATTGCTCCGCGAGGGCTCCGTCGGCGCCGACGTCACCCATATGTGAGGACTGACTTCCTGCTTGGTCCTGGAGAACCTTTAAATCCAAGTGAGGACAGGGTATTGAGAAGAAGGTGGTGATCAACAGTGTCAAAAGCAGGAGAAAGGTCCAGAAGGATGAGGATCTAGTAAAGGCCCTTGGATTTGGCAAGGAACAAGTCGTTGGAGAATTTGGCAAGAGTCATCTCAGTAGAATGCAGAGGGCAAAAGCCAGATTAAAGTGGAGCCAGAAGGGACTGAGAAGAGAGAAAGTCAAGACAGTAGCGGTTTGTCTGGTGCAAACACATTGGTGGTTGGCCTGGGAGGAGAGAGATGGGTCAGTAATTAGGATAGGTAGAAATAAGGGATGAGGAGAGGTGTAATCACAGCAAGCTTGAAGGCTACAGGAACAGTTGCAGTAGAAAGTGATAGGTTGAGGATATGACAGATGAAGGGACAACAGTGGAGGAGATGGAGTTTAGTAGATGAGTGGGAATGGGATCAGAGGGGAAGGTAGTAAGTTTAGAGGAGGAGAGAAAGCACAGTTACTTACCTGTAACAGGTGATCTCTGGGAACAGCAGGAATTAGTCTTCACATATGGGTACGTCAGTACCGACGGAGCCTGCACGGGAATGCTGCCCAGCTTTCAATCAGAAAGCTTTTGGCAGCATCCCTCGCACCTGCGCAGTGACTTCCCGCCTTCTCCACAGCCTCTCTTCAGTTGAGTTTCAGAGCTGAGACAAAGGCGAGGAGAGAAAAGGAAAAAAATAAAAAGATGCAACTGCTAGGGGAGGTGGGAGGGTTGTGAAGACTAATTCCTGCTGTTCCCAGAGATCACCTGTTACAGGTAAGTAACTGTGCTATCTCCAGGAACAAGCAGGAATGAGTCTTCACATATGGGGACTCCCTAGCTGGAGATGCCAGGGGGAGATCCCATAAAAATGCAAGTGCCTGGAACAGGGGTGCATTTTGTCTCCAGGAATCCCCGGCATCCAATGTGGGATGGAGGGTAGGAGTTGATAATAAAGGAGCTGCAAGGAAAGAAACAGCATAGCCAAGGACTAGCAGGTTCTACAGAGTACAGGAGTCCTTGATAGATATGATAAGTAGCATTAAACAAATTTAATGGTACACTTAAAATATGCAGCTTACCTACTGTATTGTAGGAAGTAGAAAGCATGATGGAGTCTACTGGATAAGCAGTGGCGGAATCTTCAAGGTGACCTCTCAGAGTGAGGATGAAGGTTCAGACCTGGAGGTAGTAGATGATCCAGGTGTTAACTGGGTAGGAGTAGACATCTGGTCTTCAATGGAAAGCTTTATGGGAAAAGCTGAAAAGTCCTTTAGGCATCATGAACATTGAGGACTAAAGGAAGAAGACTGACGGAGTTGAAGAACTAGCCCAGTCCTGGCAGGAGAGGGGGAATGGAAAACCCCTATTCCTACGGAAAATAGTTGTGTACTTGAAGATAAAGATGTACACCGTTTTTCCTAGCTGGCGAGAGATAGGAAAAATATTGAAGCTGGATGCTTCAAGGACATAAAGAAAAAATGGAAGATGTTAGCACCAAAGTGGTTGTTGGTGCTTAACATGTCCAGTATCATAATTTGGTATGGGACGTAGGGCAACAGACTGTCTAAAACCTCTAAGAGGTAAATCATGTAGTATAGACAGTAAGGGTGATAGTGAATACGATTGACCAACCCTTAAGAAGCCCCCCATCAAACACATATATATGGGGAGAGATATATATATGTGGCTGGAATAGATATGTAGATATTCATATATATATATAGATATAGAAATATACATATGTCCAAATTTGTAGATTAGGATATGGATGGTGAAATATATCAAATATATATATATATAAATAGAGATGATATACCTAGATATATGTAAATTTGTGGGGCATGGTTTAGCACCACCAGAGAAATGATATAAGTATGTAGACATATATGGAGATGCTACATACCAGACAACAGAATGAGATACATGTCTATCACCCAGCCCCATAATCGTACATGGGGAATAGAAAAGAAAAAGATTCTGCATTCTACAAGAGGGTGAGCCCACTTGGGATATGTATAGAGAATCTATTTTCGTGGATTGAGGGATGCAGGAAGGCAATCCAACCAGTTATCCGTGATGTTCGCATGAGAACAGATGAAGATAGGAATCTGTAAGGAACAAGGCGGGAGTTCCACAGAACACTGACATGGTGGATGCCTTGGATCTTCACGCAGAAGAACTGATAGCTCGTGTTAACACCTCAATCTAGAGGGGGTGCGGAGAACCCTCTCAGGTATAGGAAGGGTTCATAAGTTTTTCTCTAATAATAGAGGAACTTCAGAGACAAGGTCAATGCTCTATAGCAAGGCCCCCATAGTAGAAAGCTTCTCTGAAGACTGCAGAGAGCATTGTTCAGGAGAGGTATGAGAGAAACTGACTGAAAGTCAGGTATGTTGCCATATCCTAGGAAAGGAGATGGTAAGAATAATGTGAGAAAGTCTAAACAAGTAGGAGGATCCAAGACAGCTTGGAATCACTACTGAAGCTAGACAAAATTTTGAACAAGGGACTGGAACTTGGAAAAAGTCCCAGTAATACAATTACTGTAACTCCTGCAGGCAGAGCTGCTGACGGAAACAGCAAAGAGACTGTCCTGTGCTGAATAAGAAAAACAGACAAGAAAAAAGAGAGGATATCTTTTATTCTTGTCTGGGGAATGAGATTGCCAGAGAAGTAGTTACGTATGGTAGTTCCCAGTAGTTGGAGGGTGACGTACCCATGGGGTAAGTCAACTGAAGGAAAAAATGTTCAGTTGGGATAGGAACTATCAGATGATAGTTGCACTGCTCCTCTAGAGAGTAAGAAGAGGAGAAGTGTGTAACACCTGAACAAATTTTTTTTTTTTTTACCAGGGTAATACACTGAAAAAACTTCTAAGATATAGAAGGAAAGTGTAAGTTACAATTCCCGGTCCCTATGGTTGCTGGGAATGCAGAGACTGGCCAGAACTGGAGGACTGAAGACTAAGTTGAGGCGTCCCTTGTTTAGGTACAGACGAATGATGGGCAGGAGATGAATGAAACTTTCTTTTCTTAGGGAAAGAAGGTTTGGTAGGACATTTCCTACTCTTTGAAGAAGGAGGTGGCTTAGAATGATTTCTAGTGGAAGAAGAGTCAGTGGAGCATTGAGCAACCTGACGTAAAGCCTCCTTATTGAAAAGACTTTTCCCTGTACAAGGAGAATGAGCTAGTAGAGTTTGTGCCCGTTTGTTCAAGTCTGAAGCCTCAAGCCAGGCTCTGCGACGTGCTGCAATGGCAATAGCAGAGGATCTGCTAACGGACTCAAAAGAGTCTATAGAAGCACGAGACAGGAACCAGGAGATATTCCAACTGTGATTAATGAGCAAGGAATAATCAGTAGCCTTGGGCTCTGGTAAAAAAGGGGTCAAAAGAGACAATTTCTCTGTGACTTCCTGGAGTGTTAGACTCATGTGAAAAATATATGAGAGAACTCTGGAAGCCAGCATAGAGTTTTGGAAGGCCTAACGGCCAAAAGCATCGAGTGTTCTTGAAGAACGACCTGGCGGAAAAGAAGAATGCTTCTTCTTGCTCTTAACTTTCCTCAGTGCTGATTCCACTACAAGGGAACGATGAGAAAGTTGAGGTTTTTGGAACCCTGGAGAGGGTGGCACTCGGTACCTAACCTCAATGTCTGTAGAAACTTGAGGAAGTCGTAAGGGTGATTTCCATACCTTGAAAAGGAGATCCTGCAGAGCAGGATGTAAAGGAAACTGTATATTTTGCATTTGTGCCGGTGAGCCATGGGTTGGATCACAACCAGGGATAGAGATATTGCCATATCCAGGAGAAAAGCTTGAAAAGACTGATCTCCTATGGGAACTATTCCTGGTGAGGCTAAAGAAAAAGTCTGACTATCAGAGGACGTACAAGGTACTGCACCAATGCCAGGTATGGGTTCCAAACTAGGCATCGGTGCAAGAACAGGCATCAACATTGCTACTGATAAAGGACTAGCAAGTGAAGTAGTCATCGGGAACTGCTGTAGTGGTACCGAGATCATGAGGGAGTTATGGCTAGGATCTGTGGAACTACCTATTTTGAAACGACAGGAGTCGGTTCCGGGATGCGTCGGTACGCAGTCCTCGAGACTTGATATCGACTCAAGACTCGGCATCGAAGAGAGCGAGACTAGCGATGCATGTCTCGACAGTTCCGACGCCGGTGGTAGTATCGGCGATGCCGATACCACTAAGGCAGCCTGGGTGACATCGATCGATACCGACGGTACCGAGGATACCCGATGAGCACCCATCCATGCCGATGCCGATGCTAGGGTATCGGAACCGATCGACGCCGGTACCGTCCCGGAGCATGGCTGAGATTGAGGGAAGTCAATGCGGTGCGTATCGATCGGTCCCGAAGGTACCGAGGATGCCCGATGACGATCCCTGGTGAAGAGTGGAGTACTCGACACCGGTGCCGATGCCGGAGGCTCGGTACCGCTCAAAGCGGATACCACCTCCGCGCATGGCTCAGGCATGTTCTGTGAGGGGTGAGCCCCAGGAACATCCTGAAACCCCTTTAACGCTTTGGAGCCCGAAGACTCCCGCAGGGGTAATGCCAATGGATTCTTGAGGGTAAGGCCGGAGCTGTCACCATGCTGGGCATGGGACATACCACTCAAGCATTGACTAGTCTTAACAGACTGTTTTTGGGTTACCTGATCCTGTGAAGTAGAGAAACCGGGTACCCTCACTGCCGAAGAAAAAACGGTATCGAGGGAAACTCTAAATACTGAAGGTTTTCTCACCAAATTATCTCCTGACAAGTCAGGGGAAAAAGGGTCAGGACCCACACAGTTGAGACACCAACTATTGGTGTCTAAAAAGAAACAGGTGTTTCCACATCAGATGCACTTCTTAGGAAAAGAAGGCTCCATAATTTAAAAAAGGCCTAGTAGGCCTAAGAAGTTAAGGCAAAAAAAACTGAAGAAAAGTTTTACAGACTTTAGTCTAAAAACCACCGGAGGTACCGGTGGTAGCGGGAGAAACAGCCGCGACCACAAGAAAACAAAAAATTAAAATAATTAAAGCAATTAAGAAGAAAAGTTTCTGCGGTGACAGGAGGACGTCCTGCTGGATCCGCGGAAAAACGAAAACTGAAGAGAGGCTGTGGAGAAGGCGGGAAGTCACTGCGCAGGCGCGAGGGATGCTGCCAAAAGCTTTCTGATTGAAAGCTGGGCAGCATTCCCGTGCAGGCTCCGTCGGTACCGACGTACCCATATGTGAAGACTCATTCCTGCTTGTTCCTGGAGATAGCATAGTTACTCACCTGTAACAGGTGATCTCCAGGAACAGCAGGAATTTAGTCTTCAAATATGGGTATCGTCGGTACCGACGGAGCCTGTATGGGAACGCTCCCCAGCGTCCAATTAGAAAGCTTATGGGAGCATCCCACAGCGCCTGTGTGATGCCTTCCCGCCTTTCCCAACTGTCTCTCTCCAGTTGAGTTTAAAGCCTGAGACAAAGAGAGAGAGAGAGAGGGAGAGAGAGAGAGATACAACTCCTAGGAGAGGTGGGTGGGTTGTGAAGACTAAATTCCTGCTGTTCCCGGAGATCACCTGTTACAGGTGAGTAACTGTGCTATCTTCGGGAACAAGCAGGAATGTAGTCTTCACATATGGGGACTCCCTAGCTACAGATGCCAGGGAGAAACCCCAAAAGTTGTGTGCCCTTTTGAAAGGGCTCCACTTCCCCCCATGGATCTCTGGCATCCTACCAGGGATGGTGGGTAGGAGTTGATTAAGTATGGAACAGGTGTTGAAGAACAGCCTGACCAAACAAGGCATCCTGGCGGGAGTCCTTGTCCAAGCAGTAATGGGCTGTGAAGGTATTGTAACGAGGAAGATCTGTCCCTTGCCTCAAGAGCACAGAAATCTGCTAGCTTCAGCTTAGATTCTGACAGGCAGGCAAGCCACATGATTCCCAACGATGCGCGGCGTTTTGAGACGGTTGGAATACCGATTTTCAAGAGAATAGTGAGGAATCTGTAACACGCGGGCAGCATCGATAAGAAAGTTTGATCCACGGTCCCCTGAAGAACCGTAACAGCGAAACGCGAGAGCGCTTTTGAGAACAGCGTTGGGACTTTCGCAGTAAGAGCGATGATCAAATACCTTTTATAGAAGCTTCATTGGAACTTTGTGGAATGAGAGCAGAGATCCAATATTTTGTGTAGAAGCATGGGACTTTCGCAGTGAGAGCGATGATCAAATACCTTTTATAGAAGCTTCATTGGAACTTTGTGGAATGAGAGCAGAGATCCAATATTTTGTGTAGAAGCATCACGGATAAGCTAAGTCAAAGCAACAACACACGTTATTTTTGTGGACACGAGAGAAATGATCAATGAATTTCATTAACAAGAGCTAAGTTTATAACACGATATTAGTCTTTGTGGACACAAGAAAAGTAAGGGGTAAATTTTGCAAAAAGAAGGGTCGTTGATGCTAACTGGCATAGTACTGGGAATAAAACAAACCTGGAACAATTTGCCAATGTAAAGTCTGAGACCCGAGTAAAGCAAATAACCCCGAGTGAGATTTTCAACCTGTATTTACGTTTTCTTGACAGAGCGTAGGATTGTAGCAGTGAGGGATCGTTCTGATACATAGACCATACGGCTTGTTTTAGATGTCATCGATAGACACAGAGTGAAGATCAGCCATAGAGGCTGCCATGGCTCTCTCATTGTGTGCGGTGACATGGCCTTCAAGAGGAAGGTTCTTACTCCGATAGGCAAAAGATATACACTGTGCAATCCAGTTGGACAGTGTCCTTTTGGAGACTGGAAGTCCTTAATGACTAGGATCAAAAGCAACAAAGAGTTGAGAGGACTTTCTTTGTTGCTGCGTCCTTTGCAAGTAAAAGGCCAAAGGTCTTTTACAGTCCACAGTATGAAGATTCCTTTCTGCATTAGAGGCATGAGGCCTTGGGAAAAAAACAGGAAGGTAAACTGCTTGGTTTAAATGAAAAGGTGACACCACCTTTGGCATAGAATGATGAGTCCTAAGGACTACCTTATCATGATGGAACCTTGTATAAGGAGGATCAGCCACCAATGCTTGCAATTCACTGATGCGACGTGCTGATGTGGTTATAATAAGAAAAATAACCTTCCAGAAAAGGAATTTCAAAGAGGTAGTAGCTAATGGTTCAAAAGGCGGCTTCATGAGCTGGCCAAGAACCAGATTTAAATCCCATGCCACCGGTGCTGGCTTAACGGGAGGCTTAGTTAGACGAAGGCCTCTCATAAATCTCGCTATGACAGGATGAGAGGAAATAGGTTGCCCATTTAAAGGCTTGAGAGAAGCTGCAATAGCACTCAAATGAACTCTCACTGAATTGGTCTTAAGCCCTGCATTAGACAAATGAAGGAGATATTCCAGTAATGATTCCAGAGGTATTGCAAGAGGGTTAAGACCCTTCTGCGAACACCATATGGTAAAGCTTTTCCACTTGAAAGCATAAGAGCGTCTCGTGGATGGTTTCCTGGAAGCATAAAGGATATCCTTTACTTGCTGAGAAAGGTTAAGACCATGAAGTTCTAGGCTTTCAGTAACCAGGCCCTGAGATGTAGAGACTGGGGATTGGGATGCCACAGCATCCCGTCCTCCTGGGATAGGAGATCTGGAGCAGATCCTAACTCCAGAGATGGAGCTTGAGAGAGATGTAAGAGCAGAGGGTACCACACTTGTCGTGGCCAATGTGGGGCTATGAGAATCATATGGCCTCTGTCTCTCTGAAGCTTGAATGAACTTCTGGGAATTAGGGGAATGGGTGAGAAGGCATACAGAGAGTCCGGACCCCAATGGAGGAGGAAGGCATCCCTGGCCTGACAACCCTGAGCCGGAATTCTGGAACAGAACCGGGGAAGTTTGGCATGTCGCGGACTTGCAAAGAGGTCTATGTCCGGGGTTCCCCAAAATTGGAAAATTTTGGTCACCTGGTCTGCATAGAGAGACCATTCATGTGGAAGCAGAACTCAACTGAGTCTGTCTGCCCAAGAGTTTTGAATGCCTGGAAGATACACTGCAAGGAGATGAATCTGATGTTCTCTGGTGAGGGCCCAAAGTCGCAAAGCTTCGTTGCAGAGCGACAGAGAGCCTGTTCCACCCTGCTTGTTCACATAGAACATGGCTACCTGGTTGTCCGTTTGAATTAGAGTAGTTACTCACCTGTAACAGGTGTTCTCCAGGAGCAGCAGGAATCAGTCCTCACATATGGGTGTCATCGGCGCCGATGAAGCCCCAGCGGAGCATTTCCCCAGCTTTCCATGAAAGCCTTTGGGAATGCAGGCACGCATGCGCGGTTCCATTCCTGCCTAAAGGTGCCATCTTACCTCAGTCAAATGACATAGCTAAGAACAGCACACAAAAATGAAAATATAAACTATGTACAACTGCAACTCCAAGGGGAGGAGGGAGGGTTGTGAGGACTGATTCCTGCTGCTCCTGGAGAACACCTGTTACAGGTGAGTAACTACTCTTTCTCCAGGACCAAGCAGGAAGTCAGTCCTCACATATGGGTGACTCCCAAGCTCTGGGCTACCGAGGAACCCAGGCTGAACAACAGTACTCCCTCTAGTCTCAGCAGCAAAGAAAGGCTTTTCAAGGACACAACCTCCACCGGTAGCCCAACAGAGGGCAGGAGGTGCCTAAACCCAAAGAGATTCCGGAGTACTGCCTGGCCAAAAGCACTGTCCCTACGGGACTCCCTCTCCAGACAGTAATGGGCCGCAAAAGTCTGGCTTGAAGACCAAGTTGCAGCCCTGCAGATGTCTACCAAGGGCACAGAGCGGAGATGAGCCACTGAGGCAGCCATTGACCTGACTCGGTGGGCCGTAACCCAACCCCGCAAAGGAAGGTCAGCTGCCTTATAAGCTCAGGTGATACAGTCAGCTACCCAGATGGACAAGGTACGCTTGGACACTGCCAACCCCAACTTATTGGGGTCAAAGGAGACAAAGAGCTGTGTAGCCCTTCTATGCCCCTGCGTATGGTCAAGGTAGAAGGATAAGGCCATCCTACAAGCCAGGGTATGCAGGACTGCTTCAGCCTAGCTTGCATGAGGCCTAGGGAAGAATGTTGGAAGAACCACCTCCTGGTTGAGGTGGAAAGAGGAGACAACCTTAGGGAGGAACTTGGGATGAGTCCTAAGGACTACCCTGTTCCTGTAAATCCTGGTGTAAGGCCTCTCACAGACTAGGGCCTGAAGCTCACTTACTCGCCTAGCCGAGGTAAGGGCTATCAGGAAGAGTGTCTTCCAGGAGAGGAAGTGCAGTGGGCAAGTAGCCATGGGCTCAAAAGGTGGGCGGGTCAGTTGCTGCAAGACCACATTCAGCTCCCACTCAGGGGCAGGAGGACGGATGGGAGGCTTGAGCAAAAGCAAGCCCCTAAGAAAGCGGGACAACAAGGGGTGACCAGATAGAGAATGTCCCTCCACCAGAGAGTGGTGAGCTGCTAGAGCTGAGAGGTGGACCCGAACAGAATTGGATTTAAGACCTTGATTTGACAAGTGCAGTAAGTACTGAAGGACTACTGGCACAGTACAGGAGAAAGGATCAACTGTACGTAGCTGACACCACACAGAAAACCTTTTCCATTTGAGAGCATAGGTTTTCCTAGTGGACTGTTTCCTAGAGGCTAGGACAACCTCCTCAACATCCTGAGGCAGGCCCCAGGGAGCCAAGACTACCCTTGCAGCCTCCAGGCCATCAAATTGAGAGCTTTGAGATTGGGGTGCAGAAGGGAACCCTGCTCCTGTGAGAGAAGGTCGGGTTGCAACCCCAGAGGAAGTGGAGGATCCACCGCCAGTTGAAGCAGAAGAGGAAACCATGGCTGTCTCGGCCACCTGGGAGCCACCAGCAGGACCGAGGCCTTGTCCTGAAGAATCTTGAAGAGAGTTCGGGCCTCCAAGGGCGTGGGAGGAAACGCATACAGGAGGCCCTGAGACTAGGATATCAGAAAAGCATCCGCTGCTATCCGCAGAGGATGCGGTTGCCTGGAGCAGAACTTTGGCAGCTACTTGTTCATGGGGCTGGCAAAGAGATCTATCAAAGGGAGACCCCATTTCAGGAAGATCTTCTGAACTTCTGAAGGATGCAGCTGCCAATCGTGGGGCTGCAGTATTCTGCTTAATCGGTCCGCCAAGTAGTTGTCCTGGCCTGGAAGGTACACAGCCTTGAGGAGCATGTTGTGCTTGAGGGCAAAAGAATAAAGCACAGTTACTTACCTGTAACAGGTGATCTCTGGGAACAGCAGGAATTAGTCTTCACATATGGGTACGTCGGTACCGACGGAGCCTGCACGGGAATGCTGCCCAGCTTCCAATCAGAAAGCTTTTGGCAGCATCCCTCGCGCCTGCGCAGTGACTTCCCGCCTTCTCCACAGCCTCTCTTCAGTTGAGTTTCAGAGCTGAGACAAAGGCGAGGAGAGAAAAGGAAGAAGATAAAAAAGATGCAACTCCTAGGGGAGGTGGGAGGGTTGTGAAGACTAATTCCTGCTGTTCCCAGAGATCACCTGTTACAGGTAAGTAACTGTGCTATCTCCAGGAACAAGCAGGAATGAGTCTTCACATATGGGGACTCCCTAGCTGGAGATGACAGGGGGAGATCCCATAAAAATGCAAGTGCCCGGATCAGGGGTGCATTTTGTCTCCAGGAATCCCCGGCATCCAGTATGGGATGGAGGGTAGGAGTTGACAATAAAGGAGCTGTGAGGAAAGAAACAGCATAGCCAAGGACTAGGTGTTCTACAGACTACAGGAGTCCTTGGTAGATATGATGAGTAGCATTAAAACATATTTAATGTACACTTAAAATATGCAGCTTACCTACTGTATTGTAGGAAGTAGAAAGCATGATGGAGTATACTGGATAAGCAGTGGCGGAATCTTCAAGGTGACCTCTCAGTAGTGAGGATGAAGGTCCAGACCTGGAGGTAGTAGATGATCCAGGTGTCAACTGGGTAGGATTAGACGTCAGGTCTTCAATGGAAAGCTTTATGGGAAAAGCTGAAAACTCCTTTAGGCATAAGGTCATTAACATTGAGGACTAAAGGAAGAAGATTGACGGAGTTGGAGAACTAGCCCAGTCCTGGCGGGAAGAGGGGGACTGGAAAAAACCCCCATTCCCACGGAAAACAGTTGTGTACTCAAAGATAAAGATGTACACTGTTTTTCCTAGCCGGCGAGAGATAGGAAAAAATATTGAAGCTTGATGCTTCAAGGACTTAAAGAAAAAATGGAAGATGTTAGCACCAAAGTGGTTATTGGTGCCTAACAGTTTCTGCATTGTAATATGGTATGGGACGTAGGGCGACAGTGTCTAAAACCTCTAGGAGGTAAAACATGTAGTATAGACAGTAAGGGTGATAGTGTGTAAGACAGACCAACCCTTAAGAAGCCCCCCATCAAACACATATATATATAGGAATATATATATGTGGCTGGAATATATATATATATATACATATATATATACATATACATATGTCCAGATGTGTATATTAGGATATGGGTGGTGAAATATATCAAATATATATAAATATATAGATATGATATACCTAAATATATGTAAAGTTGTGGGGCATGGTTTAGCACCACTAGAGTAATGATACAGGTATGTAGACATATATGGGGATGCTACATACCAAACAACAGGTTGAAGATACCTGTCTACCACCCAGTCCCATAATTGTACATGGGGAATATAAAAGAAAAAGATTCTGCGTTCTACAAGAGGGTGAACCCACTTGGGATATGTATAGAGAATCTATTTTCGTGGATTGAGGGATGCAGGAAGGCAATCTGACCAGATAACCGTGATGTTCGCGTGAGAACAGATGAACATATGAATCTGTAAGGAACAAGGCGGGAGTTCCACAGAACACTGACATGGTAGATGTGGAAAAACGCAGAAAAGATACCAGAGGGACCTATGGAGGGGCCCAGAGGTAGCATGCGTAAACATCAGCCTTGGATTTTCACGCAGAAGAACAGATATCTCGTGTTAACACCCCAGGCTAGAGGGTGTGGAGAACCCTCACAGGCATGGGAAGGGTTTATAAGTTTTTCCCTACTAATAGAGAAACTTCAGAGACAAGGTCAATGCTCTATAGCAAGGCCCTCATAGTAGAAAGCTTCTCTGAAGACTGCAGAGAGCATTGTGCAGGAGAGATATGAGACAAACTGACTGGTCAGGTGTGTTGCCATATCCTGGGAGAGGAGATGGTTAGAATAATGTGAGAAAGCCTAAACGAGTAGGAGGATCCAAGATAGATGACGAATAGCTTGGAATCACTACTGAGGCTAGAGAAAATTTTGAACAAGGGACTGGAACTTGGAAAAATTACCAGTAATACTATTACTGTAACTCCTGCAGGCACAGCTGCTGACGGAAACAGCAGAGAGATTGTCCTGTGCCCAATAAAGAAAAACAGACAGGAAAAGAGAGGAGATATCCCTTCTCCTTATCTGAGGAACGAGCTTGCTAGAGAAGCTTTTCAGTATGGTACTCCTCAGTCAGGGAAAAAACCCGGTTGAGAGGGTAGTAATTTGAGGGTGACGTTCCCATAGGTTAAGTCAACTGAAGGAAAAAATGTTCAGTTGGGACAGAACTATCAGGGGATAGTTGCAACTGCTCTTCTGGAGAGTCTGTAGTCCCTGAACAAAAAATTTTCGACAGGTTAGTACACTGAAAAAGAAAAGCACAGTGAATAAACTTCTAAAGGGTAGAAGTGAACTGTAGGTTACAATTCCCGGCCCTTATAGATGCTGGGAATGCTGAGACTGGCCAGAGCTGGAGGACTTCAGACCAGGCTGAGGCGTTTCTTGTTTAGGTACAGCCGAAAGATGGGCAGGAGATGAATGAAACTTTCTTTTCTTAGGGAAAGAAGGTTTGGTAGGACATTTCCTAACCCTTGAAGAAGGAGGTGGCTTAGAATGGTCTTTAGTGGAATGAGAGTCAGTGGAGCATTGAGCAACCTGACGTAAAGCCTCCTTATTGAAAAGACCTTCTCCTGTACAAGGAGAATGAGCCAGTATAGTTTGTGCCCATCTGCTCAAGTCTGAAGCTTCAAGCCAGGCTCTGCAACGTGCTGCAATGACAATAGCAGAGGATCTGCTAACGGACTCAAAAGAGTCTATAGAAGCACGAGACAGGAACCAGGATATATTCCGGCTGTGATTGATGAGCAAGGAATAATCAGTAGCCTTGGGCTCTGGTAAAAAAGGGGTCAAAAGAGACAATTTCTCTGTGACTTCCTGGAGTGTTAGACTCATGTGAAAAATATATGAAAGAATTCTGGAGGCCAGCATAGAGTTTTGGAAGGCTTGACGACCAAAAGCATCGAGTGTTCTTGAAGAACGACCCGGCGGATAAGAAGAATGCTTCTTCTTGCTCTTAACTTTCCTCAGTGCCGATTCCACTACAAGGGAACGATGAGAAAGTTGAGGCTTTTGAAACCCTGGAGAGGGTGGCACCCGGTACCGAACCTCAATGTCTGTAGAAAGTAGAGGAAGTCGTAAGGGCGATTTCCAGACCTTCAGAAGGAGATCCTGCAGAGCAGGATGTAGAGGAAGCTTCATATTTTCCATTTGTGTCGCTGAGCCATGAGTAGGATCACAACCAGGGATAGAGATATTAAGAAAGGTTGCCATATCCCGGAGAAAAGCCTGAAAAGACTGATCTCCTATGGGAACCATTCCTGGTAAGGCTAAAGGAAGAGCCTGAGCACCAGAGGAGGTAGAGGGTACTGCATTAATGCCAGGTATCGGTTCCAAACTAGGCATCGGTGCAAGAACAGGCATTGACATCGATACTGATACAGGATTAGCAGGTGAAGTTGCCATCGGGGACTGCTGCAGTGGTACCGAGATCATGAGGGAGTTATGGCTAGGATCTTCGGAACTGCCTATCTGGAAACGACAGGAGTCGGTTCCGGGATGCGTCGGTACCCAGTCCTCGAGACTAGATATCGATTCAAGACTCGGCATCGAAGAAAGCGAGACTATCGATGCATGTCGCGAGGGTTCCGACGCCGGTGGCGGCATCGGCGATGCCGATACCACTAAGGCAGCCTGGGTTACATCGATCGGTACCGACGGTACCGAGGATACCCTATAACTCCCCCTTGTCAAGGGTAAGGCGGTCCACCTCGATGCCGATGCCAGGGTATCGGAACCGATCGATGCCGGTACCGTCCCGGAGCATGGCTGAGATTGAGAGACGTCAATGCGGTGCGTATCGATCAGTCCCGAAGGTACCGAGGATGCCCGATGACGATCCCTGGTGAAGAGTGGAACACTTGACACCGGTGCCGATGCCGGAGGCTCGGTACCGCTCGAAGCGGATACCACCCCCGCGCATGGCTCAGGTATGTTCTGTGAGGGGTGAGCCCCAGGAACAACCTGAAACCCTTTTAACGCTTTGGAGCCCGAAGACTCCCGCAGGGGTAATGCCAATGGATTCTTGAGGGTAAGACCGGAGCCGTCACCATGCTGGGCATGGGACATACCACTCAAGCATTGACTAGTCTTAACAGACTGTTTGTGGGTTACCTGATCCTGTGAAGTAGAGAAACCGGGTACCCTCACTGCCGAGGAAAAAACGGTATCAAGGGAAACTCTAAAGAGTGAAGGTTTCCTCACAAAATTATCCCCTGACAAGTCAGGGGAAAAAGGGTCAGGACCCACACAGTTGAGACACCAACTATTGGTGTCTAACAAGAAAACAAAAAACTAAAGTAATTAAAGAAATTAACAAGAAAAGTTTCTGCGGTGACAGGAGGACGTCCTGCCGGCTCCGCGGAAAAACGAAAACTGAAGAGAGGCTGTGGAGAAGGCGGGAAGTCACTGCGCAGGCGTGAGGGATGCTGCCAAAAGCTTTCTGATTGGAAGCTGGGCAGCATTCCTGTGCAGGCTCCGTCGGTACCGACGTACCCATATGTGAAGACTCATTCCTGCTTGTTCCTGGAGATAGGTCCTGAGCCTCCCGACAAAGGATCCTGGACCCAGTTCCGCCCTGTTTCTTCACATAAAAGAGTAAATTAGACTTACCTGCTAATTGTTGTTCCTTAAGGAACCCTAGTCCAGTCCCGGAACCATAGAGTTGTGAACCTCCACCAGCAGCTTTGGAGACTGAAAGATGTCATCGCTTTGATGTCACTGGTACTAATAGGCAAGAACCGCCCACTTCCACCAGCACCTATTGACAAAGCAGACTCAGCAGAGCAACAAATAAGTAGATAATAAAGTTATAGACTCAACTCTTGAAAACAGAGTGCAAACCTGAACCTTACCGAAAAAACCGGAGCAAGCTCTGGGAACCGTGAAAAAAGTCTGAGTTCCCGAGCAGATGAGGTACTGCTGCGCCAAAGAAAAAGGGGGCTCCCCCGAGAAACCCCAAAGAACCAGAAGTTCCTATCCACTTGTTAGTCTTATTACATGGAAAATGAAAAACTTCAGGCTGAATACCCGCGCAACACACTGGGAAGGATCCGGGACTGGACTAGAGTTCCTTAAGGAACAACAATTAGCAGGTAAGTCTAATTTACTCTTCCTTTGCGTCCCTCTAGTCCAGTCCCGGAACCACAGAGGATGTAAAAGAGCAGTGAATATCAACGGGAGGGACCCGCAAGGCCAGCCTGAAGTACTGCTGTACCAAAACGCCCGTCCTCCCGCGCCTGTACATCTAGCCTGTAGTGCTTGGCAAAGGAATGCAGCGAAGACCATGTGGCCGCCCTACAAATTTCTGCCACCGGTACCAAACTGATCTCCGCCCAAGACACCGCCTGTGCTCTGGTCGAATGCGCTCGAAGCCCTATGGGAACTTCCTTCCCCCTGAGAAGGTAGGCTGAAGCGATCGCCTCCTTCAACCACCGCGAAACCGAAGCCGTTGCCGCCGCCTCCCCTTTGCACGCTCCGCCAAACGAGACAAACAACCTGTCCGACTTGCGGAATGATTCTGTTTCGCGGAGATACCTTTTGAGGACTCTACGAACATCCAGAAGATGCAACCTGCCGCCCGACTCCTCGTTCTGCTTCTCCGAAAACACCGGAAGCGACACCACCTGGTTAAGGTGAAACACGGAAACTATCTTTGGCAAGAAGGCTGGAACCGTATGCAACTCCACTTTGTGACGAGAAAAAGACAAATAGGGCTCCCTACAAGAGAGCGCTTGCAATTCCGAAATTCTTCTAGCGGAGCAAATAGCTACCAGAAACACCGTCTTCAAGGTCAAATCCTTTAGAGAGGCTTTACCCAGAGGCTCAAACGGCGCCCCAACCAAAGCCTCCAGTACCAAATTCAAATCCCATGGAGGAACCACACACCGTCTCGGCGGCCGTAGGAGCAGCACCGCCCGCAGAAAACGCCGAATATCACCGTGTGAACCTAACGGCTGACCTTGAGTTTTCCCCCGGAAACACGAGATAGCCGCTAGCTGCACTCGCAAAGAACTGGCCGCCAGTCCCTTCTCCACACCATCTTGCAAAAAGGAAAGGACCTGCGGCACCGAGGCTCCCAAAGGACACAGACTCCGCTCCGCGCACCAAGCCTCGAACACTCGCCAAACTCGAATGTACGCCAACGAAGTAGACTGTCTTCGCGCCTTCATAAGGTAGAAATAACTGCCGCCGAATAACCCCTGGCAGTCAACCTAGCCCTTTCAAGAGCCATGCCGTAAGTGAGAATCGATCCACCTGAGGCATGCACAGCGGTCCCTGCAGCAAGAGATCTGTCCGCCGAGGTAGTCTCCACGGCCTGTCCACCAGCAGCCGTACCAAATCCGCATACCATGGCCTTCAGGGCCAGTCGGGCGCCACCAGTATCACGCGACCCTGGTGCCGCTCTATGCGCTGTACCACCTTGCCGATGAGGGCCCAAGGCGGAAACACATAGAGGAGCCCCTCCACAGGCCACCGCTGCGCCAACGCATCGAGACCCTCTGACATTCGTTCTCTCCGCCTGCTGAAGAACCGGGCTACTTTTGCCGACTCGAAGCTCGCCATGAGATCCATGACCGGGATCCCCCATCGCCGTACCAACATGGCAAAGACGTCCGGGTGGAGAGCCCACTCCCCCAGATCCACACTGCGGCGACTTAAAAAATCTGCCTCGACATTGTCCACTCCTGTCACGTGCTGCGCCGACAACGCCTGTAAATTCTGCTCAGCCCAATACAACAGCAGAGTCGCCTCTGCCTCCAGCGACGCACTGCCCGTGCCTCCCTGGCGATTGATATAGGCCACCGTCGTCGCATTGTCGGAGAGCACCCTTACCGGCTCCTGACGCAGGCACTCGTGAAACTCCTGAAGCGCCAAAAACACTGCCCTCATCTCCAACCTGTTTATGGACCAGTGCTTCTCTTCGATCGACCATAACCCCTGAGCAAAGTGTCCTTCGCAATGCGCTCCCCAACCCGCGAGACTGGCATCCGTCGTTACTAGTCTCCAGGCCGGAGGATGCAGCGACACTCCCGCGGACAGATTCACAGGCTCCAACCACCAACCGAGTTCCTGACGCACCTCCGGAGGACACACCAACCGGTGTGACAACACATCTCTCTGATGAGACCAACGCCTGAGAAGAGCACTCTGTAACGGCCTCATATGAGAGCAGGCCCACTGAACTACATCGATCGTGGCTGCCATTGTACCGAGCAATTGCAAGTACTGCCAGGCCGTCGGCGCCCTGCACCCTAGAAACTTGCGCACGAGCGCCCTCAATTTCTGCGCTCTCTGCTCCGGGAGAAACACCGCCCCTTGCCTGGTCTCGAAGCGCGCTCCCAAGTACTCCAAAACCTGAGATGGAACCAACTTGCTCTTTGCCAAGTTGACCACCCAGCCGAGACTTTCCAGCATCCGTTTCACCCGAGCTGTGGCCGCCGCGCTTTCTGCGCTGGACTTCGCTCGAATCAACCAATCGTCCAAGTAAGGGTGAACTAGAATTCCCTCTTTGCGGAGCGCCGCCGCCACGACCACCATGATCTTGGTAAACATCCGAGGCGCCGTCGCCAGACCGAAAGGCATCGCCTGAAACTGAAAATGCCCCATTGGTACCGCAAACCGTAGGAACATTTGATGCTCTTGACACACCGGGATATGGAGGTATGCTTCCGTAAGATCCAAAGACATCAGAAATTCCCCTGCTCTGACGGCTGCCATGACGGAGCGTAAAGATTCCATGCGAAAATGGGTCACGCGAAGACACTGATTCACCCTTTTCAAGTCCAGAATCGGCCGAAACATGCCTTCCTTCTTGGGAACCACGAAATAGATAGAGTATCGACCGCACCCGTACTGGTCCGCCGGGACGGGCACCACTGCTTTGAGCTGCAGCAGCCACTGAAGCGTCTCCGCGACTGCCCGCCTTTTTCCCGGCGCCCGGCACGGGGAAAGGACAAAGGAATCTAACACGGGCCGATGGAGCTCTAGAGCATATCCCTCTCGAATGACCTCCAACACCCACTGATCTGAGGTAATCTGGACCCAGGCAGGGTAAAACTCCCGCAACCTTCCTCCCACGGGCACCACCGCCACCTGAGTCCGCCGTATCTCATTGTGACTTCTTGTTGTTAGAGGTTTGAAAGGGAGTAAAACCCCGACCGGCCCCCCGGAAACCTCGAGAACCTTGTCCGTGATAGGGGCACCTTCCCTTCTGCGCCTGGCTAAAACGTGAGGACCGAAATCTCCGAAAATCCCTGGAGAGCCCCCTAGATGCTACGGCTCCCTGGCTCTGCTTAGGCTTATCTTCCGGGAGCCGACCCCCCTTGGTCTCCACCAGATCCTTGACTAACCTTTCCAAATCTTCACCAAACAGCAGCTTCCCCCTAAAGGGAAGCTTACTAAGCCTCGCCTTTGACGAGCCGTCTGCCGATCAGTTACGCAACCACAGATACCTGCGGGCAGCCACCACTGACGCCATACTCTTGGCCAAACCGCGGATAAGATTGTAATGTATATCCGACAAATAAGCCGTGCCCGACTCCAGCCGCGCCAGCTCCTCAGCATGGCCGTCCAACTGCTCCCCCTGCAACCGCTGGGACCATCGCAAGCAGCCGCGCGCCACCCACGCCCCCGCGATCGAGGCCTGTAAAGAAAGGGCACACACATCGAAGACCTGCTTCAATAAGGTATCTAACTTCCTGTCCTGCACATCCTTCAAAGCCGCGGCACCCTCAACCGGAATAGTGGTCTTCTTAGTGACCGCCGACACTGCCGCATCCACCTTTGGAGAGCGGAAAATCTCCCTGTCCTGTTCGGAAAGCGGATAAAGCCAGGCTAAGGTCCTAGTACCGCGCAGTGCCGACTCCGGCGAGTCCCATTCCTCCTGAATCATGTTCCGAAAGACTCTATGAACCGGGAACACCTTTTGGGAAGTTTGCACCGCCTGCAACAGAGGATCCTCCAACGAATCCTCCGCCGACGGCACCACCGAGGGCATATTTAACGCCTTAAGAGTCTTAGCAATCAAAGCTGGCAACTCTTCCCGACGAAACACCCGGACTACTCTACTCTGTTGCTCCAAATCCGGGAACTCCCCCCTCCTCCAAGTCCGCATCAGAGGCCTCCTCCACATCTAAATCGGCCACCCCACCTCCTCTTCCAAGCGACATGGCGGGCTGTCGTCCCGGGCCTCTCTGCGCTTCTTGAGGGGCACCTCATCCTCCTCCTGGAGGAGTCCCGATCCTGCCCGCTTTAGCCCCGTAGAGCTACGAGCCGGAGCTACCATTCCAGGTTGCAGTAAGGCCAACGCCTTCTGCATCAGTGAGAAAAAATCCGGCGGAATCCCGGGAAAGCCCCCCCCCCCCCCGGATCCCTCCGGGCACCAAAAAACCACTCTCTGTCGAGGAAGGACCCGCCACCGGCTCCGCAGAGGCCAAAGAAGGCGGCCCGGACTCTCTGGCTTCCGAGGGGCCTGCTACCTGCTCCTCAGCGGATCCCCCCCAGAGCCCTCTCCGTCACCACCGCTTCCAGGGAACACCCTTTACAAACCCCGGACTCCAAGATCTCGCTACGCCGCACCCCGCAGACGAGACAGCGAGATTTAGCCGGCATCCTACCCAGAGCCACAGTACTGACCAGTCCCTCAGACCACTAAGGTCCAGGCCCCGTAAGCGCTAAGATCTGCGCCGGTCTTTTTTTTAAATTTTTTTTATAAGTAACCACAAAGGCAGGGGTTAACTAGCAAAATGAAGCTAACCCGACCCCAAAACGAAGCTCAGGAAACCGTTGAGGTCACAGAGTAAGTCGGGCCATTGAAAACCCGGCTCCCAAAATGGCCGCCGGCAGAACTCCTGCGCAAACTACACGCGGCTGGCCGCAGAGACCCCGCGGCCCTCGGGATTAGCCACGGGGACTCCCTTACACCCCCTCTGTCCCGCGCTCTAAGCGCTAACCCGGGAAACCCCCTGCCGACTTACCCGATGCACCAGGGCTGAAGGAGGGGGAGAGAGAGAAGGAGCAAGCACACTTCCAATGCCAGAGCACAGCCTGCACGCGGCTTCAGCTCCGGCGTGTCTCTGTGAAGAAAGCAAGGCCTGAAATCGCGCCGCTCCCGCAGCGGTCCCCTGAGGCTGCCCTCCAGCCTTTTAGTGCTGTCTGCAGAAGCACGCTCTCTGCCTACCACCTGCTTCTCACCTTTCTGTACTGCGGGTTCGGGAGCAGGGAGGCACCACACAATACCCCCCCCCCGGTGCTCATTTAGACGCTGGGGAGAAGCACTCTACAGAGAGAGAAAGGAGAGACAAGAGAGGGAGGGAAGACTGTGAGAGAGAGAAGTCCACAGGAGAATCAGGTAAGACCCCTCTAGCAGCAGCAACAGACCTGAAATCAACACCAGAAAGCACCGAATCAGATTCAAAAAACAAACTAACAAGAGAGGGAAATTTTACAGGAATTTTTAAAAGAAAGCTCTGCTTATTTGTGTCCTCCTGAGCCCAGCCCCGGGCTCAGAACCTCCTAGCTGCTTGGAGACTGAAAGTACTGGTGGAAATGGGCGGTTCTTGCCTATTAGTACCAGTGACATCAAAGCGATGACATCTTTCAGTCTCCAAAGCTGCTGGTGGAGGTTCACAACTCTATGGTTCCGGGACTGGACTAGAGGGACGCAAAGGAACATGGCAACTTGGTTGTCTGTCTGAATCAGGACAGACTGGTGAGCCAGGGTAGGAGTGAAAGCTTTGAGAGCTAACCGAATAGCTCTGAGTTCGAGGAGATTGATCTGCTGTGCAGCTTTCCAGGGAGACCAGAGGCCCTGGGTGTACTTGCCCAGACAATGAGCTCCCCAGCCTTGCAGGGAGGCGTCCGTTGTCACTACTACTGTGTACCCTGGAATCTGAAAAGGCACCCCCTTCAGAAGATTGGGTGGGTGAAGCCACCAGGTGAGGGAGTGCAGAAATGGTCTGGACACCTTTATCTTGTCTCTGAGGCTGCCTGTGGCCTGTGACCACTGAGCCCGAAGGCACCACTGTGCGGGCCTCATATAGAGCCTGGCATTGGGGGTCACATGTACTGTCGAAGCCATGTGGCCCAGAAGTCTCAGGCAGAGCCTGGCGGAGACGAGGGACCTGCTGAGAAACTGATTTGCCAAGGCCATCAACCTTTGGGCCCTGTCTTCTGGCAAGAAAGCCTTTGCTAGCAGAGAGTCCAGCCTTGCCCCTATGAACTCCAAGTTTTGGGAGGGGAGCAAAGTGGACTTTGCGAAGTTTATGACAAACCCCAGGCTTTGTAGAAGAGCAATAGTCCTGAGGGTGGCTTGTTTGGCCTCCTGGCACGTCTGATTTCTGATGAGCCAGTCGTCTAGATAGGGGAAGACAAAGATTCCCTGATTTCTCAGGTAGGCCGCCACCACTGCTAGGCACTTTGTGAAGACTCTGGGGGCGGAGGTGAGGCCGAAAGGCAGCACTCTGTACTGATAATGGTTTCTCCCCACAATGAACCTGAGGTACTTTCTGTGGTCTGGATGAATGAGGATGTGAGTGTACGCATCCTTTAGATCTAAGGAGCATAGCCAATCTCCCTGCTGGAGGTAGGGCAGAAGTGTCCCAAGAGTAAGCATCTTGAACTTCTCCTTCACTAGGAACTTGTTGAGGTTCCTGAGGTCCAGAATGGGTCGAAAGCCACCGGTTCTTTTGGGCACCAGGAAATACCTGGAGTAGAAACCGTGACCTTGCAAGTGGGGAGGCACAGGCTCCACCGCCCTTGTCCACCAACAGACCATGCAGCTCTTGTAGAAGAAGATCTGTGTGCAGGGGAGGCCTTGGAGGCTCCCCTGGAAAATATGGTGGAGGCAGTTGGTGAAAATGGAGGGCATAGTGGGCCTGAGGCTTGGGGGTCCTCTGCCTACGGGGTCCATTACCCTGGCCCTTGGCTTGCTGACCCTGGGACACAGCTTGGGCAGCCTGATATTGCGGGTACTGTTTGTAGGCAGTGCCCTTCCTCGGGTAAAAGGGCTTTTCACCCGAGCCCTTCTTTTTATGAGAAAGGGCAGAGGTCTTCCTCGACAGTTGTCCGTGTGAGGTGTTCAGTTTCGAGCTGAGCGGCCTTCTCAGTCATGGGCTTGCCAAAAAGGTTTTCACCTTGGCAAGGGACATCGACCAACTTGTCCTGAACCCATGGCTCGAGGTCCGATGACTGCAGCCATGCCAGGCGTCGAGCCGCAATGCCAGCTGCCGCAACTCGGGCCGAAGCCTCGAAGCCATCGTAGGCAGCGCGGGACATGAACTTCGAGCAGTCCTGAATCCCCGAGGACAAGGACTTAAATCTCTGCAAGGGTTCCCCGGAGAGACCAGCAGAGAACCCGGCCAATTCCTTGGCCAGATTCCGCAAGTACATGCCCATGTACACCTGGTAGGACTGGTCCACCACAAAAAACAGCAAACTGCCACGAAAGAAACAAAGAATCCAACCAAGACCGTGGCAGAGAATACGAAAAACGCCTTTATTAGTCCAGGGGATGAGTGTAGCCGACCCAACACAGGCCCTGTTTCGTAAGAAACTTCTTCAGGGGTGTGTGGCTCTAACAACAAATAAATACATGACTATCAAAAAAGAAAATGATTAAAACCAATCGTTAATTAAAAAACAATCGAAAGTTAATATACAACTCACAAATGTTAAAATATAAAAACAATTAGGGAACATCATCATCCTTTTGAAGGTTTTTTAGGTATTTAAAATGATACTTTATATTTGTTTTATGATGAATTAATGTGTTTGTTTTTATGGTTTTTATGCATTTTTGATGTTCATTATTGTTGTCATTTTGGTTTATACTTATTATTAATCTGTTATAGTTATAGATAATAATTTTTTTCTTTATATATATGCCATTATTTATGGAAACAACATATTTGTGATGGATGTTCCCTAATTGTTTTTATATTTTAACATTTGTGAGTTGTATATTAACTTTCGATTGTTTTTTAATTAACGAATGGTTTTAATCATTTTCTTTTTTAATATTCATGTATTTATTTGTTGTTAGAGCCACACACCCCTGAAGAAGTTTCTTACGAAACACGGCCTATGTTGGGTCGGCGACACTCATCCCCTGGACTAATAAAGGCGTTTTTCGTATTCTCTGCCACGGTCTTGGTTGGTTTCTTTCACCTGGTAGGACTGGATACGGCAAGCAAGCATCGAGCCCTGAAAGCACTTTCTACCGATGCCTTCGAGGTTCCGGGCCTCCCTGCCAGGAGGCACCGGGGAGTGCATCTTCTGGCTCTTCAGACGATGCATGGCCGATTCCACAACCATAGAATGGTGTGGCAGCTGTGCCTTCTGAAAACCAGGGCTCTTCCGGAGGCGATAGATCGAATCGACTCGCTTGCTTAGAACCGGTGCCGAAGCCAGTGCCTCCCACATACGGAAGAGGAGCCGTTCCAGCATCGGAGGAACCGGGACAGTAAAGGCCTCCTTCGGAGGAGAGTCATACTGCAGCGCCTCGAGCTCTTCAGTTCGAGGCTCTTCCTCGGGGTCCGCCGGAATAGCCAAGGCAGTGGCCATATCCCAGATGAACTCCGAGAACCGAGTGTCCTCCGGGAGGGACCTACTCCGGGGCTCAGACTGTGGTGAGTCCGAAGGGACGCACCGAGTCTTGAAGGTATCAGGAGACTCCTCGTCCTCCGTTTCCCAAGCTGAGTCGTCCGAGGAAGAGTCAGGGTCCGACTCCGCGGGGCCCTGGAGCACCCGCCACGACACCGGAAGCACCGGCGTCGATGCCCTCGGTCCTGAACGGGAGGTCGAGGGAGACCGCGACCGAGGTCGACTCCGAGCCACGATGGACTCGAGTATCGGCTCGGCCTCCGGGGTTGACTTCGACGTCGATGTCCCGGTGGTCGGGGCAGATGCGCCAGACAGGCTGGCCATCAGTGCCCGCTGCTGCTCCATGAAGGCAGACAATCTTCTCTCCAAGGCTGTCATCCTGAGACTCAGCTCGGGAGACGCAGCAGCCACCGACTCAGGCCCCGGCGGCGGCTCCCTGGGAGGAGAGTCCTCGAGGACTACGGGGCTTACGTGTCCAGCAGACTCCGGCTCCACGCGAGGAACTTTGGCAGGCTTCTCTTGTTCCACGGGCCCGGGGCGACGGTCGGGGGTCTTAGACCTGGCCCTCGAAGAGCCAAGGACCTCCTCCGACGATGCCCTCGCGAGCCGCTTCTTCCTCTTGAGTTCCCGGTCAGGGGACCCCCTGTCCGAGGAGCTTCGACGGCGCTCGGGATCAGAATTCCGAGATGTCGAGGCCTTAGACGAGGTCCGGGCCCGGCCGGAGGCTGAGTCCGAGAAAAGCCTTTCCTTTTGCTGCTGGCGACTTTGGAGTGCCTTGGAAGACATCTTCCCACATGCCCCGCACGACTTAGGATCGTGGTCGGGGCCGAGGCACCGAAGGCAGCAGTCGTGTGTGTCGGTGAGAGACATTAGTTTCTTACACCGATCACACTTCTTAAAACCGCTGGAAGCCATCGGGGAAAAAAAGAGTCCCCGGGAGGTCAAAGGACCGGCCTTCCAGGGAAAAACAGAAAAAAGGGAGTGAACGCCAGCCACAAAGGGCAAAAACAGAAAAAGAAGAATCGGGCTCGATACCGGTGTAACGAACCCGGCGGGAGGGGAACCGGCGTCGAACCGGGAGAACAGGACACACGTAGGCTTCACGGAAAAAAAGAGACTGAGGAAAGATGGCACCTTTAGGCGGGAAGGGAACCGCGCATGCATGTCTGCATTCCCAAAGGCTTTCATGGAAAGCTGGGGAAATGCTCCACTGGGGCTTCATCGGCGCCGATGACACCCATATGTGAGGACTGATTTCCTGCTTGGTCCTGGAGAAAGGACAGTTTTGTGGCTGAGCTGGGTGTGAAACACTTGAAGAGCAAGAAAGATTGCTCTGAGCTCTAGGAGATTGATGTGTAGATCGGTCTTCTGTGGAGTCCAGGAACCCTGGGTAGAGAGGCCTTTCAGATGAGCTCCCCAACCCACCAGTGAGGCATCTGTTGTTAGAGTGGCTTGGGGTGGGGGTTGCTGAAAAGGGGACCCCACTAACAGATTCTGGGGTGACTGCCACCATTAGAGAGACAAAATAAGACGATCTGAGGTTGCTATTTTGTCTGACAGGCAACCTGACGCCTGAGTCCACTGAGTGGATAGAGTCCACTGGGCTGCCCTCATATGGAGGCGGGCATAAGGGACCACATGCACGGTGGATGCCATGTGGCCTAGCAATTGTAACATTTCCCGAGTAGTGAGGTGACACTTTAGCATTGCTTGGGAAGCTAACTGCACAATGCGAAGGCAGTGGGACTGTGGAAGATAGGCCCTTGTCTGTCTGGTATCCAGCAGGGCTCCTATAAACTAGAGACTGAGTGGGAGCTAGGTTGGATTTTGGGAAGTTTATGACAAGTCCCAAATATTGAAGGATACTCATTGTGCGAAATAGAGATAACCTGGCCTCTGGCTCTGATGGGGCTCGAATGAGCCAGTCGTCCAAGTAAGGGAAGACGAATATTTTAAGGGTGCAGAGAAATGCTGCCACCACAGCCATGTATTTTGTGAACACCCTTGGTGCTGAGGCCAGGCCAAAAGGAAGAACTGTATTGGTAGTGCTTCCCTTGAAATAGAAAGCGAAGAAACTTTCGGTGAGTTGGATGGATGAGAACATGTGTACGCATCCTTGAGATCTAGAGAACAAAGCCAGTCCTGACTCTGAAGGTATGGCAGTAGAGTTCCCAGAGAAATCATTTTGAATTTCTCTTTGAACAGGAATTTGTTCAGTTCTCTGAGGTCCAAAATGGGTCTGTGCCCTCCTGTTTTCTTTGGAATAAGGAAAAAGGGGGAATAGAGCCCTGCAGCTTGTTGATGAATAGGTACTTCTTCTATTGCCCCTTTGGCAAGAAGCAGACTGACCTCGTGATCTAACGAGAGGTCTGAGAATTGAACTGTCTTACCATTGTAGGAGGGTCATGCTGAGAATGTGAAGCTTGTATCCCTCTCTTACAATGGACAGAGTCCAACTTTCTGCTGTTATCTGCCCCCATCTGGGGGCAAAATAACATAACCTTCCTGGAATGGTGGAAGGCTCTGGCCCGTTCAGGGCCAGGAAGACAAAGTTCTCTAGATGGGAGTCAAAGCCCCTGTGGAGGCTGAGTCTGTTGAGCCGGTTGAGGCTTAGCAGCCTTTGTTTTTCTTTGTTTAGGTTGTTGCTGACCCTTTTGGGCAGACTGACCTGAACGATGCCCTTGCTGGGTATGGGAGGGGTAGAACTTCTTCTTTCTAGTGAAGAATGTTTTTTTGTAGGACTGTTTCCTTGCAGGATCAGCTGTAGATTTTGATAATCTATCCAAGGTGAGATTATCAGCATCTAGCTCATTAGCTTTCTCTTGCCAGTTTTTGCCAAAGATTCTCTCCTATGCAAGGAATATTCCCCAGTTTGTCCTGTACCCAAAGTTCCAAGTCAGATGCCTGGAGCCAGGCAATCCTACGTGCATCTATGGCAATAGCAGAAGTTCTGCTTATGCACGCAAAACAATCAAAAGCTGCACAATTTACGAATTTGGAAACATCCTGAGCATGTTTGATAAGTGCAAGATAATCTTGTCTCTTATCATCCAGAAGGAGAGGGCTCATAAGCTCTAGATCTCCTGTAATTTCCTTAAGGAACATTCCCATATATAAAATGTAGGAACTAATCCTGGCAGAAAGCATAGAGGCCTGGAAGGTTCGACGTCAAAAGGCATCAAGAGTTCTACATTCAAGTCCTGGAGGATTAGATGCATGTCTTTTTGCACTCTTGATCCTTCTCATAGCTGATTCCACCACGATGGAATGGTGGGGCAGCTGAGTTTTTTGAAATCCAGGACAGGGAGGAACTCGATACTTCGTATCGAGCCTACGAGAATGAGGAGAAGTGGTGAGAGGTGTTTCCCACATCCTTAGCATGAGATCATGCAAGATCTCATGAATAGGCAAAGTAGCTGCCTCTTTGGGAGCTTTAGGATACTGTAAAATCTCCAGTTCCTTTGCCCTAGGCCAGCGATGGCGAACCTATGGCACGCGTGCCAGCTGTGGCACGCGAAGGCCTTGCAGCTGGCACGCGGGAAGGTCCGCAAAAAAAGAAAAAGCTGGCTCTGACTGCTGCCGCGGACGCGGCAAGGGCAGAATGCAGCGTCCCGCGGGGGCCCCTCCGCCCGCTAAGCCCCTCTGCAAGAGCTTTCAGATTCACGAGGGAGAGCGTCTCCCTCGCGTCTCTGTTAAGCCCGCAGGGGCTAATGGGAAATTTCCCATCAGCCCCTTTAGACGCGAGGGACTGATGGGAAATTTCCCATTAGCCCCTGCGGGCTTAACAGAGACGCGAGGAAGATGTTCTCCCTCGCGAATCTGAAAGCCCTTGCAGAGGGGCTTAGCGGGCGGAGGGGGCCCCGCGGGACATTGCAATCTGCCGCGGCAGCAGCCAGAGCCTGCTTTTTTTTTTTAAAATTTGCCAGAGGGGGTTAGGACTTCTAATGGGCTAGGGGGGGGGGGGTTAGGGCTTCTAATGGGCTAGGGGGGGGGGGGGTTAGGGCTTCTAATGGGCTAGGGGGGGGTTAGGACTTCTAATGGGCTAGGGGGGGGGTTAGGGCTTCTAATGGGCTGGGGGGGGGTTAGGACTACTAATGGGCTGGGGGGGGGTTAGGACTACTAATGGGCTAGGGGGGGGATTGGACTTCTAATGGGCTGGGGGGGTTAGGACTTCTAATGGGCTGGGGGGGGGTTAGGACTTCTAATGGGCTAGGGGGGGGGGTTAGGACTGCTAATGGGCTAGGGGGGGGTTAGGACTTCTAATGGGCTAGGGGGGGTTAGGACTGCTAATGGGCTGGGGGGGTTAGGACTGCTAGTGGGTGGGTGGGCGGGCGGGGGGGTTAGGACTGCTAATGGGCAGGGGGGGGTTAGGACTGCTAATGGGTGGGTGGGCGGGCGGGCGGGGGGGTAGGACTGCTAATGGGCTGGGGGGGTTAGGACTGCTAATGGGCGGGCGGGGGGGGTAGGACTGCTAATGGGCTGGGGGGGTAGGACTGCTAATGGGCTGTGGGCTGATGGGGGCTCTCTGGAAATGGGGTGATGGGGGTTAGGACTGGTAATGGGTTATAGGGGGGGCTTAAACTGAAAATGGGGTGATGGGGGTTTAGGACTGGAAGTGGGTTGATGGGGGGGCTAGGACTGGTATTGGGTTGGGGGGTTGCTAGGACTGGAAATGGGCTGATGCGGGGCTAGGACTGGAAATGGGCTGATGCAGGGACTAGAAGGGAATGGATGCTGGGTGAGGCTGGAACTAGAAGGGAGCTGATGTTGGGGGAGGATTAGAATGGGATGGGGCTGGGAGAGTAAAATGGAGAGGGGAAAAATATTTTGTGTGGGAGGGATAAAAAATCTACAATTGGCCGGGTATTGGGAGAGTAAGTGGGGATTGAGGATGGAGGGGTAAAATTTGAGTGGATGAAATAGGAATGAGGAAAGAGCAAAAGGAGAAAGATTAGTATGTTAAAGCGGATGTAGAGAGAGAGAATGGAAAAAAAAACTAGAAGAGAGAAGAAAGGACAAATGGACAGC
Source organism: Ichthyophis bannanicus (assembly GCA_033557465.1). NCBI lineage: Eukaryota > Metazoa > Chordata > Amphibia > Gymnophiona > Ichthyophiidae > Ichthyophis > Ichthyophis bannanicus. The sequence goes on from CM066040.1 coordinate 159,469,123, forward strand.
AGATGATGGAGAGTTAGCAGAAAACATGAAGAAACCAGAAGAAAGTGGCTGGAGCAATTGCAACTGTGTAACTGAGCTGAGGTATTCTGTTTATGTAATTCCTTTTTGACATTGCCACTTGTTCTCTTTCCCCAGTAGGTCATGTATTGTTATTGTCTGAAATGTATTGGTTTAATATTTGCAGTGTTGCCTTTTGATAGGTATGGTGTGGTGCTTTGTGAGTCCTGGTAGTGCTGTTAGGATACGGCGGGTTTGCTATTGGTTCTAAATGGGCAGTGATTGTAGTAGTTCCTAATGTGCCTGGCGGTTGGCACTGGATTATAGTAATGTAGAAATCTTTTAGTCTGTCTTTATCCATACACTCATTAAGAGACATGTTTACTAAAAGTTAGTGTATGTTAGCATTATGCAAATATTTATGCAAATTGACGTGCTGGCACTTTGAGGAAATTCTTTTGTTTTGTGCGGCAGTTTGGGCACTCGGGCTCAAAAAGGTTAGCCATCACTGCCCTAGGCTCTGTTTCAGGAGCCACTGTGATGGAAAGACCTCGAGCCACTGTGATGGAAAGACCTCGAGCCACATCCCGGATAAAATCCTGGAAGGATATATCCTCTGGAGGAGACATCCTATGTTTAGGAGAGGAAAAATCCTCAGGAAGAAGTACTCTGGTATCGACAGAGCTGTCAGAGTCTTCAGACTCGGAGGATTTAAAGTATCTCCTGTCTCGGTAATCGTGCAGTGCACGATACCAATACCGATCGAAGTCGGTATCGACAGGTTCCAGTACCGACTTGTCAGTACCGGAGGGCACAGCATGCGTTGGTACCGGTAGTCCACCTGCCGATGTCGATGCAATTGGCCCCAGTACCAATGTAGGTGCCGGTACCGGTACCAGTTGAATTGTCTGAAGCAGTTTCGGGGGCATCGATGCCGAGAGAAGAGCCGCCAGACTGCGTTCAATAGCCAAGAATCTCTGGTCTATCGACGCCATCGATGCCTGGGTATCGGTACCGGACAGAGCGGCTGGTACCCCAGAGCATGGCACCAGTAGTTCTGCCGAGGTTGAGGCCTCGAACATCCTGGAGCCCCGATGATGCTTTGGAAGCCGAAGCCTCCTGCCGGGGCAATTTTGCCAGTGTGAGTCCCTCAAGGGCAACGCCAGAGGCATCTCGATACTTAGAAGGAGATCTACCCTTTGAGGACCGGCTAGACTTATGTTTAGTTACCTGAGATCCATGGGAGGAAGACGAACCCCTGGAAGATGTTGATGCCACAGATGCTGCATCGGAGGGAAAAAGGGTGCTAAGTTTAGCAGCTCGGTTTTGCCAATCCCTCTTCGACATCATCCCACAGGCAACACACTCTGAGATAGAGTGGTCAGGACCTAAACATTTGAGGCACCACTCATGGGTGTCGGTGACAGAGATGGTACCGCCACACTTGGAACACATTATAAAACCCGACGCGGGTTTTTCCATTGTAGAAGAAAGTTGGGCCTAGTGCCCAAAATGGCGCGTGGCACCAGAGGAGAAAAAAGCTGGAAGACTCCAGGAAAAGATTTTTTTTTTTTTTTTTCAAGGAAAAGAAAGAAAGAACTGGTGGTACCGGTGTAGCGTCAAAGGAAGTTAGAAACAACCTCAAAAAAGAAGAATAAATGGGATATTTTCTGCGGTGACAGGAAGTGCGACCTGCCGGCTCCGCGGAAAACGAAGAACTGGAGAGAGACAGTTGGGAAAGGCGGGAAGGCAGCACGCAGGCGCTGTGGGATGCTCCCAAAAGCTTTCTAATTGGACGCTGGGGAGCGTTCCCACGCAGGCTCCTTCGGTACCAACGATACCCATATGTGAAGACTACATTCCTGCTTGTTCTTGGAGATATCTGTGGTTTCTTCCTCAGTGATCTCAGAAAAGGAGGAAAGAGCAGCAGAGGTTGAGGGAAGAATTAGGGAATGAAGAGGGGGAAGGGGGGGGGATGGAGATGACTCTGGAAGGAACTCAAAAGTAATCTTGTGGACTTTTTCATGGAAGTAGCTAAAGTCTGGGCAGAAAGGGAAGGAGAGGTTGGAGACAGAAGGAAAGAGTTGAGAGTTGTAAAGAGACGGTGAGGATCAGAGGCAAGAGAGTTAGCTGGATAAAGTTCTCTTGCTTGGAGAGTGCTATGGTAGACTGGTAAGAGGCTAGCATGAATTTGAAATGTAGGAAGTCTGCAAGGGTGAGGGATTTGACACAAAAGCGTTCAGCTGTGCAGGCACAGAAACGCAGGTAGCGGGTTTTAGAGGACAGCCAGAGTTGAGGTATAGTACGTCTCACAGAACATTAAGTGGGAAGAGCAAGAGCATCCAGAGTAGAGGATAGTATTAAAGAAAGAGATGGCCTCATTAACAGACTTAGGTGACATAGTGGAGGAAAGAGGTGGTTATACAGCAGTGGAGAGAGCTGAGAGATTGCTAGAGTTAGAATATATACATGAAAGCTTAGATATGATTGGCATCTCAGAGGCTTGGTGGAAGGAGGAAATTCAATGGGACACTGTGATACCTGGATACAAACTATATCACAATCATGGAGTAGATCAAATTGGTGGAGGGGTTGCGCTTTATGTTAAAGACGGCATTGAGTCACATAGGATTAAAGTTTTGCAGGAAACAAAATACACTGTAGAATCTCTATGTTTAGAAATTCCATGTAACAAGCGAAGACGTCAGCAGTGGGGGTGTACTACCAACCATCTGGCCAGAATGAACAGATGGATGATGAAATGCTAAAAGAAATCAGGGAAGCTAACAAAAGTTACAACACAGTAATAATGGGTGATTTCAATTACCCCAGTATCAATAAGTGATGTCCCCTTAGAACAAATGTGAGATACGTTCTGTGGGATGGATGTATCTGAATATGGGTTTATGAATCCTTCAGATCCAGAGAGCATTAGACAATCTCCCTTTTGAAAGTACAGGAGTAGGATTCCCATAGAAAAAATTCTGAACTTTTCTTTGATCAGATGTGTTCAGATCTCTTAGATCTAGGATGGGACAGTATCCCCCCGTTTTCTTCGGTATAATGAAATACCTGGAATAAAACCCTCGCCTCTTTAATATGGTGGCATGAGCTTGATCGCAAGATCTGACAAGAGGACAGTGATTTCTCTCTGAAATAGTTCCTGATGCTGAGGGTCAAAGGAATGATCCCTCGGTGGGCAATTTGGAGGCATGTCGACTAAATGCATTATGTAACTGCTTTGGATAATTTGTAAAATCCATGTTTCTGAGGTTACAAGAGGCCATTTCTGAGCAAAAAGCATGAAACTCCCTCCGGCAGGAGAGTTCTCCGCTGCAGTTCGAGGTAGTGTCTATGCTATGTAGGAACCAGTCAAAACCCAATCCCTGGTTTTGAAGGAGGAGTAGGCTGGGATTTCTGAGACTTCTCTCACTTCACCTGTAGTCAAGGAGTCTGCTTTGATTGAGAATACTGGGAACCAGGAAAATACCTACGTCTGCAAGAGTAATAGGTCTTTTTCAGGCTACCATTCTGAAACTTCTTACAGTAGGAGGCAGCTTGGATGTGCACCTTGAGAGATTATGAAGGGTGACATGCTGCTTTTTAATGAAGCCAGACTTCTCTTTGACTTTTTCCCCTAAAAGATTCTTTCTCTGGCATGGTACATCAGCAAGCTTGCCCTGCACCAATTGTACCAGGTCTGAGACCTGGGGTCAGGTGAGTCTCCGGGCGCCAGTACCCATCGTAGAAGCTCTCGATACTGTTTCGAAGATATCATAGGTTGCTTGAACCATGAACTTCGAGCAGTCCTTGCTGTGAGTCACTAGGGAACAATACTGTTCCAATTTCTCTGGAGGGAAATACATAAGAAAATAAGATATGCCATACTGGGTCAGACCAAGGTCCATCAAGCCCAGTATCCTGTTTCCAACAGTGGCCAATCTAGGTCATATGTACCTAGCAGTTTCCCCAAAAGACACAGGTTCCATAATGCTTGTACTGGGTCAAGCATTGATATCCTGGGTCCCCCCTTAATAATGGGTTATGGACCTTTCCTCCAGGACCTTGTCCAAACCTTTTTTAAACCCAGCTACACTAACAGCCTTTACTACATCCTCCGGTAACAAATTCCAGAGCTTGATTACACGTTGAGTGAAAAAATATTTTCTTTTATTAGTCTTAAATAATTTACCCTGTAGCTTCATTGCATGTCCCCTAGTCTTTCTATATTCTGATAACGTAAACAATCAAGCTACGTTTACCCGTTCCACTCTGTTCATTAATTTATAGACTTCTATCATATCTCCCCTCAGCCGTCTCTTTTTCAGGTTAAAGAGCCCTAACCTTTTTAGCCTTTCTTCATAGGGGTATCCTTCCATCCCCTTTACCATTTTGGTGGCTCTTCTCTGAACCTTTTCTAAAAATGCTATATCCTTTTTAATATACGGCGACGAGAACTGCACACAATATTCAAGGTGCGGTCTCACCATGGAACGATATAGAGGCATTATAATAGCTTTTGTTTTATTTTCCATTCCTTTCCTTATGATACCTAGCATTCTATTTGCTCTCTTGGCCGCCGCTGCACATTGGGCCGATGGTTTTAACATGTTATCCACAATGACACCTAAATCTTTTTCCTTGGTGATGGTTCCTAATGTGGAACCTTGCATCATGTAACCATTGTTTGGGATGTTCTTCCCTAGGTGCATAATTTTGCACTTGTCCACATTAAATTTCATCTGCCATTTTGATGCCCAGTCTTCCAATTTATCAAGATCCTCTTGCAATTTTCCACAATCCTCTTGGGTTTTAACAACTTTAAATAGTTTTGTGTCATCTGCAAATTTGATAACCTCACTCGTTATTCCACTTTCCAGGTCATTTATGAATATGTCAAAAAGCAGCGGACCCAGCACAGATCCCTGGGGTACACCACTATTCACCTTTCTCCATTGGGAAAATTGGCCATTTAGCCCTACCCTCTGCTTTCTATCTTTTAACCAGTTCCTGATCCACAATAGTACACTGCCTCCTATCCCATGACTCTTTAGTTTTGCCAAAAGTCTCTGATGAGGGACCTTGTCAAAGGCTTTCTGAAAGTCCAGATACACTATATCAACCGACTCACCTTTGTCCACCTGTTTATTCACACCTTCAAAAAAAAATAACAGATTAGTAAGACAAGATCTTCCTTGTCTAAAGCCATGTTGGCTGTCTCCCATTAGGCCATGACTATCTATATGCTGAGTAATTTTGTTCTTTATGATGGTTTCTACCATTTTCCCGGTACTGACGTCAGGCTCACCGGTCTTTAGTTTCCCAGATCACCACTGGAACCCTTTTTAAAAATTGGCGTTACATTGGCGATCCTCCAATCTTCAGGTATTACAGATGATTTTAATGAAAATTCGCAGATTACTAATAGCAGGTCTGCAATTTCATATTTCAGTTCTTTCAACACCCTTGGATGTATACCATCCGGCCTAGGTGATTTGCTACTCTTCAGGTTATCTAATAGTTGTAATACATCTTCCCGATGTATCGATATTTCCTTCAATTCTTCCGCACCTTTAAATACCACTTCAGTCATGGGTAACATCCCTACATCTTCCTCAGTAAAGACCGAAGCAAAGAATTCATTCAGTCTCTCCGCTATCGCCTTGTCGCCTCTTAGTGCCCCTTTAACCCTTCTATCATCTAATGGACCAATTGACATTCTCACACGGTTTTTGCTACGAATGTACTTGAAAAAGTCTTTATTTCGCATTTTTGCTTCCGCAGCAAGCTTCTTCTCAAATTCTCCCTTTGCCTGCCTTATCAATGCTTTTGAGGTGCCAGTGCTTGTGCTGTTTCCAGGTTTCGTTGTTTGGCTCTTTTTTCCATTTCCTGAAAGATGCTTTTTTGGCAACAACCGCCTCTCTGACCTCACTTTTAAATCATGCTGGCAGTTTTTTGGACTTCCCTCCACTTTTCTTAAAGCGTGGAATACAGCTGGTCTGGGCTTCCAAGATAGTATTTTTCAAAAACACTTATTAAAAGAGGGCTGTTACACGGTAGCCTGTCCTGTGCTTCTGAGGTAAGCTGTGACCAACTTCCCGGGTGATTAACAGTCCTTGCTTGGATAGAAGGAGTCTTTCAAAATGGCCTTTTGACCTGCCACCTGGTGTTAACACCTATTGAAAAAGATTCACAGGTCTCTTGCCCCCTAAATAGAAGGCCTCGTTGTAAAGGTCTCTAGAAGACTAGAACAGATCATTGAGGTCACACATGATGTTCTCACAAAACATGCCCATGTAGAATTGGTAAGAGGCCATGCGGCCCACAAGCATGGAACTCTAGAAAATTCTTCTCCCAAAAGAGTCTAATTTCTGAGTCTCCTCGGGGATACCAAGGAGCGAATCTTGGAGTTTTTAGATCATTTGAGGATGGATTCGACCACTGAACAGTGGTGAGAAAGCTGAGGCTTCTTGAATCCGGGAGCCTTCTGAACTCTGTGCATAGAGTCAAGCTTTCTACTGACTGGAGGTACAGAGAGGGGGTTTTCCCACATTCTCACTTGCACTCTCTGAAAGATACAGTGCACACTCCAATTCGTCTGCCCTGGGCTCGCCCTCAGTCTCCAGAGAAAATGGTATGGACTTATCCATATCCCTTAAAAAATCTTGGAATATCATATTCTCAGGAGGTGATTTATGCCTCTCATGAGGAGAAGGGCATAAAAAAAGTTCTAGAGACCCGTACTCCGAAATGTCGTCAGACTTCTCATCTGTAACCCAGCCTTCTGAATCAGATTCAGAGAGGAAATCAAAAATACTTCTGAACCCCGGCCTGGACATCTCTCCTGCCCTTTGGGGATTGGACGCTCCCTCGGGAATGTCAGTGCACCTATGACTTTTTCAGCTTCAGAGGTGCATTGGATCCCGATGCATTAGATAGTGATACTGGCCAGGCAGACTCCAGCATCAGGGTCCTTCGATGTCCTAATGTCAATGCCTCTCCCACAGGCACTCAATGCTCTCAAGGATAGGCTGGACTGCAGTTGATGCTGATGCAGTAGACATCGAGGCACTGACTTGCTGAATGGTGAATAGCATTAGACTTCAGAAGGCATTTCTCCAGGGCTGCCATCTTCAAGAGCTGCAGGGCCTCAGCAACATCGACCAATGCTCCTGGAATCTGAGAGGATGTATCAGCTGACTGATCTTGGTTATCTTTAGGCTGCTGCTACTCCTTCAGTGTCCTGTAGGATGAGCGGTCCTCTCTTCAGAGCTGCTTAGAGGGGTGCTCTTGCGAACCCTCTTTGCTCTCGATGTCATACCTTAGAGGGTTTCAACGTCAATGCATCAAAGCCTCCTCCTAATACTTGGCGTGCCAACCCTTCAGCGTCGATGAAAATGAATTCCTCTTCACCTTCAGATGGACATTGATCAATAGTTGATGCTTCCGGGTAATATAGGCGCTTAGCTCCAAGAGGGCTCGAGGACTACTTGATAATGCTACCTGTGATGCCATAGAGACCAGTGCCGCCAATGCTGATGGATCGGACTTAGAAGCGCCAACAATATGTCATGCTTTTTTTTCATGACCACTGAGCCTTCTTTTTGTCATTTGTAAACACAATTTACAAGAAGAGGGCTGATGATTGGGTCCCAAGAACTGAAGGCACCAACTATGAGTATCCATTAAGAGTAGTTACTCACCTGTAACAGGTGTTCTCCAGGAGCAAAAGGAATCAGTCCTCACATATGGGTGACTTCGGCGCCGACGGAGCCCTCGCGGAGCAATTTCCCCAGCTTTCAAAGAAAGCCTTTGGGAATTGCAGCGCGCATGCGCGGTCCCCTTCCCGCCCAAGGGTGCCATCTTGCTCAGTCTGATGACATAGCTAAAAGACAGCAAAAAAAAATTAGCAAAAACGAAATCATAGGACTGCAACTCCAAGGGGAGGAGGGAGGGTTGTGAGGACTGATTCCTGCTGCTCCTGGAGAACACCTGTTACAGGTGAGTAACTACTCTTTCTCCAGGACCAAGCAGGAAGTCAGTCCTCACATATGGGACTCCCAAGCTTAAGGCTACCGGAGACCTCAAGCACAAAAATGAGCCCCCTCTAGCTCAGTAGCACAGAAGGAAGGAATCTTCTCTGAAAACGCCCCCGACCGGTAGCCCAACACCAGGGCCGGAGGGTAGGAGTTGCCTAAACCTCAAAGAGATTATGGAGGACTGCCTGTCCGAAAGCACTGTCCCTGCGGGACTCCCTCTCCAGGCAGTAATGGGCCGCAAAAGTCTGGCTTGAAGACCAAGTAGCGGCATGGCAGATGTCTGCCAACGGAACAGAGCGGAGATGAGCCACTGACGCAGCCTTCGCCCTAACACGATGAGCCTTGACTCGACCCTCCAACGAGAGGCCGGCTGCCCCATAAGCCCAAGCGATACAGTCAGCAACCCATATGGACAAAGTACGCTTGGAGACAGGTAGCCCCAACTTATTGGGGTCAAAAGAAATGAAGAGCTGAACAGCCCTCCGATGCTCCCGCGTACGGTCAAGGTAGAAGGACAAGGCCCTCCTACAGTCCAGGGTATGCAGGACCATTTCAGCCCGGCTGGCGTGTGGCCTGGGAAAGAAGGTCGGAAGAACCACCTCCTGGTTGAGATGAAAAGGAGAAACCACTTTTGGAAGAAACTTAGGGTGAGTCTGTAAGACTACCCGATTTCTGTAGAACCTAGTGTAAGGAGGATCAGACACTAGGGCCTGCAGTTCACTAACGCGCCTAGCAGAGGTAAGGGCTACCAAAAACAAGGTTTTCCAGGAGAGAAAACAAAGAGGGCAGTTAGTCATAGGTTCAAAGGGAGGACAGGTAATCCGCTGTAAGACCACATTCCGATTCCATTCTGGGGCTGGTGGGCGCAAAGGAGGCTTAAGGAGAAGGAGGCCTCGGAGAAAACGAGTCACCAAAGGGTGGTTGGAAAGAGGCCTCCCGTCCACCGGTGCGTGATGCGCAGAGAGAGCACTGAGGTGGACCCTGACAGAGTTGGACTTAAGGCCAAGATTGGAGAGGTAAAGCAAATATTGCAAGACCACTGCCACCAAGCAGGAGAAAGGATTCTCACACTGCTGAGCACACCATACGAAGAATCAACGCCACTTAAGAGCGTAGGACTTCCGGGTGAATGGCCGCCTGGAGGCCAAGACGACCTCTTCCACCTCCCGAGGCAGCAGGAGGGGAGCAAGGACTACCCTTTCAGCAGCCAGGCCATCAGATGAAGGGACCGGAGGTTGGAGTGTAGGAGAGTCCCCTGATCCTGTGACAGGAGATCGGGTTGAAACCCCAGAGGAAGAGGAGTGTCCACCGCCAGCTGCAGCAGAAGCGGGAAGCAGGGTTGTCTCGGCCACCTGGGAGCCACCAGGATCATCGAGGCTCTGTCCCTGAGAACCTTGAAGAGCATCCGAGACACTAGTGGCATAGGAGGAAAGGCATACAACAGGCCCGTGGACCACGGAATCAGAAAAGCATCTGCCGCTACTCTGAGAGGATGCGGTTGTCGAGAGCAGAATCTGGGAAGTTGCCGGTTCAGAGGACTGGCAAAAAGATCCATGGTGGGGAGGCCCCACTTGAGAAAGATCCGTTGAACCACCAACGGATCCAATCTCCACTCGTGTGGTTGGAGGATCCTGCTCAGCTTGTCTGCTAGGTAATTTTCCTGACCTGGGAGATAGACAGCTTTGAGGAGGATGCCGTGGCCGACGGCCCAAGAGCACAGTTTTTGTGCCTCCTGACAGAGAAGGAAGGAGCCTGTGCCTCCTTGTTTGTTCACGTAGAACATTGCAACTTGATTGTCCGTCTGGACCAGCACAGACTGGTGAGAAGTGAGGTGGGAGAAGGCTCTCAGAGCTAGGCGGATGGCTCTGAGCTCCAGGAAGTTTATCTGCTGAGCAGACTCCCAAGGAGTCCAGAGGCCTTGAGTACATGTCCCTTGGCAATGTGCTCCCCAACCCAGGAGAGAAGCATCGGATGTCAGTACCTGAGAAGGCGGAGGAGATTGAAAATCCACTCCTAGCACTAGGTTTGACAGATGAAGCCACCACCGCAGAGAAGAGACCAGCAGGTCGGATATCTGTACTGAGTCCTCCAGGCTCCCTGTGGCCTGATGCCATTGAGTGCGAAGGCACCACTGAGCAGGTCGCATGTTCAGGCAGGCATTGGGGGTCACATGGACCGTGGAAGCCATATGGCCGAGCAGTCTCAGAAATTGCCTGGCAGAGACCAGGGAATTGCTGTGAAAGAGGGTGGCGAGATCCATGAGCCTGTGGGCCCTGTCCAGAGGCAGGAAGGCCCGTGCCTGAAGAGTGTCCAACCTGGCGCCTATGAATTCGAGATTTTGAGAGGGGAGCAAAGTGGACTTTGCGAAGTTTATGACAAATCCCAAGTGCTGGAGTAGAGTCACAGTGCGATGAGTGGCCTGAGTGGCTTCTTGGGAAGACTGGGATCTGATGAGCCAGTCGTCCAGGTATGGAAACACAAAAAGGCCTTGAAGTCTTAGATAGGCCGCCACCACTGCTAGGCATTTGGTGAACACCCTGGAGGCGGAGGATAGGCCAAAGGGCAGTACTCTGTACTGGTAATGATTTCCTCCCACAACAAACCTGAGATATTGTCTGTGGTCTGGATGAATAAGGATGTGAGTATACGCATCCTTTAGATCTAAGGAGCATAGCCAGTCTCCCTGCTGGAGGTAGGGCAGCAGGATTCCAAGGGTAAGCATCTTGAACTTTTCCCTTTCCAGGAACTTGTTGAGGTTTCACAAGTCCAGGATGGGTCTGAGGCCTCCTGTTCTTTTTAGTACCAGAAAGTACCTGGAATAAAAGCCGTGACCTCTCAGGTGGTGGGGCACCGGTTCCACAGCCTGTTCCTGAAGAAGACTTGCTAACTCCTGAAGGAGTAAGTCCCTGTGCAGAGGGAGTCTTGGAGGCTCCCCTGGAAAGTAGGAGGGAGGTACCTGGTGAAAGTGTGGAAGATAGCCTTTTTGAACTATATGAAGCACCCAGGTATCTGATGTGATGGCTGACCACCTGTGGGCAAAGTGGACCAGCCGGCCTCCTGTGCTGAGAGAAACCAGCGGAGGGGAAGAGGCTATGCTGACGGAGTCAAAAACCCCCACCCTGTTGAGCAGGGGCCGGTGTTGTGGGCTTGGGGACCTGCTGCCTACGGGACCCATTACCCCGTCCCTTGGCCTGCTGACCCTGTTGGGGAGCTGCAGAGGCCTGATAATGAGGGTAGTGTTTATAGGCAGCCGCCTTCCTCGGGTAAAAGGGCTTTTTCCCCGAGCCCTTCTTCTTCTGAGAAGGGGCAGAGGTTTTTCTGGACAGCCGAGTCCTGGTCAGAGTCTCGGTCTCGATTTGTGCAGCCTTTTCAGCCATGGGCTTGCCAAAGAGGTTTTCACCTCTGCAGGGGACATCGACCAACTTGTCCTGTACCCATGGCTCGAGGTCGGATGACTGAAGCCAAGCCTGTCGGCGGGCACCGATGCCGGCTCCGGCTACCCGAGCCAATGCTTCGGAGCCATCGTAGGCTGCTCGAGAAATAAACTTCGAGCACTCTTGAATACCAGTGGACAAGGCCTGGAACCTCTGCAAAGGTTCCTCGGAGAGACCAACAGAGAACCCGGCAATCTCCTTTGCCAGGTCCCGGAGATACATGCCCATGTAGAGCTGGTAGGTCTGGACTCGACAAGCAAGCATAGAGCCCTGGAAGCACTTCCTACTGAGGGCATCCAGGTTCCGGGCCTCCCGGCCGGGAGGCACCAAGGAGTGCATCTTCTGACTCTTGAGTCGATGCATGGCCGATTCCATCACCATGGAATGGTGCGGTAGTTGTGCCTTTTGGAACCCGGGGCTCTTGCGGACTCGATAAATGGAATCGACCCGCTTGCTTAACATCCCACATGCGGAAAAGAAGTCGTTCCAGCATCGGAGGAACCGGTACAGTAAAGGCCTCCTTCGGGGGAGAGTCATACTGGAGGGCATCGAGCTCTTCGGCTCGAGGCTCCTCCTCGGGATCCATGGGGAATGCCAAGGCCTTGGCCATATCCCGCACGAAGTCTGAGAACCGGGTATCCTCCGGGGGGGGGGGGGGATCGTCTCCAAGGTTCGGACTCGGGCGAGTCCGATGGGACGCACCGAGTCCGAAAGGTACCGGGTGACTCTTCGTCCTCCGTCTCCCAGTCCGACTCCTCGGAGGACGAATCAAGCGGCTCCGGTCGGGCGGGCACCGATGCCCTCCGCCCCGACGCCGAGGCCGGCGTCGAAGACCTCGGTCCCAAACGGGAGGCCGAGGGAGACCGTGACCGAGGATCGACTCGAGCGCGCATGGACTCGAGGATCGGCTCGGTCTCCAGGGTCGACTTGGACGTCGACGTCCCGGTGGTCGGGGCAGATGCACCGGCAAGGCCAGCGATCAATGCCCGCTGCTGGTCCATGAAGGCAGCGAAACTGCTCTCCAAGGCCGTCAACCTGAGTCCGAGCTCAGGAGACCCAGCAGCCCCCGACTCGGGCCCCGACGGCATCGGGCCCGACGTCGGCTCCTTCGGAGGCGAGTCCACAAGGACTACAGTACTCACGTGTCCAGGAGACTCCATCTCGAGACGAGGATGTTTTGAAGGCCTCTCCGACTCCGAAGACCCGGGACGGCCATCGGGGCTATGCGACCTGGCCCTCGAGGAACCAGGAGCGTCCACCGACGACGCCCTCACGGGTTTTTTCTTCCTATGATGTTCCCGGGCAGGAGACCCCTGCTCAGAGGAACTCCGACGATGCTCGGGACCGGAGTCCCGGGATGTCGAAGCCTCTGACGAGGTCCGGGCCCGGCCGGACGCGGAGTCAGAGAAGATTCTTTCTTTTTGATGCTGCCGACTCCTCAAAGCTTTTGAGGACATTTTGCCACACGGACCACAGATCATCGGGTCATGATCGGGTCCGAGGCAGCGGAGGCAGCAGTCGTGTGTGTCGGTAAGAGACATAAGCTTCTTACAGCGATCACACTTTTTAAACCCGCTGGCAGCCATCGGGGGAAAAAGGGCCCCTGCGAGGTCAAAAGACAGGGCTGCCAGTGAAAAAAGAAAAATGGCGCAAACGCTAGTCACGAAGGACAAAAACCGAAAAATAAAGAACGGACTCGATACCGGTGTATCGGGCCCGGGCGGGAAAAGGATCCGGCGTCGAACCGAGAAAAGAATACTAAATAAAATCAACTTTTTCAGCGGCGATCACAAACAACGTCTGTAGGGCTCCGCGGAAAAAAGAAGACTGAGCAAGATGGCACCCTTGGGCGGGAAGGGGACTGCGCATGCGCGCTGCAATTCCCAAAGGCTTTCTTTGAAAGCTGGGGAAATTGCTCCGCGAGGGCTCCGTCGGCGCCGACGTCACCCATATGTGAGGACTGACTTCCAGCTTGGTCCTGGAGAATGGATATGATCCTTGAGCACCTGAAACACTTTTTTAAACCCACTGGCTAGTTTCTGTGACATATCGCCCAGAAAAATAGTCATAGCAAAATCAAATGGCTTAATTTTTTAAAAATTTTCATTATATATAGAAATATGAAAGGCCACTCACAATAACAGATGTACATACATCAAACATAAAGAAACACAGTATAAACACATTGGATGAGCAATATAGATCACATCAAGGGGAGAAATACCCCCCCCAAAAAAAAAAAAACTCCAATTAAACATACACTTTCCTACATCCACAAAGAAACAATCCTAAAAATAGAATTTATTTTTATTTTTATTTAGTGTACACTTGTATCCCGCTACTTCCAGCGATCAGCAGCGGTTTGCTATACATAACAGTGTGGCTGTACAGGCCAGGAATTAAAAACATACATAATGATTTAGTGGAAAAGTACAGGTCACATCACTCGGATTACAGGTTTACACTTGATTGCAGGGTAGTGACTTCACTTGTATATACATATTTACATGTTGAAGGGTCTATTGGTGGCTAGAGTACGGTGTTCTTTCTTTGAGCCTGATGAGACCCTAGTGTGGGAGCATGGTGATTAGGTAGGATTGAGGTGCGTCTGGAAAAGGTGTGTCTTAAGTTTTTTTCTGAAGCCCAACAAGTCAGTGTTTGCTCTCAGCTCGCATGGTAGTTGATTCCATAGCAGAGGCGCTATAAATGAGAATGCTCGGTTGCTGGTATTAGCATTGACGGATCTCAGGGTACTAAGTTATCCCTGAAACATTAAAGGGGTCCAACTCTTCCCTAGCCCTAAGAAATTCCACACGTTGCAGGGGATCAGTATAGACATAATGAACACCCTGTAATTCAACCAAATATTTGCAAGGAAATCGCAAAAAGAATTTAGCTCCCAAGGCCACTACCCGGGGTTTAAACAGGAGAAACTCTTTACATCTTAACTGAGTAACCCTAGCAACATCCGGAAAAACTAAAACCCTTTGACCACAAAAGGGACTCAGTTTATTTTTAAAGTACATTTTCATAACCAAAGATTTATCAAAATCAGCCACAAAGGAAGCAAGTAAAGTTGATCTAGTAGAAATTACTTCCTCCGATTGCTCCAAAAACTGGGACAAATTGAGGGAGTCTTGAATGGGCTCAACAGACCCTGGAGAGTGTGGCCTTCCAGATATATAATACACACTTGTAACTTGTATCACATCAGCATCTTCCAGCCACAACATTTCTTTAAAGTATTTCCTCAGCAATATCAATGGAGAAAGATAGTGAGTTTTAGGAAAATTCAATAAATGCTAACTTTTACTGTGTGCAGAGTTCTCCAGTCTCTCAGGCTGATTATGAAGCACCAGGCAATCATATAAACCTGAAGCTCTAGCAGCCTGAAGACTGAAGAACTGGTTCTCCATCTTAGTCACCCCTGACCCCATTTGTGCTAAAGCTAAATCTTGATGTTCCAGCTTAGCCACAACCTCCCAAGAAAAGGAGGTAGTCTGCTCGAAAACAGATCTCAAATATACATTAATTTCAGCAATCATTTTCCATACATCAAGCAGTGTAACCGAGTCTGGGTTCCCTCAGGCAGCGGCTAAACAGAGGGAGTATATACAGAGAATTGCAAACATTTCGGCAGTGGCTCGATTGTTACAGAAAAAAATTTCAGTGGACACAGCCGGAGCACCAACACCAAGGGGACTATGGTACTGAAGAAAACAAAATGAAATTAGGTCTTACCTGCTAATTTTATTTCCTTGAGTCCCTCTAGTCCAGTCCAGGCACGTGGGTTATGCCTCCTCACCGGCAGATGGAGACTGAGAACCATTGGTTTGATGATGTCATGGCATAAGGGTCCTGTGCATCCCTTCGCTCACCAGTATTTTTGTAACAAAGCGAATTCCAAAGGATACCATTAGCATTAGGTACCCATGAACTGCATACAGCCCACACTATACTTATCGACCAACCACTGCTGCTGAGAAAGGAGAACAGAAAATGGACAGAAGCCACTCTTCCTAGACTTGTAACCCCCAGCTACAGGTACTGACCAAAAGCAGCTAGACAATATTGCAGCCTACCGAGAGCACAGCATGACCAAGGTGGACAATCAACTCCGCTTCCCAATATCATATCCCAACAACGGACATCCTCCAAAGCCGGGTACTGGACTAGACTGGAGGGACTCGAGGAAAGAAAATTAGCAGGTAAGACCTAATTTCACTTTCCTAATTGTCCCTCCAGTCCAGTACAGACACATGGGACATACCAAAGCAGTACCTAACAATGGAAGGGGGCGACAGAGATGCCCAACTTATCACATCTGCACCGCAAAAAAGCACAGTCCTCAACTTCCATGCATACTGCCGCTGCTAAGATGTGAGGAACTTAGACCACAGATGAGTCCCAGAGAAAACGAAGAAAACTCCATGCCAGGCTCTGCCCTAGAAGAAACCTGTCAGAATCGATTAACCAAAGAGGAGTCTACCTACGCATAAATTATGCAGCCCCAGGCACCCTCAAACCCAGGGAGCACCAGAGGCTGAAAAACCTGATGCCGAGGTTCAGCAGAGCCAAAACAAGAAAATTCTGAGGATGATCTCATTCATACATATGGCCAAAGAGACCCCAAGCAATACATCACTGAGAATTGTGAAAAACTACCTGCTGAAACAGCTAGCCCTTAGCGCCCAAGTCCCCCAGAAAGCCTCCTAGGAACAAGGGCGCCCTCATGAAAGTTTATCAACTACAGACTACAGCCATGAAGGGCACTGTATGGGTAGGAGATCACCAAAGTCCAAAACTTTCAATAATCGCATGCTAAGTAGAGGAGAAGCAAAAAACACAGACATACCCTCTCCAGCCTACATTGCCTTCTGCATCCACAGCAAATGCTATGTCAATGCTTTTTCAAGTTCAGTTTGCACCAAATTCAGCCAAAACATTGGTGACAGTGAACTTCCAGGATGAAGAAACTATTTCTGCGCAGCACCCCTCTCCCTGAAAGCCTCACGTACTGGACTGAAACCAAATAGATGCAATGGTTACTCACAAGGAGAGGCACTTAGACTCAAGGAAGAAGCCTCCTCAATCCTGAGTGCAGCCCTCATCAGGATCCAGCTAAAATAATGGCAACAGACCAAAATACCTACCACAGCCACCTCAGATCATTCATCAGACTGCTCTGGATGACCCAAGCCAGCGGCCTAACAGAGGCCACGGAGAAGACCATATGGCCTGGCCCTCTGTAAGACCTAGGACCACCTGACACACTACAGAAGAACCAAAGTGGCCGCTATGCCTAGAGGCTTTTTGCCCTGCCAGGTCAAATCTCCCTCACAAAAAATTGACATGCCAGATGTTGGTAGCTTTTTCCGAACCACAACTGGCTTGAAAATGGTTCCGAAACCTAAACACTCAAGTCTCTGACCTCTGGAACTGGTTGCTTGGATTCACAGCAAAACTAACTGGTTACAGCTCAAGCACCTAAGCTCTTACTAAGGCTCACACTTTGCCACACTGTGGTGAGAAACTACCAAGAGCATCCTGAGTAAACTAAGTGCAACTAATGAACAGTGCTATTCTTGATAGGCAGGGATTTTCCCAGGGGTATCTCCACTATCTGAAAAGCCAGAACCAAACCTATGAGGAAATACCTGACAGTGACTCAGAGGATGAGGACTTGAAGCAATGGAGATATCTAACAATCCCTTTTGAAGCAGAACGAACCAGTTGTAGTCTCAAACCCTGAGACCAAGCATGACCTGACACCACACTACTGCCACAAGCCTGAGGCAGCAAAATCCCTGGATCCACTGTGAGCACCCCAGGGAACAGGGGAATGGACAACTAAGACTTCAGTATCTTAAGCACCGCTTGAAAAGTAATCAGACAAGTCCTGAACCTTTACCTCCAACTGCCACCTCTTTTTTTTTTTTTTTTTGTCAGAGTCAATTTACGAGACAAAGACCATTGTGTTAGAAGGTCCACAATCAGAAAGAGAACTTCCTTGGCACCAACCTCTACTAGAGATCCTTTTTCTCTGACAGAAAACTACAAGATTATGCTGTTCAGTAGAAGTTGGACAGCTCCACAAGGATCAGCAGGAAAAGCATAGCTACTCACCTGAACAGATAAACAGGTATTCTCCAGGGACAGCAGGAATCAGTCCTCACATATAAGGGTGATGTCGGTGCTGACGGAGACCGCGCGGAGCATTTCCCCAGCTTTCACAGAAAGCCTTTGGGAATGCCACCACACATGTGTGGTCCCCTTCTCGCCCAAGGATGCCATCTTGCTCAGTCAGATGACATAGCAAACAAAGACTTAAACAATGTAGAGAGGCAATGCCAAGGAGAAGAGGGAGGATTATGAGAACTGATTACTGCTGTCCCTGGAGAACCCCTGTTACAGGTGAGTAACTACACTTTCTCCAGGAACAAGCAGGAAAAGTCAGTCCACGCATATGGGACTCCCTAGCTCCAGGCTGCTGAGAACTGAACCACGACAGTATCGCCAGTGACCCCTTGAGTACCTGTGAGTTGCAGAAGATGAGTCCCCACTGAAGAGACTCTGTTGGAGCCTAGCATCCAGCAATACTATCACTCCAGTAGCCTAAACCCGGAATGGTCAGTGGGCAGGAGTTGCCTACACCCTGAAAATGTTACGGAGTACTGCCTACCCGAAGGCACTCCATGCGGAACTCGCTCTTCAGGCAATAATGAGCTACAAACGTATGAATCAAAGACCATGTGGCGGCCCTGCAGATTTCTGGCACCGGCAACAAGCAGAGGTTGGCCACAGATGCAGCCATGGCCCGCACACAATGTGCAGTGATCTGGTGTTCAAGGGAGAGGCCTGCTTGCTCGTAAGCGAGGACAAAGCAGTCCGCCACACACGTGGACAGAGTCCGCTTCGTTACCAGAAGCTCCATTATGCTGGGGGCGTATGATACAAAGAGCTGAGGAGCTTTGCAATGGGCCTGAGTCCTCTGCAGGTAGAAGGACAGGGCCCGACTGTAGTCTAGCATATGCAAGATGAGTTCCTCCCTAATGGCATGGGCCGTGGGAAGAAAGTGGAGCGGACCACCTCCTGGTTGAGGTGCCCGGGCCATACTGAGCTAGAATAGCGCCCTGTGTGACTTGCACATCAGGCACGCGCCCTACCCCCCTCCGTCCAACCACTGCCTGCTTCTGCCCTGCTGCTGTTGTTCTGTTTGCTCCATGGCGGCGCCGGCAGCAGGGAAAGAGCAGCAAGTGGTTGATGGAGGTGGAGGAGGGAGGGCGTGCACCCAATGTGCAAGTTGCCAGCACTTTAAGCAGATCTGTATCTCCCTGCACTGATGTCGCGTCAGAGGAGGGAGGGACCAAACCTGCTTAAAGTGCCACGAAAAGGCTTTGGGGGCGCATTTCAGCTGCCTGCTGTTGCCCTACCGCCGCTGAAAGAATAAAAAGTGGCGGCTGCAGGGCAACAAGCAGGCAACCGAAATGCGCCCCCCCCCCCCAAGCCTTTGTGCACAGGGCTAGATATGGTCCTGAAAGGGGATACCACTTTGGGGAGGAATTTGAGATGTGTGAAAAGTAACAGCCTTTTCTTATAGAACCTTTTATATGGCGGATACGCCACCAAGGCCTGGAGTTCGCTCACTCTCCAAGCGGACATGATGGTCTCCAGAAAGAGTAGTTACTCACCTGTAACAGGTGTTCTCCAGGAGCAGCAGGAATCAGTCCTCACATATGGGTGTCATCGGCGCCGATGAAGCCCCAGCGGAGCATTTCCCCAGCTTTCCATGAAAGCCTTTGGGAATGCAGGCACGCATGCGCGGTTCCCTTCCCGCCTAAAGGTGCCATCTTACCTCAGTCAAATGACATAGCTAAGAACAGCACACAAAAATGAAAAAATAAACTATGTACAACTGCAACTCCAAGGGGAGGAGGGAGGGTTGTGAGGACTGATTCCTGCTGCTCCTGGAGAACACCTGCTACAGGTGAGTAACTACTCTTTCTCCAGGACCAAGCAGGAAGTCAGTCCTCACATATGGGTGACTCCCTAGCTCTGGGCTACCGAGGAACCCAGGCTGAACAAGAGAACTCCCTCTAGTCTCAACAGCAAAGAAAGGCTTTTCAAGGACACAACCTCCACCGGTAGCCCAACAGAGGGCAGGAGGGCAGGAGTTGCCCAAACCTCAAAGAGATTCCGGAGTACTGCTTGGCCAAAAGCACTGTCCCTACGGGACTCCCTCTCCAGACAGTAATGGGCCGCAAAAGTCTGGCTTGAAGACCAAGTTGCAGCCCTGCAGATGACTACCAAGGGCACAGAGCGGAGATGAGCCACTGAGGCAGCCATTGCCCTGACACGGTGGGCCGTAACCCGACCCTGCAAAGGAAGGTCAGCCGCCTTGTAAGACCAGGTGATACAGTCAGCCACCCAGATGGACAAGGTACGCTTGGACACAGCCAACCCCAACTTATTAGGGTCAAAAGAAACGAAGAGCTGAGTAGCCCTTCTATGCCACTGCGTATGGTCAAGGTAGAAGGATAAGGCCCTCCTACAGTCCAGGGTATGCAGGACTGCTTCAGCCTGGCTTGCATGAGGCCTAGGGAAGAATGTTGGAAGAACCACCTCCTGATTGAGGTGGAAAGAGGAGACAACCTTTGGGAGGAACTTTGGATGAGTCCTGAGGACTACCCTGTTCCTATAAATCCTGGTGTAAGGCCTATCACAGACCAGGGCCTGAAGCTCACTCACTCACCTAGCCGAAGTAAGGGCTATCAGGAAGAGTGTCTTCCAGGATAGGAAGCGTAGTGGACAAGTAGCCATTGGCTCAAAGGGTGGGCGAGTCAGTTGCTGCAAGACCACATTCAGTTCCCACTCAGGGGCAGGAGGACGGATTGGAGGCTTGAGCAAAAACAAACCCCTAAGAAAGTGGGACATCAAGGGGTGAACCGACAGAGAATGTCCTTCCACCAGTGAGTGGTGAGCTGCTAGAGCTGAGAGGTGGACCCGAACAGAATTGGACTTAAGTCCCTGATTGGACAAGTGGAGTAAATACTGAAGAACTACTGGTACCGTACAGGAGAGAGGATCCTCTGTACATAGCTGACACCACACAGAAAACCTTCTCCATTTGAGAGCATAGGTTTTTCTAGTGGACTGTTTCCTAGAGGCTAGGACAACCGCCTCAACTTCCTGAGGTAGGCCCCAGGGAGCCAAAACTACCCTTGCAGCCTCCAGTTTTGAGTTTTGAGATTGGGGTGCAGAAGGGAACCCTGATCCTGAGAGAGAAGGTCGGGTTGCAACCCCAGAGGCAGTGGGGGATCCACTGCCAGCTGAAGCAGAAGTGGAAACCAAGGTTGTCTCGGCCACCTAGGAGCCACCAGCAGGACTGAGGCCTTGTCCTGAAGAATCTTGAAGAGAGTTCAGGCCACCAAGGGCGTGGGAGGAAACGCATACAGGAGGCCCTGAGACCAGGGAATCAGAAAAGCATCCGGTGCTATCCTCAAAGGATGCGGTTGTCTGGAGCAGAGGTTTGGCAGTTGCTTGTTCAGTGGACTGGCAAACAGATCTATCCAAGGGAGACCCCATTTCAGGAATATCTTCTGAACTACCAAGGGATGCAGCTGCCACTCGTGCGGCTGCAGAATCCTGCTCAACCTGTCGGCCAGGCAGTTCTCCTGTCCTGGAAGGTACACAGCCCTGAGGAGCATGTTGTGCTTTAGGGCAAATGAACAAAGGTCTTGAGCTTCCCGACAAAGGAGCCTGGACCCAGTCCCGCCCTGTTTGTTCACATAAAACATGGCCACCTGGTTGTCTGTCTGAACCAGGACAGATTGATGAGCCAGGGCAGAAGAGAAAGCCCTGGGTGCACTTGTCTAGACAATGAGCTCCCCAGCCCTGCAGGGAGGCGTCGGTGGTCAGTACCACCATATACCAAGGAATCTGAAAGGGCACTTCTTTTAGTAGATTGGGTGGCTGCAGCCACCAGTTGAGGGAGTGCAGAAAGTGTCTGGACACCCTTATCCTGTCCCTGAGGCTGCCTGTGGCCTGTGACCACTGAGTCCGAAGGCACCACTGTGCAGGCGTCATATGGAGCCTGGCATTGGGGGTCACATGTACTGTCGAAGCCATGTGTCCTAGAAGCCTCAGACAGAGTCTGGCGGAGACCAGTGACCTGTTGAGAAACTGGTTTGCCAAGGCTATCAACCTTTGTGCTCTGTCTTCTGGCAAGAAAGCCTTTGCCAGGAGAGAGTCTAGCCTTGCTCCTATGAAATCCAAATTCTGGGAGGGGAGCAAAGTGGACTTTGCGAAGTTTATTACAAACCCTAGGCTTTGAAGAAGAGCAATAGTTCTGAGGGTGGCCTGGCTGGCCTCCTGGCACGTCTGACCACTGATGAGCCAGTCGTCCAGATAAGGGAAGACAAAGATTCCCTGATTCCTCAGGTAGGCCGCCACCACTGCCAGGCATTTGGTAAAGACCCTGGGAGCGGAGTTTAGGCCAAAAGGCAATACTCTGTACTGATAATGGTTTCCTCCCACAATGAACCTGAGGTACTTTCTGTGGTCTGGATGAATGAGGATGTGAGTGTACGCATCCTTTAGATCTAAGGAGCATAGCCAATCTCCCTGCTGGAGGTAGGGCCAGAAGTATTCCAAGAGTAAGCATCTTGAACTTTTCCTTTTCTAGGAACTTGTTTAGGTTCCTGAGATCCAGAATAGGTCGAAGGCCACCGGTTCTTTTGGGTACCAGGAAATACCTGGAGTAGAACCCTTGACCTTGGAAGTGGGGAGGCACCGGCTCCACCGCCCTGTCCACCAACAGACCTTGTAGCTCTTGGAGGAGCAGATCTGTGTGCAGGGGGAGGCCTTGGAGGCTCCCCTGGAAAGTATGGTGGAGGCAGTTGGTGAAAATGGAGTGCATAGCCCCTGTGGACTACGTCCAACACCCAACAGTCCCCGGTGATGAGGGGCCACTGGTGGGCAAAGAGGGCAAGGCGACCTCCTGTGCAGGGTTGGGATAGCAGGGACGGAGAGGCTACGCTCAAGGAGTCAAAAAACCCCACCCTGCTGAGAGGGAGCAGGGGCCGGAGGCTTGGGGGTCCTCTGCCTACAGGGCCCATTACCCTGCCCCTTGGCTTGCTGACCCTGGGGTACAGCTTGGGCAGCCTGATACTGAGGGTACTGTTTGTAGGCAGTGTCCTTCCTTGGGTAAATGGGCTTTTTACCGGAGCCCTTCTTCTTATGAGAAGGGGCAGAGGTCTTCCTAGACAGCCTTGTCCTTGTAAGGTGCTCGGTTTCGAGCTGAGCGTCCTTCTCGGTCATGGGCTTGCCAAAAAGGTTCTCACCTCGGCAAGGGACATCGAACAACTTGTCCTGAACCCATGGCTCGAGGTCCGATGACTGCAGCCATGCCTGGCGTCGAGCCGCGATGCTGGCTGCCGCAACTCGGGCCGATGCCTCGAAGCCATCGTAGGCGGCACAGGACATGAACTTCGAGCAGTCCCAAATCCCCGAGGACAAGGACTTGAATCTCTGCAAGGGTTCCCCAGAGAGTCCAGCAGAGAACCCGGCCAACTCCTTGGCCAGGTCCCGCAAGTACATGTCCATGTACAGCTGGTAAGACTGGACACGGCAAGCAAGCATCGAGCCCTGGAAGCACTTTCTACCGACGCCATCGAGGTTCCGGGCCTCCCTGCCGGGGGGCACCGCAGAGTGCATCTTCTGACTCTTCAGACGATGCATGGCCGATTCCACAATCATGGAATGGTGTGGTAGCTGTGCCTTCTGAAAGCCAGGGCTCTTCCGGAGTCGATAGATCAAATCGACTCGCTTGCTTAGAACCGGCGCCGAGGTCGGTACCTCCCACATCTGGAAGAGGAGCTGTTCCAGCATCGGAGGAACCGTGACAGTAAAGGCCTCCTTCGGGGGAGAGTCATACTGCAGGGCCTCGAGCTCTTCAGCTCGAGGCTCTTCCTCGGGGTCCGCCGGAATAGCCAAGGCAGTGGGCATATCCCGGACAAACTCCGAGAACCGGGTATCCTCCGGAGGGGATCTACTCCGGGGCTCAGACTGCGGTGAGTTGGACGGGATGCACCGAGTCTTGAACGTATCGGGGGACTCCTCATCCTCCGTCTGCCAGGCGGACTCGTCCGACGAGGAGTCAGGGTCTGACCCCGCGGGGCCCTGGAGCACCCGCCCCGACGCCAGAGGCACCGGCGTCGACGCCCTCGGTCCCGAACGGGAAGTCAAGGGAGACCGCGACCGAGGTCGTCTTCGAGCCATGATGGACTCTAGTATCGGCTCGGTCTCCGGGGTCGACTTCGAAGTCGATGTCCCGGTGGTCGGGGCAGATGCGCCAGACAGGCTGGTCATCAGTGCCCGCTGCTGCTCCATGAAGGCAGAAAATCTGCTTTCCAAGGCTGTCATCCTGAGACTCAGCTCGTGAGACGCAGCAGCCACCGACTCAGGCCCCGGCGGCGCCGGGCCCGACGTCAGCTCCCTGGGAGGAGAGTCCTCGAGGACCACAGGGCTTATGTGTCCCGCAGACTCCGGCTCCACGCGAGGAACTTTGGCAGGCTTCTCTTGTTCCACGGGCCCGGGGCGACGGTCAGGTGTCTTAGACCTGGCCCTCGAGGAGCCAGGGACCTCCTCCGATGCCACCCTCACGAGCCGCTTCTTCCTCTTGCGTTCCCGGTCGGGGGACCCCCTGTCCGAGGAGCTTCGACGGCGCTCGGGATCAGAATCCCGAGATGTCGAGGCCTCAGACGAGGTCCGGGCCCGGCTGGAGGCTGAATCTGAGAAAAGCCTTTCTTTCTGCTGCTGGCGACTTCAGAGTGCCTTGGAAGACATCTTCCCACATGGACCACACGTCTTAGGGTCGTGATCAGAACCGAGGCACCAAAGGCAGCAGTCGTATGTGTCGGTGAGAGACATAAACTTCTTACACCGATCACACTTCTTGAAACCGCTGGAAGCCATCGGGGAAAAAAGAGTCCCCGTGAGGTCAAAGGACAGGCCTTCCAGGGAAAAATCAAAAAAGGGCGCGAACGCCAGCCATGAAGGGCAAAAACCAAAAAAGAAGAATCGGGCTCGATACCGGTGTACCGAACCCAGCGGGAGGGGAACCGGCGTCAAACCGGGAAGAAAAAATAGCGAGAATCACCGAAAAAATCTAACTTTTATCCGGGATGACAGGACACACGTCCGGTGGGCTTCTCGGAAAAAGAGAGACTGAGGTAAGATGGCACCTTTAGGCGGGAAGGGAACCGCGCATGCGTGCCTGCATTCCCAAAGGCTTTCATGGAAAGCTAGGGAAATGCTCCGCTGGGGCTTCATCGGCGCCGATGACACCCATATGTGAGGACTGACTTCCTGCTTAGTCCTGGAGAAAAACCACTTTCCAGGAAAGGTATCTCAAATGGCAGGAGGCTAAGGGCTCGAACAGGGCTTGGTGAGTTGGAAGAGAACCACATTCCCCCGCCGGAGGGCGGAGAGGGGTTTTCGACAGCAGGAGGCCCCGGAGGAAACTGGAGACCAGGGGCTAGTTAGAGAAGGGTTTTCCCTCTACAGGGTGATGGTGAGTAGCTGTGGCGCTCAGGTGTACCCTCACCAAATTAGACTAGTCCGGAGTGCGAGAGGTGCAACAAGTACCGTAACATTAGTTGCACGTGGCAAGAGAAAGGATTCTTCCTTCTCTCTGCACATCAGACGAAGAATCTGCTGCATTTGAAGGCGTACGCCCGTCTAGTGGAGGGTTTTTGGGAGGCCAACAGGATCTCCTCGACTTCTCCTGGAAGACTGAAGGGCGATAAGGCTACCCTGTCAGCAGTTACACTGTTAACACTAGAAACCCTAGGTTGGGGTGCAGGAGGGAGCCTTCCTCCTGGGAGAGAAGGTCCGGAAGCGCCACCGACACGGAGAACAGCAGAGGGAACCAGGGTTGCCGGCCGATCTGGGGCCGATCAGGATCACTGATGCCTGTTTGCTCTTGACCTTGAAGAGGGTTGGCCACCAGAGGAGTTGGTGGGAAGGCATAGAGGAGGTCTTCTAGCCACAGGATCAGGAAGCTATCTGCTGCTACTCTCTCTTAATGCAGCTGGCGGGAGCAGAAGCGGGGCAGCTGCAGGTTGCTGGGGAGGTGAACAAGACCAACTCGGGCCAAACCCAGAGGCGGAAGAGTCGTGTCTCACCCTGAGGTGCAGACGCCATTCGTGTGGACGGAGGACTCTTCTGAGCTTGTCCGCCAAGCAGTTGTTCTGGCCTGGAAGGTATACTGCTCATAAGAGCATTCTGTGACGTACCACAAAGGTGAGGAGGGCCACTGCTTCATGGCAGAGGGAGTACAAACCTGCGTCCCTTTGCTTGTTCACATAGAACATGGCGACCTGATTGTCCATTTGGATCAGCACAGGACGGTTGCACAGGAGGTGGCAGAACACTCGCAGGGCTGGGAAAATGGCCCTGAGTTCCAGGAGGTTAATCTGCAGGAGCGACTCACACATGACACGGGAAATACATCGCATCTGCGGACACCATCACCCACATGTTGGAGGACACAGCAACACCATGCCATGATCCCTGAGAAGAGGTGCCATATAGTGTGTGATGTAGTGGGTAATATAGAGCCTATGGAAGTTACTGAAAATGAGGAACTTACCTCAGATTTGGCTGTAGAGAGAAACTCAGTGCAGGGAGAAACAGCTGAGCACCAAAGGCTGTCAGCGCAAGAAAAGCCAAAAGCCATTAAAGGTAGTTTTCCCTGTAACAGTTCTGACGCAGGAAGAAACAGAAAAGCTCATCAGGAGCACCTGTGTCCTAACTCTCACGTAACGTGCAGGGCAGGGAAGCATATAAGTTCCTGGTTAGAACCAGGAAAAGGAAGTGAAGGGAGAAGGAGGAGTATTTATTTATTTATTTATTTTATTTAGACAGTTTTGTATACCGCCTTATCCTTCAATCAAAGCGGTCACAACACAATTGGGGGATACATTTAACACGCGGGGATATGAGACACATTCACTAATACTTACAGGGAACATGGGCAATGGAGGGTTAAGTGGCTTGCCCAAGACCACAAGGAGCATCTGTGGGACTAGAAACCCCAGTCCTTCCGGCCCAAGGTTGCTGTCCTCTAGTGGGATTTGAACCCCCGACCTTCCGGCCTGAAGTACCGTGCCCCAACCACTAGGCTACTCCTCCCAGTACTGCTGGTAAGAAGGAAGAACCAGGAAGTGAATGCAGAAGCAGAGCTCGAGAGAAAAGGGTTGGAGCAAGCAGTGCTGGGAAAGGCAATGCTCAAGGAAGCAGACCTGGTGAGAAACCAGGAAGGGCCAGCAGCTCAGGAGGATGGTATGAGCAACCAATGAGCACAGGTCAGCCCAGAGGAAGTTTACCGGCTGAAGGGAACTTCAAGCGCGGCTGCAAAGCAAGAAACAGCTGGGAAGGTGACCAGGAGTTTGTTAGCTCTGAGCCTGACTGGAAAGCCAGGGAGAGAGTCCTCTACAACCCAGGAGCTAAAGCTAGAACCAAGGTAAAAAGGTGGGAGCCTTGTTCTTTTAAAGAAAGGTTTAAAAGCTCTGCATGTTCTAAAGGGCGTGGCCCTGAGTACAACGTTATAGCTGGAAGATATCCAAAGCTTTCATTTGGTGAGGAAAACCAGCAAGGAGCCTTTTTCATACCAGGCAGATATAACCCTGGGCTTAAAGAACCCTTTGCAGGAAGGGATATTGGTGTATCACAAGAGGCTGTGCCAGAATTCAGCACATGTGAAGAATGTGACTCAGATAGTTTGGGGAGTGAAGCTGAAGGGATGATATGGGAAAATAATAGCCATACTTCAGACCCCATTCCAATGGACTGTACCATATGTTTTTCAGATGACCTCACTTCTTTGTGTTAACTTTTGAGGAGAATAACTTTGTGACAATAACAAAAGAAAAGAAGATATTTTCTGTTGCCATTTTTGTTCAATGCTGTGTTTTGTGTTGCATTCCTGAGAATGTCCGTTCGGGAAGGGGAATAAAACCCTAATTATTTACTTTACCACTTGACCAAAAGACTCTGTTTTAATACAAAGAGCAGAGCAAAACTTCAATAACCCTAGGCAGCCGCCTAAATAGGGTTAAAAAGGGCTCTATCATACGAGCCCCATCACAAGTGATAGAACTAGAGAGTGGAGTACATGCCTATGCTGGACACTGTTATTCACGTGGGGGTTTGGTGCATACAGAGGATGCACAATAACCTGGTGATACAATCCACTGTCTGGGTGGCATGACTCATCACCACAAACATATTTTGCCATTAACATAATATGGATTCTCCCATTATCATCATGAAACATCACACCTCAATGTGCACACACATGGATTCATTAAAAGACTTTGTGAGAGATGTGATGTTGCACACACCATTTGAGCTGTGGAGACTGTGTACTGGTACCAAGATGTTCAGCAGAGGAAACAATATCCACTGTATCCTGACGCTCTATTTTATTTTATTTATTTAACTGCATTTATATACCGCTTTTCACCGGGTCAAAGCGGTGTAACATATAACATGAGGGGGGGAAAGTATTTTACAGGGTGGGGCCATCACCAGGGACAACAATTAATGATTTGGGTGGACATAGACATGTACACTTCTGCTGGGACTAGGTATTAGATCGTGTGGATAGGGTGGAAGTTCTGACTGTCTAGACTGTCTCTAGACTAGCTCTAGACTGTCATTGACCTTTATGTGTTTTGACTATATCACTGACATGCCCCTATGAATGACTCAAACGTTTGTGCCCAAAAAAGAATCAGGCTGTGTGAGTTGCAGCAGAGGGACATTGTGTAGATGCTGTGTTATTTTCTTGTCACCCTTGCACTTGGCCATAGCACGCTGTTTGACATCCCCACAAGGTGCACGACATTAACATCTTGGGTTTGTGTTTGGACATGGACAGGAATACTACTGTGCTCCTCTTGCGACCAGCTGCCTTGAGTGTGGAGGTCTCCGCAGTGTGCTCCCCAACCCAGAAGGGAGGCATCCGTGGTTAGGACCATCTGCAGTGTAGGTGCCTGGAATGGCATCCCCTCCTGGAGGTGGCTTAGGGACTGCCACCAGTTGAGGGAGTCCGCTAGTTGGTGGGTGACTCTAACCCTGTTGCATAACCTGCCCGGGGCTTGTGTCCACTGGGAGCAGAGGGACCACTGGGCCGGCCGCATATGCAAGCGGGCTAGGAGCATAATGTGAACTGTTGAGGCCATGAGGCCCAGCCTGTACCTCTCTCACTAGCTCCATGAGGCAAAGTGCCCTCTCCTTTGGAAGGGAGGCCTTGACCTGCAACGTGCCCAGCTGGGTACCTATGAACTCTAGGTTTTGGGATGGAGAGAGTTGGGATTTGGGTTAGTTGATTATGAACTCCAGGTGCTGCAGAAGGCAGATTGTTCGCCCTGCGGCATGGCTGGCCTCAGGGGTCATGCTTCCTCTGATGAGCCAGTCATCCAGTTAGGGGAAGACAAAGGCCCTTTGCAGGTGCATGCAGGCGGCCACGACCGCCAGGCACTTTGTAAAGACTTTGGGCGAGGAGGCCAAGCCGAATGGAAGTACCCTGTACTGGTAGTGCTCCTCCCACCACGAACCTTAGGTACCGTCTGTGAGAATGTGCATCCTTTAGGTCTAAGGAGTACAGCCAATCTCCCTGGTGGAGGTAGGGCAGCAGAGTTCCAAGGGAGAGCATCTTGAACTTCTCTCTCACCAGAAACTTATTCAAGTTTCGTAAGTCTAGAATGAGCCTGAGGCCACCAGTTCTTTTGGGAACAAGGTAATACCTTGAGTAGAAACCTTTTCCCCACAATTGTCTGGGTGCAGGTTCTACTGCCTTGCCCCAGAGCAAACTCTCGAGCTCTAACAGGAGCAAGGTCTGGTGAAGGAGAGGCCGCACCGGCTCTACTGGGAAGAACCCTAGGGGTATTTGTTGTAACCTGAGGAGATAGCCCTTCTTTACCACTTGTAGGATCCACTGGTTCATGGTGAACCTGGCCCACCTATGGGCAAAAAGCCCCAGGCAGCCCCCTGTGGTTTGGGGAGGGTCCCCTGGGGTAGAGGAAACCCTGTCCAGAGTCAAAAGCTCCCTCCAGGCTGGGTGGGAGCTGGTGCCTAGGGCTTCTGAGCCTTTGGCGTCCTTGGTCCTGGTTCTTGGGTTGGGAGCCCTGTTATTGTTGCCCCGAGAGGGCTGGTAGTGACCCTGCTGGAAAGGTCCTTTCTTCTGTGGGAAATGTGGTCTCTTTCCCGATGGCTTCTTCCAGGGAAGGGTTGTGGTTTTCCTAGAGAGCCTTTGCCTGATTATAACCTTGGCCTCTATCTCAGCTGCTTTGTCGGCCATGGGCTTGCCAAACAAGTTTTCCCCGGTTCAGAGAATGTCCAGCAATTTTTCTTGCATCCATTGCTCGAGGTCGGAGGTAGTGATAGTGCCTCTGTATGTCTTTGGTGCGACCTCATTTGGAGTATTGTGTGCAATTCTGGAGACCGCACCTTCAAAAGGATATAAACAGGTTGGAGTCAGTACAGAGGGTGGCTAATAAAATGGCTAGTGGTTTTCATTATAAAGCATATGAGGACAGACTTAAGGATCTTAATATGCACACCTTAGAGGAAAGGCAGGATAGAGGTGATATGATTGAGACATTTAAATACTTCCGTGGCATAAATGCACAGGAGGAGAGCATCTATCGATTGAAAGCAAGCTCTGCTATGAGAGGACATGGGATGAGGGTGAAAAGGGATAGATTTAGGAGTGATATGTGGAAATATTTCTTTACAGAAAGAGTGGTGGATGCACGGAATAGTCTCCCTGTGGAGGTGATAGAGATGAGGACAGTATCTGAATTCAAAGAAGCATGGGACAAACACAGAGGATCTCTAAAGGAAAAACCGGAAATGTTGCAGTGGTTGATATGGAAGGACAGACTAAATAGGCCATGTGGTCTTTTTCTGTCAGCATGTTTCTATGTTTGTAATCAGACCTGGCACTGGGCCTGATGCCCGCTGCTGCTACTCTTGCTGCAGATTCAAAGCCATCGTAGGCGGCGCAGGAGAGGAACTTCGAGCAGTCCCGGATCCTGGTGGTCAGGGCGGAACCTCTGAAGGGGTTCCACAGCGAGGCCTACAGAAAAGCCTGCCAGCTCTTGGATAAGGCCCTTGAGGTACATACCTATGTACAACTCATAGGCTTGTATCTGGCAGCCCAGCATGGATCCCTGAAAGCACTTGCGCCCGAGGACATCGAGGGCTCTGGCTTCCCTGCCCATGAAACAGAAGAATAGTTCTTCTGGCTCTTGAGCTTTTGCATTGAGGACAACACGACCATGGAGTTATGTGGGAGTTGGGACTTTTAGAAACTCGGGCTCTTCTTGATGCGGTAAATGGCGTCAAGGCACCGGCAGACCACCAGCACTGAGGTTGGGGTTTCCCACATCTGCTGGAGCAGGCACTCGAGGATAGGCTGTACTGGCACCGTGAAAGTCTCCTTTGGTGCGAACACATACTGGAGGATCTCCAGTTCTTCAGTGTGCAGGTCCTCCTCTGACTTGGTTGGGATCGAGAGGGCCCGGGCCATGTCCCGTACGAAGTCGTGGAAAGTGGTAATGAGCCTTCATCAAATCAAGGTCTAAAGCCAAAGCCAGTTTACAATCCAAGGTATGAAGAGAATCTTCCGCCCTGTTGAGTGTGGTCTTGGAAAGAAGGTTGAAAGAACTGCCTCCTGGGTGAAGTGGAAGGGAGAAACCATCTTAGGAAAAACCTTCGGGTGCGTGCAGAGAACCACCATGTTTCTATGAAACCTAGTATTAAGGGGCGTGAGCCACCAGGGCTTGCAGTTTGCTAACCCTGGGCACTGACATGAGCACTACCAGGAAGACGACCTACCAGGAATGGTACTTGAGATGGCAGGAAGCCAGTGTTCAAAAGGAAGGTCAATGAGCTTACCCAAAACCACATTCAGGTCCCAGGCTGCCGTCAGCCGGCAAATGGAAGGCCACGAGAGCAGGAAGCCCCACATGATGCAACCAATGAGATGATGAGCTGACAGGGAACGCCTGTGCACCTCATGATGGTAGGCAGCCAGGGCACTCAGATGCACCCTGATGGAAATGGGCTTTAATCCAGCCCGGAAAAGGTACAGAAGCTACTGCAGGATCACCTGAATGGGACAGGAGAACGGACTGAAAGCTCTAACCGCACAGCAGATCGAGAACCTGCTCCACTTAAAGGCATATGCATGTGTGGTGGAATCCTTGCGAGATACGAGGAGAATGTACTCAATGTCCCTAGGCAACTGGTACTGAGCAAGGGCTATTCTTTCAGCATCCAAACTTTGAGAGCTAACGAATTGAGAGTGGGATACAAAAGAGTCCCGAAGTTCTGAGACATCAGATCTGGGGCGAAACCCAGAGAAATGGGTGGCGTCCGAGAAAGATGAAGCAGCAGCAGATATCATAGCTGCCGAGGCCAGCCTGGGGTGATAAGGATCATTGTGGCCCTGTCCAATCTGGACCTTAAAGAGGGTTTTGGCCACCAGGGGAGTGGACGGGTAAGCATCCAGCAGGCCCTCGCCCCAGTGGAGGAAAGATGCTTCAGACATGAGGTGGTATCGGCAAGAAATCCTGGAGCAGATCCTTGGAAGCTGAGCGTTGTGTGGGCTGGCGAAGAGGTCCACTACCAGGGTGCCCCACTTCTGGAAGATATCCCGTGCCACTGGGGGGCTGAGGGTCCACTAGTGAGGCTGCAGCACCATGCTGTACCGGACCGCCAGGACATTTTCTTGCCCCAGGAGCTAGATGGCCCGGAGGAGCGTACTCTGCCAATTTGCAAACTTCCAGAGTCTGATAGCTTCCCAGCACAGGAGGTAGGTCACCGTGCCATTCTGTTTGTTGATGTAGAACATCGCCACTTGATTGTCTGTTCGAACCAAGACAATCTGATTCGTCAGGTAGTGCTGGAAGACTCACAGGACATTCACAACCGCTTGGAGCTCGAGAAAGTTGATTTGGAGCTGGCTCTCCTCCTGCGACCAGAGACCTTGGGCTGAAAACCATTCCAATGGGCTCCCCAGCCGGGTTTGGAGGCATCTGTGGTGAGGACTTACTGATGCGAGGGGGGATCTTGAAAGGGGAGCCCCGCCAGAAGACTGCATGACTGTTGCCACCAGGGGAGGGAGTGGGAGAGCAGCGGGGTGACCCGTACCCTGATGGGGTGTGACATGGAGGAGGAGCATCCGCCGAGTCAGGACAGTTGGAGAGGATTGGACGACCTCTGCCAAGATGAAGAGGCACTGAGTCCTGCCGGGCAGAAGAAAGGCTCAGGCCTGAGTGGTATCGAGGAGAGCCTTAATGAACTCCAGGCATTGGGCGGGCAATAAGTGGGAATTGGGTTAGTTTACCACAACATCCAAGGTTTCCAGGAACTAGATAGTGCGACGTAGGGCCTTTCGGAACTCATCTGGGGTCCTTCCTCTTATCAGCCAGTTGTCCAAGTAAGGAAAGATGAACATGCCCAGTAGCCATAGGAAGGCGGCAACTAATGCCAGGCACAGAGTAGTTACTCACCTGTAACAGGTGTTCTCCAGGAGCAGCAGGAATCAGTCCTCACATATGGGTGTCATCGGCGCCGATGAAGCCCCAGCGGAGCATTTTCCCAGCTTTCCATGAAAGCCTTTGGGAATGCAGGCACGCATGCGCGGTTCACTTCCCGCCTAAAGGTGCCATCTTACCTCAGTCAAATGACATAGCTAAGAACAGCACACAAAAATGAAAAAATTAAACTATGTACAACTGCAAATCCCAGGGGAGGAGGGAGGGTTGTGAGGACTGATTCCTGCTGCTCCTGGAGAACACCTGTTACAGGTGAGTAACTACTCTTTCTCCAGGACCAAGCAGGAAGTCAGTCCTCACATATAGGTGACTCCCAAGCTCTGGGCTACCGAGGAACCCAGGTTGAACAATAGAACTCCCTCTAGTCTCAGCAGCAAAGAAAGGCTTTTAAAGGACACATCCTCCACCGGTAGCCCAACAGAGGGCAGGAGTTGCCTAAACCTTAGAAAGATTCTAGAGTACTGCTTGGCCAAAAGCACTGTCCCTATGGGACTCCCTCTCCAGACAGTAATTGGCCGCAAAAGTCTGGCTTGAAGACCAAGTTGCAGCCCTGCAGATGTCTACCAAGGGCACAGAGCGGAGATGTGCCACTGAGGCAGCCATTGCCCTGACACGGTGGGCCGGAACCTGACCCTGCAAAGGAAGGTCAGCCGCCTTGTAAGCCCAGGTGATACAGTCAGCCACCCAGATGGACAAGGTACGCCTGGACACAGCCAACCCCAACTTATTGGGGTCAAAGGAGACGAAGAGCTGAGTAGCCCTTCTATGCCCCTGCGTACGGTCAAGGTAGAAAGATAAGGTCCTCCTACAGTCCAGGGTATGCAGGACTGCTTCAGCCTGGCTTGCATGAGGCCTAGGGAAGAATGTTGGAAGAACCACTCCTGATTGAGGTGGAAAGAGGAAACAACCTTCGGGAGGAACTATGGATGAGTCCTGAGGACTACCTTGTTCCTATAAATCCTGGTGTAAGGCCTATCACAGACCAGGGCCTGAAGCTCACTCACTCGCCTAGCCAAAGTAAGGGCTATCAGGAAGAGCGTCTTCCAGGATAGGAAGCGTAGCGGACAAGTAGCCATCGGCTCAAAAGGTGGGCGAGTCAGTTGCTGCAAGACCACATTCAACTCCCACTCAGGGGCAGGAGGACGGACTGGAGGCTTGAGCAAAAGCAAGCCCCTGAGAAAGCTGGACACCAAGGGGTGAACCAACAGAGAATGTCCTTCCACCAGTGAGTGGTGAGCTGCTAGAGCTGAGAGGTGGACCCGAACAGAATTGGACTTGAGTCCCTGATTGGACAAGTGCAGTAAGTACTGAAGCACTACTAGTATAGTACAGGAGAAAGGATCCTCTGTACGTAGCTGACACCACACAGAAAACCTTTTCCATTTGAGAGCGTAGGTTTTCCTAGTGGACTGTTTCCTAGAGGCTAGGAGAACCTCTCAACTTCCTGAAGTAGGCCCCAGGGAGCCAAAACTACCCTTGCAGCCTCCAGGCCATCAAATTTAGAGCTTTGAGATTGGGGTGCAGAAGGGAACCCTGATCCTGAGATAGAAGGTCGGGTTGCAACCCCAGAGGCAGGGGGGGGGGGTCTACTGCCAACTGAAGCAGAAGGGGGAACCAAGGCTGTCTCGGCCATATGGGAGCCACCAGCAGGACCGAGGCCTTGTCCTGAAGAATCTTGAACAGAGTTCGGGCCACCAAGGGAGTGGGAGGAAACGCATAGAGGAGGCCCTGAGACCATGGGATCAGAAAAGCATCTGCTGGTATCCGCACAGGATGCGGTTGCCTGGAACAGAACTTTGGCAGCTGTTTGTTCAGTGGGCTGGCAAACAGATCTATCCAAGGGAAACCCCATTTCAGGAAGATCTTCTGAACTACTAAGGGATGCAGCTGCCACTCGTGGGGCTGCAGAATCCTCCTCAATCTGTCGGCCAGGTAGTTTTCATGGCCTGGAAGGTACACAGCCCTGAGGAGCATGTTGTGCTTTAGGGCAAAGGAACAAAGGTCTTGATCCTCCCGACAAAAGAGCCTGGATCCAGTCCCACCCTGTTTGTTCACATAAAACATGGCCACCTGGTTGTCTATCTGAACCAGGACAGATTGATGAGCCAGGGCAGGAGAGAAAGCTTTGAGAGCTAGGTGAATAGCCCTGAGTTCCAGGAGATTGATCTGCTGTGCCGCCTCCCAAGGAGACCACAGGCCCTGGGTGCACTTGTCTAGATAATGAGCTCCCCAGCCCTGCAGGGAGGAATCGGTGGTCAGTACCACCGTATAACCAAGAATCTGAAAGGGCACTCCTTTTAGGAGAGTGGGTTGTTGCAGCCACCAGCTGAGGGAGTTCAGAAAGTGTATGGACACCCTTATCCTGTCCCTGAGGCTGCCTTTGGCCTGCGACCACTGAGTCCGAAGGCACCACTGTGCAGGCCTCATATGGAGCCTGGCATTGGGGGTCACATGTACTGTCGAAGCCATGTGGCCTAGAAGCCTCAGGCAGAGTCTGGCGGAGACTAGTGACCTGTTGAGAAACTGGTTTGCCAGGGCTATCAATCTTTGTGCTCTGTCTTCTGGCAAGAAAGACTTTGCCAGGAGAGAGTCCAGCCTTGCTCCTATGAACTCCAAGTTCTGGGAGAGGAGCAAAATGGACTTTGCGAAGTTTATCACAAACCCTAGGCTTTGAAGAAGAGCAATAGTTCTGAGGGTGGCCTGGCTGGCCTCCTGGCACGTCTGACCTCTGATGAGCCAGTCGTCCAGATAGTGGAAGACAAAGATTCCCTGTGTTCTCAGGTAGGCCGCAACCACTGCCAGGCATTTGGTAAAGACCCTGGGAGCGGAGGTGAGGCCAAAAGGCAGTACTCTGTACTGATAATGGTTTCCTCCCACAAGGAACCTGAGGTACTTTCTGTGTTCTGGATGAATGAGGATGTGATTGTACGCTTCCTTTAGATCTAAGGAGCATAGCCAATCTCCCTGCTGCAGGTAGGGCAGAAGTGTTCCAAGAGTAAGCATCTTGAACTTTTCTTTCTCTAGGAACTTGAGGTTCCTGAGGTCCAGAATGGGTCGAAGGCCACCGGTTCTTTTGGGCACCAGGAAATACCTGGAGTAGAATCCGTGACCTTGCAAGTGGGGAGGCACAGGCTCCACCGCCCTGTCCACCAACAGACCTTGAAGTTCCTGAAGGAGAAGGTCTGTGTGCAGGGGAGGCCTCAGGGGCTCCCCTGGAAAGTATGGTGGAGGCAGTTGGTGAAAATGGAGTGCATAGCCCTTGTGGACTATGTCCAACACCCAACTGTCCCCGGTAATGAGGGGCCACTGGTGGGCAAATAGGGCGAGGTGACCTCCTGTGCAGGGTTGGGATAGCAGGGACGGAGAGGCTACGCTCAAGGAGTCAAAAAACCCCACCCTGCTGAGAGGGAGCAGGGGCCAGAGGCTTGGGGGTCCTCTGCCTACAGGGCCCATTACCCTGCCCCTTGGCTTGCTGACCCTGGGGTGCAGCTTGGGCAGCCTGATATTGAGGGTACTGTTTGTAGGCAGTGCCCTTCCTCGGGTAAAAGGGCTTTTTACCCGAACCCCCCTTCTTATGAGAAGGGGCAGAGGTCTTCCTAGACAGCCTTGTCCGTGTAAGGTGCTCTGTTTCGAGCTGGGCGGCCTTCTCGGTCATAGGCTTGCCAAAAAGGTTTTCACCTCGGCAAGGGACATCGACCAACTTGTCCTGAACCCATGGCTCGAGGTCCGATGACTGCAGCCATGCCTGGCGTCGAGCCGCGATGCCGGCTGCCGCAACTCGGGCCGAAGCCTTGAAGCCATCGTAGGCAGTTTCACAATAGTAATCCTACCCGCTTCTGATCGCTGGAAGGAGCGGGCTACAAATGCTTGCTAAATAAATAAAAAAATAAACTTCGAGCAGTCCCGAATCCCCGAGGACAAGGACTTGAATCTCTGCAAGGGTTCCCCGGAGAGTCCAGCAGAGAACCCGGCCAACTCCTTGGGCAGGCCCCGAAAGTACATGTCCATGTACAGCTGGTAAGACTGGACACGGCAAGCAAGCATCGAGCCCTGGAAGCACTTTCTACCAACGCCATCGAGGTTCCGGGCCTCCCTGCCGGGGGGCACCGCAGAGTGCATCTTCTGACTCTTCAGACGATGCATGGCCGATTCCACAACCATGGAATGGTCTGGTAGCTGTGCCTTCTGAAAGCCAGGGCTCTTCCTGAGTCGATAGATCGAGTCGACTCGCTTACTTAGAACCGGCGCCGAGGCCGGTGCCTCCCACATCCGGAAGAGGAGCCGTTCCAGCATCGGAGGAACCGTGACAGTAAAGGCCTCCTTTGGAGGAGAGTCATACTGCAGGGCCTTGAGCTCTTCAGCTCGAGGCTCTTCCTCGGGGTCCGCCGGAATAGCCAAGGCACTGGCCATATCCCGGACGAACTCCGAGAACCGAGTATCCTCCGGAGGGGATCTACTCCAGGGCTCAGACTGCGGTGAGTCCGACGGGACGCACAGAGTCTTGAACATATCGGGGGACTCCTCATCCTCCGTCTCCCAGGCAGACTCGTCCGATGAGTAGTCAGGGTCCGACCCCATGGGGCCCTGGAGCACCCGCCCCGACGCCGGAGGCAGCGGCGTTGACACCCTCGGTCCCGAGTGGAAGGTCGAGGGAAACTGCGACTGATGTCGACTGCGAGCCATGATGGACTCGAGTATCGGCTCGGTCTCCGGGGTCGACTTCGAAGTCGATGTCCCGGTGGTCGGGGCAGATGCGCCAGACAGGCTGGCCATCAGTGCCCGCTGCTGCTCCATGAAGGCAGACAATCTGCTCTCCAAGGTTGTCATCCTGAGACTCAGCTTGGGAGACGCAGCAGCCACCAACTCGGGCCTCGGCGGCGCTAGGCCCGACGTCGGCTCCCTGGGAGGAGAGTCCTCGAGGACTACAGGTCTTACGTGTCCAGCAGACTCCGGCACCACGCGAGGAACTTTGGCAGGCTTCTCTTGGTCCACGGGCCCGGGGTGACGGTCAGGTGTCTTAGACCTGGCCCTCGAGGAGCCAGGGACCTCCTCCGACACCGCCCTCACGAGCCGCTTCTTCCTCTTGCGTTCCCGGTCGGGGGACCCCCTGTCCGAGGAGCTTCGATGGTGCTCGGGATCCGAATCCCAAGATGTCGAGGCCTCAGACGAGTTCCGGGCCCGGCCGGAGGCTGAGTCCGTGAAAAGCCTTTCTTTCTGCTGCGGGCGACCCACACGGCTTAGGGTCATGATCAGGACCGAGGCACCGAAGGCAGCAGTCGTGTGTGTCGGTGAGAGACATTAATTTCTTACACTGATCATCCACCCACATTTCTGTATACACCAGTCCCGTCAGCTCCATCAGTACCCCAAGTAGAGCCAGAGGTAGTGAGAGTACCCCCAGCTGAGGTACCTCCACCTGGTCACCCACCACCTGAGGACCACCCCCTTCCCCAGAGTCGGAGCCCTAGTCCTGAGCAGAGCGCTGCCAGCCCTGGGCAGAGCTCTGCAACAGAATCATCATCCCCTGAAGGATCTGCTAGCGGAGGGTCAGATGCCAGTCCAGGGCCACCCACTAGTCCAAGCACCAGCAGCAGCACTACCCCCGCTAATCTGCGTTACGCCTTCAGAAGCATGACAGCGGGCCAGAGAGAAGTTCGCCAAATGCCACTGCGGCAGGTACCAGGATTACCTATTGTAAATACAGAGGGTCAGGTTGTGGTCGGACCGACCAGTTTAGTTTATGTGCCTTTCACCACAACAGATTTATTGAACTGGAAAACGCATTATGCCTCCTATACTGAGAAGCCCCAAGATTTAAGTTAATGTCCAGTATTATGCAAACCCACCAGCCCACCTGGTCTGACTGTCGCCAGCTCTTGGCTACCCTCTTTACTACTGAAGAGCGGGCACGGATAGTGCGAGCAACCACTAGATGGTTGGAAGAGAACCCTGAAGATGGGCGAGACCTAGATCCCCGAAGGGCAGAAGCCGCAGATTTCCCAAATGAAGATCCCGGATGGAACCCAAATAGTGATGACGGAGAGAAGGCCCTCACCCGGTTCCGCCATGCCTTACTGCAGGGCCTAAAGAAGGGAGGCCAGAGAGCTATGAACGTTGGTTAAGTAGCGGACATTCTTCAACGCCCAGATGAAAGTCCAGCTGCTTTCTATGAACGATTGACTGAAGCCTATAGACTTTACACCCCATATGATCCAGCAGCCCAGGAGAATTTGCATATGGTGAACACCGCCTTTGTGAGTCAGTCCCAGGGAGACATAAAACGAAAACTGCAGAAATTAGAGGGATTTGCAGTCATGAACTCAACACAGTTAATGGAAGTCGCACAAAAGGTATTTGTGAATCGTGATCAAGAATGCCAACGGGAAGGTGAAAGAAAGATGAAGAAGAAAGCGGATCTGCTCGCTGCAGTATTAGTGGAAGGACGCGGAGGAGGATATCCTAATAGAAGAGCCAGAGGATGGGGAAGGGGCCGGGGGAGTGCTCGGCCCCCCTTAGGTGCAAACCAGTGCGCCTATTGTAAGAAAGAAGGACATTGGAAGAACGAGTGCCCGAACATTAGCTCCACCCCCTGGAGGGGAGGCGGGAGAGCTAGGAGAGCGGGGGGGGCCATTCCAGCAGCGAGATGGGAGGCAGCGCGCGCAGTTTCAACAGCAAGAAGAGACTGCCATAGCGGGAGTGGCAACCGCCGAGAACAATTCTAAGGATAATGAGGGCTAGGCCAGACTGGGCTCCAAGTTCGTCTTAGGTCTCCAGGAGCCTATGGTCTAATTAAAGATTGGAGACCAGCATATGGACTTTATGGTAGACACAGGGGCCGAGCATTCAGTAGTAGCCAAACCTGTGGCTCCTGTGTCCTCTCAATCTGTCACAATTGCCCGCAATGAATACACCAGGAGTCTATTTACTAGAATTCAAACCTGTTTATTTTGTGCACAGGCTCAGACACCTGACAAATGTCACTTTCAAAATGGTCTGAGCAATGGCGTTCAATAAAACAACAGCATTTATAGTTTTCCTCATCAGTTCTATACAGGCAAACTCCTCATTGATCCCGGTGGCCCCCTCACCCCCCCATCCAATGGAAAATTTCTGACCGGGCCCACACCGCATCTCCCCCCGCTCTGAGGCCTTCCTAGCCATGGCTCTATATCTAGACATAACATTCTGCCTTGCTTTTTGCTTACAAGGTCACTCGCAGCACAGATACTGTGTGAAAAGCAGGATTCTGAAATACATCTGTGGATAAAGCACAGTTACTTACCTGTAACAGGTGATCTCTGGGAACAGCAGGAATTAGTCATCACATATGGGTACGTCGGTACCGACGGAGCCTGCGCGGGAAAGCTCCCCAGCTTTTCAAATGAAAAGCTTTTGGGACCTCCCACTGCACATGCGCGCTGCCTTCCCGCCTTCCTGACCAGCTCTCCTCAGTTCGAGTTTAAAGCTGAGACAATAGAGAGAGAGAGGACAGGAAGATAGAGGAATAGAGAGACAACTCCTAGGGGAGGTGGGTGGGTTGTGATGACTAATTCCTGCTGTTCCCAGA
This sequence comes from Ichthyophis bannanicus, assembly GCA_033557465.1. Taxonomy (NCBI): domain Eukaryota; kingdom Metazoa; phylum Chordata; class Amphibia; order Gymnophiona; family Ichthyophiidae; genus Ichthyophis; species Ichthyophis bannanicus. Next base: position 159,509,792 of record CM066040.1, read on the forward strand.
GATCACCTGTTACAGGTAAGAAACTGTGCTATCTCTAGGAACAAGCAGGAATAAGTCATCACATATGGGGACTCCCTAGCTGAGATGCCTGGGAGATCCCCCTCCAAGGGTAACCATCTTCGGATGGATCTCAGGCATCCATTCTGGGAAGGTGGGCAGGAGTTGTTTAAGTATGGAACAGGTGTTTGAGGACAGCCTGACCAAACAAGGCATCCCGGCGGGAGTCCTTGTCCAAGCAGTAATGGGCTGTGAAGGTATGCACCGAGGCCCAAGTGGCTGCTCGACAGATCTGATCTATGGATACAGAGTGGAGATGAGCCATAGAAGTGGCCATGGCTCTCACATTGTGAGCTGTGACATGGCCTTCCAGAGAAATGTTCTTACTCTGGTAAGCAAGGGAAATACACTGAGCAATCCAGTTGGAAAGTGTGCGTTTGGTGACTGGAAGTCCCAAATGAGAAGGATCAAAAGCCACGAAAAGCTGAGAAGACTTTCGATGTGGCTGAGTTCTATTGAGGTAAAAGGCGAGAGCTCTTTTACAGTCAAGAGTATGAAGGTTCCTCTCTGCACTGGATGCATGAGGAGCCGGAAAAAAGACAGGTAGATATACCTCTTGATTAAGATGAAAAGGCGAGACCACTTTAGGCATAAAGTGGTGATTCGTCCTAAGGACCACCTTATCATGATGAAATCTGGTATAAGGTGGATTTGCCACCAAAGCCTGCAGTTCACTGATGCGGCGAGCCGAAGTGACTGCAATAAGGAAAAGGACCTTCCAAGAAAGAAATTTCAGGGAGGTAGATACCAACGGTTCAAAAGGTGGCTTCATAAGTTGACCCAGAACTAAATTCAAGTCCCATGCTACCGGAGGAGGCCGGATGGGAGGCTTAGTGAGGGTTAGGCCTCTCATGAATCTTGCAATAAGAGAATGAGAGGAAACAGATTGTCCATTTATAGGTTTTAAGGATGCTGTAATAGCAGTTAAATGGACTCGTACTGAATTCGTCTTGAGGCCTGCATTGGAGAGATGCAGGAGATAGTCTAGTAGAGAATTCAATGGAAGTGCCAGAGGGTCAAGACCCTGTTGGGCACACCAAATGGAAAAACGTTTCCATTTGAAAGCATAGGAACGCCTGGTAGAGGGTTTCCTAGAGGCATAAAGGATATCTTTCACTGGTTGAGAAAGATTAAACTCTTGAAGGCTTAAGCCTTCAGTAACCAAGCTCGGAGATGTAGGGACTTGGGGTTTGGATGCCACAAAGTCCCCTGCTCCTGAGACAGAAGGTCTGGTGCAGCTCCCAGGTCCAGGGAGGAGCCCTGGGAGAGCTGTAGAAGGAGAGGGAACCACACTTGGCGTGGCCAGCGTGGAGCAATGAGGATCATGGATCCGTGATCCCTCTGAAGTTTGAACAGAGTCTTGGGAATCAAAGGAATGGGTGGAAAAGCGTACAGGAATTCCTGACCCCAATGCAGGAGAAAGGCATCGTTGGCCTGAGCTCCCTGACACGGAGTCCTGGAACAGAATCGGGGAAGTTTGGCATTCCACGGACTTGCAAAGAGGTCTATGTCCGGGGTCCCCCATTCCTGAAAGATTCTGCATATCTGGTCCATATGAAGGGACCATTCGTGTGGGAGCAGAACTCGACTGAGTCTGTCTGCCCGAGAGTTTTGAACTCCTGGAAGATATACTGCCAGAAGATGAATTTGGTGCTCTCTGGCGAAGGCCCATAATCTGAGAGCTTCGTTGCAAAGCGACAGAGAGCCCGTCCCTCCTTGTTTGTTGATATAAAACATGGCCACCTGATTGTCTGTCTGAACTAGGACAGTCAGGTTGGCAAGGAGGGTATGGAAGACTGTGAGGGCAAGGAAGATTGCTCGCAGTTCCAGAAGATTGATATGAAGGGTGGTCTCTTGGGGAGACCAGATTCCCTGAGTGGAGAGATGTTGAAGATGAGCTCCCCACCCTGTTTGGGAGGCATCTGTTGTGAGGGTTGCTTGGGGCAACGAAGGTTGGAAGGGGGTCCCCAACAACAGATTTTTGGAGGATGTCCACCACTGGAGAGACCAAAACAGACTTTGAGATGTGAGTACCTGGTCTGACAGCAGTCCCGATGCTTGAGACCACTGGGTGGCCAATGTCCATTGAGCTGCTCTCATATGGAGACGAGCATAGGGCACCACATGAACCGTGGAGGCCATGTGGCCCAGAAGTTGCAGCATTTCTCTGGCTGACAAGTGACTTCTGGACTGAGCTTGGGAGGCCAAGCTTATTAGCCTTTGGCCTCGGACCAGAGGGAGGTAGGCCCTTGCAGTGGTGGAGTCCAATTGGGCCCCTATGAATTCCAGAGACTGAGTAGGGATGAGTTGGGATTTGGGAATGTTTACCACAAGTCCCAGATATTGAAGAATACGCCTTGTGCGGTCCAGAGAAATCTGGGCTTCTGACTGAGATGGAGCTCGGATGAGCCAGTCGTCCAGATATGGGAAGACAAAGATTCCCATGCCTCTGAGAAATGCGGCTACGACTGCCATGCATTTTGTGAAGACTCTTGGAGCAGAGGCCAGACCGAAGGGTAGTACTCTGTACTGGAAATGTTTTCCCTGGAACAGAAATCTTAGATATTTTCTGTGGGATGGATGGATGAGTATATGAGTGTACGCATCCTTGAGATCTAGAGAACAAAGCCAATCCTGACTCTGAAGGTATGGAAGGAGAAGGCCCAGAGAGAGCATTTTGAATTTCTCCTTGAATAGAAACCTGTTCAATTCTCCCAGATCTAGGATAGGTCTGAAGCCCCCTGTCTTCTTTGTTATGAGAAAGTAAGGGGAGTAGAAACCTAACCCCTGTTGTGGAGGAGGCACCTCCTCTATTGCCCCTTGGGCAAGAAGAGAAGAGACTTCCTGACCCAACAGGGTCAGAAGAGATGGGGGAGAACTGAAGTGCCTCACCATGGTATGGGGAGGAAGGCTGGAGAAATGAAGTTTGTAGCCTTCTCGGATAATAGAGAGGGTCCATTGCTCTGATGTTATTTGCTCCCATCTGGGAGCAAAGTGAGTTAGCCTTCCAGGAATGGTGAGGGGCTCTGGTTGTGCTAGAGCCAGAAACGGCAAGTTCTCTAGAGGGAAGTCAAAACCCCTGAGGGGGTTGAGCCTGCTGGGATGTAGCAGACACTGCAGGCTTTGACTTTACCTGCTTAGATTGTTGACGCTTAGCCGCAAGGCGAGGCTGAGCAGATTGCTGGCCAGTATTTGTGGGAAATCTGGTCTTTTTATAGTAAGGCCTTTTAAAAGGCTTCTTTTGGTAGGGGTAGAAGTAGACTTGGAAAGTCTATCTAGAGTGGCATTTTCTGCATCCATTTGAGCAGCTTTAATCTGCCAGTCTTCCCCAAATAAGTTCTCACCTGTACAGGGCAGATTTCTGAGGCCTTCTACAACCCAGGGTTCTAGGTTAGAAGCCTGGAGCCAAGCGAGACGTCGGGCTGCAATAGCAATTCCCGAAGCTCTGCCTGCAACCTCGAAAGAATCAAAGGCTGCCCTGTTGGAGAACTTGGAGACCTCTGAAAGTTGTGTCACCATAGAAAAGAAGTCCGCCCTTTGATCATCAGGGATAAAGGGGGCAAAATTCTGTATTTTTAGGGCAAGTTGCCCAAGATACATGCCCATATAAAGGCTATAAGAGTTGATCCTGGCTATAAGCATACTAGCCTGGAACATCTTTCTTCCAAAAGAGTCTAGGTTCTTACATTCTCGCCCTGGAGGGGTAGAAGAATGCCTTTTAGGACTCTTTATTTTCTTCATGGCAGACTTCACCACAATGGAGTGGTGAGGCAGCTGAGTTTTTTGGAACCCAGGCGAAGGAGGGACCCGATACATGGTGTCCAACCTGCGGGAATGGGGAGACAGTGTTAAAGGAGTCTCCCACAAATCCATCAAGTGTTCTTGAAGGATTTCATGGACAGGCAGAGTGACTGCCTCTTTAGGAGCTTTTGAGTATCCTAAAATGTCCAATTTTTTTGATCTGGGTTCTCTTTCAGAAGATGTAGTAATAGAAAGTGCTTTAGCTACATCAACAATGAAATCCTGAAAGGATAAATCCTCTGGGGGAGACATCCTCCTCTTGGGGGAAGAGGGCTCCTCAGGAAGAGTAAGCTCAACAGAGTCATCAGAGGAATTAAATTCATCAGAAGAATCTGAGTACTCTTTCTGTGCTTCCAATGTACGATACGCATACCGATCGGTATCGACATCGGGCGTATCGGGCATGGGATCGGTACCGGGCGAAAGCCGGAATCCGGTATGCGAAACCGATCGACGTTTAGAAGTCGATGGTCTCGGTTCCGGTGTAGATACCGGAACCGGGGTCGGTACCGATGAAATCGGTACCGAGGGCGTCGCAGCCTTAATGAAGGCCAGTACGGCCTGCTGCATGGTCTGGACAGTACTGCCCATAGACGCCACTACTGCCTGGATGTCGGTACCGGTATGGGCCGGTATCCCAGAGCAGTCCAACAGGTGATCTGTCGAGGCCGTGCCATCGATGTCAACCTGTGACCCCATGATTGCTTTGGAGGCCGGAACCTCCCGCCGGGGTTTGTTGGCCTGGGCAGAATCCTCGAACTCAGAACTGAGAGCCTCTCGATCTTTAGAAAGAGATTTGCTTTTAGAGGATTTGCCCACAGAAGTTTTGGTTACCTGAGATCCATCCGGAGAGGAAGACCTGGATGACTGTGATGCTTCTGAAGGAAACAGCACATGGAGCTTGTTAGCCCGGTTCTGCAAACCGCGTTTAGTGGGTGCAGGATGGGCAGTCCGGTATGGAGTGCTCAGGTCCCAAACATTTGAGACACCATTCATGGGTGTCTGTGACAGAAATAACAGCACTGCATTTGGTACATTTTTTGAAACCAGGGACTGGCTTCTCCATGAGGAGAAAATGTGTAGGCCTTAAGGCCTAACACCGGGTACCAAGCTGTGCTGAAGAAAAATAAAAAAGTCTTTTTTTTTTTTTTTTTTTTGTATATAGAAAGAAAGAAAGACCGGCGATACCGGTATCGGTATGGGGAAGGCAGGTACGCGGTCTAAAGAAACAAACAAAAGTAACAAATTCTTCAGCGGTGACAGGAACACGACCTGCTGGCTCCGCGGAAAAAAGAGAACTGCGGAGAGCTGGTCAGGAAGGCGGGAAGGCAGCGCGCATGTGCAGTGGGAGGTCCCAAAAGCTTTTCATTTGAAAAGCTGGGGAGCTTTCCCGCGCAGGCTCCGTCGGTACCGACGTACCCATATGTGATGACTTATTCCTGCTTGTTCCTAGAGATCATAACAAACTCAATGGAAAAGTTTTTTATATCCTTATCAGAGCAGCTTGAAGCAGATTCTATTTCTATGGCTTTCCAGCTCTGCTTAGCTATAATATTCTGAAGTGGGGGTTGGGGACTCAGGCCTAACCTACAGGCTTCATAACATACATTTACAGGCTATGCTAGGCCATAGCCTATCACAATCACACTTCTTGAAACCGCTGGAAGCTATCGGGGAAAAGAGTCCCCGCGAGGTCAAAGGACCGGCCTTCCAGGGAAAAATCAAAAAAGGGAGCGAACGCCAGCCACGAAGGGCAAAAACCGAAAAAGAAGAATCGGGCTCGATACCGGTGTACCGAACCCGGCGGGAGGGGAACCGGCGTCGAACCGGGAGAAAAAATAGCAAGTATCGCCGAAAAAAATCAACTTTTATCCGGGATGACAGGACACACATCCGGTGGGCTTCTCGGAAAAAAAGAGACTGAGGTAAGATGGCACCTTTAGGCGGGAAGGGAACCGCGCATGCATGCCTGCATTCCCAAAGGCTTTCATGGAAAGCTGGGGAAATGCTCCGCTGGGGCTTCATCGTTGCCGATGACACCCATATGTGAGGACTGACTTCCTGCTTGGTCCTGGAGAATTTGTGAATACCCTGAGAGTGGACATCAGACCGAATGGGAGGACCTGGTACTAATAGTGACAACCTCTGATAACAAAGCGGAGGTACTGCCAGTGCAAGGGATGGATCTGGATGTGAGTATAGGCATGTTTGAGATCCAAGGAGCATAGCCAGTCTCCCCGGTGGAGGTAAGATAGCAACGTTCCAAGGGATATCATCTTGAACGTCTCCATCACTAAAAAGCAGTTGAGATCCCATAGGTCCAGAATGGGTCACAATCGTCCCTCCTCTTGGGAACCAGGAAGTAGCAGTAGAACCCTGCACAGCTTTGAGGCAATGAGATGAGCTCCACTGCCCTGTCGGTGAGAATAGCCACAAGCTCCCTTGAAAGGAGGTCCCAATGGGTGGGATCCAAAGGAAGTTCCCTTGGGAAGAATGAGGGAGGTGTTTAGTGGAAGTGAAGGAGGTAACCCTCCTTTACTACCTGAAGCACCCAGGTCTCGGTAGTAATGCTGGGCCACCGGTGGGCAAAGAACATGAGGCGTCCCCCTATGTGTTGTAATTTCTGACCTCCAGTGGGAAGAGGGGCTATGCCCCAGGAGTCAAAGCCCCTCCCCCCAGGTTGCAGCACAGGCGCTGTTTGCGGTTTGTGGGCTTTAGGCCTACAGGGGCCCTACCCCTGGCCCTTGACCAGCTGTCCCTGCGGGGGAGCTTGATAGGATCAATAGGCCTGATGTTGGCCTTCTTCTATAGCCCTCCTTCTTTTTTGGGTAGAAGGACTTTTTCCCCCGAAGCCTTCCATCGAGAAGGATCAGCAGTATTCTGAGACAGCCTGGTCGTGGTCATCAACTCGGTCTCCAGCTCAGTGGCCTTGCCCATCATGGGCTTGCTGAAGAGATTATCCCCCCAGCAGGGGACATCAACCAACTTGTCCTATACCCATTGCTCCAGGTCTGAGGACTGTAGCCATGCCAGGCGGCAGGCACTAATTCCCACTGCAGCCACTCTAGCCACAGACTCAAAGCCATCATAGACTGCTTGAGTCACATACTAGGAGCACTCCTTGTCCATAGTCACTAGGCCCCGGAAGCACTGGAGGTGGTCCTCGGACAGCCAAGCTGAGAACCCAGCAAGCTCCTTCAACAGGTCTCCAAGGTACTGTCATGATGTGGGTATTGATAAAGTTGAAAACGTGAAAAGAAATCCTGTTTCTTTTAAGAATCTAGATGTGCAATTACCTCCAGGCACAGCTAGAGGGAGCAGGAAGGAACATTTAGGAGCTAATGAGTTTGAGAAGCCTAATGACTTGCACCTGGAAATGACCCCGGAAGTCAGGCAGGAAAGATTTCTTATAAGCCAGAACTGAATGTTTGCAAAGGAGGTCCAGCTGCAGTAAGGAAGGAGTGTCCAGCTGTATTAAGGAAGAGGTGCACGGCTGCATCAGAGAAGAGAAGCACGGCTACACAGGGGAGTACGGCTTCACCAGAGAAAAGAAAGGACCTGAGAAGGAACCGAGACAGAGGGACATCTTCCCAAGGGGGAACAGCTCTATCAAGAGGTTCATCTCCAAGAGAAGGAGTAACTGGAGAAATCCTAGAGGAGCAAGCCCACAGGTACAGGGTTCACAGGGGTGAAATCCAGAAGGGCCAGGCTGTCTGTGCAGCTGTCCCAATAAAGTTTGTTAGAGCCAGCTCTGAAGTTAGAGGCTGTGCCACGCCCTGTTCTCACAGCGTTCCTGACTCCAGAACAGAGAGACCTAAGCAAGGAGCCAAAGGGAATGGTTTGGAGAGAAGCTTAGAGTCTCTGAGAAATAATTATCCAGTTTTACCAAGCAAGAAAGGAAAGGCAATTTATAATAAACCTGACTTCTTACCAAGGGAGAGAAGAGAATTCATACCAGGTTTCACCAAACTGCCAAGAAGCACAGCCCTGCCTAAAGCTAACAGGCAGAGAAATTGCTACAGCAGGAAAATTGCTAAAAGGGAAAACACTGTGGATTCAAGCCAGCAAAGCTCCAGATATGGAACCTTTATTGATGAGATTGAATGTTTGAATCCTAAAGTCCCTGTTAAAGTAAGTCCTCACTCTACAAAGAAGGAGAAACCATACTGGTTTAATAAAATCCCTAAAGCCCTGAGAACAGACTGTTATTGGAGACAAGGCCCTAGAGGCATAGCACACCGACCCGAGTCAGACAGGGACAGTGTTTATTCCCCTGTTGATTCTAGTGAAGAAGAATGCATGGAAACAGAATGCATAAATACAGTTTCCCTATCTCCACCAGAACAGATGGAGTGTGACCTGTGCACAACCTCATGTCAAGAGTCTGTAGTCTCTGAATAACATAGAAGAGTTTTTATAGAATGTTTATGCTTTTGGAATGAACTGAATTCCTGTTACCCAAGCTCTGCATTAATTGTGAAGTGTAACAATTAAGCACATGTTTATGAATACTGGTACCTTTTGCAACAAAGGACTTTCTGTTTCATTATCCATCTCTTATTTTTGAACCCTTGCATTGACGGGGAATAAAAGCCTTAATTCCCTTCACATGGTCTTGTTACTGAGTTCTTTTAGGCAGCCGGAATTGGTAAGGCCATTTTACTACATCGATGAACCTTACGTTCCCTGTGGCTCTCTAAAAATAATCTTTGCCGTGGATTGCCCATAGACGTAGGGGGCACTCCCCACGACAAATGGCGTAGTTGTTTGGATTGCAGATATAATCCTAAGAGATACTGTAAAGAAATTAAGAAAAAAAAACAACTACCAGTATTCAGTCTGAAAAAGAAAAACCCGGACTGGAGTTGGAAAAACCCGGACTGGAGTTGGAAAAACGTGGACCGGACAGCAGCGAATCCGGAACAGAAGGCGAGATTGCTGGAGAGTGCTACAACACAGAGCAGCACCACCATTGCTGAGAGTTCGAGTCTACATTTCTACCAGGTAACAGGTAGAAGGGCATAACTTGTGTAGATACAAGTGGAAGTTTAAAGGGAAGGTTTGAAAAAAAAAAGAAAAAAAAAAAAGGGTGAAGTGTAGGGCTGATTTTTGTTGTGCAGCCACACTTGTGCTTTTTTGTTTTCTTTCCTTTCCAGGGATCTCATCGCGATGGAGCAACGCGAGATGTTCAGTTGGATGGTGGTGCAATTCAGCAAGCAGGCGGAACTGGCTGCGCAAACCCAGCAGCATGCAATCCTGGCAATGCAGGAGCAACAAAAGCCAGTCCTGCAGATGCTGGAAACCTGGATGAGCCATCAACAAAAGACACAGGAAGAAGCCAATGGACTCATGAAGCAGAGCTCAGGACTGGGCAACTGGCTGGTAGGACTAGGGTCCTACGAGACTCTAACTTTAGGGAACTTAGGAGTGAATGACGATCCAGATGACTTCCTGGACTCTTTTGAGAGGATTGCTCTTTCCGTAGGCTGGCCGGAGGAGCAATGGCCCATTAGACTGGCAGTATCCCTTACTGGAGAGGCACTGTCAGCCTATAAGGCAATGCCCGCTTCGTTGGCTAAAAATTATAGCGAGGTGACGAAGGCCATTAGGGAACATCTCGGCCTGACTCCTCTTGTCTATAACCACAAGCTACGTGCGGCACGTCTTGAGGTAGGCGAAACGCCTAAAACATTGGGACACAGGCTTAAGAGCTTGGCTGAGAAGTGGCTAAGGCCCAATGAAAGATCTGTAGAAGCGCTAATGGATGTAATAGTCCTTGAACAGTTCATGACTGCGGTACCCAGTAAAATAAAGAGCTTCCTTATTCTTCAGAATTGTCGCACTACTGCAGAGGCTATTGCCTTAACAGAAAGGTATCTAGAGGCTGAATTAGCTACCCAGTGTACTGGGGAGGTAGCAAAGACAGCAGTAGCGACATTCAGACAGGCATCAGGAAGTCTCTCCCAGTTTAAAACTCAAAATATGAAAGCTGATAAGAATGTAGAGAAAAGTCATTCTAAAAGATGTTTTGGCTGTGGAAAGTTGGGTCACCTTATGAATGAGTACCGAGTACGCATTGCGCTCATGGGGGAGCACAGACACTTGGTATCAGAGGGATTTGTACTTGAAGTTACGGTACAAGGAGTAGCTGCCAAGACTTTACTTGACTCTGGCACGGACCAGACAATGATTTCGCGAAAGCTCTGGTCCATTATCAAAGAGCAAGCTGTGTTCGCCCCAGAGCAACCGGAGGGTAGAGTCAAGATAAAGTGTGTGCATGGTACTGCTACCTTTTACCCTGTGTACAAATTACTGGTCAGAGGTTTGGGGTTAGAGAAAAATATGCTAATAGCTGTTGTGCCCAGGTTACCTAAGGAGCTGGTCTTAGGTAGGGACTGGCCACAGTTTGAAAGAGGCATAGAAAAAGGCTTAAACCTCAGAGAAGTTTGTGTCTCCACTCGCAACCAGGCGAGTGCCTCAGAAAAACCCTCATCTTCTAGGGAAGAAAGTGTAGTTGACCTTCCATCCCATGATGACTTAGTCAACCTTCCTCCAGATAGGGATAGGAAGACAAAAGGCTGAAAAGCGCAAAGAGAGAAAGGGACGTTCTCAGGGCCGAGCAGAGTTGGAAGCGGGTGAAGAACTACCCTGGATTCCAGCGGAGCTTGTAGAGAAGTTCCCTACATTTGCTGCAGAGCAACGGGATGACCCTGCGCTGGCACGCGCATTGGAATATGCCCAAACAGAGAGAGATGTTTTTCCACGATTCATAAAGGAAGAAGGACTCTTATACAGAGAAAGTATAGACCCACGGACTAGAGATGTCCGCAAACAGTTAGTAGTCCCAAACACGTTTAAGTCTGCTGTGCTAAGATTAGCACCTGATCACCCAATGAGCGGTCACAAAGGGGTACAGGGGACCCTTGACCAGATACTAGCCAGGTTCTATTGGCCAGGAGTTTTCAAGGAGGTCTCACGTTTCTGCGAATCCTGCACTTCCTGCCAAAGGGTGACCTCCATAAAACCAGCTGGGGTGCCATTACTGCCGATGCCAGTAATAACAGATCCCATCAGAAGGATGGCCATGGACATAGTCGGTCCCCTCATAAAAACTCCTAGGGGTTTCCAATATATATTGGTCATCATGGACCAGGCAACACGTTTCCCCTGGGAGGTGCCCTTGAGGAATATATCAGCCAAATCCATTGCCCTGGAGCTGATAAAGCTGTTTTGCGAGGTGGGATTCCCTCAAGAAGTTTCAACGGACAGGGGCACAAATGTCTTGTCTAAATATTTAGCCCAAGTCTGGGATGCCTTTGGCATCAGGCATCTCAAAACCGCCGCATATCACCCCCAATGCAACGGTTTGGTCGAGAGGATGAACCAGACCATCAAGCAGATGCTGCGAAGAGCGCTGGACGGAGAGATGGCAGAGTGGGATACAATGCTACCTTTTATACTGTACGCGTGCAGAGAAAGGACACAGATTTCATTAGGCACATCGCCTTATGAACTAATGTATGGGAGATCACCCAGAGGAGTGCTCGATATTCTGAGAGAGCAATGGGTGGAACCTGAAGAGAATGAAATCGGGATACCACAATTTTTGAAAAATTTAAGAAGCCGATTAAGAAGGACTTCACGTTTTGCTGAAGAAAAGCTGAAGGGCAGTCAGAAAAAGCAATACTATGATAGAAATACCAAGCCTCGACATCTAGCCACGGATGAGAAGGTAATCGTCTTGATATCAGGCCCCACTCCAAAGTTCGAAGCCCGATGGAAAGGACCTTATGTTGTGGTCAAACCACTTGGTCCAGCATCCTACTTGATCCGGGATGGAAAAGGACATGAACAAGTGTACCACATAAACGTTCTACGAAGATGGCACGAGAGGTTAGCTTTATTTTCGTCCACACAGAAGGGGTCCAGGATTACGTGCTGTAAATATTCAGCCCGTAATATTTTAAGAGGGGGGATGTGTCATGATGTGGGTAATGATAAAGTTGAAAACGTGAAAAGAAATCCTGTTTCTTTTAAGAATCTAGATGTGCAATTACCTCCAGGCACAGCTAGAGGGAGCAGGAAGGAACATTTAGGAGCTAATGAGCTTGAGAAGCCTAATGACTTGCACCTGGAAATGACCCCGGAAGTCAGGCAGGAAAGATTTCCGTATAAGCCAGAACTGAATGTTTGCAAAGGAGGTCCAGCTGCAGTAAGGAAGGAGTGTCCAGCTGTATTAAGGAAGAGGTGCACGGCTGCATCAGAGAAGAGAAGCACGGCTACACAGGGGAGTACGGCTTCACCAGAGAAAAGAAAGGACCTGAGAAGGAACCGAGACAGAGGGACATCTTCCCAAGGGGGAACAGCTCTATCAAGAGGTTCATCTCCAAGAGAAGGAGTAACTGGAGAAATCCTAGAGGAGCAAGCCCACAGGTACAGGGTTCACAGGGGTGAAATCCAGAAGGGCCAGGCTGTCTGTGCAGCTGTCCCAAGAAAGTTTGTTAGAGCCAGCTCTGAAGTTAGAGGCTGTGCCACGCCCTATTCTCACAGCGTTCCTGACTCCAGAACAGAGAGACCTAAGCAAGGAGCCAAAGGGAATGGTTTGGAGAGAAGCTTAGAGTCTCTGAGAAATAATTATCCAGTTTTACCAAGCAAGAAAGGAAAGGCAATTTATAATAAACCTGACTTCTTACCAAGCGAGAGAAGAGAATTCATACCAGGTTTCACCAAACTGCCAAGAAGCACAGCCCTGCCTAAAGCTGACAGGCAGAGAAATTGCTACAGCAGGAAAATTGCTAAAAGGGAAAACACTGTGGATTCAAGCCAGCAAAGCTCCAGGTATGGAACCTTTATTGATGAAATTGAATGTTTGAATTCTAAAGTCCCTGTTAAAATAAGTCCTCACTCTACAAAGAAGGAGAAACCATACTGGTTTAATAAAATCCCTAAAGCCCTGAAAACAGACTGTTATTGGAGACAAGGCCCTAGAGGCATAGCACACCGACCCGAGTCAGACAGGGACAGTGTTTATTCCCCTGTTGATTCTAGTGCAGAAGAATGCATGGAAACAGAATGCATAAATACAGTTTCCCTATCTCCACCAGAACAGATGGAGTGTGACCTGTGCACAGCCTCATGTCAAGAGTCTGTAGTCTCTGAATAACATAGAAGAGTTTATAGAATGTTTATGCTTTTGGAATGAACTGAATTCCTGTTACCCAAGCTCTGCATTAATTGTGAAGTGTAACAATTAAGCACATGTTTATGAATACTGGTACCTTTTGCAACAAAGGACTTTCTGTTTCATTATCCATCTCTTATTTTTGAACCCTTGCATTGACGGGGTATAAAAGCCTTAATTCCCTTCACTTGGTCTTGTTACTGAGTTCTTTTAGGCAGCCGGAATTGGTAAGGCCATTTTACTACGTCGATGAACCTTACGTTCCCTGTGGCTCTCTAAAAATAATCTTTGCCGTGGATTGCTCATAGACGTAGGGGGCGCTCCCCACGACAGTACATGCTCATGTACAGCTGGTAAGCCTGGACACGGGCCACGAACATCGAGCCCTGGAAACACCTCTTGCCAAACCCATCCATGGTGTGGGCCTCCAACCCAGGGGCACTGAGGAGGGCATCTTCTGGTTCTTCATCCAGCACACGGCCAACTCCACCACCATGGAGTTATGTGGTAGTTGGTTTTTTTTTCAAAGTCAGAACTCTTGCGGACCTGATAAATGAAATCAAGCCTCTTGCTCACAATGGGAACAGCTATCGGGGCTTCCCATATCTGAAAAGGAGGCATTCAAAGATGGGGGGCACCAGCACTGTTATGGCCTCCTTGGGAGGACAGTCACACTGAAATATGTCTAGTTCTTCCACCCAAGGCTCTACCTCTGCCTCGATGGTGAAGGCGAGGGCCTTGCCCATATCCCAGACGAAGTCCAGGAAAAAAAGGTCCACCAGCGGGGACCTCCAACTCTAGGACCACGGCCAAGGACTTGGGGCCAAACAGCATCTCCTACTGCCTTTCACAATTCTTATGCCCCCTTACTCATCATCTAAAGACAGAGCGGGCAAGAGGAGATATCATGATCGGCCCTGAGGCATTGAAGGTAGCAATTGTAGCAGTTCGTGATGGACATGATCCTGCCACAATAAGTGCACTTCTTAAAATCACTAATCAAGGACATAGCGGGAAAGACGGCCCCTGCGAGGTCAAACTCCAATATCATGATTAGTAGGGAACGAGAGAAAAATCCTATGCACCAAAAGAGAAAAAAGAAACAAAGAAGTATGAGAGAAAAACGCGACACCAAGGTAGCAACGGTTCCAGGACTGCGAGAAGGTGATGGTATGTGACCAAGAAAAAGAGCGAGAAGAGTTTACCGCAAAAAAAGACAACTTTTTCTGGGGTGCAAATGGTATGTCTGGTGCACTACGGAAAAATGAAGACAGAACTAAAATGGCTCCCTTGGGTGGGAAGATGACCACACATGTATGGTTAATCTCCTAAAGGCTTTCTTTAAAGCTGGGGAGAGATTACTGTTCAGGCTCCGTCAATGCTGATGTCACCCATATGTGAGGACTGACTTACTGCTTGTTCCCGGAGAAAGCGTAGTTAAGCGTAGTTACTCACCTGTAACAGGTGTTCTCCAGGAGCAGCAGGAATCAGTCCTCACATATGGGTGACGTTGGCGCCGACGGAGCCCTCGCGGAGCAATTTTCCCCAGCTTTCAAAGAAAGCCTTTGGGAATTGCAGCGCGCATGCGCGGTCCTCTTCCCGCCCAAGGGAGCCATCTTGCTCAGTCTGATGACATAGCTAAAAGACAGCAAAAAATTAGCAAAAAACGAAAGCATAGAACTGCAACTCCAAGGGGAGGAGGGAGGGTTGTGAGGACTGATTCCTGCTGCTCCTGGAGAACACCTGTTACAGGTGAGTAACTACACTTTCTCCAGGACCAAGCAGGAAGTCAGTCCTCACATATGGGACTCCCAAGCTTAAGGCTACCGGAGACCCTAAGCACAAAAATGAGCTCCCTAAAGCTCAGTAGCACAGAAGGAAGGAATCTTCTCTGAATATGTCTCCAACCGGTAGCCCAACATCCGGGATGGAGGGTAGGAGTTGCCTATACCTCAAAGAGGTTACGGAGGACTGCCTGTCCGAAAGCACTGTCCCTGCGGGAATCCCTCTCCAGGCAGTAATGGGCTGCAAAAGTCTGGCCAAGTAGCGGCCTGGCTGATGTCTGCCAATGGAACAGAGCGGAGGTAAGCCACCGACGTAGCCTTCGCCCGAACACGATGAGCTGTGACTCTACCTTCCAACACGAGGCCGGCTGCTTCGTAAGCCCAAGCGATACAGTCAGCAATCCAGATGGACAGAGTACGCTTGGAGACAGGGAGCCCCAACTTGTTGGGGTCATAAGACATGAAGAGCTGAACAGTCCTTCGGTGCTCCCGCGTATGGTCAAGGTAGAAGGTCAACGCCCTTCTACAGTCCAGGGTATGCAGGACCATTTCAGCTCGACTGGAGTGTGGCCTGGGAAAGTAGGTCGGAAGTACTACCTCCTGGTTGATGTGAAAAGGGGATACCACTTTGGGAAGAAACTTAGGGTGAGTCCGTAGGACTACCCGGTTTTTGTAGAACCTAGTGTAAGGAGGATCAGACACTAGGGCCTGCAACTCACTAACGCGTCTAGCAGAAGTGAGGGCTACCAAGAACAAGGTTTTCCACGAAAGAAAACGAAGTGGACAGGTAGCCATAGGCTCAAAAGGCGGACAGGTAATCCGCTGCAAAACCATATTGAGATCCCAGTCCGGGGCTGGCGGGCGCAAAGGTGGCTTTAGGAGAAGGAGGCCTCTGAGAAAACGAGCCACCAGAGGGTGGCTGGAAAGAGGTCTACCATCCACTGGCATGTGATGCGCAGAAAGAGCACTGAGGTGGACCTTGACCGAGTTGGACTTAAGTCCAAGGTTAGAGAGAGAGAGCAAGTACTGAAAGACCACTTATGCGGAACAGGAGAAGGGATCATGAGACTGCTGAGTACACCAGACGGAGAACCGATGCCACTTTAGAGCGTAGGACTTCCGGGTGGAGGGCCTCCTGGAGGCCAAGACGACCTCCTCCACATCTGGAGGTAGCTGCAGAGGAGCAAGGACTACCCTTTCAGCAGCCAGGCCATCAGATGAAGGGACCGGAGGTTGGGGTGTAGGAGAGTCCCCTGATCCTGCGACAGGAGGTCGGGCTAAAACCCCAGTGGAAGAGGAGTGTCCACTGCCAGCTGCATCAGAAGCGGGAACCAAGGTTGTCTCGGCCACCGGGGAGCCACTAGGATCATCGATGCTTTGTCTCTGAGAACCTTGAAGAGCGTCCGAGACACCAGTGGCATGGGAGGAAAGGCATACAAGAGGCCGGTGGACCAGGGAATCAGAAAAGCATCCGCCGCTACTCTGAAAGGATGCGGCTGTCGAGAGCAGAATCTGGGCAGCTGCCGGTTCAGAGGACTGGCAAACAGATCCATGGTGGGGAGACCCCACTTGAGAAAGATTTGCTGAACCACCATCGGATCCAGCCTCCACTCGTGTGGCTGGAGGATCCTGCTGAGCTTGTTGGCCAGGTAATTTTCTTGACCTGGGAGATAGACAGCCCTGAGGAGGATGCCGTGGCGGACTGCCCAAGAGCATAGCTGTTGCGCCTCCTGACAGAGGAGGAAGGAGCCTGTTCCACCTTGTTTGTTTACGTAGAACATGGCAACCTGGTTGTCCGTCTGTATCAGCAGCGACTGGTGGGACACCAGGTGAGAGAAGGCTCTGAGCGCTAGGCGGATGGCTCTGAGCTCCAGGAAGTTTATCTGTTGAGCAGACTCCCAAGGAGTCCAGAGGCCTTGAGTACATGACCTTTGGCAATGTGCTCCCCAACCCAGGAGGGAAGCATCGGTCGTCAGGACCTGAGAATGCGTAGGGGGCTGAAAAGCCACTCCTAGCACTAGGTTTGGTAGATGAAGCCACCATCGCAGAGATGAGACCAGCTGGTCGGAGATCTGTACAGAGTCCGCTAGGCTCCCCGTGGCCTGATGCCATTGATTGCGAAGGCACCACTGAGCAGGACGCATGTTCAGTCGGGCATTGGGGGTCACATGGACCGTGGAAGCCATATGGCCGAGCAGTCGCAGATAGTGCCTGGCTGAGACCAGCGCATTGCTGTGAAAGAGGGTGGCGAGATCCATGAGCCTGTGGGCCCTGTCCAGAGGCAGGAAGGCCAGTGCCTGAAGAGTGTCCAACCTGGCGCCTATGAATTCGAGATTTTGAGAGGGGAGCAAAGTGGACTTTGCGAAGTTTATGACAAATCCCAAGTGCTGGAGTAGAGTCACAGTGCGATGAGTGGCCTGAGTGGCTTCTTGGGAAGACTGGGATCTGATGAGCCAGTCGTCCAGGTATGGGAACACAAACAGACCTTGAAGTCTTAGATAGTCCGCCACCACTGCGAGGCATTTGGTGAACACCCTGGGGGCAGAGGATAGGCCAAAGGGCAGCACTCTGTACTGGTAATGATTTCCTCCCACAACAAATCTGAGATATTGTCTGTGGTCTGGATGAATGAGGATATGAGTATACGCATCCTTCAGATCCAAGGAGCATAGCCAGTCTCCCTGCTGGAGGTAGGGCAGCAGGATTCCAAGGGTAAGCATCTTGAACTTTTCCTTTGCAAGGAACTTGTTGAGGTTTCGCAAGTCCAGGATGGGTCTGAGGCCTCCTGTTCTTTTTGGAATCAGGAAGTACCTGGAGTAAAATCCTTGGCCCTTCAGGTGGTGGGGCACCGGTTCCACGGCTTGTTCCTGAACGAGACTCGCTAACTCCTGAAGGAGTAAGTCCCTGTGCAAAGGGAGTCTGGGAGGCTCCCCTGGAAAGTAGGAGGGAGGTACCTGGTGAAAGTGAAGAAGATAGCCCTTTTGAACTATGTGAAGTACCCAGGTATCTGTGCTGATGTTGGACCACCTGTGGGCAAAGTGGACCAGCCGGCCTCCTGTGCTGAGAGAAACCAGCTGAGGGGGAGAGGCTATGCTGAGGAAGTCAAAAGCCCCCACCCTGCTGAGTAGGGGCCGGTGGTGCAGGCTTGGGGGCTTGCTGCCTACGGGACCCATTACCCCGTCCCTTGGCCTGCTTTCCCTATGGGGGAGCTGCTGAGGCCTGATACTGAGGGTAGTATTTATAGGCAGCACCTTTCCTCGGGTAAAAGGGCTTTTTCCCCGAGCCCTTCTTCTTTTGAGAAGGGGCAGAGGTCTTCCTTGAGAGACGAGTCCTGGTGAGAGTCTCCGTCTCGATTTGTGCAGCCTTCTCATCCATGGGCTTGCCAAAGAGGTTATCACCTCGGCAGGGGACATCGACCAACTTGTCCTGCACCCAGGGCTCGAGGTCGGACATCTGAAGCCAAGCCTGGCGGCGTCCACCGATGCCGGCCGCAGCTACTCGAGCCGAAGCCTCAAAACCATCATAGGCTGCTCGAGATATAAACTTGGAGCACTCTCGAATACCAGTAGACAAGGTTTGGAACCTCTGCAAAGGTTCGTCGGAGAGACCAGCAGAGAACCTGTCTATTTCTTTAGCCAGGTCTCGGAGATACATGCCCATGTAGAGCTGGTAAGTCTGGACTCGACAAGCAAGCATAGAGCCCTGGAAGCACTTCCTACCAAGGGCATCCAGGCTTCGGGCTTCCCTACCAGGGGGCACCGAGGAGTGCATTTTTTGACTCTTAAGTCTATGCATGGCCGATTCCACCACCATGGAATGGTGCGGTAGTTGTGCCTTTTGGAAGCCGGGGCTCTTGCGGACTCGATAAATGGAATCGACCCGCTTGCTTAACACCGGCGACGATGCCGGGCTCTCCCACATGCGGAAGAGAAGTCGTTCCAGCATCGGAGGAACCGGTACAATAAAGGCCTCCTTCGGGGGAGAGTCATATTGGAGGGCATCGAGTTCTTCGACTCGAGGTTCCTCCTCGGGATCTGCGGGGAAGGCCAAAGCCTTGGCCATATCCCTCACGAAGTCCGAGAACCAGGTATCCTCCGGGGGGGAGGGGGGACCGTCTCCGAGGTTCGGACTCGGGGGAGTAGAAGGGACACACCGAGTCCGAAAGGAACCAGGTGACTCTTCGTCCTCGGATTCCCAGGCCGACTCCTCGGAGGAGGAGTCGAGCGGCTCCGGTCGTGCGGGCACCGATGCTATCCGCTCCGACACCGAGGGAGTCGGCGTCGACGACCTCGGTCCCGAACTGGAGGCCAAAGGAGAACTCGACCGAGGATCGACTCGAGCCCTCATGGACTCGAGGATCGGCTCGGTCTCCGGGGTCGACTTGGAGGTCGACGTCCCGGCGGTCAGGGCAGAAACACCGGCGAGGCCAGCGATCAATACCCGCTGCTGGTCCATGAAGGCAGTCAGACTGCTCTCCAAGGCCGTCAACCTGAGTCCGAGCTCAGGAGACCCAGCAGCCCCCGACTCGGGCCCCGACGGTGTCGGGCCCGACGTCGGGTCCTTCGGAGGCGAGTCAACAAGGACAACAGTACTCACGTGAGCGGGCAAGTCCACCTCGAGTCGAGGATGTTTTGACGGCTTCTCCACCTCCGAGGACCCGGGACGGGAATCGGGGCTATGCGACCTGGCCCTCAAGGGACCAGGAGCGTCCACCGATCCCGCCCTCGCGGGTTTCTTCTTACGATGATGTTCCCCGGGTAGGAGACCCCCTTTCAGAGGAACTTCGACGATGCTCAGGACCAGAGTCCCGAGACGTCGAAGCCTCTGACGAGGTCCGAGCCCGGCTGGAGTCAGAGAAGATACGCTCCCGCTGATGCTGCCGACTCCTCAACGCTTTTGAGGACATTTTGCCACACGGACCACAGATCATGGAGTCATGATCGGGTCCGAGGCAGCGGAGGCAGAAGTCATGAGTGTCTGTAAGAGACATGAGTTTCTTACAGAGGTGACACTTTTTAAAGCCGCTGGCAGCCATCGGGGGAAAAAGGGCCCCTGCGAGGTTGAAAGACCGGGCTGCCAGGGAAAAAGGAAAAAGGCGCGAAATCTGTCACGAAGGACAAAAAAACGAAAAATAAGGAACGGATTCGCAACCGGCGTCGCGAGTCCGGGCGGGAAAAGAACCGGTGTCGAACCGAAGAAAAATAGAGAAAAAAATCAACTTTTCGGCGGGGATTCACAGACAACGCCTGTAGGGCTCTGTGGAAAAAAGAAGACTGAGCAAGATGGCACCCTTGGGCGGGAAGAGGACCGCGCATGCGCACTGCAATTCCCAAAGGCTTTCTTTGAAAGCTGGGGAAAATTGCTCCGCGAGGGCTCCGACGTCACCCATATCTGAGGGCTGACTTCCTGCTTGGTCCTGGAGAACTACCTGTTACAGGTGTTCTCCAGGGACAGCAGGAATCAGGCCTCACATATGGGTGACACAGGCATCAATGGAGCCCGCACGGTGAACACTCTTCAGCTTTGGGAGATAGACAACACATGCGCAGTCACCTTCCCACCCAAGGGTGCCATCTTACCTCAGTATGATGACATAGCTTAAGCAAGCCAAAAAAGAAAAAAGAAGATAGGCCATACAGGGAGAAGGGAGTGTTGTGAGGACTGATTCCTGCTGTCCTCGGAGAACACTTGTTTCAGGTGAATAACTATGCTTTCTCTGGGAACAAGCAGGAAGTCAGTCCTCACATATGGCACTCCCCAGCTACAGGTTATTGAAAAAACCTGTAAAAAGCCACGGGCAACTGAAAAATCGAACTGTGAATGACAGCAGAGAGTGCTGAGTTGCCGCAAGAACTCAGGGATAACCACAGCTTCGACCAGGGAATCAATTCTCCGGTAGCCTGGACACACAGAAGGGCCAAAGGGTAGGAGTTGCACTACTCCCCAAACAGATGACAGAGTACCACCTGGCTGAAGGTGCTGACATGCGGGGGAGTCCTCCTCCAGGCAGTAATGAGCTGCAAAGGTGTGAACCGAGGACAAGGTGGTGGCTCGGCAGATCTCCAGCATGGAGACAGAATGTAAGATCGCCAGAGAGGATACCATAGCCCGCACATTATGAGCTTTAACGTGGCACTCAAAAGAGAGACCAGCCTGTTCATAGGCAAAGGAGATGCAGTCTGCCACCCAGGTAGACAGGGTGCACTTAGAGACTGCAATGCCAAGCTGGTTCGGGTCATAGGAGATGAAGCGCTGTGAGGAGAAGCGATGGACCTTAGTCCGCCCTAGGTAGAAGGTCAGCGCCCTCTTGCAATCCAAGGTGTGGAGAGCAGCCTCCTCCATGCTCATGTGAGGATGAGGAAAGAAGGTGGGGAGAACCACCTCCTGGTTGAGATGAAAGGCAGCAACCACCTTGGGATAGGTACGGGGAGCCACCCTGTTCTTATGAAACTTGGTATAGGGGGAATGAGCTACCAATGCCAGCAGCTCACTGATGCAGTTTGCAGATGTGAGTGCCACAAGGAAGATCACTTTCAAGAAAAGGTACTTGAGGTTGCAAGAAGCACGCGGTTCGAAAGACAGAGCCATGAGCTTCCCCAAGACCACATTCAGATCCCTTGATGCTACCGGTGGGCAAATGGGAGGTTGAGAGAGCAAGAGACCTCTCATGAAGCGGGCCATGAGAGGATGAGTGGACAGGGTTACCCGTCAATGAGATGATGGTGCACTGCCAGAGTACTTAGGTGTACCCTGAGGAAGTTAGACTTCATGCCAGCATTGGAAAGGAGTAGCAAATACTGCAACATTGCTGGCACAGAGCAGGAGAAAGGATTGAACCCCTTCTCAGTACACCAGATGGAGAACCGGAACCACTTGAAGGCGTCGGTCTGCCTGGTGGAATCCTTGCAGGACGGTAACAAGATATCCTCCATGTCCCTGGACAAGTGGAACAGTGCTAGGATCACCCTTTCAGCAGCTATGCCGTCAGGATGAGAGCTCTGAGGTTGTGGTGCAGGAGAACTCTGTCTTACGAAATCAAATCCAGCGTGCAGACCAGGGGAACCAGGAGAGGGGAAGAAGTAGAGGGAACCACAGTTGCTGCGGCCATCTGGGAACAATAAGAATTACAGTAGCCTAGTCAAGCTGAACCTTGAGAAGGGTCTTGGAAATCAGGGGGGGGGGGGAGTCGGAGGATACGTATAAAGAAAGCCTTCTATCCATGAGATGAGGAACGCATTGGCAGTCACTCGAGAGGGGGCCGGCATCCTGGAGCAGAAATGCAGCAACTAGGTATTGCTGGGGCTGGCAAAGAGATCCATTGAAGGAGAGCCTCACATCCAAAAGATGCAGCTGACTACTTGCGGGTCCAGTCACCATTAATACGCTTGAAGGATCCTGCTGAGTCGGTCCACCAGTAAATTGTACTGACCGGGAAGATACACTGCTCGGAGGAGCATCATAAGAACATAAGATAGGACATACTGGGTCAGACCAAGGTCCATCAAGCCCAGTATCCTGTTTCCAACAGTGGCCAATCTAGGTCATATGTACCTAGCAGTTTCCCAAAAAGACACAGGTTCCACAATGCTTGTACTCGGTCAAGCATTGATATCCTGGGTTCCTTCTTAATAATGGTTTATGGACCTTTCCTCCAGGAACTTCTCCAAACCTTTTATAAACCCAGCTACACTAACAGCCTTTTCTATATCCTCCGGTAACAAATTCCAGAGTTTGATTACACGTTGAGTGAAAAAATATTTTCTTGTATTAGTCTTAAATAGTCTACCCTGTAGCTTCATTGCATGTCCCCTAGTCTTTCTATATTCTGATAACGTAAACAATCAATCTACGTTTACCTGTTCCACTCCGTTCATTAATTTATAGACTTCTATCATATCTCCCCTCAGCCGTCTCTTTTCCAGGTTAAAGAGCCCTAACCCTTTTAGCCTTTCTTCATAGGAGTATCCTTCCATCCCCTTTACCATTTTGGTGGCTCTTCTCTGAACCTTTTCTAATATCGCTATATCCTTTTTAAGCTACGGTGACCAGAATTGCACGCAATATTCAAGGTGCGGTCTCACCATGGAACGATATAGAGGCATTATAATAGCTTTTGTTTTATTTTCCATTCCTTTCCTTATGATACCTAGCAGGGCCGGATTTAGCTAGAGTGAGGCCCTACGCCAAGAAAAATTGTGGGCCCCCCCGTGCAGTCCTGGGGCCCCCCCGTGCAGTCCTGGGCCACCCGTGTCCCCCCGTGCCGTCCTGGGCCCCCCCGTGCCATCCTGGGCCCCCCCTGGCCCCCCCGTGCAGTCCTGGGCCCCCCCGTGCAGTCCTGGGCCCCCCCGTGTCCCCCCCGTGCCCCCGTGCAGTCCTGGGCCACCCCCCGTGCAGTCCTGGGCCCCCCCGTGTCCCCCCCCCGTGCACCCGTGCAGTCCTGGGCCCCCCCGTGCCATCCTGGGCCCCCCTGGCCCCCCCGTGCAGTCCTGGGCCCCCCCCATGTCCCCCCCCCCCATGCCCCCGTGCAGTCCTGGGCCACCCCCCGTGCCATCCTGGGCCCCCCCTGTGCCCTCCTGGGCCCCGCCATGCCATCCTGGGCCCTCCCCCCCCGTGCCGTCCTGGGCCCCCCCCTGCAGTCCTGGGCCCCCCCCGTGCAGTCCGGGCCCCCCGGACAGCATCGCGGCTGTCTGAGGGAGCAGGGGAAGCCCGCGCGAGGCCCCGGCTCCCTCTGTACAGCCGCCAGCGTGAAGAGCCTTTTCCTTCACGCTGGCGGCTGTTTATGTGAAGCCGCGAATGCTGGGAAAGGTTAAAGGGAGCCAGCTGTGAGCCCTACGCCACGGCGTACGTGGCGTATAGGCAAATCCGGCCCTGATACCTAGCATTCTATTTGCTCTGTTGGCTGCTACTGCACACTGGGCTGAGGGTTTTAACATGTTATCCACAATGACGCCTAAATCTTTTTCCTGGGTGGTGGTTCCTAATGTGGAACCTTGCATCGTGTACACAGTTGAAAAATGTGATGTATCCAAGGAAAGAACCAAATAAATATGCATAAAAAGAGGCTTTTATTTACAATACCAATGGATGCTGCCCACCATTTCTGAAGGTCCAAATACACTTTATGAACCGACTCACCTTTGTCTACCTGTTTATTCACACCTTCAAAAAAACATAACAGATTAGTAACACAAGATCTTCCTTGTCTAAAGCCATGTTGGCTGTCTCCCATTAAGCCATGACTATCTACATGTTCAGCAATTTTTTCTTTATGATGATTTCTACCATTTTTCCGAATACTGACGTCAGTTTCACCGGTCTATAGTTTCCCGGATCACCCCTGGAACCCTTTTTAAAAATTGTTGTTATGTTCGCCATCCTCCAATCTGCAGGTATTACAGATGATTTTAATGATAGTTCACAGATTACTAATAGCAGGTCTGCAATCTCATATTTCAGTTCTTTCAACACCCTTGGATGTATATCATCCAGCCCAGGTGATTTGCTACTCTTCAGGTTATCTAATAGTTGTAATACATCTTCCCAATGTATCGATATTTCCTTCAATTCTTCCACACCTTTAAATACCACTTCAGTCATGAGTAACAGCCCTACATCTTCCTCAGCAAAGACCGAAGCAAAGAATTCATTCAGTTTCTCCGCTATCGCCTTGTCGCCTCTCAGTGCCCCTTTAACCCCTCTATCATCTAATGGACCAACTGACTCTCTCACAGCTTTTTTGCTACGAATGTACTTGAAAAAGTCTATTACGCGTTTTTGCTTCCGCAGCAAGCTTCTTCTCAAATTCTCCATTTGCCTGCCTTATCAATGCTTTGCATTTAACTTGCCAGTGCTTGTGCTGTTTCCAGGTTTCGTCATTTAGTTCTTTTTTCCATTTCCCGAAAGATGCTTTTTTGGCAACAACAGCCTCTCTGACCTCACCTTTAAACCATGCTGGCAGTTTTTTGGACTTCCTTCCACTTTTCTTAAAGCGTGGAATAGAGCTGGTCTGGGCTTTCAAGATAGCATTTTTAAACAACACCCAAGCTTGATGTAAGTCTTTAACCTTTGCAACTGCTCCTTTTAGTTTTTTCTTAACTATTTTCCTCATTTTATCATAGTCTCCCTTTCGAAAGTTAAAAGGTAGTACTGTGGATTTCCTTACTATCCCTCCTCCACTAATTAAATCAAACGCGATCATGCTATGATCACTATTGCCAAGTGGCCCCAACACCCTTATCTCTTGCACCAGATCTGATGTTTCACTAAGGAATAGGTCCAATATGGCTTCTCTTCTGGTCGGTTCATGAACCAACTGCTCCAAGAAACAGTCATTTATTTCATCTAGGAACTTTATCTCCCTAGCATGTCCTGCCGTGACACTGACCCAGTCGATACCGGGCTAACTGAAATCAACCATTATTATTGCTGTGCTGTAACGTTTGTTAGCTTCCTTGATTTCTTTGAACATTTCATCATCCATTTGTTCATTCTGGCCAGGCGGTCAATAGTACACCCCCACTGTCATCGCCTTCCCCTTTTTACATGGAATTTCGATCCAGAGAGATTCTACAGCAAATTTTGTTTTTTGTAAAACTTTAATCCTTTCTGAATCAATGCCCTCTCTAACATAGAGCGCAACCCCTCCACCAATTTCATCAGCTCTATCATTTACAATATAGTTTGTACCCAGGTATCACAGTGTCCAACTGGTTGTCCTCCTTCCACCATGTCTCTGATATTCCAATCATATCTAACTTCTCATTTAGTGCTATATATTCTAACTCTCCCATCTTATTTTTTAGACTTCTAGCATTTGCATACAAACATTTTAGAGACTGTATTTTATTCATATTAATTTGACTATTGGTAGGCAAGGGTAATTTGGGATCTTTAAGCTCTGTCTGCTCCAAACTCGAGGGCATTTGGGCTACTTTACTCTTTTTTTGGAACCTCTCTGCTTTTGGTAGTATCCTTCAAGGATACATTCTTCCGAATCATTCGCTCTTGGGCGACTGTCGGCTTTCCCCTATTATCTAGTTTAAAAGCTGCTCTATCTCCTTTTTAAAGTTTAATGCCAGCAGCCTGGTTCCATCCCGGTTAAGGTGAAGCCCATCCCTTCGGAAGAACCCCTCCTTTCCCCAGAATGTTCCCCAATTCCTAACAAATCCAAAACCCTCATCCTTGCACCTTCGTCTCATCCACGCATTGAGACTCCGGAGCTCTCTCTGCCTTTGGGTCCTGCGCGTGGAACTGGAAGCATTTCGGAGAAAGCTACCCTGGAAGTTCTGGATTTCAACGTCCTACCTAAAATCCTAAATTTAGCCTCCAGAATCTCCCTACCACATTTTCCTATGTCATTGGTACCGACATGTACCAAGACAGCAGACTCCTCTCCAGCACTAAGATCTTATCTAGGTGGTGCGTGAGGTCCGCTACCTTCGCACCAGGCAGGCATCTTAACAGGTGATCCTCACGTCCACCAGCCACCCAGCTATCTACATGCCTAATGATCAAATCACCAACTATAACAGCTGTCCTAACCCTTCCTTGATGGGCACATGGCCCTGGAGAAACGTCCTCGGTGTGAGAGAGTTTTACATCACCTGGAGGACAGGTCCTAGTTACAGGATCACTTCTTGCCACACCAGGGTGATGCTCTCCTGTCACGTGACCTCTCTCCTGCATGGCAACAGGGATGCTGCCAGACTGGAGGTGGGACTTCAGGACTATATCCCTGTGATTCTCGTCTATGTACCTCGCTGCCTTTCTTATGTCTTCCAAGTCTGCTACTCTAGCCTCTAGAGAACGGACTTGTTCCCTGAGAGCAAAGAGCTCCTTGCACCTAGTGCACACGTAAGACCTCTCACCAACTGGGAGAAAATCATATATTTGATGCTCAATGCAAAAGACTCGAAAGCACCCATCGTGCTGCTGGACTGCTGTCTGCATCTTAGTTTTAAGCTTGTGTTTAGATCTTTAAGTTCTTTACTTACTTAGGGTTGCTATGGATACTTATACTAATAAAATTGTACCTAATACGTTTAATATACCTTGTTCACCTGAAGCTTAATTAATCGCAGGTCCTTAGTGTATCACTGATTTGGATAACGAGCTGCAACTAAGAGCACCTCCTTTATCTTAAGATGTACTTATAAAGCTACGATTATCCCAGGGGTGGGTGGGTGTTGGGGAGGGAGGGAGGGAAATAACACTTATTAAAAGAGGTAAGAAAGAACACAATTATGGGGCATCAGCAAGTGGCAAGAAGGGTGGAGTTGCAATTCTAATCAGGAGAGGAGTACGATTCAAGTCCGAGCAGTAGCCGATACCGAGGATCACTTTATATTGGTACAGGGTGACTTGCAGGGGCAAAAGGTGATATTAGGAAGTGTATACGCACCTAATGTGCCAGACCCAAACTTTTTCACCAAAGTGTCAGCAGAAATTGATACAATGCATGAATCCCCAATAATTGTAGGGGGTGACTGGAATGGGGTATTTGACCCAACTGTAGCTATTTCGGGAGGGCATCGGGGAAATCGTTTACACACTACACGACACTTGAACAGGTTTCACCAGCAGTGTCAAATAATAGATGTGTGATGAACCCTCCATCTGACGGAAAGGGATTGCATGCACATGTCCAGGGCACATGGGACAAGTGCGCGATAGCATAGTTACTCACCTGTAACAGGTGTTCTCCAGGGACAGCAGGAATCAGTCCTCACTTATGGGTGATGTTGGCACCGACGGAGCCCGCTCGGAGCAATTCCCCAGCTTTCAAAGAAAGCCTTTGGAATTGCATTATGTATGCATGGTCCTCTTCTCGCCCAAGGGTGCCATCTTGCTCAGTCAGGTCCCTTAGCTCGAGCCCTACCAAACAGATGGCAAGGGAAGGAGAAAAATTCAACAACTCATCAGGGAAGGCGGCAGGATAGTGAGGACTGATTCCTGCTCTCCCTGGAGAACATCTGTTACAGGAGAGTAACTACACTTTTTCCAGGAACAAGCAGGAGGTCAGCCCTTACTTATGGGACTATCTAGCTACAGGATACTGAACCTATAACCAAAAACCGCCTCCACGAGGCGGTGAGCAGAATCCAAAGCCCGAAGGAGCCCGAGTCCTCAGGGCAAAACCCTCAGTAGCCATGAAAAGGGTCTGAGGGCAGGAGTTGCTTACACCCCGAACAGGTTATGGCGTACAGCCTGGCCGAAGGCGTTGTTCCGGCGGGACTCCCTCTCCAGGCAGTAGTGGACAGCGAAGCTGCTCGTGGAAGACCAGGTTGCCGCCCGGAAGATGTCCATCAGGGGCACGGAGCGCAGCGAGGCCACTGAGGCTGCTTTGGTTCGGACCTCATGTGCGGTGACTCAACGATCCAGTGGGACGCCCGCCTTCGCAGGGGCGAAAGCGATGTAGTCCACCACCCAGACAGAGAGGGTGCTCTTCGTGACTGCTTACCCCAGTCTATTGGGATCGTAGATCACGAAAAGCCTCGCGATGAGTCCGGGTGCACTACAAATAAAAGGCGAGAGCCCGTTTGCAGTCAAGAGTGTGGAGAACCGCCGATGCCTGGTCGGCGTGGGTCCTCAGGAAGAAAGTCGGCAGCACTATTTCTTGGTTGAAATGGAAGTCCGAAACTACCTTAGGCAGGAATTTATGGTAGGTACGGAGGACCACCCTGTTCTGATAGAACCTGGTGTAAGGGGCACCAGCCATGAGAGCCTGGAGCTCACTGACTTGGCGGGCCGAGGTCAGAGCCACCAGAAAAGCCACCTTCCACTACAGGTGCCGAAGCAAACATGTAGCCATCGGCTCGAAGGGTGGACTGGTGAGCTTCGTGAGCACCACATTTGAGTCCCATTCCACTGGAGGACGACGGAAGGGCAGCTTGGATAGCAGAAGACCCCACATGGAGCGGGAGAATAAGGCTGCTCTGAGAGGAGTTTTCCCTCAATAGGGAGATGAATAGCCGAGATGGCGCTCAAATGAACTCTAACAGAGTTCGACTTCAGCCCTTCCCTTCAGAGGTGGAGGAGGTCCTGGAGAACCCACCGAACAAGACACGAGAAGGGGTCTATCTGGTGCTCTGAGCACCAGACGGAGAAGCGTTTCCAATTAAAGGTGTAAGCTTGCCTAGTGGAGTCCTTCCTCGAGGCAAAGACTTTCTCGACCTCCTCCAGAAGGACCAGAGAGGCTAGGGAGACCCGTTTAGCCACCAGGCCATGAGGGATAGCATAGTTACTCACCTGTAACAGGTGTTCTCCGAGGACAGCAGGAATCAGTCGTCACATATGGGTGACGTCAGCGCTGACGGAGCCCCAGTGCGAAGCAAATCCCCAGCTTTCAGAGAAAGCCTTTGGGAATTGCATCACGCATGCGCGGTCCCCTTCCCGCCCAAAGGTGCCATCTTGCTCAGTCAACTGACATAGCTAAAACGATGGCAAAAGAACAAAATATAATAAGAGGACTGCAACTCCAAGGGGAGGAGGGAGGGTCGTGAGGACTGATTCCTGCTGTCCCAGGAGAACACCTGTTACAGGTGAGTAACTACGCTTTCTCCAGGAACAAGCAGGAAGTCAGTCCTCGGATATGGTACTACCCAGCGATAGGCTACCGAGAACTCACAGCTGAAAAATAGGCTCCCTCTACGAGAGCCGCAAGCAGCCACAATAGGAATCTAACTGAGAGAGTAGCTCTCCGGTAGCCTGACACAGAAGGGTTGGAGGCAGGAGTTGTCTAGACCTCGAACAGGTTACGGAGTACAGCCTGGCCAAAAGCACTGTCCCTTCGGGACTCCCTATCCAGGTAGTATTGGGTTGCGAAAGTCTGACCCAATGACCAGGTGGCGGACCGGCAGATGTCTGCCAGCTGAACAGAGCCACTGATGCTGCCATGGCCCTGACCCGTGGGCGGTAACCTGACCCTCCAACGGAAACTCGGCTGCCCTGTATGCCCAGGCGATACAGTCCATCACCCAGGTGGACAGCGTACGCTTGGAAACAGCCATCCCCAGCTTACTGGGGTCGTATGATACGAAGAGCTGGGAAGCCCTTCGATGGCCCTGCGTACATTGAATATAGAAGGCTAACGCCCTCTTACAGTCCAAGGTATGCAGAACTGTCTCTGCCCGACTGGCATGTGGCCTGGGAAAGAAGTTAGGCAGCACAACCTCTTGATTGAGGTGGAAGGAAGAGACCACTTTCGGCAGGAACTTGGGGTGTGTGCGAAACACCACCCGGTTCCTATAGAACCTTGTATAAGGCCTGTCGGTCACAAGGGCCTGAAGCTCACTCACTTGTCTGGCTGATGTGAGTGTCACCAAGAAAACTACCTTCCAAGAAAGGTAACGTAGATGGCAGGTTGCGTAGATGGTCGAAAAGCAGCCGCGTAAGCTGCCCTAAAACCACATTCAAATCCCACGCAGTCGCCAGAGGGCGGACCGGGGGATTCAGCAGAAGTCATCATCTCAAGAACTTAGACACCAGAGGATGCGCAGAAAGAGGCTTTTTCTCCACCAGAGAATGGTCTGCAGCCAGGGCACTGAGGTGCACTCTGACGGAGTTGGATTTAAGGCCCAAATCCGAAAGGTGGAGAAGACACTGTAGTACCACTGCAACCTGGCAGGAGAAAAGATTCACTTTCTGCTTCTTGCACCAAACCCCAAACCTACGCCATTTGAAGGCATAGGTCCATCTAGCTGATAGCCTCCTTGAGGCCAGCAAGACGCCTTCCACATTTTTTGGAAGGAGGAGTGGTACGAGCACTACCCTTTCAGCCGCCATGCCATTAGGTTGAGGGAGCTGAGATTGGGGTGCAGGAGACTGCCCCCCTCTTGGGACAGGAGGTTTGGAGAGGACCCCAGGGGAATGGGGGCCTCCACTGCTAGCTGAAGTAGAAGCGGAAACGAGGGTTGCCTCGGCCACCTGGGGGCTTCCAGGATAACCAAGGCCTTGTCCTGGAGAATCTTGAATAGAGTCTTGGCCACCAGAGGCATCAGGGGAAACGCATACAGGAGGCCCACAGACCATGATATGAGAAATGCGTTGGCAGCCACCCTGTATGGGTGTGGCTGCCTGTAGCAGAACCGGGACAACTGGTGATTTTGTGGACTCGAAAAGAAGTCCATTATTGGTCATTCCAAGGTCTGAAAAAGCCAATGGACTACCCCCTTGTCCAGCTGCCACTCGTGGGGCTGCAGAATCCTGCTTAGTCTGTCGGCTAAGTAGTTGTCCTGGCTTGGCAGGTAAACTGCCCTCAGATGCATGCCAAGTCAGACTGCAAAGGAGCACAGATCCAGGGTTTCCTGGCATAGTAGGCAGGACCTCATGCCACCCTGTTTGTTCACATAGAACATGGCTACTTGGTTGTCCGTCTGTACCAAGACAGGCTGATGAGCCATAGTCTGAAAGAAAACCCACAGAGGCAGGCGGAAGGCACGAAGTTCCAAGAAATTGATTTGTTGTGTGCTCTCATCCGGAGACCACACACCCTGAGTACACAGACCCTGGTAATGGGTTCCCCAGCCCAGTAAGCGTAGTTACTCACCTGTAACAGGTGTTCTCCAGGAGCAGCAGGAATCAGTCCTCACTTATGGGTGACGTCGGCGCCGACGGAGCCCTCGCGGTGACGTCGGCGCCGACGGAGCCCTCGCGGAGCAATTTTCCCCAGCTTTCAAAGAAAGCCTTTGGGAATTGCAGCGCGCATGCGCGGTCCTCTTCCCGCCCAAGGGTGCCATCTTAGCCAGTCAGATGACATAGCTAAAAAAGACAGCATAAAAATTTGCAAAAAGAACATAAGCAGACGATTGCAACTCCAAGGGGAGGAGGGAGGGTAGTGAGGACTGATTCCTGCTGCTCCTGGAGAACACCTGTTACAGGTGAGTAACTACGCTTTCTCCAGGACCAAGCAGGAAGTCAGTCCTCACTTATGGGACTCCCAAGCTCAAGGCTACCGGAGACCCTAAGCACAAAAATGAGCTCCCTCTAGCTCAGCAGCACAGAAGGAAAGAATCTTCGCTGAATTATCACCCACCGGTAGCCCACATCCGGGATGGAGGGTAGGAGTTGCTCAGACCTCAAAGAGATTACGGAGGACTGCCTGTCCGAAAGCACTGTCCCTGCGGGACTCCCTCTCGAGACAGTAATGGACCGCAAAAGTCTGGCTCGAAGATCAAGTAGCGGCCCGGCAGATGTCTGCCAGCGGAACAGAGCGGAGGTAAGCCACTGACGTAGCCTTTGCCCGAACGCAATGAGCCGTGACTCGACTTTCTAAGGAGAGTCCGGCTGCCCCATAAGCCCAAGAGATACAGTCCGCAACCCAGATGGACAGAGTACGCTTGGAGACCGGGAGCCCCAATTTATTGGGGTCAAAAGACACAAAAAGCTGAGCAGCTTTACGGTGCTCCCGCGTACGGGCAAGGTAGAAGTTCAAAGCCCTTCTACAGTCCAGGGTATGGAGGACCGTTTCAGCTCGGCTGGAGTGTGGTCTGGGAAAGAAGGTTGGAAGTACCACCTCCTGATTGATGTGAAAAGGGGAGACCACTTTTGGAAGAAACTTCGGGTGAGTCCGTAGGACTACCCTATTTTTGTAGAACCGAGTGTAAGGGGGATCAGACACGAGGGCCTGCAATTCACTTACGCGTCTAGCGGAAGTGAGGGCTATCAAGAACAGTGTTTTCCAAGACAGAAAACGGAGAGAACAGGTAGCCATAGGTTCAAAAGGCGGACAGGTGATCCGCTGCAAAACCACATTCAGGTCCCAGTCAGGCGCTGGCGGGCGCAGAGGTGGTTTAAGTAGAAGGAGACCTCGGAGAAACCTCGCTACGAGAGGGTTGCTGGAGAGAGGTCTACCGTCCACCGGTACATGATGTGGCGAAAGAGCACTGAGGTGAACTTTGACGGCGTTGGACTTAAGTCCCAGTTTAGAGAGGTGTAGCAAGTACTGCAAGATCACCGACACCGGGCAGGAGAAGGGATCCTGAGACTGTTGGGTACACCAGACGGCAAAGCGACGCCATTTAAGGGCGTAGCATTTGCGGGTAGAAGGCCGTCGCGAAGCCAAGACGACCTCCTCCACCTCTGCCGGCAGGAGAAGGGGAGCAAGGACTACCCTCTCAGCAGCCAGGCCATGAGGTTGAGAGACCTGAGGTTGGGGTGTAGTAGAGACCCCTGATCCTGAGTGAGGAGATCCGGTTGTACCCCCAGAGGGAATGGATCCTCCACCGCTAATTGCAGTAGGAGCGGAAACCACGGCTGTCTGGGCCAGCGAGGGGCCACCAGGATCATGAAGGCTTTGTCTCGGAGAACCTTGAAAAGAGTCCGAGAGACTAGCGGGATGGGAGGGAAAGCGTACAGAAGGCTCCCCGACCATGAAATTAGAAAAGCGTCCGCCGCAACTCGAAGGGGCTGTGGCTGACGAGAGCAGAAGCGAGGAAGCTGCCGGTTGTGAGGACTGGCAAAGAGATCCACCGTGGGGAGGCCCCACTTTAGGAAGAGCTTCTGAACTACCAAGGGATCCAGACGCCACTCGTGCGGCTGGAGGATCCTGCTGAGTTTGTCCGCCAGGCAATTTTCTTGGCCCGGGAGATAAACTGCCTTGAGGAGAATGCCGTGACTGACGGCCCAAGAGTAGAGCTTCTGTGCCTCCCGGCAGAGGAGGAAGGAGCCCGTGCCCCCCTGCTTGTTCACGTAGAACATGGCAACTTGATTGTCCGTCTGGACAAGGACGGACTGGTGGGAAGTCAGGTGGGAGAAGGCCTTGAGAGCCAGGCGGATCGCCCTGAGCTCCAGGAAGTTGATCTGCTGAGCAGACTCCCACGTGGTCCAGAGGCCCTGAGTACGTGCCCCTTGGCAATGTGCTCCCCAGCCCAGGAGGGATGCATCCATGGTCAGCACCCGGGTCGGCTGAGGTGACTGGAAAGGCATACCGAATATCAGGTTCGGCCGCCGAAGCCACCACCGGAGAGACGAGATCAGCGGCTCGGAGACGCGCACTAGGTCTGCTAGGCCGCCTGTGGCTTGTCGCCACTGCTGGCGGAGACACCATTGAGCAGGCCGCATATTCAGGCGGGCATTGGGGGTCATATGGACGGTGGAAGCCATATGACCGAGTAGTCTCAGGAAGCGCCTGGCGGAGACCAGAGGCTGGCTGCGAAAACGGCCGGCTAGGTCCATGAGCCGTTGAGCCCTGTCGAGCGGTAGGTACGCTCGTGCCGGAGGAGTGTGTAGCCTTGCGCCGATGAACTCGAGATCCTGTGAGGGGAGCAAAGTGGACTTTGCGAAATTTATAACAAAGCCCAAGTACTGCAGAAGAGTCACCGTGCGGTGCGTGGCGCTGGTGACCTCCGGAGCGGACGCCGCTCTGATGAGCCAGTCGTCGAGGTATGGAAAGACATAGAGGCCGTGAAGCCGGAGATGGGCCGCCACCACCGCGAGACATTTTGTGAAGACTCGCGGTGCGGAGGACAGGCCAAAGGGCAGTACTCTGTACTGGTAATGATTTCCTGCCACCACAAACCTTAGGTATTGGCGGTGGCTTGGGTGGATGAGGATGTGCGTGTAGGCATCCTTTAGATCCAAGGAGCATAGCCAATCTCCCTGCTGGAGGTAGGGCAGAAGGATTCCAAGGGTAAGCATTTTGAACTTCTCCCGCACAAGGAACTTGTTGAGGTTGCGCAAGTCCAGGATGGGTCTGAGGCCCCCTGTTCTCTTTGGTATTAGAAAATACCTGGAATAAAAGCCTTGACCTCTCAGGTGGTGTGGCACCGGTTCCACCGCCTGTTCCTGCAGAAGACCTGCTAACTCCTGAAGGAGTAAGTCCCTGTGCAGAGGGGGTCGCGGAGGTTCTCCCGGAAAATAGGAGGGAGGGACCTGGTGGAAGTGGAGAAGATAGCCTTCTCGCACGACTTGAAGCACCCAGGCATCTGCGGTGATGCTGGACCACCTGTGGGCGAAGTGAACCAGCCGGCCTCCGGTGCTGGGAGGAACCAGCGGGGGGGGGGAGAGGCTATGCTTAGTGAGTCAAAAACCCCCACCCTGCGGAGCAGGGGCTGGTGGTGCAGGCTTGGGGGCTTGCTGCCTACGGGACCCGTTACCCCGTCCCTTGGCCTGCTGGCCCTGTTGGGGAGCTGCAGGGGCCTGATAATGGGGGTATTGTTTGTAGGCAGCCGCCTTCCTCGGGTAAAAGGACTTTTTCCCCGAGCCCTTCTTTTTCTGGGAAGGGGCGGAGGTCTTCCTAGAAAGCCTGGTCCTGGTGAGAGTCTCAGTCTCAATTTGTGCAGCCTTTTCCGCCATGGGCTTGCCAAAGAGGTTTTCACCTCGGCAGGGGACATCGACCAACTTGTCCTGCACCCAGGGCTCAAGGTCTGACGACTGAAGCCAAGCCTGTCGGCGGGCACCGATGCCGGCTGCGGCTACTCGAGCCGATGCTTCAAAGCCATCATAGGCTGCTCGGGACATGAACTTAGAGCATTCCCGAATGCCAGTGGACAAGGCCAGGAACCTCCGCAAGGGTTCCTCGGACAAACCAGCGGAGAATCCGGCTAGCTCTTTAGCCAGATCTCGGAGATACATGCCCATGTATAGCTGGTAAGTCTGGACACGACATGCGAGCATAGAGCCCTGGAAACACTTCTTACCAAGGCCATCCAGGTTACGGGCCTCCCTGCCAGGAGGCACCGAGGAGTGCATCTTCTGGCTCTTAAGACGATGCATGGCCGATTCCACTACCATGGAATGGTGTGGTAGCTGTGCCTTTTGAAAGCCAGGGCTCTTGCGGACTCGATAGATAGAATCGACCCGCTTGCTCAGGACCGGCGAGGAGGCCGGACTCTCCCACATGCGGAAGAGTAGTCGTTCCAGCATAGGAGGAACCGGCACAGTAAAGTGTTCCCTTGCGGGAGAGTCATACTGGAGGGCGTCAAGCTCTTCGGCTCGAGGCTCCTCCTCGGGGTCCGCAGGGAAGGCCAAAGCCTTGGCCATATCCCTGACGAAGTCCGAGAACCGTGCATCCTCCGGGGGGGACTGCTTCCAAGGCTCGGACTCCGGTGAGTCCGAGGGGACACACCGAGTCCGGAAAGAATCAGGCGACTCTTCCTCTTCAGACTCCCAGACCGACTCCGACGAGGACTCGGTGGGGTCGGCCCGGGCAGGGCGCGGCGCCTGCCGCCCCGACGCCGAGGGAGTCGGCGTTGGCGACCTCGGTCCCGAACGGGAGGCCGAGGGTGACCTCGACCGAGGATCGACTCGAGTTCGCATAGACTCGAGGATCGGCTCGGTCTCCGGGGTCGACTTGGACGTCGACGTCCCGGCGGTCGGGGCAGCGGCGCCAGCGAGGCCAGCGAGCAGTGCCCGCTGCTGGTCCATGAAGGCAGACAGTCTGCTCTCCAAGGCCGTCAACCTGAGTCCGAGCTCAGGTGACCCAGCAGCCCCCGACTCGGGCCCCGACGGTGTCGGGCCCGACGTCGGCTGTCGCGGAGGCGAGTCCAGAAGGACCACAGGACTTACCCGAGCAGGCATCTCCGACTCCAGGCGAGGTCACTTCGTAAGGTGCTCCTTCTCCAAGGACCCGGGGCGGCTGTCGGGGCTATGCGACCTGGCCCTCGCGGAACCAGGAGCGTCCACCGACGCCGCCCTCGCGGGTTTCACCTTCCGACGATGGTCCCCGGAGGGAGAACCCCTATCGGAGGAACTCCGGCGACGGTCCGAGCTGGAGCCTTTGGACGCGGAGGCCTCCGACGAGGTCCGGGTACGGCTGGGGTCAGCGAAGATCCTATCACGCTGATGCCGCCGACTTCTCAACGCTTTGGAGGACATTTTGCCGCAGGGCCCACAGATCAGTTCCTCATGATCTGGGCCCAGGCAGCGGAGGCAAAAGTCGTGTGTGTCAGTTAGTGACATATTTCGGTCACACTGACCACACCGCTTAAAACCACTGGCAGCCATCGGGGGAAAAAGGGCCCCTGCGAGGTCAAAGGACCGGGCTGCCAGGGAAAAAACGAAACGAAAGCTGACTAAGTCAGAAAAACCGAAAAAAAAGGAAGAGGACTCGTGACCGGCGTCGCGAGTCCGGGCGGGAAAAAGACCGGCGTCGAACCGAAGGAAAAAGAATAAAATAACGAAGAAATATCGACTTTTTCGCGGGGACAAGACGGGGACATCTGTAGGGCTGCGCGGAAAAAAGAAGACTGGCTAAGATGGCACCCTTGGGCGGGAAGAGGACCGCGCATGCGCGCTGCAATTCCCAAAGGCTTTCTTTGAAAGCTGGGGAAAATTGCTCCGCGAGGGCTCCGTCGGCGCCGACGTCACCGCGAGGGCTCCGTCGTCGCCGACGTCACCTATAAGTGAGGACTGACTTCCTGCTTGGTCCTGGAGAAAAGATGCATCCGTGGTCAGGATCCTCGTGTGTCGAGAAGCCTGTCAGGGCATCCCCGCCTCCAAGTGTAATGGTTGAAGCCACCATTCCCAGGCCTGTACCAGCCTTCTGGACACTTTGACTCTGTCTCGGATGCCGCCTGTGGCCTGTGTCCACTGGTCTCTGAGGCACCACTGAGATGTGCGCATGTGGAGGCGGGCATCTGGTGTTACATGGACGGTGGAGGCCATGTGCTCGAGGAGGCGCAGAAAGTGTCTTGCTGATACCTGGGATCTGCGCCTTATTTAGCCTGCTAGGGCCAGAAGCCTTTTTGCCCTGTCTGCTGGCAGGTAGGCCCTTGCTTGAAGGGTATTCAGTCTGTCCCCTATGAACTCTAGTTGTTGAGTGGGCACAAGGCTGGACATGGGGTAATTTATTACAAACCCCAGGTGCTAGAGCACCTGGATGGTGCGAGATGTGGCCTGTTGGACCTCCATAACTGAAATGGCTCTGAAGAGCCAGTTGTCTAGGTAGGGGAAGACAAAAACTCCCTGGAGTCTGAGAAAGGCAGCCACCACCGCCAGGCATTTTGTGAATACCATGGGGGCGGAGGCTAGGCAAAAGGGAAGTACACTCTGTACTGATAGTGATTGCCTCCCACCACAAAGCGCAGATATTGCCTGGGGTCTGGGTGCATCAAGATGTGTGTATACGCGTCCTTTAGGTATAAGGAGCATAGCCAGTCTCCCTGGCGGAGGTAAGGCAGCAATATTCTAAGTGAGAGCATCTTGAACTTCTCCCTCACCAGGAACTCGTTTAAGTTGCGCAGGTCGAGGATGGGTCTGAGGCCTCCTGTCCTTTTTGGTATCAGAAGGTACCTGGAGTAGAAGCCCTTGCTCTGTAGATGGTAGGGCACCGGTTCTACCGCCTGATCCTCGAGAAGACCTGCTAACTCCTTCAGAAGAAGGTCCCACTGAAGGGGAGACCTGAGGGGCTCTTCTGAAAAATAAGGAGGAGGAACCTGGGTCAAATGAAAAGGATAGCCCTGATGGAATATCTGCAGGATCCAGGCTTCGGTGGTGATGGCTGTCCATCTGTGGACATACAGGGCAAGCCTTCCTCCTGTGCACTGCCTGTCTCCTTTGGTGAGAGGGGCTATGCTTTGAGAGTTAAAAGCCACTCCCAGGCTGGGCCAGAACCGGTGCCTGGGGTTTGGGGACTTTCTGCTTAGGCGGGCCATGCCCCTGTCCCTTCGCCTGCTGCCCCTGTTGGGGAGCCGGGGAGGCATGAAAATGGGGGTAGCTTCGATAAGCAGTACCCTTCCTCGGGTAAAAGGGCTTCTTACCCGAGCCCTTCTTCTTAGAAGGGGCAGAGGTCTTCTTTGAGAGCCGTGTCCTCATCATGCACTTGGACTCTATCTCCGCAGCCTTGTCGGTCATGGGTTTGTCAAAGAGGTTTTCTCCCTGGCATGTGACATCGACCAACTTGTCCTGAACCCATTGCTCGAGGTCTGACGACTATAGCCATGCTTGGTGGCGTACACCGATGCCCGCCGCAGCTACCCGGGCCGCCGACTTGAACTCGTCATAGCCTGCTTGAGTCATGAACGAGCACTCACAGATGCCGGTGGACAGGCTCTTGAAGCGCTGCAAAGGACTCTCGGAGAGACCAACCGAGAACCCGGTGAGTTCTTTCGCCATATCCCTCAGGTACATGCCCATGTACAGCTGGTAGGCCAGGATTCGACAAGTCAGCATTGAACCCTGGAAGCACTTCTTGCCGAGGGTGTCCAAGTTGCAGGCCTTCCTGCCAGGAGGCACCGAGGAGTGCGTCTTCTGGCTTTTCAGCCTGCGCATGGCCGATTCCTCAACCATGGAGTTGTGCAGCAATTGTGCCTTTTGAAATCCAGGGCTCTTACAGACGCAATACATCGAGTCGATCCGTTTGTTGATCGCCGACGCCAGTGTCTCCCACATGCGGAGCATCAGTTGTTCCAGGATCCGGGGCACTGGTACAGTAAGGGCCTCCTGGGGGGAGAGTCATACAGGAGGATCTCGAGCTCGTCAGCTCGAGGATCCTCCTCGGACTCTGTGGGGAATGCCAAAGCTTTTGACACATCCCGCACGAAGTCCAAGAACCCAGTATCCTCCAGAGGGGACCTTCTCCGAGGCTCGGACACCAGGGAATCGGATGGGACGTCCCTATGCCAGCAGGTCTCTGGGGACTCTTCCTCCTCCGTCTCCCATCCAGATGCCTCCGAGGAGGAATCGAGGGGCTCCAGCATCGAGGGCCCCGGCCTCAACCGCCCCGATGCTAGTAGAATCAGCGGCGACGACCTCGGCTGAGGATCGACTCGAGTACGTATGGTCTCGAGAATTGGCTTGGCCTCCAGGGTCGACGGATGTCGGTGGTCCGGTGGTCGGGGCAGAAGGACCGGTCAGACTGGCAATCAGTGCCCGCTGCTGGTGCATGAAGGCAGACATACTGCGCTCCAGGGCCAACATTCTGAGACCAAGCTCAGAAAGCTCCGCAGCCACCGGGTCGGGTCCCGACGCCGGTTCCCATGGAGGGGAGTCCTCGACAAGAACCGTTACCTGCTTCTACTGCTCCGTATCCCGTCGAGGAAGCTTCGCTGGACGTTCCATCTCCGAGGATCCAGGCTGGCCCTCGGGGCTTAGCGACCACTCCTGGGCGGGACCTGGCCGTACAGAGCCATCCAACGCCGCCGCCTTCAATGATTTTTTTCTTCCTTCTATGTTCCCGTGAGGGAGATCCCCTCTCCGAGGAACCTCTATGATGCTCGGGCTCGGAGTGTTCCCCCCGAGACGTAGAGGCCTCAGATGAGGTCCGGGCCCGCGAAGGTACGGACTCAGCAAAAATCCTATCATGCTGCTGCAGGCTTCTTCTCAGGGCCTTCGAGGACATCTTCCTACACGGGCCACAGACCTTCGTATCGTAGTCCGGCCCAAAGCACCGGAGACAGCAGTCATGTGTATCGGTGAGGGACATTAGTTTTGTACAGCCATTGGGGGAAAATGGCAGCCATCGGGGGAAAATGGGCCCCTGCAAGGTCAAAAACCTGGGCTGCCAGTGAAAAAGAAAAAGAGCGCGAACCCTAGTCACTAAGGACAAAAAACAAAAAAACAAACTGGACTCAATACCAGTGTACCGAGTCAAAGGCGGGAAGGGGAACCGGTGTCGGTCTGGAAGAAAAGAAACAATTTTAACTATTTTTAAACACTTTTTTTTTCACGGCGACTATTGGAGTACGTCCAAAGGGCTCCGCGGAAAAAAGGAGACTGAGGTAGTTGGCACCCTTAGGCGGGAAGGGGACCGCGCATGAGTGATACAATTCCCAAAGGCATTGTCTGAAAGCTGGGGATTTGCTCCGCACGAGGGCTCCGTCGGCACCGACGTCACCCATATGTGAGGACTGACTTCCTACTTGTTCCCGGAGAAAGGGAGGTTAGGTTCGGATGCAGCACCCAACCCTCCTCCTGCATTAGCAGATCTTTGGCAGAGCCCAGGGGAACAGGAGGCTCCGTTGACAGCCACAGCAGGAGTCGGAACCAAGGCTGCCAAGGCCACGAGGGGGCCATGAGAATCAATGATGCACCATCCCACTGAGCACTGAACAGAGTCCTCGCAATGAAGGGAAAAGGCGGGAATGCATAGAGAAGACTGGAGGACCAGTCCAGGAGAAATGCATCAGGGCCCTCCCTGATCGGGTGCGGCATCGGCCCGCAAAAGCGAGGGAGCTGCGTGTTCTGTGGACTGGCAAAGAGGTCTATCGCCTGAGTCCCCCAGGGAAGGAACAGCCAGTCCGCTACTCTTGGATCCAGCCGCCATTCGTGAGGGCGAAGGATTCTGCTGAGTTTGTCTGCTAGGCCATTCTCCTGACACAGGAGGTACGTCTCTCTGAGGGCAATACTCCGTCGGGCAGCGAAGGAATAGATGAGGACTGCTTCCCAGCAGAGGGAGCACAATCCCGTGCCTCCCTCCTTGTTGATGTAGAACATCACTACACAGTTGTCAGGCTGTACTAGGACTGACTTCCTGCAGAGATGTTCCTCGAAATCCTTCAGGGCCTACCGAATGGCCTGGAGTTCGAGCAGGTTTATCTGCTGCTGAGAATCCTTGGGCAACCATTGCCCCTGCGTGCAGAATGCTCCACAATGGGCTCCCCACCCTAACAGGGAGGCATCTGTCACAGGACAGCATCATGCCGCGGGGCCTGAAAGAGCAATCCCCGCAGGAGGTTGTGGGGGTTTTGCCACTAGCTCTGGGACAAGCAGAAGTCAGGAAGAACCCTGACAGGGTCCCTGAGGTGTCCGAGGGACTGGCTCCATTGGGCACTGAGACACCACTGAGCCGTCCACATGTGCAGGCAGGCATGAGGAACCACATGTACAGTCGAGGCCATGTAGCCCAGGAGACGTAGCATGGACCAAGCGGTGACCTGGTGAGCACTTTGGATGCGAGCCGCCAGAGCTCGGAGACGGGTGGAGCGGTCCACTGTCAAGAAGGCGATCGCCTGCTGAGTATCAAGGTGTACACCCCAATGAACTCGAGGGCCTGTACTGGCTCGAGGTGAGACTTCAGGTAGTTGACCAAGAACCCATAGCTCTCCAAGAGGAGGACAGTGCGCGACATCGCTCGCCGAGCCTCCTCGGCCGAGGAGCCCGTAACGAGCCAGTCGTCGAGGTAGGGAAAGACTGGTACACCCTGGTGCCAAAAGCAGCGACCATGACGAGGCACTTTGTGAAGACCTGTGGGGCGAAAGGGAGCACCCTGTACTGGAAGTGCTCTCCCTGCACCCTGAAACACGGATACTGCCTGTGTTGGGGATGGATTAAGATGTGGGCGTAAGCATT
The DNA here is from genome assembly GCA_033557465.1 of Ichthyophis bannanicus. Classification (NCBI taxonomy): domain Eukaryota; kingdom Metazoa; phylum Chordata; class Amphibia; order Gymnophiona; family Ichthyophiidae; genus Ichthyophis; species Ichthyophis bannanicus. The sequence continues at coordinate 159,551,840 of CM066040.1, forward strand.
CTTTAGATCCAAGTAGCATAGCCAGTCGCCCTGCCGGAGGAAGGGCAGCAGCACACCAAGAGATAACTTCTTGAATTTCTCCCGCACCAGGAATTGTTTAGCCTGCGGAGGTCGAGGATGGGCCGCAGACTCCCCAACTTCTTCGGGACAAGGAAGTACTGGGAATAGAAGCCCTGACCTCGAAAGTGGGGAGGGACTTTCTCGACTGCCCATTGGGCGAGGAGAGAGTGTAATTCCCGCTGCAGCAGAAGCTGGTATGCAGGGAGTCGAGGAGGCTCTGCCGGAGAGGAAGAAGGTGGAAGCCTGTTGAAGTGAAGGCGATAGCCATCCCAGACAACTTCGAGGACCCAAGTGTCCGAAGTGATGGGAGCCCATGATGGGGTGAAGCGGGACAGGCGTCCCAATACTGGCTGCTGCGTTAATAGAAGGCGAGGGGCTATGCTGATGGCGTCAAAACCCCTGAGTAGATTGCGGGGGAGCTGGTGTTTGGGCCTCCGGTCCCTTTGGCTTACGATGCCCCTTGGCCAGACTTTCCCTGCGCTGGAGTGGTCGGCGTGGGAGTAGCCGGATATGGTGGATAGCCCCGATACTGGAGGTCCTTTCTAGGGAAGAAGGGCTTCTTGGTTAGCTGCTTCTTCCGAGGCAGCGTAGATATTTTGTGGGACAGATGGGTCCTGGTGACGAACTCCGTCTCAATTTCCGCAGCCTTCTCCTCCATCAGCTTGCCAAAGAGCTGCTCGCCGAGGCAGGGCACATCCAGGAGCTTCTCCTGCACCCATTGCTCCAAATCTGAGGATTAGAGCAATGTCTGGCGGTGGGCCCCAATGCTCGCGGCCACCACCCAAGCCGATGTTTCAAAGCCATCATAGGAGGCTCGAGAGAGGTACTTGGAGCAGTCGGCGACAGACTTAGCAGGGTGCAGAATCTGTCGAGGGGCTCTCCCTCAAGGCCTGCGGAGAAACCACCTAGTTCTTTAGCTAATTCGCGCAGGAACATACCAATGTACAGTTGATATGCCTGGATGTGACAAGAGGGTATGCCTTGCGGCCAGGGCAGCAAGAACTCTCGAATCTCGGCCGGGTGGTACTGACGAGTGCGATTTTGGGCTCTTTTGCTTCTTCATGACCGATTCCATCACCATCGAGGTGTGAGGGAGCTGGGTTTTTCGGAAGCCTGGCCCACGCTGCACCTTGTACATAGTGTCAAGGAGCTTGCTCATGATGGGGACCGAGGCCGGGGCCTCCCACATGCAGAGCAGCAGCCGAGATAGAATAGGCGGTACAGGCACAGTGAGGGACTTCCTGGGCGGGGACTCATACTGAAGAATGTCGAGTTCTTCAGCACGAGGATCCTCCTCAACCTGTGTGACCAGGTTAAGCACAGTTACTTACCTGTAACAGGTGATCTCTGTGAACAGCAGGAATAAGTCTTCACATATGGGTACGTCAGTACCAACGGAGCCTGCGCGGGAACGCTCCCCAGCATCCAAAAAAGCTTTTGGGAGCATCCCACGCGCATGCGTGCTGCCTTCCCGCCCATTCACTACCCTCTCATCAGTTGGGTTTGTAGCTGAGACCGAAGGAGGGAAGTAGACAAATTAGAGAGAGAAAGAAAGAGAAAGAGAGACAACTCCTAGGGGAGGTGGGTGGGTTGTGAAGACTTATTCCTGCTGTTCCCAGAGATCACCTGTTACAGGTAACTGTGCTATCTCCAGGAACAAGCAGGAATGAGTCTTCACATATGGGGACTCCCAAGCTAAAGATGCCTGGAGGAGGTCCCAGCATGTTGCAAATCTAGTGATGGGCCATGCTATTTCCCAGGACCTGAGGCATCCAAGGGATGGAGGGTAGGAGTTGAACTAAAAAGGGGTGTGCTGTGGAACAGCTGGACTAAACAAGGCGTCTGGAGAGGAGTCCTTGTGTAGATCAGAAAGTGAAAATTGGATTCCAATTCTCTAATGTGGACCTCAGTCAGAAGTATTGCGAAAGTATTTGTTGAGACTAATGGTCTGGTGCTAGAAACCAGTACATTATCCTCAAAGAAAATACCTTACTGTGAAGTAGAAGAAAATAAATTTCGCAATACAGGCAGAAGCCTAAAAGGCTAGAACTAATCCCAGAAGAAAAAACTGGGAGAGTTTAATGAGGTTGGACTTTAGATGAGAAGCTAAAGCTTCTGTAGGCCAACGTTTGAAGCTCTTTGTCCTTCGAGCAGAAAAAGGCTCTAGGAAAGAGAGGAGATAAATCTGACTGGTTTGCAGAAAAAGGATGGGTCTTTGAGACTCCTCTATCCAAATGAAAGACAGACAGAAATATTTGTAGTAGGCGGTGTAGCCTCCAATTTCTTGAAGATCAGGAATGTCTTCCATAAGTGATGTCACTTAGGATGACTTTACCTGGAGAACTTCAGATGTAACGTAACCAGAAAGGTTACAGTAAAAGAAGGTAGTTTGTGACTATCATAGAAATTGGTTGTCCATTTAAAATCCTATGGCATGCTGGACAGCATTAATATGGACAGTAACAAATGTTTCAGAGTGAGATATGTGTATTTACATACACACACACATTATATATATATATATATATATATATATATATTGTGATAATGACAGCAATGCTGAGCAGATGGATTGGGAAAATAATGAGCATTGTACCTTTAAGAGTAAGGACAAGTCAGGTTCCCATAGAAAGCAAAAGCTTCTAACTAGAACTGAGCCCAGCTATAGCAGTGACGTAGGAGCTGAGTGGAACTCTAATGAGTTGCACATGAGTAGCCAGAGGGGTGTGGCTGCTGAAGGAAGCCTTTAAACCTGCTTCAGAGCTAGAGTTCAGGAAGAGTGGTGGAGAGAGAGAGAGCACACAGAAGCCACGAGGCAAGCAACGACAGCAGACAGAGCAACGCAGGCAAGGAAGGCAAAGAGGAGAGCAGCAAAGAGGGAAACTTTGGAACCCAGAACTAGCAAAGGAGGATTCTGGAAGGTCCATTTCCTTTACCTCAGGAGCACTAGAAGCAAAGCCAAAACCTCTGTGGAAGCTACCCGAAGAAAAGGTAGAAGAGTTTACCTATACGAGGGAGGAAAGCTCTGATTACAGAAAAGGCATTGCGAGTGAGAAAGGTACGTCTGCCATAATTCCTAGCCAGAGACTTGCTGAGGCGATTGTACAGCAGTTAAAGAACAGTGCTAATAAGAGCAGAGATAGCACTGCTGCGAAAACAGCTCCAGTCAGAAACATTCTTAGTAAGTGTTTTAAAACAGATGTAAAGGCTGTTGCTAAGAGCTTACGTAAGAATCAGTTTCCTGCACTAGAGAAAGTTACTGCCAATCAGAGGGACAACTTTATTGAACAGCTGCAAGAAGTTCTCAGTGATCTGCAGTCTAGAAGTTCCCCTAAGCAGAGTTATAATGATTGCAGCGAGGAGATGATTGTTGACGTAGAAAGCACTCCTGATACAACTGATATCTGTGAGATGGATTGTTCTTTATGTGAGATTGATCACTTGGACCTATGTTAGACAACCTTTGCATGAGGGTAATGCAAAGTTGTTTTCTCCTGAATGTTTGCTGTGAAGAAACAGTTTGCCATATGCTTTATTTTCTAACTTTGAATTGCTCCTGTTTCCTATTGTTTTGGAAAGTAATCCGTGTCATGTTTTGAGCCAAGAATCTATGTGTGAAAGGGAAAACCCCAAATAAAAATTTATCTGTTCAAATGACCCTCGTGCCACAACACCTTTGTTTGATAGTAAACCTAGACTACAACTCCCTGCGTCCCTTGCTGCTACCTTAGTCAAAAGGACACTTGAAGACAAAGTAGAGGTCACCCTTGCTCTAGAGTCACCGGCCCTAGGCGGGGGCAGGACAGATTGGCGTAGTTGCTACGGATCAAGGCACAAGCACGCATACGCAAAGGATTTAAAGGTGCAAGAAAACATTTTTTGAAAATCAAGCTACAGGAAAATGTCTAGCAAAGCTACTTCTGGACGGAGAAGGCGTGTCTGCTACTGAGGAGACCAACGTTGCTCACAAGCCTGACGCACCACTAGTATCAGGTAATTGGTGTCTAACAGGGTTACCTGAGGATACTTGTGCTGTGGGTATCAGTGTAGTTGGTGGGAAAAGTTAAAATACCTTCTATATGGTGGTACCGCACTTGGGTGGTTGCGTTTGTCTGCTTTGTCTTTTCAGAATGGCTATGGAGACGAAGGAAGTACTCACCTGGATGGCATCACAGTTTGAATGACAACGTGAGCTAGCGACAGAAGCTCTAGAGCGAGCTGCAGCCTGGATGGAAGCGCAGCAACGCCCGCTCATTCAGATGATGGAAGCGTGGATCCAGAGTACTAGGAAGGAGCCAGATCCTGATTCTCCTTCACCAGGTTCATCAGGCTTAAACCAAGCTCATGCTGTAGGACCCTGGTCCAGGGAAGCATGGAACTTTGGACAGTTAACTGATAGAGACAATCTGGATGATTATCTTGAAACATTTGAACGAGTTGCTCACTTGATAAATTGGCCTAAAGACCAATGGGCGATCAGGTTAGCAATGTCTCTCATGGGTGAGGCATTGACTGCTTACCAGACCGTATCACCAAATTTAGCCAATGCTTATGACGAGGTTAAAAGAGCTATCAAAGATAGGATAGGTCTAACTCCCTCGGTGTACCACCATTTATTTAGGGATACTAAATTAATGCCCGGTGAAACACCCAGAGCGTTATACCATCGTCTTAAGGGACTGGTAAACAAATGGTTAGAACCGGATGGTAAGAGCCTTGAATCAGTGTTAGACAGTATAATACTGAAACAATACATGAATGCTGTCCCTGAAAATGTCCGCACTTTCCTGACTTTGCAAGGTTGCAAAAGCTCCCAGGAAGCGACCATGCTCACTAAGCGATTCCTTAAAGCAGAAGGGAACGCGCAGGAGAAAAGCATAGCTTCTAGGAAGACAGCCAATGCATTTTCAGAAAGGAAGAAAAAAGCAATGAATGTTAATGCATTATGTTTACCTGAATGTAGAGGAAAATATGTAAAGAAAACATGCTTTAAATGTGGCAGTGATGATCATTTACAGCGTAACTGTAAGGTAAAAATAGCGCTAGTAACCACTAACCAAGGACAGGTTAGAGAGGGTTTCCTCTTGGCAGTAACAGTCCAGGGAGTGAATGCGAATGCCTTACTAGATTCTGGTTCTGATCAGAGTATGGTTTCCCAAAGCCTTTGGCAAAAGATAGAAGCCCAAAGTAAAAACCATACCTGGTCTACCCAGTGGCACTGTAAAAATCCGCTGTGTGCATGGCGCAGCATCCTCATACCCTATTTACAAAGTCTTAATAAAAGGATTGGAAATAGAAAAAGAGATTCCAGTAGACATAGTTCCACACTTGCCACAAGAATTAATACTGGGCCGAGACTGGCCACAGTTTCAAAAAGGTATTCAACAGAGTTTGCAGAAAAAGGAAGGCCTGATAGCTGCAAGCACTCCGCTTGAATCACTAGATAAGAACACACGTAAAATGATGGCAGTTCCAAATCCCTTATTTGGGAAGGAGCAAAAGTCTCCACGACAGTTGCCCAAGAAAGAGGAGGCCAAGAAACCTGTGTTTGTCCTAAAATACTGTAGGATGAGTCCAGACGCGCGCCCACCCAAGAGAGCTTCTCCACAAGCAGCCGGGTTTGATTTATACAGCACTGAAGAGGTGACTGTTCCAAAACACGGCAAGGCTTTGGTGAATACAGCCCTTCAGTTGGAACTACCGGCTGGATGTTATGAACGCATCGCCCCTCGTTCCGGCTTGGCTGTGAAATACGCTATTGACATGGGAGCCGGCATCGTGGACCCCGATTACCGAGGTGCCGTTAAGGTACTACTCTTTAATTTTGGATCTGAAGATTTCAAAGTAAGCATAGGCGACCGCATAGCACAGATCATATGCGAGAGGGTCGGGTTTCCACCTCTTGAAGAAGTGCATATGGTCTCCAGTACAACGAGAGGAGCCAAAGGGTTTGATTCAACAGGGCGAGCTGACCTTCAAGGACTGGCGGCGATAGTTGAGGAAAAAGCAGAAGACGACTTAGGCCCTCAACTAAGTGACTGCAAGAAGACCCCGGAGCTAAGGATGGGAGAAGGCCTGTCGTGGACTCAGAAGAAGCAGCTGGAACAGCTGATACAAATCTTCCCGGACGTCCTAACACCTCTTCCTGGACATACTCAACTCGTCGCACACGAGATTGTAACTCCTCCAGGAGAAGTAGTACGACAGCGCCCATACAGGTTGCCGGAAGCCCAGAGGCAAGAGGTCGTAAACCAAGTAAGGGAGATGTTGGACCTCGGCATAATTGAGGAATCCAAGAGCCCGTGGAGCAGTCCGATTGTCCTAGTCCCCAAGCCAGACGGAACGCTCCGATTCTGCATTGATTTTAGAAAAGTCAATGCCCTGTCAAAATTTGATGCATACCCTATGCCCGCATAGAGGAGCTCCTCGACCGCCTGGGGAAGGCCACGTATCTAACAACACTAGACATGACCAAAGGCTATTGGCAGGTGCCATTGACCAGGGAATCACGCCCGAAAACAGCGTTCAGCACCCCAATAGGCCTATATCAATTCAAGCGTATGCCCTTTGGTCTACATGGTGCAGCGGCTACGTGCCAAAGGCTGGTCGATTTGGTACTCAGACCTCATCAAGCATATGCAGTAGCATATATGGATGACGTCATCATCCACAGTACCAATTGGCAACAGCACCTATCAAGGTTAAGAGCGGTATTACAAGCTATGCGAGACGCTGGCCTAACACTAAACCCAGCCAAGTGTATGTTCGCAAGCCAAGAAGTAAAGTACTTGGGTCATTTGATTGGGCATGGTACCGTAAAACCCTTGACTGACAAAGTTGAAAGCGTGAAGACCTTTCCTCAACCCACCAATAAGAAACAACTTTGAAGTTTCTTGGGATTAGTGGGGTACTATAGGCGGTTTCTTTCACGTTTTGCGGAGAAAAGTGCTCCACTATCAGACATGTTGAAGAAGAACCAGCCCAATCAGCTGCGATGGACTCCAGAGGCAATCACTGCGTTGGAATGCTTGAAGGCCGAACTAAGCGCCGTCCCGGTTCTGCGAGGGGTTGAGTTCGACCTACCATTCATCTTACAAACTGATGCATCCGACACCGGACTAGGGGCTGTGCTCTCGCAAAAGCATTGTGGTATAGAGCACCGGTGCTATTTTTAAGTAGAAAACTGTCTCCTGTGGAAAAAAATTATTCCACAATAGAGCGAGAATGCCTCGCTATAAAGTGGACCATAGAGTCTTTGAAGTTCTACCTGGCAGGTAGGAAATTTTTGCTCATGACTGATCACGCCCCTTTAAAGTGGCTTGGACAAATGAAAGACCACAACCCGAGACTGACAAGGTGGTATATGGCGCTGCAAGCGTTTGACTTTACCATTAAACACAGAGCTGGCAAGCTACATCAGAATGCGGACGCATTATCCAGGATTACATGCTGCGATGACGTCATCAACCCAGCCTGTAATATCTTAAGGGAGGGAATATGTGATAATGACAGCAATGCTGAGCAGATGGATTGGGAAAATAATGAGCATTGTACCTTTAAGAGTAAGGACAAATCAGGTTCCCATAGAAACCAAAAGCTTCTAACTAGAACTGAGCCCCACTATAGCAGTGACGTAGGAGCTGAGTGGAACTCTGAGTTGCACATGAGTAGCCAGAGGGGTGTGGCTGCTGAAGGAAGCCGTTTTAAACCTGCTTCAGAGCTAGAGTTCAGGAAGAGTGGTGGAGAGAGAGAGAGCACACAGAAGCCACGAGGCAAGCAACGACAGCAGACAGAGCAACGCAGGCAAGGAAGGCAAAGAGGAGAGCAGCAAAGAGGGAAACTTTGGAACCCAGAACTAGCAAAGGAGGATTCTGGAAGGTCCATTTCCTTTACCTCAGGAGCACTAAAAGCAAAGCCAAAACCTCTGTGGAAGCTACCCGAAGAAAAGGTAGAAGAGTTTACCTATACGAGGGAGGAAAGCTCTGATTACAGAAAAGGCATTGCGAGTGAGAAAGATACGTCTGCCATAATTCCTAGCCAGAGACTTGCTGAGGCGATTGTACAGCAGTTAAAGAACAGTGCTAATAAGAGCAGAGATAGCACTGCTGCGAAAACAGCTCCAGTCAGAAACATTCTTAGTAAGTGTTTTGAAACAGATGTAAAGGCTGTTGCTAAGAATCAGTTTCCTGCACTAGAGAAAGTTACTGCCAATCAGAGGGACAACTTCATTGAACAGCTGCAAGAAGTTCTCAGTGATCTGCAGTCTAGAAGTTCCCCTAAGCAGAGTTATAATGATTGCAGCGAGGAGATGATTGTTGACGTAGAAAGCACTCCTGATACAACTGATATCTGTGAGATGGATTGTTCTTTATATGAGATTGATCACTTGGACCTACGTTAGACAACCTTTGCATGAAGGTAATGCAAAGTTGTTTTCTCCTGAATGTTTGCTGTGAAGAAACAGTTTGCCATATGCTTTATTTTCTAACTTTGAATTGCTCCTGTTTCCTATTGTTTTGGAAAGTAATCCGTGTCATGTTTTCAGCCAAGAATCTATGTGTGAAAGGGAAAACCCCAAATAAAAATTTATCTGTTCAAATGACCCTCGTGCCACAACACCTTTGTTTGATAGTAAACCTAGACTACAATCCCAGCGTCCCTTGCTGCTACCTTAGTCAAAAGGACACTTGAAGACAAAGTAGAGGTCACCCTTGCTCTAGAGTCACCGGCCCTAGGCGGGGGCAGGACAATATATATATATAAGAGAGACTCAGTTAACAACAAGAAGGGGTAAGACCTGCTTGCAAAATATGGATAGAGAACCCTTTACTGGTTACACATGGAAGAACCACTGTGACTTAGAAGCTCACACAGAGCATATGCAAATAGATAAAAAAGAGGAATTTACCTTAGAATCTGTGAGGCAGCCAGCATATGCAGCTCAGGAGAAGCAAAGGAGCAGAGGAGCAGAACTACCACACCCAAGCTATGACGTAGTAGAAAGCTTAGGAACTGATTATGATCACCTGTCCAAGAGAGCACAGTCAGCGTGCAAAGAACAGGGAGATAAAAGCTGCTGGGTAGATCCAGCAGAGGACAGAGGGGACAGAGAAGTCAGAGATCCAGCAGAGGTCAGCAACCAGAGAGGCAGAGGTCACGGAGAGGGAAGCCTGCTGAACGGAGGAAGCAGTGGGCGTGTCACTGGAACAGGAAGCAGCAGAGGCAAGGCTTCAGAGGAACGTGGCAAGAGAAGTGCTCAGACGGTCGGTAGCTGGAGGTCCTACAAGGAACCTGACTACAGCCCAGGGGGAGAAGACAGTCTCCAGGGAGAAGGAAGGCACACCCTGCGGCTAGGAAGCTCCCCAGATCAGGGGAGCAGGAAAGTCCCCAGTCCTCACTGCCAGAGGAAAGACCTCAGCATTTACACAGGTGGGAGCCTAGCATTGTGAGAGGGAAAGCTTGAAGCTCTGTGTGGAACGGAGGGCCAGAGCAGAGCACAAGACAAAGATCTGCAGGAAGATATAAACTAATCCCTAACAACCAGAGGGTGGAAAAGGAGAGCTGGAGAGGAAACACCACACCTACAGGTATTTTTAAACCCACTTGCACAGAACTGTGTCCCTGTAACGTATCTGAATTCTCAGAGAGGAGTTTTCACAAAGTCAGCTGTGGAGGTTTAAACCCAAACTCAACACCCAGGGAACGTGAGGATATGCAATGGGAAAGTAACTGCAGTGTTTCAGAATATGCTCCTATGGATTGCACCCTATGTCTTGCGGATGATATTAAGTCCTTGTGTTGAAGCCCTGTAAGACACCAAAGAAAAAGAAGATATTTTTCTTTGAGAAAAACTGTTTTGTTTTCCATGTTTTTGATGTGCATGTGATATCCTCGGGGGAAGAGGAATAAAGCCCTGTTTTGTTTTGCCTTAAACACTCAGTTTTGAGACTATTCTTGTTACCAGAAGATAGTAAGGCAACTGCAACCTCGGGGCCCTAGGCGAAGGCCTGCAGCCCCGTGACAAATGGCGTAGTTTTGAGGATTTTTGGTTTTGTGCATCTGGAATACAACGAGGGAAAACAGAAAAACAGTGTTGCTGAGGAGCAGACTGAGTGTCGCTGGCAGTATCGGCCAGAGGGTTCCAGAACCAGTGAAAAGACACCTTCTCAACGCTCAAGTCTACACCTGGCTCAGGTAATAGATATTTGGGCACAGGTATTAAGGGATTCGTAGGAAAAGGAGTGCTGAGGAAACTCAGAGAAACTAAGCTCTGAAAACAGAAGTGTGGTACCGCACTTGGTGGGTTGGTTTTTTTTGTTTGTTTTACAGAGGAAAACCCGGAGATGGATCCCCACGAAGTTCTTCGCTGGATGAGTTCTCAGTTTGAGAAACAAAGGGAACTGGCACAGCTGACTCAAAAACAAGCCCTTGCAGCCATGCAGGCCCAGCAGAAGCCTATGGTGGATTTAATAGAGGCTTTGCTGGCAGGCCAGAAGGCAGCAGAGAAAACACCAAAAGAACATTCCTGTGGTAGGACCACAAAACTGTGGCATTTTGTCTTTTGGACAATTGACTGTGGAGGACAATATTGATGATTTCATTGAGGCCTTTGAAAGGGTAGCCCTTAATGTGGGATGGCTGCCTGAGCAATGGGCAGTCTGGCTTGCTACCTCCCTAACGGGAAAGGCCTTAGCGGCCTATAAAGCCATGCCCGCTGCTCTGGCGACAGATTATGAGGAGCTTAAGAAAGCCATTCGTGATAGATTAGGCTTAACTCCTATGGTATACAGGAGAATGTTGAGAGCCACTAAATTCAAACTAGGTGAAACACCTAAGGCGTTGTGCCAAAGGGTGCGCAGCTTGGCCTGGAAATGGCTTGCTAATGAGGGAAAGACACTCGAATCCGTTATTGATGCCATTGTCCTAGAGCAATTTACGGAGGCAGTGCCTGCTGAGATAAGGTCCTTTTTGACTTTACAAAATTGCCAAACTGCAACAGAAGCAGCCCACCTCACGGAGCAGTTTATGGAGGCTGAGTTGGCCGGTAAACCACAGGGAGGCGCACGGAGCATGTTTGGTGAGGCAAATTTTGAGAAAGCACAGTTACTTACCTGTAACAGGTGATCTCTGGGAACAGCAGGAATTAGTCCTCACATATGGGTACGTCGGTACCGACGGAGCCCGTGCGGGAAAGCTCCCCAGCTTCTTAGAATAGAAGCTTTTGGGACCTCCCACTGCACATGCGCACTGCCTTCCCGCCTTCCTGAACAGCTCTCCTCAGTTTCGAGTTTATAGCTGAGTCAACAGAGAGAGGACAGGAAGATAGATAGATAAAAGATACAACTCCTAGGGGAGGTGGGTGGGTTGTGAGGACTAATTCCTGCTGTTCCCAGAGATCACCTGTTACAGGTAAGTAACTGTGCTATCTCCAGGAACAAGCAGGAATAAGTCCTCACATATGGGGACTCCCTAGCTTAGATGCATGGGATCCCCTGTAAAGGTTCGCCATCTTCGTATGGATCTCAGGCATCCATTCTGGGAAGGTGGGCAGGAGTTGTTTAGGAATGGAACAGGTGCTTGAGGACAGCCTGGCCAAACAAGGCATCCCGGCGGGAGTCCTTGTCCAAACAGTAATGGGCTGTGAAGGTATGAACCGAGGCCCAGGTAGCGGCTCGACAGATCTGATCTATGGAAACAGAGTGCAGATGAGCCATAGAAGTTGCCATGGCCCTCACATTGTGAGCAGTGACATGGCCTTCCAGAGAAATGTTTTTGCTCTGGTAAGCAAAAGAAATACACTGAGCAATCCAATTGGAAAGTGTACGCTTGGAGACTGGAAGTCCCAAATGGGAAGGATCAAAGGCCACAAAAAGTTGAGAAGACTTTCGATGTGGCTGAGTCCTATTAAGGTAAAAAGCGAGAGCTCTTTTACAATCCAGAGTATGAAGGTTCCTCTCTGCATTGGATGCATGAGGAGCTGGAAAAAAGACAGGTAGATATACCTCTTGATTAAGATGAAAAGGCGAGACGAGACCACTTTAGGCATAAAGTGGGGATTCGTCCTAAGGACCACCTTATCATGATGAAATCTTGTGTAAGGTGGATTAGCCACTAAAGCCTGCAGCTCACTGATGCGGCGAGCCGAAGTGACTGCAATGAGGAAGATGACCTTCCAGGAAAGAAATTTCAAGGAGGTGGAAAACATTGGCTCAAAAGGTGGCTTCATAAGTTGACCGAGCACTAGATTCAAATCCCATGCGACCGGGGGTGGTCTGATGGGAGGTTTAGTGAGAGTCAGGCCTCTCATGAATCTTGCAACAAGAGGATGAGAGGAGATAGGTTGTCCATTTATATGTTTCAAGGATGCTGCAATAGCACTTAAATGGACTCTTACCGAATTCGTCTTGAGGCCTGCATTGGATAGATGCAGGAGATAATCAAGAAGAGAATTCAAAGGAAGTGCCAGAGGGTCAAGACCCTGCTGAGCACACCAAATGGAAAAACGTTTCCATTTGAAAGCATAGGAACGCCTGGTAGAGGGTTTCCTAGAGGCAGAAAGGATATCTTTCACTGGTTGGGAAAGATGAAGTCTTGAAGGCTTAAGCCTTCAGTAACCAAGCACTGAGGTGAAGGGATTTGGGGTTTGGGTGCCACAAAGTCCCCTCCTCCTGAGACAGGAGGTCTGGCGCAGCTCCCAGATCCAAGTAGGATCCCTGGGAGAGCTGTAGAAGTAGAGGGAACCACACTTGGCGTGGCCAGCGTGGAGCTATGAGGATCATAGTTCCATGATCCCTCTGGAGTTTGAACAGAGTCTTGGGAATCAAAGGAATGGGTGGAAAGGCATATAGGAATGCCTGATTCCAATTCAGGAGAAAGGCGTCCGTAGCCTGAGCTCCCTGACACGGAGTTCTGGAACAGAACCGGGGAAGTTTGGCATTCCACGGACTTGCAAAGAGGTCTATGTCCGGGGTCCCCCATTCCTGAAAGATTCGGTTTATTTGGTCCAAATGTAGGGACCATTCGTGTGGCAGCAGAACTCGACTGAGCCTGTCTGCCCGAGAGTTTTGAACTCCTGGGAGATACACTGCTAGCAGGTGAATCTGATGCTCTCTGGCGAAGGCCCATAGTCTTAGAGCTTCGTTGCAAAGCGACAGAGAGCCCGTCCCTCCTTGTTTGTTTATGTAAAACATGGCCACCTGATTGTCCGTCTGAACTAGGACAGTGAGGTTGGCTAGGAGGGAGTGGAAGACCTTGAGGGCAAGGTAAATTGCTCGCAGTTCCAGAAGATTGATATGAAGGGTGGTCTCCTGTAGAGACCAAGTGCCCTGAGTGGAGAGAGTTTGCAGATGGGCTCCCCACCCTGTTTGGGAGGCATCTGTTGTGAGGGTTGCTTGGGGTAGCAATGGTTGAAATGGAGCCCCCAACAACAGATTCTTGGTGGAAGTCCACCAGTGGAGGGACCAAAACAGACGATCGGAGGTTTGTATTTGGTCTGAGAGCGCTCCTGACGCCTGAGTCCACTGAGTGGCCAGGGTCCATTGAGCTGCTCTCATATGAAGACGAGCATAGGGCACCACATGCACTGTGGAGGCCATATGACCCAGTAGGCGTAGCATTTCCCTGGCTGTCAAGTGAGTGCTGGACTGAGCTTGGGAGGCCAAACTCAGGAGGCGCTGGCCTCGAACATGTGGAAGGTAGGCCCTTGCAGTGATGGTGTCCAACTGGGCCCCTATGAATTCTAGAGATTGAGTAGGGATGAGTTGGGACTTGGGAAGGTTTACTACCAGTCCCAGATACTGCAAAAGGCTCCTTGTGTGGTCCAGGGAAATCTGGGCCTGTGACTGAGTTGGAGCTCGGATGAGCCAGTCGTCCAGATATGGGAAGACAAAGATTCCCATGCCTCTTAGAAATGCGGCTACGACTGCCATGCATTTTGTGAATACTCTTGGAGCAGAGGCTAGACCGAAGGGGAGTACTCTGTATTGGAAATGTTTTCCCTGAAACAGAAAGCGAAGATACTTTCTGTGGGATGGATGGATGAGTATATGTGTATACGCATCCTGTAGGTCTAGAGAACAAAGCCAGTCCTGACCCTGGAGGTAAGGAAGGAGAATGCCGAGAGACAGCATTTTGAATTTCTCCTTGAAGAGAAATTTGTTCAATTCTCTCAGATCTAGGATTGGTCTGAATCCCCCTGTCTTCTTTGGAATGAGAAAATAAGGGGAGTAGAAACCGGACCCTTGTTGAGGAAGAGGAACCTCTTCTATGGCCCCTTGGGCAAGAAGAGAGGAAACCTCTTGACCCAACAGGGTTAGGAGAGATGGGGGAGAATTGAATGGTCTCACCATATGATGGGGAGGAAGGCTGGAGAAATGAAGTTTGTAACCCTCTCGAATGATAGAGAGGGTCCATTGTTCTGTTGTGATTTGTTCCCATCTGGGAGCAAAGTGAACCAACCTTCCGGGTATGGTGAGAGGTTCTGGTTGTGTTAGAACCAGAAGTGGCAAGTTCCCTAGGAGCAAGTCAAAACCCCTGAGGGGTTGGAGCCTGCTGAGCTACAGTAGCTGCTGCAGGCTTAGCTCGTGCTTGTTTGGATTGCTGACGCTTAGCAGTATAGCGAGGTTGAGAAGACTGCTGGCCAGTATTTGAAGCAACTCTGGCCTTCTTATAGTAAGGCCTTTTAAAAGACTTTTTCTTAGTAGGAATTGAAGTGGACTTTGAAAGTCTTTCCAAGGTGGCATTTTCAGCATCCATCTGGGTGGCTTTGATTTGCCACTCTTCCCCAAATAAGTTCTCACCTGTACAGGGCAGATTCCGTAAGCCATCTAGAACCCAAGGTTCCAGATCAGAGGCCTGGAGCCAAGCAAGACGTCGGGCTGCAATAGCAATGCCCGAAGCCCTACTGGCTCCCTCAAAGGAATCATATGCTGCCCTATTAGAGAACTTAGAAACCTCTAAGAGTTGTTTCACTAGGGAAAGGAATCCCTGCTTTTTATCCTCAGGGATAAAGGGGGCAAAATGCCGCACCTTTTTGGCAAGTTCCTCCAGGAACATGCCCATATAGAGACTGTAGGAATTAATCCTGGCTATAAGCATACTAGCCTGGAAAATTTTCCTACCAAAAGAGTCCAAAGTCTTACATTCCCGTCCTGGAGGGGTGGAAGAGTGCCTTTTGGTACTCCTAATCTTCTTCATTGCAGACTTCACCACAATAGAGTGGTGGGGCAATTGAGTCTTTTGGAAACCAGGAGAAGGAGGGACCCTATACATGGTGTCCAACCTACGGGAATAAGGAGACAAAGTCAAAGGATGTTCCCAGAAATCCATCAGTTGTTCTTGAAGGATTTCATGGATAGGCAGGGTAACTGCCTCCTTAGGGGCCTTTGAGTATCCCAAAATATCCAGTTTTTTGGATCTGGGTTCCTTTTCAGAGGATGTGGTAATAGAAAGGGCTGTAGCCATATCTAAAACAAAGTCCTGGAAGGACAAATCCTCTGGAGGGGACATTCTCCTTTTAGGAGAAGAGGGCTCCTCAGGTAAGTTGAGTGAAAACTCAGCAGAATCATCAGAGGAGTGAAAATCCTCAGAGGAATCGGTGCTTTCCTCTAACGCACGATACGCGTACCGATCGGTATCGATATCGGGCGTATCGGGTATGGAACCGGTATGGAGCGAAAGCCCATACGGTACCGACTTGCGTTTAGAGGTGGACGGCCTCGATACCGGCATGGCGGACGATACCGGTATCGGGCCCGGAACCGCTGAAAGCGGAACCGATGGCGTTGCAGCTTTAATGAAAGCCATGACGGCCTGCTGCATGGACTGTACAGTATCGCCCATGGACGCCATAGCTGCCTGGATGTCGGTACCGGAGTGACCCGGTACCCCAGAGCAGGCTAACAGGTGATCTGTCGAGGCCGTAGCATCGATATCAACCTGAGACCCCTGAATTGGCGTTTTTGGAAGTTGGACTTCCCGCCGGGGTTGTTTGGCTGGGGCAGGGTCCTCAAGTTCTAAGCTAAGAGCCTCTCGATGCTTTGAAGGAGATTTGCTCTTTGAGGACTTGCCCACAGAAGGTTTGGTTACCTGAGATCCATCCGGAGAAGAAGACCTGGATGACTGTGATGCTGTATTCTCTGAAGCAAACAGCACATGGAATTTGTTGGCCCGGTTCTGCAGCCCACGTTTAGACATGTGGGAGCAAGATGGGCAGTCCGGTATGGAATGGTCAGGCCCCAAACATTTCAGACACCAGTCATGGGTGTCTGTGACTGAAATAACAGCATTACATTTGGTACACTTCTTAAATCCAGGGGCTGGCTTCTCCATGAGGAGAAATTGAGTAGGCCGAGAGGCCTCTCTGAAGTGACCAAAAAGCTAAAAAATAAGAAAAAAGAATTATAATTTTTTAAAGAAAGAAAGAAAAGACCGGCGATACCGGTATCGGTATGGGGAAGGCAGGTACGCGGTCTAAAGAAACAAATAAAATAACAATTTCTTCAGCGGTGACAGGAACACGACCTGCTGGCTCCGCGGAAAAAGAGAAACTGAGGAGAGCTGTTCAGGAAGGCGGGAAGGCAGTGCGCATGTGCAGTGGGAGGTCCCAAAAGCTTCTATTCTAAGAAGCTGGGGAGCTTTCCCGCACGGGCTCCGTCGGTACCGACGTACCCATATGTGAGGACTTATTCCTGCTTGTTCCTGGAGATAGCAAAAAAGGAGCCTAGACCCTATGTGAAAGGCGTGACCAATTGTTTGCCTAAGAGAGATGTTAAAGAGGCAAGTGTAAAATGTTTTAAATGCGGGAAAATGGGTCACATGCAGAGAAATTGTGTAGTGTGAACAGCACTGATAATTGATGATGACAAACGTATACAAGAAGGTTTTCTTCTAAGTGTAGAAGTACAAGGTGTTCTGGCTAGGGCGTTGCTTGACTCAGGTGCTGACCAGAGTATGGTCTCGAAAAAACTCTGGCAGGCTATACAAGCCCGCAAGGGGTCAGCACCGAGCCAACCAGAAGGTAGAACAAAGATTCGATGCATGCATGGAGCATCCACATATTACCCTCTATATAGAGTCTTGGTAAAAGGGTTAGGTACACGGAGGGAGGTTTTAGTGGCCATAATCCCTAAACTACCCTATGATAATGTACTAGGTAGGGACTGGCCCCCGTTTTGTAGGGGGATAGAGAAGGGCATACACGTAAAGGGAGGTATGGTCTCCACCCAGTCCCAGGCCCGAACCTCAGAGATACAGGGTGAACCCCCAGAAGAGGAATCTGACCAAAGACACCAAAGAAAAAGAAGATATTTTTCTTTGAGAAAAACTGTTTTGTTTTCCATGTTTTTGTTGTGCACGTGATATCCTCGGGGGAAGGGGAATAAAGCCCTGTTTTGTTTTGCCTTAAACACTCGGTTTTGAGACTATTCTTGTTTCCAGAAGATAGTAAGGCAACTGCAATCTCGGGGCCCTAGGCGAAGGCCTGCAGCCCCGTGACACCATGAAGAAGGTTACAAGGAAATCAGTCGAATATTCCTAGTCAGAAGGATAGGTCTAGATCTCTTTAAAATTCTAGACTTTGAATAACCAGAAATGGAGATCTACGTGCAAAGAAAAACCTTAATCTTAAGAAAAACAAGTCTGGATCCTTCTATAACTTCAGTGTGGAGAAAAGACGCAATAAAAGGGAATACCACATTTGCCCGTCTGAGGGCAATATGAGTATAATGCGTTCTTTGTTCAACATAAGCTCCAATGAAGTATTAGGAATTAGAAGAAATGCACTAGACAAGGACAGACTGCAGTGAAAAGAAATGCATCCCTGTTGGAGAAGTTCCACTGGAGATGTGGAACAACTCAGGGAATTAAACAATTCTTTACGCTTTCACATGATCTAAACCCTGGTTCATTTTCTCTAAAAAGAAAATTTTAAGGAAGATGGTAAAAATAGGAAAAAAACCGGTCATGTGGGAGCATGACTGGGTAAGCCTTCCAACCATCTGAAAGTTACCCACCAGAAATAGCTCTGACGTTCTGGCAAAGGCCCATAGTTGCAGAGCATCTTGTAGAATTGCAGAGAGCATGTTGTAGGTTGCCCAGGTGAGATTTGGTTGCTGAATTACCAGTGTGCAACCTAAGCTATTTTGTGAAAACCCAAGAATTGAAGATGGCTAAGAATAGCAGACAGGCAGGTTGCCTGCAACGATAAACTGTCCAAATAGGTTTTGGAACCTCTTTTGGGATTATGTATTATTACGGCAGCAGAAGAGGTTAGGTCCTATAGATTGCAAAGGACCGAGAAACTGAATTAGAAGTGATGACTCTCACTTATGGTCTGATAAGCTGCCTTAAAAGAAATATTTGAAAGATTGCAGAGGAGAGAAACTCCGTATGGAAATTATTTACTGGAGTAGGTATTAGGGACAATATTATGGCTTAAAGGTAAGCCCTCCAGTCAAATAGTATCACTCTTAGATTGAAAATCTCAACTAAGAGGGATGGAAGTAATACAGAGTTGGGAAGACTTACAATTTGGTAAGTCTCTGAAAAGGGTAAAGCTCCCCTGCAGTGAAAAGTATAAGATATCCTCGTACAAGACAACTGCCAAGGTGAAGGGCATAGCATACCTTATAAGTAGTTGTAACTCCTCTGTTTACTTTTAAAAGGGGAGGAGAAACTTGTTACCTGTAGGGCATGATTATCCTTAATAGCTCTAAGAGCTGAAAGGATAAACTGCTCTTAGCAAGAGTCATGCCTAAAGTGGAGGATTAAGGCACTGTATCACTGACCTCTCAATAAGGACGAGAAGAACAGAGTAGTTACTCACCTGTAACAGGTGTTCTCCAGGAGCAGCAGGAATCAGTCCTCACATATGGGTGTCATCGGTACCGATGAAGCCCCAGCGGAGCATTTCCCCAGCTTTCTATGAAAGCCTTTGGGAATGCAGGCACGCATGTGCGGTTCCCTTCCCGCCTAAAGGTGCCATCTTACCTCAGTCAAATGACATAGCTAAGAACAGCACACAAAAATGAAAAATAAACTATGTACAACTGCAACTCCCAGGGGAGGAGGGAGGGTTGTGAGGACTGATTCCTGCTTCTCCTGGAGAACACCTGTTACAGGTGAGTAACTACTCTTTCTCCAGGACCAAGCAGGAAGTCAGTCCTCACATATGGGTGACTCCCTAGCTCTGGGCTACCAAGGAACCCAGGCTGAACAAGAGAACTCCCTCTAGTCTCAGCAGCAAAGAAAGGCTTTTCAAGGACACAACCTCCACCGGTAGCCCAACAGAGGGCAGGAGGGCAGGAGTTGCCTAAACCTCAAAGAGATTCCGGAGTACTGCTTGGCCAAAAGCACTGTCCCTACGGGACTCCCTCTCCAGACAGAAATGGGCTGCAAACGTCTGGCTTGAAGACCAAGTTGCAGCCCTGCAGATGTCTACCAAGGGCACAGAGCGGAGATGAGCCACTGAGGCAGCCATTGCCCTGACACGGTGGGCCGTAACCCGACCCTGCAAAGGAAGGTCAGCCGCCGTGTAAGCCCAGGTGATACAGTCAGCCACCCAGATGGACAAGGTACGCTTGGACACAGCCAACCCCAACTTATTGGGGTCAAAGGATACGAAGAGCTGAGTAGCCCTTCTATGCCCCTGCGTACGGTCAAGGTAGAAGGATAAGGCCCTCCTACAGTCCAGGGTATGCAGGACTGCTTCAGCCTGGCTTGCATTAGGCCTAGGGAAGAATGTTGGGAGAACCACCTCCTGATTGAGGTGGAAAGAGGAAACAACCTTTGGGAGGAACTTTGGATGAGTCCTGAGGACTACCCTGTTCCTATAAATCCTGGTGTAAGGCCTATCACAGACCAGGGCCTGAAGCTCACTCACTCACCTAGCCGAAGTAAGGGCTATCACGAAGAGTGTCTTCCAGGATAGGAAGCGTAGTGGACAAGTAGCCATCGGCTCAAAAGGTGGGCGAGTCAGTTGCTGCAGGACCACATTCAACTCCCACTCAGGGGCCGGAGGACGGATTGGAGGCTTGAGCAAAAGCAAGCCCCTGAGAAAGTGGGACACCAAGGGGTGAACCGACAGAGAATGTCCTTCCACCAGTGAGTGGTGAGCTGCTAGAGCTGAGAGGTGGACCCGAACAGAATTGGACTTAAGTCCCGGATTGGACAAGTGCAGTAAGTACTGAAGCACCACTGGTACAGTACAGGAGAAAGGATCCTCTGTACGTAGCTGACACCACACAGAAAACCTTTTCCACTTGAGAGTATAGGTTTTTCTAGTGGACTGTTTCCTAGAGGCTAGGACAACCTCCTCAACTTCCTGAGGTAGGCCCCAGGGAGCCAAAACTACCCTTGCAGCCTCCAGGCCATCAAATTGAAAGCTTTGAGATTGGGGTGCAGAAGGGAACCCTGATCCTGAGATAGAAGGTCGGGTTGCAACCCCAGAGGCAGTGGGGGATCCACTGCCAGCTGAAGCAGAAGTGGAAACCAAGGTTGTCTCAGCCACCTGGGAGCCACCAGCAGGACCGAGGCCTTGTCCTGAAGAATCTTGAAGAGAGTTCGGGCCACCAAAGGCGTGGGAGGAAACGCATACAGGAGACCCTGAGACCAGGGAATCAGAAAAGCATCCGGTGCTATCCTCAAGGGATGCAGTTGCCTGGAGCAGAACTGAGGCAGTTGCTTATTCAGTGGACTGGCAAACAGATCTATCCAAGGGAGACCGCATTTCAGGAAGATCTTCTGAACTACCAAGGGATGCAGCTGCCACTAGTGGGGCTGCAGAATCCTGCTCAACCTGTCAGCCAGGTAGTTCTCCTGTCCTGGAAGGTACACAGCCCTGAGGAGCATGTTGTGCTTTAGGGCAAAGGAACAAAGGTCTTGAGCTTCCCGACAAAGGAGCCTGGACCCAGTGCCGCCCTGTTTGTTCACATAAAACATGGCCACCTGGTTGTCTGTCTGAACCAGGACAGATTGATGAGCCAGGGCAGGAGAAAAAGCTTTGAGAGCTAGACGAATAGCCCTGAGTTCCAGGAGATTGATCTGCTGTGCCGCCTCGTAAGGGGACCACAGGCCCTGGGTGCACTTGTCCAGACAATGAGCTCCCCAGACCTGCAGGGAGGCGTCGGAGGTCAGTACCACCGTGAACCCAGGAATCTGAAAGGGCACTCCTTTCAGTAGATTGGGTGGGTGCAGCCACCAGCTGAGGGAGTTCAGAAAATGTCTGTACACCCTTATCCTGTCCCTGAGGCTGCCTGTGGCCTGTGACCACTGAGTCCGAAGGCACCACTGTGCAGGTCTCATATGGAGCCTGGCATTGGGGGTCACATGTACTGTCGAAGCCATGTGGCCTAGAAGCCTCAGGTAGAGTCTGGCGGAGACCAGTGACCTGTTGAGAAACTGGTTTGCCAAGGCTATCAATCTTTGTGCTCTGTCTTCTGGCAAGAAAGCCTTTGCCAGGAAAGAGTCCAGCCTCGCTCCTATGAATTCCAAATTCTGGGAGGGGAGCAAAGTGGACTTTGCGAAGATTATGACAAAGCATAGGCTTTGAAGAAGAGCAATAGTTCTGAGGGTGGCTTGGCTGGCCTCTTGGCACGTCTGACCCCTGATAAGCCAGTCGTCCAGATAGGGGAATACAAAGATTCCCTGATTCCTCAGGTAGGCCGCCACCACTGCCAGGCATTTGGTAAAGACCCTGGGAGCGGAGGTTAGGCCAAAAGGCAGTACTCTGTACTGATAATGGTCTCCTCCCACAATGAACCTGAGGTACTTTCTGTGGTCTGGATGAATGAGGATGTGAGTGTACGCATCCTTTAGATCTAAGGAGCATAGCCAATCTCCCTGCTGGAGGTAGGGCAGAAGTGTTCCAAGAGTAAGCATCTTGAACTTTTCCTTCCCTAGGAACTTGTTTAGGTTCCTGAGATCCAGCATAGGTCGAAGGCCACTGGTTCTTTTGGGTACCAGGAAATACCTGGAGTAGAACCCCTGACCTTGCAAGTGGGGAGGTACAGGCTCCACCGCCCTGTCCACCAACAGACCCTGAAGTTCCTGAAGGAGAAGGTCTGTGTCCAGGCAGACTCGGCCGACAAGGAGTCAGGGTCCGACCCCGCGGGACCCTGGAGCACCTGCCCTGACGCCGGAGGCACCGGCGTCGACGCCCTCGGTCCCGAACGGGAGGTCGAGGGAGACCGCGACCGAGGTCGACTTCGAGCCATGATGGACTCGAGTATCGGCTCGGTCTCCAGGGTCGACTTCGAAGTCGATGTCCCGGTGGTCGGGGCAGATGCGCCAAACAGGCTGGCCATCAGTGCCCGCTGCTGCTCCATGAAGGCAGACAATCTGCTCTCCAAGGCTGTCATCCTGAGACTCAGCTCGGGAGATGCAGCAGCCACTGACTCGCGCCCCGGCGGCGGCTCTCTGGGAGGAAAGTCCTTGAGGACCACAGGGCTTACGTGTCCAGCAAACTCCGGCTCCACGCGAGAAACTTTGGCAGGCTTCTCTTGTTCCACGGGCCCGGGGCGGCGGTCGGGGTTCTTAGACCTGGCCCTCGAGGAGCCAGGGACCTCCTCCGACGTCGCCCTCACGAGCCGCTTCTTCCTCTTGCGTTCCCTGTCGGGGGACCCCCTGTCCGGGAAACTTCGACGGCGCTCGGGATCCGAATCCCGAGATGTCGAGGCCTCAGACGAGGTCCGAGCCCGGTCGGAGGCTGAGTCCGAGAAAAGCCTTTCTTTCTGCTGCTGATGACTTCGGAGTGCCTTGGAAGACATCTTCCCACATGGTCCACACGTCTTAGGGTCGTGATCAGGACCGAGGCACCGAAGGCAGCAGTCATGTGTGTCGGTGAGAGACATCAACTTCTTACACCGATCACACTTCTTGAAACCGCTGGAAGCCATCGGGAAAAAAGAGTCCTCGCGAGGTCAAAGGACCGGCCTTCCAGGGAAAAATCAAAAAAGGGCGCGAACGCCAGCCACGAAGGGCAAAAACCGAAAAGAAGAATCAGGCTCAATGCCGGTGTACCGAACCCGGCAGGAGGGAAGAAAAAATAGCGAGAATCGCCGAAAAAATCAAACCTTTATCCGGGATGACAGGACACACGTCCGGTGGGCTTCTCGGAAAAAGAGAGACTGAGGTAAGATGGCACGTTTAGGCGGGAAGGGAACCGCGCATGCGTGCCTGCATTCCCAAAGGCTTTCATAGAAAGCTGGGGAAATGCTCCGCTGGGGCTTCATCGGCGCCGATGACACCCATATGTGAGGACTGACTTCCTGCTTGGTCCTGGAGAATGTAAATGCTTCTGTAGTGGTTCTGAAACTCAACAGGAAAAAAGATTTAATGAATAAAAATCAGAAACCCTGCGACTGCTGAGTTTGCTGAGCCTGTTGAGACTTTGGTTTTCTTAGCCTGGTATGATGTTGCCCTTCTTTGGAAACATCTGCATGATGGGTAGAAGATGAATAAAACTTTTTCCCCCTAGGGGAATAAAGTTTGTTAGGAGATTTTTTACTAGCTGGGGTAAAGGAAAGTTTTGACAATCCTCTGAAAGCAACAATATCAGCGTTTAACTGATTAGCTTGAAATAAAGCATCCTTGTTAAAGAGATTTTCACCAGTACAAGGAGTATTTCCCAGCTTTTCTTGTACCCATTTGTCCAAGTCTGAAGCTTGGAGCCAGGCCATGCGTCGTGCTCCTATGGCTATAGCAGAAGTTCTGCTAATAGACTCAAAACAGTCCAGGGAAGCACGATTAAGGAATTTAGAGACATTTTGAGCATGACTGACTAATAAGAAAAAGTCTGCTCTTTTATGTTGTTGAAGAAAAGGGTTCAAAAGCTTTAAGTTCTTTGTGACCTCTTCAAGAGATAATCCCATATAGAAAATATATGAGATAATTCTTGCTGAAAGCATTGATGCCTGGAAGCATCGACGTCCAAAGGCATATAAAGTTCTAGACTCACGACCTGGCGGATAAGAAGAATGCTTCTTTGCACTCTTAATACACCTCATTGCTGATTCTACAATAGAATGATGAGGAAGTTGAGTCTTTTGAAAACCTGGAGAAGGTGGCACCTTGTACATGGAGTCAAGTGTCTTAGAATGTGGTGATACCGTTAAAGGAGTTTCCCACATCCTTAAAAGTAGATCTTGTAAGATCTGATGCAAAGGAAGCATGATAACCTCCTTTGAAATCCAGAGGGATTGCAGGGTCTCTGAATCCCCTGGCAAGGATTCTTTACCAGGTATAGAAATGGCAAGTAACTTTGCCATGTCAAGCAGAAATGCTTGAAAAGAAATCTCCCCTGAGGAGGACCCTCTAAAATGAGGGGTAAAGGCTAGACTTGTTGAAGATTTAGCCTTGGTACCGATAGATTCATCCCAGTCATCGGGATCGGAAGACCTGAAAGGATGAAGCATCAGATTTTCCTTAAAGCGATGTCTTCGGTATCGCCCGAGGTCGGTACCGAGACGAGTCGGTACCGAATCATCCATGCTAGAGATCGATTCCAGGCTCGGCATCGAAGGAAGCGAGTCTGTCGAAGTAAGCATGGACAGTACCAACACCGATGCCGATGTTGATACCGGTACCGGTACCGAAACCGATACTGGAGGAACGGTCTGCAGCAACTCTAGCGGTACCGAAGTAGCCGAGAGCGCTAGACTGCGATCCTCGGTGAGGAGTGTTTCATCCATCACCATAGCCGATGCCGAGGTGTCGGTACTGCTCGAAGCGGCCACAACCACCGAGCATGGCTCAGGTATGTTCATCGAGGTAAGAACCCTGGGAACAAGCCGAAGCCCTGTTAATGCTTTGGAGCCTGAAGACTCCCGCCAGGGCTTGTGATGTAGCAGACTCTTCTGAAGCAATGGAAACTGATAGTGATCCGGTGGAGAGAACCGGTACTGCAGGGGAATGCAGGATTTTCTCTTCTGAGATAAAGAAACACAGAGCTAATCAGGAACCACACCTCACCTCAAGGCAGGTGAGGAGCCAAGTCTCTGATTGGGCACGCCCAAGCAGGAGGCGGGCAGTGCAGTACTCAAGCAGCTTGTTAAGAACCCAGAAACAGAAACAGTTGGAACGTGAGCGAGAAGGGCAAAGAGAACGTCAGCGAGATTGGCATGGAGTGGAGCAAGGAGAGGAGGAGTCAGGACACAAGCACCTGGACGAGGACAGGTCAGATGACCAGGAACAGGAACCGTTGGTGAGAGAACCACTAAGCAGTTGTGATCCACGAAGGAGCAGACAGGACCTGGGAGACTCAGGGGCAAAGAAAGCCTTCTGTAAGCAGAAGAATTCAAAGGCACTGAGAGACCCAAGGCTGCAGCTCAGGAGTTTAAAGGACCAAGCAGAACCTTGGAACAGGAGGCAGTGGGAGAAAGAAATACCCTGGAAGAAGCCCCAGCACAAGGTATCTGGTGGGTTTAGAACGGCTAGCAAGCTTAACAGTGGGAAGCCAGAAAGAGTGAACTTTAATTGTGAAAGACAGGACAAAGGCAGAAAGTTTGATAGTAATTGGTTAAGCCAAGAGAAGCCTAACTGTTTTCCTTTTAAAACTCTGAAAGACTCTTCAAGCACAGCTGAAGCGTTTTACCCTGCACTTTCATTTAGAGATAGGTGGGGGAAGGGAAATGCTTACACGCTGAACTCTTGTCCGAGTAGAAGCACTGATAATTGCCAAGAGATAAGAACTGTAAACAAGCATTTACCTGAAGGAGGATATTCTCAGTCTAGTTCAGAAAATACACAGGCTGAATTACTTCTCACTGAATTCAGGGAGTTCCTTAAGAGCAGAGCAGTTTCTCCTCATAACGTAACAAAGCCAATGAGCAGCCGTCTACAGAGCAGGAAGTCCCGATGGATTGCTCTACATGTGTGATTCAAAAGGACATTTAAATGATATGCTTGCCAATGTTTTATGAAGGAATATAAGAAACTTACCTCACTGATTGCCATGCTAAAGAAGCTTATGTGAAGAGAATAAGTGAAAGCATATTGTGTGCAATTCAGGAGCATTGCTGTTACCAGTTTTCTGTTACGTTACTGAAAGGAGGTCACATGACAATTGAATGTGATCCAGAATGGACATTTAGCCAAGCAGTAAAAAGCCTTGTTTAGTTAAGTTTCTCAGCCTTGTTTTAAGCTACATTGTTTCCTTTACGTCTGCTGCATTTGAACTGCGAAAGCGGGAAATAAACCTCACAAAAAGAAATTTTCTTTGCCTTGCCTTACTACTTGAACAGCAACACAACTACAACCTTACCCTCAAGGGCAACCAAGGCCAGCCCCTCCCTTAACCCTCAAGGTCCAGGGAGTGGGTGGGTGGCAGGCTTTATTGCCAAAATGTCCTCGCGGGCAAGGCCAGAGCCATCTCGATACTGGAAAGGAGATCTACCACTCGAGGACTGGCTAGTCTTTACAGACTTTTGTTTGGTTACCTGATCCTGTGGAGATATTGTAGCTGGTGACATCGAGTGCAATGTCAACCGGGTATCGAGTTGTGCTCAATTTTGAAGATTTCTTCTATTTAAGCTCCAGCTGGAAAGGCACTCCAGTGGGCGATGGTCAGGACCCAAACATTTTAGACACCAAGTATGGGTGTCAGAAAATATATCTGTACCGCCACACTTTGAGCATTTCTTAAGGGTAGTGGCTGGCTTTTCCATAATGGAAAAATGGAGACCTAGTGGCCTAGAACCGTCAGACACTAAACAGGAAAAATTTCTGAGGAAAAGAAGAAGTTCTTTAGGAAAAAGAAAGAAGAGCACCGACGGTACCGGTGGCGTCGAGGGAAGGCAGACGCGACCACAAAAAACTAAGAATAAAAGGAAGAATTTTCTGTGGTGACAGGAATACGTCCTGCCGGCTCCGCGGAAGTGAATGGGCAGGAAGGCAGCGCGCATGCGCGTGGGATGCTCCCAAAAGCTTTCTTTTTGGACGCTGGGGAGCGTTCCCGCGCAGGCTCCATTGGTACCGACGTACCCATATGTGAAGACTCATTCCTGCTTGTTCCTGGAGATAGGGCCCGTGCCATGTCCCGAATGAACACCAGGAAGGAGGTGTCTTCGGGTGGCGAGCGCCGCTGGAGTGTGGGTGGCGAGGGGTCCAACGGAAGATCCCAGTGGGTATGGGTCTCTGGGGAGGTGTCCCCATCGGACTCCCAGTCCGAGAAGTCGGTCGAGGAGTCCGAGCCGGGCAGGTCGCCCTGTCCAAAGGCCAGTGGCCTGGTGCAGGAGGCCCTGGACATTCTCGCCTCCGAGGAATGGGAGGGCGAGCGAGACCGTCGAGTATCCTCACGAGGCCTGTGGCTCTCGGGGGTTTCCTGGATGGATTTGGGTGTCCCATGTGAGGGACCCGCAGTCTCTGGGCGTGAGTCAGCAAAGCTGGCCGTGAGCGCCTGCTGGAAAGCAATGAACGCAGAAACGCTGCGTTCCAGCGCCAGCACACGGGACTCCCACGTGTGCGTGGGGCCCTGTGACGCCAATGCCAGGGTCACCGGATCGGGTGTCAAGGAAGAGAGGGGGTCCTCACCAGGACAACCCTCCGGAGCCCGGGCGCCTTCGCTGGAGGCCTCTGCTTCCGTGCAGGGTATCTTGAGGGGCCGCTCCTTGTGCCACTCTCGGGAACACCGAAGGGGGCTAAGCGACTGGGCACAGGAGCGCTCGTGCTTGTCAGGAGCCCTGGACAGCGACTTCAAGATCTCCTTCTTCTTGTGCTGCTCCACCTCAGGAGACCCCTGGTCGGAGTGCCGCCGAGAGTGTGGGGACGCAGGGGAGGAACCCACCGGAGAGGAGACGACCGAGGGCACCACCAGGGACTCCGAGGCGGCCTTTCAGAAAATGTCTTCGGACTTCTGCTTACGACTGAGCAGGGCCTTAGAGGACATTTTCTTGCAGAGTGAACAGAGCTCTGGGTCAGGGTCGGCTCCCAGGCACCGCAGACAACAGTCATGAGTGTCCGTAAGTGATATGTTCCTAGAGCATCTATCGCATTTTTTGAATCCGGTGGCCATGGGGGCAAAAATGGTCCCTGCGAGGTCGAAGACCCAAGCGAACAGTGCTTAGAGAAAAGAAAGAAGGGCGCAAAGCCCATAACGAAAAACTGAGAAAAGAGTATCCCCGATAGCTCTAAAAAGTAGAGCAGGGGAAAGACGGGTAGAAGACCGGTGCAACCGGAAAAAAAGAGAGCCTGTTAAGGCGAAAAACAAAACTTTTTCCGAGGGACGAGGACGTGCGTCCGAAGGGCTCTGTGGTAAAAGGGAGACTGAGCAAGATGGCACCCTTGAGTGGGAAGAGGACCACGCATGCATGGCAGCAATCCCAAAGGCTTTCTTTGAAAGCTGGGGAACTGCTCCACGCGGGCTCTGTAGGTGCCGACGTCACCCATAAGAGAGGACTGACTTCCTGCTTGTTCCTGGAGAATGGATGCTATACTAGTCTCAGAGGAGCTCTTTCAGGCAAGAATGGAGGCGACAATTGGGCCCTATGAAATATCGGATCATGCCCCAGTTTGGATAGACTGGATCGGCGGAAAGCCAGGCGGTAACAGAGTGCCCTGACGTTTGCCATTAGATCTATGTCAGGATGACCAGTTCTGAGCTTATTTGATAGATAGATGGAATGATTATGCTTATCATAATCAGGTTCATCGGGTGGACTTGGAGCTTTTCTGGGAGGTGTCCAAGGCCATATTACGGGGCAACATCACAGCATATGGAATTCGTCTGAGGTGAGAAATGGCAGAGAGGATTTTAAGATTAGAAAAGCCGATCTGTAAGGAACGCCATGCCCTGGCAAGCCACCTGACAGCAGTTAATAGAGCACAGTTGTTAGCAACCCAGGCAACTCTTAATATTCTGTTACATCAGAGAGCAAAAAAGTCCTTAGTCTATTATAAGTACCAGATATATCAATTTGGGGATAAAGCTGGGAAACTCCTGGGTGCTGCCTTTTGTGCGACCAGGGATCCCAATTTTTGCCACTATTATGGGATGGGGCTGGGAGATCTCAGACGGAGGCTACAGCTACAGGAAAGGTTTTTGTAGACTATTGTCATGGGGTAGACAGCACAAAAAGGGAAATGCTAAAGGCTAGTGCAGAGAATGAGCTTAATTGCCAGGAGATAGATAGCACTAAGCTTGAAACACTAAGAAACAATACACAGGAGAAGCTCACTTGTCAGAAGCCAGATAGCATTGAGCCTGAGATAGTAAAGGACAGTGTGGGGGAAGGGCTTACCTGGCAGGAGTTATACAGCACAGATCCTGAAACATTAGGAAGTAAAATGGAGGAAGAGCTTACCTTGCAGCCTCAGGGGCAAGTGAGGCATTCACAGGGCAGAGAGGCAGGAAGGAAGAAAGCAAACATTCCACAGGGTTGGTGTGACGCAGGAAGAATTGAGGGGGCTAATCAGATCCACCTGAACTCAGACTCACGTTCCACGTCAGGGGAGCTGAGAGATAAAGGCAGGTGGAAAATCTCACGGAGGCAGAGCAGGCATGGGAGGCAGTTGAAGGAGCATTGGCAGTTGGAGTCCGAAGCAGGACTGGAGCCAAAGTTTGAGTCCCAGGAGGGAAGGAAAACTCCCAAGCAAGTGCTGATAGACACTTTACCGAGGAGAGCCAGGACTGAGGGAAGACCGGCTGGCCAATCCAAGAGGGGTAAAGAAAACTGCAGCAGGGTCTTCCCAGCCAGAGGGGTCCTCCTACCAAGGCAAGCTGCTCAGTATACAGGAGGCAAAGGTCACATACAAGGAAGCACCCAGGAAACAGGAAGTAAGTTGCCATCAGTCAAGCAACGTAACCAGACCTCCCTCAGAGAACCAGGAGGCAAGACAGATAGAAAGTCTTGGCGAGAAGCAGAGGGATTGGAGCTTAGCTGTGGCAGAAGAAAAGATAAGTACCCAGTTTTTACTAAAGAGAGGAAAAGGAATCCCAGGGTTGGAGACCAGGCATATAGCCAAGGGGACTCCTATCTGTACAAGCCGTGGAGAGAGATCTCCCACACCTCTCCTGATATCTGGGACTTACGAGGGCAGCTCCAACCAGTGACAGATGAGGTTTACCCAGGGCAAGATACGGAGGGCAACCTCCTAGGGGCTCAGTGTCCTTATACTGGAACAGGACCCAGCCCTATGCAATGGGAGAGCCATAGCATGGAGAATATCCCTGAAGCCATGGAGTACGAAGAGTATGTGCCTGAGGACGCTAAGAGTCTTTATTGAAGTCAAGCAAGAAGTAGTATTTTATGCACAGCGAAAATACTAAACTGTATTACTGAAGGAGTATTTTGTGCACAGTGAAATACTGGACTGTATTGCTGAGAATATTGTGCACAGGGAAATTCTGGACTGTATCACTGAGAGATATTGTGCACCGTATAAATACTGGACTGTATTGCTGAGAGAAAGCAGTATTATCATTTCTGGTTTAAAACCCTTTTTACCTGGTGAATTCAACCGTTCATTTATGTTGTCCCTTATGCTGTAACATCCTAAAGGGAAGGGGAATAAAACCCATCTTTTCATTTGGACCACAACTACAGAGTCCTTATTTCTTACACAACACAATGCTACCCGGCTCTAGGCAGCCGCCTAGGACCGGCAAGTAGTCACACTATTACCGTACATTGTATTCGAGAGAAGAAGCCTCACGCTCGCGAATTAGACAGTTCCTTACTGGGGTGGCTCCGTCGCAGCTTATGCAAGAACAGGGGCACTTGGTGGCCCCAGTGACAGCAGAGGAGGTCCAGCGTGGTACTGACAAGGCAGGAACCTGCCGAGCCCCAGGACCAGATGGGTTTCGTGCTGAATATTATAAACTTCTATCAGCACAAGTGACCTCAGCTTTAGTGGTAATGTTTAGTTCTTGGTTGGACACTGGAGTCCTCAAATACAATAGTAATACAGCCCATATAGTGGTACTGCCTAAGTCAGGGAAGGATCCCACAGAAATAGGGTCTTAAATCGTCCAATTTTGCTGATCAACTACGATCTCAAACTATTTGCGAAGTATCTTAGCTGATCGCTTGGCATTGTATCTTCCCAACTTAATACACACTTGTCAGACAGGGTTTGTAAAAGGGCACTATCAACCTAAGAACATTCGTCGAATATTAGGGGCGCTCGGGTGGGTACACAGACAGGACATCCCCTATTTGTTGGTTAGTTTCGACACAGAGAAAGCCTTTGATAGGGTAGGTTCGACATATTGATTCGAGGCTCTTGAGGCATATGGGTTGGGAGCCAGGTTTATCCAAGGTGTTGGGGGACTATCAACAGCCGGCAACAGTAGAGGGGGTTAATGGAGTGTTCACCTCCAGCTTTGAGATACAGCATAGGACGCAGCAGGGATGCCCGCTTTCCCCATTATTGTTCGTTCTCTCACTAGATCCATTGCTGAGAAAACTTTATTCACGAGACAACATAGTGGGGGTAAAACTAAGGCCATGTATGTTCAAGATCTCGGCTTTTGCCGATGATCTACTGGTCATGGTGACAGACCCACATTACTCTTTGCCTAAGCTATTGGAGGTTATTGTACAGTATGAAACACTAGCAGGTTTAAAATTGAATATGGTGAAGTCTGAGGCCTTGGATGTCCTAGGGGGGTTGCGGGACACTTGGGGCAGACCGTTTCCCCTTAGGTGGGCAGAGAATACATTTAAATATCTAGGAATAAGGTTGCCGCACGACCCAACAAGGTTATACCATTTGAATGTTCATCCTTTATAGCAAGACATTCAAAATAAATTAAGAGACTGGACGCTGCTTCCGCTCTCCCCATTAGTTTGGGTGGCGGCATACAAAATGATGCTCTTCCCAAAAATGTTATACATCCTTCAGCTGCTTCCTCTGCAGTTGTTGCGATGGGATATCCAAAAACTAGAACGATCACTACAGTCTTTTATTTGGGGAGGAAAAAAGCCCAGACTTAAAATTGATCGGTTACAAGGTCAGTGGCGGCAGGGAGGAGTGGGGCTTCCAAGAGTGGAACAGTATAATTTGGGATGTATATTGCGACACGTGAGGGATTGGCTGGGGGGGGGGGAGGAGCTCAGTGTATACAACATATGATCTTGAACCAGCAGTGGTTGCCCCCTATTCTCTCTTGTCAGTGCTGCGTGTCCCTCAATCACAGCTGCCAGATCATCTTCAAATAATCTTTTACTTAAAAGGCTTCGCTGGGGCTAGCGAACTTTGTGTGGTCAATTAGATATTCCATTTGAGATATCAGGCTATTTGCCCCTGTAAGGGAATTTGTCTTTTTTGCCAAGTACAGAGTCTAGTTTTTTTGGAGATTAGGCGTCATGTGGCCTAGTTCAGGTGAGGCAAGTAGTTAATGACAATGGCGAATTAAAGCCTTTTCCGGAGCTAAAAGAGTTATATGATCTGCCTGGTGGACATTTCTATGCATATCTACAATTAAAGCATTATTTGGTCTCTTTCAAAGAAGCACAGCGAGGTTTACGACAAGAGAATTTTGATAAGTTAGCAAGCTGGTTTGAACTGGAGGACAAAGAACGGATCACAGTTGCTAGTTATTGCAGGGCCATAAACGGGCATGCTCCGGACAAATGCCATGTTCAGCTCACCACACAGTGGGGATTGGAGTTGGGATTAGATCTCAGTGCATTTGTCTGGGGAGCTGTGGTGGGGAGAATCCCTAGATTGACAACAGGGGCTAGACTCCGAGATATGCAATTCAGGATCTTAGAACGAGCATATGTCTCACCCCACAGAGAGTGGAAAGCAGGCTTTGCGGAACATGGCAGATACCTGTGGTGTGAGGTGGTGGGGGCACACCTAGGGCATATGTTTTGGGAGTGGGTGCAGGTGGGCAAGTTTTGGAATAGAATTCAGCAGTATTTGGGGAACTTGCTGGGGCAGACCTTGAAAATGACCCTGGGTCTGGCTATCTTATACACCCCTGATCCCCTAGGTCTTACTAAGGCAGGGAATAGATTGATGGTTAGGAAAAGCTGCCTTGTTGCTAAACAGTGTATATTTCGTAGATGGAGAGATCCGGATGGTCCAGGCTACTGGGAGTGGAGAAATGTACTGCACCCAATTGGTTTTGTGGCAGGGGAGGCCTCTAGGCAGTGGAGGAGTGGCCTAGTGGTTGGGGCAAGGTACTTCAGGCCGGAAGGTCGGGGGTTCAAATCCCACTAGAGGACAGCAACCTTGGGCCGGAAGGACTGGGGTTTCTAGTCCCACAGGTGCTCCTTGTGGTCTTGGGCAAGCCAATTAACCCTCCATAGCCCATGTTCCCTGTAAAATAGTTATCTCCAAGTTATAATGCCCTGTTCAATGTAATTTCAGTTTGTTCAATGTAAACCGCACTGATGCAGAATAGCGCGGTATATAAGAGAATGTAAATAAATAAATAACACGTGGAGAGAGATTTTTCTGGTTGTATGGTCCTCATATTTGGATGATATTTCCGCTAAGATGCGGAATGATATCTTAACAGTGTAGTTTGGGTGAAGTGGCAGATATAGATTGTCCCTTAGGGGGGCGGGAAGAGGATGGGGGAGGAGGATGGGGGAGGGGGGAAGGTGGGGAGGGAGTGAAGGAGGGAGGGGTAAATATGTTCATTGATTTCCAGATGGATAACATTTGGCTATGGATCAGTGATTGTATAGAAACATAGAAATATGATGACAGAAAAAGACCACATGGCCTATCTAGTCTGTCCTTCTATATCAACAACTATAACAGTCCCCTTTTCACCTTTAGAGATCCTCTGTGTTTGTCCCATGCTTTTTTGAATTCAGTTACTGTCCTCATCTCTATCATCTCCACTGGGAGACTATTCCATGGATCCACTACTCTTTCCGTAAAGAAATATTTCCGCATATCATATGACCTAGATTGGCCACTGTTGGAAACAGAATACTGGGCTTGATGGACCTTGGTCTGACCCAGTATGGCATATCTTATGTTCTTATGTTATCACTCCTGAATCTATCTCCCTTCACCCTCATCCCATGTCACCTTGTAGCAGAACTTGCTTTCAATTGAAAGAGGCTCTCTCCCTGAACATTTATGCCACTGAGGTATTTAAACATCTCAATCATATCACCTCTATCCTGCCTTTCCTCTAAGGTGAACATATTAAGATCCTTCAGTCTATCCTCATTTGCTTTATAATGAAGACCACTAATCATTTTAGTAGCCACCCTCTGCACCGACTCCATCCTGTTCACATCTTTTTGAAGGTGCGGTCTCCAGAATTGCACACTATACTCCAAATGAGGTCGCACCAAAGACTTATAGAGAGGCATTATCACCTCCTTTTTTCTGCTAGCCATTCCTCTCCGTATGCACCCAAGCATCCTTCTAGCTTTTGCCGTCGCCTTTTCTACCTGTTTAGCTACTTTAAGAACATCAGACACAACCACGCCTAGGTCCCGCTCTTCTTTAGTGGATAAAAGTACTTCACCCCCTATACTATATTGCTCCCTTGGATTGCTGCAGCCCAAATGCATGACCTTACATTTTTTAACATTAAATCCCAGCTGCCAAATTCTAGACCATTCTTCAAGCTTAGCTAGATCCCTCCTCATGTTATCTACACCTTCCTGCACCTTATTGCAGATTTTGGTATCATCCGCAAAGAGGCAAACCTTACCCGACAGCCCTTCCGCTATATCACTAACAAAGAAGTTAAAAAGAATCGGACCAAGGACAGACCCATGGGGCACACCACTGGTAACATCCTTCTCCTCAGAGTGAGTTCCATTTACTTGTACTCTTTGTCGCCTCCCACCCAACCAATTTCTAACCCAAGCAGTAACTTTAGGGTCCATCCCTAGGGTGCTCAGTTTGTTTATAAGTCGCCTGTGAGGAACAGTGTCAAAGGCTTTACTGAAATCTAAATACACCACATCTAGAGCTCTCCCTCGGTCCAACTCCCTGGTCACCCAGTCAAAGAAATCAATCAGATTTGTCTGACAAGACCTACCTCTGGTGAATCCATGCTGCCTCGGATCCTGTAATCCGCTGGACTCCAGAAACCTCACTATTTTCTCTTTCAGCAGCGTTTCCAATGATTCACTCACCACCAAAGTTAAACTAACCGGCCCGTAGTTTTCAACCACATCCTTACTTCCGCTTTTGTGTAAAGGTACCACATGAGCCTCTCTCCAGTCCTTTGGCACCATTCCCGACTCCAATGAGGCATTGAAAAGGTCAGTCAGTGGAGTTGCTAGAACGCCCCCAAGTTCCCTCAGTATTCTCGGGTGTATCCCATCCGGTCCCATCGCTTTGTCTACTTTAAGTTGAGCTAGTTTCTCACGAACACAGTCTTCTGAAAATTGTTCAAGATGTCCCTCGCTTCTGTTCCTATTTGTGGGTGTTTTCTGAGGTCCTGCTCCTCGTTCTTCATCTGTGAACACAGAACAAAAATATTTGTTAAGCAATTCCACTTTATCCTTATCAGCTTCTACATATTCCTCCCCTGCACCCTTGTGTCTGACAATACCACTTTTGCCCTTCCTCTTCTCACTAATATATCTGAAAAATGTCTTATCCCCCCATTTTATTGCATTGGCTATTTCCTCCTCCTTTTGAATCTTTGCCTTCTTGGCTACTTTGCTAGCTTCTCTAAGTTTTTCCAAATACAGATGCCTGTCTTCCTCTCTCTGTGATCTCTTGTATTTCATGAAGGCCTCCCTCTTTTTCTTCACTTTTTCAGCTACTTCTTTCGAAAACGATAGCGGTCTCCTTTTCCTTTTACCTCTATTTACCATTTTAACAAAAAGGTTGGTTGCCCTTAAAATATCCCCTTTCAGTTTTGCCCACTGTTTTTCTACATCCCCCAGCTGTTCCCATCCCACTAACGACTCCCTGAGGTATTGGCCCATCTTCGCAAAGTTAGTCTTCCTAAAGTCTAAGATCCTTACCTTTGAATGGATTCTAACAGCCCTAGTCCTAATACTGAACCACACCATCTGGTGATCACTGGATGCAAAATGATCTCCCACTACATCAGAAACACTTTCACCACTGGTAAGCACCAAGTCCAGTATGGCCCCTTCACGTGTGGGGTCTGTTATCAATTGCCTGAATAGTTCTCCCTGTAGAGAATCCAGGATCTCCTTACTTCTAGATGATACTGCAGCAGGAATGTGCCAATCAACATCTGGCATATTGAAATCTCCTATCAGTAGCACTTCCCCTTTCCTAGCAATGTTGCGTATGTGTTCAATTATTTATTTATTTATTTATTTAACAGTATTTCTAAACCGCCTTATCTTAATAATCAAGGTGGTATCACAGCAAGCAATCAGGTAAAGTGTGTGTGTTGTACATGCAGTGAGGATAAAACTTAGTTGTGTGAGGGATGTGTTGGGTGCTTGATTTGTTTGAGCTATATACAGGGTGGGCTATTTACAGTGGTGCTAGAATCATATTTTATATATATTCAGTTGTTTGGGAGGATTGGAGTGCTGTTATCCATTCTCTTAGGTTATGTGATGTGACCATAGTGCTCTATGAACAGCATGGTTTTCAGTTGTTTTCAGTTGTTTTCTGAAGTCTGAATTAACTCTCTGTCCACCTCTTCCTCTTGTGAGGGAGGTCT
Source organism: Ichthyophis bannanicus (assembly GCA_033557465.1). Classification (NCBI taxonomy): domain Eukaryota; kingdom Metazoa; phylum Chordata; class Amphibia; order Gymnophiona; family Ichthyophiidae; genus Ichthyophis; species Ichthyophis bannanicus. The sequence continues at coordinate 159,588,477 of CM066040.1, forward strand.
GTATATCACACCAATGCAAATAGATTTCTCTTTCCCTCTTTCTAGTTTAACCCACAATGCCTCCTCTCTCCCTTTTAAGCTCTGTAATTCCAAAGCTTTAATAGTAGTTTTTACATATAGTGCCACTCCTCCTCCCCTTCTTCCTACCCTGTCCTTTCTGAATAAAGTATAGCCAGGTATAGTTACATCCCAATCATGGTTTTCTGTGAACCATGTTTCTGTAACTGCCACTAAATCCAAGTCGGCCACTCCCACCAAAGCTTCAACATCAGGGATCTTATTTCCCATGCTACGGGCATTTATACACACTGCTTTCCATATGTTACCCGTTACCCATTTCCATAAAGGTATTTAATGTATCACCTACCTGGGGGCTTTCACTTACCTGGGGGCTTTCTTCACCCATCCCCAACAAATCTAGTTTAAAGCCCTCTTCAGTAGATTAGCCAGTCTACTACCGAAGATGTGTTGACCTTTCTTGGACAGATGGATGCCATCTCTGCTCTGATTGGATTATTTGTATAGGACACATAGACATATAAGCTTAATATAGAGTTGGAATAAGGGAAGTAAATTTTAGACGGGGGGGGGGGGGGAATTGGAAAAGAGAATTTATTGGTTATCAATGAAAAGAGAAATTAGACTTATCTGGGTAGTGCTCCTCCTCCAGCAGCTTGGAGATTGAGCATATATTCTTTTTGATGACACTAGTGTACATATGCAGCTGGCACCGCACACCAGCCCCAGTACCTATTGACAAAGCAGACTCAAAGGAGCAACAAATAAGTAGTTAAACATGCACCTAACACTTCTACGTCTAAATAAACCAGTATCCCCTCCATCCCCTGGAAAAGATACCCTGTCCCCTCCTCTCCAGGATGGGGAGGCCTACCTGTTGAGCGCTTGAGCAACTCCAACCAACGGGAAGCGAGCAACCGACAGCTCTTTTGGTCAACCCCTCCCCCAAACACTGATTACACACCCCTCCCTGGCTCCCCCTTGCCACTTCCTCCAAAAAGAGAACCAGCTTCAGGACCAGGGTGTGCATAGATTATCACAGAAAGCACTCAGGGAGGGTTCCTGGACTGGACTGGAGTTCCTCAAGGAACAACAATTAGCAGGTAAGTCTAATTTCTCTTTCCTTATCATCCCTCCAGTCCAGTCCCGCACCTCTGGGATGTATCAGAGCAGTTAAACTAATGGGAGGGACCTGCACAACCAGCCTGAAGCACTGCTGATCCGAAACGAGCGTCCTCCGCCGCCTGGACATCCAGGCAAAAATGTTCAGATAAAGTATGCCACCCTACAGATCTCCACCGACGGAACTAAACTATGCTCTGCTCACAAAGCTGCCTGAGCCCTCATAGAATATGTCTGCAAACCCGCCGGCACTGCTCTACCCTTCACGATGTATGCAGGCATCATTGCCTCATTGCTCTATCTGGAAATGGAGGCTTAGTTGCCGCCTCACTTTTGCGCGACCCGCCAAACAGAACCAACAGACGGTCCGATCTCCAAAAGGACGAAGCCCTTTTCACATACCTTTGCATCCAAGTGGAACAGCTGTGGATTGGCAGAGCCCATATCCGTTCTCGCCCACATCCAAGCTCGCCAGAGCCAGTAAGGAAATGGCCTGATTTACATGAAATGCTCACACCACCTTGGGCAAAAATGAAGGTACCAGGCACAGGACCACTTTCTCCTTGGAGAAGGAAAGGAATGGCTCCTGGCATGACAGGGTCCGAAGCTCCGAAATTTTGCATGCCAAGCAAATCGCCACCAGGAATACCATTTTCAGATTCAAATCCTTCAGGAAAGCTCGACTCAATGGCTCAAAGTTTTCCCCAGACAGTACCGTCAGCACCAGATTGAAATTCCAAAGCGGTACCACTGCCCTCTTTGGCAGATGGAGGTGGGTCACCGCCCCTAGAAAGCTCAGCCCATCTGGGTGTGTACCCAATGGCACCCTGTGGACTTTCGTGCAATAACCGGAAATTGCCGCCACTTGCACCCTCAAGGAACTGGCAGCTAGACCCTTATCAAAACCGGATTACAGGAACGCAAAGATGTCCAGGACGGAGGCAGTGGAAGGGCGCGCCTACCTCTGTCCGCACCGTGATTCAAAGATGCACCCTACGCAGATGCACGACAGGTTTGTAGACCACCTCTGGGCCTGTAGCAAGGTCACTATCCCTGAGCCTGATTATCTTTCTTCTTCAACTTCGCCCTTTCAAGAGCCATGCCGTTAAGCGATAATTGATCCACAAGGGACATACGAAGCGGCTCCTATGTCAAGAGGTCCTTCCAACCGGAAGTCATCACAGTCAATCCGCCAGTATCCAAATCAGGTCAGCATACCATTAGCACCTCGGCCAGTCTGGTGCCACCAGAGTTACAAATCCCTGGTGCACCTCTAGCCATTGCACTACCTGGCCTATGAGCGCCCAAGGGGAAAAACAGAGAAGACCCTCTTCGAGCCACTGCTGAATTAGAGCATCCAGGCTCTTGGACTTCCTCTCTTCTTCTGCTGAAAAACCAGCAGGCCTTGGCCGACTCAAACATTGCCATTAGGTCCATGACCAGTGTGCGCCCCATCAGCGGACCACCTGCTCGAACACCTCCTGATTGAGCTGCCAGTCTCCGGGGTCCATGCACACTCGGCTGAGATAGGCTGCCTTCACACTCTCAACTCCTCCTATGTGCCTCGCCGATAACTCCTGGAGACAAATCGCTGCCCATATGAACAGCTTTTCAGCCTCCTCCTCCAGGACTCCACTACCTGTGCCTCCTTGCTGGTTGATGTAAGCCACCGTGGTCACATTGTCCGAGAGAACTTGGACCTTCCCCTGCAACCATGGCTCGAAACTTTCTAGCACCAAGGTCACCGCTCACATCTCGAGTCTGTTGATCGACCACAGGGCCTCCTGCGGACTCTTGTCCCTGAACAAAGTGTCCTTTGCAATGGGCTCTCCAACCTGAAAGGCTGGCATTGATCATCAGAGGAACCGACACCGGGGACTCCTTCCAGGCTCCCCACCCAGGCTCCCCACATGCAGCCATCAACTAGGGGCTCTCCTTGCACTCCACGGGCAGGGGAGTACTTGGGACAGGGGGTGACTCTGATGGGACCATCGACTGAACAGAGCCCTCTGCAGCAGTTGCATGTGTGCCCTTGCCCATGGGACTAGCTCGAGAGTGGCCACCATGGTCCCCAGAACCTGCAGATGTCACCACTCTGATGGCCTTGCCATCTTCAGGACCTACCGCATCCACTGTCGTAGCTCCTGCGCCCGGCGAACCAGCAGGAAAATCCTGCCCATGCAGGTATCAAAGCACGCTCTCAAATACTCTAGCTCCTGGGCCGGCCGTAACTGACTCTTGGCCAGGTTGACCCCAACCGAGACTTTGAAGGAACTCTCCCACCCACGCTGTTACTCTTTTCGCTATTGTCCCTGGACTTCCCCTGGACCAGCCAATCGTCTAGGTACGGATGGACGAGAACCCCTTCCTTGTGGACAGCTGCCGCCACCACCACCATGACCTTGGTGAAGGTATGGGGGATGGTTGCCAGACCAAAGGGCAACGCTCAAAAGTTCAAATGGCTCCTTGGCACCGCAAAGCGGAGAAAATGCTGATGTTCTGGATGGAAGGGAACATGCAGATACACCTCTCCAAGATCGAGTCTCGCCCAAAATCTCCGCTTCCTACTGCCATTATTACTGTGAAAATGCGGTACTCGGAGATCGTAGTTCATGCCCTCGAAGTCGAGAATTGGGCGAAAGGAACCCTCCATGCTGCCCACGTAACATAAACAAACCGCTGGTTCCTCACAGAAACCCTTCTCCCGATCTGCAAAAACGCCGCGCATCGGGCAGATCGGGAGAAGGGTTTCTGTGAGGAACCAGCGGTTTGTTTGTTACGTGGGCAGCATCATTCAAGTCAGCAACAACACTTCAATATAGTCCCCTGAAGAACCGGACTGGAGAAACGCAGAGGCGCGTCAAATAGTAGCGTCGGGACTTTCAACTTTAATAAAACTGACTGCAGTATGTTGATGAAAATCTACAACACTGCAAGCGAAATAGACATTCGAAAGCATTTTAGCTGTTTTTTAATATTTTAAATGCTTTTTTGTTTTGATGGAATGTCTGCAGCATTTTTCACTATTAGTGTGAGCTAAGAAATACACTTTAGAAGCATTTTTTACACTCTGTAGCTGGTCACATGAAGAAGAGTTAAGAGAGTGGAAGTTATAAAGGGTCGTTGATGCGAACAGGCATGTTATTAAGGGTAGAAACAAACCCTAAAAACTCATGCCATTGTAAGTCTGAGACCAGCTAGTTAGAAAATTTCCTTCTGGCTCCAGCACCATAGGACAACTGTATATAAAGTTAAAAGAGCGTGGGGACATATTTAATCTCATAGTTGTATAATCGCTCTGAGACAAGACCAACCTGATTTGTTAAGACACATAAATATAAACATAAGCATAAAGATGAGCACTGGTAGCTCCTCCCAGCGGAAAACCCGAACAATCCGGGCCTGATCCTCCTGTTCTGGGCTCTCTCCTTCTTCCAACTCCTCCTGCAGATCTAGCTCCATTTCAAGGTCTTCCCCATCCAGCCCCACCGACAACAGCGATTGCTGCCACTCCTCTAAGCCTCTAGCCCGCTTAGACGCCACTGCTCCTGACATCCTCTTAGCCCTTTGTTCTGGGGCTGAGAAGCCACTTGGTAGGAAAAACGCCTTCTGCAAAAGTAAGAAAAACTCCGGTGAGAACTCCCCCAGGAACCCTACTGCTCCCTGGGCTCAAGAGGTGGATAGTCTGGGCATCATGCAGGGACTAGGGGCCGGATCCATTGAAGGTAACATGGCACCCCCAGGGTCTCTTGCAACCGGGAGGGACTCTCCTTCCTCATCTCATCCTGCAGGTCCTGCTCCCATGACAGCCTCTTGCGGGCAGTTTAGGCAGACGCCTGCCTTCGAGACCACACCACATCGGGGACTGAATATCTTGAGGATTTTTAGATTGCGCTGCAGTGTTGTATCTTAAAGATATGAAATGGACCTTGCCCTGATCAAATCAAACTGACACGTTCTCCGAGTAAAGTTTACATTTTTCTTCTAATACTACAAATGGCTATAAGGGAGTACAAGCAATATTGCAGATTTAATAGGTACATAATCTGGGCTAAGCGACAAGAGATGATCATGTCAGGTTACTCACTGACCATAGACAGATGGAAGGATTTCATGTGTGTCCAATCCACTGACTGACTATCTTTCAAATTACATACATTTCTTGCATGCAGGTACTTCCTGTTTTCCCCAGATCTGTAGCTGCTACAAACCTATATGCAGCACCTCTTTTTTTATTTTTACACTTATCTTTATTTTTGTCTTTGACTTTTTATCTGACCCTTCTCAGGAGAAAGCAACAATGTTTCAACCAAGTGCCAGTTACATCACCTGACCTAGCACAACAGCTCTCTGAAAATCCGCCCAGTAACAAACAATGGCCTATCTGATTAGGCCTTTCCCACATGTCTGCATGAAGTCATTGTGCACTGAATAAGTCTAAGCTGTATAACACAAGGAATGCTTAAGGATTAAGTGGGGCTCATGCCCCTTGATACCATCCTATTCCAGGCACTGCAGTCTGGATGCTATGGTGGGAAGGGCTTGGGGCACTCCCCAGGAATGCCCTCAATCTGTACCCGGGTAGGTAAAAGGATCCCCAGCACAGTGCACCTCCACAGGCTCAGGCACTAGAGTACTTGAACTAAAATAAAATAAAACCAAACCAAAATCTAAATAACTGAAACTAAAATTTTTAAAAAAACTGCAAATGGTCCCCTAAAAAGAGGCTGCTCTGTCCTGCTTTATTATCCGGTGACTGCCTCTCCCAGGCACCCAAAACACAGCAGGGGGTTAAACACACGCAGGCCTAAATAAGAATAAATCGCGCCTAAATGCAGCAGAGGGAGTTTCCAACACCGCTGCAGGCTCCCAAACATGCAGCTGCAGGCCACTCTCTGTCTCCTCGTGTTCTGGTGGTTGCTAGGGGTTCCTGCTGTCCTCCCCACCCGCCACTCTTACCTTGGAGTCTCTTTGCCGCATGGCTTTTCTACCCCTCGCGCTCAGCCTTCCTTCCCGGGTTCGGCGCTGAGGGGGGTAACTCGGGGCTGCCAGCTTTCACTCCTGTCAAGCAACTGCAGCCCCTGCAGCAGCTCCTCACCCGATAATGGGTTCGGGAGCAGCCAGAAGTCTCGGACTGAAGAAGGCCCCCACAGAACTCCCCCCTCCCCGAAATCCTGGGGGAAGAGGGGGAAGAAGGAATATCCTCCCCTCAGTCCTGTTGTCCCCCAGATTCTCTCTGTTCCTTCAAATTTTTTTTTACACTTCTGCCTTTAAAAACAAAGAAACCTGCACCTTAACAGGGGAAATAAAAGCAAACTCTAACTAAACCTATCTCCTCAGTTGTCTCTTCAGTGAGTCCAGCATCCTGGCTCACAACCTCCTCCAGCTGCTTGGAGACTGAGCTTACTGGGGCTGGTGGGCAGTGCCAACTGCATATGTACACTAGTGTCATCAAAAAGATGACATGCTCAGTCTCCAAGCTGCTGGGGGAGGTGCACTACCCAGAGGTGCGGGACTGGACTGGAGGAAGTAAGTGTTATTATAAGGTCGTGAATGTTATAGACCTGTGTATTAAGTTGGCCTATGTGTTTATGGTGTCAATAATAATAAAATATTTTAAACAAAAAGCCACTAGTTGGCTTTTGCATACCTCAAAAAGTTGTCTTCAGGATTGAAGATAAGGCTATGGAAGCCTGGAGGCCTAGTTTAGCGGTGAAAACCGTGTTGAAAATGAAAAGGAAAGAAATAGAATAATTTGTAAAAATCAAAAAGAAAAACTTATGGGGACCGGTGTTGGCTTCGACGGAACTGGCGTCAATCGGAAGGCAGAAGCACAATGATCCACAAAAAAGAGAAGTTTTTCGTTGGTGACAGGATGATACGTCCTGCTGGCTCCGCGGAAAACAGAGGAGAGGAAATGGTAAGACTGGAAGGCAGTCACCTAGGCACAGTGGAGTGCACCCAAAGGCTATTGAGCTCTGGGGAACGTTCCCGCACAGGATATGTCGGTGCCGTTCTCCCATATGTGAAGACTGCATTCCTGCATGTTCCTGAAGATACTTCAAAACTAAAGGGAAAGGCAATTTCTCGCAATGGCAGGAAAGGCAATAGAAAAGTAAAGGAAACAAAAGAAAACTACTGCAAACTTTAATCTACTCACATGCGATGTACCTACCAATGGAAAAAACGGACTGAGGTCAAGATGGCACCGCAGTGGCGGGCAGGAAGGCACACACATCCGCGGTGGAGCTTCCAAAAACTTCTAGAAGGAGCTGGGAATACTCCCATGCAGAGCTCCTTCGGATGACATCACCCATACATGTAGACTTTTTTCCTGCTTGTCCTCGAAGAAATTTCATTAACATGCATTAAATCCTTTAGTAAACATGCCCCTAAATGTTTGCAGAGATAGAGGGGTTGCATTTATAAATAACAAAACATTTTATAATATTGCGCAATACTCCCCCAACCCCTCTCGGCTACTCCTTAATGCCACCCAGCTGGCAAAAATTTCTGGGGAGAAATAGAAATTACACTTACCTGGTAATTGTAGTTCCTGGAGGGTCCAGTTTAGTCCTCCACATCCGGGTAGTGCAACTCTTCCTGCAGCCAGGAGACTGGACCAATCAAATCCTTTAGAACCATAGAATGTATGCTGCTGGAGCTCCCATCAGGCCCCCAGTGAACTATTAACAAAGCAGACTCAAAGAAGCAACACGTAAGTAACAAAGAATTTAACTATAAATAGACTTATGTCCCTGAAAAACCACTTGACTCCCTCCCCAAACGAGAAAGCCAGAACTCTGTACCTTGGCTTCTTCCCCTTTTATTTGAAGCAACTGATAGACACTGCAGCAAGCACAAGGAAAAAATGACTTACCGAATAAAGGAAATCGAAAGTACTTTGAGCATGAGGATCCGAAGCACTGTACTTTCCCGAATCCGTTTCCCACAGAATTAGCGCGCCAGATAGATGAAAGGCACTTCTTAGTCGATTGGGCGGGACGGAGGACTAAACTGGACCTTCCAGGAACTACAATTACCAGGTAAGTGTAATTTCTATTTCCTGAGCGGTCCTCCAGTTTAGTCCTCCACATCCGGGATGTAACAGAGCAGTAATCAACGGGGGGTCCTCGCCAACCGGCGCGCAAGACTGCCGAGCTAAAACAAGAATCCCGTGCCGCCTCTACATCCAACCTGTAATGTCTACTAAAAGCATAGAGGGAAGACCAAGTAGCCGCCTTGAAAATATCTACTGGCGGAACCAGACTATACTCCGCCCACGAAGCCGCTTGCGCTCTGGTAGAATGGGCTCGTAAACCCACCGGAACAGACCGACCTTGCAACATATATGCAGAGGCGATGGCTTCCTTGATCCACCGGGAAATGGAAGATTTCGCCGCCGCTTCCCCCTTCCAAACTTCACCGAAAAGCACAAACAAGCGATCCGACTTACGGAAAGCTTCTGAAACCTTCAGATACTGACGCAAAACTCTACGCACATCCAACCGGTGGAGGCCGTCGTCGGAATCCCTAGTCTTGTTTGAATTGAAAACCGGCAGAACAATAGGCTGATTCAAATGAAACGGGGAAACCACCTTCGGAAGGAAGGAGGGCACCGGCCGGAGAACCACTTTATCTCTAGAAAACGATAAGAAGGGAGCCCTACAAGATAAAGCCTGGAGCTCCGAGATTCGCCGTGCCGAACAAATGGCTATGAGAAAGACCGTTTTTAGGGTTAAGTCCTTAACTGACGCTTGACGAAGCGGCTCAAAGGGTTCCTAAACCAAGGCCTGCAAAACCAAATTTAAATCCCAAGGAGGAATAGTCACTCTGCGCGAAGGCCGCAGTCTAAAAACGGCTTTAAGAAAACGTTGCACATCCGTATGCGCTCCTAGAGCCGCCAACTGAACCTTTAGGGAACTAGCGGCTAGACCCTTGTCAAAGCCGTCTTGTAAGAAACTGAGAATCACGGCTACAGAAGCCGTCGCTGCCCGAATATTATGTGTAGAACACCAATCCTCAAAAATTCACCACACGCGGACATACGTAAGCGAAGTAGAAGACTTTCTGGCTCGAAGAAGCATGGCAATAACTGCCGGTGAATAGCCCTTCTTTTTCAACCGAGCCCTTTCAATGGCCAAACCGTAAGCGAGAACCGATCCCCTGAGGCATGCGCAGGGGGCCCTGAACTAGTAAGTCTACTAGAAGAGGGAGCTTCCACGGAACACCGTCGAGAAGCCGCACCAGGTCTGCATACCAAGGACGTCTGGGCCAATCTGGAGCCACCAACAGAACCTTTCCGAGGTGCGCTTCGATGCGTTGGACCACCCTGCCGATCAACGCCCATGGCGGAAAGACATACAGTAGACCGGCCTCGGGCCACGGTTGGATGAGAGTGTCAATACCTTCGGACATGCGTTCTCTCCGCCTGCTGAAAAATCAAGCTGTCTTCGCCGACTGGAAGGTCGCCATGAGATCCATGATCGGAGGTCCCCATCGGCGGACTATTTGCGCATAAATCTGCGGATGCAACTCCCACTCTCCGGCGTCCACCCGGACTCTGCTGAGAAAATCTGCCATCACATTGTCTTTTCCGGCAATATGCACCGCCGAAATGGCCAGAAGGCGTATTTCCACCCACTCGAAGAGTTCCTGCGCCTCCTCTTCCATGGGTACGCTTCCCGTGCCTCCTTGTCGATTGATGTACACCACTGCAGCCGTGTTGTCCGATAGAACTCTCACGGCTCGATTCAACACCGTCAACTCGAAGGCCCGCAGGGCCAGCCCCACCGCTCGCAACTCGAGCCGGTTGATCAACCACTTGACCTCCTGGGCTGTCCAGGTTCCCTGAGTATAACGACCCTGACAGTGGGCCCCCCAGCCTGCTAGACTCGCATCCGTTATTACAGGTAACCAAGTTGGCTGTTCCAGGGGCAGCCCTGCTTGAAGGGACTTTGGGCAAAGCCACCACTGCAAAGCCCGCCGCACTCGTCTCGGGCAAGGTAACCGGCGACTGAGTGAGTCCGTCTGATTCGACCAGCGACGCAAGAGGGCTCTCTGTAGCGGGCGCATATGAAACCGGGCCCAAGGAACTACCTCCAGAGTTGCCGCCATTGTGCCCAGCAGACGCAGATACCACCATGCAGACGGAGCGGGAATCGCCAGGAAGGTCCGCACCAGACGGCGTAATGCCTGTGCGCGACAGCTTGGTAAGGATACCAAACCTCTTTCCATGTCGAAACAGACCCCCAGATATTCGAGCATCTAAGATGGTTCCAAATGACTCTTCTTCACATTGACCACCCAACCTAGGCTCTGCAAAAATTGTACAACCCTGGCCGTCGCCTGCAAGCTCTCCGTCGCGGACTTCGCCTGAATTAACCAGTCGTCGAGATAAGGGTGGACTAGAATACCTTCCTTTCGCAATGCCGCTGCCACCACCACCATTACTTTGGTGAAGGTGCGAGGAGCCGTCGCAAGACCGGACAGTAATGCTTGAAACTGGTAGTGTCCCCAAGGGAAGGCGAACCAAAGAAACTTCTGATGAACCGGCCGTATAGGAATATGTAGATAGGCCTCTGACAGGTCCAGCGAAGTTAAAAACTTCCTTTGTTGCACTGCTACTATGACGGACCTTAGAGTTTCCATTCGAAAGTGCGGCACTCGGAGACAACGGTTCACTCCCTTGAGATCTAAGATAGGACGGAGGGACCCGTCCTTCTTTGGCACCACGAAATAAATGGAGTAACGACCTACCCCACGCTCGGGCTCTGGAACAGGAATAACCACCCCCAAGTCTAGAAGCCGGTCCAACGTAGAGCGAATGGCCAGTTCCTTTATCTGACCCCTGCTGGGTGATAGAACGAAGGAGTCTTGGGGCGGATAGGCAAACTCCAGTGCATAACCTTCTCTGACTATCTCTAGCACCCACTGATCTGTTGTTATCTGGACCCAAGAAGGAAAAAAGTCCCGAAGGCAACCTTCGATGACTTGAATTCCCCCCAGGGTCCGCCTCACTTCATTGTGGTTTGCGATTAAATGAAGAGGATGAGGAGGAGGCTGAAGCTGAAAAGCCTCGGCCCGCTCCTCGCAAACCTCGAAAATTATGTGTCCTTAAGCCGAACCTGCCCCGTTGAGAACTCCACAGGCGGGAAGATCGGAACCTTCTAAAGTCTCTGAATTGACCTCGAGCAGCTGGCAAACTTCTAGCTAACTTAGGTTTATCCTCCGGTAGCCTGCCTCCTTTAGATTCCCCAAGGTCTTTCACCAACTTATCCAGATCGTCCCCGAACAATAACTTGCCTTTAAACGGCAGTTTGCTGAGACGAGATTTTGACGATCCGTCGGCTGCCCAATTTCACAACCAGATGGATCTCCGCACCGCTACTAGAGAAGCCATACTGTTAGCTAAGGTTCTGATCAAATCATAATGTACATCTGCTAAATAAGCCGAACCCGACTCTAACCGTGTCACTTCGAGTAAACCTTGCTGATCGAGAAGGGGAGCCTGACGCAAGTGCTGAGCCCACCTTAAACATGCTCTAGCCATCCATGCCCCGCATATAGATGCTTGCAACGATAAAGCATTGGTCTCAAAAACCTGTTTCAAGAAACCGTCCACTTTCCTGTCCTGAGTATCCTTTAAGGCCGCACTCCCTTCAACCGGGATTGTGGTCTTCTTGGTCACTGCCGACACTGCCGCGTCTACCCGAGGGGACTTGAACTTTTCCTTGTCCTTGTCCTTGTCCGCTAATGGATATAGACGGTTCATCGTCCGAATACCTTTCAAACCTGACTCAGGCTGATCCCACTCAGTTGGAATCATTTGATCTATCACTCTATGTACCGGAAATACCACTTGAGATTGTCGAACCGCTAACGCTTCCTCTTCCACAGGCTGCGCTGTGGCGAGATTGAGAGTTTGTAGGGCTTCCGTAATCAAGGGAACAAGCTCTTCCCTACGGAACACTCGAATAATCCTAGCCTGATCCTCGGGCTCAGGAATTTCCCCTTCTTCTAGTTCGTCGAGCAAGTCCTCAGTATCCAGTGCAGCCTCTGACTCTTGCTCCTGAAGACCTTCCTGTTCTGTATCCAGGGACCGCAATCTTTTAGCTGGTCTGGGTGCTATCTGACCTGCACACTCCGCTTTGGAGAGCGGCAGAGGCAAGGGAGCAGTGAATGCCTCTGGCAATTTACCCAAGCGCCCCAATTTGAAAGCCTGATGAATAATCAGCACGAAATCTGGGGAAAAATCTGCCAAAGAAGAGGAAGACTCCACCCCTTCTGCCGGCAGCACAGAGCCGAGTCCCTTTGAAGAGACAGGACCTGGAGACATGAGAGGAGCAGGAGAAATAGTCCCTTTCAGCAGGCGAGAAAGGGACTAATGGATCTGGCAGAGGCTGGCCTTCCATGTGCTGTTCCGTGTTGGCGGATACCGCAACACAGCCTTTGCAAATCCCTGACTCTGCAGCTATGTCCTTGCGAGATCCGCAGATCACGCACTGCGGTCTCGACGCCATAAATATGGACTAAGTCCTCCGGTAAAGAGAAAACTGCACTGACTGCAAACGCTAAGGTCTGCGATACTAAATATATAAATCCCCCTTTTTTTTTTTTTTAAACGTTGAACTATAGAGTGGCAAAAGAAGAAAAACCCCAAGAAACTGACTCAAAAACGCTAAATTCCCCACTTGCCACGGATGTGCAGGCTGCTGTACTCCACGCAACTAAAAACAAGCCGAAAATGGCCGCCGCTACCGGCGAAAGCAGAAAAAAGGGCGCCAAAATTAGAAACACTCAACAACGCGGTAAAAACAAAAAAAGTAAAACTGCGAGGAAATTCGGGAAAGCGTGGTTACTCACCTGTAACAGGTGTTCTCCAGGAGCAGCAGGAATCAGTCCTCACTTATGGGTGACGTCGGCGCCGACGGAGCCCTCGCGGAGCAATTTTCCCCAGCTTTCAAAGAAAGCTTTTGGGAATTGCAGCGCGCATGCGCGGTCGTCTTCCCGCCCGAAGGTGCCATCTTAGCCAGTCAGATGACATAGCTAAAAAAGACAGCATAAAAATTTGCAAAAAGAACATAAGCAGACGATTGCAACTCCAAGGGGAGGAGGGAGGGTAGTGAGGACTGATTCCTGCTGCTCCTGGAGAACACCTGTTACAGGTGAGTAACCACGCTTTCTCCAGGACCAAGCAGGAAGTCAGTCCTCACTTATGGGACTCCCAAGCTCAAGGCTACCGGAGACCCTAAGCACAAAAATGAGCTCCCTCTAGCTCAGCAGCACAGAAGGAAAGAATCTTCGCTGAATTATCACCCACCGGTAGCCCACATCCGGGATGGAGGGTAGGAGTTGCTCAGACCTCAAAGAGATTACGGAGGACTGCCTGTCCGAAAGCACTGTCCCTGCGGGACTCCCTCTCGAGACAGTAATGGACCGCAAAAGTCTGGCTCGAAGACCAAGTAGCGGCCCGGCAGATGTCTGCCAGCGGAACAGAGCGGAGGTAAGCCACTGACGTGGCCTTTGCCCGAACGCAATGAGCCGTGACTCGACTTTCCAAGGCGAGTCCGGCTGCCCCATAAGCCCAAGAGATACAGTCCGCAACCCAGATGGACAAAGTACGCTTGGAGACCGGGAGCCCCAATTTATTGGGGTCAAAAGACACAAAAAGCTGAGCAGCTTTACGGTGCTCCCGCGTACGGTCAAGGTAGAAGTTCAAAGCCCTTCTACAGTCCAGGGTATGGAGGACCGTCTCAGCTCGGCTGGAGTGTGGTCTGGGAAAGAAGGTCGGAAGTACCACCTCCTGATTCATGTGAAAAGGGGAGACCACTTTAGGCAGAAACTTTGGGTGAGTCCGTAGGACTACCCTATTCTTGTAGAATCGAGTGTAGGGGGGATCAGACACGAGGGCCTGCAATTCACTTACGCGCCTAGCGGAAGTGAGGGCTATCAAGAACAGAGTTTTCCAAGACAGAAAACGGAGAGAACATGTAGCCATAGGTTCAAAAGGCGGACAGGTGATCCGCTGCAAAACCACATTCAGGTCCCAGTCCGGCGCTGGCGGGCGCAGAGGTGGTTTAAGTAGAAGGAGACCTCGGAGAAACCTCGCTACGAGAGGGTCGTTGGAGAGAGGTCTGCCGTCCACCGGCACATGATGTGCTGAAAGAGCACTGAGGTGAACTTTGACGGAGTTGGACTTAAGTCCCAGATTAGAGAGGTGTAGCAAGTACTGTAAGATCACCGACACCGGGCAGGAGAAGGGATCCTGAGACTGTTGGGAAACACCATATTGCAAAGCGACGCCATTTAAGGGCGTAGCATTTGCGGGTAGAAGGCCGTCGCGAAGCCAAGACGACCTCCTCCACCTCCGCCGGCAAGAGAAGAGGAGCAAGGACTACCCTTTCAGCAGCCAGGCCATGAGGTTGAGAGACCTGAGGTTGGGGTGCAGTAGGGACCCCTGATCCTGAGTGAGGAGATCCGGTTGTACCCCCAGAGGGATTGGATCCTCCACCGCCAGTTGCAGCAGGAGCGGAAACCACGGCTGCCTGGGCCAGCGAGGGGCCACCAGGATCATGAAGGCTTTGTCTCGGAGAACCTTGAAAAGAGTCCGAGAGACTAACGGGATGGGAGGGAAAGCGTACAGAAGGCTCCCCGACCAGGAGATCAGAAAGGCGTCCGCCGCAACCCGAAGGGGGTGTGGCTGACGAGAGCAGAAGCGAGGAAGCTGCCGGTTGTGAGGACTGGCAAAGAGATCCACTGTGGGGAATCCCCACCTGAGGAAGAGCTTCTGAACGATCAAGGGATCCAGACGCCACTCGTGCGGCTGGAGGACCCTGCTGAGTTTGTCCGCCAGGCAATTTTCTTGGCCCGGGAGATAAACTGCCTTGAGGAGAATGCCGTGACTGACGGCCCAAGAGCAGAGCTTCTGTGCCTCCCGGCAGAGGAGGAAGGAGCCCGTGCCCCCCTGCTTGTTCACGTAGAACATGGCAACTTGATTGTCCGTCTGGACAAGGACGGACTGTTGGGAGGTCAGGTGGGAGAAGGCCTTGAGAGCTAGGCGGATCGCCCTGAGCTCCAGGAAGTTGATCTGCTGAGCAGATTCCCACTTGGTCCAGAGACCCTGAGTACGTGCCTCTTGGCAATGTGCTCCCCAGCCCAGGAGGGATGCATCGGTGGTCAGCACCCGGGTCGGCTGAGGTGACTGGAAAGGCATTCCCAAAATCAGGTTCGGCTGCCGGAGCCACCACCGGATAGACGAGACCAGCGGCTCGGAGACGCGCACTAGGTCTGCTAGGCCGCCTGTGGCTTGTCGCCACTGCCGGCGGAGACACCATTGAGCAGACCGCATATTCAGACGGGCATTGGGGGTCACATGGACGGTGGAAGCCATATGGCCGAGCAGTCTCAGGAAGCGCCTGGCAGAGACCAGGGGCTGGCTGCGAAAGCGGTCGGCTAGGTCCATGAGCCGCTGAGCCCTGTCGAGCGGTAGGTACGCTCGCGCCTGAGGAGTGTGCAGCCTTGCGCCGATGAACTCGAGATCCTGTGAGGGGAGCAAAGTGGACTTTGCGAAGTTTATGACAAAGCCCAAGTGCTGCAGCAGAGTCACCGTGCGGCCCGTGGCGTTGGTGACCTCCTCAGCGGACGCTGCTCTGATGAGCCAGTCGTCGAGGTACGGAAAGACATAGAGGCCGTGAAGCCGGAGATGGGCCGCCACGACCGCGAGACATTTTGTGAAGACTCGCGGTGCGGAGGATAGGCCAAAGGGCAGTACTCTGTACTGGTAATGATTCCCTGCCACCACAAACCTTAGGTATTGGCGGTGGCTGGGGTGGATGAGGATGTGCGTATAGGCATCCTTTAGATCCAAGGAGCATAGCCAATCTCCCTGCTGGAGGTAGGGCAGAAGGATTCCAAGGGTAAGCATTTTGAACTTCTCCCGCACAAGGAACTTGTTGAGGTTGCGCAAGTCCAGGATGGGTCTGAGGCCCCCCGTTCTCTTTGGTATCAGAAAATACCTTGAATAGAAGCCTTGACCTCTCAGGTGGTGTGGCACCGGTTCCACCGCCTGTTCCTGCAGAAGACCTGCTAACTCCTGAAGGAGCAACTCCCTGTGCAGAGGGGGGCGCGGAGGTTCTCCCGGAAAATAGGAGGGAGGGACCTGATGGAAGTGGAGAAGGTAGCCTTCTCGCACGACCTGAAGCACCCAGGCATCTGCGGTGATGCTGGACCACCTGTGGGCGAAGTGAACCAGCCGGCCTCCGGTGCTGGGAGGAACCAGCGGGGGGGGAGAGGCTATGCTGAGCGAGTCAAAAGCCCCCACCCTGCTGAGCAGGGGCTGGTGGTGCAGGCTTGGGGGCTTGCTGCCTACGGGACCCGTTACCCCGTCCCTTGGCCTGCTGGCCCTGTTGGGGAGCTGCAGGGGCCTGATAATGGGGGTATTGTTTGTAGGCAGCCGCCTTCCTCGGGTAAAAGGACTTTTTCCCCGAGCCCTTCTTTTTCTGGGAAGGGGCGGAGGTCTTCCTAGAAAGCCTGGTCCTGGTGAGAGTCTCAGTCTCAATTTGTGCAGCCTTTTCCGCCATGGGCTTGCCAAAGAGGTTTTCGCCTCGGCAGGGGACATCGACCAACTTGTCCTGTACCCAGGGCTCAAGGTCGGACGACTGAAGCCAAGCCTGTCGGCGGGCACCGATGCCGGCTGCGGCTACTCGAGCCGAGGCTTCAAAGCCATCATAGGCTGCTCGGGACATGAACTTTGAGCATTCCCGAATACCCGTGGACAAGGCTAGGAACCTCCGCAAGGGCTCCTCGGAGAGACCAGCGGAGAATCCGGCTAGCTCTTTAGCCAGATCCCTGAGATACATGCCCATGTATAGCTGGTAAGTCTGGACACGACAGGCGAGCATAGAGCCCTGGAAGCACTTCTTGCCAAGGCCATCCAGGTTACGGGCCTCCCTTCCAGGAGGCACCGAGGAGTGCATCTTCTGGCTCTTAAGACGATGCATGGCCGATTCCACTACCATGGAATGGTGTGGCAGCTGTGCCTTTTGAAAGCCAGGGCTCTTGCGGACTCGATAGATAGAATCGACCCGCTTGCTCAGGACCGGCGAGGAGGCCGGACTCTCCCACATGCGGAAGAGTAGTCGTTCCAGCATAGGAGGAACCGGCACAGTAAAGTGTTCCCTCGCGGGAGAGTCATACTGGAGGGCGTCGAGCTCTTCGGCTCGAGGCTCCTCCTCGGGATCCGCAGGGAAGGCCAAAGCCTTGGCCATATCCCTAACGAAGTCCGAGAACCGGGCATCCTCCGGGGGGGACTGCTTCCGAGGCTCGGACTCCGGTGAGTCCGATGGGACACACCGAGTCCGGAAAGAATCAGGTGACTCTTCCTCCTCAGACTCCCAGACCGACTCCGACGAGGACTCGGTGGGGTCGGCCCGGGCAGGGCGCGGCGCCAGCCGCCCCGACGCCGAGGGAGTCGGCGTCGGCGACCTCGGTCCCGAACGGGAGGCCGAGGGCGACCTCGACCGAGGATCGACTCGAGTTCTCATCGACTCGAGGATCGGCTCGGTCTCCGGGGTCGACTTGGACGTCGACGTCCCGGCGGTCGGGGCAGCGACGCCAGCGAAGCCAGCGAGCAGTGCCCGCTGCTGGTCCATGAAGGCAGACAGTCTGCTCTCCAAGGCCGTCAACCTGAGTCCGAGCTCAGGTGACCCAGCAGCCCCCGACTCGGGCCCCGACGGCGTCGGGCCCGACGTCGGCTGTCGCGGAGGCGAGTCCAGAAGGACTACAGGACTTACCCGGGCAGGCATCTCCGACTCCAGGCGAGGTCGCTTCGGGAGGTGTTCCTTCTCCAAGGACCCGGGGCGGCTGTCGGGGCTATGCGACCTGGCCCTCGCGGAGCCAGGAGCGTCCACCGACGCCGCCCTCGCGGGCTTTTCCTTCCGACGATGGTCCCCGGAGGGAGAACCCCGGTCGGAGGAGCTCCGGCGACGGTCCGAGCTGGAGCCTTTCGACACGGAGGCCTCCGACGAGGTCCGGGTACGGCTGGGGTCAGCGAAGATTCTCTCATGCTGATGCCGCCGACTTCTCAACGCCTTCGAGGACAGTTTGCTGCAGGGCCCACAGATCAGTTCCTCATGATCCGGGCCCAGGCAGCGGAGGCAAAAGTCGTGTGTGTCGGTAAGTGACATATTTCGGTCACACCGACCACACCGCTTAAACCCACTGGCAGCCATCGGGGGAAAAAGGGCCCCTGCGAGGTCAAAGGACCGGGCTGCCAGGGAAAACGAAAATGAAAGCTGACTAAGTCAGAAAAACCGAAAAAACGTGAGAGGACTCGAGACCGGCGTCGCGAGTCCGAGCGGGAAAACGATCGGCGTCGAACCGAAAGAAAAAAGTATAAAATAAAGAGGAAAATCAACTTTTTCGCGGGGACAAGACGGGGACGTCTGTAGGGCTCCGCGGAAAAAAAGAAGACTGGCTAAGATGGCACCTTCGGGCGGGAAGACGACCGCGCATGCGCGCTGCAATTCCCAAAAGCTTTCTTTGAAAGCTGGGGAAAATTGCTCCGCGAGGGCTCCGTCGGCGCCGACGTCACCCATAAGTGAGGACTGACTTCCTGCTTGGTCCTGGAGAAAGTCAGGCACTTACCCCATCAGAAAGGCAGGACAAAAAACAGCGGGTCCGCTTGAAACCTGAGGGGTGCTGATTTGGTAACCCGGCAGCCTAAAAAAGGCCGGTAATTTGAGCCCCCAGCTTTTAACTTCTCCATCAGAGCTTACCCTCCGCAGCAAGAACGCTCAAACCCTGAAGAAAAGAGCTGCTGCGATTCTCTGATCTCTCCTCCGTACTGTCTAGGGGGATCGATCGATAAATGCTGGCTGCATTGTCTCTGTACGGGAAACAAAGAGGGAGGAAGGGCAGTACGGCTCAGCTCCTCAAAAGACGCTTTTTTTTTTTTTTTTAAACTATAGCGCCGGAAGAAAAAATTAATTGAATGAAGTGAAACAAAAGCTCCCCAAAAGGAAACTACTCTAGCTAACGTTGCCCAGAAAAGTCCTAAGTGAGCCCAGAACCAGGCTCACATGTCCTCCTGCTGCAAGGAGACTGGACACACTGGGGGCCTGGTGGGAGCTACAGCAGCATACATTCTATGGTTCTAAAGGATTTGATTGGTCCAGTCTCCTGGCTGCAGGAAGAGGTGCACTACCCAGATGTGGAGGACTAAACTGGAGGGGACCGCTCAGGAACACTGTAATAGTTATTGTGTTTATACCTCTGGTTTTATTTTGTCTCCCCCTTCTTGTGGTATCTAATACTTTTATTGATTTTTAACTTTTGTACACTACCTTATTGTTATGCACAAATGGTAATAAATTAAATATATAAGCATAAACTTATCCAACTATCCGCTTTGACCCGGTGAAAAGCGGGATATAAATACAGTCAAATAAATAAAAATAAATAAATAAAACTAATTGATAAAGAAAACAATACCTCACTACATCCAAAGAGTGTGCAATACCACATACTACATCATCCTGTCCCTCAACAGGATAGACTTCCAGCAAAGGTACACAGTAATCCAGTCCTTCCAAAACCTCATCAATAAGTTCTCTTGGAAGATTTGCAATATTGCAGGAAAAGGGTTCAGCAACAGACACAGTAGTTTTTAAATTAGAAGATGAACTTAGACGAGGTTTACAAGTAACCTAAGAAATAAAGAAATAAACATTACAAAAATCAAAACAAACGAAAGTTAACAAAATCAAACATGAATTCCATGATTTCATTATTTACCCTTATTGTATACTACCAAATAAAATAAATCAAAGTTGAAGCAAAGTAGCTTACTTGTAATAGGTGTTTTCCAAAGACAGCAGGACACACCATTCTCACACACTGGTGACATCACCAATGGAGATGAGGCTGGAGCTATTTACTCAAAGCTTAGAGTTTTCTGTTCAACTTAGAATGAATGGCACTTACTATGTATGTCACAGTGAGCATGGGAGTCCCTTCCAGTTCAGTATACAGTTATTCGGTTGATCTCCCATGGGAAGTAGGAGAGCTTTCTGAGAAGTATGTATTCTGCTGTCCTTTGAGAACATATCCTATAGGTAAACACTATTCTCTAGACAAGCAGGATACAGAATCTTCACACATCAGAATCCCTATTTACAGGATGCTTTCAAAAAGGAAATTAAATATGTCAGTGAACAGATGAAGTGTTTCAGCATCAGCCCTTTTTTTTTTTAGAAGGCATACTGAAAAATATTAAAAAATAAAAGGGCCCTGGGAAGATGAAGTTGAATTCCAAACCTCAAATAGACCATGCAGCACAGCTCACCAAATCTACTGTTAGGATGGGAATCCTCAGGGCTGGATCAAGGCTTTCTGCTGCCCTAGACAGAAGCCCCGGCATGCTGTCCCCCTCCCTTCCCCATGCTCCACCCCATTCCACCTTCCCCCCTTTCCCCATGCTGAGCCACGCTGCCGCCGATTCTGGCAGTGGAGTCAGGGGGCGGAGTGGCTCGGCGGCAGTTCATGTGCTTCAGCACACATGGCCTGCTGCTTCTGACCCATATGACTCAACTTCGGTGGGGTCAGAAGTGGCAGGCCATGTATGCCGAAGCACATGGCCGGCCACCGCCGCTAAGCTGACCCCACAACCGGAATCAGCTGTAGCAAGGAGTGGCAGCGTGGTTCGGCTCGGCTCAGCACAAGGGGGCAGCAAACCATATGTGCTGTGCCGCCCACGGAGGTCTGCCACCCTAGGCAACTATCAAGGTTCGCCTAGTATACAGACTGGCCCTGGGAATCCTTATCCAGTAGTAGAAACTGAATGTGTAGCTGCAGTTCTACCTCACAGTTTCCATTGAAGCTAATCTCAGTTTGACCACTGATAGCTCCATGGCTCTGATGCTATCAGGTCAATATTCAAAGAGACTTTGTCTGGTAGGCAATAAAGCACAGTTACTTACCTGTAACAGGTGATCTCTGGGAACAGCAGGAATTAGTCATCACATATGGGTACATCGGTACCGACGGAGCCCGCGCGGGAAAGCTCCCCAGCTTTTCAGATTAAAAGCTTTTGGGGCCTCCCACTGCACATGCGCGCTGCCTTCCCGCCTTCCTGACCAGCTCTCGTCAGTTCGAGTTTAAAGCTGAGACAATAGAGAGAGAGGACAGGAAGATAGATAGATAGAGATACAACTCCTAGGGGAGGTGGGTGGGTTGTGATGACTAATTCCTGCTGTTCCCAGAGATCACCTGTTACAGGTAAGTAACTGTGCTATCTCCAGGAACAAGCAGGAATACGTCATCACATATGGGGACTCCCTAGCTAAGATGCCTGGGAGATCCCCCTCCAAGGGTAAACCATCTTCGCATGGATCTCAGGCATCCATCCAGGGAAGGTGGGCAGGAGTTGTTTAAGTATGGAACAGGTGTTTGAGGACAGCCTGACCAAACAAGGCATCCCGGCGGGAGTCCTTGTCCAAGCAGTAATGGGCTGTGAAGGTATGAACCGAGGCCCAAGTGGCTGCTCGACAGATCTGATCTATGGACACAGAGTGAAGATGAGCCATAGAAGTGGCCATGGCCCTCACATTGTGAGCTGTGACATGGCCCTCCATAGAAATGTTCTTACTCTGGTAAGCAAAAGAAATACACTGAGCGATCCAATTGGAAAGTGTACGCTTGGTGACTGGAAGTCCCAAATGAGAAGGATCAAAAGCCACGAAAAGTTGGGAAGACTTTCGATGTGGTTGAGTCCTGTTGAGGTAAAAGGCAAGAGCTCTTTTACAATCCAGAGTATGAAGGTTCCTCTCTGCACTGGATGCATGAGGAGCCGGGAAAAAGACAGGTAGATATACCTCTTGATTAAGATGAAAAGGCGAGACCACTTTGGGCATAAAGTGGGGATTCGTCCTAAGGACCACCTTATCATGATGAAACCTAGTATAAGGTGGATGAGCCACTAAAGCCTGCAGTTCACTGATGCGGCGAGCCGAAGTGACTGCAATAAGGAAAACAACCTTCCAGGAAAGAAATTTGAAGGAGGTAGAGTCCAAAGGCTCAAAAGGTGGCTTCATAAGCTGACCTAGAACTAGGTTCAAATCCCATGCTACCGGAGGAGGTCGGATGGGAGGTTTAGTTAGAGTCAGGCCTCTCATGAAACGTGAAACAAGAGGATGAGAGGAGACAGGTTGTCCATTTATAGGTTTTAAGGATGCTGCAATAGCACTCAAATGGACCCTTACTGAATTCGTCTTAAGGCCTGCATTTGAAAGATGCAGGAGATAGTCCAAGAGGGAATTCAAAGGAAGTGCTAGAGGGTCAAGACCCTGCTGAGCACACCAAATGGAAAAACGTTTCCATTTGAAAGCATAAGAACGCCTCGTGGAAGGTTTCCTAGAGGCATGAAGGATATCTGTCACAGGTTGAGAAAGATTAAAGTCTTGAAGACTTAGGCCTTCAGTAACCAAGCTCTGAGATGTAGGGATTTGGGGTTTGGGTGCCACAAAGTCCCCTCCTCCTGAGACAGGAGGTCTGGCGCAGCTCCCAGGTCCAGGGAGGATCCCTGGGAGAGATGCAGAAGTAGAGGGAACCACACCTGGCGTGGCCAGCGGGGAGCTATGAGGATCATAGTCCCGTGATCCCTCTGGAGCTTGAACAGAGTCTTGGATATTAGAGGAATGGGTGGAAAAGCATAGAGGAATTCCTGACCCCAATGCAGGAGGAAGGCATCGTGGGCCTGAGCTCCCTGACACTGAGTTCTGGAACAGAACCGGGGAAGTTTGGCATTCCACGGACTTGCAAAGAGGTCTATGTCCGGGGTCCCCCATTCCTGAAAGATTCTGCGTATCTGGTCCATATGTAGGGACCATTCGTGTGGAAGCAGAACTCGACTGAGTCTGTCTGCACGAGAGTTTTGAACTCCTGGAAGATACACTGCAAGAAGGTGAATTTGATGCTCTCTGGCGAAGGCCCTATTCTGAGAGCGTCGTTGCAAAGCGACAGAGAGCCTGTCCCTCCTTGTTTGTTTATATAGAACATGGCTACCTGATTGTCTGTCTGAACTAGGACAGTCAGGTTGACAAGGAGGGTATAGAAGACCTTGAGGGCAAGGTAAATTGCTCGCAGTTCCAGGAGGTTGATATGAAGGGTGGCCTCCTGTGGAGACCAAGTGCCCTGAGTGGAGATGTTCTGAAGATGAGCTCCCCACCCTGTCTGGGAGGCATCTGTTGTGAGGGTTGCTTGGGGCAACAAAGGTTGGAAGGGGGCCCCCAACAACAGATTCTTGGTGGATGTCCACCATTGGAGGGACCAAAATAGACGGCTTGAGGTGAGTATTTGGTCGGAGAGCGCTCCAGATGCTTGAGTCCACTGGGTGGCCAAGGTCCATTGAGCTGCTCTCATATGCAGACGAGCGTAGGGCACCACATGTACCGTGGAGGCCATGTGGCCCAGAAGTCGCAGCATTTCCCGGGCTGTCAAATGACTGCTGGACTGAGCTTGGGAGGCCAAACTCCGCAGGCGTTGGGCCCTGACCTGAGGCAGGTAGGCCCTTGCAGTGATGGTGTCTAACTGGGCCCCTATGAACTCGAGAGACTGAGTAGGGATTAGCTGAGACTTGGGAAGGTTTACTACCAGTCCTAGATATTGCAGAAGACGCCTTGTGCGGTCCAGGGAAATTTGGGCCTGGGACTGAGAGGGAGCTCGGATGAGCCAGTCGTCCAGGTATGGGAATATGAAAATTCCCAGGCCTCTTAGAAAGGCAGCTACGACTGCCATGCATTTGGTGAACACTCTTGGAGCAGAGGCTAGACCGAAGGGGAGTACTCTGTACTGGAAATGTTTTCCCTGAAACAGAAATCGAAGGTATTTTCTGTGGGATGGGTGGATGAGTATGTGTGTATATGCATCCTTTAGATCTAGAGAACAAAGCCAATCCTGACTCTGAAGGTATGGAAGGAGAATGCCCAGAGAAAGCATTTTGAATTTCTCCTTGAAAAGAAATTTGTTCAATTCTCTCAGATCCAGAATTGGTCTGAAGCCCTCTGTCTTCTTTGGTATTAGAAAATAAGGGGAGTAGAATCCCGTCCCCTGTTGAAGAAGAGGGACCTCCTCTATTGCCCCCTGGGCAAGGAGGGAGGAGACTTCCTGACCCAAGAGGGCCAGGAGAGATGGGGGAGAATTGAACTGCCTCACCATAGTATAAGGAGGAAGGTCGGAAAAATGGAGTTTGTAACCCTCTCTGATGATAGAGAGGGTCCATTGCTCTGATGTAATTTGCTCCCATCTGGGAGCAAAGTGAGCTAACCTTCCGGGTATGGTGAGGGGCTCTGGTTGTTCTAGAGCCAGACTAGTGAAGTTCTCTAGGGGCAAGTCAAAACCCCTGAGGGGGTGGAGCCTGCTGAGGCGTAGCAGACGCCGCAGGCTTTGACCTTGCCTGTTTAGGTTGCTGACGTTTAGCAGCAAAACGAGGCTGAGAGGATTGTTGGCCAGTATTTGTAGAAAATCTGGACTTCTTGTAATAAGGCCTCTTAAAAGACTTCTTCTTGGCAGGAGTGGAGGTAGACTTAGAAAGTCTATCTAAGGTGGCATTTTCTGCATCCATTTGAGTGGCCTTAATTTGCCACTCCTCACCAAATAAGTTCTCACCTGTACAGGGCAGATTTCGTAAGCCATCTAGGACCCAAGGTTCTAGATCAGAAGCCTGGAGCCAAGCAAGACGTCGGGCTGCTATAGCAATGCCCGAAGCCCTACCAGCACCCTCAAAGGAATCAAAAGCTGCCCTGTTGGAGAACTTTGAAATATCCAAAAGGTGTTTCACTAAGGAAATGAACTGCTCCCTCTTATCCTCAGGGATAAAGGGGGCAAAATGCCGAACTTTTAGAGCGATTTCACTGAGAAACATGCCCATGTAAAGACTATAGGAATTAATCCTGGCTATAAGCATAGTAGCCTGGAAAATTTTCCTGCCAAAAGAGTCTAGAGTCTTACATTCTCGCCCTGGAGGAGTAGAAGAGTGCCTTTTGGTACTCTTTATCTTCTTCATTGCAGACTTCACCACAATAGAATGGTGAGGCAACTGGGTTTTTTGGAAACCAGGAGAAGGGGGGACACGGTACATGGTGTCCAACCTGCGAGAAGAAGGAGACAATGTTAGAGGAGCCTCCCATAAGTCCATCAAGTGTTCTTGAAGGATTTCATGGATAGGCAGGGTGACTGCCTCTTTAGGAGACTTAGAGTATCCTAAAATATCCAGTTTCTTTGATCTGGGTTCCTTTTCAGAGGATGAAGCAATAGAAAGACCTTTAGCCATTTCTATGATGAAGTCCTGAAAGGACAAATCCTCTGGTGGAGACATTCTCCTGTTAGGAGAAGAAGGCTCCTCAGGAAGATCAAGGGAGAACTCATCAGAATCATCAGAGGAGTTAAAATCCTCTGAAGAAGCAGAGTATCCTCTATGTGCTTCCAACGCACGATACGCATACCGTTCGGTATCGACATCGGGCGTACCGGGTATGGGATCGGTACCGGGCAAAAGCCCGGATCCGGCATGCGGAACCGATCTGCGTTTGGAAGACGATGGCCTCGGTTCCGGTATGGAAGCCATTACCGGAACCGGACCCGGTACCGCTGGCTGCGGTACCGAGGGCGTAGCAGCATTAATAAAAGCCAGAATGGCCTGCTGCATGACTTGGGACAGTATTGCCCATAGACGCCACTGCTGCCTGGATGTCGGTACCGGTATGGGCCGGTACCCCAGAGCAGTACAACAGGTGATCTGTCGAGGCCGCGCCATCGATGTCAACCTGTGACCCCATGATTGCTTTGGAGGCCGGAGCCTCCCGCCGGGGTTTTTTGGCCTGGGCAGAATCCTCGAACTCAGAATTGAGAGCCTCTCGATCTTTAGAAAGAGATTTGCTTTTAGAGGATTTGCCCACTGGAGTTTTGGTTACCTGAGATCCATCCGGAGAGGAAGACCTGGATGACTGTGATGCTTCTGAAGGAAACAGCACATGGAACTTGTTGGCCCGGTTCTGCAATCCACGTTTCGACATCTGGGAGCAGGATGAGCAGTCCGGTATGGAATGGTCAAGTCCTAAACATTTAAGACACCATTCATGGGTGTCTGTAAGAGGAATGACAGCACTGCACTTGGTACACTTTTTAAAACCAGGAACTGGCTTCTCCATGAGGAGAATTTGTGTAGGCCTGAAGGCCTAACAAAGTACCAAGCTGTGCTGAAGAAAAGAACTGACGAGAGCTGGTCAGGAAGGCGGGAAGGCAGCGCGCATGTGCAGTGGGAGGCCCCAAAAGCTTTTAATCTGAAAAGCTGGGGAGCTTTCCCGCGCGGGCTCCGTCGGTACCGACGTACCCATATGTGATGACGTATTCCTGCTTGTTCCTGGAGATTAAATGTATAAGTCCTCTATCTGTGGATTTTCAGCAGTAGTATCCGAGTGTGCTGCTGAAAATCCATCTAATCACTGCAGCATTATCTGGATAATGCTGGGATGGAGTTAGGGCAGAGAGAGGTTGGAACACCCAACTATAAGGATACCTGTACTATTCACCCACTATCTGTATAGATATGTGGTTTAATTTAGGCCATAAAAAAGTTGTCCTAAATTTAACTTCAAAGTTATATGTATAATGGCTACATATCACCTTTAGACAAATAACTGCAGGCAATGTATAGGTATATATGCAGCACAGCCACTATATATATATATATATTTTTTTTTTAAACATGGCATGATTTTTTTTTAAAACGTGGTTACCATCATCATTGTATTTTGACTCATATGAGTCAAGCCTGTCTGGGCATAAGCAAAAAAGAGACCATCGCAAGTTGTTTTTATGGATGCCTTATTTTGCTCTCCCTTCCCCTCTGTTTGTTTTTCTAGTCTCTTAAAATTTAGTTCAGTATTAATCTTATTTAGGGCACCACTTTTTAAGTGATTTTGTCAAAGATGTAGGTACTAATTAGGGAGCTGATTCAATGGTGGCGGCAGTGCTTGCAAAGCGTAGTTACTCATCTTAACAGGTGATCTCGGAGAACAGCAGGCATTTAGTCTTCACATATAGCTGATGTCAGTATCGAAGGAGCCCACGTGCGTACGCTTCCCAGCATCCAATTGGAAAGCTTTTGGGAGCACTCCACTGCGCCTGCCTTCCCGCTTTCCTCTCCCTCAGTTGAGTTTGTAGCTGAGAAAAGAGAGAAAAAGAAACCCTACAACTCCTAGGGGAGGAGGGCAGGTTGTGAAGACTAAATTCCTGCTGTTCCCAGAGACGCTATCTCCTGGAACAAGTAAGAATGTAGTCCTCACATATGGGACTCCCTAGCTCCCAGATGACCTCAAAATCGGTGGAGGTACACCTCGGAGTAGGCCTGATGAAGTCATGGATCTCACATGGATTTCTGGTATCGTCAAAGTATGGGACAGAGGGTAGGAAGAGTCTGAAAGAGGTGCTGGAGTACAACCTTACCAAACATGGCATCCCGACGGGAGTCCCTGTCCAGACAATAGTGAGCAGTAAAGTGGGCAAAACTGAAAGGGGGTATTTTAAAGGCAACCAACCTTTTTGTTAAAATGGTAAATAAAGGCAAAAGGAACAGGAGACCGCTATGGTTTTCGAAGGAAGTAGCTGAAAAAGTGAAGAAAAAGAGGGAGGCCTTCATGAAATACAAGAGATCACAGAGAGAGGAAGACAGGCATCTGTATTTGGAAAAACTTAGAGAAGCTAGCAAAGTAGTCAAGAAGGCAAAGATTCAAAAGGAGGAGGAAATAGCCAATGCAATAAAATGGGGGGATAAGACATTTTTCAGATATATTAGTGAGAAGAGGAAGGGCAAAAGTGGTATTGTCAGACTCAAGGGTGTAGGGGGGGAATATGTAGAAGCTGATAAGGATAAAGCGGAATTGCTTAACAAATATTTTTGTTCTGTGTTCACAGATGAAGAACCAGGAGCAGGACCTCAGAAAACACCCACAAATAAGAACAGAAGCGAGGGACATCTTGAACAATTTTCAGAAGACTGTGTTCGTGAGAAACTAGCTCAACTTAAAGTAGACAAAGCAATGGGACCGGATGGGATACACCCTAGAATACTGAGGGAACTTGGGGACGTTCTAGCAGCTCCACTGACTGACCTTTTTAATGCCTCGTTGGAGTCAGGAGTGGTGCCAAAGGACTGGAGAGAGGCTCATGTGGTGCCTTTACACAAAAGCGGAAGTAAGGATGTGGTTGAAAACTACAGGCCGGTCAGTTTAACTTCGGTGGTGAGTAAATTATTGAAAACGCTGCTGAAAGAGAAAATAGTGAGGTTTCTGGAGTCCAACGGATTACAGGATCCGAGGCAGCATGGATTCACCAGAGGCAGGTCTTGTCAGACAAATCTGATTGATTTCTTTGACTGGGTGACCAGGGAGTTGGACCGAGGGAGAGCTCTAGATGTGGTCTATTTAGATTTCAGTAAAGCCTTTGTCACTGTTCCTCACAGGCGACTTATAAACAAACTGAGCACCCTAGGGATGGACCCTAAAGTTACTGCTTGGGTTAGAAATTGGTTGGGTGGGAGGCGATAAAGAGTACAAGTAAATGGAGCTCACTCTGAGGAGAAGGATGTTACCAGTGGTGTGCCCCAGGGATCTGTCCTTGGTCCGATTCTTTTTAACATCTTTGTTAGTGATATGGCTGTCGGGTAAGGTTTGCCTCTTTGCAGATGATACCAAAATCTGCAATAGAGTAGACACCCAGGAAGGTGTAGATAACATGAGGAGGGATCTAGCTAAGCTTGAAGAATGGTCTAGAATTTGGCAGCTGGGATTTAATGTTAAAAAATGTAAGGTCATGCATTTGGGCTGCAGCAATCCAAGGGAGCAATACAGTATAGGAGGTGAAGTACTTTTGTCCACTAAAGAAGAGCGGGACCTAGGCGTGGTTGTGTCTGATGATCTTAAAGTAGCTAAACAGGTAGAAAAGGTGACGGCAAAAGCTAGAAGGATGCTTGGGTGCATACGGAGAGGAATGGCTAGCAGAAAAAAGGAGGTGATAATGCCTCTGTATAAGTCTTTGGTGCGACCTCATTTGGAGTATGGTGTGCAATTCTGGAGACCGCACCTTCAAAAGGATGTGAACAGAAGGAGTCGGTGCAGAGGGTTGCTACTAAAATGATTAATGGGCTTCATTATAAAGCATATGAGGACAGACTTAAGGATCTTAATATGTACACCTTAGAGGAAAGGTGGGATAGAGGTGATATGATTGAGATGTTTAAATACCTCTGTGGCATAAATGTTCAGGGAGAGAGCCTCTTTCAATTGAAAGCAAGTTCTGCTACGAGGGGACATGGGATAAGGGTGAAGGGAGATAGATTCAGGAGTGATATGCGGAAATATTTCTTTACAGAAAGAGTAGTGGATCCATAGAATAGTCTCCCAGTGGAGGTGGTAGAGATGAGGACAGTAACTGAATTCAAAAAAGCATGGGACCAACACAGAAGATCTCTAAAGGTAAAAAGTGGACTGTTGTAGTTGTTGTTATGGAAGGACAGACTAGATAGGCCATGTGGTCTTTTTCTGTCATCATGTTTCTATGTTTCTATGTTTCTAAGACCAAGTTGCTGCTTTGCATATCTTGTCAATGGCAACCGAGTGTAGGTTTGACATTGAGGTTGCCATGGCATGAACATTGTAAGCTGTGACATGCCCTTTCAGGGAGAGTCCTGCTTTGTCACAGGCAAATGAGATGCGGTCTGCTATCCATCTGGAGAGCATGCGTTTAGATACAGGGAGACCCAAGTGACTAGGGTCAAAGGAGATGAACAGCTGTGGGGCTCTGCAGTGCCCTCAAGTCCTTTGGAGATAGAAAGCCAACCACGCTTGTAATCAAGAGTGTGCAGGGCTGCTTCCACTCAAGACGCATGAGGTTTGGGAAAAATGACTGGAAGGAAAATTGACTGGTTTAAATGAAAAGCAGACACCACCTTTGGCATAAGGTGTAGATGAGTCCTAAGAATGACTTTGTCGTGGTGGAATCGGGTATAGGATGGGTCCGCCACTAAAGTCTGAAGCTCACTAATGCGACTAGTTGAACTAAGAGCAATTAGGTAGATTACCTTCCAAGACAGGAACTTTAGTGAGGTTGTGGCCAATGGTTCAAAGGGCAGCCTGAGAAGCTGCGCTAGAACGACGTTAAGGTCGGTTTGGACAGCAGAAGACCTCTCATGAAACAGACCACTAGCAGTTGAGAGGAAAATGGCTGTCTATCCAGTAGGTGGTGAATGTTGCAAATGCACTGAAGTGGACTCTCACTGAGTTGGTCTTCAGACCTGTGACAGATGGAGGAGCTACCGGAGGAGTGCCTCCACTGAAGCCGAAAAGGGATTGAGATCCTAATAAAAGCATCAGACCAAAAATCTCCTTCACTTCAAAACATATGTATGTCTGTGGGAGGGCTTCCTAGAAGCCAAAAGGATCTCCTTAATCTCTTGGGTAAGCTATGCTATGCTCTTAGCAGCCAAACTGTGAGACAAAGAGACTGTGGATTGGGATGGAATAGTGAATGATCGTCCTGGGAGAGGAGATCGGGAGCAGATCCCAATCGCAGAGGTTGAGTCTGAGTCAGACATAGTAGCAGCAGAAACCACGATTGCTGCAGCCAGTGAGGGGTTATGAGTAACATGGAGCTCTTGTCCGACTGAAGCTTGAAAAGCATCTTGGAAATGAGAGGTATAGGAGAGAAAGCATAAAAGCAGATCTCGACCCCAATGTAGGTGGAAGGCATCCACTGATCGATTGGTGGATGTAGGAGTTCTTGTGCAGAAGCAAGGAAGCTTGGCATTTTGGGGAGTCGCAAACAGATTTATGCTGGAGTTCCCCAGGTCTGGAAGATGTAGGACGTTCTGTCCGGATGCAGAGACTATTCGTGGGGAAGGATGTGATTCAGTCTGTCTGCCAAGACATTTGATTCCCCCGGGAGGTACACCACTTAGAAGTCTATTTGATGAGCAATGGCAAATGACCACAAGTGTAGCGCCTCCTTGCTGAGGGCCCAGGAGCCAGTTCCTCCCTGCTTGTTCACATAGAACATGGCAACCTGATTGTTCGTTCTGATTAGGACCTGTTGTGCCCTGAGGTGGTGTTGAAATACCCTGAGGACATTCGAGATAGCTTGAAGTTCCAGGAGATTGATCCAGAGTTGCAACTCTTGCATTGTCCAGAGCTCCTAGTGTATGTAGTCAGAATTCCCAGGTGAGCTCTCCAACCCAGTTTGGAGGCATCTGTTGTCAGGATACATTGAAGTGGAGGCATCTGAAAAGGTGACCCTACAAGCAAATTTTCTGGAGAACACCACCACTAAAGGGATATGGCTAGTGACTTTGATCCTGTCCCAGAGAAGGCCTGAGGCCTGCTTCCACTGGGAGGCCAGTCCAATGGGTTAACCACATATGTAGTCTGGCATATGGAATGACATGTACTGTAGAGGCCATGTGCCCAAGGAGCTGCAGCATCTCTCGGGCTGTCAAATGGTCTCGTATTGGCATACGGGACGCTAGTTTGACTAAACGGGCACAGCAGAGCTGGGGCAGGAATGTCCTCGACTGTTGGGTGTCTAGTAGGGCTCCGATGAACTCTAGTTTTTGAGTTGGAGTGAGGTGGGACTTTGGGAAGTTTACCACAAAGCCAAACTGTTCTAGCACTGTGATGATACGATGCAAGAAGAGCAGTACCTCTTCGGTGGTATTGTATTGGTAATGTTTTCCTTGAAAAGTGAAACGTATAAACTTCCTGTGTCCCAGATGGATGAGAATATGTGTGTACGCTTCTTTTAGATCTAGAGAACAGAGCCAGTCCTGACTCTAGAGGTAGGGAATTAGAATCCCAAGGGAGAACATCTTGAACTTTTTGCAGACTAGAAACTTGTCGAGGTTTCCGAAGTCCAGAATGGGCCTGTACCCTTCCGTTTTCTTTTTAATGAGAAAGTACGGCGAGTAGAAACCCATTCCCTGTTGGGATGTGGGGACTTCTTCTATGGAGCCCTGAGAAAGAAGAGAGGACACCTCGTCCTGTAGGAGAGCAGTGAGTTGGTATTGCGTTTCATATTCCCCCATGAAAGTGGAGGGAGGCAGAGTGTAGATGTAGTCTGTACCCTTCCTGGACTATGGTTAGTGTCCACTGCTCTGAGGTGATGAGGTGACATTTCTGGGTGTAGTGACACAGTCTGTCTGCTATGTGGAGGCGGTGGGGGTCCTCCAGAGGCAGGGTAGCAATGTTCTCTAGGAGTCAAAAACTAGGCTGCAGAGCTGATTGAGATTTAGCCACCTTCTGTTTGCTTAGGAGGCTGCTGCCTCTTTTGTGGGGCCTGACACTGGTACTGAGAAGCAGGTGGTTAAGAGGAGAAGAACTTATTTGTAGAAAAACATCTTTGTAGATGTCTTCTTCCTAGCAGGGTCAGCTGTGACTCTGGACAGTTTTTTTTAGAATAGTGTTTTCTGACTCTAATTGAGAGGCCCTATCTTTTCTCTCTTTGCCAAAGAGATTTTCCCATGTGCACGGTATGCTGCCCAGCTTATCTTGAACCCAAGATCTGAGGCCTGAAACCATGCAGTTCTACAGTCCCCGATGCATATGGCTGTGGCCCTGCTTCTACATTAAAAGGCATCAAAGGTAGCCCTATTGGCAAATCTAGATGCACTTTGGCTATGCTTGACTAGGGCAAGATAGTCTGCCCTCTTGTCATCTGGGAAGAGAGGAGGAAAAGCCTCAAGATCCCTGGATACCTCCTTGAGGAGCATTCCCATGTAGAGAAAATAGGAGTTAATCCTGGCCGAGAGCATGGATGCCTGGAAGCATCACTGCCCAACGGCATCAAGACTCCTCGATTCCCGACCTGGAGGATTTGAGGAGTGAGTCTTTGAGCTTTTGATTTGTCGCATCGCTGATTCAACTCCATGGAGTGGTGTGGAAGCTGCAGCTTTTAGAAGCTCGGACACTCCGGTACCTGCTACATGGTATCGAGTTGACGACTGTAAGGTGAGACTGTAAGAGAAGTCTCCTACATACGGAGCATAAGAACATGCAAGATGCCGTGCACCGGCAGAGTGGCTGCCTCCTTCGGTGCTGTTGGGTATTGGAGAATCTCAAATTCCTCTGCCCTTGGCTCCTTTTCCGATGTTACAGTGATGGAGAGACCCTTAGCTAGGTCTCGAATGAATTCCTGAAAGGACATGACTTCGGGAGGCAAAATGCATCACTGTTGCAGCGGGGAAGGCTCTGAAAGAAGGTACCGAGGCCTCCGGGAATCGAGTGACTCTGCATACAAAACATTGGAATCAGAATCGGAGGACTAGAAATATCGACAGGCAAGCTGCCCAGCCAAAGCTTGATGCCAGTACTGATGCTTAGATGTATCGACCTCAGTAAGCCGCCTGGGCTTGGTAACGTATCAGTGATAGACTCAAGAGAGGGCATGGGTGGCAGCGAAGTCGATGCCATCTGCATGGGTGTACCTGCCATCGGGGTTGATGTCGATACCGACGGGGCAGAGCCTGGCACCAATGGTTATATACAGTGCCTTGCAAAAGTATTCATCCCCTTAGTTTCTGTCCTGTTTTGTCGCATTATATACAACCTGGAATGAAAATGGAAGTTCATTTGGATATTAGGTAATGGACCTAACAATATAGTACAAATTGTTGAAGTGAAATGACAATAAAATACCTTGTATATATAAAAAACAAGTAAAAACTGAAAAGTTGTGAGTGCATATGTATTCATCCTTTTTGCTATGAAATCCCTAAATAAGATCTGGTCCAAACAATTAACCTCAGAAGTCACATAATTAGTTGATTACAGTCCACCTGTGTGCAATCAGTGTCACATGATCTGTCACATGATGCCTGCTGTGATGTAGCAGGCTCTTATGAAGCAAGAGAAACTGATAGTGATCCGGTGGAGAGAGCCGGTACTGCAGGGGAATGCAGGATTTTCTCTGAAAGGAAAAAAGAATGCAGAGCTAATCAGGAACCACTCCTCACTTCAAGGCAGGTGAGAAGCCAAGTCCCTGATTGGGCACGCCCAAGCAGGAGGCGGGCAGTGCAGTACTCAGCTAGCTTGTTAAAAACCCAGAAACAGTTAGACAAGAGAGAGGACCACCAGGAGAGGAACCAAGGAGACAAGCACCTGGACGAGGACAGGTCAGATGACCAGGAACAGGAACCGAGAAAGAGAGAACCACTAAGCAGCTGTGATCCAAGAAGGAGCAGACAGAAGCTGGGAGACTCAGGGGCAGAGAAAGATTTC
Organism: Ichthyophis bannanicus; assembly: GCA_033557465.1. NCBI lineage: Eukaryota > Metazoa > Chordata > Amphibia > Gymnophiona > Ichthyophiidae > Ichthyophis > Ichthyophis bannanicus. Next base: position 159,622,937 of record CM066040.1, read on the forward strand.
TGGAAGCAGAAAGCGTAGTTACTCACCTGTAACAGGTGTTCTCCAGGAGCAGCAGGAATCAGTCCTCACTTATGGGTGACGTCGGCGCCGACGGAGCCCTCGCGGAGCAATTTTCCCCAGCTTTCAAAGAAAGCCTTTGGGAATTGCAGCGCGCATGCGCGGTAGTCTTCCCGCCCGAAGGTGCCATCTTAGCCAGTCAGATGACATAGCTAAAAAGACAGCATAAAAATTTGCAAAAAGAACATAAGCAGACGATTGCAACTCCAAGGGGAGGAGGGAGGGTAGTGAGGACTGATTCCTGCTGCTCCTGGAGAACACCTGTTACAGGTGAGTAACTACGCTTTCTCCAGGACCAAGCAGGAAGTCAGTCCTCACTTATGGGACTCCCAAGCTCAAGGCTACCGGAGACCCTAAGCACAAAAATGAGCTCCCTCTAGCTCAGCAGCACAGAAGGATAGAATCTTCGCTGAATTATCACCCACCGGTAGCCCACATCCGGGATGGAGGGTAGGAGTTGCTCAGACCTCAAAGAGATTACGGAGGACTGCCTGTCCGAAAGCACTGTCCCTACGGGACTCCCTCTCGAGACAGTAATGGACCGCAAAAGTCTGGCTCGAAGACCAAGTAGCGGCCGGCAGATGTCTGCCAGCGGAACAGAGCGGAGGTAAGCCACTGACGTGGCCTTTGCCCGAACGCAATGAGCCGTGACTCGACTTTCTAAGGCGAGTCCGGCTGCCCCATAAGCCCAAGAGATACAGTCCGCAACCCAGATGGACAGAGTACGCTTGGAGACCGGGAGCCCCAATTTATTGGGGTCAAAGGACACAAAAGCTGCGCAGCTTTACGGTGCTCCCGCGTACGGTCAAGGTAGAAGTTCAACGCCCTTCTACAGTCCAGGGTATGGAGGACCGTCTCAGCTCGGCTGGAGTGTGGTCTGGGAAAGAAGGTTGGAAGTACCACCTCCTGATTCAAGTGAAAAGGGGAGACCACTTTAGGCAGAAACTTTGGGTGAGTCCGTAGGACTACCCTATTCTTGTAGAACCGAGTGTAGGGGGGATCAGACACGAGGGCCTGCAATTCACTTACGCGCCTAGCGGAAGTGAGGGGCTATCAAGAACAGCGTTTTCCAAGACAGAAAACGGAGAGAGAGCAGGTAGCCATAGGTTCAAAAGGCGGACAGGTGATCCGCTGTAAAACCACATTCAGGTCCCAGTCAGGCGCTGGCGGGCGCAGAGGTGGTTTAAGTAGTAGGAGACCTCGGAGAAACCTCGCTACGAGAGGGTCGTTGGAGAGAGGTCTGCCGTCCACCGGCACATGATGTGCGGAAAGAGCACTGAGGTGAACTTTGACGGAGTTGGACTTAAGTCCCAGATTAGAGAGGTGTAGCAAGTACTGTAAGATCACCGACACCGGGCAGGAGAAGGGATCCTGAGACTGTTGGGTACACCAGACTGCAAAGCGACGCCATTTAAGGGCGTAGCATTTGCGGGTAGAAGGCCGTCGCGAAGCCAAGACGACCTCCTCCACCTCTGCCGGCAAGAGGAGAGGAGCAAGGACTACCCTCTCAGCAGCCAGGCCCTGAGGTTGAGAGACCTGAGGTTGGGGTGCAGTAGGGACCCCTGATCCTGGGTGAGGAGATCCGGTTGCACCCCCAGAGGGATTGGATCCTCCACCGCCAGTTGCAGCAAGAGCGGAAACCACGGCTGCCTGGGCCAGCGAGGGGCCACCAGGATCATGAAAGCTTTGTCTCGGAGAACCTTGAAAAGGGTCCGAGAGACTAACGGGATGGGAGGGAAAGCGTACAGAAGGCTCCCCGACCATGAGATCAGAAAGGCGTCCGCCGCCACCCGAAGGGGGTGAGGCTGACGAGAGCAGAAGCGAGGAAGCTGCCGGTTGTGAGGACTGGCAAAGAGATCCACTGTGGGGAGGCCCCACCTGAGGAAGAGCTTCTGAACGATCAAGGGGTCCAGACGCCACTCGTGCGGCTGGAGGACCCTGCTGAGTTTGTCCGCCAGGCAATTTTCTTGGCCCGGGAGATAAACTGCCTTGAGGAGAATGCCGTGACCGACGGCCCAAGAGCAGAGCTTCTGTGCCTCCCGGCAGAGGAGGAAGGAGCCCGTGCCCCCCTGCTTGTTCACGTAGAACATGGCAACTTGATTGTCCGTCTGGACAAGGACGGACTGTTGGGAGGTCAGGTGGGAGAAGGCCTTGAGAGCTAGGCGGATCGCCCTGAGCTCCAGGAAGTTGATCTGCTGAGCAGACTCCCACTTGGTCCAGAGGCCCTGAGTACGTGCCTCTTGGCAATGGGCTCCCCAGCCCAGGAGGGATGCATCGGTGGTCAGCACCCGGGTCGGCTGAGGTGACTGGAAAGGCATTCCCAATACCAGGTTCGGCTGCCGGAGCCACCACCGGATAGACGAGACCAGCGGCTCGGAGACGCGCACCAGGTCTGCTAGGCCGCCCGTGGCCTGTCGCCACTGCTGGCGGAGACACCACTGAGCAGGCCGCATATTCAGGCGGGCATTGGGGGTCACATGGACGGTGGAAGCCATATGGCCGAGCAGTCTCAGGAAGCGCCTGGCGGAGACCAGGGGCTGGCTGCGAAAGCGGTCGGCTAGGTCCATGAGCCGCTGAGCCCTGTCGAGCGGTAGGTACGCTCGCGCCTGAGGGGTGTGCAGCCTTGCGCCGATGAACTCGAGATCCTGTGAGGGGAGCAAAGTGGACTTTGCGAAGTTGATGACAAAGCCCAAGTGCTGCAGCAGAGTCACCGTGCGGCACGTGGCGGTGGTGACCTCCTGAGCGGATGCTGCTCTGATGAGCCAGTCGTCGAGGTACGGAAAAACATAGAGGCCGTGAAGCCGGAGATGGGCCGCCACGACCGCGAGACATTTTGTGAAGACTCGCGGTGCGGAGGACAGGCCGAAGGGCAGTACTCTGTACTGGTAATGATTTCCTGCCACCACAAACCTTAGGTATTGGCGGTGGCTTGGGTGGATGAGGATGTGCGTGTAAGCATCCTTTAGATCCAAGGAGCATAGCCAATCTCCCTGCTGGAGGTAGGGCAGAAGGATTCCAAGGGTAAGCATTTTGAACTTCTCCCGCACAAGGAACTTGTTGAGGTTGCGCAAGTCCAGGATGGGTCGGAGGCCTCCTGTTCTCTTTGGTATCAGAAAATACCTTGAATAGAAGCCCTGACCTCTCAGGTGGTGTGGCACCGGTTCCACCGCCTGATCCTGCAGAAGACCTGCTAACTCCTGAAGGAGCAACTCCCTGTGCAGAGGGGGGCGCGGAGGCTCTCCCGGAAAATAGGAGGGAGGGACCTGATGGAAGTGGAGAAGGTAGCCCTCTCGCACGACCTGAAGCACCCAGGCATCTGCGGTGATGCTGGACCACCTGTCGGCGAAGTGAACCAGCCGGCCTCCGGTGCTGGGGGGAACCAGCGGGGGGGGAGAGGCTATGCTGAGCGAGTCAAAAACCCCCACCCTGCTGAGCAGGGGCTGGTGGCGCAGGCTTGGGGGCTTGCTGCCTACGGGACCCGTTACCCCGTCCCTTGGCCTGCTGGCCCTGTTGGGGAGCTGCAGGGGCCTGATAATGGGGGTATTGTTTGTAGGCAGCCGCCTTCCTCGGGTAAAAGGACTTTTTTCCCGAGCCCTTCTTTTTCTGGGAAGGGGCGGAGGTCTTCCTAGAAAGCCTGGTCCTGGTGAGAGTCTCAGTCTCAATTTGTGCAGCCTTTTCCGCCATGGGCTTGCCAAAGAGGTTTTCGCCTCGGCAGGGGACATTGACCAATTTGTCCTGTACCCAGGGCTCAAGGTCGGACGACTGAAGCCAAGCCTGTCGGCGGGCACCGATGCCGGCTGCGGCTACTCGAGCCGAGGCTTCAAAGCCATCATAGGCTGCTCGGGACATGAACTTTGAGCATTCCCGAATACCTGTGGACAAGGCTAGGAACCTCCGCAAGGGTTCCTCGGACAAACCAGCGGAGAAGCCGGCTAGCTCTTTAGCCAGATCCCTGAGATACATGCCCATGTAGAGCTGGTAAGTCTGGACACGACAGGCGAGCATAGAGCCCTGGAAGCACTTTTTGCCAAGGCCATCCAGGTTACGGGCCTCCCTTCCAGGAGGCACCGAGGAGTGCATCTTCTGGCTCTTAAGACGATGCATGGCCGATTCCACTACCATGGAATGGTGTGGCAACTGCGCCTTTTGAAAGCCAGGGCTCTTGCGGACTCGATAGATAGAATCGACCCGCTTGCTCAGGACCGGCGAGGAGGCCGGACTCTCCCACATACGGAAGAGTAGTCGTTCCAGTATAGGAGGAACCGGCACAGTAAAGTGCTCCCTCGCGGGAGAGTCATACTGGAGGGCGTCGAGCTCTTCGGCTCGAGGCTCCTCCTCGGGGTCCGCAGGGAAGGCCAAAGCCTTGGCCATATCCCTAACGAAATCCGAGAACCGGGCATCCTCCGGGGGGGACTGCTTCCGAGGCTCGGACTCCGGAGAGTCCGATGGGACACACCGAGTCCGGAAAGAATCAGGTGACTCTTCCTCCTCAGACTCCCAGACCGACTCCGACGAGGACTCGGTGGGGTCGGCTCGGGCAGGGTGCGGCGCCAGCCGCCCCGACGCCGAGGGAGTCGGCGTCGGCGACCTCGGTCCCGAACGGGAGGCCGAGGGCGACCTCGACCGAGGATCGACTCGAGTTCTCATCGACTCGAGGATCGGCTCGGTCTCCGGGGTCGACTTGGACGTCGACGTCCCGGCGGTCGGGGCAGCGACGCCAGCGAAGCCAGCGAGCAGTGCCCGCTGCTGGTCCATGAAGGCAGACAATCTGCTCTCCAAGGCCGTCAACCTGAGTCCGAGCTCAGGCGACCCCGCCGCCCCCGACTCGGGCCCCGACGGCGTCGGGCCCGACGTCGGCTGACGCGGAGGCGAGTCCAGAAGGACAACAGGACTTACCCGGGCAGGCATCTCCGACTCCAGGCGAGGTCGCTTCGGGAGGTGTTCCTTCTCCAAGGACCCGGGGCGGCTGTCGGGGCTATGCGACCTGGCCCTCGCGGAGCCAGGAGCGTCCACCGACGCCGCCCTCGCGGGTTTTTCCTTCCGTCGATGGTCCCCGGAGGGAGAACCCCGGTCGGAGGAGCTCCGTCGACGGTCCGAACTGGAGCCTTTCGACAGTGAGGCCTCCGACGAGGTCCGGGTACGGCTGGGGTCAGCGAAGATTCTTTCGCGCTGATGCCGCCGACTTCTCAACGCCTTCGAGGACAGTTTGCTGCAGGGCCCACAGATCAGTTCCTCGTGATCTGGGCCCAGGCAGCGGAGGCAAAGGTCGTGTGAGTCGGTGAGTGACATATTTCGGTCACACCGACCACACCGCTTAAAGCCACTGGCAGCCATCGGGGGAAAAAGGGCCCCTGCGAGGTCAAAGGACCGGGCTGCCAGGGAAAAAACGAAAACGAAAGCTGACTAAGTCAGAAAAACCGAAAAACCGTTAGAGGACTCGAGACCGGCGTCGCGAGTCCGGGCGGGAAAACGACCGGCGTCGAACCGAAAGAAAAAAGGAAAATACAGAGGAAAATCAACTTTTACGCGGGGACAAGACGGGGACGTCTGTAGGGCTCCGCGGAAAAAAGAAGACTGGCTAAGATGGCACCTTCGGGCGGGAAGACTACCGCGCATGCGCGCTGCAATTCCCAAAGGCTTTCTTTGAAAGCTGGGGAAAATTGCTCCGCGAGGGCTCCGTCGGCGCCGACGTCACCCATAAGTGAGGACTGACTTCCTGCTTGGTCCTGGAGAAGAATTCTAAGGCACTGAGAGACCCAAGGCTGCAGCTCAGGAGTTTAAAGGACCCAGAAGAACCTTGGAATAGGAGGCAAAGGGATAAGGAATTACCCTGGAAGAAGCCCAAGCACAAGGTATCTGGCGGGTGTGGCACGGCTAGCAAGCTTAACAGTGGAAAGCCAGAAAGAGTGAATTTTAATTGTGAAAGACAGGATAAAGGCAGAGAGTTTGATACTAACTGGTTAAGTCAAGAAAAGCCTGACTGTTTTCCTTTTAACACTCTGAGAGACTCTCTAAACACAGCTGGAGCGTTTTACCCTGCACTGCCATGTGGAGATAGGTGGGGGAAGGGAAATGCTTGCACGCTGAAATGTTGTCCAAGTAAAAGCACTGATAATTGCCTAGAGATAAGAAATATAAACAAGCATTTACCTGAAGGAGGATTTGCTCAGCCTAGCTCAGAAAATACACAGGCTGAATTACTTCTCAGTGAATTCAGAGAGTTCCTTAAAAGCAGAGCAGTTTCTACTCAGAACGTAGCAAAGCCATTGATCAGCTGGCAAGAAGAAATGCCTTTAATTTCTTTGCCATCTACGGAACAGGAAGTCCCGATGGATTGCTCTACTTGTATGATTCCAAAGGACATTTAAGGGATTTGCTTGCCAGTGTTGTTTGTAAGAAAATAGCAAAGTTACCTCACTGTTTGCTGTAATAAAAGAGCTTCTGTGAAGAAAATAAGTGGAAGCATATTCTGTGCCATTCAGGAGCAGTGCTGATATCAGAGTTTTCTGTTACCTTAATGAAAAGGAGATCACATGCCAGGTGAATGTGATCAGTAATGGACATTCAGTCAAGCAGTGAAAAAAGCCTTGTTTAAGTTCAGTTTCTCCATCTTGTTTTGTGCCCTATTATTTCATTAACGTCTGCTGCATTTGAACTGCGTAAGCGGGAAATAAACCTCATAAAAAAGAAATATTCTTTGCCTTGCCTTATCACTTGAGCACCAACACAACTACAACATTAACCCTCAAGGGCATTCAAGGCCAGCCCCTCCCTTAACCCTCAAGGTCCAGGGAGTGGGTGGGTGGCACTGCATATAAGAACATAAGATATGCCATACTGGGTCAGATCAAGGTCCATCAAGCCCAGTATCCTGTTTCCAAAGGTGGCCAATCTAGGTCATACGTCCACTATCCTCTTGGGTTTTAACAACTTTAAATAGTTTTGTGTCATCTGCAAATTTGATAACCTCACTCGTTATTCCCTTTTCCAGGTCATTTATGAATATGTCAAAAAGCAGCGGACCCAGCACAGATCCCTGGGGTACACCACTATTCACCTTTCTCCATTAGGAAAATTGGCCATTTAGCCCTACCCTCTGCTTTCTATCTTTTAACCAGTTCCTGTCCACAATAGTACACTGCCTCCTATCCCATGACTCTTTAGTTTTGCCAAACGTCTCTGATGAGGGACCTTGTCAAAGGCTTTCTGAAGGTCCATATACACTATATCAACCGACTCACCTTTGTCTACCTGTTTATTCACACCTTCAAAAAAACATAATAGATTAGTAAGACAAGATCTTCCTTGTCTAAAGCCATGTTGGCTGTCTCCCATTAGGTCATGACTATCTACATGCTGAGTGATTTTATTCTTTATGATGGTTTCTACCATTTTTCCCGGTACTGACGTCAGGCTCACCGGTCTGTAGTTTCCCGGATCACCCCTGGAACCCTTTTAAAAAATTGGTGTTACATTGGCGATCCTCCAATCTTCAGGTATTAGAGATGATTTTAATGATAGTTCACAGATTACTAATAGCAGGTCTGCAATCTCATATTTCAGTTCTTTCAACACCCTTGGATGTATACCATCCGGCCCAGGTGATTTGCTACTCTTCAGTTTATCTAATAGTTGTAATAGTTATGTTCCTGTTATGCCCTCTAGTTTTACAGCTTCCCCGTCTTTGGAAGAGGTTTGTTTATTCATTATTTCCCTTTTAAGTATTTAAAGGTCCGAATCATATCTCCCCTGTCCCTCCTCTCCTCCAAAGTATACATGTTTAGGTCTTCAAGTCTCTTCTCATAAGGCTTCTGACGCAGGCTCCAAATCATTTTGGTCGCCTTCCTCTGAACAGTTTCCAGTCTTTTTACATCCTTTGCAAGATACGGTCTCCAAAACTGAACACAATATTCCAAGTGAGGCCTCACCAGTGACTTGTACAGTGGCATAAGTGCCTCTTCCTTTCTGTTGGTGATTCCTCTTTGCATGCAACCCAACATCCTCCTGGCTTTTGCCACAGCCTTGTCGCACTGTTTTGCCACCTTGAGATCTTCAGAAATAATCACACCAAGGTCTTTCTCCTCATCCGTGCACACCAACCTCTCACCCCCTATCGCGTACAATTCCCTTGGATTTCTGCTACCCAAGTGCATGACTCTGAACTTCTTTGCATTAAATCTTAATTGCCAAGCATTAGACCATTCTTCCAGCTTTTGTAGATCTTTCTTCATGTTAACCACTCCCTCGGAGGAGTCCACTCTGTTGCAAATTTTCGTGTCATCTGCAAAAAGAGAGACTTTTCCTTTCAGTCCTTCAGCAATATCACTCACAAATACATTGAACAGTGCCGGGCCCAGGACAGACCTCTGGGGCACCCTGCTAATCACCTTCCCTTCATCCGAGTGAGCTCCATTTACCATCACCCTCTGTCGTCTGTCAGTCAACCAATTTCTGATCCAATTTACCATCTTAGGATCCATCCCCAAGCTACTGAGTTTATTGATAAGCCTCCTATGAGGAACAGTATTGAAGGCTTTGCTGAAATCCAGGTAGATGACATCCATCGCATGCCCCTGATCTAGCTCCCTGGTCACCCAGTCAAAGAACTCAATTAGATTTGTTTGGCAAGATCGTCCTTCGGTAAAATCATGTTGTCTCGGGTCTTGCAACCTGTTGTTTTTGAGAAAGTTCACTATTCGCTCTTTCAGGAGCGTCTCCATGACTTTTCCTGCCACCAAGGTAAGGCTCACAGGCCTGTAGTTTGACACTTCTTCCCTGTCACCACGTTTGTGTAGAGGTACGACATCAGCCATTCTCCAATCCTGTGGAACCCCTCCTGTTTCCAAGGATCTGTTGAAAACATCCTTTAACGGCCCTGCAAGAACCTCTCTGAGCTCTTTCAGTATCCTGGAATGTATCCCATCCGGTCTCATGGCCTTGTCCACTTTAAGCTTTGCAAGTTGTTCTAGCACCTCATCTTCTGTCAATGGCGTGGTAACTACTTCTTTCCCATTTTTATAAGTGGGAGTCACAGGTGGTCCTTCTCCAGGACTTTCTTTAGTAAAAACAGAGCAGAAGTATTCGTTTAGCAATTTCGCTTTTTCAATGTTACTTTCCACGAGTCCGTTCGCAGCACTTCTGAGTCCTGCAATTCCACCTCTGATCTTCTTCCTTTCCCGAATATACCTGAAGGTTTGACACCACACTTCATATCTTTAGCCATCTTTTCCTCTGCCTTTGATTTTGCTATCCTTATTCCTCTCTTTGTCTCTTTGAGTTTGATCCTGTAAACATTTCTGTGTTCCTCTGTTTGCAAGCGTTTGAATTTTGCGAAAGCTGTGTTTTTTGCCTTTATTTGAGCAGCCACTTCTTTAGAAAACCAAATAGGTTTTCTTCTCCTCTTGTTTTTATTTACTTTTGTTACATATTTATCTGTTGCCCCTTTTATTGCCACCTTTAGTTTAGCCCATTGCAATTCCATTTCCCTTATCTCCTTCCACCCTGTCAGCTCCTCCTTTAGGTACTCGGCCATTTTATTGAAGTCAGTGTTTTTGAAGTTTAGGACTTTGAGCTTGCTGTGTTTGGCCTGTACCATGGCTTTTATCTCAAACCACACCATGTGATGATCGCTGCTGCTCACAGGGGCACTGACGCAGACATTCGACACGCTATCGCCCTTGGTGAGCACTAAATCCTGTGTTGAGCTTTCCCTGGTTGGTTCCATCACCATTTGTCTAAGTAATGCATCTTGGAGAGCATCCACGATTTTTTTGCTTCTTTCCAGATTTGCAGGAGTAATCCAATCCACATCAGGTAGATTAAAGTCACCCAATATGATTGCTTCCCCCTTTGTGGCTATCTTGGCAATATCTATAATCAATTTGTTATCTATCTCTTCAATTTGTGTCGGAGGTCTGTAGACTACAGCAGTATGGATGATAGTGCCATCTGCTCTTTCCAACACAATCCAGAGCGCTTCTTCTTTTCCCTATGCCCCCTGCATTTCAGTAGCTTTAATATTGCTTTTGACATACAAGGCTACTCCTCCCCCTCTTCCATTTTCTCTGTCTCTTCTGAATAGATTATAGACAGGTATGGCTATATTCCAATCATGCGATTCGTTTAGCCATGTTTCTGTAATGGCCACAATGTCCAAATCCATTTCCACCATTAGGGTTTCTAGGTCTGGAACTTTGTTGGCTAAGCTTCAAGCATTTGTGCTCATTGCTTTCCAGCATTTAACTGCCTTGCGTGAATTTAGCATTGATTTTGTTCTGCCTACATCTTCCCACTTGTTTTTGATGTGTGGTTTAAATGTGTGGCTGTTTCTGATTTTAATCTGCTTTTCCAGGGGGTGACGTCCAGAGCTTGACCTTCCACATCCGTCACCCCCTTGTTCTAGTTTAAATGCATATCCACATATTGCTTGAATTTTTCACTTAGGATTCTTTTCCCTGCGACAGAGAGATGTAGTCCATTAGCACAGTATAGTCTCTTGTTGTCACCCGTCTTGAAGGACTAGAAAGGGGGACTGTTACTTCTGGAGAGAAATCTGCAACTGTGAGTATATACTTCTGGTAATTTTCTAAAAAGAATTCTTTGTATTAAAGCTACTTTATCTGTGAACCCACTGTTTTTTGTTGGATCAGTTAGGGCCTAGTAGCAGCATTTAAAGTTTGAATTTAAAACACAGAGAACTTTCTGGTTACATTTCATACCCAGCAGAGAGCTTGTAGTTTAAATTTAATAGTCACTCAGGGCCAAGTAACAGCAAAGTTCTTTTAGTTTAAATTTAACACAGAAGAGAGCTTTCTGGTTACATTTGGAACCCAGCAGAGAGCTTGTAGTGTACATTTAATAGTCACTCAGGGCCTAGCATCAGAAAAGTACTTTTAGTTTTAAAACACAGAAGAGAGCTTTCTGGCTAAATTTAGAACCCAGCAGAGAGCTTGTAGTTTAAATTTCATAAGAAGTTAGAGCCTAGCAGCAGCTAAGAGCTATAATTTAAATCAAATCAGAATTTAGCTTACCTCAGCAGCACAAGACAGGGTACTGTGCAGCAGCCCTCTTTTAATAAGTGTTATTTCCCTCCCTCCCTCCCCACCCCTGGGATAATCATAGCTTTATAGGTACTTACACATCTTAAAAGACAGGAGGTGCTTTCAGGTGAAGCTCATTACCCAAATCAGTCATACACTAAGGACCTGAGATTAATTAAGCTTCAGGTGAACATGGTATATTAAACGTATTAGGTACAGTTTTATTGGTATAAATACCCATAGCAACCCCTAGTAAGTAAGAACTTAAAGATCTAGACACAAACTTAAAACTAAGATGCAGACAGCAGTCCAGCAGTGGGATGGGGGCTTTCCAGTCTTTTGCATTGAGTGTCACATGTATGATTTTCACCCAGTTGGTGAGAGGTCTTACGTGTGCACTAGGTGCAAGGAGCTCTTTGCTCTCAGGGAACAAGTCCGTTCTCTAGAGGCTAAAGTAGCAGACTTGGAAAACATAAGACAGACAGAGAGGTACATAGACGAGACCTACAGGGATATAGTCCTGAAGTCCCACCTCCAGTCTGGCAGCACCCCTGTTGCCATGGAGGAGAGAGGTCACGTGACAGGAGAGCATCACCCTGGTGTGGCAGGAAGTGATCCTGTAACTAGGACCTGTCCTCCAGGTGATGTAAAACCCTCTCGCACCGAGGAAGTTTCTCCAGGGCCATGTGCCCATGAGGGAAGGGTTAGGACAGCCGTTATAGTTGGTGATTCGATCATTAGGCATGTATTAGCTGGGTGGCTGGTGGACGTGAGGATCGCCTGGTAACATGCCTGCCTGGTGCGAAGGTAGCGGACCTCACGCACCACCTAGATAAGATCTTAGATAGTGCTGGGGAGGAGTCTGCTGTCTTGGTACATGTCGGTACCAATGACATAGGAAAATGTGGTAGGGAGGTTCTGGAGGCAAAATTTAGGGTTTTATGTAGGAAGTTGAAATCCAGAACGTCCATGGTAGCATTCTCCGAAATGCTTCCTGTTCCACGCGCAGGACCCAAAAGGCAGGCAGAGCTCCGGAGTCTCAATGCGTGGATGAGACAATGGTGCAGAGATGAGGGTTTTGGATTTGTTAGGAACTGGGGAACATTCTGGGGAAAGGAGGGGCTCTTCCAAAGGGATGGGCTTCACCTTAACCGGGATGGAACCAGGCTGCTGGCATTAACCTTTAAAAAGGAGATAGAGCAGCTTTTAAACTAGATATTAGGGGAAAGCCAACAGTCGCCCAAGAGCGGATGGTTCGGAAGAATGTATCCTTGAAGGATACTACCAAAAGCAGAGAGGTTCCACAAAAGAGTAAAGTAGCCCAAATGCCCTCAAGTATGGAGCAGACAGAGCTTAAAGATCCCAATTTACCCATGTCTAACAACAGCCAAATTAACATGAATAAAATACATTCTCTAAAATGCTTGTACGCAAATGCTAGAAGTCTAAAGAATAAGATGGGAGAGTTAGAATATATAGCACTAAATGAAAGGTTAGGTATGATTGGAATATCAGAGACATGGTGGAAGGAGGACAACCAGTGGGACACTGTGATACCTGGGTACAAACTATATCGTAATGATAGAGCTGATCAAATTAGTGGAGGGGTTGCGCTCTATGTTAGAGAGGGCATTGACTCAGAAAGGATTAAAGTTTTGCAGGAAACAAAATTATGCTGTAGAATCTATATGGATTGAAATTCCATATAAAAGGGGGAAGGCAATAGCAGTGGGGGTGTACTATCGAGCACCTGGCCAGAATGACCAAATGGATGATGAAATGCTCCAAGAAATCAAGGAAGCTAACAAAAGTTACAGCGCAGTAATAATAATGGGTGATTTCAATTACCCCGGTATCGACTGGGTCAGTGTCACGTCAGGACATGCTAGGGAGATAAAGTTCCTAGATGAAATAAATGACTGCTTCTTGGAGCAGCTGGTTCATGAACCGACCAGAGGGGAAGCCATATTAGACCTAGTCCTTAGTGGAACACCAGATCTAGTGCAAGAGATAAGGGTGTTGGGGCCACTTGGCAATAGTGATCACAGCATGATCGCCTTTGATTTAATTAGTGGAGGAGGGATAGTAAGGAAATCCACAGTACTACCTTTTAATTTTCGAAAGGGAGACTATGATAAAATGAGGAAAACAGTTAAGAAAAAACTAAAAGGAGCAGTTGCAAAGGTTAAAGACGTTCATCAAGCTTGGGTGTTGTTGAAAAATACTATCTTGGAAGCCCAGATCAGCTGTATTCCACGCTTTAAGAAAAGTGGAAGGAAGTCCAAAAAACTGCCAGCATGGTTTAAAGGTGAGGTCAGAGAGGCTGTTGTTGCCAAAAAAGCATCTTTCAGGAAATGGAAAAAAGAGCCAAACGACGAAACCTGGAAACAGCACAAGCACTGGCAAGTCAAATGCAAGGCATTGATAAGGCAGGCAAAGATAGAATTTGAGAAGAAGCTTGCTGCGGAAGCAAAAACGCGAAATACGCCAGACCCGTACATAGGACACAGACATTGAATGCTTATGAGCTTGCAGCAAAGTGGTTATGACTTCTTAAATATCCTTTCTTTCTTAATTTAGCCTTCTCAACATCCAAGCCGTAAGCGAGAATCGGGCAACTTTCGGCATTAGAATCAGCCCTTGTCCCAGTAGATCGTCCCTCAATGGCAACCGCCACAGGCTGTCCATTGTCAGCCTGAGAAGATCTGCATATCACGACCTCTGAGGCCAGCATGGAGCAATTAGGATTAGCAGACTCTGATGTGATTCTATCCTCTGAACTAATCAGCTGATCAAAGGCCAGGGAGGAAACACATAGAGAAGACCTTCCTTCGGCCACCGTTGTATTAGCGCATCTAGGCCTTCAGATATTCTCTCTCTTCTGCGGCTGAAAAAACGCTGTACTTTGGCATTGATTGCATACGCCATCAGATCCATTTTCAGTAGACCCCAGTGCTTTACTATGCTTTGAAAAACCGAATCCTCCAGCGTCCACTTGCCAGAATCCAGGTGATGATGACTGAGGTAGTCAGCCTTTACGTTTTCGCTTCCTGCGACTTGAGCCGCTGACAGCATCAGACTCGTCTCCGCCCTTTGAAGCCTGTGCCGCCCTGACAATTGATGTAGACCCCATGGTTGCATTGTCAGACAATAGTCTCACCGCTTTGGGGAACAAAAGCCATGAGAGCCAGAAAAACTGCTTGCATTTCTAACATGTTGCTGAACCAAGTGCTCTCCTCGTGGGACCGTTACTCTTGTGCCATCTGAGAGAGATAATGTGCCCCCCATCCTGAAAGACTGGCGTAAGTGGTCACCACTATCCATTCTGGTGGTTCCAACAGAATCCCTTTCGCTATTTTGGTCGTGTCGAGCCACCACCACAAATTCAGCCTTGCTGGTTGGAGACAAGGAAGCTTCCTTGATAGAGAGTGCCTCTGTGGTGACCATCTACAAAGGCCTCATGTGAGTCCTGACACAGGGTACTAGGTTTAAGGTCACTGCCACAGATCCCAGGATCTGCAGCTAACGCCAAGCTGAGGAAGACACATTCAAGAGAACTTTTGGATCTGGATCTGTAGCTTCTTGGCCCTTTTGGAAGACAGGAACACTCAAGTCCACGTTTGTCTCAAAGCGTGCTCCTAAATAAATCAGATCTTGATCGGGGTTAGTTTGCTCTGGTTGAAGTTGATAATCCATCTCAATTTCTGGAGAAAGGCTATCACACGACAGGTAACGCTTTGAGTTTCCTGCATAGATTTTGCTCTGATTAACCAGCCATCCAGATGTACCAAAATCCCTTTTTGCCTAACTGCCACTACATCATCATCTCCTTTGTAAACGTCCGTGGAGCCATGGCCAAACCAAAGGGTAAGGCCCGGAACTGGAAATGCCCCATTGACACTGCAATTCAAAGGTACTTCTAATGGTCTGGCCGAATGGGGATATGTAAGTATGCTTCGGTTAGATCTAGGGAAGTTCAGTACTCTCTTTGCCTTACCACCACTATGACCAAGGGCAACATTTCCATACGTAAGTGAGGCACTCGATTTACCTTCTTTAGATCCAACACCGGGCAAAAGGAACCTTCCTTTTTGGGTACTACGAAGTAAACAGATTAGAGGCCCTGCTTTAACTGATTGGACAGCACTTTGACCACAGCTTGCTACCATCTGAGCCTTGACCTGAGCTTTCAAGGCAACAACAACATAAAGGCATCGGAGAGGGGTCTGGCAAGTTCTAATGCATAATCTTCTCAAACTACTTCCAGTCAATGTTTCCGCTAACCTGTGTCTAACGCATGCTGCAGCACCCTCGCAATGTTCTCTTTAATCTGCGCCGGGTCCTCCGCTGGCATTCCTGCCGATCGCTCTGCACCTCCCCCCACCGGCAGGAATGTTGGCGGCGCCCCAGCGCAGGTTAGCGGGAACACTGCTTCCAGTACCCACTGGACGGTTGTTATTTGGACCCAAGCAGAGTAAAAGGCTTGAAGCAAGCCTCCTATCAGAACTACCTCCACTTGAGTCCCCTTCATTTCATTGTTGCTTCCTGGCCTCTTCGGCTCCATCAGAATAACCACCTCTAGATGTTCCTCTTCCACCATGAAGGGAATGACTCCTGAAAGAATAACGAGATCTTTGAAAAGGGGCAAATGTGCTGAACGAAATCTTTTGAAATCTCTGAACTGACTTCGAGTAGGCACAGGCATCGTTCCCGCTTTAGGCTTATCCTCTGGAAGCCTGGGCACCTTAGACTTGCCCAAATCTTTCACCAGTTTGTCAAACATCTCACCAAAGAGGAGTTTTCCCTTCAAAGGCAGTTTACTAAGGCTTGTTTTGGATGAAACATCTGCCGACCAATTATGTAACCACAGTAGCCTCCTGGCTGGGACCACAGAATCCACAGACTTGGCGGAAGCTCCGACTAAATCATACAAAGCATCTGAAGGATAAGCCGAACTCATTTCCAGCTTGGCCGCCTCCAACACAGTACCTTGAAGACCTGAGTCAGATTCTTAAATAAGCTTGTGGCGCTTAGCCTGCAACGCCAACGCATTGATCTCAAATGACTGTTTCAATAATGTCTCCAGTTTCCTATCCTGGGCATCTTTCAAGGCAGCACCACTTTTCACAGGAATAGTCGTCTTCTTAGTTACTACTATAATGAGTACATCCACCTTAAGCAACTTAGGGGTATGTTTACTAAACTGCGGTAATGTTACCCGCGTTAGGTTCCGCGGTAATGGTACAGATGCCCATATAAAGGCGTGGGTGTTGCATCATTACGGCAAGCCATATCAGCTAACGCGCCTTACAAGGCATCTTAAAAGGCACATTACAAGGCGACTTGTAAGGTGCCTTAAAAGTAAGGTGCCTTGTGAGGTGCCTTATAAGGTGCCTTGTTAAGTGCTTTGTAAGAGGGAGGAGTGGCTCAGTGGCTGGGACAGGTTACCTCAGGCCAGAAGGCTGGGGGTTCAGTTCCCAAATGGGGACAAGCAACTTCAGGCTGGAGGGACTGGGGTCTCTAGTCCCATGGCCACTCCTTGTGGCCTTGGGCAAGCCACTTAACCCTCCATTGCCTCAGGTACACTTAGATTGTGAGCCCTTCGGGGACAAGGGAATAAAAAGTACCTGTTAGTATACATGTAAACCGCTGTCAGACGGCTGCCTGGGTGAGAATGTTCACAGTCTTGGCAAGTGCATATATCAATATGATTTGCAAGGGATTGTGGGAAATGCAGTCCATTCACACCAGACACAGCTGCTCACAATAATTAGTTGTGCTTGAGTGTAAAGCCAATAAGATATTTATTTATGGGGTTATTTCTCCCAACACAGATATGCTTGGTAGCACATAAAACAGGATACTTGCTTTCAGTGTTAAACTTAGAAGAACAAAATCAGGAAAACAACAGTTGAACTTGTCAGGCAATCAAATCAAAAGAATAAAGACCTGGTTGGTAACAAACTGGTCTTTTCTGTAGGCTTTAGCTAATATTTTCTTAGCAGTGTTTCAAACAACAAGCAAAACCCACAAAGAAGGGAAAAACTGTTCTTTTCAGGTTAACTTCTTATATCTTCACACATAGATTCAGAAGTGATTCCCTCAGAGCTCACAAGCAATTAGGTAAGGCTCAATTGCTAGCAGTTACCCAGCTGAAACCCCTTAGCTGGCTTGCTTTCTACTGCGTGGCTCAAATCATACTTCAGGAGCTTTTCTGAGTAGATTAAAGAACAAGTTTGTATTTCTTTGTGATGGTTGTTGTACTTTGTAACAGAAAATTACCAAAGGAGTTTAGACAGAGAGCAATCCATATATTCACAGCCTGTATCTAAGACCGCTCCCCTTTCTTCAACAATCATGGGTTCAATATCATGGATTGGCACAGAGGAATTTCTCAATGTAGCGCTCTCAGGAGAATACTTGTTTCCCTGCTATCTTTCAAGGTTATAGCTAGGGCATAGATCAGTGTTCATACCTGAGCTTCCATTGCTGTTAGAGTTCCTCTCTAAATAGCCTGGCCAGTATGTAGTCCAGTTCTTATGTCCAGCCTTCCAATCCAGATCCCTGGACACTGGATCTCTCTTCACATACCTTCTGGCACGGGTCTTAGGGTCCCTTCCACGTGCAGCCGTCTCCCTCGCAGGTACCGTCTGGAGATTCCTAGCCCTGCAGCACCATTCCTCTGGCTTTCCCCAGTCCAATGGTGTATGCTGGCCTTTTGAATGTCTCCCAGTATAGGTACTGCTCTGGACTCCTTTAGGCCTCCCAAATGCTTTCCTCTTCTTTCTTCCAAAGGGTTTCTTGCCCTCTCTGTCCGTCCGCACTGGCTTCTGCTTCTGATGATCCTCCAGATGATGATGATGTCCAAGCTGAGGATCTCCAAGCTGAATCTGAGGATGAGGATAATTCTCTGTAGAATAAACTCTACCTTTATTCTGCTTTGATGAGTGCTCCACCCTAGCACAGCGCAGCTGTGCTGAATCAGGCCCTGCCCTTTGAGATGAGTGCTTGGGGATTACCTCATAGCCCTCCTGATTGAACACACGTTTCCCCACTTCAGCTCCTCTAATGGCTGTTGGAAACCTGGCGCATTCTGGGACTGGTAGTCTTTTATGGCAAAATTCTGTTTTCTTATTTCTACCAGAACTGGCAGGTTGCTTGTTCAGAGTCACTTCACCTTTTCTATAGCTCCTTCCTGAGCTATGATAAGCTTCATTATCACACCGCACTTATTCTAAAGAGTGCGGTATATAAAATAAATAAGGTGCCTTATAAGTAAGGTGCCTTGTGTCATGTAAGGCGCCCTATAGGGCTTCTTAGGCTAAGCGCCGCAGAAGGCACCCTGGGTTATGGAACCATAGGTTAAGGTGGCCTAACAAGGTTACGGTGCCCTAGGTTAGTGTGCCCTAAGGGCTGCAAGGTGCTTCAGGATGACATGCATGACCTGTGAGGCATAGAGACAGATGCAGCCCTAAGACTAGATAGAGCACTGAGGAAAGGCAATGAACAGGTGAGTGAAGGAGGGAGAGCTGGGAGCTGCTGGACCTGCCATATCTGAGGGCATCCCATGTGGCTGCCAGTACTGTTGACAAACATGGTGGGGGCAACTGTACCACAGCACAGGGTGTTGGCAATGTAAAGTACTGGAAAGACAGTGGGTGGCAGACGATGGGAATACATGTCCCCCAGTGGAGGCGGAGGTGGCAGGATAGTTACAATGATGGGTGGACAGAGGAGTGATGGCAAGGCACGCATGAAGAGGCGCAATGCAGGAAAGGGTAGCAGTGCAGGACATGGGGTGGCAGCCTGCACAGGCAGACAGGACGCTACACAGCTGACAGATGCAGATAGACGGACCGAAGGAATGTTGGCAACTGTGGCGAGAGTATTATGGGCTGGCAGCACACCTCTGCAAAAATATGACTGTTACAGGCATGCAAACTATTTGAGTAGGACAGGCATGAAAGGAGGAACCGAACCCATGAACACTGCCGAGAATGGCATTGTACTAACCAGTAGGCTATACCTCCATGGTGTATCTCACAGCAATGGCTGGGTACAGAAGGACTGCAGGTCACCGCACAAACTGTCTGCTCTGAGTGCCAGGATAGGGTAACCCCACCAGTACCCATGATGCAATGCACATGCTGAATAGCTGTCTACAGCTGATCACCAAATGGGATCTGCACCTCTCCAGTACCTCAGCTTGGAAAGACAAACTGACAGTGCGTCATACTGGCACAGAGTAGCTACAGACCATGCCAATGTGCAGGTTCTGTGCTCACCCTGAGTGATAGGATGGGTGACCAGCACTAAGTCCACAGTACATGTGGTGCTAGAGATAGGTCCTGCTGTACATCCCCATCACTACCATCATGTGACAGGTGTTCCTTGCAGTGCATCCAAAAGTAATTTGGTGTCAATCTGTGTTCCGCAGTCACATGTGGCTCTCTGGGACCAGACACCACCCAGATTAGTGCGTACCCAGTGTTAGGGTCTGGCTGACATGGGCACCTGTTATCAGGGCAGAGGGGTTTCTAGACTTGCATGAGGTTTGTGTAGCAGTGCCTCTAAAGGTCAAAGTGGCATACACTATATACCCCAAAGGGCCCACAATCACCCTTTTTGTAGGTAAGGGACAGGTGCCCCAGCCCCTGTGAAGCAACCTCCATCCTGCTGGTATAAGACAGCCCTCCAGGGTTGGTGGGCCAGAGCATCACCTGTGACTGGGGCAGACCAGCAGTAATGCTGGGGTTAGGTCTAGAAAACCTCAACTGCCTCACACCACAGTCTGCCATTGCCCAGCAGAAACACAGTCAGACTGCACCTGCAGCACCCTACAAGGTGTTCCAACCATGCACAAACTAACTGCAGACAATCCACTAGCCAGTCCATAGTACATGCTCACAGAGAAACTATGTGCACCAAGCAGGTATCTCAGTGACTGGGCACCAGTACTGGGAACATACAGGTATCACTGGAGGCAGAGAGTGTAGAGGGCTATGTGGAACCTAGACATGCCATGGTCACTGATCGGTCAGAGTGAGAGTATCCTTCCAGCATGACATGCTGTGGCCACCCTGTCCATGCAGGTGGTGGTCAGGCACTACAGTGTCCCAGCCATTGCCCCACACCTTGTGAAGATGCATCCTGGCCAATTCGCCCTGTCCAGGCCATACCCACAATACCTTGCTCCTCATTATGCACATATTCAGGCTAACGCTGGTAACAGTGGGACATTGTGGGCCCAGTGAGGTGTGGGCAGCCACAAAACAATGGATAGACAAACACACACAATTCCCACCTGGGGACAGCAATCTCAGGCCGGAGGTACTGGGGTTTCTAGTCCTATAGGCACTCCTTGTGGCCTTGGGCAAGCCACTTAACCCTCCATTGCCTCAGGTACACATAGATTGTGAGCCCTTTGGGGACGAGGGAATGTATCCAGTACCTGCTTATAGTTATTGTAAACCGCTCTGATGCCCTTCAGCCTGGGCGGTATATCAAGAAATTTCATAAACATAAACACACACACACTCCTATTGCAGCATTGTGCAAAGATAGGAGTGGTTGGCAGCCCTGCCCGCCACGCTGGTCCTGATCACAGTGCCGACATTGATAAACTGTGCAGGAGGTAGTAGTAGTGCTCTGGTGATAACTGCAGCTCCGTGCTGGGGCCAACAGCCTGACCCTCCATGCTTTGGATTGTGGAGCCTGTGTGAGTGGGTGTTTGTACCCCTGTTCACCGCTGCTTTGTGCTTTGCACATGTTGCTGTTGTATCTGCATTGTAGGGTAAAATATAGGGACAAGCTCTGTAGGATCCACAGCTGGGACTTGAATCTGTGACCCTCTGCTTCTGGACACACTGGCTGTGTGTACTGCACCACACTGTAGCCACAGATGCACACTAGACCCTGGAGCTACCTGTACTTTTCCTCAGCCAGAACTTTTATGTTGCACTGCATACCACATACTGGTACAGGGCATGGCCTAGTCCACTGCCCCCTCCAGCATGGGCACACACCCTCCTGCCATGCTGACATGACCATATGCTGTCAGTGCTGGTAGTGCGGAGTCCCAGGCCATCCACTGTGTGGGTAGGCGGTTGCCTGGGGAGCAGGGTCTGGGGTGGGGAGGCATACATGGGCATCCTCACATCCGCCCCATCACCGCCTGCCAATATTATGTCCCTTCTGCTTGGGGGAGAGTTGGCTGGGGGGATGTCAGGTGAGTGCCCTGGCAACTGTTAGCTAGGGTGGACCATTTAGATGTAGGTAGATTGTGTTTGGCCTTTGTCAGCTGCTGTCTTGCTGATGTCCGGTTTCTATGTTCCTATGTGCCACCTAGGTGACTGCCTAGTCCACCCTGTGCCCCAGTTGCCCCCACTACATGTCCCGCCTGCAACCCCCTATGCTCCATTTGCACCAACACCATAGTGGCCTTTCATACTTGGGCACTATGCTGTTGCTGCAAATGGAGCACTACTATCACTTTTCCTGGGCTCCCTGCCTATGCTGAACATTGCTGACACTGAAATTGTTTCTCTCTCTTGCAAATGTGTGCTAATGCCAGGTTTTCAGTCGCGGTAGGATTCAGTCTTTCAGTTCCCTGCGTTAGTGTGGAAGGGGCCTCTCCCCGCCCACTTCCCACCCATTGACCCCTTCTCTCCACCCTCTCTCCACTCTCTGCGAGACTTACCGCGGCCGGGAACGCTAACGCGCGTTATGTAACATTAACGTGCATCATTCCGCACGTTAACATTACTTAACGCGCATTACCGTAGCATCTGCTACGTTAACGCGGTTTAGTAAACATACCTTTTAATCAAATCTTTTTCATCCGGAGGAATGGGGTATAACCTAGCCATAGACCTAGCTCCTCGCAAGCCCGCCTCTAGGATTTTCCACTCTGACTCAATCATTTCCTTGATGGCCTTATGCACTAGAAAGGATCTTTGAGGCTTACGTATGCCCTGTAAGATAGGATCTTCTAGATTTTCATCCTTTTCTGGGCAGGTGTGTGGAATATTAAATGCTCCCAAAGACTGAGCAATTAAAACGGATAGCTCCTCTCTATGAAAAATCCTAATGATATTGGGATCCTTCCCCATAGGGATTTCACCTTCTTCTAGACCAGCGGTTCTCAACCTGTGGGTCGCGACCCCCAACCCCCCCCCCCCACAGGATTTAGCGGGGGTCGCCTCGCCCACCTCACTCCGCCATTAAAAAAAAAAGCACCCAAGTTGCTGCCGCTGCCGAGTCCACTTCTCAACAGCGGCAAACTCATCCCCTCCCAGTCCCTTCTAATGCAGCCGCCGCTCCCTGCCTCTTAGGGAACCACGGCTGTGCCAGTAAAACCGTTGCGGAGCCTTCCTGTCTCTTCACGGGCTCCGTGCAACATTGTCTCGCCTCTAAAGGAAGTTGTTTACCACTTCCTTTGGAGGCGGGACAATGCTGCACGGAGCCCGTCGAGAGACGGGAAGGCTCTGCAACGGTTTTACAGGTATAGCTGCGGTTCCCTAAGAGACAGGGAGCCGCGGCTGTAGAAGAACAGCAGGGCAGCAGCAGGCAGACAGGGAGAGGGGAGGAGGGGGCAGGGAACCTGCAACGGGGCTGACATGGAGGGATGGATGGAGGGAGGGGTCTGAAATGGACAGGGGGGCTGAGATGGATGGAGGGAGGGGGCTGACATGGACAGGGGGGCTGACATGGAGGGAGGGGGGCTGACATGGATGGAGGGAAGGAGGGAGGGGAGGGCTGACATGGAGAGAGGGAGGGAGGGGTGGCTGACATTGATGGAGGGAGGGGGGCTGACATGGATGGAGGGATGGAGGGAGGGGGGCTGACATGGATGGAGGGAGGGAGGGGGATGACATGGACAAAGGGAAGAGACAGGGGGACATACTGTACAGACAGGCAATAAATGCTGGACAGAGGGGAGAGACAGTGCGGGTTAGGATTATAATGGGCAGATGGGGAGGGCTAGGACTGGTAATGGGTTGATTAGGGAAGGCTAGGACTGGGAATGGACTGATCAAGGGATGGTTGGGACTGGTAATGTGCTGATAGGGGGGTAGGACTGGTAATGGGCTGATGGGGGGGGGGGTAAGACTGGTAATGGGCTGATTAGGGGAGCCTAGCACTGGTAATGGGGTTGAGGAGGGACTAGCACTGGAAATGAGCTGATTAGGGGAAGCTAGCATTGGTAACAGGGTTGAGGAGGGACTAGCACTGGAAATGAGCTGATTAGGGGAAGCTAGCATTGGTAACAGGGTTGAGGAGGGACTAGCACTGGAAATGAGCTGATTAGGGAAGACTAGGACTGGTAATGAGCTGATGGGGGTAGGACTGGTATTTGGCTGATTAGGGGAGGCTAGCACTAGTAACGGGGTTGAGGGGGGACTAGCACTGGAAGCGAGCTGATTGGGGGGCTTTGACTGGGAATGGGCTGATTGTGGGGAGGGGAGGATAGAGCTGCTGGCCCTGGAAGAAAACTGGGGGCTAAGGCTACAAATGGGCTGATACGAGGGGGTGGGAGAATGGAACTGGAAGAGAGTGGATCTGAGAGGGGCTGCCATGGTATTTGTACTAGAAGGGACTGGTCAGTGGGGAAGGAGGGGGACTGGAAGGGAATGGACACCAGTGGCAGTCATGGGAATGCAAGTTGACATTGGAAGGTACTGAGAGTGAGGACTGGAAAGGGGCTGATACTGGGGACAGTTACTTGGACTGGAAATAGGCTGATGGAAAGAAGTGAAGAAAACGAAAGAAGAGATAAGAATTGGCAGATGGACCATAGACCACAGAAAGAGAGCTAAGAGAAGACAGGAAAACAGAAGTCTCAGATCGGGACCAGCATGATCAAAGAATAAATTGGTCAGACAACAAAGATACAAAAAAATTTTTTATTTCATATTAGTGATTTGATTACAAAATCATCACAATTTTGAAATCAAATATTGTTACTTGTTGTTGTGATTAATTGTGGGTTAAATAAGTAAATTTTATAAATAAAGACATATTGCAAAGGCCTATAATATATTAATAATTCAACAAATGATTACAGCGACAATGCGTTAACGGTAAAGGAAGAGAGACGCATTTGATTTTATCACTGGGGGTCACCACAAGTTGACCAATGGTAAAAGGGGTCACGGTACAAAAAAGGCTGAGAACCACTGTTCTAGACCATTCCTGGCAGAATCAGCCCACAAATTCAAGGGGCTATGGCACCCGAGAGGACCAACACCTGATCCTCCCATTCTTGTGCTTCAAACCTACGGTGCTTAGCCAAGGATTGGAGCCCCTCTGTAGCCGTCAAAAGGGGTGCCAGGCTGGTGCTCTTTTTTTTAACTTTATATTTATTGAAAAGAAGTTTTGAAAGTTTTACAATCAATAACTAACAAGCTTCCCCCCCCCCCAAAACACATCAGCAATCAACAATAACCGCCCACTGACATTCTTCCCCCCACCACCCCAGCTAATTACTGCACATATTTATTTATAAATGGAGCCCACATCTTCTCAAATTTTACAAGTTTGTTTTGCCGAAAGGCTGGCAATCTTTCCATAATATAAATACTATGAATACGAACTTTCCAAGAGACAGCTGTTGGTGCGCAGGATGCCTTCCAGTGCAAGGCCACTTCACTCCACGCAGTCAGAGTACATACTCAAACTAATTTACCTACATTGCTGGTCCACCGTTCTCCTGTCACCCATATCATGACTTTTTCCATCCCCAAACCACATCTCATCCCACCAAACTCTGAACTTCCCGCATTACTGTCCTCCTATAATCCTGTAGATTAGGACAGTCCCACCACATATGATGATACGTGCCCATCTGTCCAAAACCTGGCCAACATGTCATAGGATACTCCGGGACCATTTTGTGAAGGTGATCCGGTGTCAAATACCACCGAAATAGCACTTTCTACCAATTTTCAATATGACTTGCTGCAACCAGTCCCTTACCAATACGCTTAAAAATGGCATCCCATTGATGCTTCTCCCACATCTGATTCAAATCCTCCACCCATTGAAAATGGGCCTTACCCTCCCTCGGCCTGCTCAGCAATTTATAGATTTTGGAGGTCACTCGCCTCCGGGCCGCAGGGAACCAGCAAAGACTTTCAAAATCTGTAGGTCCCTGTTCCACTACTGCGCCACACTATCTCCCACGCAACCACTCACACAGCTGCAAATACCCATACCTATCTCTAGGGCCCAGACCATATTACTTTTACCTCAAAGGAATCAAATTATCCATCTGAGCAAAGTTGAATCACTGTCTGTAGCCCCACTTGTTCCCATCGCTTAAACAGCAGATCTACCAATCCCAGTACAAATGCCGCATAGTAACAAATAGACTTCAATAGAGGCAATGCTGTCCTTAACTGTTTGCAACAGCCTGCGTGTCTCCACAGTCGCTCAACTTGCAAAATAAAGGAGCTACATACCTCCACCCCACATCCCTCATTCCACATTCCACACCAGATACTGTAGAGCAGTGGTTCTCAACCAGTCCTCTGGGGCCCCCAGGCCAGTTAGGGTTTCAGGATATCCACAATGAATATGCATGAGATAAATCTGCATACAAAGGAAGCAGTGCATGCAGATTTATTTATTTATTTATTTAACATTTCTTATATACCGCGCTATTTGTCATCAGCGTGGTTTACATCAAAACAATAGAACACTTGACCAGATACATTGGCCGTCGTTTACATAAAACGGGGAGTTAACATGGATAAGAACTTGGGGAACTATTTACATTCAGGTTTCTAGCAAACTTAGGAAACTATGTACAAATCGATTGTATTACATATTAGGTATGATTAGAGTGTTTTACATCATGTAGCGGCTGTATGATATAGTGAGGGTGTGTGGGAGGTAATGGGGTATCGGGATGGCTATAATGTAAGAGAAAAAGGTGGTGTTTGAGGGCTTTTCTAAATTGAATAAGGTCTCTAATAGCTCTAATGTGTGGGGGAAGTTTGTTCCAGCATACGGGGGCATAGTTCCTGAAAGCCCTATTGGTGGTGATCTGGTTGAGTTTTGCGGATTCAATTGGTATAAGTAGCATGTTGGCAGCCTGGGATCTCCTGGATCTGTTGTCTGGAGAACGCGTTATGAGGTCGGAAATGGATGGGGGAGCTATCATGTTGATGGCCTTGAAGGTAATGAGGAGGGTTTTGTACAGGATTCTACTGCTTATGGGAAGCCAGTGTAGTTCCTTTAGAATGGGGGAGATGTGGTCGACCCTTGAGGTTCCGTAGAGCACACGGGCTGCCGCATTCATGGCTAGCTGTAATGGTTTGAGGGAGCTCTTTGGAAGGCCATGTAGAACTATGTTGGCATAGTCGAAGTGCGGTGTGACTAGAGCCTGGAAGATGGTGCGGAAATCCGCGGATTCCATCATGGGCCTAAGATGCCGTAGGGTTTTTATCTTGAAATAGATGGTCTTGACAGTGCGTTTGATATGTTCCTTGAAGGTGAGTTGTTGATCAAGAATTACCCTGAGATATCGTATGTTGGATTTGATTGGAAGTTCCGCGTCTCTGACTTTGAGTGTTGGTGGCGGAGAGAAGGCTTTATTCCTTGTGATCATTAGTACTTCCGTTTTCTTGAAGTTTATCCGGAGGTTCTGAGTGAGTAGCCAGTCAGTTATTGTGTTGAAGCAGTCAACTAGCACTGTATAGTCGGGACAATTGATGACAATGGGTGTGAATAGCAGGACATCATCGGCATACATAAGACACGATATGCCAAATGAACGGGCAATGTCACAGATTGGTTGCATATAGATGTTAAAGAGCAACGCGGAGAGGGAGGATCCTTGGGGTACACCTTGGTGCTGTTGGAAAGGTTCGGAGGTGGTGCTTTGAATCCAGACTTGTTGACATCTGCCTTCGAGGTAGGATTTACACCAGTCCCACGCTTGATCTCGGATTCCCTTTTCATGTAGCCGGGTGAGGAGCTGCAGGTGGTCTACGGAGTCAAACGCTGCTGATATATCAAGGAAGATTAGTGCGAAGCCATTCTTTATACTGTCAGTTCCATTGATCAGTGAACTGGTTAATGTTGTCAGTAGGGTTTCGATACCGTGTGCTTCTCTGAATCCATGTTGAGAGGGATCCAGTGGTGAGGAGGAGTCAACATGCTGCTGGATCTGTCTAAGGGTTATTTTCTCTAGGATCTTAGCCAGAAAAGGGATACTGGAGATTGGTCTGTAAGATTCCTCTTTCTTTGGGTCAAGTTGATTGTTTTTTAGTAGTGGGCGGATGGATGTGTGCTTGAGCGCATCTGGGAAGACTCCTGTTTCAAATGACAACTTGGTGATGTTGGCTATGATAGGGCTGAACTCCGTGCGCATTGTCTTGATCCAGTGCGCTGGGCAGGGGTCGATTGGTGCGGTCGTGGCGTTGATTGATGCAATTACTTCTTCAATGGTCTTTGTTGATGGCGGTGAGAGTTTGGTGAGTGTGGACTGGGAAAGAGTGGTTTTGGGATTTGTGGTATGGTTAAGATGAAGTGATGATGCCATTGTAGTTACCTTTATTGATTTTGATTGGATGTAATTCGCATATGCTTGTGGCTGAATACCTTCTTGTTGAGGAGGGGAAGGTTGGTTGGTAAGGGATTTCACCAGCTGGAAAAGGTCTCTTGGCTTATTTAGTGAGCGGCTGAGAATTTCTGCATGGAATTGTTTCCTTTTGGCCCACGTTGAGTCGCGATGGGTCTTCAGATATTGTTGATAGATGGCTTGGTCTGAGGTATTTCTAGTAGCTCTCCATTTCCTTTCGAGTTTTCTGAGTCGGAGTAGGGACGCTCGTTGTTCCGGGGAAAACCATGGGGCGGCGTGTTTCCTGGTGTCTCTTCTGTCCGATGCGGTTTTTTTGTTGTTGGCAGGTTGTTGAGCGTAATGGGAGAGGGTCTCGTTCCAGTTGGACATCATGTCATTCAGGTTGGTTGCTGGTTGATCAAGTTTTGGGAGAACGTCACTAACGATTGTTTCCCTGTTGAGTTGCTTGAAGCGTGTGGTTCCTGATGTTTCCGTTGCACTTGGGCGGTGGCTCGTAGAGTGTTGCGTTGGTAAATGGAATGTTATTAGGTTGTGGTCTGACCAGGGGACTGGTGAGATAGTAAGGTCAAATTGGTTTGATGTACTCATGGCTGTATGTGGGATGAATATTAGGTCAAGGGGGTTTCCTCCTTGGTGGGTGGGATCAGTTATAGCCTGCTTGTAGTTGAGGTCAGCCATTGCTTCGAGGAAGGCTTTGGCTAGGGTGGGTTGAGTGGAAGCAAGATTAAGGTCTCCTAGTAGCCAGTTAGGTTTGGAGGGGTCTTCTGGATTACATGCTAGGTCAATGATGTCTGAGAGCTCGTCTGATCCAATTCCTGGGGTTCTGTAAATGAGGTTAATAGTATTGTATTTGCTGGTGATGGTTAGTGTATTCAGGAGTTGCGTGCTCTTGGTAAGGCTAGTCCGGTATTGTAACAATGTTTTTGCAAGGATCAGTACACCTCCTCCTCTTTTGTTTTCCCTATTACAGGTATAGATCGAAAAGTTAGGTGGTGTAAGGTGATTCAATATGACATTGTCGGATTCAGAGATCCATGTTTCTGTGACCATTAGCATGTCTAGGTTGTGCATAGTGATTAGGTCAGTGATTACCGGCCATTTATTACGGACCGAACGTGCATTGATAAGGGCGCACCTTAGTTCTTGTTGATGCTTTGTGTTTTTATGTTTTGTGGAGTTTGAGGTCTATCTATCTCATGCATATTCATTGTGGATATCCTGAAACCCTAACTGGCCTAGGGGTCCCAGAAGACTGGGTTGAGAACCACTGCTGCAGAGGGAGGCCACAGATATAGTGGCTCTCAATTTGCACCCACTTTTGCTGGACATTATATTGTCAGTACACAATATTCAGTTAGATATATGATGCAGCTCTACTTTTCACCCTTAAGATGATCTATAATGTATAACTCCTTGTATTTATTTATTTATTTATTTATTTACATTCTCTTATATACCGCACTATTCGGCATCAGCGCGGTTTACATGGAACAAAATGCTCAGTACAAATAACATGTATGAGTTTACAGATAACAGGGAACAAAATCTTCGATAACAGGGGTAGCTATTTACAAAACTTACTACATGGAGAAAACACAATCCACGTCATGGGTTTGAGTGTCAACTTGGTGTGTTGTTGGTATGCTATAAGTTTGTCTGGGAATGTGGATGGTATGGGGGGTGTCTTGGAGCTCTAGGGGATGCAGTTGGGCTCAATAAGGTACTTGTTGAAGAGGTGACCTTTGAGGGCTTTCCTAAACAGCACAGTTACTTATCTGTAACAGGTGATCTCTGGGAACAGCAGGAATTAGTCCTCACATATGGGTACGTCGGTACCGACGGAGCCTGCGCGGGAAAGCTCCCCAGCTTCCCAGAAGGAAAGCTTTTGGGGCCTCCCACTGCGCATGCGCGCTGCCTTCCCGCCTTCCTGACTAACTCTCCTCAGTTCGAGTTTAAAGCTGAGACAATAGAGAGAGGAAAGGAAAGAGAGAGATAGATACAACTCCTAGGGGAGGCGGGTGGGTTGTGAGGACTAATTCCTGCTGTTCCCAGAGATCACCTGTTACAGGTAAGTAACTGCTATCTCCAGGAACAAGCAGGAATAAGTCCTCACATATGGGGACTCCCTAGCTAAGATGCCTGGGAGATCCCCTGAAGGGTATGAGACCCTGAAAGGTTCCTCATCTTCCTATGGATCTCAGGCATCCATTCAGGGAAGGTGGGCTGGAGTTGTTCAAGAATGGAACAGGTGTCTGAGGACAGCCTGACCAAACAAGGCATCCCGGCGGGAGTCCTTGTCCAAACAGTAATGGGCTGTAAAGGTATGAACCGAGGCCCAGGTGGCTGCTCGACAGATCTGGTCAATGGACACAGAGTTTAAATGAGCCATAGAGGTGGCCATGGCCCTCACGTTGTGAGCGGTGACATGGCCCTCCAGAGAAAGGTTCTTACTCTGGTAAGCAAAAGAGATACACTGAGCAATCCAAATGGAGAGTGTTCTTTTGGAGACTGGAAGTCCTAAATGAGAAGGATCAAAAGCAACAAAAAGCTGAGAAGACTTTCGATGTTGCTGTGTCCTGTGGAGGTAAAAGGCAAGAGCTCTTTTACAGTCTAGAGTATGAAGGTTCCTCTCTGCACTGGATGCATGAGGAGCTGGAAAAAAGACAGGTAAATATACCTCTTGATTAAGATGAAAAGGGGAGACCACCTTAGGCATAAAGTGGGGATTGGTCCTAAGGACCACCTTATCATGATGGAACCTTGTATAAGGTGGATTAGCCACTAGAGCTTGCAGTTCACTGATACGGCGAGCTGAGGTGACTGCAATAAGAAAAATAACCTTCCAGGAAAGAAATTTCAAGGAGGTAGTGGCTAAGGGTTCAAAAAGTGGCTTCATAAGCTGACCAAGAACCAAGTTTAAGTCCCATGCCACCGGAGGAGGTCGAATGGGAGGTTTAGTTAAGGTTAGGCCTCTCATGAATCTTGCAATAAGAGGATGAGAGGAAACAGGTTGTCCATTGATGGGCTTAAGTGATGCCGCAATAGCACTCAAATGGACTCTTACTGAATTCGTTTTGAGTCCTGCAATGGAGAGATGCAGGAGATATTCCAAAAGAGAATTCAATGGGAGTGCTAGAGGGTTAAGACCCTTTTGAGCACACCAAATGGAAAATCTTTTCCATTTAAAAGCGTAAGAACGCCTAGTGGAAGGTTTCCTAGAGGCATGTAGAATATCCTTCACTTGCTGCGAAAGATTGAAGTGTTGAAGGTTGTGATAAGGAAGCTTATCATAGCTCAGGTAGGAGCTATAGAAAAGATGATGTGACTCTGAACAAGCAACCTGTCAGTTCTGGTAGAAGCAAGAAAACAGAGTTTTCACATAAAAGACTACCAGTCCCAGAATGCACCAGGTTTCCAGCAGCCATGAGAGGGGCTGAAGTGAGAGAATGTAGGTGCAATCAAGAGAGCTATGAGGTAATCCCTAAGCACTCATCTCAAAGGGCAGGGCCTGATTCAACACAGCTGCGCTGTGTTAGGGAGCAGCACACATTAGAACAGGATAAGAGTAGAGCTTATTTTTCAGGAAACAGTTTCAGCTACAGAGGGAGGAAGAGATACAGAGACAGCAACGGCTACAAGCACCAGTATCACCTGGAGAAACAGAAGCCAAGCCAAGCAGATAGAGAGAGAAGGAAACTCTCTGGAAGGAAGAGAAGAAAGGCCATTGGAAGGTCTGGGAGATTCCAAGGCAGTACTCATACTGGGAGGTATTCCAAAAGCCAGCAGAGTCCATTGGACTGGATTCAGCCAGAGGAATGGAGTGGCAGAGATAGGAATCACCAGTGGCTACCTGGAAGAGAGAAGACTGCATGTGGAAAGGACTTTCAGACCAAGGCCAGAAGGTATGTGAGAGAAGATCCAGTGTCCAGGGATCAAGATTGGAAGGCTGGACATCAGAATTGGATTACATATTGGCCAGGCTATACAGAGAGGAATAATGATAGCAGGAGAGGCTCAGGTATGAACACTGATCCAGACCCTATCTATAATAGAGAATGGCAGCAAGGGAATAAGCATTCTCATGATAGTGCCTTAATGAAAGACTCATCTGTGCCAATGTATGATATTGACCCTATGATTGTTGATGCAGGGGGAAATACAGCAGATGAAACTATTTACATGGACTGTTCTTTATCTAAATGCTATTGCTAGTTTTCTATGAGCAAACACATCAGCCATCACAAAGAAACCTAACTTTGTTCTTTATTTCCACTGCAAACAGCTCTTAAAGCAGGATTTGGGCTCACACAGTAGCAGCCAGCCAGCTAAAGGCTTTCAGCTGGTCCATTGATAGTAATTAGGGCTGCACCTGATTGTGTGTGTGAGCAAGGGAGAATCACTGCTGAGATCGGCGTGGAAAATAAGCAGAAGTTAACCTAACCAGCAAAGTTTATTCTTTACTTTGTGCCTTTGTATTTGGTAATTACTTGCTAAGAAAACATTAGCTAATTGCCTGACAAGCTGAAGGTTGTTTTCTGGTTTACTTTGTGACTTTTTGTTATCCATTTTAAACACTGCAAGCAAGTAACCTCATTTATAGTGCTATCAAGCATACATGTGCTGGGTGAATTAAACCCCATCAATAAAAGAAGTATTTTATTGATCTTACCACTTGGTTTCACAACTCAAATTATTGTCATCAGCTGTGTTTGGGAGTGAATGAACTACAATACCCACAATACCTTGCAAGAATCATATGAATATATGCATCGTCAAGATTGTGTAAGTTCTCACCCTAGGCAGCCGTCTGACAAGGTCTAGGCCTTCAGTAACCAAGCTCTGAGGTGAAGGGACTTGGGGTTTGGGTGCCACATAGTCCCCTCCTCCTGAGACAGAAGGTCTGGAGCCGCTCCCAAGTCCAGGGAGGGGGCTTGGGAGAGATGCAGAAGTAGAG
This sequence comes from Ichthyophis bannanicus, assembly GCA_033557465.1. NCBI lineage: Eukaryota > Metazoa > Chordata > Amphibia > Gymnophiona > Ichthyophiidae > Ichthyophis > Ichthyophis bannanicus. The sequence continues at coordinate 159,655,575 of CM066040.1, forward strand.
GGTACCACACTTGGCGTGGCCAGCGTGGAGCTATGAGGATCATGGACCTTGATCCCTTTGAAGTTTGAAGAGAGGCTTGGGAATCAAAGGAATGGGTGGAAAGGCATACAGGAAGCCCTGACCCCAATGCAGGAGGAAGGCATCCTTGGCCTGAACTCCCTGACACGGAATTCTGGAACAGAACCGGGGAAGTTTGGCATTCCACGGACTTGCAAGAGGTCTATGTCCGGGGTTCCCCATTTCTGGAAGATTCTGAGTACCTGATCCACGTGCAGGGACCATTCGTGTGGAAGCAGAACTCGACTGAGTCTGTCTGCCCAAGAGTTTTGGATTCCTGGAAGATATACTGCCAGGAGATGGATTTGATGCTCTCTGGCGAAGGCCCATAATCTTAGAGCTTTGTTGCAAAGCGACAGAGAGCCAGTCCCTCCTTGTTTGCTTATGTAAAACATGGCTACTTGATTGTCCGTATGAATAAGGACTGTTATGTTGCTGAGGAGGGTATGAAAAACTCTGAGAGCTAGAAAGATTGCTCGAAGTTCCAAGTGGTTGATATGAAGGGTGGTCTCCTGTGGAGATCAAGTACCCTGAGTGGAGAGATCTTGGAGATGAGCCCCCCAACCTGTTTGGGAGGCATCTGTTGTGAGGGTTGCTTGGGGCAACAATGGTTGAAAGGGGGCCCCCAACAACAGATTTTGAGTGGATATCCACCATTGGAGAGACCAAAAGAGACGATTGGAGTTTGCTATTTGGTCTGAGAGAGCTCCTGATGCTTGAGTCCACTGGGTGGATAAAGTCCATTGAGCTGCTCTCATATGTAGGCGAGCATAAGGCACCACATGCACTGTGGAGGCCATGTGGCCTAATAGTTGTAGCATCTCTCTGGCAGTCAAGTGGCTTCTGGACTGAGTCTGAGAGGCTAAGTGCACTAGACGTTGGCAACGGGCCTGAGGTAGATAGGCCCTTGCAGTGGTGGTATGCAACCAGGCCCCTATGAACTCCAGGGATTGCGTAGGGGTGAGTTGAGACTTTGGCAGATTGATCACAAGTCCCAGATACTGCAGGATGCGTCTGGTGCGATCCAGGGAAGTCTGAGCCTCGGACTGAGATGGAGCTCGGATGAGCCAGTCGTCCAGGTATGGGAAGACAAAAATTCCCAGGGCGCGTAGAAATGCAGCTACTTTTGCCATGCATTTGGTAAATACCCTTGGAGCAGAGGCTAGACCGAAGGGAAGTACTCTGTACTGGAAATGTTTTCCCTGAAACAGAAACCGTAGGAATTTTCTGTGGGATGGATGGATGAGTATATGTGTGTACGCATCCTTGAGATCTAGAGAACAAAGCCAATCCTGACTCTGTAGGTATGGAAGGAGAGTACCTAGAGAAAGCATCTTGAATTTCTCTTTGTATAGAAATTTGTTCAATTCTCTGAGATCCAGAATGGGTCTGTACCCCCCTGTTTTCTTGGGAATGAGAAAATAAGGGGAGTAAAAACCTGATCCCTGTTGAGGAAGAGGAACCTCTTCTATTGCCTTTTGGGCGAGAAGAGTGGTCACCTCCTGACTCAACAGGTCTAGGAGAGATGGGGGAGAATTTAAACTTCTCACCATGGTATGGGGAGGAAGGTTGGAGAAATGTAGTTTGTAGCCCTCTCTGATGATAGAGAGGGTCCATTGTTCTGATGTGATTTGCTCCCATCTGGGAGCAAAATGAGTTAACCTTCCTGGAATGGTGAGAGGTTCTGGTTTTAGAGCCAGAAAGGTTAGGTTCTCTAGATTTAAGTCAAAAACCCTGAGGGGGTTGGGACTGTTGGGCTGCAGCAGTCCCTGCAGGTTTTGCCCTGGCCTGTTTAGGCTGCTGACGCTTAGGAACAAAGCGAGCTGCAGAAGATTGTTGGCCAGTATTTGTGGCAAATCTGGCCTTCTTGTAGAAAGGCTTTTTGAAAGATTTTTTCTTGACAGGGGTAGAGGTAGACTTAGAAAGTCTATCTAAAGCAGCATTTTCTGCATCCATTTGAGTGGCTTTGATTTGCCACTCCTTACCAAACTGATTCTCACCTGTACAGGGCAAATTTCCCAACCCATCTTGGACCCAGGGTTCTAGGTCAGAGGCCTGGAGCCAAGCAATTCTGCGAGCCGCTATGGCAATACCTGAGGCTCTGCTAGCACCCTCAAAGGAGTCAAAGGCTGCTCTGTTGGAGAACTTTGAAATATCTTGGGTATGCTTCAGCAAAAGAAGGAACTCCTCCTTTCTATCCTCTGGGATAAAGGGGAGAAAATGGCGTATCTTTAATGTAATTTCCTTCAGAAACATGCCCATATAGAGGCTGTATGAGTTGATTCTGCCAATAAGCACACTTGCTTGGAAGATTTTTCTTCCAAAAGCATCCAGAGTCCTACATTCTCTTCCTGGGGAAGTAGAAGAGTGTCTTTTAGTACTCTTTATCCTTTTCATAGCTGACTGCACCATGATGGAGTGGTGAGGGAGCTGAGTTTTTTGAAACCCAGGAGAAGGGGGGACACGATACATGGTGTCCAGACAACGAGAATGTGGAGATAGGGTGAGAGGAGTCTCCCATAAGTCCATCATGTGTTCTTGAAGAATTTCATGGATGGGCAAGGTGACTGCCTCTTTGGGAACCTTAGAGTATCCTAAAATGTCTAACCTTTTTGCTCTAGGTTCTTTTTCAGAGGATACAGAAATAGAAAAACCTTTAGCTACTTCAATGATGAAGTCTTGAAAGGATAAATCCTCTGGAGGAGACATTCTCCTCTTTGGAGAAGAGGGCTCCTCAGGTAGAGTAAGGGATACTTCAGCAGAGTCATCTGATGAATCTGAATCATCAGAAGACTCAAAGTATCGTCTGTTTGCTTCCAGGGATCGATAAGCGTATCGACCGGTATCGACATCGGGAGTACCCGGAACCGGATCGGTATCGGGAAAAACCCCGGAACCGGGAACCGGAATCGGTATCCTGGTCGATGTGGATGGCCTGGGTACCGGTATCGGTTGTGGAACCGGAACCGGAGTCGGTACCGCAGGGTGCAGTACCGAGGGCGTCGCAGCCTTAATGAAAGCGAAAATGGCCTGCTGCATGGATTGAACTGTATGATCCATGGACGCCACGACTGTCTGGATGTCGGTACCGGATGAATGAGCCGGTACCCCAGAACAGTCTAACAGGTGATCAGTCGAGGCCGTGCCATCGATGTCAACCTGTAACCCCCTCGGAGGAGCTTTGGAAGCCGGAGCTTCCCGCCGGGGTTGTTTGGCTGGGGCAGGGTCCTCAGGGTCAAGCCCAGGGGTATCTCGATACTTAGAGGGAGATTTGCCCTTTGAGGACCTGCCAGAGGAATGTTTGGTTACCTGAGATCCATCAGGAGAGGAAGACCTGGAAGATGTCGATGCTGGAGTATCTGTAGAAACAGCATGTGAAACTTGGCTGCCCGGTTCTGTAAGCCACATTTAGACATCAAAGAACAGGATGGGCAATCCGGAATGGAATGGTCAGGCCCCAAACATTTAAGACACCATTCATGGGTGTCTGTGACTGAAATAGTACCGCTGCACTTGGTGCATTTTTTAAACCCAGAGGCTTGTTTCTCCATGAGGGAGAATTTGTGAAGGCCTAAAGGCCTCACAGAACAAACACACCAAGTGAGAAAAAAATCAGATTTTTTTTTTTTTTTTTAAGAAATAAAGGAAAAAAGACCGGCGGTACGGGTCTGGAATCGGGGAAGGCAGACACGCGGCCAAAGAAATAAATTAAAATAACAACTTCTTCAGCGGTGACAGGAACACGACCTGCTGGCTCCGCGGAAAAAGAAGAACTGAGGAGAGTTGGTCAGGAAGGCGGGAAGGCAGCGCGCATGCGCAGTGGGAGGCCCCAAAAGCTTTCCTTCTGGGAAGCTGGGGAGCTTTCCCGCGCAGGCTCCGTCGGTACCGACGTACCCATATGTGAGGACTTATTCCTTCTTGTTCCTGGAGATTGTGGAAGATGCAACTGGGTCTCAGAATCAGAATGGGGCGACTTATTGAACACACATATTCATGTGAGAACTGCGCCCAAAACCTTACATCAATGACCCTTCTTAGTTGCTTAATTTTTCATTAAAGCTAAAATGGATGTTTTAATACTCACACTTATAATATTGAATTTATAAACATAACTTTAATCCGAGGATGCTTATCTGAAACACGATGAGCTTTTCTCCCAACGTCTGAATAATGGCGCCGTAGCGTTTCACAGTCAAACGTTTCTTCAGGGGATACTCATCAGCTCTGCTCCAACTCAATATCAATCCTCATTAGAAATCTATAATATTGAAACAAACCAGAATTTATCTTATGATACATCTTATATTGATTACTATTCTCAGTGTAACAGTGAGTGGAACTCACCCCGTGTCGGCTGTTGCAGTTCTCATCAAAAGACACCGCGCTTGCGGACTAGATTCCACTGGGGGCATTTAAAGGGTCAAGAAAATTGACATGTGATGAAACCCTGAGATTCGATTGACTAATGACATGCACTCCACTCTATTTGCAAATTCAACCCTGTCGGATACACTGTAGCTGCCTCAAAAATCCATTTCTGTTCTTTTCGTATCAACGTAAGATCTCTCGATCTACCTTCCAATCCTCGCTCTATAAAATCTATACAGAAACACTTCAGAGAATCAAAATTGTGTTTGAAATCTAAACAATGTTGAACTATAGGAGCCTGCGTGTACCCACATTTAAGTTTACTCCTGTGTTCTCGCATACGCACTCTAAACGGTCGTATGGTTTTGCCAATGTATGCTAAATGGCAAGGGCACAAAATACAATATACCACATAAGTGGAACCGCATGATGTTGAATGTTTTAAATGGAATTTTTTTGTCCTATATTCAAAGATCTCCAGTTCTAATGTTGAAGAACAAATGTCACAAGAGCCACACTTACGATGTCCGGTTTGTGTTGGTATCAAACTCACTGGCTCTGGACGAAGAACTGTAGGACTGAGAAGTTCTTTCATGTTTCGTTGCCTCTGCCAGACACATCGGGCATAGTAATTTTCTAAGCCTGGTATGCTATGCAACACATTCTCATGTTTCTTTAATATTTTAATAATATTATGGCTATACGGTGAGTATTTGGTGATGAGGTTCACGCAAGCCTGTGATGTTCCTTGCAACCTTCAAGGAGTTAATAAATTATCTCGATTATAATAAAGTGTTCCTTTGTATGCTGACTCTATTATATGTTCCGGATAACCCCGTGCACGGAATTTATTTTTTAAAATTCTTTCCTGGATTTTAAACTCTTGCACTTCCGAGCAATTACGGCAAAATCTTAGGAACTGAGAAAATGGGAGACTGTTCTTTAAACGCTGTGGATGAGCGCTGGTATATTCCAACAAACTGTTGCGATCAGTGGGTTTACAATACACTGTTGTATGCCAGGTACCGACCCCCTTAGATATTTTTAAATCCAAAAAGGTAATTGAATTGAAGCTGCTCTCATGGGTAAATTGAATATTGGTATCACACAGCTATTCAACCACTGCACAGATTCTATTAGAGACTCCACTGGACCTTGCCACAACATAAAGACGTCATCTATAAATCGACGCCATAATTTTATGTTGTCGTCAAAAATGGATGTGGAGAGCCATTTGCGCTCGGACATTTCCATATAGATGTTAGCTACTGACGGAGCGCATGTGGCTCCCATCGCCACTCCAGATGTTTGTAAATAGATGGTCTTCTCAAATTGAAAATAGTTGTGGAACAACACCAACCGCAACAAACATATTAAAAAATGATGTTGAACTTCTATACCAACACAAACCGGACATCGTAAGTGTGGCTCTTGTGACATTTGTTCTTCAACATTAGAACTGGAGATCTTTGAATATAGGACAAAAAAATTCCAGTTAAAACATTCAACATCATGCGGTTCCACTTATGTGGTATATTGTATTTTGTGCCCTTGCCATTTAGCATACATTGGCAAAACCATACGACCGTTTAGAGTGCGTATGCGAGAACACAGGAGTAAACTTAAATGTGGGTACACGCAGGCTCCTATAGTTCAACATTGTTTAGATTTCAAACACAATTTTGATTCTCTGAAGTGTTTCTGTATAGATTTTATAGAGCGAGGATTGGAAGGTAGATCGAGAGATCTTACGTTGATACGAAAAGAACAGAAATGGATTTTTGAGGCAGCTACAGTGTATCCGACAGGGTTGAATTTGCAAATAGAGTGGAGTGCATGTCATTAGTCAATCGAATCTCAGGGTTTCATCACATGTCAATTTTCTTGGCCCTTTAAATGCCCCCAGTGGAATCTAGTCCGTAAGCGCGGCGTCTTTTGATGAGAACTGCAACAGCCGACACGGGGTGAGTTCCACTCACTGTTACACTGAGAATAGTAATCAATATAAGATGTATCATAAGATAAATTCCGGTTTGTTTCAATATTATAGATTTCTAATGAGGATTGATATTGAGTTGGAGCAGAGCTGATGAGTATCCCCTGAAGAAACGTTTGACTGTGAAACGCTACGGCGCCATTATTCAGGCGTTGGGAGAAAAGCTCATCGTGTTTCAGATAAGCATCCTCAGATTAAAGTTACACTTATAATATTGAATTTATAAACATGAGTATTAAAACATCCATTTTAGCTTTAATGAAAAATTAAGCAACTAAGAAGGGTCATTGATATAAGGTTTTGGGCGCAGTTCTCACATGAATATGTGTGTTCAATAAGTCGCCCCATTCTGATTCTGAGACCCAGTTGCATATTAAGCTAAGGATGGGTTACAATACAAGGAGTTATACATTATAGATCATCTTAAGGGTGAAAAGTAGAGCTGCATCATATATCTAACTGGACAGTTTATACAGCTCTGAGAAGTGACACTACGTTCCACTTGTTTAGTACACAATATTCGCCAACTGAGCGGCTGCATAGTACCAATACAAATGTGATACTACTAGATCACATTTAACTTGGGATCGAAACAACACCACCCGGGCTACTCTCTGGCCACTTTTTCCAAATATACTAGAACAATTTCTGTTGTACCCTCTCTAAAACTCTGCAAGGGATGCTCACAGGCAAGGTCTGGAGGAAATATAGCAATTGGGGCAGAACCACCATTTTCAGGCAAGCTCCCCTTTCCAACCAGGAGACAGGAAGTTATAACCAGTGGCCTAGACCCTCACAAATTTCTTTCAAAAGAGGCAGATAATTAAGCTGATACAAACAACCAGGGTCGGAAATGATCTTTTCCCAAAAATAAAGGGTAGTTACTCACCTGTAACAGGTGATCTCTGGGAACACAGGAATTTAGTCTTTACATATGGCTGATGTCGGTACCAATGGAACCCATGTGGGACTGCTTCCCAGCGTCCAATTGGAAAGCTTTTGGGAACACTCCACTGTGCTTGCGTGACTGCCTTCCCAACTCCCTCTCTTTGGTTGAGTTTGTAGCTGAGAAAGCGTAGTTACTCACCTGTAACAGGTGATCTCCGGGAACAGCAGGAATTTAGTCTTCACATATGGGTATCGTCGGTACCGACAGAGCCTGCGCGGGAACGCTCCCCAGCGTCCAATAGGAACGCCTTTGGGAGCATCCCTCAGCACATGCGCGCTGCCTTCCCGCCTTTCCAACTGTCCCTCTTCAGTTAAGTTTGTAGCTGAGTGAAAGGATAGAGGGAGAGAGGAAAGAGACAAAGAGATAGAGAGACAACTCCTAGGGGAGGTGGGTGGGTTGTGAAGACTAAATTCCTGCTGTTCCCGGAGATCACCTGTTACAGGTGAGTAACTACGCTATTTCCAGGAACAAGCAGGAATGTAGTCTTCACATATGGGGACTCCCTAGCTGAAGATGCCAGGGGGATAGCCCCAGGAAGGTGCCATCCTAGAAAGGTGGGAATCCTTCCTCCCATGGATCTCTGGCATTCCACCAGGGTTGGTGGGTAGGAGTTGAATTAGGTGTGAAAGAGATTTTGAAGAACAGCGTGGCCAAAGAAGGCTTCCCGATGGGAGGTTTTATCCAGGCAGTAGTGGGCTGTGAAGGTGTGTACCGAAGCCCAGGTGGCTGCTCAACAAATGTCATCGATAGACACGGAGTGGAGATTAGCCATGGACGTTGCCATGGCTCTCACATTATGAGCTGTGACATGGCCCTGAAGAGGAAGACCCTTACTCTCATAAGCAAAGGATATGCATTGGGCAATCCAATTAGATAAAGTTCTTTTGGAGACTGGAAGTCCCAAATGACTAGGGTCAAAAGCTATAAAAAGTTGTGAGGACTTTCTATGTTGCTGTGTTCTCTGTAGGTAAAAGGCTAAGGCTCTTTTACAATCCAAAGTATGAAGGTTTCTTTCTGCATTAGAGGTGTGGGGCCTCGGAAAAAATACAGGAAGATAAATTGATTGATTTAAATGAAAAGGCGAAACCACCTTTGGCATAAAGTGTGGATGAGTTCTAAGAACAACCTTATCATGATGAAACCTAGTATAAGGAGGATCAGCCACTAAAGCATGCAGTTCACTAATGCGACGTGCAGAGGTGATTGCAATTAGGAAGATGACCTTCCAGGTCAAAACCTTAAGGGTTGTAGTGGCTAAAGGTTCAAAAGGCGGCTTCATGAGCTGCCCGAAAACTAGATTTAGATCCCATGCCACCGGTGGTGACTTAATGGGAGGTTTGGTTAATAGAAGACCTCTCATAAATCTGGATATGAGTGGATGAGAGGAAATTGTTTGTCCATTCAGAGGCTTATAAGAAGCTGCAATTGCACTAAGATGGACTCTTACCGAATTGGTCTTTAGACCAGAATTCGATAAGTGAAGGAGATACTCTAGTATAAATTCTAAAGGTATGACAAGGGGGTTTAATCCCTTCTTGGAGCACCATATAGTAAAACGTTTCCACTTGAAGGCATAAGATCTTCTTGTGGAAAGTTTCCTAGAAGCCTGAAGGATATCCTTTACCTGTTGGGACAGGTTGAAATCCTGGAGGTCTAAGCCTTCAGCAACCAGGCCGTGAGATGCAGGGACTGGGGATTCGAATGCCATAGCGTCCCGTCCTCTTGGGAAAGGAGATCTGGAGCATGCCCTAACTCCAGAGGTGCAGCTTGAGAGAGACGCAGAAGCAGGGGATACCACGCTTGGCGTGGCCATTGTGGCGCTATGAGAATCATGCGACCCCCTGTCTCTCTGAAGCTTGAAGAGTGTTTTGGGGATGAGGGCAATGGGTGGGAAGGCATAAAGGAAGTCCTGACCCCAGTGAAGGAGGAAGGCATCTCATGCCTGACAATTGTGAGCTGGAATCCTGGAACAGAACCGGGGACGTTTGGCATTCAGTGGACTTGCAAAGAGGTCTATGTCTGGAGTGCCCCAGAGATGAAATATCTTTGCCACCTGGTCTAGGTGGAGGGACCACTCGTGAGGCAGCAGTACTCGACTGAGTTTGTCTGCTCAAAGGTTTTGAATGCCTGGAAGATATACCACTAGAAGGTGAATTTGATACTCTCTGGCGAGGGCCCACAGTCATAAAGTTTCTTTGCATAATGACAGAGAGCCCATCCTACCCTGCTTGTTCACATAGAACATGGCTGTTCTGTGTGAACAAGCAGGGTAGGATGGGCTCTGTCAGTTCAGAAAAGTCAGTTCAGAAAAGCTCTCAAACACCACCTTTTTCTCTTACATTATACTCATCCCGATATCCCTCCCCGTATTTCTCCCACACCCTCGCTACATCAAACAACCACTATATGATGCAAAACTATACTGTGTAATCATCTCGAACATGTAATGTATTTGAATGTATATAGTTTCCCCAAGTTTATGTATATGGACTTGGAATGTATATAATTTCCCCAAGTTTACCTCCATGTTAAATCCCTGTTCTATGTAAACGACGGCCAAAATGTATCTGACCAAGTGTTATAATGTTTTAATGTAAACCGCACTGATGACAAATAGTGCGGTATATAAGAAATGTTAAATAAATAAATAAATAAATAAAATGGCTACTTGATTGTCCGTCTGGATTAGGACTGTCTTGTAGCTGAGCTGGGCGTGGAATACTCGAAGAGCTAAATAGATTGCTCTTAATTCCAGGAGGTTTATGTGTAGACCAGCCTCCTGTGGAGTCCAGGTGCCCTGGGTAGAGAGATGATTCAGGTGTGCTCCCCAACCCACCTGTGATGCATCTGTTGTTAGGGTGGCCTGAAAGAGGGGTTGATGAAAAGGAGACCCCACCGTCAGATTTTCTAGTGATTGCCACCATTGGAGGGACAAAATTAGTCGTTGAGAGTTTATTATTTTGTCTGATAAATGACCTGTGGCCTGTGTCCACTGTGTGGATAAGGTCCACTGAGCTGCTCGCATGTGGAGGCGAGCATATGGGACTACATTTATTTATTTATTTATTTATTTATTTAACTATTTCTTTTATACCGCCCCTTCCAGAGATCAAGGGCGGTTTACATATAACAGGTTAACAGTCTTGTACACAGTTTGTATACATTTTACATAGAACAATAGAATTCAACTATTTACATTGAACAGTAAACTTTGTAGGTATTAAAGGAAAAACAAAAAGCAGAAACATCTTTTAGGTATTAAAGCAAGAACTTTGTAGGTATTAAAACAAACACATCTAACTTTTTACAAATGTATATTTACAGTGTGTGGTGTGTGTGTTGTGTGGGTCAGATATTGGTGTAGGTGTTGGAATTTAGTTCCTTTTTATGTCGTCTTGGGGCGTGTGTGTGGAGGGAGGGGGCAGGCTTGTGTTTACATTGTTTGGATTAAGGGAGTTTGTGCATGTGTGACCACGTTTGTTGTGGAGCTAGCTTTGGGGTAGTAGGGGACTTCGAAGTGTTCAGTGAACAGGTAGGTCTTTAATTCTTTTCTGAATTGGAAGAGGTCTCTTATGGTACGAAGTTCAATGGGGAGGTCGTTCCAGAGTGTAGGAGCAGCGAATGAGAATGCTCTGGAGCTAGTGGTGTTCTTAGTTTTGCGGATGGTTTTTGGTATGATGAGAGAGTGGGCTGCGTTTTGTCTGAGGGTCCTTGTCGAAGTTGGAGATTGCAGTAATGTAGATAGGTGTGAGGGGGTTATGTCGTTTATGAGTTTATAGGTTGTTAGGATAATTTTATATTTAATTCGGCTGTTTTATAGGGAGCCAGTGGAGGTCTAGCAGTATAGGGGTTACGTGGTCTGTTAGGCGAGCTTTAGCAATCACTTTTGCACAGATGTTTTGTGCTCTTTGAAGAAGGTATGTGCTTTTTTGCGGGAGGCCTATTAGGAGACTATTGCAATAGTCGAAGTGAGGGGTGATTAGTGTACCTACTACGGATCTAAAGTCTGGTGTTTCTAGGAGTGGCCTTAGGTGTTGAATTGTTTTGAGTTTATAGAAAATGGTTTTTACTGTTTGTTTTATGTGTGGTAGCATGGTGAGAGTGTGGTCTATTATTACTCCTAAGTATTTTACCTGTTTTCTGACAGGTATGGAGGTTTTGTTGATAGTGATTGTTTCTGGGTAGGTGTTCTCAGTCATAGATGATCTTGTCACAAACATTGCCTCGGTTTTTTTTGAAGTTTATGCTGAGGTGGTTAGTTTCCATCCAGGAGGAGGTCTCAGCCATGCATTTGGATAGCGGGTCATATGTAGGGTTTTTTTGTGGTTATGGGGATAGCTAGCATGATGTCATCGGCGTATATAAAGTGATTAATCTTGTGTTTTTTAAATATGTTAGTTATCGGTTGCAGGTACAAGTTAAATAGGAGGGCTGATAGGGCTGATCCTTGGGGTATTCCCTGTCCTTGGGGGAATGTTTCTGATGCTTGTTGGTCAATTTGGACGCGTATTAATCGGTGTGAAATGTAGGATTTGAACCAGTTAAGGACAATCCCGCCTATTCCTAGGTTTTCTAGTCTGTTGATCAGTGTCAGGTGATTAATGTTATCGAATGCGGCTGAGATATCTATAAATAGGAGTAAGTAGCCTTGTTGTTTGTCATCTGTGCCCTTGATGAGGAAGTCCATAAGAGTGATTAGGAGGGTTTCTACTCCATGGAATGGGCGGAAACCAAATTGGTGTGAGTCAAGGGGTTTGTATTCATCAATGTGTTCCTGTAACTGAATTTGAATTGTTTTCTCTATAATTTTGGCTATGAACGGAATGCTGGCTATGGGTCTGTAGGAGTTCGGATCTTTTGAATCGAGCTTATTATTCTTTATTATTGGTCGGAGCGTTGTGAGTTTTAGGGCATCAGGCATGATGCCCTGTGAAAGGGATTGGTTAACTATGTGTTGTAGGTTTATCGCCAGTTCCTCTTTCGCACACTTAATCCATGAAACGGGGCATGGGTCGAGTGGGGAGGTGGTGGTGTTTATCATTGTTATGATTTTGAGAAGTTGTTTTTGTTCTACCAACTGGAAACTTGTCCATTCATGCATGGTTTTCGTGTTTGATAATAAAGGAGTTGGGGTAGTGGTCTTGTTTTTTAGTTTTTCTGCAAAATGTTTTGCTAGTGTTTGTATGTTAATTGCTTGTTGTTTAGGTTCGCTGTTATTAGTTTTGGTTAATGTTTTTACTATCGCGAATAACTCCCTTGGGCGGTTGATGGATGAGTTTATTACTTTAGAGTGGTAGTCTCTTTTTGATTTGTTAATTGCGTTTTTGTATTCTATAAGTAGGAGCATGTATTGGGATTTGTTTTCATCAGATTTTAGTTTTCTCCATCTCTTTTCTTGTCTCCTCAGTTGTTTTTTTTTAGTTTTGTCAGCTCTTTCGTGAACCATTTTTCTGTCTTTTTTGTTTGTTTGTGTAAGACTTGTGTGTGGACAGCTGCTTTTTGAATAGTTAGGTTCCAATTTGATATGGTTGAGTTGATGTCTGGTGTGGTTGTGTCTAGTTTGGGTAGTACTTTGTCGAGGAATGTGTCTTTGTCAAAGTGTTTGAAGCGTGATATATGCGGAGTTGTGCTCCCATTATTTTTTGGGACTTGTGCCGATAGCTGGATTGTGATTAGATGGTGGTCTGACCAGGGTACTTCGGTTATACTCGGGGTGGTATGTAGTAGATGACTGTAGAGTGAGGCTGGGAGGAAAATTACGTCAAGTATGTTACCTTTTTTGTGTGTAGGAGCGTGTATTATCTGTGTGAACCCCATTTGTGACATGGCATCTATGAAGTTATCTGATTGGGAATGGTTCAGTGATGGAAGGTTCAAGTCACCAAGGAGTATAAATGGTTTGCTTTGTGATGCTGTGCATGCAAGTTCTAGGATAGGGGTGAGATTTTTTTGATCAGATGAGGGGGGTCTGTAGATGAGGGTGAGAGCCATGGTTTTATTTTCTATGTTAACAATGTCCATTCCATCTATATTATTTAGGTTTGTAAGGGTGAATTTTAAGTCATTTTTGGTGAGGATCAGTACACCCCCTCCTCTTTTTATGTTCCGTTGGCAATTGAATATGTCATATTGATATGTGGTTAGTTGGTTTAGTAGTATTGTGTCTGTAGGTGAGAGCCATGTTTCAGTAATACAGATAATGTCAGGGGAGGTATCGTTAATTATGTCATTAATTATTGGTATTTTATTTCTTATTGATCGGATGTTTATTAGGATGAGTTGTAGTTTGGTGTTTGTAAAGTCATTTTGGTCTATTTTATCGCTTATGGGTTGTTGCTTTATTTGGATGAGTCGGTGATGGCGTTTGTGTGAGGTGTGGCGCGAATGGTGATTGTGAGAGTTTGTGTATGTAGAACTGTTATGTTGGATTCTGGTACTGATTGTAGGTGATTGGGAAATTATTATAAGGGTTCCGGTTATGATTGTGGATGATTGGGATGTTTTTGTATGGACCTTGATTGGTTTTGTAAGTGTATATATGTTGAGTTAGGAGGGTTATTAAGAAGAGAGTGAAAAGGAGATTTATGATCCTAGTAGGAGACATTGTGTTCATTTTATGAGGTAAAGGGAAGAGTGTTAGGGAAGTAGATGGAGGGAGGGAGCTTATTACTGGTAACAGTATCTCAGGCTGACAGTGCAGGGAGGGTACTTACTACTGGCAACAGTATCTCACAATAACAGTTCAAGAAAAGGTAATTACCACTGGCAGGAGCATCTCACAATAATTACTACTAGCAGTGATTACTACTGGTAACAGTATCTCACAATGATTATTACTGGCAACAGTATCTCACAATGGTTATTACTGACAATGATTACTACTGGCAACAGTATCTCACAATGGTTATTACTGATAATGATTACTACTGGCAACAGTATCTCACAATGGTTATTACTGTTTTAGTTGTTGTATACGTGTTGTGGGATTACATTTCTTATATGCCTCCTCCAGGCCTCAACATGCAACCATTCAAAACGAACCTTAAACGTCTATGCAGGTGGCCTCGATTTTGCCATATGTCCCAACAACTGTAGTAGCTCTCGAGCAGTTAGGGAGGATTTCCCCGCTGCGTGAGAAGCTGGTTGCATTATGCACCGGGCCTGTGGAAGGAAAGCCTTTGCCTGTCTGGTATCTAGACAGGCCCCTATGAATTCCAGGCACTGGGAAGAAACAAGTTGGGATTTTGGGAAGTTTATTACCAACCCCAAGAATTGGAGGATTCGCATTGTGCGAGACAGTGCAGTGCCTGCCTCTGCAACTGTAGGGGCTCGAATGAGCCATTCGTCTAAGTAAGGGAAGACGAATATCCCCAGGGTTCGCAGAAATGCAGCTACTACTGCCATGCATTTCGTGAATACCTTTGGTGTTGAAGCCAGACCAAAGGGAAGAACCCTGTACTGGAAATGTATTCCCCTGAAATGGAATCGTAAGAATTTCCTGTGATCTGGATGGATCAGAATGTGAGTGTATGCATCCTTTAAGTCTAGAGAGCAAAGCCAATCCTGGCTTTGAAGGTATGGCAGAAGAGTTCCTAGAGAAATCATTTTGAACTTCTCTCGAAACAGGTATTTGTTCAATTCTCTGACGTCTAAAATGGGTCTGTGTCCTCCTGTTTTCTTTGGAATAAGAAAATAGGGGGAGTAGAACCCTGCACCCCATTGAAGAATGGGTACCTCCTCTATTGCCCCTTGGGCAAGAAGTGTTGAGACCTCGTGATCTAGCAGATCGTCTGCGGAGGTTTGAGAATTGAATTGCTTTAGAATTGTAGGAGGGGGCATGCTGTGAAAATGAAGCTTGTACCCTTCTCCTACAATGGACAAAGTCCAATCTTCTGCTGTTATCTGATGCTATCTGTTGGCAAAGTGGCATAACCTGCCTGGGATATTGGTGTGTTGGGGACCCCTCAAAGGCAGGAAGGCTAAGCTCTCTAGGAAGGAGTCAAAGCCCTTGAGGGGGCTGAACCTGCAGAGCTGGTTGGGCTCTTGTGCCTTTTGGCTTCTTTTGCTGTCTAGTTTGTCCCTTTTGAGCAACCTGACCCTGAGTTTGACTCTGCTGGGTATAGGAAGGATAAAATTTCCTCTTTTTGCTGAAAAAGGGTTTTTTATAAGGCTTCTTTTTGGCTGGAGTGGCTGTAGATTTCAACAATCTATCTAGAGTAGTACTGTCAGCATCTAACTCGTTAGCCTTTTCCTGCCAGTTCTTGCCAAAGAGATTCTCTCCCGTGTAAGGAATGTTGCCTAACTTGTCCTGTACCCAAGTCTTCAAGTCTGATGCCTGAAGCCAGGCAATCCGTCATGCCCCAATGGCAATAGCAGAGGTTCTGCTGATGCATTCAAAGCAGTCAAAGGCTGCACGATTTAAAAACTTGGAGACATCTTGAGCATGCTTA
The DNA here is from genome assembly GCA_033557465.1 of Ichthyophis bannanicus. Lineage (NCBI taxonomy): Eukaryota > Metazoa > Chordata > Amphibia > Gymnophiona > Ichthyophiidae > Ichthyophis > Ichthyophis bannanicus. Next base: position 159,671,395 of record CM066040.1, read on the forward strand.
ACTAGAGCAAGAAAGTCTTGTCTCTTGTCATCTGGGAGAAATGGGCTCATAAGCTCCAAGTCTCCTGTAACTTCCTTGAGGAACATTCCCATATAAAGTATATATGAACTGATCCTAGCTGAAAGCATGGAAGCCTGAAAAGTTTGGCGCCCAAAAGCGTTCAGATCACGACCTGGAGGATTGGATGCATGCCTCTTTGCACTTTTCATCCTACGCATGGCTGACTCCACCACCATTGAATGGTGTGGTAGCTGAGTCTTTTGAAATCCAGGACATGGCGGAACTCGATACATAGTATCAAGTCTCCTAGAGTGAGGAGATGTAGTCAGAGGTGTCTCCCACATTCTAAGCACCAACTTATGCAGAATTTCATGGATGGGCAGAGTGGCTGGCTCCTTTGGAGCTTTAGGATATTGGAGAATTTCCAATTCCTTTGCTCTGGGTTTCTCTTCAGGAGCCACCGTGATTGAAAGGCCCTTGGCCATATCACGAATAAAATCCTGAAAAGACATGTCCTCTGAAGGTGACATTCTGCGTTGGGGAGAAGAGGGATCTTCTGGGAGAAACCCTCTAGAGCCAGCAGAATTGTCAGAGTCTTCGGAATCGGAGGATTCGAAGTATTCCTGACCATGATGCTCATGCAGAGCACGGTCCCGGTATCAATCGAAGTCGGTACCGAGTTGATCCGGTACCGATCTGTCGATTCCAGCCAAAGATGGCACAGGAAGAATTCCCACCGAGGCCAGTACCATTGGTACCGGTGCCGGTGCCTGTACAGGTGTAGGTACTGGCATCGGAGCCAATATCGGTACCAGTGCCCGTTGGACCAATGGTACCGCAGCTGAGAGAAGAGCTGCGATACTGCATTCGATAGCGAGGAACCTCTGGTCTATTGACGCTGCCGATGCCTGGATGTCAGTACCGCTGAAAACGGCCGGGACCCCTGAGCATGGCACCAGTAGTTCTTACGAGGTCAAGGCCTCAAGAACATCCTGGAGCCCCAATGATGCTTTGGAAGCCGAAACCTCCCGCCGGGGCTGCTTTGCCGGTGTGGTTCCCTCAAGGGCAATGCCAATGGCCTCTCGATGCTTAGCAGGAGAGCTACCCTTTGAAGACTGGCTTTTATGTTTAGTTACCTGAGATCCATGGGAGGAAGAGGAGGCCCTTGAAGATGTTGATGCAATGGATCTGGCATCCGAAGAAAAGAGGGTACCGAGCTTTGCAGCCCGGTTCTGTCTTCCTCTTTTAGTCATCCCCATACAGGAGAGACATTCAGATGGAGAATGTTCAAACCCTAAACATTTGAGACCCCAATCATGGGTGTTGTGATGGAGCTGAAGCCATTGAAGCGATGGATGTAGAAAAAAACTCTCTTTCTTATGAAGCAACTGAGTTACAGAGGGTGCAATTAGCTAGAAGTGCAGCTAGAGGGAGCAGGCACAAGGCTGCAGAAGTTAAGCTGACACACCCAGGTTCTAGCAATGCAGTACCTAATCAAAGGCACCTGGGTAAAAAGCTAGGAAACTCAGTTGGAGAACACCTTTTTAAGCAGTGCTCACAAGGAAGCAGACAGAGAGGATCTAAGGGGGACCTCGAGAGAGGATCTAAGAAGGAACTCGAGAGAGGACCTTTGAGAGAGAGAGAGAGAAAGGATCTATGAAGGAAGGACCTGAGGAAGGAACCTCGTACACTGCAAGGCAGAGAAGTTTGGATACATGGAAAAGCAGAGCTAAGTTCCAGGGAGAACAAGCCCAGCTTAGAAAGCTCCAGAAGCCAGTCTTCAAGGAAGACGGTGACAAAGGGAGAGTCTCTGGAGGAGAGAACACCAGCAGCAAACGCTACAGAGATCCAAGGTACAGTGATACTTTATTTATTAAATGGATGCCAGGTCCTAGGAAGGCTGATAACCTAAAAAGCCATCCTGAGAAGAAACAAAGCTGGAGGAAGTTTTGCAACCCTGTACAGAGAGGTATAGGGAAAAGCACTAACAGTTATTTGCTAAACCCAGACCAGCAAGGCGGGAAAGTGGGGGAAAGAAATACTGAACTGCAACCTGTGTTAACCCGGGAAAGCTCAGGATTAGAAGACACCACGTGTGAGCTAGAACCCATGTAAATTGAGTTTGCAGAACCAGAACCGTTGATGCTTGAACCAATGGACTGTTCTCTGTGTATTACAGAGAGCCTGGAATCTCTTACCGAGATATAACAGCAGCACATGTTTTAAAGTACCTTTTGCTTGTGTTAAAACTGAAGGAAGAAGTTTTGTCTTGTTTTTCTTGCTGTTTGAGAAACTCGCGTAGATACAGAAAACTGTGAAGCATTTGTAACAGTTGCTGGCCTTTTGTAAATATCCTTGGCACTAAACCTGAAGTAAGGTAAATTCTACTTTGTTTTCCTGAAGAACCTTTTGCGTAACAAGGGAATAAAAACCTTTTTGTTTCACCCTCCTCAAGGCTTACACATCTATTTTCTGTAAGAAGAGGGACTACAAGGACCAGAATGCACTTGGTCTAAAAGTTTTCTTTCTTCAACAAAATTAAAATGTCCACCCTGACCCTATGGCACACTGCCACTAGGAGGGGCTGTGACAGTGTCAGTGACGGAAATGGTACCGCCACACTTAGTACATTTTTTAAAACCACTAGTTGGTTTTTCCATGTTTTAGGAATATGGGGCCTAGTGCCCAAAATGGCACCTAGCACCAAAAAAGAAACGTTTCTGAAGAGAAACAGTTCAAGTATAAGGTTTTTTTTGGAAAAGAAAAGAAAAAAAATGGCGGTACCGGTAAGCGTCATGTGGAGGCAAACGCGACCACAAGAAAAGAATTTTAAAGACGGAATTTTCTGCGGTGACAAGGTATGGATTCTGTCGGCTCTGCGGAAAACGAAGAACTGAAGAGGGACAGTTGGAAAGGCGGGAAGGCAGCGCGTATGTGCTGAGGGATGCTCCCAAAAGCGTTCCTATTGGATGCTGGGGAGCGTTCCCATGCAGGCTCCGTCGGTACCGACGATACCCATATGTGAAGACTACATTCCTGCTTGTTCCTGGAGATAAGAGAGTAAATGAAACCCTATTACTCCTAAGGGAGAAGAGCGGGTTGTGAAGACTACATTCCTGCTGTTCCTGGAGATCACCTGTAACAGGTGAGTAACTACGCTATCTCTAGGAACAAGCAGGAATGTAGTCTTCACAATTGAGATTCCCTAGTTCCCAGATGCCAGATGAAGTGACCTCAGAACAGGAAGAAGTTTGCCTCGGAGTAGGTATGATGAGGACATGGATCCCACAAGGCTTTCTGGTATCTTCAAAGTCCAGGACGGAGAGTAGGAATTGCATCTAAGTCTGAAAGAGGTGCTGAAGTACAGCCTGACCAAACATAGCATCCCAACGGGAGTCTTTGTCCAGAAAATAATAGGCAGCAAAGGTATAGAGAGAAGACCAAGTTGCTGATTTGCAAATTTTGTCGATGGCTACTGAATGTAGTTTTCCCATCAAGGTAGTCATGACGTGAACATTGTGAGCAGAGACATGCCCTTCCAGCAGAGTCCTGCCTTGTCATAGGCAAATGAAATGTAGTCCACTATCCACCTGGAGAGCATACATTTAGAAAGAGGGAATCCCAGGTGACTGGGGTCAAATGAGATAAACAACTGTAAGGCTTTATGATGATCTCGAGCCTTTTGGAGATAGAAAGCCAATGCAAGTTTGCAGTCAAGAGTGTACAGAGCTGCTTCTGCTCTAGACGCATGCAGTTTAGGAAAGAAAACTGGAAGGTAAATTGATTGGTTTAAATGGAAGGCAGACACCACCTTCGGCATAAAGTGTGGGTGAGTATGAAGGACTATTTTGTCACGGAAGCGGGTATAGGGAAGATCCTACACCAAAGCCTGAAGCTTACTAATGAGCCTAGCTGACGTGAGGGCAATTAGGAAGATTACCTTCCAAGAATGGAACTTAAGTGAGGTTGTGGTTAATGGTTCAAAAGCCGGCTTGAAAAGCAGCGCTAGAATGACACTGAGGTCCCAAGCTACCAGAGGTGGCTTAATGGCTGGTTTGGACAGCAGGAGACCTCTCATGAAATGCACTTCTAGCGGTTGCATGGAAATGGGCTGTCCATCGAGAAGATACTGAGAGGCCGCAATGGCACTGAGGTGGACCCTCAGAGAATTTGTCTTTAGACCTGTCGAGGACAGGTGAAGGAGATACTGGAGGAGTGACTCCACTGGAGCAGAAAAGGGATTGAGATACTTCTGGGAACACCAGACATAGAATCTACACCACTTTTATCATTTTATTTCTCCTTCGGTTACAGGAGAAATGCGGTATTTGCACTCATGTTCATGTCTGTTTTCACATGTTTTTTTTAGGATGTATTTGTTTATTGATCAAGTATTAATTTTACCGATTATTAGAAGTATTTGGATTGCTATGTGTTTGGCCCCCTAAGGTTCACATTTTTTTATTTTTTTCATCCTATGGTTTTCTTTACACTTCTTACATGTCTGTCTCCTCAATTAGGAATAATAAGGCACGGTTTACACTCACATCCGACGTCCAATCTCACAAAGTTTGACATAATAAAGTGTTTCACTGGCCATGTACCTACTGGCTTGATCTATCTTCTATATACTAGGATCTGTGGACCATATAGCTGGACTTAAAGTTCTTTGGATGACACTATCACGTTCGTCCAAAATTGTGATTTACATAGATCGATGGATACTTTAAGTTCACGTGTTCCGATGTTTTATTTTTTATTTAGATGGTTTATTCACTTAGGGGCTTGTTTACAAAGCCGCGGTAGTGGTTCGCGATCGCAACCGCGGCCCCATTGAAATCAATGGGGCCGCGGCTCCGATTACGATCGCAAACCGCTACCGCGGCTTTGTAAACAAGCCCCTTAATCTACTAGTACCCTGAGTTATTTCTTTTGTTATTTGATTTTTGCTCTATGTATCATACAGTATGACCTTTGACCTGTTTCTCTGGCAGGAAAACCTCCATTTAAAGTTGGTTCAGTAGGTCAGCTCGACTGTTTGTTTGGTTTGACTGTGACTTTGCATCTGAATTGTATGTATGTGTTTTCCAGATTGATTCAAATATATGGTTTTTTGACATCACTCACTTAGGATCATTTTTGGAATGCTGCCTACGGACAGTTGACTAGGACACTACATACATGACAGTATTTTTTTACTTTCATGTTGCCCTGTTTTAAACATTTATAATTACTTGGCATACAGGATAGCCATAATATACTATGATCCCTTATTCATTCTTATATTAATAGCCATTCCTGAACTTTTATTCAGCTTGAATATGGTATTCTACCACTATCACTCTTTCACTGTGTACTGTCAGGGTCATTCTGAGCCACGAATAGCAGAAATTGGCGACCCGTTGGGACATCCATCCCTGCTATTCATGCCCTCTCCTATCCCCGTCGTCCTTCCCCGCTCATTGTAGGGGGAGGTTAGACGGGGGCGGGGAAGGAGCAGATCGGGGGTAGCGTTAGGGCGGGTGGTTGTCAGACGCACAGGGCCGATTCCAATGTTGACCCTGTACATCCAGGACTGACGGCTTCGATGGGGGAACTTATTCCACCTCTGTATGCTCTCAGTCCACTCCCGGGGCATTGCAGCGGCGGGAGGGGGCTGAGAGCATTCCCACCAGCCCAACCCTGGCCTTGGGAAGCCGGATCGGGGGTTGGGCTGCGAGGAAAGCATTATAGGAGCTGGTGGCCAGGGATCGCGGCTTTACAATGGAGGTGCAGTGCCATGGCAACCAGACACTATGGCGCCGCAGCTCCATTGTAAAGCCCACACTAAGTTAGTCGACACGGCCTGTATGTGCAGGCCGGGCTGAATCGCAGTCCCAGCCTGCACGTACAGGCATGTTCGTGATTCCAATCCCGCGGGACTAGATGTGCCCCGTGGGTTTGGAATGAAGACTTCCTCTGTGAGTCCAGATCCGGCCAGGCACACAGAGGGCTTCTATGTCTGGAATGGAATTGGGCCTTGTATGTCTTTCTATAGGTATAATACTGTGAGTTTTGGCTCGTGGCTCTATTTCTCATGTGCTCAGCTCACCTGAACAACAGGTATGACTGAATTGCCTTTGCAAATATTTAGCCTCTATAAGATTCATAAATATATTGGTCCTTTAGTAAGGTTCTTGGTCCTATTCTCCCTTACCGTCAACATTCTGCATGTTCATTCTGCTCCTATCGTTGTTTCTCAGCCCTACATTTCTTCTGCTTTTATTTGTTAGGTGATTTCAGTTTTTATAGCTTTATTATTCGATGATCATCAACCTTTCATTTCATTTTGTTTTATCTATTTATTTATTTACAAGAGTTAATATAGTTTTAATATGTTTTTAAGTGTCTTTGTACCCTTTATTTATTTGTTTTGCTATTTATTTCCAGGTTTTGCACCCCCTGAAGAAGGTCCCTTGGGTCGAAACACGTTGGGGTTTATTCAGTGATAATAAAGAGCCTTACCACTTGTCCTACGGACCTGCTATTTGTATTTTCATGCTCCTTGTGTGGGTTTCTTGCTCTCTGTGGTTCCTTTAATGGATGGTTTGGACAGCAGGAGATCTCTCATGAAACATGCTAGTAGCGGTTGTGTGGAGAGGGGCTGTCCATTGAGCAGATATTGAGAGGCTGCAATGGCACTGAGGTAGACCCTCATGGAATTTGTCTTTAGACTGATCGAGAATAGCTGGAAGAGATACCGGAGGAGTGACTCCACTAGAGCAGAAAAGAGATTGAGATCCTGTTATAATACTTGTATACAAATGCTAGAAGTCAAAAAATAAGATGGGAGAGTTAGAATACATAGCATCAAATGAGAGGTTAGATATGATTGGTATCTCAGAGACATGGTGGAAGGAGGACAACCAGTGAGACACTGTGATACCTGGGTACAAACTATATCGGAAAGATAGAGCAGATCAAATTGGTGGAGGGGTTGCATTATATGTTAGAGAGGGCATTGAGTCACAAAGGATTAAAGTTTTGCAGGAAACAAAATTCACTGTAGAATCTCTATGGATTGAAATTCCATGTAAAAAAGGGAAGGGGAAAGCAATGGCGGTGAGGGTGTACTATCAACCGCCTGGCCAGAATGAACAAATGGATGATGAAATGCTCAAAGAAATCAGGGAAGCTAAAGAGAAATTAGACTTACCTGCTAATTGTTGTTCCTTGAGGAACTCCAGTTCAGTCCCTCACCTCTGGGTAGTGCACCTCCTCCTGCAGCATGGAGACTGGGCATGTCAGAATCGTGACATCACTGGATATATCCTGCTGGCATCTCCCACCAGCTTCCAATGACCTATTGACAAAGCAGACTCAAAGGAGCAACAAATAAGTAGCTATACTATTAAATACAACAATTTAACCCTTAAACTTCCTAAATCCCCGTTAAATAAAAGGATAACTCTCTCTCCCCCCACCTTTGAAGAAAATAGCACAGAAAGGAGAGAGCAGAAATAAAGAGTAGTTACTCACCTGTAACAGGTGTTCTCCAGGAGCAGCAGGAATCAGTCCTCACATATGGGTGTCATCGGCGCCGATGAAGCCCCAGCGGAGCATTTCCCCAGCTTTCTATGAAAGCCTTTGGGAATGCAGGCACGCAGGCGCGGTTCCCTTCCCGCCTAAAGGTGCCATCTTACCTCAGTCAAATGACATAGCTAAGAACAGCACACAAAATTGAAAAAATAAACTATGTACAACTGCAACTCCAAGGGGAGGAGGGAGGGTTGTGAGGACTGATTCCTGCTGCTCCTGGAGAACACCTGTTACAGGTGAGTAACTAGTCTTTCTCCAGGACCAAGCAGGAAGTCAATCCTCACATATGGGTGACTCCCAAGCTCTGGGCTACCGAGGAACCCAGGCTGAACAAGAGAACTCCCTCTAGTCTCAACAGCAAAGAAAGGCTTTTCAAGGACACAACCTCCACCGGTAGCCCAACAGAGGGCAGGAGGGCAGGAGTTGCCTAAACCTCAAAAAGATTCCAGAGTACTGCTTGGCCAAAAGCACTGTCCCTACGGGACTCCCTCTCCAGACAGTAGTGGGCTGCAAAAGTCGGCTTGAAGACCAAGTTGCAGCCCTGCAGATGTCTACCAAGGGCACAGAGCGGAGATGAGCCACTGAGGCAGCCATTGCCCTGACACGATGGGCCGTAACCCGACCCTGCAAAGGAAGGTCAGCCGCCTTGTAAGCCCAAGTCATACAGTCAGCCACCCAGATGGACAAGGTACGCTTGGACACAGGCAACCCCAACTTATTGGGGTCAAAGGATACGAAGAGCTGAGTAGCCCTTCTATGCCCCTGCGTACGGTCAAGGTAGAAGGATAAGGCCCTCCTACAGTCCAGGGTATGGAGGACTGCTTCAGCCTGGCTTGCATGAAGCCTAGGGAAGAATGTTGGAAGAACAACCTCCTGATTGAGGTGGAGACAACCTTAGGGAGGAACTTGGGATGAGTCCTGAGGACTACCCTGTTCCTATAAATCCTGGTGTAAGGCCTGTCACAGACCAGGGCCTGAAGCTCACTTACTCGCCTAGCCGAGGTAAGGGCTATCAGGAAGAGTGTCTTCCAGGAGAGGAAGCGTAGTGGACAAGTAGCCATCGGCTCAAAAGGTGGGCGAGTCAGTTGCTGCAAGACCACATTCAGCTCCCACTCAGGGGCAGGAGGACGGATGGGAGGCCTGAGCAAAAGCAAGCCCCTGAGAAAGCGGGACACCAAGGGGTGACCAGATAGAGATTGCCCCTCTACCAATGAGTGGTGAGCTGCTAGAGCTGAGAGGTGGACCCGAACAGAATTGGACTTAAGTCCCTGATTGGATAAGTGCAGTAAGTACTGAAGAACTACTGGCACAGTACAGGAGAAAGGATCCTCTGTACGTAGGTGACACCACACAGAAAACCTCTTCCACTTGAGAGCATAGGTTTTCCTAGTGGAGTGTTTCCTAGAGGCTAGGACAACCTCCTCAACTTCCTGAGGTAGGCCCCAGGGAGCCAAAACTACCCTTGCAGCCTCCAGGCCATCAAATTGAGAGATTTGAGATTGGGGTGCAGAAGGGAACCCTGGACCTGTGTGAGAAGGTTGGGTTGCAATCCCAGAGGCAGTGGAGGATCTACCGCCAGTTGAAGCAGAAGAGGAAACCAAGGCTGTCTCAGCCACCTGGGAGCAACCAGCAGGACCGAGGCCTTGTCCTGGAGAATCTTGAATAGGGTTCGGGCCACCAAGGGTGTGGGAGGAAACGCATAGAGGAGGCCCTGAGACCAAGATATCAGAAAAGCATCCGCTGCTATCCGCAGAGGATGTGGTTGCCTGGAGCAGAACTTCGGCAGTTGCTTGTTCATGGGGCTGGCAAAGAGATCCATCAAAGGGAGACCCCATTTCAGGAAGATCTTCTGAACTACTGAAGGATGCAGCTGCCACTCGTGGGGCTGCAGTATCCTGCTTAACCTGTCTGCCAGGTACTTGTCCTGGCCTGAAAGGTACACAGCCCTGAGGAGCATGTTGTGCTTGAGGGAAAAAGAACAAAGGTCCTGAGCTTGCCGACAAAGGATCCTGGACCAGGTTCCGCCCTGTTTGTTCACATAAAACATGGCAACTTGGTTGTCTGTCTGAATCAGGACAGACTGTTGAGCCAGGGTAGGAGTGAAAGCTTTGAGTGCTAATTGAATAGCTCTGAGTTTGAGGAGATTGATCTGCTGTGCAGCTTCCCAGGGAGACCAGAGGCCCTGGGTGCACTTGCCCAGACAATGCGCTCCCCAGCCTTGCAGGGAGGCATCTGTTGTTAGCATCACTGTGTAACCTGGAATCTGAAAGGGCACCCCCTTCAGCAGATTGGGTGGGTGTAGCCACCAGTTGAGGGAGTGCAGAAATGGTCTGGACACCCTTATCCTGTCTCTGAGGCTGCCTGTGGCCTGTGACCACTGAGTCCGAAGGCACCACTGTGCAGGCCTCATATGGAGCCTGGCATTGGGGGTCACATGTACTGTCGAAGCCATGTGGCCTAGAAGCCGCAGGCAGAGTCTGGCGGAGACCAGGGACCTGCTGAGAAACTGACTTGCCAAGGCCATCAACCTTTGGGCTCGGTTTTCTGGCAAGAATGCCTTTGCCAGGAGAGTCCAACCTTGCCCCTATCAACTCCAAGTTCTGGGAAGGGAGCAAAGTGGACTTTGCGAAGTTTATGACAAACCCCAGGCGTTGTAGAAGAGCAATGGTCCTGAGGGTGGCTTGATTGGCCTCCTGACCTGTCTGATCCCTGATGAGCCAGTCGTCCAGATAGGGGAAGACAAAGATGCCCTGATTTCTCAGGTAGGCCGCCACCACTGCTAAGCACTTTGTAAAACTCTGGGGGCGGAGGTGAGGCCGAAAGGCAGCACTCTGTAATGATAATGGTTTCCTCCCACGATGAACCTTAGGTACTTTCTGTGGTCTGTATGAATGAGGATGTGAGTGTACGCATCCTTTAGATCTAAGGAGCATAGCCAATCTCCCTGATGGAGGTAGGGCAGAAGGGTTCCAAGAGTAAGCATCTTGAACTTTTCTTTCACTAGGAACTTGAGGTTCCTGAGGTCCAGAATGGGACGAAGGCCACCGGTCCTTTTGGGCACCAGGAAATACCTGGAGTAGAATCCATGACCTTGCAAGTGGGGAGGCACAGGCTCCACTGCCCTGTCCACCAACAGACCCTGAAGCTCCTGACGGAGAAGGTCTGTGTGCAGAGGAGGCCTTGGAGGCTCCCCTGGAAAATATGGAGGTGGCAGTTGGTGGAAATGGAGGGCATATCCCTTGTGGATTATCTCTAGCACCCAACTGCCCCCGGTGATAAGGGGCCACTGGTGGGCAAAGAGGGCGAGACGACCTCCTGTGCAGGGTTGGGAGAGCAGTGGAAGAGAGGCTATGCTCAAGGAGTCAAAAGCCCCCACCCTGCTGAGTGGTATCAGGGGCCTGAGGCTTGGGTGCCCTCTGCCTACGGGGCCCATTACCCTGGCCCTTGGCTTGCTGACCCTGGGGGGCAGCTTGGGCAGCCTGATATTGTGGGTACTGTTTGTAGGCAGTGCCCTTCCTCGGGTAAAAGGGCTTTTTACCCGAGCCCTTCTTTTTATGAGAAGGGGCAGAGGTCTTCCTCGACAGCCTTGTCCAGGTGAGGTGCTCGGTCTCGAGCTGAGCGGCTTCTCGGTCCCACTTCGGCAAGGGACATTGACCAACTTGTCCTAAACCCATGGCTCGAGGTCCGATGACTGCAGCCATGCCTGGCGTCGAGCCGCAATGCCGGCTGCCGCAACTCAGGCCGAAGCCTCGAAGCCATCGTAGGCGGCGCGGGACATGAACTTCGAGCAGTCCCGAATCCCCGAGGACAAGGACTTAAATCTCTGCAAGGGTTCCCCCGGAGAGACCAGCAGAGAATTCGGCCAACTCCTTGGCCAGATCCCGCAAGTACATGCCCATGTACAGCTGGTAAGACTGGACACGGCAAGCAAGCATTGAGCCCTGAAAACACTTTCTACCGACGCCATCTAGGTTTCGGGCCTCCCTGCCAGGAGGCACCATGGAGTGCATCTTCTGACTCTTCAGACGATGCATGGCCAATTCCACAACCATGAAATGGTGTGGTAGCTGTGCCTTTTGAAAACCAGGGCTCTTACAGAGCCGATAGATCGAATCGACCCGCTTGCTAAGAACCGGCGCCGAGGCCGGTGCCTCCCACATACGGAAGAGCATCGGAGGAACCGGGACAGTAAAGGCCTCCTTCGGAGGAGAGTCATACTTCAGTGCCTCGAGCTCTTCAGCTCTTCCTCGGGATCCGCCGGAATAGCCAAGGCAGTGGCCATATCCTAGACGAACTCCGAGAACCGGGTGTCCTCCGGGGGGGACCTACTCCGGGGCTCAGACTGCGGTGAGTCCGAGTCTTAAAGGTGTCAGGAGACTCCTTGTCCTCCGTTTCCCAAGCCGACTCATGCGAGGAAGAGTTGGGGTCCGACCCCACGGGGCCCTGGAGCACCCGCCCCGACGCCGGAAGCACCGGCGTCGACGCCCTCAGTCCAGAACCGGAGGTCGAGGGGGACCGCGATCGAGGTCGACTCCGAGCCATGATGGACTCGAGTATCGGCTCGGTCTCCGGGGTCGACTTCGACGTCGATGTCCCGGTGGTCAGGGCAGATGCGCCAGACAGGCTGGCCATCAGTGCCCGCTACTGCTCCATGAAGGCAGACATTCTGCTCTCCAAGGCTGTCATCCTGAGACTCAGCTCGGGAGACGCAGCAGCCACCGGCTCGGGCCCCGGCGGCGGCTCCCTGGGAGGAGAGTTCACGAGGACTACGGGGCTTACGTGTCCAGCAGACTCCGGCTCCACACGAGGAACTTTGGCAGGCTTCTCCGGTTCCACAGGCCCGGGGCGACGGTCGGGGGTCTTAGACCTGGCCCTCGAGGAGCCAGGGACCTCTTCCGATGACGCCCTCGCGAGCCGTTGCTTCCTCTTGCGTTCCCGGTCGGGGGACCTCCTGTCCGAGGAGCTTCGATGGCGCTCGGGATTCGAATCCCGAGATGTCGAGGCCTCAGACGAGGTCCGGGCCCGGCCGGAGGCTGAGTCCGAGAAAAGCCTTTACTTTTGCTGCTGGCGACTTCGTAGTGCCTTGGAAGACATTTTTCCACAGGCCCCGCACGACTTAGGATTGTGGTCAGGGCCCAGGCAGCAGTCGTGTGTGTCGGTGAGAGACATTAGTTTCTTACACCGATCACACTTCTTAAAACCACTGGAAGCCATCGGGGAAAAAAGAGTCCCCACGAGGTCAAAAGACCGGCCTTCCAGGGAAAAAGAGAAAAAAGGGCGCGAACGCCAGCCACGAAGGGCAAAAACCGAAAAAGAGGAATCGTGCTCGATACCAGTGTACCGAACCCGGCGGGAGGGGAACCAGCGTCGAACCGCTAGAAAAAGCAAAAAATCGCTGAAAAATCTAATTTTAACCGGGAAAACTGGACACACGTCCAGTGGGCTTCACGGAAAAAAAGAGACTGAGGTAAGATGGCACCTTTAGGCGGGAAGGGAACCGCGCATGCGTGCCTGCATTCCCAAAGGCTTTCACAGAAAGCTGGGGAAATGCTCCGCTGGGGCTTCATCGGCACCGATTTATTTATTTATTTATTTATTAACAATTCTTATATACCGCACTATTAGACATCAGCGCGGTTTACATTGAACAGAAAACATCCGACAGTTTACATATGTCTGGTCAGTTACATTTAACAGGAAGTATAACTTGGCGAAATAGGGGAAACTAAATACAATGGAGGGTTATCTGATAAGGGATATCATGGTTAACTATATACAAAGGTGGTACAATAGTACTTGGAACTGCTTGTTATTTCATTGAGAAGTTGGCCTGTTATGAGGGTCTGTTTGTTTGACCACTCAAGCTATTCGCCTGGGGGTTATGTTCGGAGCTGTCATTGAGATATTTAAGGAAGAGGAAATGTTTTAGTACCTTTCTGAACTGACTCAAGTTGGGTACTGCTCTGATTTGTGCTGGTAAGTTGTTCCATAAAGTCGGGGCGCAGAGTCGGAAGGCTCTGTTGGCTGTTGATCTAGTGCATCTTGTGGTGTCATTTGGGATAACTAGTGTGTTTAATTCTGCTGTTCTTCGTGGCCTGTTTGGTGCAAGTGGTTGTATGAGGTTGGAGAGAGAGGAAGAGGTGAGCCCCTTAGCCGCTTTGAATGTTAGCAGTAAGGTCTTGAAACTGATCCTTGCTTGAATGGGGAGCCAGTGTAGCTGTTTTAGAAGGGGTGTTAGGTGATCTCTCCTGGATGCCCCGAGGAGTACCCTCGCTGCACTATTCATGGCTAATTGCAGGGGGTTCAGGGTGGACCGGGGGAGTCCTTGTAGTATGGAGTTTGAGAAGTCGAAATGGGGGAGTATAAGGGCTTGATAAATGGTACGGAAATCATCCGGTTCAAGTAGCATGCGTAGGTGTCTGAGGGATCTGATTTTAAAGTAGATTGCCTTGACTGTGTTGGCTATGTGGTTCTTCATGTCAAGGTTTTGGTCCAGCGTTACTCCCAGGTAGCGTATCGCCGGTTTAACTTGGAGTTGGGCATCCTTTACGTTAATACAACTAGGAGGGGTGAAGTTGGTGTTCCTCGAGACGAACAGGACTTCTGTCTTTTTGTGTTGTATTCTCAGGTTTTGTGATAGGAGCCACTCTGATATGGTGTCAAAGCAGTTAGTCAGCGGGGTAAGGTCTAGGCAATCCAATGATATTGGCATATATAGTAGCACGTCGTCTGCATATATCATGTAACTGACATTAAAGGATTTGATGATGTCGCAGATGGGTTGAATGTATATATTAAACATCAATGCAGATAAAGAGGATCCTTGAGGTACACCTTGACTTTGTTGGAAAGGTTCAGATGTATCCCCGTCGACTCTGACATGCTGCCATCTATCGGACAGGTAAGATTTGCACCATTCGAGTGCTGTTCCACAGATGCCTTTTTCCCTTAGCCGGCAGATGAGAATTTCGTGGCATACCGAGTCAAAAGCCGCTGCTATGTCTAGAAAGACAAGAGCGAAACCCTGGCGTATGTTATCCACACCTGAGATTATGTTGTTGAGGAGAGTTGTGAGTAGCGTTTCTACTCCATGTGACTCTCTGAAACCATGTTGAGCCGGATCCAGTGGAGCTGAGGTGTCTATATGATCCTGTAATTGCCTGTGCACTATTTTCTCGATGATTTTTGCTAGCATAGGTATGCTAGATATGGGCCTATAAGATTCAACCTTTTGAGGATCCAGTTTGGTGTTCTTTAACAGCGGTCTTACAGAGGTCTGCTTGAGCGTGGTTGGGAAAGAGCCAGTGGTGAAGGAATGGTTTAAGATTTTTGTTATAATTGGAGATATGTCACATCGCAGGTCCTTTATCCAGTGTGCAGGGCAAGGGTCTGTGTGTGCAGTGGTTGTGTTTAGAGCTAGAATGGTATCTTCGATAGTTCTCTTCGAGGGAGTGAAGAAGGATGTCAGTGATACTGGGTAGTCTTGTTCATCAAGAGGGTCTGGTATTAATATTTTATTAGTCTTGCACATTTTATGTGAGGACTGACTTCCTGCTTGGTCCTGGAGAATACAGAGTACACATTATCTGAGTACAGAAAAATTTTTATACTTTTTCGAATCCTTCCACCGCTTATCTGTTGTCACCCCCCACAACAAGATGAACATGCGGAAACTGACAAAATTCCCGGGTGGGAATCGGGACTGAACTGGAGTTCCTCAAGGAACAACAATTAGCAGGTAAGTCTAATTTTTTTTTCCTTATCGTCCCTTCTGTTCAGTCCCTCACCTCTGGGATGTAACGGAGCAGAAATTACTGGGAGGGATCTGTCCACCCGGAATGCAAAACCGCAGACCCGAAACAGGCGTCCCCTGCCGCCTGAACATCTAAGCGATAGTGTTTACTGAAAGTATGCAAAGAAGACCAAGTGGCTGCTCTGCAAATTTCCACCAGAGGAACCAAGCTATGTTCCGCCCATGAAGTCGCTTACGCTCTAGTAGAATGAGCCCGCAGCCCCACGGGCACCTGACGACCTTGCAAAATATACGCTGACGCTATTGCTTCACGGACCCATCTAGTAATTGAAGCTTTGGCCGCCGCTTCCCCCTTACGCGGACTATGTCCAACAAATGCAAATACGGTCCGACGCGTTCTCCTCCGAAAAACCCAATACTGGCAAAGAGACAGATCGATTCATATGAAATGGCGAAACCACCTTAGGCAGAAAGGACGGAACGTGATGCAACACCACCTTTTCCCTAGAAAAAGACAGAAACGGTTCTCGACAGAACAACGCCTGCAACTACGAAATTCGACGCGCAGAGCAAATGGCTACCAAAAATACGATAATTACACTTACCTGGTAATTGTAGTTCCTTGAGTGACGACAGTTCAGTCCTCTACTTCTGGGTTGTCAACCTCCTCCTGCAGCTTGGAGACTGGTATGTCAAACTCATGACATCACTGGATATAGCCTGCTGCTCTCTCTCTTCCCCTCCAGTCTGAACTATTAACAAAGCAGACTCAAATGAGCAACAAATAAGTAGCAATAAATGCCAACTGCACCTAACTTAGGTTAACTAGAACATTATAACAACCTGCATTTAAGGCATCCTACGCCCTGTACTGCCACCGAAAAGATTAGCCACCTTCTCCTATCTAACAGATGAATGGACTTACCTGTAGAAAATGACCATGCGGCACCCGGCTGCCCCTCTCCTGGAAAATCTCTGGGCGGGAATGAGGACTGAACTGTCGTCACTCAAGGAACTACAATTACCAGGTAAGTGTAATTATCATTTACTTATCATTCCTCCAGTTCAGTCCTCTACCTCTGGGATGTACCAGAGCAGTAACTATTGGGGGGGACCCATCCAGCCGGTGCGCAACACTGCCGCCCCGAAACAAGCATCATCCACTGCGGCGACATCAAGACGGTAATGTTTACTGAACGTATGCAGCAACGACCAAGTAGCCGCCCTACAAATCTCACTCAGAGGAACCAAGCCGTGTTCCGCACAAGAAGCCGCTTGCGCTCTGGTGGAATGAGCTTGTCACCTGTCTGGTACTGTGCGTTCCTGAACCAAGTAGGCGGAAGCGATCGTTTCTCGAATCCACTTGGCAATGGAAGCCTTTGACGCCGCCTCTCCCTTCCGCCTACCTCCAAACAACACAAACAGCCGATCCGATTTGCGAAAAGACTTGGTAAATCTCAAATACTGCCGCAAAGTTCTCTTAACATCTAACCGACACAAACTGCGGTCCACAGAGTTCCCTTCTAAAGAACCTAGTACTGGCAAAGACACCGACTGATTTAAGTGAAACGGAGATACCACCTTAGGTAAAAACGACGGCACTGGACGCAAGACAACCTTTTCCCTCGAAAAGGACAAGAATGGTTCCCTAGAGGACAGCGCTTGCAATTCTGAAATGCGCCGCGCAGAACAGATCGCCACCAGAAACACTGCTTTCAATGTCAGATCTTTCAATGACGCTAGATGCAAAGGCTCAAAAGGCGGCTTGGAAAGCGCCGACAAAACCAAATTAAGATCCCAAGGCGGAGCCGTCACCCTATGTGAAAGACGCAACCTAGCTACCACCCTAAGAAAACATAGCACATCCGCATGAGCTCCCAAGGTTAAACCTTAAACCTTGCCGCGATAACAAGACAGCACCGCTAACTGTACACGCAAAGAGCTAGCTGCTAAACCTTTATCAAAGCCATCTTGAAGAAAGTTTAAAATAGAAGGAACAGTGACCGTTGACGCCCGAATCTGACGTCCCGAGCACCAATCTTCAAAAATACGCCACATCCGCACATACGCCAACGAAGTGGACTGCTTCCGCGCCCTCAGCAGCGTAGATATCACCGCCGCCGAGTAGCCCTTCTTCTTCAGCCGAGCCCTTTCAATGGCCATACCGTAAGCGAGAATCGATCCACTTGGGGCATGAACAGGGGACCTTGCCGCAACAGGTCCGGCCTCGCCGGAAGCTGCCAGGGTAGACTGTCTAGGAGTCGCACCAGATCCGCGTACCACAGGCGCCTTGGCCAGTCGGGCGCAACCAGAAGCACTCTCCCCTGGTGAGCTTCTATTCTTTGAACTACTCACCCTATTAACACCCACGGCGGAAAAACATAAAGAAGACCCAAAGTCGGCCACCGCTGCAACAGCGCGTCTATGCCTCCTGACATTCTTTCTCGTCTCCTGCTGTAAAATCTCGTGACCTTTGCCGATTGAAAGGTTGCCATCAAGTCCATTATTGGTGGCTCCCAACGAACCAGTATCTGCGCAAATACTTCGGGATGCAACTCCCACTCCCCAGCATACACTCGAACTCTGCTGAGGAAATCCGCCATCACATTGACTCTCCCCACAATGTGTGCTGCTGAAATTGCCATCAACCGACTTTCCACCCAGGCGAACAGCAAATCCAACTCCTCTTCCATTGCTGCACTCCCCGTGCCGCCCTGACGATTGATGTAGGCGACCGTCGCTGAGTTGTCTGAAAGAACCCGAATTGGACGCCCCATCACTAACTTCTCGAATGCCTGCAGCGCTCTCACCAGCGCTCGCAATTCCAAACGATTTATCGACCAAGCATCCTCCAACTGGGACCAACACCCCTGCGCGAACCGGCACCCGCAGTGGGCCCCCCAGCCCGCGAGGCTGGCATCCGTCATCAAAGGAATCCACTCCGGCTGCTCCAGGGGCATTCCGGCCGCTAACGATGACGGGACCAGCCACCACTGGAGCGACCGTCGCACCTTGAGCGGACACAGAAGCCACTTGCTCAACGAGTCCGCCTGATGAGACCAGCGACGCAGCAACGCTCTCTGTAGCGGCCGCATGTGAACTTTGGCCCACGGCACCGCCTCCAGAGTCACCGCCATCGTTCCGAGTACGTGTAGATAGAACCACATCGTAGGAGCTGGGGTGGCTCTGAACTTGTGCACCAGACTGCGTAGGACCTGCGCTCTCCTGACCGGCAAAAATACCTTCCCGTCAAGAGTGTCGAACTGAACTCCCAGATACTCGAGAACCTGAGACGGCTGAAGATGGCTTTTGGCCGGATTGACCACCCAACCGAGGCTCTGCAAGAACTCTACTACCCTGTTTGTCACCTGCCTGCTCTCTGCCTTGGACTTCGCCCGAATCAACTAATCGTCGAGGTACGGGTGCACCAAAATACCTTCCTTGCGCAACGCCACCGCTACTATCACCATAATCTTGGTGAAAGTGTGCGGCGCCGTCGCAAGACCAAAGGGCAACGCTTGGAACGGGTACTGGCCCCAGGGCAAAGCGAACCTTAACAACCGCTGATGAGCCTCCCGGATGGGAATGTGTAAGTAGGGCTCCGTCAGATCCAATGACGTCAGGAACTCTCCCTGATGGACCGCTACAATTACCGACCGTAACATTTCCATATGAAAGTGAGGCACTCTCAGACAGCGATTCACTCCCTTTAGGTCTCGTATAAGCCGCAGCGCTCCGCCTTTCTTTGGCACCACAAAATAAATGGAGTACCAACCCAAGCCGTACTCTGCTTTTGAAACCTCTACAACCGCCCCTAATTGCAACAGACGCTCCAAGGTGTTGCAGACCGCCAGAGTTTTCTTCTGCCCCCTGCAAGGTGACATGACGAAGGAATCTCGCACAGGCCGCGCCAGTTCTAGGGCATAGACCCGGCGAATTATCTCTAGCACCCACTGGTCGGATGTGATGAGGGTCCAAGCGGACAGAAACTCCCGAAGTCTCCCCCCAATGGAAG
Source organism: Ichthyophis bannanicus (assembly GCA_033557465.1). NCBI lineage: Eukaryota > Metazoa > Chordata > Amphibia > Gymnophiona > Ichthyophiidae > Ichthyophis > Ichthyophis bannanicus. Next base: position 159,690,741 of record CM066040.1, read on the forward strand.
TTTCCTCCGCCAGGACCCGCCTCATCTCATTGCGGTTTACGAGTTGACGATGCGGAGCCCGAGGAGAAACCCCTATTCGCTCCCCGAAACCCCCTAAATCCCTGACCTCGGGACAAAAATCTGCCCCTCTGGAAGGACCCGTACCACGTGGATCGAAACCTCCGAAAGTCGCGAAACTGGCCTCTAAAATTTTGAACGGCCTTTCCCTGTTTTGGTTTGTCCTCTGGCAGCCTACCAGCCTTGGACTCCTCCAGGTCCTTTACCAACTTATCCAAATCCTCTCTGAAGAGCAACTTCCCTTTGAACGGCAGCTTCCCGAGCTGGGACTTAGAAGAACCGTCCACCGCCCAGTTACGCAACCACACCGATCTGCGAGTGGCTACGACGGACACTGTGCTATTCGCCAGCGCTCTGATCAAATCATAGTGCACGTCCGCTAAATATGCCGCTCCGGACTCCAGGCGCCCCAGCTCCTTGAGCTCCTCGATATCCAAATGAGGCGAGTGACGTAACCGCTGTACCCAGCGCAAGCACGCCTGCGCCACCCAGGCCCCACAAATAGACGCCTGCAAAGAAAGAGAGTCAGCCTCGAAGGTCTGCCTCAGGAGACCGTCAATTCTACAGTCCTGTGCATCCTTCAAAGCTGCGCTTCCCTCTACCGGAATGGTAGTCTTTTTGGTCACTGCCAACACCACCGCGTCAACCCGTGGCATCCGGAACCTTTCCTTATCCTTATCGGCTAGCGGGTAAAGCCTATTCATTGGGCGCATGCCTCTGAGACCCGTTTCCGGCTGGTTCCATTCATCCTGGATCATTTTATCGATGACTTTATTTATTTATTTATTTATTACAATTTCTTATATACCGCACTATTCGGCATCAGCACGGTTTACATTATAACATAACGACCACAACAACATGCTGTTTGGTTTTACATCGAACAGGAGTACAAACTTGGATAACAGGGGTGAACTATATACATGAGATATTTACACTGAGCAAAATTAGGTATCAATCACATAATCAACGAGAGGGTAAATTCTTAAGTGGGTAATTTATGCACCGGAAACACCACCTGAGTCTGATGAACCGCCTGAATGACGGGATCTTCCACCTCGTCCTCCGCATCCGTCTGAGCCGCTAAATGTAGCATCTGCAACGACTCCATAATCAACGCCGGAAGCTGCTCTCTACGAAAGACCCTAATGATCTTAGATTGATCCTCAGGTTCCAGGATCTCCCCTTCCTCCAGATCCTGTACACCCTCCTCATTGTCCCAGTCATGCTCCTCGAGCTCCAGCCAATCGCTCTCCACAGCTGAAGAATCCAGGGCCCTACCCCTTTTAGGCGCTGAGGGCCCCTCGCCCACCTCAGCCATTTGTGGACCCGAGACCGTAAGCGGCGCCACCCCGGCTAACTTCCCCTGGCACCGCAAACAAAATGCCTTGTGGAGCATTAATATGAATTCCGGACAAAACTCAGCAGGATCCCCCGACTGCGTCTCCATCTCTGCAGCCAAGGCCCCCGCTGGCTCCTCTACAGGAGCCTCCTGCCCGGGAATTTGGGGAGAGTCAACCAGCACCCCTGGCTGCACCCCTGGCGGCTCTGCAGCCTCCTTAATGTCCATCTGCTGTTCCACCGTGGACGAAAGTGAAGCACAACCGTGGCACACTCCGGACTCTGCCACCGTGCCTCTCCGGGTACCACAGATCACACACTGTGGGCACCCCGCCATGAGGTTTTTCCTTCTCCTTATAACTTTGTAATTATTATTTATTATTTATTTAACTTCTGTCAACCAAATGGAGACCAATACCTGCCCCCAGAAGCAAAAGTGATTCTGTTTCTGCGAGAAATATTCCTGTCTGAAATGCCGGGCTATCGCAACCGCAAGAAGGCCTCCCTTCCCCCCCCCCTCCCCCCCGCGGTGCTAACATGCCCGCGGAATAAAGGAACACTTAAAATGCACTCCAAAAACAACAACAACGTCCTACATCGCTAAAGAAGCCTAATGCCAGCTGAAATCTCTAAAATGTAAACGGCGTTTGCTTACCTGCTCAGTGTTGTCGATGCTGAGCAGCCACGCGGCTTCCCGAGCCACCTAAAATGGCCGCTGGGAAACCTGTGGAGAAAAAAGAGCGCCAATCTGCAGCCTTCCTAGCACTCGAACTTCTATCAAAAAATGCCTCCCCTGCCGAAGCAGCCTGCTGCCGGTGAACAGCTTACCGGGCAGGTCTGCACGGTCACTCAATCCTCCCCGGATTCGCCACCGCCGGCCCGGGCTCGTCTGAATCAGACAGACTTGACCGCAGTTTCCCTGACCTCCAAAGCCGCGATCAGACTTCACGGCGGCCCGGCAGAGTACAGGTCTCCAAGAGAGGACTCTCCCCCGTAGTGTCCGGGGGGAGAGATCCTCCGATTACCGCACAGCTACTCTAGCACTTTCAATGCTCTTTTTTTTTTTTTTTTTTAACTCGGTGACAGGCAGCAGAAAAAACGCCAAACCTCTTTTCTTTCTTTTTTTTTTTTAAAGAAGTACTAGCCCAAATAAAAATGGACCAATAAACACCAAAACTACCCTAATCCTACTCTCTCCTTATCCGTTACTCCAGTGAGCCCTCCCCCGGGCTCACAACGTCCTCCTCCTGCATGGAGACTGGTAATACACTGGAGGGGAAGAGAGAGAGCAGCAGGCTATATCCAGTGATGTCATGAGTTTGACATACCAGTCTCCAAGTTGCAGGAGGAGGTTGACAACCCAGAGGTAGAGGACTGAACTGGAGGAACGATAAGGAAACTTTCTTTAACGTTAAATCCTTTAGTGAAGCCAGATGCAAAGGTTCAAAGGTTTCCCTCGTCAACACTCCTAGAAACAGGTTGAGATCCCACGGAGGAGAAACCATCCTGCGAGAAGGATGTAAACGGGATACCGCTTTCAAGAAACGTACCACATCGGCATGGGAACCCAAGGCGACTCCCTGAACCTTTCCTCGATAACAAGAAATAGCTGCCAGCTGAACTCTTAACGAACTGGCTACCAATCCCTTATCGAACCCATCTTGCAAGAAACTCAATACCATAGGAACTGAAACTGTGGCTGGACGGATCTGACGCTGCGCACACCAGTCCTCAAAAATATGCCAGACGCGTACATATGCTAAGGATGTCGACCTCTTTCTGGCCAAGAGTAAGGTAGAAATCACTGCACCAGAATAAACTTTCTTCCTTAACCTAGCCCTTTCAATGGCCAAGCCGTAAGCAAGAACCGATCTACCTGAGGCATTAGCAGAAATCCTTGAATCAGAAGATCCGCCCTTGACGGCATTCGCCATGGCTTCCCGTCGAGAAGACGCACCAGATCGGCATACCACAGTCATCACGGCCAGTCCGGAGCCATTAACACTACTCTCCCCTGATGAGCTTCAATGTGCTGAATCACTCGACCTATGAGAGCCCAAGGGGGAAAGACGTAAAGAAGACCGTGCGTGGGCCATTGTTGCAGTAAGGCATTCAGACCCTCCGACATTCTCTCTCGCCTTCTGCTGTAAAAATGATTCGCCTTGGCCGACCGAAAGGTCGCCATGAGATCCATAACCGGAGATCCCCACTTGATGACTATCTGAGCAAACATCTCCGGATGAAGCTCCCATTCTCCGGAATCCACATGGACTCTGCTGAAAAAATCTGGCGTCACATTGTCTGTTCCCGCAATGTGTGCCGCCAATAGCGCCTGAAGTTGAAGCTATACCCAAGCGAACAGACTTTCCGTCTCCCACAGCCACACATCCTGTGCCCCCTTGACAACTGAGGTACGCCACTGTCGCGGCATTGTCCAATAGCACTCGAACCGCTCGTCCCCGCATCGTGGTTTCGAACGCTCGAAGTGCTAGAGCTACCGCTCGCAACTCCAGACAGTTGATCGACCATTTGGCCTCCTTTTCGGTCCAGCTGCCTTGCGCGAAAAGATCTCCTCAATCAGCTCCCCAACCTGCGAGACTGGCATCTGTTAAAACCGGAAGCCACTGCAGCTGCTCGAGAGGCATGCCCGCTGCAAGAATTTGCGGGCAAAGCCACCATTGAAGAGACTTCCTGACCTGTAATGGACAGGGAAGGCGCTTGCACAGAGATTCGTTCTGATGTGACTAGCAACAGAGCAGCGATCTCTGTAACAGATGCATGTGCACTCTGGCCCACGGCACGACCTCCAGTGTTGCCGCCATTGTCCCTAGAACGCAAAGATAGTTCCAGGCCGACGGTGCTGGAGTCTTCACAAAATTGTGCATCAAGCACTGAAGGGCCTGGGCTCGGAGAACTGGCAGGAAGACTGCTCCCACTTGAGTGTCGAACTGCTCCCCCACGTACTCCAGAACCTGCGATGGAACCAAACGGCACTTGGCCGCATTGACTACCCAACTGAGACTCTGAAGAAGTTGCACCACTATGCCTGTAACGCGCACACTCTCGGCCTTGGATTTCGTCTGTATCAACCAGTCGTCGAGATAAGGATGAACCAATATTCCTTCCTTTCGAAGGGCCACCGCTACCACCACCATAACCTTGGTGAAGGTGGGCAGGGCTGTCGCTAGACCGAAGGGCAATGCCTGGAACTGAAAATGCTCCCACGGTAGCGCAAACCTTAGAAACATTTGATGACTCAGTCTGATTGGAATGTGTAAATACGCTTCGGTAAGATCGAGCGATGTCAAAAACTCTCCTTAACGAACAGCCACTATAACCGACCGCAGCGTTTCCATTCGGAAATGAGCTACCCACTGACAGCGATTTACCCCCTTGAGGTCTAGAATTGGACAGAATTGGAACCAAGAAATAATTAGAGTATCGACTGACACCGTAGAACTCTCGAGGAACCGGAACCACTGCTCCCAGCTGCAAAAGACGAGCTAGCGTCTCCTGTACCGCAGTCGTCCTTTCCTGTCCCCTGCAAGGAGACAGGACAAACGAGTCGACTACCGGACGAGCAAATTCGAGAGCATAACTTTCGCAAATGACCTCCAACACCCACTGATCGGACGTTATCTGGACTCAGGCAGGAAGAAATCCTTGAAGCCAACCCCCTACCGGCTGAATTCCTGTCTGGGCTCACCTCGCTTCATTGGGGCTTCCTAAATGCTGCAGAAGAGGGACTAGCAAATTCACTGCCCGCCCTCCGAAATCCTCTAAAACTTTGACCGCGCGAGGGGAATCTTCCTCTTTGAAAGCCTCCCAACTGGGAGGTACGAAAACGCCTGAAGTCTTGAGGCTGACCCCGTGAACCTAACGGAGCCCGACCCTGCTTAGGCTTATCCTCCTGTACCTATCAACAAATTTATCGCTCTAAAACCGTTACCCCACAATTTGCAAAACCTTTCTCAACCAAACTGTTCTTCAAATATATGGCTAGGTCTCAGACTTCCCGACACATTCAAGGCGTCCTGCCAGCAACCCAGCAGAGCCATGCCAACTAGCATCAATGACCTGCCAAAATATTGAACACTTGGTAAACTGTTGGTTGAACAATTGGTAAATATCATAAAATCTTTTATACAAAAATAGAGATCAAAGTAAATGGTCAAACAGTTTGGGAAACTGTTGGGAAAATCTTTTTGGACTGAAGTTAAATAAGATATGAGTTATTTTAATATTGCAAGTATTTGACCATTTACTGTGATCTCTATTTTTGTATAAAAGATTTTATGATATTTACCAATTGTTCAACCAACAGTTTACCAAGTGTTCAATATTTTGGCAGGTCATTGGATGCTAGTTGGCACGGCTCTGCTGGGTTGCTGGCAGGACGCCTTGAATGTGTCGGGAAGTCTGAGACCTAGCCATATATTTGAAGAACAGTTTGGTTGAGAAAAGTTTTGCAAATTGTGGGGTAACGGTTTTAGAGCGATAAATTTGTTGATAGGTACAGTAGTATACGCTCTGTAAATACGCCCAAATATCACGTCAATAGGCTTATCCTCCGGCAAGCGCCCTCCTTTTGATTCTCCCAAATCTTTGACCAGATGGTCAAGATCCTCTCCAAACAACAGCTTCCCCTTAAAGGGAAGCTTGCTAAGATGCGACTTGGAGGAACCATCCACCGCCCAATTTCTCAACCAAAGATAACGGCGTGCGGCTACCAAGGAAGCCATACTATTCACTAAACTTCTAATAAGATCATAATGGACATCAGCTAAATAAGCTGACCCTGACCCCAGCCTTGTCACATTCTCTAAGCGCTCCTGTGTTTGTTATGCTGGCTGCTGCAAGCGCTGTGACCAACGAAGGCAAGCCCTTGCTACCCAAGCCCCACAAATAGATGCCTGCAGAGAGAGAGCATTAGCCTCAAAAGCTTGTTTCAATAATGTGTCCACCTTCCTATCTTGTGCATCCTTCAAAGCTGCACTGCCTTCACCAGGAGAGTCGTCTTCTTCATGACCGCTGAAACCGCTGCATCTATATGCGGAGAACGAAACATTTCCCTTTCTTGATCAGCCAAGGGATAAAGATGATTCACAGACCTCACACCACACAATCTTGCCTCTCGCAAATCCCATTCATTCTGGATCATCTGCTTAACTACCCGGTGAACGGCAAACACAGCCTGGGTCTTATGTACCACCTGAATGAGAGGATCCTCCAGCCCCTCATCCTCCGCTGGTTGTACCGAAGAAAGATTGAGAGCCTGAAGCGAAGCGTAGTTACTCACCTGTAACAGGTGTTCTCCAGGAGCAGCAGGAATCAGTCCTCACATATGGGTGACGTCGGCGCCGACGGAGCCCTCGCGGAGAAATTTTCCCCAGTTTTCAAAGAAAGCCTTTGGGAATTGCAGCTCGCATGCGCGGTCCTCTTCCCGCCCAAGGGTGCCATCTTGCTCAGTCAGATGACATAGCTAAAAGACAGCAAAAATTAGCAAAACGAAAGCATTAAACTGCAACTCCAAGGGGAGGAGGGAGGGTTGTGAGGACTGATTCCTGCTGCTCCTGGAGAACACCTGTTACAGGTAACTACGCTTTCTCCAGGACCAAGCAGGAAGTCAGTCCTCACATATGGGACTCCCAAGCTTAAGGCTACCGGAGACCCTAAGCACAAAAATGAGCTCCCTCGAGGTCAGTAGCGCAGAAGGAAGGAATCTTCTCTGAATATGTCTCCAACCGGTAGCCCAACATCCGGGACGGAGGGTAGGAGTTGCCTATACCTCGAAGAGGTTACGGAGGACTGCCTGTCCGAAAGCACTGTCCCTGCGGGACTCCCTCTCCAGGCAGTAATGGGCTGCAAAAGTCTGGCTTGAAGACCAAGTAGCGGCCCGGCAGATGTCTGCCAATGGAACAGAGCGGAGGTAAGCTACCGACGTAGCCTTCGCCCGAACACGATGAGCTGTGACTCTACCTTCCAGCACGAGGCCGGCAGCCTCGTAAGCCCAAGCGATGCAGTCCGCAATCCAGATGGACAGAGTACGCTTGGAGACAGGGAGCCCCAACTTGTTGGGGTCATAAGACACGAAGAGCTGAACAGCCTTTCGGTGCTCCCGCGTACGGTCAAGGTAGAAGGTCAACGCCCTTCTACAGTCCAGAGTATGCAGGACCATATCAGCTCGGCTGGAGTGTGGCCTGGGAAAGTAGGTCGGAAGTACCACCTCCTGGTTGATGTGAAAAGGGGAAACCACTTTGGGAAGAAATTTAGGGTGAGTCTGTAGGACTACCCGGTTCTTGTAGAACCTAGTGTAAGGAGGATCAGAAACCAGGACTTGCAGCTCACTAACGCGTCTAGCCAAAGTGAGGGCTACCAAGAACAAGGTTTTCCACGAAAGAAAACGGAGCGGACAGGTAGCCATAGGCTCAAAAGGCGGACAGGTGATCCGCTGCAACACCACATTAAGATCCCAGTCCGGGGCTGGCGGGCGCAAAGGTGGCTTAAGGAGAAGGAGGCCTCTGAGAAACCGAGCCACCAGAGGGTGGCTGGAAAGAGGTCTACCATCCACTGGCAGGTGATGCGCAGAAAGAGCACTGAGGTGGACTTTTACCGAATTGGACTTAAGTCCAAAGTTGGAGAGAGAGAGCAAGTACTGCAAGACCACCGATGCTGAACAGGAGAAAGGATCTTGAGACTGCTGAGTACACCAGACAGAGAACCGACTCCACTTGAGAGCGTAGGACCTCCGGGTGGAGGGCCGCCTGGAGGCCAAGACGACCTCCTCCACATCTGGAGGTAGCTGCAGAGGAGCAAGGACTACCCTTTCAGCAGCCAGGCCATCAGATGAAGGGACCGGAGATTGGGGTGTAGGAGAGTCCCCTGATCCTGCGACAGGAGGTCGGGCTGAAATCCCAGTGGAAGAGGAGTGTCTACCGCTAGCTGCATCAGAAGCGGGAACCAAGGTTGTCTCGGCCACCGGGGAGCCACTAGGATCATCGATGCTTTGTCTCTGAGAACCTTGGAGAGCGTCCGAGACACCAGTGGCATGGGAGGAAAGGCATACAAGAGGCCGGTGGACCATGGAATTAGAAAAGCATCCGCCGCTACCCGGAGAGGATGTGGCTGACGAGAGCAGAATCTGGGCAGCTGCCGATTCAGAGGACTGGCAAACAGATCCATGGTGGGGAGGCCCCACTTGAGAAAGATCCGCTGAACCACCAGCGGGTCCAACCTCCACTCGTGTGGCTGGAGGATCCTGCTGAGCTTGTCGGCCAGGTAATTTTCTTGACCTGGGAGGTAGACAGCCTTGAGGATGATGTCGTGGTGGACAGCCCAAGAGCATAGCTTTTGTGCCTCCTGAGAGAGAAGGAAGGAGCCTGTTCCGCCTTATTTGTTCACATAGAACATTGCAACCTGATTGTCCGTCTGTATCAACACCGACTGGTGAGAAACCAGGTGAGAGAATGCTTTGAGCGCTAGGCAGATGGCTCTGAGCTCTAGGAAGTTTATCTGTTGAGCAGACTCCCAAGGAGTCCAGAGGCCTTGAGTACAGGTCTCCTGGCAATGTGCACCCCAACCTAGGAGAGAAGCATCGGTCGTCAGGACGTGAGAATGCGTAGGGGGCTGAAAAGTCACTCCTAGTACTAGGTTGGGCAGATGAAGCCACCATTGTAGAGAAGAGACCAGCTGGTCGGAGATCTGCACAGAGTCCGCTAGGCTCCCCGTGGCCTGATGCCATTGATTGCGAAGGCACCACTGAGCAGGACGCATGTTCAGTCGGGCATTGGGTGTCACATGGACCGTGGAAGCCATATGGCCGAGCAGTCGCAGAAAATGCCTGGCTGGGACCAGCGCATTGCTGTGAAAGTGGCCGGTGAGGTCCATGAGCCGCCTGGCCCTGTCCAGAGGGAGGAAGGCCCGCGCCTGAAGCGTGTCCAACCGGGCGCCGATGAACTCGAGATTTTGAGAGGGGAGCAAAGTGGACTTTGCGAAGTTTATGACAAAACCCAAGTGTTGGAGCAGAGCCACAGTGCGCTGAGTGGCGTGAGTGGCCTCTTGGGAAGACTGGGCTCTGATGAGCCAGTCGTCCAGGTATGGGAACACAAACAGACCTTGAAGTCTCAGATAAGCCGCCACCACAGCGAGGCACTAGGTGAACACCCTGGGTGCGGAGGATAGGCCAAAGGGCAGCACCCTGTACTGGTAATGATTTCCTCCCACAACAAATCTGAGATATTTTCTGTGGTCCGGATGAATGAGGATATGAGTATATGCATCTTTCAGATCCAAGGAGCATAGCCAGTCTCCCTGCTGGAGGTAGGGCAGCAGAATTCCAAGGGTAAGCATCTTGAACTTTTCCTTTGCAAGGAACTTGTTGAGGTTTCGCAAGTCCAGGATGGGCATGAAGGCCTCCTGTTCTTTTTGGAATCAGGAAGTACCTGGAGTAAAACCCCTGGCCCTTCAGGTGGTGGGGCACTGGTTCCACGGCTTGTTCCTGAACAAGACTTGCTAACTCCTGAAGTAGTAAGTCCCTGTGCAAAGGTAGTCTGGGAGGCTCCCCTGGAAAGTAGGAGGGAGGTACCTGGTGAAAGTGAAGAAGGTAACCCTTTTGAACTATGTGAAGTACCCAGGTATCTGTGGTGATGGTGGACCACCTTTGGGCAAAGTGGACCAGCCGGCCTCCTGTGCTGAGAGAAACCAGCTGAGGGGGAGAGGCTATGCTGAGGAAGTCAGAAACCCCCACCCTGCTGAGCAGGGGCCGATGGTGCAGGCTTGGGGGCTTGCTACCTACGGGACCCATTACCCCGTCCCTTGGCCTGCTTTCCCTGTGGGGGAGCTGCTGAGGCCGGATATTGAGGGTAGTATTTATAGGCAGCACCTTTCCTCGGGTAAAAGGGCTTTTTCCCCGAGGCCTTCTTCTTTTGAGAAGGGGCAGAGGTCTTCCTCGAGACACGAGTCCTGGTGAGAGTCTCCGTCTCGATTTGTGCAGCCTTCTCATCCATGGGCTTGCCAAAGAGGTTATCACCTCGGCAGGGGACATCGACCAACTTGTCCTGTACCCAGGGCTCGAGGTCGGACGTCTGAAGCCAAGCCTGGCGGCGTCCACCGATGCTGGCCGCAGCTACTCAAGCCGACGCCTCAAAACCATCGTAGGCTGCTCGAGAGATAAACTTGGAGCACTCTCGAATACCAGTAGACAAGGATTGGAACCTCTGCAAAGGTTCGTCGGAGAGACCAGCAGAGAACCCGGCTATTTCCTTAGCCAGGTCTCGGAGATACATGCCCATGTAGAGCTAGTATGTCTGGACAAGCAAGCATAGAGCCCTGGAAGCACTTCCTACCGAGGGCATCCAGGCTTCGGGCTTCCCTACCAGGGGGCACCGAGGAGTGCATTTTTTGACTCTTTAGTCTATGCATGGCCGATTCCACCACCATGGAATGGTGCGGTAGTTGTGCCTTCTGGAAGCCGGGGCTCTTGCGGACTCGATAAATGGAATCGACCCGCTTGCTTAACACCGGCGACGACGCCGGGCTCTCCCACATGCGGAAGAGAAGTCGTTCCAGCATCGGAGGAACCGGTACAATAAAGGCCTCCTTCGGGGGAGAGTCATATTGGAGGGCATCGAGTTCTTCGAATCGAGGCTCCTCCTCGGGATCCGCAGGGAAGGCCAAGGCCTTGGCCATATCCCTCACGAAGTCCGAGAACTGGGTATCCTCCGGGGGGGACCGTCTCCGAGGTTCGGACTCAGGGGAGTCCGAAGGGACACACCGAGTCCGAAAGGAACCAGGTGACTCTTCGTCCTCAGATTCCCAGGCCGACTCCTCGGAGGAGGAGTCGATCGGCTCCGGTCGGGCGGGCATCGATGCTATCCGCTCCGACGCCGAGGGAGTCGGCGTCGACGACCTCGGTCCCGAACGGGAGGCCGAAGGAGACCTCGACCGAGGATCGACTCGAGCCCTCATGGACTCGAGGATCGGCTCGGTCTCCGGGGTCGATTTGGAGGTCGACGTCCCGGCGGTCAGGGCAGAAGCACCGGCGAGGCCAGCGATCAATACCCGCTGCTGGTCCAAGAAGGCAGTCAGACTGCTCTCCAAGGCCGTCAACCTGAGTCCGAGCTCAGGAGACCCAGCAGCCCCCGACTCGGGCCCCGACGGCGTCGGGCCCAACGTCTGGTCCTTCGGAGGCGAGTCAACGAGGACAACAGTACTCACGTGAGCAGGCAAGTCCACCTCGAGTCGAGGATGTTTTGACGGCCTCTCCGTCTCCAAGGACCCGGGACGGGAATCGGGGCTATGCGACCTGGCCCTCGAGGAACCAGGAGCGTCCACCGATCCCGCCCTCGCGGGTTTCTTCTTCCGATGATGTTCCCGGGTAGGAGACCCCCCTTTCAGAGGAACTTCGACGATGCTCAGGACCAGAGTCCCGAGACGTCGAAGCCTCTGACGAAGTCCGAGCCCGGCCGGAGTCAGAGAAGATACGCTCCCGCTGGTGCTGCCGACTCCTCAAAGCTTTTGAGGACATTTTGCCGCATGGCACACAGATCAGGGAGTCATGATCTGGGCCGAGGCAGCGGAGGCAGAAGTCATGAGTGTCTGTAAGAGACATGAGTTTCTTACAGAGATCACACTTTTTAAAGCCGCTGGCAGCCATCGGGGGAAAAAGGGCCCCTGCAAGGTCGAATGACTGGGCTGCCAGGGAAAAAGGAAAAAGGCGCGAAATCTGTCACGAAGGACAAAAAACCGAAAAATAAGGAACGGACTCGCAACCGACTTCGCGAGTCCGGGCAGGAAAAGAACCGGCGTCGAACCGAAGAAAAAAGAGGAAAATAGAGAAAAAATCAACTTTTCTGCGGGGATTCACAGGCAACGTCTGTAGGGCTCCGCGGAAAAAAGAAGACTGAGCAAGATGGCACCCTTGGGCGGGAAGAGGACCGCGCATGCGCGCTGCAATTCCCAAAGGCTTTCTTTGAAAGCTGGGGAAAATTGCTCCGCGAGGGCTCCGTCGGCGCCGACGTCACCCATATGTGAGGACTGACTTCCTGCTTGGTCCTGGAGAACTCCGTAATAAGCGCTGTCAGCTCGTCTCTCCGAAAGACTAGGATAATCCTCGCCTGATCCTCAGGCTCCTGAATTTCACCTTCCTCTAGCTCTTCCATTTCGGATACTGGCTCCATATCGAAGTCCTCCCCTTCCTACCAGTCCGAATCAAGGGGCTGATCTTCCAGAGACCGAGCCCTCTTAGCCGATCTAACAAGACCATTTCCAATCTTTTCTGTGGCTGCTTGGCCACCTGCGGCCCAAGTAGTGAAGCATCTGCGACCACTCCTTGTTGCCACAATCAGTACGCTTGATGCAGAAGCAGCACAAAATCTGGAGAAAACCCTCCGAGAACAGCTCCAGGCCCTGCCGGGGTAGAGAAAATACTTGGCAATGCCAGGCTCGCAGTAAGAGGAACAGATGGGCCCTCCAGGAGAGACTCCCCCTCCACCGAACTCGGGGGACCTTGGACCCCCTCCGTAGACATATCCTGCAGCTCCTGCTCCATATTGAGTGCTTCAGCTGTGCAGCCCTGACAGACACCCGTGTCCGAGACTGCACCCCTATGCGACCCACAAACAAGACACTGGGCCCGTCGGCATTAGCGCTACGAAGCTCGCAAGACCAGATAATATAAACAGGGACGCCGCAGTGAAGAAGGCAAAAAACAACAAACATGATGAAAAAGTTGGGGATTTTTGGACTGGTCCCTTTAAGAGCTCAAATAATCAAAATGACCATAAAAATTAAAATAACCTTCACCAAAATCATCAAATAAGGAATAACTTTAACCACATCCAGAACACTCTGAAGAAAAAACAGTCCTGAGCTCCAAAAAATGTGGGAAAAAGCCCGCGATTCTCCTCAGCTCTGCTTACCGCTAAACATGCTTCCCATGCAGTTACAGGCCCCAATCCTACCCCCCAACTCCAAAAACACCCATCGGAGCACTCACCTCTGCCTCCGGGCTCTTTAAAATCCCCTTCTGCCCCTTGGAACCAGAAACGGGAGATTTGCAAACAGCACAGCTGTAATAAAGCTGACAGCCGGCAGCTGAAGCACAGAGAGAGCTCCGACGACGGCTGCACAGATAAAATCGCCAATGCAGAAAATGAGCCGGTTAAAGCAGGGAAAGGCAACTGAACAGCTCCCCTCCGTGCAAACTAGGAGGGGAGAGCAGGCAGAATAAAAAGAAACACCCAGGGGAAAGAGAGGAGATCCTCCTGATTATCCTCCGTTCCCCTTCCTGTCTCTGTTTTTTTTTTTTTTTTTAGAACACCTTTAAAGGTACAACCCAAAGAAACTAAGTCACAGAGAAAAATTAAAGATCAGAACCCTATCTATCCTAACTAAAGCTCCTTATCTGTTCCTCTAGTGAGCCCAGCACCTAGGCTCACTACGTCCTCTAGCTGCATGGAGACTGAGCACACTGGAAGCTGGTGGGAGATGCCAGCAGGATATATCCAGTGATGTCATGATTCCGACATGCCCAGTCTCCATGCTGCAGGAGGAGGTGCACTACCCAGAGGTAAGGGACTGAACTGGAGGGACGATAAGGAACAAAAGTTACAACACAGTAATAATAATAATGGGTGATTTCAATTACCCCGGCATCGACTGGGTCAGTGTCACAGCAGAACATGCTAGGGAGATAAAGTTTCTAGATGAAATAAATGACTGCTTCTTGGAGCAGCTGGTTCATGAACCACCAGAGGGGAAGCCATTTTGGACCTAGTCCTTAGTTTAACACAAGATCTGGTGCAAGAGATAAAGGTGTTAGGGCCATTTGGCAAAAGTGATCACAACAAAATTGCGTTTGATTTAATAAATGGAAGAAGGACGGTAAGGAAATCCACGGTACTACCTTTTAACTTTCAAAAGGGAGACTATGATAAAATGAGGAAAATAGTTAAGAAAAAACTAAAAGGAGCAGTTGCACAAGTTAAAGATTTACATCAAGCATGTGTATTGTTTAAAACTAGTATCTTAGAAGCCCAGACCAGCTGTATGCCACAATTTAAGAAAAATGGAAGGAAGTCCAAAAAACTGCCAGCATGGATTAAAGGCAAGGTCAGAGAGGCGGCTGTTGCCAAAAGAGCATCTTTCAGAAAATGGAAAAAGCAGCCAAATGACAAAACCTGGAAACAACATAAGCACTGGGAAGTTAGATACAAGACAGGCAGGCAGGCAGGCAGGCAAAGAGAGAATTTGAGAAGAAGCTTGCTGTGGAAGCAAAAACGCATAACAAAGACTTTTTCAAGTACATTCATAGCAAAAAACCTGTGAGTCAGTTGGACCATTAGATGATAGAGGGGTAAAAGGGCACTAAAAGGGGACAAGACCATAGCGGAGAGACTGAATGAACTCTTTGCTTGGGTCTTTACTGAGGAAGATGTAGGGATGTTACCCATGACTGAAATGGTATTTAAAGGTGATGCCGCAGAAGAACTGAAAGAAATATCGATACACCAGGAAGATGTATTACAACTATTTGATAAACTGAAGAGTAGTAAATCACCTGGACCGGATGGTATGCATCCAAGGGTGTTGAAAGAACTGAAATATGAGATTGCAGACTTACTACTAGTAATCTAAGAACATAAGAGCATAAAATATGCCATACTGGGTCAGACCAAGGTCCATCAAGCCCAGTATCCCTTTTCTAATACTGGCCAATCTAGCAGTTTCCCCAAAAGACAGAGATTCCACAATGCTTATATTGGGGCAAGCAATGGATTTTCTGGGTTCCTTTTAATGATGGTTTATGGACCTTTCCTTCAGGAACTTGTCCAAATCTTTTTTAAACCCTACTACACTAACAGCTTTTACTACATCCTCCAGTAACAAATTCCAGAGTTTGATCACACGTTGAGTGAAAAAATATTTTCTCTTATTAGTCATAAATAGGTTATACTGTAGCTTCATTGTATGTCCCTTAGTCTTTTTATATTTTGATGGCATAAACAATCAATTTACAGTTTCCTGTTCTACTCCATTCATGAATTTATAGACCTCTATCATATCTCCCCTCAGCCATCTCTTTTCCAGGTTGAAGAGCCCTAATCTTTTTAGCCTCTCTTCATAGGGGTATCCTTCCATCACCTTTACCATTTTAGTGGCTCTTGTCTGTACCTTTTCTAATAACTCTATATCCTTTTTAAGATACGGCGACCAGAATTGAACACAATATTCAAAGTGTGGAACAATACAAAGGCATTATAATATCCTTTGTTTTATTCTCCATTCCTATCCTTATGATACCTAGCATTCAATTTGCTCTCTTGGCCACCGCAGCACACTGGGCAGAGAGTTTCAACGTGTTATCCACAATGACGCCTAAATCTTTTTCCTTTCTGAAAAGCCAGATCTGTGAACGATCATTAAAATTATCTGTAATACCTGAACACTGGAGGATGGTCAATGTAACGCAAATTTTTAAAAAGGGTTCTAGGGGTGATCCGGGAAACTACAGACTGGTGAGCCTGACATCAGTACTGGGCAAAATGGTAGAAACCATTATAAAGAAAGAGTAGTTACTCACCTGTAATAGGTGTTCTCCAGGAGCAGCAGGAATCAGTCCTCACATATGGGTGTCATCGGCGCCGATGAAGCCCCAGCGGAGCATTTCCCCAGCTTTCCATGAAAGCCTTTGGGAATGCTGGCACGCATGCGCGGTTCCCTTCACGCCTAAAGGTGCCATCTTACCTCAGTCAAATGACATAACTAAGAATAGCACACAAAAATGTAAAAACACAAACTATGTACAACTGCAACACCAAGGGGAGGAGGGAGGGTTGTGAGGACTGATTCCTGCTGCTCTTGGAGAACACCTGTTACAGGTGAGTAACTACTCTTTCTCCAGGACCAAGCAGGAAGTCAGTCCTCACATATGGGTGACTCCCTAGCTCTGGGCTACCGAGGAACCCAGGCTGAACAAGAGAACTCCCTCTAGTCCCAGCAGCAAAGAAAGGCTTTTCAAGGACACAACCTCCACTGGTAGCCCAACAGAGGGCAGGAGTTGCCTAAACCTCAAAGAGATTCCGGAGTACTGCTTGGCCAAAAGCACTGTCCCTACGGGACTCCCTCTCCAGACAGTAGTGGGCTGCAAAAGTCTGGCTTGAAGACCAAGTTGCAGCCCTGCAGATGTCTACCAAGGGCACAGAGTGGAGATGAGCCACTGAGGCAGCCATTGCCCTGACACGATGGGCCGTGAACCTACCCTGCAAAGGAAGGTCAGCCGCCTTGTAAGCCCAGGTGATACAGTCAGCCACCCAGATAGACAAGGTACGCTTGGACACAGCTAACCCCAATTCATTGGGGTCAAAGGATACGAAGAGCTGAGTAGCCCTTCTATGCCCCTGCGTACGGTCAAGGTAGAAGGATAAGGCCCTCCTACAGTCTAGGGTATGCAGGACTGCGTCAGCCTGGCTTGCATGAGGCCTAGGGAAGAATGTTGGAAGAACCACCTCCTGATTGAGGTGGAAAGAGGAGACAAACTTAGGGAGGAACTTGGAATGAGTCCTGAGGACTACCCTGTTCCTATAAATCCTGGTGTAAGGCCTATCACAGACCAGGGCCTGAAGCTCACTCACTCGCCTAGCCGAGGTAAGGGCTATCAGGAAGAGCATCTTCCAGGAGAGGAAGCGCAGTGGACAAGTAGCCAAAGGGTGGGCGAGTCAGTTGCTGCAAGACCACATTCAGCTCCCACTCAGGAGCAGGAGGACGGATGGGGGGCTTGAGCAAAAGCAAGCCCCTGAGAAAGCGGGACACCAAGGGGTGACCTGACAAAGAATGTCCCTCCACCAGTGAGTGGTGAGCTGCTAAAGCTGAGAGGTGGACCCGAACAGAATTGGACTTAAGTCCCTGATTTGATAAGTGCAGTAAGTACTGCAGCACTACTGGCACAGTACAGGAGAAGGATCCTCTGTATGTAGCTGACACCACACAGAAAACCTCTTCCATTTGAGAGCATAGGCTTTCCTAATGGACTGTTTTCTAGAGGCTAGGACAACCTCCTCAACTTACTGAGGCAGGCCCCAGGGAGCCAAGACTACCCTTGCAACCTCCAGGCCATCAAATTGAGAGTCTTGAGATTGGGGTGTAGTAAGGAACCCTGATCCTGAGAGAGAAGGAAGGGTTGCAACCCCAGAGGCAGTGGGGGATCCACCACCAGTTGAAGCAGAAGAGGAAACCAAGGCTGTCTCGGCCATCTGGGAGCTACCAGCAGGACCGAGGCCTTGTCCTGAAGAATCTTGAACAGAGTTCGGGCCACCAAGGGCGTGGGAGGAAACGCATACAGGAGGCCCTGAGACCAGGATATCAGAAAAGCATCTGGTGCGATCCTCAAAGGATGGGGTTGCCTGGAGCAGAACTTGGGTAGCTGCTTGTTTAGTGGACTGGCAAAGAGATCTATCCAAGGGAGACCCCACTTCAGGAAGATCTTTTGAACCACCAAGGGATGTAGCTGCCACTCGTGGGGCTGCAGAATCCTGCTCAACCGGTCGGACAGGCAGTTCTCCTGGCCTGGGAGGTACACCGCCTTGAGAAGCATGTGGTGCTTCAGGGCAAAGGAACAAAGGTCCTGAGTCTCTTGACAAAGGATCTGGGACCCAGTGCCGCCCTGCTTGTTCACATAAAACATGGCCACCTGGTTGTCTGTTTGAATCAAGACTGAGCGGTGAGCCAGGGCTGGAGAAAAAACTATGAGAGCCAAGCAGATAGCTCGAAGTTCCAGCAGATTGATCTGTTGGGCTGCCTCCCAGGGAGACCAGAGGCCTTGGGTGCACTTGTCCAGACAATGAGCACCCCAGCCCTTCAGAGAGGCATCGGTGGTGAGCACCACTGAGTATTCTGGCATTTGGAAGGGCATTCCTTTGAGTAGATTGGGTGGATGTAGCCACCAGTTGAGGGAGGCCAAAAGGGGTTTGGACACCTTTATCTTGTCTCGTAAGTGGCCTATGGCTTGGGACCACTGAGTCCGAAGGCACCACTGTGCAGGCCGCAGATGGAGCCTGGCATTGGGAGTCACATGTACTGTCGAAGCCATGTGACCCAGAAGCCTGAGGCAGAGTCTGGCGGAGACCAGGGGGACCTGTTCAGAAACTGCTTTGCCACGGCTATCAGCCTTTGAGCCCTGTCTTCTGGCAAGAATGCCTTTGCCAGTTGAGAATCCAACCTTGCCCCTATGAACTCCAAGTTCTGGGAGGGGAGCAAAGTAGACTTTACAAAGTTTATGACAAAGCCCACCTTTTGAAGCAGAGCAATGGTGTTGAGGGTGGCTTGTCTGGCCTCCAGGGACGTCTGACCCCTGAGAAGCCAGTCGTCCAGATAGAAACCACTAACCCCTTCTTATGAATCAACTCAAATATTTGTCGGACATTACCGGAAAGGGGCAAGTATTACAAACTCTGCCCTCCACTCGGTTCTGTCCTTTTTAATTAATTAATTAAACTTGGTAAAGACCCTGGGAGCGGACGACAGGCCAAAAGGTAGTACTCTGTACTGATAATGGTTTCCTCCCACAATGAACCTGAGGTACTTTCTGTGGTTTGGATGAATGAGGATGTGAGTGTACGCATCCTTTAGATCTAAGGAGCATAGCCAATCTCCCTGCTGGAGGTAGGGCAGAAGTGTCCCAAGAATAAGCATCTTGAACTTTTCTTTCTCTAGGAACCTGTTGAGGTTTCTGAGGTCCAGAATGGGGCGTAGGCCACCGATTCTTTTGGGTATCAGGAAATACCTGGAGTAGAATCTGTGACCTTGCAAGTGGGGAGGCACAGGCTCCACCGCCCTGTCCACCAACAGACCATGAAGCTCTTTTAGAAGGAGGTCTGTGTGCAGGGGAGGCCTTAGAGGCTCCCCTGGAAAATATGGTGGAGGCAGTTGGTGAAAATGGAGGGCATAGCCATTGTGGACTATGTCCAGCACCCAACTGTCCCCGGTGATAAGGGGCCACTGGTGGGCAAAGAGGGCGAGGCGACCTCCTGTGCAGGGTGGGGAGAGCAGTGGAGGAGAGGCTATGCTCAAGGAGTCAAAAACCCCCACCCTGCTGAGTTGGAGCAGGGGCCGGAGGCTTGGGGGTCCTCTGCCTATGGGGCCCATTACCCTGGCCCTTGACTTGCTGACCCTGGGGGGCAGCTTGGGCAGCCTGATACTGAGGGTACTGTTTGTAGGCAGTGCCCTTCCTCGGGTAAAAGGAATTTTTACCCGAGCCCTTCTTCTTATGTGAAGGGGCAGAGGTCTTCCTTGACAGCCTTGTCCTGGTAAGGTGCTCTGTTTCCAGCTGAGCGGCCTTCTCGGTCACGGGTTTGCCAAAAAGGTTCTCACCTCGGCAGGGGACATCGACCAACTTGTCCTGAACCCATGGCTCGAGGTCCGATGACTGCAGCCACGCCTGGCGTCGAGCCGCGATGCCAGCAGCCACTACTTGGGCCGAAGCCTCGAAGCCATCGTAGGCGGCGCGGGAAATTAACTTCGAGCATTCCCGAGGACAAGGTCTGAAATCTCTGCAAGGGTTCCCCGGAGAGACCAGCAGAGAAGCCGGCCAGTTCTTTGGCCAGGTCTCGCAAGTACATGCCCATGTACAGCTGGTAAGACTGGACATGTCAAGCAAGCATCGACCCCTGGAAGCACTTCCTACCGACGCCATCGAGGTTGCGGGCCTGCCTGCCGGGGGCACCGCGGAGTGCATCTTCTGGCTCTTCAGACGATGCATGGCCGATTCCACAACCATGGAATGGTGTGGTAGGTGTGCTTTCTGGAAACCAGGGCTCTTGTGGAGTCGATAAATGGAATCGACTCGATTACTTAGAACCGGCGCCGAGGCCGGGGCCTCCCACATACGGAAGAGGAGCCATTCCAGCATCGGAGGAACCGGGACAGTAAAGACCTCCTTCGGAGGAGAGTTGTACTGTAGAGCATCGAGCTCCTCGGCTCGAGGCTCTTCCTCGGGATCGGCAGGGATAGCCAAGGCAGCGGCCATATCCCGGACGAACTCCGAGAACCTAGTGTCCTCCAGAGGGGATCTACTCCGGGGATCAGACTGCAGTGAGTCCGACGGGACGCACCGAGTCTTAAAAGTATCGGGAGACTCCTCGTCCTCCGTCTCCCAGGCAGACTCGTCCGAGGAGGAGTCAGGGTCCGACCCCGCGGGGCCCCGAAGCACCCACCCCGACGCCGGGGGCACCGGCATCGACACCCTCGGTCCCGAAGGGGAGGTCGAGGGAGACCTCGACCAAGGACGACTTCGAGCCACGAGGGTCTCGAGTATCGGCTCGGTCTCCGGGGTTGACTTCGAAGTCGACGTTCCGGTGGTCGGGGCAGATGCACCAGACAGGCTGGCCATCAGTGCCCGCTGCTGCTCCATGAAGGCAGACAATCTGCACTCCAAGGCTGTCATCCTGAGACTCAGCTCGGGAGACGCAGCAGCCACCGACTCGGGCCCCGGCGGCGGCTCTCTGGGAGGAGAGTCCACGAGGACTACGGGGCATACGTGTCCAGCAGACTCCGGCTCCACACGAGGAACTTTGGCAGGCTTCTCTTGGTCCACCGGTCCAGGACGGCGGTCGGGGGTCTTAGACCTGGACCTCGAGGGACCAGGGACCTCCTCCGACGCCACCCTCGCGAGCCGCTTCTTCCTCTTACATTCCCGAGATGTCGAGGCCTCAGACGAGGTCTGGGCCCGGCCAGAGGCAGAGTCCGAGAAAAACCTTTCCTTTTGATGCTGTCGACTCTTTAGTGCCTTGGATGACATCTTCCCACATGGCCCACACGACTTTGGGTCGTGGTCAGGGCCAAGGCACCAAAGGCAGCAGTCGTGTGTGTCGGTGAGAGACATAATTTTCTTACACCGATCACACTTTTTGAAACCACTGGAAGCCATCGGGGAAAAAATAGCCCCAGCGACGTCAAAAGACCGGCCTTCCAGTGAAAAATGAAAAAAGGGCGCGAACGCCAGCCACGAAGGGCAAAAACCGAAAAATGAAGAAAACGGACTCGATACCGGTGTACTGAACCCGGCGGGAGGGGAACCGGCGTCGAACCGGAGAAAAAATAGCGAAAATCGCCGAAGAAAAAAATCACTTTTATCCGGGAGAACAGGACACACGTCCGATGGGCTTCTCTGAAAAAAAGAGACTGAGGTAAGATGGCACCTTTAGGCGGGAAGGGAACCGCGCATGCGTGCCAGCATTCCCAAAGGCGTTCATGGAAAGCTGGGGAAATGCTCCGCTGGGGCTTCATCGGCGCCGATGACACCCATATGTGAGGACTGACTTTCTGCTTGGTCCTGGAGAACAAAATTACTGAACATGTAGATAGTGATGGCTTAATGGGAGACTGCCAACATGGCTTTAGCCAAGGAAGGTCTTGTCTTACTAATTTGTTTTGTTTTTTTGAAGATGTGAATAAACAGGTAAGTTGGCTGATATAGTGTATCTGGCATTTCAGAAAGCCTTTGACAAGGTCCCTCATGAGAGACTCTTGGAGAAATTAAAAAGACATGGGATAGGAGGCAGTGTACTATTGTGGATCAGGAACTGGTTAGAAGATAGAAAGCAGAGGGTAGGGCTAAATGGCCAATTTTTCCAATGGACTACTACTACTACTACTGAGCATTTTTATAGCGCTGCCAGTCGTACGCAACGCTGCACAGATATGTAAGAGACAATCCCTGCTCGTCAGAGCTTACAATCTAGTTAAGGCAAAACACAGAAGGTGTAAGCAGGGGTAAAACAAGGGAAAGAAAAAAGGAGATCAGGTGAGTCAGGATCCAAAAGCAGCAGCGAAGAGGTGAGCTTTCAACCTGGATTTAAAGAGTTAGAGTGCAGCAAGGTGAAAGGAGCGAAGTCTAGAGTTAGCAGTAGAAGAGAAGGGCACAGGTAAAAGCAGTTGGCTAGAAGAGCGGAGTTCCCAAGGGGGGTTGTAAAGAGAGATGAGAGAAGAAAGGTACTGAGCAGCCGAGAGTGAATGCATTTATAGGTCAGCAGGAGAAGTTTGAACTGGATGCAGAAACGGATAGGGAGCCAGTGAAGTGACTTGAGAAGAGGAGTAATATGGGCATGACGAGGCTGGCGGAAGATTAGCCGTGCAGCGGAGTGCTGAACAGATTGAAGGGGAGAGAGATGATTCAAAGGGAGACCAGCAAGGAGTAGGTTACAGTAGTCAAGATGGGAGGTGATTAAGGAGTGGATAAGCGTTTTAGTAGTGTGTTCAGAAAGGAAAGGGCGGATTTTGCTAATGTTATAGAGAAAGAAACAGCAGGTCTTAGCTACGAGATGGATATGTGTGGAGAAAGAGAGAGAGGAGTCAAAAATAACCCCTCAGATTGCGGGCCGAGGAAGCAGGAAGGAGTACAGAGCTATCCACAGAGACTGAGAAAGGAGGAGAAGGAGGGGAGGTTT
This sequence comes from Ichthyophis bannanicus, assembly GCA_033557465.1. Lineage (NCBI taxonomy): Eukaryota > Metazoa > Chordata > Amphibia > Gymnophiona > Ichthyophiidae > Ichthyophis > Ichthyophis bannanicus. The sequence continues at coordinate 159,713,579 of CM066040.1, forward strand.
TAGGGGGAAAGATAAGAAGTTCAGTCTTGGCCGTGTTCAGTTTCAATCGGCGGTGAGACAGCCAGGCAGCAATGGAGAAAGGTGAATTGTGGAGTACCCCAGGGATCTGTTTTGGGTCCGCTGCTTTTTAAAATATTCATGGCACTATTCTGCGAGAAGGTCGCATCTGAGATAACGCTCTTAGAAACCGAATCATGTCGATGTGGGAGCCCAAGGCCACCCCTTTGAACCTTACCTCTGTAGAAAGAAAGAGCTGCCAGCTGAACTCTTAAGGAGCTGGCTGCCAGACCTTTATCAAAACCGTCCTGTAAAAGAGTAGTTACTCACCTGTAACAGGTGTTCTCCAGGAGCAGCAGGAATCAGTCCTCACTTATGGGTGTCATCGACGCCGATGAAGCCCCAGCGGAGCATTTCCCCAGCTTTCCATGAAAGCCTTTGGGAATGCTGGCACGCATGCGCGGTTCCCTTCCCGTCTAAAGGTGCCATCTTACCTCAGTCAAATGAGATAGCTAAGAACAGCACACAAAAATGTAAAAATTAAACTATGTACAACTGCAACTGCAAGGGGAGGAGGGAGAGTAGTGAGGACTGATTCCTGCTGCTCCTGGAGAACACCTGTTACAGGTGAATAACTACTCTTTCTCCAGGACCAAGCAGGAAGTCAGTCCTCACTTATGGGTGACTCCCCAGCTCTGGGCTACCAGGAACCCAGGCTGAACAAGAGAACTCCCTCTAGTCTCAGCAACACAGGAAAGGCTTTGCAAGAACACATCCTCCACAGGTAGCCCAACCAGAGGGCAGGAGGGCAGGAGTTGCCTAGACCTCAAAGAGATTCCGGAGTACTGCTTGGCCAAAAGCACTGTCCCTACGGGACTCCCTCTCCAGACAGTAGTGGGCTGCAAATGTCTGGCTTGAAGACCAAGTAGCAGCCCTGCAGATGTCTTGCAATGGGACAGAGCGGAGGTGAGCCACTGATGCAGCCATTGCCCTCACACGGTGGGCTGTGACCCTACCCTGCAAAGGAAGGTCAGCCACCTTGTAAGCCCAGGTGATACAGTCAGCCACCCAGATGGACAAGGTACGCTTGGACACAGGCCTCCCCAAGTGATTGGGGTCAAAAGAAAGGAAGAGCTGAGAAGCTTTCCTGTGACCTTGCGTACGCTCAAGGTAGAAGGATAAGGCCCTCCTACAGTCCAAGGTATGGAGAACTGTTTCAGCCTGACTTGCATGAGGCCTAGGGAAGAAAGTAGGAAGAACCACCTCCTGGTTGAGGTGGAAAGAGGAGATAACCTTAGGAAGGAACTTAGGGTGAGTCCTGAGGACCACCCTGTTTTTATAGAACCTGGTGTAAGGCCTATCACAGACCAAGGCCTGAAGCTCACTCACTCTTCTAGCCGAAGTAAGGGCTATCAGAAAGAGAGTCTTCCAGGAAAGGAAGAGTAGAGGGCAAGTAGCCATAGGCTCAAAAGGTGGGCGAGTCAGCTGCTGCAAGACCACATTCAGCTCCCACTCAGGAGCAGGAGGAAGTACGGGAGGTTTGAGCAGGAGCAAGCCCCTGAGAAACCTAGACACCAAAGGGTGCACAGACAAGGAATGGCCCTCAACTAGGGAGTGGTGAGCTGCCAAAGCAGAGAGGTGGACCTGAACAGAGTTGGACTTGAGACCCTGATTGGACAAGTGCAGCAGGTACTGAAGCACCACTGACACAGTACAGGAGAAAGGATCCTCAGCAAGAAGCTGACACCACAGAGAGAACCTTTTCCACTTGAGAGCATAGGTCTTCCTAGTGGATTGTTTCCTGGAGGCTAGGAGAACTTCCTCAACCTCGGGAGGCAGGCCCCAGGGAGCTAACACTACCCTTGCAGCCTCCATGCCATCAGATTGAGAGCTTTGAGATTGGGATGCAGCAAGGAGCCCTGATCCTGAGAGAGAAGGTCGGGTTGCAATCCCAGAGGCAGAGGCAGATCCACCGCCAGTTGAAGCAGGAGGGGGAACCAAGGCTGCCTTGGCCACCTGGGAGCTACCAGGAGGACAGAGGCCCTGTCTTGGAGAATCTTGAACAGTGTTCGGGCCACCAGAGGGGTGGGAGGAAACGCATAGAGTAGGCCCTGAGTCCAGGGAACCAGAAAAGCATCTGCTGCTACTCTCAGAGGATGCGGTTGCCTGGAGCAGAACCTTGGCAGCTGGTTGTTCAGTGGACTGGCAAACAGGTCTATGGAGGGAAGCCCCCATCTCAAGAAAATCTTCTGAACCACTAAAGGATGTAGCTGCCACTCGTGTGGTTGCAGAATCCTGCTCAATCTGTTGGCCAGGGAATTCTCCTGGCCTGGAAGATAGACTGCTTTGAGGAGCATGTTGTGTTTCAGGGGAAAGGAGCAGAGGTCCTGGGCCTCCTGGCAAAGGGGCTGGGAACCAGTTCCGCCCTGCTTGTTTACATAGTACATGGCTACCTGGTTGTCTGTCTGGATCAAGACAGACTGTTGTGCCAGGGAAGCAGTAAAGGCCTTGAGGGCCAAGAGGATAGCTCTGAGTTCCAGTCGATTGATCTGCTGGGACGCCTCCCAATGAGACCACAGGCCCTGGGTGCACTTGTCTAGGCAGTGTGCTCCCCAACCCTGCAGAGAGGCATCGGTGATCAGTACCACTGTATGAGGTGGGATCTGAAAGGGCACCCCCACCAGCAGATTGGGGGGGTGTAACCACCAGGTGAGGGAGGCCAGGAAACGGTGGGACACTCTGATCCTGTCTCTGAGACTGCCTGAGGCTTGTGACCACTGAGTCCGAAGGCACCACTGGGCAGGTCTCATATTGAGCCTGGCATTCGGGGTCACCTGTACTGTCGACGCCATGTGGCCCAGAAGCCTGAGACAGAGTCTGGCAGAGACCAGGGACCTGTGCAGAAACTTGCTGGCGAGGTCCATGAGCCTTTGTGCTCGGTCCACTGGTAAGAATGCTCTTGCCAGCTGACAACCCAACCTTGCTCCGATGAACTCCAAGTTCTGGGAGGGGAGCAAAGTGGACTTTGCGAAGTTGATGACAAAGCCCACCTTTTGGAGCAGTTCCATGGTCCTGCTGGTGGCCTATTGAACCTCTAGGGAAGTCTGGCCTCTGATGAGCCAGTCGTCTAGGCAAGGAAACACAAAGATGCCCTGACTTCTCAGGTAGGCTGCCACCACTGCCAGGCACTTGGTAAAGACCCTGGGAGCGGAGGTCAGTCCAAAAGGCAATACTCTGTACTGATAATGGTTTCCTCCCACAATGAACCTGAGGTACTTTCTGTGGTCTGGATGAATAAGGATGTGAGTGTAAGCATCCTTTAGATCTAAAGAGCATAGCCAATCTCCCTGCTGGAGGTAGGGCAGAAGAGTTCCAAGAGTAAGCATCTTGAACTTTTCTTTTACTAGAAACTTGTTTAGGTTTCTGAGATCCAAAATGGGCCGAAGACCACCGGTTCTTTTTGGCACCAGGAAATACCTGGAGTAAAATCCGTGACCTTGGAAGTTGGGAGGCACAGGCTCCACCGCCTTGTCCAGCAACAGTCCTTTTAGCTCCTGGAGGAGAAGGGCTGTGTGCAGGGGAGGCCGGAAAGGTTCCCCTAGGAAATGTGGCGGAGGTAGTTGGTGAAAATGCAGGGCATAGCCTCGACGGACTATGTCCAGAACCCAACTATCCTGGGTTATTAAGGGCCACTGGTGGGCGAACAAGGCTAGGCGGCCTCCTGTGCAGGGCTGGGTCTGCAAGGGAGTTCTGGCTATACTCAAGGAGTCAAAAAACCCCACCCTGCTGAGTGGGAGCAGGGGCCTGAGGCTTGGGGGCCCTCTGCCTACGGGGCCCATTACCCTGGCCCTTGGCTTGCTGACCCTGGGGGGCAGCTTGGGCAGCCTGATACTGAGGGTACTGTTTGTAGGCAGTGCCCTTCCTCGGGTAAAAGGACTTTTTACCCAAGCCCTTCTTCTTATGAGAAGGGGCAGAGGTCTTCCTCGACAGCCTAGTCCTCGTGAGGTGCTCTGTCTCAAGCTGGGCGGCCTTCTCAGCCACAGGCTTGCCAAAAAGGCTTTCATCTCGGCAAGGGACATCGACCAACTTGTCCTGAACCCATGGCTCGAGGTCCGATGACTGCAGCCATGCCTGGCGTCGAGCTGCGATGCCGGCTGCCGCTACTCGGGCCGAAGCCTCAAAGCCATCGTAGGCGGCACGGAACATGAACTTAGAGCATTCCCGGATCCTCGAAGACAAGGACTTAAAACTCTGCAAGGTTTCCCCGGAGAGACCAGCAGAGAATCCGGCCAACTCCTTGGCCAGGTCTCGTAAATACATGCCCATGTACAGCTGGTAAGTCTGGACATGGCAAGCAAGTATCGAGTCCTGAAAGCATTTTCTACCGACGCCATCAAGGCTTCGGGCCTCCCTACCAGGAGGCACCGCGGAGTGCATCTTCTGACTCTTCAGACGATGCATGGCCGATTCTACAACCATGGAATGGTGTGGTAGCTGTGCTTTATGGAAGCCAGGACTCTTCCGGAGCCGATAGATGGAATCGACTCGCTTGCTCAAAACCAGCGCCGAGGCCGGTGCCTCCCACATCTGGAAGAGGAGCCATTCCAGCATCGGAGGAACCGGGACAGTAAAGGCCTCCTTCGGAGGAGAGTCATACTGCAGAGCATCGAGCTCTTCGGCTCGAGGCTCTTCCTTGGGGTCAGCTGAGATAGACAAGGCAGCGGCCATATCCCGGACAAACTCCGAGAACCTAGTTCCTCCGGAGGGGATCTACTCCGGGGCTCAGACTCGGGTGAGTCCGAAGGGACACACCGAGTCTTGAAGGTGTCAGGAGACTCCTCGTCTTCGGTCTCCCAAGCAGACTCGTCCGATGTTGAGTCGAGGTCCGACCCCGTGGGGCCTCTAGGCACCCGCCCCGACGCCGGTGGCACCGGTGTCGAGACCCTCAGTCCCGAACGGGAGGTCGAGGGAGACCTCGACCGAGGACGACCTCGAGCCGCAAGGGACTCAAGTATCGGCTTGGTCTCTGGGATCGGCTTTCAAAGTCGATGTCCCGGTGGTCGGGGCAGATGCGCCAGACAGGCTGGCCATCAGCGCCCGCTGCTGATCCATGAAGGCAGACATTCTGCTTTCCAAGACTGTCAACCTGAGACTCAGCTCGGGTGACGCAGCAGCCCCTGACTCGGGGCCCGGCGCCGTCGGTACACGGGGAGACGAGTCCACGAGGACAACAGGACTTACGTGTCCAGCAGACTCCGGCTCCATGCGAGGAACTTTAGTTGGCTTCTCCTGGTCCACGGGCCCGGGACGACGGTCGGGGGTCTTAGACCTGGCCCTCGAGGGCTCAGGGACCTCTTCCGATGCCGCCCTCGCGAGCCACTTCTTCCTCTTACGTTCCCGGTCGGGGGACCCCCTGTCTGAGGAGCTCCGATGCTTCTCGGGATCGGAATCCCGAGATGTCGAGGCCTCAGACGAGGTCCGGGCCCGGGCAGAGGCCGAGTCCGAGAAAAGCCTTTCACTTTGTTGCTGACGACTTCGGAGGGCCTTGGAAGACATTTCTTCACATGGCCCGCACGTTTTAGAATCGTGACCCTGGCCAAGGCACCGAAGGCAGAAGTCGTGTGTGTCGGTGAGAGACATTATCTTTTTACACCGATCACACTTTTTGAAACCGCTGGAAGACATCGGGGAGAAAAGGATCCCCGCGAGGTCAAAGGACCGGCCTTCCAGGGAAAAAGAAAAAGATTTGGCGCGAGCACCTAGCCACTAAGGGCAAAAACCGAAAAGGAAAAAAGAGGGATTCGATACCGGTGTACCAAACCCGGCGGGAGGGGAACCGACGTCGAATCCGAGGAAAAAAGCGAAATAACGCCAAGAAAAAAACTTCTCTTTTCCGGGAAAAAAAGGACACACGTCTGATGGGCTTCACAGAAAAAAAGAGACTGAGGTAAGATGGCACCTTTAGGTGGGAAGGGAACCGCACATGCGTGCCAGCATTCCCAAAGGCTTTCATGGAAAGCTGGGGAAATGCTCCGCTGGGGCTTCATCGGCATCAATGACACCCATAAGTGAGGACTGACTTCCTGCTTGGTCCTGGAGAAAACCATAATACCATGGGTACAGAAACCATGGCCGCTGGATCTGCCGCTGTGAGCACCAGTCCTCAAATACATGCCATATTCGCACGTATGCAAGGGAAGTGGACTTCTTTCTGGCCCGAAGTAAGCTCGCTATCAGTGCTCCAGAATAGCCTTTTTTCCTTAACCTCGCCCTTTCAATGGCCAAGCCGTAAGCGAGAACCAATCCACCTGAGGCATTCAAAGATGTCCCTGATCTGCTGTTGCCGGCAATCGCCAAGGATCCCTGTCGAGCAGGCGAACTAGATCGGCATACCACAGACGTCTCGGCCAATCTGGAGCCACTAACACCACTCTCCCCCGATGCGCTGAACTACTCATCCTATGAGCGCCCATGGGGGAAACACAGAGTAGACTGGGCGACGGCCATTGTTGCATCAGGGCATCGATGCCCTCCGACATCCTTTCCCGTCTTCTGTTGTAAAATCGACTCGTTTTGGCCGACCGAAAGGTCGCCATGAGATCCATCATCAGCAAACCCCACCTGAGAACTATCTGAGCAAACACCTCCGGATGGAGCTCACATTCTCCGGCATCCACTCAGACCCTGCTGAGAAAATCTGCCATCACATTGTCCATTCCCGCTATGTGCGCCGCCGAGATAGCCACTATTCGAGGTTCCACCCAGGCGAAAAGAGCTTCCGCTTCCTCCTCCATGGCCGTGCTTCCCGTGCCGCCCTGACAATTGAGGTAAGCCACTGTCGCAGAATTGTCCGATAACACTCGTACCGCTCGACCTTTCACCGCAGTCTCGAATGCTTGAAGCGCTAGAACTACTGCTCTTAGTTCTAGACTGTTGATGGACCACTGGGCCTCCTGATCGCTCCAAGTTCCTTGTGCGAAGAGCTCCCCTCAATGACCTCCCCAACCTACGAGACTCGCATCCGTCAATACCGGAAGCCACTGTGGTTGCTCCAGTGACATGCCTGCCACCAGGTTTCCTGGGCAAAGCCACCACTGAAGAGACCGTCTGACCCGCAAAGGACAGGGTGAAGCCGCTTCAATGAATCGTTCTGGTGCGACCAGCGCCAGAGCAATGACCTCTGCAACGTGTACATGTGAGCTCTGGCCCATGGAACTACCTCCAGGGTTGCCGCCATTGTCCCGAGCACACGAAGATAGGTCCAAGCTGATGGAGCCGGAATCGATAGAAATTTGTTCACCAGCTGGCGAAGGGCTTGAGCTCGATGATCCGGCAGATCCCAACCGCGTGTCGAACCGTACCCCCAAGTATTCTAAGACCTGAGAAGGGGCTAAACAGCTCTTGGTCGCGTTGACTACCCAGCCGAGACTCTGAAGAAACGTTACCACTCTGTTTGTAACTTGCACGCTCTCAGCTCTGGATTTTGCCCAAATTAACCAATCATCGAGGTAAGGGTGAACCAATATTCCTTCCTTTTGCAGCGCCGCCGCCGCCACCACCACCACCAAACCAAAGGGCAAGGCTTGAAACTGAAAATGCCCCCACGGAAGAGCAAACCTTAGGAACGTCTGATGAGTTGATCTGATTGGGATGTGCAAGTAAGCCTCGGTAAGACTGAGGGAAGTCAAGAATTCTCCCTGTCGGACCGCCACTATTACCGACAGGGAGAATTCTTGAAATTGCCATTTGAAATTGAGGCACTCGTAGACACCGATTTACTCCCTTGAGGTCCAGAATAGGACAGAGAGACCCGTCCTTTTTTACTACAACGAAATAGAGTAACGACTGATGCCGTAAAGCTCCTGCGGTTCCGGTACTACCGCTCCCAACTGTAAGAGACGGTCTAATGTCTGTCGCACCGCGAGTGTTCTTTGCTGTCCTCTGCAAGGGGACAGGACAAATGAATCTAGAACTGGACGAGCAAACTCGAGAGCATAACCTTCGTGTATGACCTCCAACACCCACTTATCGGACGTTATATGGACCCAGGCAGGAAGAAAATCCTAAAGTTGTCCTCCTATCGGTTGACTCCCTACCTGGGCCCGCCTCGCTTCACTGTGTTTTACGGGTTGCTGCGGAAGAGGGAGTTGCGAATCCCCTACCTGCTCCTCGAAACTCTTGAAACCCCTGCGCTCTTGAAGCAAATCTTCCTCTTTGGAAACCTCCTAAGCGAGAGGTACGAAACCGCCTGAAGTCCCTAAACTGACCACGTGACGACGGCAGGGATCTTCCCTGCTTAGGCTTATCCTCCGGCAGCCTTCCATCTTTGGACTCTCCCAAGTCTTTAACCAACTTGTCCAGGTCCTCACCAAACAACAGCTTCCCTTTGAACGGAAGCTTACTGAGATGCAACTTGGAAGAAACATCTGCCGCCCAATTTCTTAACCATAGATAACGGCATGCGGCAACCAATGACGATATACTATTCGCCAATGCTCTAATCAAATCATAATGGACTTCTGCTAAGTATGCCGCTCCAGACTCCAGCCGTGTCACATTTATTAACCGCTCTTGTGTTTGCTGAGACGGCTGCTGTAAGCGTTGTGACCACCTGAGGCAAGCTCTCACCACCCAAGCTCCGCAAATAGAAGCCTGTAAAGAAAGGGCATTCACCTCAAAGGCTTGTCTTAATAGCCTGTCCACCTTTCTGTCTTGCGCATCTTTCAACGCCGCACTACCTTCTACCGGTATAGTTGTCTTTTTCGTGACCGCTGATACCGCTGCATCTATACGGAGCGAACGAAACCTCTCCTTCTCCTTGTCCACTAAGGGGTAAAGCCTATTCATAGCTCTCACCCCTCGTAGCCCAGCTTCAGGCACATCCCATTCATCTTGAATCATTCAGTCAACCACTCGGTGAACGGGAAACACCGCCTGAGTTTGTCACACCACCTGAATGAGAGGATCCTCCAGACCCTCCTCCTCCGTTGGGTGGACTGAAGCAAGGTTAAGCGCCTGAAGGGACTCGGTAATGAGCGCCGTAAGCTCTTCTCTTCTGAACACTCTTATAATTCTCACCTGATCCTCAGGGTCTGGAATCTCTCCTTCCTCCAGTTCTTCCAGCCCGGATTCCGGTTCCAACTCCACTTCATCCGTCTCCGGCCAATCTGAAACCAAGTGTTGGTCCTCAAGTGAATGCGCCCTTTTCAAAGGCCTTACCAGACTAGTGCTGGCCTTATCTGAGCCTGATTGCTGCACCATCGTTCCAAGGGAGAAAGGCTCTGTCACCGCCCACTGCTGATGCAAACAATGCGCCTGATGCATTATTAACACAAAATCTGGAGAAAAAGCCCCAATAGCTGCTCCAGATCCTGTCGGCAAAAGGGCACTAATCGACTCCGCCTGGCTTTCCAGAAGAGGCACGGCCGAAGGCTCCGGGAGAGATTCCCTTTCTCCCATAGCCGATGAGCCTTGAGTCCCCTCACCAGACTTATCTTGAATTTCCTGCTCCATCGAGCTCAATGTCCGTGCGCAGCCTCTGCAGATCCCTGCGTCTGAGACTGCTCCCCTGAGCGTGCCACACACCAGGCACTGTGGACGTGACGGCATGAGCTATAAAATAAGGTCAAAGAAAAATAATCAAATTAAATGAAAAATACCAATTAAATAATTAACAATAGTAATTAGGGCTCAACTCATAAAATGACAATCCAAAAAGAAGGTCTATGGCAAAGTTTTTTTTTTTTTTAGAGCCTTCTTTCAATCTAAATTGAATTTAATCAAAATGAAACAAAAATTAAAGTAAAATAACTTAAACTAGCCTAATCTACCGTTAATTAAGCTAATTAAACTTAATCCCCACTGAATATAAACTCCTGGCAATGAGCTGCCTCTGCCTCGCGGCCAGAAAAAGTGCGGGAAGGAAAAGCCCGCCAAAACGCGTTGGTCCTGATTGCCACCGCGATCCCCGATCCGGCAGTAAAGGTTTTCCCGCTGAGCTGCAGCTCCCTGAGGCACTCACCTGCGTCTCGGGCCCAACCGCACACCCAAACAACAGGTCCGGCTTCACCGATGTGATCGGCAGCCCTGCTATCCACGACGCTACTCACACAGTAATGTAAGCAGCGATCGCGGAGAGAGCTTTCTGGCCCTGACTGAGCAGACTAACTGTGGGAAAAGCGCGCTGCGATCACCGGAGCCGAAATCAAACCTGTCTGTCCCGCTGCACAACTCCCCTCCGTTCAATCTAGGAGGGGAGAGCAGCTCACCAAAGGAAGAGAACTCGTGAGGTGAAGGGCATCAACCTAAGCTGGATCAAGTCCAGCAAAGCAGATCCTTATTATATTTTTTTCTTTTAAAGCCACAGAATATCATTGGGGGAATAAAAGAAAGGAACCCAAATTAACTATTCTAATTGCTCCTTATCTGTCCCTCAAGTGAACCCAGCACCTAGGCTCACTACGTCCTCCTGCTGCATGGAGACTGGACATGCTGGGGCTGATGGGAGAGACCAGCAGAGTACATCCAGTGATGTCACAGTTTTGACATGCCCAGTCTCCATGCTGCAGGAGAAGGTACACTACCCAGAGGTGGAGGACTGAACTGGAGGACCAATAAGAAACAATGCATGAGTATGAATGATGTGAGGAAGAATAAAATGAAAAAGTCCAACCATGTGGATTAACCTCCCTCCAACCATCAATTGCCATAAGTGCATCAACCTCTTCGAGCTTCACCTGTGAGCATCCTCACCCGCACGCTCCCTCTCGCCAATCTATCTACTTGAGGCTGGAGAACAACACTGAAATTTCCTGGTATAACAATGGAGCCCTCTACAAATCCCGACAACTCTAGCCCGTCGATCAAAAAAGGATCCTTGACCTTGACTGGGAGTGTAAATGCATACTACTGTGATCACATTAGTCTATATCCGAATCTTGATAGCCACATAATGGCCTTCTGGATCATAAACTTCCCCTAACAGCTCCCCCGACTTACTGCCCCTTCCTTTAGAGGCTGCAAAAGATTGCTGATAATGTCAAGCCTGTTATAATCCATGGCACAACATCCGTAGATGAGTCTCCTGAACGCACACCATGTCCCAATTGATTGGGGTGGAGCTGGAGGGATCCCGGCCGACAGCATCATAAAACAAGCGCCATCAGACTTTGGCGTGGCCCTTAGGCGTGGACCAAATAGCGCCCAATGATCAGCGTACCGGGTCCCCTTCCATACACATTGCCTCTGCCGTCTGTTACATGGCTGCCTGCTGCATCACCTGGACAATCCACTGCCTGTAAGTTAATCCTGCTACCTTGCCTGGACAATCCATTGCCTGTAGATTAATCCTGCTACCTTGCCTAAACAATCCATTGCTTGCAAGCTATCTCTGCTACCATGCTAGACAATCCATTGCTTGTAGAGTAATTGCCTGGACAATCCATTCCTTGTAGATTAATTGCATAGAACTTGCTACCCACTGTTTGCATTGCTATTGTTTGTAGATTAATTGCATAGAACTTGCTACCCACTGTCTGTATTGCTATTGTTTGTAGATTAATTGCATAGAACTTGCTACCCACGGTTTGCATTGTAAAACAACTCACGCTGCAAAGCCTATCAACCCTATTAACTCTAATACTACCTCATAGCTAGACTGCTAACCACCAACAAGTAACACAACACACAGAGTAAAGACACCACTACCAATACAGAACTACAACTATAGGACCCAAATCAAGTTGAACCCAGGTCAGTAAACAACAAATCTAATCCCAGGTCAGTAAAATACAAATTACAAAATGCACTCCACTACCCACTACCTCATGACCTACCTCACACTCCTCCATATATTCGCACCCTGCACATATAGCATCAGACTCAATGAACAAATCCCCTTGATCAACCTACATACCACCCAACGCAGAAACACACCAACATCATACCTATCTAAAGAACGCCAACAACAAAAGCATACAGCCCACAAATCATACAATGCCACACGTAATACACTCACACACCACACAAATAACAAACACACAAACCCTATCATAACGACAAACATCAGGTGTGCTCTTCTAAACGCCAGATCTATCAGGAACAAACCAAATACTATCCTCGACCTCATCCATAACAAGAAGCTGGACATAATATGCATCACCGAGACCTGGCTAGATGACCCAGACCAGGTCATATTAAACCAAGTAACCCCAACAGGATTCTCGGCATTTAACTGCACCAGAAAACAAAAGAGAGGAGGAGGAGTATTAATACTTACCAGAAAAGAATACAGATTCAAAACAATCACCACCACTAACACAATCGAATCTAACACACTCACTATAGCCAACAAGTACCTAAACATCTCCCTCACATACAGACCACCTGGAACCACAACTGAACAACTATCCACAGTAATCAAAATGATATGCGCACATAACAGAAGACACAAACCTCTCATTGCACTAGGAGACTACAACCTAACATCCGCACCCACCAGAGAAATCGCAACATTCTTAAAAGCCATGGAGTCATTAAAATACTGCAAGACAATTAATGCTCCAACGCACCAGTATGGTACAACTTCGGACATGATCTTCATGCCAATACAATTAGTGGAACAGAACAAGACCACAAAACCAACAATCACACCAGTCCCTTGGTCAGACCATCATGTGATTGAATTCACCATGACCCTGAACAACTCTGCCCAACGCAAAGAAGATGAAAGAACAACTAGAAATTCAAAACATTTAACAGAGACAAGAGTAGTTACTCACCTGTAACAGGTGTTCTCCAGGAGCAGCAGGAATCAGTCCTCACATATGGGTGACATCGGCGCCGACAGAGCCCCCGTGCAGAGCATTTCCCCAGCTTTCAAAGAAAGCCTTTGGGAATGCAGCGCACATGCGCGGTCCCCTTCCCGTCCAAGGGTGTCATCTTGATCAGTCTGATGACAAAGCTAAAAGACAGCAAAAAACAAACTGAAATATATATATATGACTGCAACTCCAAGGGGAGGAGGGAGGGTCGTAAGGACTGATTCCTGCTGCTCCTGGAGAACACCTGTTACAGGTGAGTAACTACGCTTTCTCCAGGACCAAGCAGGAAGTCAGTCCTCACATATGGGACTCCCCAGCTCTAGGCTACCGAGAACCCAAAGCTGAAAAATAATCTCCCTCTAGAGCCTCAGCATGCGTGGTAACAATCTTCTCTGAGAATGCCGCCGAACGGTAGCCCAACACAAGGGCCGGAGGGTAGGAGTTGCCTAAACCTCAAAGAGATTACAGAGTACCGCCTGTCCGAAAGCACTGTCCCTGTGGGACTCCCTCATGAGGCAGTAATGGGCCGCAAAAGTCTGGTTTGAAGACCAAGTAGTGTCCCGGCAGATGTCTGCCAACGGAACAGAGCGGACATGAGCTACTGTTTAAAATATTTTTTTTACGGAAAGAGTAGTGGATCCGTGGAATACTCTCCCAGTGGAGGTGGTAGAGATGAGGACAGTAACTGAATTCAAAAAAGCATGGGACCAACACAGAGGATCTCTAAAGGTAAAAAGTGGACTGTTGTAGTTGTTGATATGGAAGGACAGACTAGATAGGCCATGTGGTCTTTTTCTGTCATCATGTTTCTATGTTACTGACGCAGCCTTCGCCCTGACACGGTGGGCCGTGACTCGACCCTGCAAGGAGAGGCCGGCTGCCCTATACGCCCAGGCGATACAGTCTGCTACCCAAATGGACAGGGTACGCTTGGAGACAGGTAACCCCAGCTTATTAGGGTCAAAAGATACGAAGAGCTGAACAGCCCTTCGATGCCCCTGCGTACGGTCAATGTAGAAAGACAACGCCCTCCTACAGTCCAGGGTATGCAAGACCATTTCAGCCTGGCTGGCATGCGGCCTGGGAAAGAAGGTCGGAAGACCCACCCCCTGATTGAGGTGGAAGGAGGAGACAACCTTTGGAAGGAACTTAGGATGAGTCCGCAAGACCACCCTGTTCCTATAGAACCGTGTGTACGGTCTATCAGAAACCAGAGCCTGTAGTTCACTCACACACCTGACCGAGGTAAGAGCCACCAAGAACAACGCCTTCCAGGAAAGGAAGCGTAAATGACAGGTAGCCATCGGCTCAAACGGTGGGCGAGTACGTTGTTGCAAGACCACATTCAAATCCCACTCAGGGGCTGCTGGACGAATCGGAGGCTTGAGCAAAAGCAGGCCTCTGAGGAAGCGGGCTACTAAGGGATGGACCGACAGAGACTGGCCCTCCACCGGCGAGTGGTGTGCTGACAGAGCACTGAGGTGGACCCGAACAGAGTTGGATTTAAGACCTAGGTCCGACAGGTGAAGCAGATACTGCAGCACCACTGGTACCAGGCACGAAAACGGATCCTCTTGGCGCTGAGCACACCAGGTGGAGAACCTACGCCACTTGAGGGCATAAGATTTCCGGGTGGATTATCTCCTAGAGGCCAAAACCACCTCCTCCACTTCCCTAGGTAGAAGTAAGGGGGCTAGAACTACCCTTTCAGCAGCCAGGCCATCAAATAGAGGGACTGGAGGTTGGGGTGCAGGAGAGATCCCTGATCCTGAGACAGGAGATCGGGTTGCACCCCCAGAGGGACTGGAGTGTCCAACGCCAATTGCAGAAGGACTGGAAACCACGGTTGCCTCAGCCATCTGGGGGCTACCAGGATCAGCGAGGCCTTGTCACGAAGAACCTTGAATAGGGTTCAGGCCACTAGAGGCGTTGGAGGAAACGCATACAGCAGTCCCGTAGACCAAGAGATTAGGAAGACATCTGCTGCTATACGCAGAGGATGCGGTTGTCTGGAACAGAACCTGGGCAGCTGATGGTTCAGTGGACTGGCAAAGAGATCGATGGTTGGAAGACCCCATTTTAGGAAGATCTGCTGGACCACTAGGGGATTCAAATGCCATTCGTGAGGCTGTAGAATCCTGCTCAACCTGTCTGCCAAGCAATTTTCTTGGCCAGGTAGATAAACTGTCTTGAGAAACATGCCGTGCTTGACTGCAAAGGCGCACAGGGCCTATACTTCCTGACACAGAAGCCTGGATCCTGTGCCTCCTTGTTTGTTCACACAGAACACTGCTACTTGGTTGTCCGTCTGAATCAAGACAGACTGGTGAGAGAGGACATGAGAGAAAGTTTGTAGAGCCAATCGAATAGCTCGCAACTCCAACAGATTGATCTGCTGTGTGGCCTCCCAAGGGGACCAGAGGCCCTGAGTGCATGCCCCCTGGCAATGTGCACCCCAACCTTGAAGAGAAGCATCGGTCGTCAGCACCTGTGTGTGGTGGTGCCTGGAAAGGCACCCCTTTGATCAGGTTCGGGAGATGCAGCCACCACTGCAGGGAGGCCGCTAGTAGTTTGGACACTCTTACTCTGTCTTTAAGTCTCCTGTGGCCTGTATCCACTGAGCTCTGAGGCACCATTGAGCAGGCCACATATGCAGACGAGCATGTGTAGTTACATAGACCGTGGATGCCATGTGGCCCAAAAGCCTCAGGAAATGTCTGGCCGAGACCAGAGATCCACTGTGAAACTGCTGTGCCAGAGTTATCAGTCTGTGAGCCCTGTTCCTGGGCAAATAAGCCATTGCTTGTAGAGTATCCAACCTTGCCCCTATGAACTCTACGTCCTGTGAGGGGAGCAAAGTGGACTTTGCGAAGTTTATGACGAAGCCTAGGTGCTGGAGAAGAGAGACAGTGCGAAGAGTGGCTTGTCTGGCCTCCTGTGGAGACTGACCCCTGATGAGCCAGTCGTCCAGGTATGGAAAGACAAAGATGCCCTGGTTTCTGAGATAGGCCGCCACCACCGCCAGGCATTTGGTGAAAACCCTGGGTGCGGAGGTCAGGCCAAATGGAAGTACTCTGTACTGAAAATGATTTCCTCCCACTACAAATCTGAGATATTGTCTGTGGTATGGATGAATGAGGATGTGAGTATAAGCATCCTTTAGATCTAAGGAGCATAGCCAATCTCCCTGCTTGGAGGTAGGGCAGCAGTATTCCAAGGGTAAGCATCTTGAACTTTTCCCTCTCCAGGAACTTGTTGAGATTTCGCAAGTCTAGGATGGGCCTGAGGCCTCCTGTCCTTTTTGGTACCAGAAAGTACCTGGAATAGAAGCCTCGTCCTATCAGGTGGTGAGGCACCGGTTCCACCGCCTGCTCCTGTAGAAGACTTGCCAACTCCTGAAGGAGGAGGTTCCTGTGCAGAGGAAGTCTTGGAGGCTCCCCTGGAAAGTAGGAGGGAGGTAACTGGTGGAAGTGGAGCAAGTAGCCCTTTTCGACTATGCTCAGTATCCAGGTATCCCCTGTTATAGCTAACCATCTGTGGGCGTACAGTGTCACCGGCCTCCTGTGCTGAGAGGAGCCAGCTGAGGAGGAGAGGCTATGCAGTGGGAGTCAAAACCCCGCTCCCTACTGTGCAGGAGCCGGAGCTGGCGGCTTGGGGGTTTTCTGCCTACGGGGCCCATGTCCCTGCCCCTTCGCCTGCTGATCCTGTTGGGGAGCTGTAGAGGCCTGGAATTGAGGGTAGGATTTGTAGGCAGAGGCCTTCCTCGGGTAAAAGGGCTTATTCCCCTTCTTCTTCTGATAAGGGGCAGAAGCCGTCCTGGTGAGAGTCTCAGTCTCGATTTCTGCAGCCTTTTCAGCCATGGGTTTGCCAAAGAGGTTCTCACCCCGGCAAGGGACATCAACCAACTTGTCCTGGACCCATGGCTCGAGGTCCGATGACTGTAAGCCAGGCCTGACAGCGTGCACCGATGCCGGCCGCTGCTACTCGGGCAGAAGCCTCAAAGCCATCATAGGCTGCTCGAGATATAAACTTCGAGCACTCTCGAATCCCTGATGACAAAGCCTTGAACTTCTGCAAAGGTTCCTCGGAGAGGCCAGCAGAGAACCCGGCAATCTCCTTTGCCAGGTCTCGGAGGTAGATGCCCAAGTACAGCTGGTATGTCTGGACACGGCAAGCCAGCATAGAGTCCTGGAAGCACTTTCTACCGAGGGCATCTAGGTTCCGGGCTTCCCTGCTGGGGGGCACCGAGGAGTGCATCTTCTTCCTCTTCAGAAGATGCATGGCCGATTCCACAACCATGGAGTGGTGTGTTAGCTATGCCTTCTGGAACCCAGGGCTCTTAAGGACTCGATAAATGGAATCGACCCGTTTGCTGAGAACCAGCGCCGAGGCCGGTGCCTCCCACATGCGGAAGAGCAGCCGTTCCAGCATCAGAGGAACCAGTACAGTAAAGGCCTCCTTCGGTGGAGAGTCATACTGGAGGGCCTCGAGCTCCTCGGCTCGAGGCTCCTCCTCGGGATCCGCGGGGAAGGCCAAGGCCTTGGCCATGTCCCTCACGAAGTCCGAGAACCGGGTATCCTCCGGGAGGGACCTTCTCCGAGGCTCAGACTCCAGTGAGTCCGATGGGACGCACCGGGTCCGTAAAGTGTCCGGGGACTCCTCGTCCTCCGTCTCCCACTCTGACCCCCTCCGAGGAGGAATCGAGCGGCTCCAGTCAGGCGGGCGGGCACCAATGCCTTCTGCCCCGACGCCGAGGGTACCGGCGTTGATGACCTCGGCCTCATACGGCAGGCCGAGGGAGACCTTGGCCAAGGATCGACTAGTGACGCTTTGACTCGAGGATCGGCTCGGCCTCTGGGGTCGACTTGGATGTCGAGGTCCCGGTGGTCGGGGCAGATGCACCGGTGAGACCGGTGATCAGCACCCACTGCTGCTCCATGAAGGCAGCCAAGCTGCTCTCCAAGGCCGTCAACCTGAGTCCGAGCTCAGGAGACTCAGCAGCCCCCGACCCGTCTCCCGACGGCGGCTCCCCTGGAGGAGAGTCCACAAGGACAACAGAACTCACGTGACTCGGGGACTCCGGCTCCACACGAGGCAATTTGGCAGGCCTCTCTGACTCCGAGGATCCGGGATGGCGGTCGGGGCTATGCGACCTGGCCCTCGAGGGACCAAGAGCGTCCACCGATGCCGCCCTCGCAGGTTTCTTCTTCCTTTTGTGTTCCCGTGAGGGAGACCCCCGCTCAGAGGAGTCCCGACGATGCTCAGGGTCTGAGTCCCAAGACGTTGAGGCCTCTGACGAAGTCTGGGCCCGGCCGGACGCAGAGTCAGAGAAGATCCTTTCTCGTTGATGTTGACGGCTCCTCAGCGCCTTAGAAGACATTTTGCCGCATGGGCCACAAATCATCAGGTCATGATCGGGCCCTAGGCACCGGAGGCAGCAGTCGTGTGTGTCGGTGAGAGACATCAGTTTCTTACACCGATCACACTTCTTGAACCCGCTGGCAGCCATCGGGGGAAAAAGGGCCCCTGCAAGGTCAAAAGATCGGGCTGCCAGTGGAAAAAAAGAAAAGCGCGAACGCTAGTCTCAAAGGACAAAAACCGAAAAAGTAGCTCCGACCCAGGCGGGAAGGGGAACCGTCGTCAAACTGGCAAAAAAACATGAATCTTCAAAGGAAAAAAATCAACTTTTAACCGGGTGACTAAGACACACGTCCGTCAGGCTCCGCGGAAAAAAGAAGACTGAGCAAGATGGCACCCTTGGGCGGGAAGAGGACCGCGCATGCGCGCTGCATCCCCAAAGGCTTTCTTTGAAAGCTGGGAAAATTCTCCACATGGGGGCTCCGTCGGCACCGACATCACCCATATGTGAGGACTGACTTCCTGCTTGGTCCTGGAGAATCATTCATAAACGAAATCACCCCACAACTTCAAAAGGAACACGACACCCTTGACCTTAACTTAGAAGAATGGAACACAATAATATCCAACGCAGCATCTGCCCCAGCCATCAAAGAACCACAAACACGCAAGAGATCCAATGCCCCATGGTACTCATATGAAATCAGAGTTGCAAAGCGCACACTCAGAAGACTGGAAAGACAATGGAGACAGAACAAATCACACAACCTCCTAACCCAATACAGAGCAAACAATGGGAATATAACAATCTAATAAATGAGCGTAAACAGCAACACCATACCAACCTAATCATGAAATCTACTAATAGACCAAGAGAACTCTTCAGCATTGTCCAAAAGCTCACCAAGGACGACACACAACAAAGCAACCACCATCTTAACCCACAAAAATATGCAGACTACATGAAGTCAAACACCAACCAAATATGCTCTACTACACCACAAACAAATGATCACAAGATAAAAAAAAGCAACATCAAACATGGGAGAGCTTCAACATTCCAACAAAGCAGCAAGTAGAAGACATTATATCTGGTCTAAACACAACAACTTCACCATCAGACCCATGCCCAGTGATGTGGCTCAAAGCTATAAAAAGCCAACTCTCTCATCATATTCAAAAAATTGTCAAAGATTCACTCCAACAAGGATACATGCCGCAACCCCTAAAGCATGCAATGATACAACCAATACTTAAAAGTAGCAATCTGAGCCCTTCCAAACCAAAATCATACCGTCCCATCTCCAGCCTGCCATTCCCTGCTAAAATCGTGGACAAGGTAGTGCAAAGGCAACTTCAGGACCATATTGATATAAATGTCCCATTGGACATACATCAGCATGGATTTAAGCCCCAACACGGCGTGGAAACACTACTCATCTCCCTCTTTGATAATCTCCTAAGAGGCGTGGACAACATAAAAAACGGCTTCCTGCTAGTGTTCATGGACATCTCGGCGGCCTTCGACACTGTGTCCCACACCAAGCTATTGCAACGTTTACAACAGATAGGACTATGCAAGAAAACCCTGAAGTGGTTTACATCATACTTGGAAGGGCGAACGCAACAAGTCAAATGCGACCAAAAGAAATCACTACAATTCCCCGTCACACAGGGAATACCTCAGGGCTCAGCTCTATCATCAATGCTCTTTAACATCTACATACAGCCCATATGTAACATCATCAAGCACCAAAAACTTCACTATCACATTTACGCTGACGACATCATGGTGTACGCTCCAATCAACCTACTAACACTAAACACCACAACAATAACCAAATGCCTCAAAGACATGAATGACTGGCTCATAGCCAACAACTTAACGTTCAACTACGATAAAACTGAGGCAATGTTCATCACCAGGAACCCCACCTTTGTACCACCACAAACTAACAGCATCCTAGACAAACCCATAGTAGTCAAAGAAGAAGTTAAGTATCTGGGCATCACACTAGACAGAGCTCTGAACCTGAAATCCCACATCTACCAAAACTGCAAACAAGGCCTATCAACGATTGAAAACAATCAGACAAATCAAACCAATGCTCCGTCAGGACCACTTCCGCACAGTGTGCCAAGCACTCATTACACCATTGCTTGATTATGGAAACTCACTATATCAAGGCCTTCCTCAGCAAACACTCCACCCACTATAGATGGTACAAAACACCACAGCATGCATCACTACAGACACACCAAGGACCGAGCACATCACTCCCGTCCTACAACAACTGCGCTGGCTCCCAATGGTGGCAAGAGCTAAATACAAAACAATCATGATCATCTTCAAAGTCATTCACCATCTCTCAGCAGACGTACTCCAAAACATTATAACAAGGGATATCAGCAACTGACTAAGAAGAACCAATAATGACAACATGATCGGCACACCTGCAGGCTATCACAAAACCAAACAAACAACTTCAAAAAGAACATCATCACTACTGGCTTCCACACTATGGAACTCCCTCCCAACAAGCCTGAGGGCATTAGATGACCTCACAGACTTCTGCAAGGACCTCAAAACATTTATATTTATAGAAACATATGAGCATCCAGGCAACCTCCCATACCCAAACTGAAATACTACTTCAGCCGCCAACCACTGTAAGCACAAATCACGAAATTGAGATGTGCAACTCTTATGTTCATTGTAAACCGCACTGATGTCGAATAGCGCGGTATAAAAGAGACTGCAAATAAATAAATAAATAAAAACCAAGCACGCACCCTCCTATCCACACACACAAGTTTATAATACATGTTAAATGCTATCTTAAATTGTACTGCCTAAATGCCGATAAGTAACTGTACTGTCTAAATGTTTACACGTACCCTAATGTTAAATGTTTACACATACCCTCATATTAAATGTTACCTTCAACTGTACTGTCTAAATGTTTATACGTACCCTAATGTTAAATGTAATCCTCCAATTGTAATGTGACGTGACCACCTTGATTGAAGGATAAGGTGGCATACAAATCTGTCTAAATAAATAAATAAATAAACTGCCTCCTTAAATAACAGCTCTTTCTTTCTGGGTAGATTAAAGCCTTTGGCATTAACCGTTACAATTCTAAACATAACCATCTACCCCTCCCCCCACCCCCCTCTCCCATCACTATTGCTCAGCAGATGTGGCTGCCGCCGGCTTGCCATCAGAGTTTCTGATGAAAGGCTTTTTTATTTTTTATTTCTTTTTTTCAAAAGAGCTAGTTTCTTTATATCAGACTTCACTCTGGGCCCCTTTCCAAAACTGGCGAAGAGGAGCGGAGGATTGATCCAAATTTAAAATGAACAGATGGCAAGCCTTAAAGAGAAGGAGAGACCTGTACCAACAGGTTATGCACCTCACAGAACTGAACTGAATAAACAGTTTTGGTTCTCTGTTAAAAGTCAGTTCCTTTCCCAAGCTCCTTCTGTTCCATAATGAAAGATTCATTTGTTTTGGGGGGGTTTAAATATCGTCTTAAGTGGAGCCCAGACTGCACAGAAGCTCCTCACCATGTGCTGGAGACTGAGAAATACTGGACTGTCAGGACTGCTACAGAACCCTTATAGTGTGATGTGATATCAAAATTTTATGATTCTCATCTCCATCTGCTGGTGAAAGGGCCAACCCATATGCCTGGACTGGACTGGAGGGACAATGAGGAAGTCACAGTTTTAAATTAGTCCCAAATATTCAATGCCGGGGTCATATCCGACCACTGGCATTGAATATTTGGATTGCCACAGAAGCTGGAAGCTGACCGAGCAGTGGCGATATTGAGCTGCTGCCCATTTAGCGTCTGCAGGTAAAGTTAGGCCAGCCTTTGCTGCGCTTGATTTTACCTGGTGGTTGCTAATCGGGCAGCAGCTCAACATCACCGCTGCCAGGTTAGCAGCAGTTGCCACCTCCGCTTTGCCCCAGAACTCTCTATGCTAAACATGTAGCATCACAGCATGTAGCGGCTCCACCTGCAGATATCCAGCAGCACTGTTAATGCCACAGAATATCCCGCTAACTGGCATACGGTTTGCAGGTCTGGAAACAATGTTAATGTCTTGGAATATCCCTCCCTCCTCCCCCCCCCCCCCCCCAATATTCCCATGCAGCATCAACTGTCTCGTTCAATTTTACTGAAAAAGGTAGAAAGACACAAAAGGAATGATTTAGTTTGTGACCTCTCGTTTTCAAATTTGACAAAAGATATTCAAAAAGAATTAAAGAATGAATGGCATTTTTACAGCTTATTCTTTCATTTTCAGATAAATAATCTACAGTGGCACATAAAAAAGGACCAAGCCTCAAAAATACGTTGATCCCTTCGGCCCTACCAGTATCTATTTCAGAGCCAGCTACAAAAGGCCACTGTGGAGGAGTGGAGGAGTAGCCTAGTGGTTGGGGCAAGGTACTTCAAGCCAGAAGGTCAGGGGTTTAAATCCCACTATAGGACAGCAACCTTGGGCCAGATGGACTGGGGTTTCTAGTCCCATAGGTGTTCCTTGTGGTCTTGGGCAAGCCACTTAACCCTCCATAGCCCATGTTCCCTGTAAAATAGTTATCTCCAAGTTATAATGACCTGTTCAATGTAATTTCAGTTTGTTCAATGTAAACCAAACTGATGCAGAATAGCACGGTATATAAGAGAATGTAAATAAATAAAGGTGGGCACTGTTCAGCTTCTGACCATTCTCTAACTGTAACAATTTTTTCTGAACAATTACTAGGAAAAATTTTTGAATCACTTTTCTGTGTATATTCCAGTGCAGAGTATACAGTGCCCTTGCAATTTGTTCTATATTGGTAAGAGAAAGAGAAGTGTTTGGGGCAAAATGCTTGAACATAGGAGCTATTTGTAGAGAAACATAGAAGAGAAACCACTAGTTGCACACTGGCATGAAATGAAACAAACTTGATGATATAAAATTTTTTGTACTTAAGGTTCTTAGAAGAAATTGGAGAGGAGGAGATACTGATAGACTTTTATTACAGACCGAACAAAAAACCATGCATAATTGAGACACTCTAGTACCTAATGGTTGAATATCAATATAGATTTTTCTGTTTGTTTATAAGTACATTTCCCTTTTTTGTTTTCATTTTATTTATATAATATATACCATTTTGACATATTAATAAATTTGTTTTTAGCTTTAATTATTAATAGACATTTTAGTTTATTTTAATTTTTATTATAAATGTATTTTTTATTATTTTGTATCATTTTCATGATTTTTTCTTTTTTTCTATAAGATTTTTATCCTTTTGTTGCTTTTTAACTTCTTAATGTATTCACAAGATTTTTATCCTTTTCTTTCTTTTTTTTTTACTTTTTAATGTATTTACAAAATTGCATTAACTCTTCGTATTTAATATTTATGGTTACATTTTTTAATCATTTTCTCCATATTCTTGTTCTATATTTTTGTTTTTTGATATTTGTTTATTGCTGTGGATATGGATCGATTGTCCCTACAAATGTTTTTTATTAAATAATTAATGCTGCTTATACTCTGTAGCAGTGTCAATTGGCTTTTTTTATTTGTTTATATGTGGCTATAAGAGTGTAGTAATGTCTCTAATAAATGATGGTTCTTTACATCTTAGCAAAAAATATGTTGATACCCACTAGGGTTTTACTTTTTTGATCAGATTCCCCTTTCCTCCTCTTTCTCCATCCACTTCCCCCCTCTTTCCATTCCCTTTTACTTTTTTTTTTTTTTTTGCTTTCTCAGTATACAATTAAAAATAGTCACATATGATAACACATCTACCAGTTCCCTATGTTCTTCACTGTCTGAAAATAAGATGACTGATTTACTCCCGTGATGGATAATAAAACCTCGTATCAGCCTTTCACAGTGGGCTACTCAAGACAAGATTAGTTTACCATTTTGTGCCTATGTGTTGCAATCGTTTTATGACGTTTTATGCTCCAATATACACTGCTTTGTGTATCGATGCCTTAGTGTTTTAAAAGCAAATCATAGACTTACTAATGTCTACAAAACACAATGGCACTTCCTACAACTCCATGCCATTGTGATAACACTTTTCGGCTTTTCTCTAGCTCAGAAATCGGGAGGTGTTGGGTTATTTTTAATATTTTTTATTTTTAGAATAGTATCATCACCTGCCACAGATTTCTATTATTTATAAAGAGAAATTAGGTCTTACCTGCTAATTGTCTTTCCTTGAGTTCTCTCCGGGACAGTCCAGGGTACGTTACGTTAGGGTTGTCAATCCCCTTCAGCAGCTGAGGACTGAAAACTCCAAGTTTTGCTAACTGCCTAAGCCACTCTCCCTGGTGTCAGTGCTCCAGTCTTCCTCTGACAAAGCAGCTCAACCTCTTTAGCCGGAAAAACAGAAAACCATAGAACAAAAAAGATAGGCATTGATAATCCACTATATTTCCCAGTGAAGAACCGCCCACGTCAATAACGCAACCCTGACGTGTTTTGTCAATTTATTATTATGGGGTTTTTTTTTAACATTTTCATAACAATTGAAACGAAATACAGGAAAAACTCCTATGAAGGAAATCGAGGAAGTCCCAAAAACTATGTCCTCTGAACGAAACTCTATTACTGTAAGCACTTCTTACGCTTAGATAGAATTAACCTCTCGAAGAAAACTTAGCTGAAGCAAACACTGGGTGGGCCCTGGACTGGCCCGGAGAGAACTCAAGGAAAGACAATTAGCAGGTAAGACCTAATTTCTCCTTCCATATCGTCTCTCCAGGCCAGTCCAGGGTACGTTAGGGCAGTACCAAAGCAGTACCTAAAGCCGGGAGGGACCCGCCAGACCCGCCACAATGGCTGAGGCCCCTACATTTGCATCCTGTCTGGCAAGAACATCCAATCTATAGTGCTTTGCAAACGTATGCAGAGAGGACCATGTCGCGGCCCTACAGATATCTAAAGGAGGTATTAAAGCGAACTCAGCCCAGGAGGCCACGTGAGCACGAGTAGAATGAGCTCTGAGCCCCTCTGGTGGCATTTTACTGCCAGCTTTGTATGCCGCTGCTATGGCCTGCATTACCCACCTGGCAATCGAAGCCTTCGTCGCTGCTTTACCTTTACGCAGACCCGCAAATAAAGAGTAGTTACTCACCTGTAACAGGTGTTCTCCAGGAGCAGCAGGAATCAGTCCTCACATATGGGTGTCATCGGCGCCGATGAAGCCCCAGCGGGTGTCATCGGCGCCGATGAAGCCCCAGCAGGTGTCATCGGCGCCGATGAAGCCCCAGCGGAGCATTTCCCCAGCTTTCCATGAAAGCCTTTGGGAATGCAGGCACGCATGCGCGGTTCCCTTCCCGCCTAAAGGTGCCATCTTACCTCAGTCAAATGACATAGCTAAGAACAGCACACAAAAATGAAAAAATAAACTATGTACAACTGCAACTCCAAGGGGAGGAGGGAGGGTTGTGAGGACTGATTCCTGCTGCTCCTGGAGAATACCTGTTACAGGTGAGTAACTACTCTTTCTCCAGGACCAAGCAGGAAGTCAGTCCTCACATATGGGTGACTCCCTAGCTCTGGGCTACCGAGGAACCCAGGCTGAAGAAGAGAACTCCCGCTAGTCTCAGCAGCAAAGAAAGGCTTTTCAAGGACACAACCTCCACCGGTAGCCCAACAGAGGGCAGGAGGGCAGGAGTTGCCTAAACCTCAAAGAGATTCCGGAGTACTGCTTGGCCAAAAGCACTGTCCCTACGGGACTCCCTCTCCAGACAGTAATGGGCCGCAAAAGTCTGGCTTGAAGACCAAGTTGCAGCCCTGCAGATGTCTACCAAGGGCACAGAGCAGAGATCAGCCACTGAGACAGCCATTGCCCTGACACGGTGGGCCGTAACCCGACCCTGCAAAGGAAGGTCTGCCGCCTTGTAAGCCCAGGTGATACTGTCAGCCACCCAGATGGACAAGGTACGCTTGGACACAGCCAACCCCAACTTATTAGAGTCAAAAGAAACGAAGAGCTGAGTAGCCCTTCTATGCCCCTGCGTACGGTCAAGGTAGAAGGATAAGACCCTCCTACAGTCCAGGGTATGCAGGACTGCTTCAGCCTGGCTTGCATGAGGCCTAGGGAAGAATGTTGGAAGAACCACCTCCTGATTGAGGTGGAAAGAGGAGACAACCTTTGGGAGGAACTTTGGATGATTCCTGAGGACAACCCTGTTCCTATAAATCCTGGTGTAAGGCCTATCACAGACCAGGGCCTGAAGCTCACTCACTCGCCTAGCTGAAGTAAGGGCTATCAGGAAGAGTGTCTTTCAGGATAGGAAGCGTAGTGGACAAGTAGCCATCGGCTCAAAGGGTGGGCGAGTCAGCTGCTGCAAGACCACATTCAACTCCCACTCAGGGGCAGGAGGACAGATTGGAGGCTTGAGCAAAAGCAAGCCCCTAAGAAAGCGGGACACCAAGGGGTGAACTGACAGAGAATGTACTTCCACCAGTGAGTGGTGAGCTGCTAGAGCTGAGAGGTGGACCCGAACAGAATTGGACTTAAGTCCCTGATTGGACAAGTGGAGTAAATACTGGTACCGTACAGGAGAAAGGATCCTCTGTACGTAGCTGACACCACACAGAAAACCGTCTCCATTTGAGAGCATAGGTTTTTCTAGTGGACTGTTTCCTAGAGGCTAGGACAACCTCCTCAACTTCCTGAGGTAGGCCCCAGGGAGCCAAAACTACCCTTGCAGCCTCCAGGCCATCAAATTGAGAGTTTTGAGATTGGGGTGCAGAAGGGAACCCTGATTCTGAGAGAGAAGGTCGGGTTGCAACCCCAGAGGCAGTGGGGATCCACTGCCAGCTGAAGCAGAAGTGGAAACCAAGGTTGTCTCGGCCACCTGGGAGCCACCAGCAGGACCGAGGCCTTGTCCTGAAGAATCTTGAAGAGAGTTCGGGCCACCAAGGGCGTGGGAGGAAACGCATACAGGAGGCCCTGAGACCAGGGAATCAGAAAAGCATCCGGTGCTATCCTCAAAGGATGCGGTTGTCTGGAGCAGGCGTTTGGCAGTTGCTTGGTCAGTGGACTGGCAAACAGATCTATCCAAGGGAGACCCCATTTCAGGAAGATCTTCTGAACTACCAAGGGATGCAGCTGCCACTCGTGGGGATTCAGAATCCTGCTCAACCTGTCGGCCAGGCAGTTCTCCTGTCCTGGAAGGTACACAGCCCTGAGGAGCATGTTGTGCTTTAGGGCAAATGAACAAAGGTCTTGAGCTTCCCGGCAAAGGAGCCTGGACCCAGTCCCACCCTGTTTGTTCACATAAAACATGGCCACCTGGTTGTCTTTCTGAACCAGGACAGATTGATGAGCCAGGGCAGAAGAGAAAGCTTTGAGAGCTAGGCGAATAGCCCTGAGTTCCAGGAGACTGATCTGCTGTGCTGCCTCCCAAGGAGACCACAGGCCCTGGGTGTACTTGTCTAGACAATGAGCTCCCCAGCCTGCAAGGAGGCGTCGGTGGTCAGTACCACCGTGTACCCAGGAATCTGAAAGGGCACTCCTTTTAGTAGATTGGGTGGGTGCAGCCACCAGCTGAGGGAGTTCAGAAATTGTCTGGACACCCTTATCCTGTCCCTAAGGCTGCCTGTGGCCTGTGACCACTGAGTCCGAAGGCACCACTGTGCAGGCCTCATATGGAGCCTGGCATTGGGGGTCACATGTACTGTCGAAGCCATATGGCCTAGAAGCCTCAGTCAGAGTCTGGCGGAGACCAGTGACCTGTTGAGAAACTGGTTTGCCAAGGCTATCAACCTTTGTGCTCTGTCTTCTGGCAAGAAAGCCTTTGCCAGGAGAGAGTCTAGCCTTGCTCCTATGAACTCCAAATTCTGGGAGGGGAGCAAAGTGGACTTTACGAAGTTTATTACAAACCCTAGGCTTTGAAGAAGAGCAATAGTTCTGAGGGTGGCCTGGCTGGCCTCCTGGCACGTCTGACCCCTGATGAGCCAGTCATCCAGATAAGGGAAGACAAAGATGCCCTGATTCCTCAGGTAGGCCGCCACCACTGCCAGGCATTTGGTAAAGACCCTGGGAGCAGAGGTTAGGCCAAAAGGCAGTACTCTGTACTGGTAATGGTTTCCTCCCACAATGAACCTGAGGTACTTTCTGTGGTCTGGATGAATGAGGATGTGAGTGTACGCATCCTTTAGATCTAAGGAGCATAGCCAATCTCCCTGCTGGAGGTAGGGCAGAAGTGTTCCAAGAATAAGCATCTTGAATGAGGTAAGATGGTACCTTTAGGCGGGAAGGGAACCGCGCATGCGTGCCTGCATTCCCAAAGGCTTTCATGGAAAGCTGGGGAAATGCTCCGCTGGGGCTTCATCGGCGCCGATGACACCCATATGTGAGGATTGACTTCCTGCTTGGTCCTGGAGAATACAAATAACCGATCCGATTTGCAAAAAGACTCCGTAGCCGTGAGGTACTTTTTCAACACACGCCCCAAATCCAATTTTCTGAGCGAGCGATCCATCCGGGATCCGGACTGACCCTCAAAAACCGGTAACGCCACTGACTGATTCACATGAAATGACAACACTATTTTAGGCAGAAAGGAAGGCACAGGCCGTAACAGCACTTTCTCCGGCAAAAATTGAAGGTAGGGTTCCCAACAAGAGAGAGCTTGCAGATCCGAAATCCTCCTTGCAGAAGACAATGCCACTAAGAACGCTGTCTTCCAGGAAAGTTCCTTTAAACTCCCCGATGAACCTGTCTCAAACGGAGAGCGCGTCAAAGCTTCCAGAACTAAGTTCAAATCCCAAGGAGGCACCACTGGGCGTAATGGAGACCTAATAATCTTGGCCGCCCAAAAAAAACGATGCACATCTACATGCATCGAGAGCCTACGATTCTGCACTGCACCCCTAAAACAAGATAAGGCCGCCAAATGTACCTTGAGAGTGCTAAGGGCTAATCCTTTCTCCAGACCATCTTGAAGAAATAACAAAAGTTGTGGCAACGTAGCCGAGCTAGGCCGAATGCGACGTTGTCCACACCAAGCTTCAAACATCTTCCAGACCCGCGTGTACGCAAGTGAAGTCGAAGTTCTCTTAGACTGTAACA
Organism: Ichthyophis bannanicus; assembly: GCA_033557465.1. NCBI lineage: Eukaryota > Metazoa > Chordata > Amphibia > Gymnophiona > Ichthyophiidae > Ichthyophis > Ichthyophis bannanicus. Next base: position 159,742,871 of record CM066040.1, read on the forward strand.
ACGTGGAAACCAACGATTCCGAATATGCCTTGCATCTTAACCGGTCCCCTTCAACAGCCAACCGTAAGCAAGAAGCAATCCACCTGCGGCATCAGTACGGGCCCTTGACACAACAGGTTGATTCGAACGGGCAACCTCCAAGGAGAATCTATCAGGAGACGGACCAGATCCACATACCAAGGTCGGCGAGGCCAATCCGGAGCAATGAGAATCACCGTCCCTCTGTGGCCGGCTATACGTTGAATGACCCGACCGAGCATCGGCCACGGAAGAAACACATACAGGAGCGTGTCCGACGGCCAGGGATGGACTAGAGCATCCAACCCCTCTGACATGTGTTCTCTGCATCTGCTGAAAAAAATGAGATGCTTTGGCATTGCAGAGAGCAGCTATCAGATCCATCACCGGCTGCCCCCAGCGAGCCGTAATTTCGTGAAACACCGCTGCGTTTAGTTCACATTCCCCAGGATCGAGAACATTCCGAGTGAGATAATCGGCCTGCACATTGTCCTTGCCTGCCACGTGCGCCGCTGACAAAGCCACCAGATGATTTTCTGCCCAGATCATCAACTGCTGACTCTCTTCTAATAAGAGCACACTGCCTGTGCCCCCTTGCCGATTGATATATGATACTGTCAACACATTGTCGGAGAAAACTCACACTGCTGTGCCCTCTAGCAAGCTTTGGAAATGCAGAAGCACGAGACGCACCGCTCTGAGTTCTAATCGATTGATCGACCAGGAGCTTTCTTCCACGGACCAGACTCCCTGCGCCACGCGAGACTGACAGTGAGCTCCCCAGCCTGAAAGACTGGCGTCTGTGGTCACAAGCACCCACTGCGGATCCTGCAAGGGAACCTCCGCTCGAAGATGCTTGGCATCCGGCCACCAAAGTAGACTGTGACGCACCATCTCCGGATAGACCAACCGTTGAGAGAGAGGTTGATGCTGTGGAGACCACCTGGAGAGCAATACTTGTTAAAGAGGACGCATGTGCGCTCTGGCCCATGGAACTAGATCCTAGGCCGCCGCCATGGAACCAAAAGTTGCAAGTAGGTCCACGCTGAAGGAGCCGGGAGCCGCAAGAACGCGTGAATCTGCCGCAAGAGCTTTAACACTCTGTTCTCGGACAGGAATACCAACCCTCATTCCGTATCGAAGAAGGCCCCGAGGTAAGTAAGCTGTCGCACCGGAAGTAATTGACTCTTCACTCAGTTGATGACCCAACCGAGCTGTTCGAAAACCTGTACCACTCGAGCCGTTGCCGCGACCAAGTCCGAGAGCGAATCGGCCCTGATCAACCAGTTGTCTAGATACGGATGCACTCTGACACCCTCCTTCCGCAATGCTGCCGCAACTACTACCATCACTTTTGTGAAGGTTTGAGGCGCCGTCGCCAGACCGAATGGCAAAGCCCGGAACTGGAAGTGACACATAGGGACCGCAAATCTCAAAAACCATTGATGATCCGCCCGGATCGGAATGTGCAGATAAGCCTCCGTGAGATCTATGACCGAGAGCAGCTCTCCTGGACGCACTGCTCGAATGACGGATCTCAGCGTCTCCATCCGAAAATGCGGAACTCGCAATGCGCGATTCACATGCTTGAGATCGAGAATTGGCCGAAAAGATCCCTCTTTCTTGGGAAACACAAAATAAATCGAGTATCGACCTAACCCACACTGGTCGGGAGGTACGGGAACCACTGCCTGTAGGAACAACAAGCGCTTCAACGTCTCGGCAATGGCTTGCCTCTTTGGTCCCAGACCACATGGAGACACCAGGAAGGCCTTGTTTAATGGGTAAGTGAACTCCAGCGCATACCCATCCCGAATGATCTCTAGCACCCATTTGTCTGAAGTTATGGCGGTCCAGACCGAAAGAAATTCCCGTAAGTGGCCTCCCACAGGGGCTTCCAGCTGGACCAACTGAATTTCATTGTGTCTTTTTAGCGGAGGCCTGCTGGGAATTGAAATAGCCCCTGCCGAAACCTCTGGCTCCGTGAAAGGACTGACCACGAGACCCGAAACGGCCCCGGGATAGGGAGCAAACCGGGCCCCTCGGAATCTCCGAGAATCTCTACCTTGCCCCCATTGTAATGTACTCACTTTAGATGCCTTTGGACGATCCTCCGGCAACCGACCTCCCTTGGAGTCCCCGAGATCCTTAACAATCTTCTCCAAGGCTTCTCCAAAGAGCAGCTTACCCTTATAAGGGAGCTTACGGAGCCGGGATTTAGAAGAGGCGTCAGCCGCCCAATTCCGCAACCAAAGAAAGCACCTGGCCGCAATCACCGAGGACATAAACTTAGCAGAAATTCTAACCAAATCATAGAAGGCATCCGCTAGGTATGCCGCCGCTGATTCCAACTTAGCTCCCTCTGCAGCAGACCCGTCTCCTGGATCTGCATTACCTTCGCCTTGCAGCCAACGGATGGATGCTCTGGAGACATAAGCCCCACAAATAGAAGCCTGCAGCGAAAGAGCGCTGGCATCGAAGGCTTGTTTCAAGGGCCCCTCCAGCTTACGATCTTGCAGATCCTTAAGCACCGCTCCGCCTTCCACAGGAATCATTGTCTTCTTCGTCACCGCTGACACTAAGGCATCAACCCTAGGCATTTTCAATAATTCCCTTTCCTCCTGTGGAACAGGACAGAGGTGACCCAAGGTGCGACTACCACATAGTGTGGCCTCTGGGTACTCCCATTCAGACTCAATCATTTGCTTTAAGGGTAAAGGGTAAAGGCCAAGGCAGAGAGGCTCGCATTCTGGAGATGAATGCATGGCTGCGTGGATGGTATCATCGAGAGCGTTTTGGTTTCCTAGATCATGGGATGCTGTTCCAAGGGTTGCAGAGCAGAGATGGCATCCATCTGTCCAAGAAAGGTCAACGCATCTTCGGTAGTAGACTGGCTAATCTACAGAAGAGGGCTCTAAAAAAGATTTGTTGGGGATGGGTGAAGAAAGCCCCCAGGTAAGTGAAAGCCCCCAGGTAGGTGATACATTAAATACCTTTATGGAAATGGGTAACAGGGGTAACATATGGAAAGCAGTGTGTATTAATGCCCGTAGCATGGGAAATAAGATCCCTGAAGTTGAAGCTTTGGTGGGAGTGGCTGACTTGGAATTAGTGGCAGTTACAGAAACATGGTTCACAGAAAACCATGACTGGGATGTAACTATACCTGGCTATACTTTATTCAGAAAGGACAGGGTAGGAAGAAGGGGAGGAGGAGTGGCACTATATGTAAAAACTACTATTAAAGCTTTGGAATTACAGAGCTTAAAAGGGAGAGAGGAGGCATTGTGGGTTAAACTAGAAAGAGGGAAAGAGAAATCTATTTGCATTGGTGTGATATACAGACTTCCCTCACAAGAGGAAGAGGTGGACAGAGAGTTAATTGAAGACATACGCAGCATTGCTAGGAAAGGGGAAGTGCTACCGATAGGAGATTTCAATATGCCAGATGTTGATTGGCACATTCCTGCTGCAGTATCATCTAGAAGTAAGGAGATCCTGGATTCTCTACAAGGAGAACTATTCAGGCAATTGGTAACAGACCCCACACGTGAAGGGGCCATACTGGACTTGGTGCTTACCAATGGTGAAAGTGTTTCTGATGTTGTAGTGGGAGATCATTTTGCATCCAGTGATCACCAGATGGTGTGGTTCAGTATTAGGACTAGGGCTGTTAGAATCCATTCCAAGGTGAGGATCTTAGACTTTAGGAAGACTAACTTTGCGAAGATGGGCCAATACCTCAGGGAGTCGTTAGTGGGATGGGAACAGCTGGGGGATGTAGAAAAACAGTGGGCAAAACTGAAAGGGGGTATTTTAAGGGCAACCAACCTTTTTGTTAAAATGGTAAATAAAGGCAAAGGGAAAAGGAGACCGCTATGGTTTTCGAAGGAAGTAGCTGAAAAAGTGAAGAAAAAGAGGGAGGCCTTCATGAAATACAAGAGATCACAGAGAGAGGAAGACAGGCATCTGTATTTGGAAAAACTTAGAGAAGCTAGCAAAGTAGTCAAGAAGGCAAAGATTCAAAAGGAGGAGGAAATAGCCAATGCAATAAAATGGGGGGATAAGACATTTTTCAGATATATTAGTGAGAGGAGGAAGGGCAAAAGTGGTATTGTTAGACTCAAGGGTGCAGGGGGGGAATATGTAGAAGCTGATAAGGATAAAGCGGAATTGCTTAATAAATATTTTTGTTCTGTGTTCACAGATGAAGAACCAGGAGCAGGACCTCAGAAAACATCCACAAATAAGAACAGAAGCGAGGGACATCTTGAACAATTTTCAGAAGACTGTGTTTGTGAGAAACTAGCTCAACTTAAAGTAGACAAAGCGATGGGACCGGATGGGATACACTCTAGAATACTGAGGGAACTTGGGGACGTTCTAGCAACTCCACTGACTGACCTTTTCAATGCCTCGTTGGAGTCGGGAGTGGTGCCAAAGGACTGGAAAGAGGCTCATGTGGTGCCTTTACACAAAAGCGGAAGTAAGGCTGTGGTTGAAAACTACAGGCCGGTTAGTTTAACTTCGGTGGTGAGTAAATTATTGGAAATGCTGCTGAAAGAGAAAATAGTGAGGTTTCTGGAGTCCAGCGGATTACAGGATCCGAGGCAGCATGGATTCACCAGAGGCAGGTCTTGTCAGACAAATCTGATTGATTTCTTTGACTGGGTGACCAGGGAGTTGGACCGAGGGAGAGCTCTAGATGTGGTGTATTTAGATTTCAGTAAAGCCTTTGACACTGTTCCTCACAGGCGACTTATAAACAAACTGAGCACCCTAGGGATGGACCCTAAAGTTACTGCTTGGGTTAGAAATTGGTTGTGTGGGAGGCGACAAAGAGTACAAGTAAATGGAGCTCACTCTGAGGAGAAGGATGTTACCAGTGCTGTGCCCCAGGGATCTGTCCATGGTCCGATTCTTTTTAACATCTTTGTTAGTGATATAGCGGAAGGGCTGTCGGGTAAGGTTTGCCTCTTTGCAGATGTTACCAAAATCTGCAATAGAGTAGACACCCAGGAAGGTGTAGATAACATGAGGAGGGATCTAGCTAAGCTTGAAGAATGGTCTAGAATTTGGCAGCTGGGATTTAATGTTAAAAAATGTAAGGTCATGCATTTGGGCTGCAGCAATCCAAGGGAGCAATATAGTATAGGAGGTGAAGTACTTTTGTCCACTAAAGAGCGGGACCTAGGAGTGGTTGTGTCTGATGATCTTAAAGTAGCTAAACAGGTAGAAAAGGCAACGGCAAAAGCTAGAAGGATGCTTGGGTGCATACGGAGAGGAATGGCTAGCAGAAAAAAGGAGGTGATAATGCCTCTGTATAAGTCTTTGGTGCGACCTCATTTCGAGTATAGTGTGCAATTCTGGAGACCGCACCTTCAAAAGGATGTGAACAGGATGGAATCAGTGCAGAGGGTGGCTACTAAAATGATTAGTGGGCTTCATTATAAAGCATAGGAGGACAGACTTAAGGATCTTAATATGTACACCTTAGAGGAAAGGCGGAATAGAGGTGATATGATTGAGATGTTTAAATACCTCCGTGGCATAAATGTTCAGGGAGAGAGCCTCTTTCAATTGAAAGCAAGTTCTGCTACGAGGGGACATGGGATGAGGGTGAAGGGAGATAGATTCAGGAGTGATATGCGGAAATATTTCTTTACAGAAAGAGTAGTGGATCCATGGAATAGTCTCCCAGTGGAGGTGGTAGAGATGAGGAGAGTAACTGAATTCAAAAAAGCATGGGACCAACACAAAGGATCTCTAAAGGTAAAAAGTGGACTGTTGTAGTTGTTGTTATGGAAGGACAGACTAGATAGGCCATGTTGTCTTTTTCTGTCATCATGTTTCTATGTTTCTATGACGCGAATCACCGGAAAACAGCGTTGTTCTGCCTTAAAGCCTTGTAATAAAGGATCTTCCAGAGGTTACTGAGTCACTGCGGGCATACTAAGGTTGAGAGCCCCCAAAGACTGAGCAATAAGCGCCCCCAACTCTTCCTTGCGAAAACCCCTAAAAACATTAGGATCTTCGCCCGGCGCTATTTCACCATCCTAAAGCTCCGCAGGCCAAGGGTCTAAGCATGCCTCCGAGAGGATCTCTCCGTCCTCTAACCCCTGAGGCTGCGAAACCTGCTCTCCACTAGCACCCAATTCGGACTCAGACTTCAATATCTTCTGAGAAGTACCCTCTCCCGGGTCTAAAGCACTCACCGCAGGGAGAGGTACCTGTAATAAATTAGAACTGGAATCAGAAGAGCCTGCTTGAGAGGACTTTAATAGAAAAGCCTTATGCAGTGCCAAAATAAACTCTGGTGAAAATAAAGCAGAAACATTCTCCTGAGCCTCAGGCAGTTTCTGTAATGGCTTACCCCCAGCCGTAGAATCCTTATTAGATTTTGTCTTTTTCTTCCCTGGTTTATGGTGCACCGCAGGAGAAACGGACGGTTCAATCAAGTTGGCTGCCGTTCCCGCCTTTTCTGAGGAGAGAAGAGACATATCTGAGTCTACTAACGCTTCGCTATCCATCTGCCGGCTAGCAGAGAAAAACCACGGCGAAATAAAGAAATGGCTCTGTGCCGATTTGAAAAACAATTGCGGTGTCTCCTTTAGTACTTGCCCTAAGTGCTGCCGGCCCTCAGAAGCCTCCCCGACGCTACGGTAGTGACCCGGGCAGAAAAACTAAAGCCCCGCGCTAGACAAAAAGAGCACCCACCTGACAGGAACAGCTCAGTACAGTGTTTCTGCCGTCCCGCTGCTAGCGGGAAAAGAAATCACGGCTGCATCTTAGAGGAGAATGGTTACTGGGGCTCCCAGGACCAATCCTCCGGTAAAGCAGACACACTTGCCAAGAAAGCAGGCTCCGCTTTCTGCTGCTGCCCTAAATCGGCAGCATCGGGTCGTCCACTTACTTTTTTATTTATTTTTTTTTATCAAAAGACTTTATGGAACACACTAGGAAATATAGTAGAAAACCAGCCCTGCTACAGCTAATCTACTATCAAATTCAATGAAAAAAACAATAAAAAGCGTACTTACTCACCTGTAACAGGTGTTCTCCAGGAGCAGCAGGAATCAGTCCTCACATATGGGTGACGTCGGCGCCGACGGAGCCCTCGCGGAGCAATTTTCCCCAGCTTTCAAAGAAAGCCTTTGGGAATTGCAGCGCGCATGCGCGGTCCCCTTCCCGCCCAAGGGTGCCATCTTAGCCAGTCAGATGACATAGCTAAAAGACAGCATAAAAAATTTGCAAAAAAACTAAAGCAGATGATTGCAACTCCAAGGGGAGGAGGGAGGGTTGTGAGGACTGATTCCTGCTGCTCCTGGAGAACACCTGTTACAGGTGAGTAACTACGCTTTCTCCAGGACCAAGCAGGAAGTCAGTCCTCACATATGGGACTCCCAAGCTTAAGGCTACCGGAGACCCTAAGCACAAAAATGAGCTCCCTCTAGCTCAGCAGTACAGAAGGAAGGAATCTTCACTGAATTATTACCCACCGGTAGCCCCCATCCGGGATGGAGGGTAGGAGTTGCTCAAACCTCGAAGAGATTTCGGAGGACTGCCTGTCCGAAAGCACTGTCCCTGCGGGACTCCCTCTCGAGGCAGTAATGGACCGCAAAAGTCTGGCTCGAAGACCAAGTAGCGGCCCGGCAGATGTCTGCCAATGGAACAGAGCGGAGGTAAGCCACTGACGTAGCCTTCGCCCGAACACAATGAGCCGTGACCCGACTTTCTAACGAGAGTCCGGCTGCTCCATAAGTCCAAGCGATACAGTCAGCAACCCAGATGGACAGAGTACGCTTGGAGACCGGGAGCCCCAATTTATTGGGGTCAAAAGACACAAAAAGCTGAGCAGCTTTACGGTGCTCCCGCGTACGGTCAAGGTAGAAGTTCAATGCCCTTCTACAGTCCAGGGTATGCAGGACCATTTCAGCTCGGCTGGAGTGTGGCCTGGGAAAGAAGGTCGGAAGTACCACCTCCTGATTCATGTGAAAAGGGGAGACCACTTTTGGAAGAAATTTAGGGTGAGTCCGTAGGACTACCCTATTTTTGTAGAACCGAGTGTAAGGGGGATCAGACACGAGGGCCTGCAATTCACTTACGCGTCTAGCGGAAGTGAGGGCTATCAAGAATAAGGTTTTCCAAGAAAGAAAACGGAGAGAACAGGTAGCCATAGGTTCAAAAGGCGGACAGGTGATCCGCTGCAAAACCACATTCAGATCCCAGTCAGGTGCTGGCGGGCGCAGAGGTGGTTTAAGTAGAAGGAGACCTCGGAGAAACCTTGCCACGAGAGGGTCGCTGGAAAGAGGTCTCCCGTCCACCGGCACATGATGTGCTGAAAGAGCACTGAGGTGAACTTTAACGGAGTTGGACTTAAGTCCCAGATTAGAGAGGTAGAGCAAGTACTGCAAGATCACCGACACCGAGCAGGAGAAGGGATCCTGAGACTGCTGGGCACACCAAGCGGAAAAGCGACGCCATTTAAGGGCGTAGCATTTGCGGGTAGAAGGTCGCCGGGAAGCTAGGACGACCTCTTCCACCTCTGCCGGCAGTAGAAGGGGAGCAAGGACTACCCTTTCAGCAGCCAGGCCATCAGATGTAGAGATCTGAGGTTGGGGTGCAGTAGGGACCCCTGATCCTGTGTTAGGAGATCTGGTTGAAACCCCAGAGGGAACGGATCCTCCACCGCTAGCTGCAGCAGGAGTGGAAACCACGGCTGTCTGGGCCACCGAGGAGCTATCAGGATCATGGAAGCTTTGTCTCGGAGAACCTTGAAAAGAGTTCGAGAGACTAGCGGTACGGGAGGAAAGGCATAGAGAAGGCCTTTCGACCATGAGAGCAGAAAAGCATCCGCCGCTACTCGAAGGGGATGCGGCTGTCGAGAGCAGAAGCGAGGAAGTTGCCGGTTGAGAGGACTGGCAAAGAGATCCATCGTGGGGAGGCCCCACTTCAGAAAAAGTTTCTGAACTACCAAGGGATCCAGTCGCCACTCGTGCGGCTGGAGGATTCTGCTGAGTTTGTCCGCCAGGCAATTTTCTTCGCCTGGGAGATAAACTGCCTTGAGAAGAATGCCGTGGTTTACGGCCCAAGAGCAGAGTCTCTGTGCTTCTCGACAGAGAAGGAAGGAGCCCGTGCCCCCCTGTTTGTTCACGTAGAACATGGCAACTTGATTGTCCGTCTGGACAAGGACGGACCGGTGAGAAGTCAGGTGGGAGAAAGCCTTGAGAGCCAGACGGATCGCTCTGAGCTCCAGGAAGTTGATCTGCTGCGCAGACTCCCACGTGGTCCAGAGACCTTGAGTACATGCCCCTTGGCAATGCGCTCCCCATCCTAGGAGAGAAGCATCGGTCGTCAGCACTTGAGCCGGCGGAGGAGACTGAAAAGGCATTCCGAGTACCAGGTTCGGCCGATGAAGCCACCACGGTAGAGAAGAGGCCAGCGGGCCGGAGATCCGCACTAAGTCGGCTAGGCCGCCCGTGACCTGTTGCCACTGCTTGCGAAGGCACCACTGAGCAGGCCGCATATTCAGGTGGGCATTGGGGGTCACGTGGACGGTGGAAGCCATATGGCCGAGTAGTCTCAGGAAGCGCCTGGCCGAGACCAGGGACTGGCTGCGAAAACGGCCGGCTAGGTCCATGAGCCGTTGAGCCCTGTCGAGAGGCAGGAAAGCTCGCGCCTGAAGAGTGTGCAATCTTGCGCCGATGAACTCGAGATCTTGCGAGGGGAGCAAAGTGGACTTTGCGAAGTTTATGACAAAGCCCAAGTACTGGAGAAGAGTCACAGTGCGGTGTGTGGCTTTTGTGACTTCTGGAGAGGACGATGCTCTGATGAGCCAGTCGTCTAGGTACGGAAAGACATAGATGCCGTGAAGCCGGAGATAAGCCGCCCCCACCGCGAGACATTTTGTGAAGACTCGTGGTGCGGAGGATAGGCCAAAGGGCAGTACTCTGTACTGGTAATGATTTCCTGCCACCACAAACCTTAGGTATTGGCGGTGGCTTGGGTGGATGAGGATGTGCGTGTAGGCATCCTTTAGATCCAAGGAGCATAGCCAATCTCCCTGCTGGAGGTACGGCAGAAGGATTCCAAGGGTAAGCATCTTGAACTTCTCCCTCACGAGGAACTTGTTGAGGTTGCGCAAGTCCAGGATGGGTCGGAGGCCTCCCGTTCTTTTCGGTATTAGGAAATACCTGGAATAGAAGCCTTGACCCCTCAGGTGGTGGGGCACCGGTTCCACAGCCTGTTCCTGAAGAAGACTTGCTAACTCCTGAAGGAGTAAGTCCCTGTGCAGAGGGAGTCGTGGAGGCTCTCCCGGGAAATAGGAGGGAGGGACCTGGTGGAAGTGGAGAAGATAGCCTTCTCTCACAACATGAAGCACCCAGGCATCTGATGTGATGTTGGACCACCTGTGGGCAAAGTGGACCAGCCGGCCTCCTGTGCTGGGAGGAACCAGCTGAGGGGGAGAGGCTATGCCGATGAAGTCAAAAACCCCCACCCTGCTGAGCAGGGGCCGGTGGTGCAGGCTTGGGGGCTTGCTGCCTACGGGACCCGTTACCCCGTCCCTTGGCCTGCTGACCCTGTTGGGGAGCTGCGGAGGCCTGATATTGAGGGTAGTGTTTATAGGCAGCCGCCTTTCTCGGGTAAAAGGACTTCTTTCCCGAGCCCTTCTTCTTCTGGGAAGGGGCAGAGGTCTTCCTAGAAAGCCGAGTTCTGGTGAGAGTCTCCGTCTCGAGTTGTGCAGCCTTCTCAGCCATGGGCTTGCCAAAGAGGTTCTCACCTCGGCAGGGGACATCGACCAACTTGTCCTGCACCCAGGGTTCAAGGTCAGACGACTGAAGCCAAGCCTGTCGGCGGGCACCGATGCCGGCTGCGGCCACTCGAGCCGATGCTTCAAAGCCATCATAGGCTGCTCGAGAAATGAATTTGGAGCATTCCCGAATACCAGTGGACAAGGCTATTAACCTCCGCAAAGGTTCCTCGGACAGCCCAGCAGAGAATCCGGCTATCTCTTTAGCCAGGTCTCTAAGATACATGCCCATGTAGAGCTGGTAGGTCTGGACCCGACAAGCAAGCATAGAGCCCTGGAAACACTTCTTACCGAGGCCATCCAGGTTGCGGGCCTCCCTGCCAGGAGGCACCGAGGAGTGCATCTTCTGGCTCTTAAGCCTATGCATGGCCGATTCCACCACCATGGAATGGTGCGGTAGCTGTGCTTTTTGGAAGCCAGGGCTCTTGCGGACTCGATAGATGGAATCGACCCGCTTGCCTAATACCGGCGACGATGCCGGACTCTCCCACATGCGGAAGAGTAGTCGTTCCAGCATGGGAGGAACCGGTACAGTAAAGTGCTCCCTGGCGGGAGAGTCGTACTGAAGGGCGTCGAGCTCTTCGGCTCGAGGCTCCTCCTCGGGATCCGCAGGGAAGGCCAAAGCCTTGGCCATATCCCTGACGAAGTCCGAGAACCGGGCATCCTCCGGGGGGGACTGTTTCCGAGGTTCGGACTCAGGGGAGTCCGAGTGGACACACCGAGTCCGAAAAGAATCAGGTGACTCTTCCACTTCAGACTCCCAGGCCGACTCCAAAGAGGAATCGGTGGGGTCAGCTTGGGCGGGCGGAGGCGTCGGCGTCGACGACCTCGGTCCCGAACGGGAGGCCGAGGGTGACCTCGACCGAGGATCGACTCGAGCCCGCATGGACTCGAGGATCGGCTCGGTCTCCGGGGTCGACTTAGACGTCGACGTCCCGGCGGTCGGGGCAGAGGCGCCAGCGAGGCTAGCGATCAGTGCCCGCTGCTGGTCCATGAAGGCAGATAGTCTGCTCTCCAAGGCCGTCAACCTGAGTCCGACCTCAGGTGACCCAGCAGCCCCCGACTCGGGCCCCGACGTCGGACCCCTCGGAGGCGAGTCCAGGAGGACTACAGGACTTACCCGAGCAGGCATCTCCGATTCCAAACGAGGTCGCTTCGGGAGATGTTCCTTCTCCAAAGACCCGGGACGGCTATCGGGGCTATGCGACCTGGCCCTCGCGGAACCAGGAGCGTCCACCGACGCCGCCCTCGCGGGTTTCGCCTTCCGACGATGATCCCCGGAGGGAGAACCTCTGTCGGAGGAACTCCGGCGATGCTCAGAGCTGGAGCCTCTGGACGCCGAGGCCTCCGACGAGGTCCGGGTACGGGTGGGATCTGCGAAGATTCTTTCCCGCTGATGCCGCCGACTCCGTAACGCTTTGGAGGACATTTTGCTGCAGGCCCCACAGATCAGTTCCTCATGATCTGGGCCAAGGCAGCGGAGGCAATTATCGTGTGTGTCAGTGAGTGACATATTTCTGTCACACTGAACACACCTTTTGAAACCACTGGCAGCCATCGGGGGAAAAAGGGCCCCTGCAAGGTCAAAGGACCGGGCTGCCAGCGAAAAACCGAAAAACGAAACTGACAGAAAAATCAGAAAAACCGAAAAATAAGAGAAGGACTCGCAACGGCGTCGCGAGTCTGGGCAGGAAAGAGACCGGCGTCGAACCGAAGAAAAAAGAGAAATAAATCACGAAAAATCAACTTTTTCGGCGGGGACAAGAAGACCACGTCTGTAGGGCTCCGCGGAAAAAAGAAGACTGGCTAAGATGGCACCCTTGGGCGGGAAGGGGACCGCGCATGCGCGCTGCAATTCCCAAAGGCTTTCTTTGAAAGCTGGGGAAAATTGCTCCGCGAGGGCTCCGTCGGCGCCAACGTCACCCATATGTGAGGACTGACTTCCTGCTTGGTCCTGGAGAATCACTATGTTCTACACCAGGGAGGCAGTCAGCCAGACGTCCTATTCAGCTGCTGAGGACTGAAAGACTGGCGCACAGACAGCAGGGGGAGTGGCTTAAGCTGTCAGCAAAACTTGGAGTTTTCAGTCCTCAGCTGCTGAAGGGGATTGACAACCCTAACGTAACGTACCCTGGACTGGCCCGGAGAGACAATATGGAACAGCTATTTTAATTTTTGCATATGTATATTTGAAAAGGATATAGCATCTGATGATGTTATACTCAAATTCTCCCTTTTTGCTGATCCTTTGAGTTCCCATTTACTTAGTTAATGGCACCTCTTTTTGCTTTAGCCTATTACAGAGGGCCAACTCTGATATCATCAGCAAGTTATACCTTAGATGAGAAACATCAATATATTTAATAAATACGATTGCATATTATTAGGCACATAAGTATTGCTATATATGAAGTGTAATATTCATTACAATAAATGATTTTGAATACTTTGCTATTGGACTATGTACAATACATTGACAGTCATTCATAGGTTTAAACAACAGCAAGCTTTTATTGAGTTCCTTTATGTTTATGTTTATTACATTTGATATACCGCTCAAGCCAAAGCATCAGAGCGGTTTACAATATTACATAAAAGTTACAGAAAATATGAAAAGAACACCATTAATTAGATAGGACAGAAAGCACAGTTACTTACCTGTAACAGGTGATCTCTGGGAACAGCAGGAATTAGTCTTCACATATGGGTACGTCGGTACCGACGGAGCCTGCACGGGAATGCTGCCCAGCTTCCAATCAGAAAGCTTTTGGCAGCATCCCTCGCGCCTGCGCAGTGACTTCCCGCCTTCTCCACAGCCTCACTTCAGTTGAGTTTCAGAGCTGAGACAAAGGCGAGGAGAGAAAAGGAAGAAGATAAAAAAGATGCAACTCCTAGGGGAGGTGGGAGGGTTGTGAAGACTAATTCCTGCTGTTCCCAGAGATCACCTGTTACAGGTAAGTAACTGTGCTATCTCTAGGAACAAGCAGGAATGAGTCTTCACATATGGGGACTCCCTAGCTGGAGATGCCAGGGGGAGATCCCATAAAAATGCAAGTGCCCGGATCAGGGGTGCATTTTGTCTCCAGGAATCCCCGGCATCCAATGTGGGATGGAGGGTAGGAGTTGACAATAGAGGAGCTGTGAGGAAAGAAACAGCATAGCCAAGGACTAGGTGTTCTACAGACTACAGGATTCCTTGGTAGATATGATGAGTAGCATTAAAACACATTTAATGTACACTTAAAATATGCAGCTTACCTACTGTATTGTAGGAAGTAGAAAGCATGATGGAGTCTACTGGATAAGCAGTGGCGGAATCTTCAAGGTGACCTCTCAGTAGTGAGGATGAAGGTCCAGACCTGGAGGTAGTAGATGATCCAGGTGTCAACTGGGTAGGATTAGACGTCAGGTCTTCAATGGAAAGCTTTATGGGAAAAGCTGAAAAGTCCTTTAGGCATAAGGTCATTAACATTGAGGACTAAAGGAAGAAGACTGACGGAGTTGGAGAACTAGCCCAGTCCTGGCGGGAAGAGGGGGACTGGAAAAACCCCTATTCCCACGGAAAACAGTTGTGTACTCAAAGAGAAAGATGTACACTGTTTTTCCTAGCTGGCGAGAGATAGGAAAAAATATTGAAGCTTGATGCTTCAAGGGCTTAAAGAAAAAATGGAAGATGTTAGCACCAAAGTGGTTATTGGTGCCTAACAGTTTCTGCATCGTAATATGGTATGGGCCGTAGGGCGACAGACTGTCTAAAACCTCTAGGAGGTAAAATATGTGTATAGACAGTAAGGGTGATAGTGTGTAAGACAGACCAACCCTTAAGAAGCCCCCCATCAAACACATATATAGAAAGGAATATATATATGTGGCTGGAATATATATGTATATATTTATATATATATATATATATATATACAGATATATATATATAGATACATATGTCCAGATGTGTATATTAGGATATGGGTGGTGAAAAATAGCAAATATATATATAGATATAGATATGATATACCTAAATATATATACATTTGTGGGGCATGGTTTTGCACCACCAGAGTAAGATAGGTATGTAGACATATATGGAGATGCTACATACCAAAGAACAGGTTGAAGATACCTGTCTACCACCCAGCCCCATAATTGTACATGGGGAATATAAAAGAAAGCACAGTTACTTACCTGTAACAGGTGATCTCTGGGAACAGCAGGAATTAGTCCTCACATATGGGTACGTCGGAACCGACGGAGCCTGCGCGGGAAAGCTCCCCAGCTTCCCAGAAAGGAAGCTTTTGGGGCCTCCCACAGCGCATGCGCGCTGCCTTCCCGCCTTCCTGACCAACTCTCTTCAGTTTGAGTTTAAAGCTGAGACAATAGAGAGAGGAAAGGAAAGAGAGAGAGAGAGATACAACTCCTAGGGGAGGTGGGTGGGTTGTGAGGACTAATTCCTGCTGTTCCCAGAGATCACCTGTTACAGGTAAGTAACTGTGCTATCTCCAGGAACAAGCAGGAATGAGTCCTCACATATGGGGACTCCCTAGCTAAGATGCCGGGGAGATCCCCCCCCCCAAGGGTTCCTCATCTTCCTATGGATCTCAGGCATCCATTCAGGGAAGGTGGGCAGGCGTTGTTTAAGAATGGAACAGGTGTCTGAGGACAGCCTGACCAAACAAGGCATCCCGGCGGGAGTCCTTGTCCAAGCAGTAATGGGCTGTGAAGGTATGAACCGAGGCCCAGGTGGCTGCTCGACAGATCTGATCGATGGATACAGAATGAAGATGAGCCATAGATGTGGCCATGGCTCTTACATTGTGAGCTGTGACATGGCCTTCCAGAGAAAGGTTCTTACTCTGGTAAGCAAAAGAAATACACTGAGCAATCCAATTGGACAGTGTTCTTTTTGAGACTGGAAGTCCTAAATGAGAAGGATCAAAAGCAACAAAAAGTTGAGAAGACTTTCGATGTTGCTGTGTCCTGTGGAGGTAAAAGGCAAGAACTCTTTTACAGTCTAGAGTATGAAGGTTCCGCTCTGCATTGGATGCATGAGGAGCTGGAAAAAAGACAGGTAAATATACCTCTTGATTAAGATGAAAAGGTGAGACCACTTTAGGCATAAAGTGGGGATTTGTCCTAAGGACTACCTTATCATGATGGAACCTTGTATAAGGTGGATTAGCCACTAAAGCCTGCAGTTCACTGATGCGGCGAGCAGAAGTGATTGCAATAAGGAAAATGACTTTCCAGGAAAGGAATTTCAAGGAGGTAGTGGCTAAGGGTTCAAAGGGTGGCTTCATAAGCTGACCAAGAACCACGTTTAAGTCCCATGCCACCGGAGGAGGCCGAATGGGAGGCTTAGTTAAAGTTAGACCTCTCATGAATCTTGCAATAAGAGGATGAGAGGAAACAGATTGTCCATTGATAGGCTGGAGAGATGCTGCAATAGCACTCAAATGGACCCTTACAGAATTGGTTTTAAGTCCTGCATTGGGAAGATGCAGGAGATATTCGAGTAAAGAATTTAAAGGTAGTGCTAGAGAGTTAAGACCCTTTTCAGCACACCAAATGGAAAATCTTTTCCATTTAAAAGCATAAGAACGCCTGGTGGAAGGTTTCCTAGATGCATGGAGGATATCCTTCACCTGTTGAGAAAGATTGAAGTCTTGAAGGTCTAGGCCTTCAGTAACCAAGCTCTGAGGTGAAGGGACTTGGGGTTTGGGTGCCACAAAGTCCCCTCCTCTTGAGACAGAAGGTCTGGAGCAGCTCCCAGATCCAGGGAGGGTGCCTGGGAGAGATGCAGAAGTAGAGGGTACCACACTTGACGTGGCCAGCGTGGAGCTATGAGGATCATAGATCCTTGATCCCTCTGAAGTTTGAATAGAGTCTTGGGAATCAAGGGAATGGGTGGAAAGGCATATAGGAAGGCCTGACCCCAATGAAAGGAGGAAGGCATCCTTGGCCTGAGCTCCCTGACACGGAATCCTGGAACAGAACCGGGGAAGTTTGGCATTGCACGGACTTGCAAAGAGGTCTATGTCCGGGGTTCCCCATTCCTGAAAGATTCTGAGTACCTGATCCATGTGCAGGGACCATTCGTGTGGAAGCAGAACTCGACTGAGTCTGTCTGCCCAAGAGTTTTGGATTCCTGGGAGGTACACTGCCAGGAGATGGATCTGATGCTCTCTGGCGAAGGCCCACAATTTTAGAGCTTCGTTGCAAAGCGACAGAGAGCCAGTCCCTCCTTGTTTGTTTATGTAGAACATGGCTACTTGATTGTCGGTATGAACAAGGACTGTCATGTTGATGAGGAGGGTATGAAAGACCTTGAGAGCAAGGAAAATTGCTCGCAGCTCCAAAAGGTTGATATGAAGGGTGGTCTCCTGTGGAGACCAAGTGCCCTGAGTGGAGAGGTCTTGGAGATGAGCTCCCCAACCTGCTTGGGAGGCATCTGTAGTGAGAGTTGCTTGGGGTAACAAAGGTTGGAAGGGGGCCCCCAACAACAGATTTTGAGTGGATATCTACCATTGGAGAGACCAAAAAAGACGTTTTGAGGTTTCTATTTGGTCTGAGAGAGCTCCTGATGCTTGTGTCCACTGGGTGGACAAAGTCCATTGAGCTGCTCTCATATGTAGGCGTGCATAAGGCACCACATGAACTGTGGATGCCATGTGGCCTAGCAGTTGTAGCATCTCCCTGGCAGTCAAGTGGCTTCTGGACTGAACTTGAGAGGCCAAGTGCACTAGACGGTGGCAACGGGCCTGAGGAAGATAGGCCCTTGCAGTGGTGGTATCTAGCCAGGCCCCTATGAATTCTAGGGACTGAGTAGGGGTGAGTTGAGACTTTGGCAGATTGATGACAAGTCCCAGATACTGCAGTATGCGTCTGGTGTGGTCCAGGGAAGTCTGAGCCTCGGACTGAGATGGAGCTCGGATGAGCCAGTCGTCCAGGTATGGGAAGACAAAGATTCCCAGAGTGCGTAGAAATGCAGCTACTATTGCCATGCATTTGGTAAATACCCTTGGAGCAGAGGCTAGACCGAAGGGAAGTACTCTGTATTGGAAATGTTTTCCCTGGAACAGAAACCGTAGGAACTTTCTGTGGGATGGATGGATGAGTATATGTGTGTACGCATCCTTGAGATCTAGAGAACAAAGCCAGTCCTGACTCTGTAGGTATGGAAGGAGAGTGCCTAGAGAAAGCATCTTGAATTTCTCCTTGTATAGGAATTTGTTCAATTCTCTGAGATCCAGAATGGGTCTGTACCCCCCTGTTTTCTTGGGAATGAGAAAATAAGGGGAGTAAAAACCTGACCCTTGTTGAGGAAGAGGAACCTCTTCTATTGCCTTTTGGGCGAGAAGAGTGGTCACCTCCTGGCCCAACAGGTACAGGAGAGAAGGGGGAGAATTGAATTGTCTCACCATGGAATGGGGAGGAAGGCTGGAGAAATGTAGTTTGTAGCCCTCTTTGATGATAGAGAGGGTCCATGGTTCTGATGTGATTTGTTCCCATCTGGGAGCAAAATGAGTTAACCTTCCTGGAATGGTGAGAGGTTCTGGTTGTTGCAGAGCCAGAAAGGTTAAGTTCTCTAGAATCAAGTCAAAAACCCTGAGGGGGTTGGGACTGCTGGATTGTAGCAGCCCCTGTAGACTTTGTTCTGGCCTGTTTAGTTTGCTGACGCTTAGGAGCAAAGCGAACTTGGGAAGATTGCTGGCCAGTATTTGTGGAAAATCTGGTCTTTTTATAGAAAGGTTTCTTAAAAGGTTTTTTCTTGGCAGGGGTAGAGGTAGACTTAGAAAGTCTATCTAAAGCAGCATTCTCTGCATCCATTTGAGTGGCTTTGATTTGCCACTCCTTGCCAAACAGATTTTCACCTGTACAGGGCAGATTGCCCAAGCCTTCTTGTACCCAGGGTTCCAAATCAGAAGCCTGGAGCCAAGCCAGTCTGCGAGCAGTTATGGCAATGCCAGAGGCTCTGCTTGCCCCCTCAAAAGAGTCAAAGGCTGCTCTGTTGGAGAACTTTGAAACATCTTGAGTTTGCTTTAGCAAAAGAAGGAACTCCTCTTGCTTATCCTCTGGGATAAAGGGGAGAAACTGACGTATCTTTAATGCAATCTCTTTCAAAAATATGCCCATATAGAGGCTGTATGAATTGATTCTGGCAATAAGCATGCTAGCTTGGAAGATTTTTCTCCCAAAAGCATCCAGAGTCCTACATTCTCTTCCTGGAGGGGTAGAAGAGTGCCTTTTGGTACTCTTTATCTTTTTCATAGCAGACTTCACCACAATAGAGTGGTGAGGAAGCTGAGTCTTTTGAAAACCAGGAGAAGGAGGAACCCGATACATGGTGTCCAAACGTCGAGAATGTGGAGATAGGGTGAGAGGAGCCTCCCACAAGTCCATCATGTGTTCTTGAAGAATTTCATGTATGGGTAAGGTGGCTGCCTCTTTGGGAACCTTAGAGTATCCTAAAATATCCAATTTTTTTGCTCTAGGTTCCTTTTCAGAGGTTACAGATATGGAAAGTCCTTTAGCTACTTCAATGATGAAGTCTTGAAAGGACAAATCCTCTGGAGGAGACATTCTCCTTTTTGGAGAAGAGGGCTCCTCAGGAAGAGTAAAAGAGACGTCAGCAGAATCATCTGATGTATCAGAATCTTCAGAGGATTCAAAGTATCGCCTATTTGCTTCCAGAGATCGATACGCGTACCGACCGGTATCGACATCGGGCGTACCGGTAATCGGAGCGGTATCGAGGAAATCTCCGGAACCGGAGACCGGAACCGGCATGCTACTGGAAGTAGATGCTCTGGGTACCGGTATCGGTTGCGGTACCGGAATCGGAGTCAGAACCGATTGTCGCGGTACCGATGGCGTTGCAGCATTAATGAAAGCCAGTAAGGCCTGCTGCATGGATTGTACCGTAGTACCCATAGTCTCCACAACTGCCTGGGTGTCGGTACCGGTGTTAGCCGGTACCCCAGAGCAGTCTAACAGGAGATCGGTCGAGGCCGTGCCATCGATATCTACCTGTAACCCCATAGGAGGAGCTTTGGAAGCCGGAGCTTCCCGCCGGGGTTGTTTGGCTGGGGCAGGGTCCTCAGGGTCAAATGCAAGGGCCTCTCGCTGCTTAGAGGGAGATTTGCCTTTTGAGGACCTGCCTGAAGAATGTTTGGTTACCTGAGATCCATCAGGAAAAGAAGACATGGAGGATGTTGATGCTGGAGTATCGGTAGAAAACAGCATATGAAACTTAGCTGCTCTGTTCTGTAAGCCCCGTTTGGATATCAGAGAGCAGGATGGACAATCCGGAATGGAATGGTCAGGCCCCAAACATTTAAGACACAACTCATGGGTATCTGTGACTGAAATAGTACCGGTACACTTGGTGCATTTTTTAAAACCAGAAGCTGGTTTTTCCATGAGGGAGAACCTGAGAAGGCCTAGAGGTCTCACAGAAAAAATACACCAAGTGAAGAAAAAGTAATTTTTTTTTTTTTAAAGAAATAAACGAAAAAAGACCGGCGGTACCGGTCCGGAATCGGGGAAGGCAGACACGCGGTCAAAGAAACAAATTAAAATAACAATTTCTTCAGCGGTGACAGGAACACGACCTGCTGGCTCCGTGGAAAAAGAAGAACTGAAGAGAGTTGGTCAGGAAGGCGGGAAGGCAGCGCGCATGCGCTGTGGGAGGCCCCAAAAGCTTCCTTTCTGGGAAGCTGGGGAGCTTTCCCGCGCAGGCTCCGTCGGTTCCGACATACCCATATGTGAGGACTCATTCCTGCTTGTTCCTGGAGATAAAGATTCTGCGTTCTACAAGAGGGTGAACCCACTTGGGATATGTATAGAGAATCTATTTTCGTGGATTGAGGGATGCAGGAAGGCAATCCAACAAGATAACCGTGATGTTCGCGTGAAAACAGATGATCATATGAATCTGTAAGGAACAAGGCGGGAGTTCCACAGAACACTGACATGGCAGATGTGCAGAAACGCAGAAGATGATACCAGAGGGACATACTGGAGGGACCCAGAGGTAGCATGCGTAAACATCAGCCTTGGATTTTCACGCAGAAGAACTGATATCTCGTGTTAACACCCCAGGCTAGAGGGTGTGGAGAACCCTCACAGGCATGGGAAGGGTTTATAAGCTTTTCCCTACTAATAGAGAAGCTTCAGAGACAAGGTCAATGCTCTATAGCAAGGTCCTCATAGTAGAAAGCTTCTCTGAAGAGTGCAGAGAGCATTGTGCAGGAGAGATATGAGACAAACTGACTGAAGTCAGGTGTGTTGCCATATCCTAGGAGAGGAGATGGTTAGAATAATGCGAGAAAGCCTAAACGAGTAGGAGGATCCAAGATAGATGACGAATAGCTTGGAATCACTACTGAGGCTAGACAAAATTTTGAACAAGGGACTGGAACTTGGAAAAAGTACCAGTAATACAATTACTGTAACTCCTGCAGGCACGGCTGCTGTCGGAAACAGCAGAGAGATTGTCTTGTGCCCAATAAAGAAAAACAGACAAGAAAAGAGAGGAGATATTCCTTCTCCTTGTCCGAGGAACGAGCTTGCTAGAGAAGCTTTTCAGTATGGAACCCCTCAGTCAGGGGAAAAACCCGGTTGAGAGGGTAGAGTAAGTAATTGGAGGGTGACGTACCCATAGGGTAAGTCAACTGAAGGAAAAAAGGTTCAGTTGGGACAGAACTATCAGGGGATAGTTGCAACTGCTCTTCTAGATAGTAAGAAGAGGAGAAGTCGGGAGTCCCTGAACAAAAATTTTCCGACAGGTTAGTATACTGAAAAAGAAGAGCACAGTGAACAAACTTCTAATGGGTAGAAGTGAACTGTAGATTACAATTCCCGGCCCCTATGGTTGCTGGGAATGCTGAGACTGGCCAGAGCTGGAGGACTTCAGGCTAGGCTGAGGCGTCCCTTGTTTAAATATAGCCCAATGATGGGCGGGAGATGAATGAAACTTTCTTTTCTTAGGGAAAGAAGGTTTGGTAGGACATTTCCTACCCCTTGAAGAAGGAGGTGGCTTAGAATGGTCTTTAGTGGAAGGAGAGTCAGTGGAGCATTGAGCAACCTGACGTAAAGCCTCCTTATTGAAGAGACCTTCTCCTGTACAAGGAGAATGAGCCAGTATAGTTTGTGCCCATCTGCTCAAGTCTGAAGCTTCAAGCCAGGCTCTGCGACGTGCTGCAATGGCAATAGCAGAGGATCTGCTAACGGACTCAAAAGAGTCTATAGAAGCACGAGAAAGGAACCAGGATATATTCCGGCTGTGATTGATGAGCAAGGAATAATCAGTAACCTTGGGCTCTGGTAAAAAAGGGGTCAAAAGAGATAATTTCTCTGTGACTTCCTGGAGTGTTAGACTCATGTGAAAAATATATGAAAGAATTCTGGAGACCAGCATAGAGTTTTGGAAGGCTTGACGACCAAAAGCATCGAGTGTCCTTGAAGAACGACCCGGCGGATAAGAAGAATGCTTCTTCTTGCTCTTAACTTTCTTCAGTGCCGATTCCACTACAAGGGAACGATGAGAAAGTTGAGGCTTTTGAAACCCTGGAGAGGGTGGCACCCGGTACCGAACCTCAATGTCTGTAGAAAGTAGAGGAAGTCGTAAGGGCGATTTCCAGACCCTCAGAAGGAGATCCTGCAGAGCAGGATGTAAAGGAAGCTTGATATTTTCCATTTGTGCCGCTGAGCCATGAGTAGGATCACAACCAGGAATAGAGATATTGAGAAAGGTTGCCATATCCAGGAGAAAAGCCTGAAAAGACTGATCTCCTATGGGAACCATTCCTGGTAAGGCTAAAGAAAGAGCTTGAGCACCAGAGGACGTAGAGGGTACTGCATTAATGCCAGGTATCGGTTCCAAACTAGGCATCGGTGCAAGAACAGGCATTGACATCGATACTGATACAGGATCAGTAGGTGAAGTTGCCATCGGGGACTGCTGCAGTGGTACCGAGATCATGAGGGAGTTATGGCTAGGATCTTCGGAACTGCCCATCTGGAAACGACAGGAGTCGGTTCCGGGACGCGTCGGTACCCAGTCCTCGAGACTAGATATCGATTCAGGACTCGGCATCGAAGAAAGCGAGACTATCGATGTATGTCGCGAGGGTTCCGACACCGGTGGCGGTATCGGCGATGCCGATACCACTAAGGCAGCCTGGGTTACATCGATCGGTACCGACAGTACCGAGGATACCCGATAACCCCCCCTTGCCAAGGGTAAGGCGGTCCACCTCGATGCTGATGCCAGGGTATCGGAACCGATCGATGCCGGTACCGTCCCGGAGCATGGCTGAGATTGAGAGACGTCAATGCGGTGCGTATCGATCGGTCCCGAAGGTACCGAGGATGCCCGATGACGATCCCTGGTGAAGAGTGGAACACTCGACACCGGTGCCAATGCCGGAGGCTCGGTACCGCTCGAAGCGGATACCACCCCCGCGCATGGCTCAGGTATGTTCTGTGAGGGATGAGCCCCAGGAACAACCTGAAACCCCTTTAACGCTTTGGAGCCCGAAGACTCCCGCAGGGGTAATGCCAATGGATTCTTGAGGGTAAGACCGGAGCCGTCACCATGCTGGGCATGGGACATACCACTCAAGCATTGACTAGTCTTAACAGACTGTTTGTGGGTTACCTGATCCTGTGAAGTAGAGAAACCGGGTACCCTCACTGCCGAGGAAAAAAACGGTATCGAGGGAAACTCTAAAAACTGAAGGTTTCCTCACAAAATTATCCCCTGACAAGTCTGGGGAAAAAGGGTCAGGACCCACACAGTTGAGACACCAACTATTGGTGTCTAAAAAGAAACAGGTGTTTCTACATCGAATGCACTTCTTAGGAAAAGAAGGCTCCATAATGAAAAGGCCTAGTAGGCCCAAAAAGTTAAGGCAAAATACTGAAGAAAAAGATTCTCAGAATTTAGTCAAAAATCCACCGGCGGTACCACTGGGAGCGGGAAATACAGTCGCGACCACAAGAAAACAAAAAACTAAAGTAATTGAAGTAATTAAAAAGAAAGGTTTCTGCGGTGACAGGAGGACGTCCTGCCGGCTCCGCGGAAAAACGAAAACTGAAGAGAGGCTGTGGAGAAGGCGGGAAGTCACTGCGCAGGCGCGAGGGATGCTGCCAAAAGCTTTCTGATTGGAAGCTGGGCAGCATTCCCATGCAGGCTCCGTCGGTACCGACGTACCCATATGTGAAGACTCATTCCTGCTTGTTCCTAGAGATTAAGAGATACAATGATAGTTAAAGGAATAGAGGAGACAAGAAGAAATGCTCCACATAGCATCTGAAGAGGCAGATATCATACCACCAGGTGTTTAAGCTCCCACTCACAACCTCCGCTATCGACATCACCCCTCCACCGCTCCGATTTCCACAGCAAGCAGAACCAATGTAGCAGCATTTTAAACGGCCCCCCACGGTCCTACGCCTAAGGGCCATGCCAAAGGGCCCTCTGTCGAGGCCCGCAAGGCGTGGGCGCGCCAGTGGAAGTGATGGTTTTAAAGACGTTAAAGGCAGCTGGTATGGGCAGGCTGAAAGGAAGGGGGTGGAGCTCCCGCTCACACACCTCCAATGCTGGCTAGCTGCTGCTCTCCCCGTCTCTGCGCGCCAGTATTAGAATATATACTGTGGATTTATTATGGATATGTTACTAATACATTATCTTAGCATTTCATATACAATCCTTTTAACTCTATTATAAGCACATATTTTTATTATATTACGAGTCTTATAAAATATCTGGCGGCTTGCAGTAATTTCTCTTTTCTGCCTGACGAGTTTATCTGATATACCTACTATCATTTGATTTATTACAATGCAATTTCTGCACTATAACTGTTTTTTGTATAATCGTAAACAATATATTCTCTGATCAATCTGGATATTATCTTTTTATTATAATTTTTTTTTAGTGCCGTCAAGTCAATACTGACTCCTTTTGACCCAGCAGCCCCTAGGCTTTCTTGGCAAGGTATGACCTAAAGTAGCTTTCCCTCTGAGGCAATGGAGGGTTAAGTGATTTACCCAAGGTCACAAGGAGTGCCAGTGAGAATCAAACCCTGATCTCAAGTACCAGGCTGTTGCTCTAACCACTAGACTACTCTGTGCACAGTTATTATCCACATTTTAAAGTGATGTCCTTTCAAATATACCTCTATTCAATTATTTCATTGATATATGTTCCATTATGATGATTATTATTTCTATGGATGTATATCAATATTTGTTTTAATAAGTTTTATTTTTATTTAATTATATTTGTTTATATGTTTTGAGTTAGACATCTAAGGAAGCCATTACTGACAAAATACAATTGTGTAGGGTAAATTGTAGTAATTTTGAAGAAATAAAGGCTTTTTGACTCATCAACTGTGTGGTGTCTGACCTTTATTCTGGGGCCACACTTGAAGCAAGGCATCCAAACTCGTTGTTGCGGGTCCCTGAGGGGGGTCTAAAGAAACTTATCATTTTCACATTGTCATGCATGTTCATCAGATTAAACACTGGGAGACTCCATCTCCACACTATGAGCTTGAACACTTGAGAACTCAGCTCCCACTCCCGAGGATCACTGTATTCCGACTGAGAAAGTTGACCTGCACGTTGTCGACCCCCACTAGGTGCACAGAGAGGCCACCTCAAATGCCACACTGCACTCAGGTCTATCCTTCCTTGTTGACACTGGCCATTTCTGTGACGTTTTGAAGAAGACCCAGATCACTTTGCCCTTCAACGAGGATTGAAACCTCTTCAAGGCCAGACAGAGCCCCCTGGCTTCCAGCCAGCTGAAGTACCAGAAGGCCTCCTGAGGGGACCAAACTGCTTGCCTCATCAGAGTAGAAAGTGAGCCACCCAGACATTCAGGATGGCATTGGTCAACAGAAAGGACCAATCTGGGGGTTCCAGAGATGGTCTGCACAACAGATTTCGGGTTTCCCACAACCGTGCCAACAGATCTTTGAGGTCCCTTGAAAGTGTTTGCTCAAACAGATGCGAGCATGGAGACCCTAGTCACAGAAGGTGCTTCTGAAGTAGACGTATGTGCGCCCTGGCCCACAAAACCAATTCTAAAGATGAAGTCATGGACCCCAGAAGCTGCAGGAAGTCCCATGACCAGGGAGCAAACTAGTAACTGAACCCTGTCAGTTGCAACTGTAGGGTGTCCAAATGCACACCCAAATACTCCAACTCCTGAGAAGGATCAAGGTTGCTCTTAGAGAAATTTAGTACCAGCCCCAAAAGCTCCAGCCACTGAATCACCAGGGAAGTGTCCTCCAAGGCTTCTCCAGCGAACCTGACCGGATGAACCAGTCATCCAGGTAAGGGTGTACCTAGATCCCCCTCCATGTTATAATTTTTTGAATGTGTGAATAAACAGGTAGACAAAGGTGAGCTGGTCGATATAGTGTATCTAGATTTTCAGATAGCCTTTGACAAGGGCCCTCATGAGAAACTCTTGGTGAAATTAAAAAGTCATGGGATAGGAGGCAGTGTAATATTGTGGATCAGAAACTGGTTAAAAGATAGAAAGCAGAGGGTAGGGCGAAATGGTATTTTCCCAATGGAGAAAAGTGAATAGTGGAAAACCCTAGGGATCTGTGCTGGGTCCGCTCATTTTAATATATTCGTAAATGACCTGGAAATGGGAATAACGAGTGAGGTAATCAAATTTGCAGATGACACAAAATTATTCAAAGTTGTTAAAACCCAAGAGGATTGTGAAAAATTGCCAAAGGACCTTAATAAATTGGAAGACTGAATGTTCAAATGGCAAATTAAATTTAATGTGGATAAGTGCAAAGTTATGAACCTAGGAAAGAACAACCCAGACTATGGTTACACGATGCAAGGTTCCATATTAGGAACCACCACCCAGGAAAAAGATTTAGGCATCATCGTGGATAACACATTGAAAGCCTCCGCCCAGTGTGCAGTCGTGGCCAAGAAGGCAAATAGAATGCTAGGAATCCTAAGGAAAGGAATGGAGAATAAAACAAAGGATATTATAATGACTCTGTATCGTTCCATAGTGTGACCACACCTTGAATATTGTGTGCAATTCTGGCCACTGTATCTTAAAAAGGATATAGCAGAATTAGAAAGGTACAGAGAAGAGTGACCAAAATGGAAAGGGGAGGGAAGGATACTCCTATGAGGAAAGGCTTAAAGGTTAGGGTAACCTGGAAAAGAGATGACTGAGGGTGTGATAGGCTATGGCCTAGGATAACCTGTAAATATATGTTATGAAGCCTGTAGGTTAGGCCTGAGTCCCCAACCCCCACTTCAGAATATTATAGCTAAGCAGAGCTGGAAAGCCATAGAAATAGAATCTGCTTCAAGCTGCTCTGATAAGGATATAAAACTTTTCCATTGAGTTTGTTATGTTATCCACAGATGTATTTCAGAATCCTGCTTTTCACACAGTGTCTGTGCTGCGAGTGACCTTGTCAGCAAAAAGCAAGGCAGAATGTTATGTCTAGATATAGAGCCATGGCTAGGAAGGCCTCAGAGCGGGGGGAGATGCAGTCCATTGGATGGGGGGGTGGGGTGAGGGGGCCACCAGGACCAATGAGTTTGTCTGTATAGAGCTAATGAAGAAAGCTATAAATACTGTTGTTTTTCTGAACGCCATGCTCAGACCATTTTGAAAGTGACAATTGATTGACAGGTGTCTGAGCCTGTGCACAAAATAAACTGGTTTGAATTCTAGTAAATAGACTCCTGGTGTATTCATTGCGTGCACTTCGCTACTACAAGGGGAGATATGATAGAGGTCTATAAATTAATGAATGGAGTGGAACGGGCAAACGTAGATCAATTGTTTACCACATCAAAAAAGAAGAAAGGCTAGGGGACATGCAATGAAGCTACAGTGCAACCCGTTTAAGACTAATAAGAGAAAACATTTTCACTCAACAAGTAATCAAACTCTGGAATTTGTTACCGGAGGATGTAGTAAAAACTGTTAGTATAGCTGGGTTTAAAAAAGGTTTGGATAAGTTCCTGGAGGAAAAGTCCATAAACCATTATTAAAGAGGACCTTGGAAATCCACTGCTTGCCCCCAAACAAGAATTGTGGAAACTGTGTCTCTTTTTTGAAAATTGCCAGGTACTTGTGACCTAGATTGGCCACTGTTGGAAACAGGATACTGGGTTGATGGACCTTAGTCTGACCCAATATGGTGTTTCTTATGTTCTTAAAGCCGCCACCAAAACTATCACTTTTGAGACATTGAGGGGAAACATGGCAATGCCAAAGGGCAGAGTTCTGACCTGGAAATGTTGGCCCAGGACACAAAATTGGAGGAATCGCTGATGTTGGTCTCTGATGTGAATATGAAAGTGGGCCTCAACAGATTCAGGGAGGTGAGGAAATCTCCCTGACGAACAGACACAATGATAGAGCAGATGGTCTCATTCTGAAAATGAGAATTTAGAAGTTTCATACTGATTGCCTTCAGGTCGAGAATAGGCTACAAGAATTCTATTTTCTTAGACACCACAACACAAAGTAGATGGAATACAGATCCCAACCTTGCTCTGCAGAAGGCACAGATATGATAGCCTGCAACTGCAGGAGATATGGTAACATGTCTGCAATCATGGCTTGCATGAGCAGGTCAAAGGGAGACTACCTAAAGGCATCTCCGAGAGATTCTGCAAACTCCAATATATACCCCTGATCCAGAACTTTTAGCACCCACTGGTCCAACTTGATCTGGGTCCATTCTGAGAGAAAGTACTGGAGTCACCCTTCCACCAGCTGTTCCTCAAAAGGGACCTATCAAATAATGTTATGAAGATTTTCCAGCTCTGGAAGCAGCTAAGGAGTCCTGAGGCTGCTCGGCCCCACCAAAGGGGCTGACTCTTCCTGGGTCAAGATCCATAGGGGAAATGAACTGACGTGGATCCTTTTGATCCCCTTTTGATCCGTTTCGGTGCTCCCCAAAAATTCCTTCAAGCCACTGAGTGAGCACTGGTAGGCCTCACTTGCAACAGTCTCTGAGGATGGGCATCATCCAGGTCCTTCACCAATTTCTCTAGATCCTCGCCAAAATAGCAGGCCACCCCGAAAAGGAAGCTAGCTGAGATGCAACTTGGAGACCATGTCTTCCAGCCAGGTGCATAGCCAAGCCACTGCCTAGCCACTATCACTACTGCCATAGAGTTGAAGATTTCCCTGATCAGATCATACAAGATGTCCACTACAAACCCATCCTCTGATTCCAGTCGAGCCACTTCTGGGCTATCCAGCAGTAGATGAATCCAGAGCAGAAATACTCTGGCCATGAGACCAGCAACAAGGGCTGTCGAGGAGCCCAATGCCAAAGCCATGAAAGCATTCCTTAAGAGAGTCTCTACCCTCCTATAATGGCCCTCTCACAGTGCCACACTGCCTTCCACTGGACTCATTATGGGCTTCACCACCACCATGATGGGGCATCCAAACGTGGTAGCCCAAAGAGCTGATCCAGCTTGCCCTAAGGCAACGGATACAAATGAGCCAGGGTTTTCGGTACCTTGAGGACCAATTCCAGATGTTATCACTGGGAGACCAGGAGCTTCACTAGGTTCTCTCACTACTTAAAAATTAGCTCCAAACAAACAACGTTCAAAGTGGACACAATTATTCATGTAGAGAACAGCAGAGAACATTTGATTAATTAGGGAATAAAGCATAATATTATCACCAGAGTGCCCAGAATGTCTCAGACCTCATAGCGCTTCAAAGCAGGGTGTTTGCTGCCTATTCTTTGTATTGCGCATGTTAGCATCAATGACCATTCTGGGATTTTTTGTTATGATAATCACCAATTCTCCACCACCTTCGTGTCAAAATCTACTGAACTTAAAACAGTTTCTTATCTTGTTTGTTCTCCTCAACGCCTCCCCTAGGCACCACTCTTGCGTTTCACTCTCATACGGAGTTTCTTCAGGAGGGTCTAAAAATTTAAAAATGTCAGTAGTAACCAAAATATCTGCAAAATGCTATCCACATTGATCAAATAAACTTTGTTTACCCATTTCTGTGGTTTCACAAACAACGGAAATGTTGCAACAAAAAGCAAATAAAACAAAATTACTTACTATCAAGAATGCTGCCCGCGTTCCTCTAAACAACTCTTATCTCTGAGCATCAGGCTTCCAAAAAAACGCCGCGCATTGCGGGCTAGCTAAAGAAGCCAGGCTTTATAGACAGCGTATGCATTGCACCTTCCATTTCATCTATCCAGAAACTTGATCCCCTTCCATATTCTTAAAGACAGACACCCCAATCAATAGAAGAATTTAGACCATGAGGTGTTAAAGTGTTTAGGTTAAAAATCCAACGTTGTTCATGTATTAAAAGGCGTGGCGTTCCCCGGAGAGACCAGCAGAGAACCCGGCAAGCTCCTTTGCCAGGTCCCGCAAGTACATGCCCATGTACAGCTGGTAAGACTGGACACGGCAAGCAAGCATCGAGCCCTGGAAGCACTTTCTACCGAACGCATCCAGGTTCCGGGCCTCCCTGCCAGGGGGCACCACGGAGTGCATCTTCTGACTTTTCAGACGATGCATGGCCGATTCCACCACCATGGAATGGTGCGGTAGCTGCACCTTTTGAAAACGAGGGCTCTTACGGAGTCGATAAATGGCATCGACCCGCTTGCTCAGAACCAGCGCCGAGGCCGGTGCCTCCCACATCCGGAAGAGGAGCCGTTCCAGCACGAAGTCCGAGAACCGGGTATCCTCCGGTGGGGACCGTCTCCGAGGTTCGGACTCGGGCGAGTCCGATGGGACACACTGAGTCCGATGAGTGTCGGGTGACTCTTCGTCCTCCGTTTCCCAGCCCGATTCCTCGGAGGAGGAATCGAGCGACTCCGGTCGGGCGGGCACTGATGCCCTCCGCCCCGACGCCGAGGGTATCGCGTCAACGACCTCGGCCCCGAACGGGAGGTCGAGGGAGAGCGTGGCCGAGGATCGACTCGAGCCCGCATGGACTCGAGGATCGGCTCGGCCTCCGGGGTCGACTTGGATGTCGAGGTCCCGGTGGTCGGGGCAGATGCACTGGTGAGACCGGCGATCAATGCCCGGTGCTGTTCCATGAAGGCAGCGAAGCTGCTCTCCAAGGCTGTCAACCTGAGTCCGAGCTCAGGAGACCCAGCAGCCGCCGACACGGGCCCCGACGGTGTCGGGCCCGACGTCAGCTCCCTCGGAGGAGAGTCAACGAGGACAACAGCACTTATGTGTCCAGGAGACTCCATCTCGACACGAGGATGCTTGGCAGGCCTCTCCGACTCCGAAGTCCCGGGACAGCTATCGGGGCTATGCGACCTGGCCCTCGAAGAACCAGGAGCGTCCACCGATGCCGCCCTCGCGGGTTTCTTCTTCCTGCGATGTTCCCACGAAGGAGACCCCCGCTCAGAGGAACCCCGACGCTGCTCGGGGCCGGAGTCCCGAGACGTCGAGGCCTCTGACGGGGTCCGGGCCCGGCCGGACGCGGTGTCAGAAAAAATTCTATCCCTCTGGCGCTGCCGACTCCTCAACGCCTTCGAGGACATTTTGCCACACGGACCACAGATCATCGGGTCATGATCGGGTCCGAGGCAACTGAGGCAGCAGTCATGTGTGTCGGTAAGAGACATAAGTTTCTTACAGCGATCGCATTTCTTAAACCCGCTGGCAGCCATCGGGGGAAAAAGGGCCCCTGCTAGGTCAAAAGACCGGTCTGCCAGGGAAAAAAGAAAAAAGGCGCAAATGCCAGTCACAAAGGACAAAAACCGAAAAAGAGAGAAAAGGGACCCAATACTGTCGTATCGGTCCGAGCAGGAAAAGGATCCGGCGTCGAACCGGAGAAAAAAAGAGAAAAACAGGGAAAATCAACTTTTTCCTCGGGGAAAAACGAACTACATCCGTCGGGCTCCGTGGAAAAAAGAAGACTGAGCAAGATGGCACCCTTGGGCGGGAAGAGGACCGCGCATGCGCGCTGCAATTCCCAAAGGCTTTCTTTGAAAGCTGGGGAAATGCTCCGCACGAGGGCTCCGTCGGCGCCGACGTTACCCATATGTGAGGACTGACTTCCTGCTTGGTCCTGGAGAACGCGCACGAACTCCGAGAACCGGGTATCCTCCGAAGGGGCTCAGACTGCAGTGAGTCCGACGGGACGCACCGAGTCTTGAAGGTATCGGGGGACTCTTCATCCTCCGTCTCCCAGGCAGACTCGTCCGAAGAGGAGTCGGGCTCCGACCGCGCGGGGCAGGCAGCACCCGCCCCGACGCCAAAGGCACCAAGCATCGCCGAGGTCGACTTCAATGTCGATGTCCCGGTGGTCGGGGCAGATGCGCCAGCGAGGCTTGCCATCAGCACCCGCTGCTGATCCATGAAGGCAGAAAGTCTGCACTCCAAGGCTGTCAGCCTGAGACCCAGCTCAGGAGACTCAGCAGCTACCGACTCGGGCCCCGGCGGCGGCGGCGCCGGGCCTGACGTCGGCTCCCTGGGAGGAGAGTCCTCGAGGACCACAGGACTTACGTGTCCAGCAGAATCCGGCTCCACCCGAGGTACTTTTGACGGCTTCTCCTGTTCCACGGGCCCGGGACGGCGGTCGGGGGTCCGAGACCTAGCCCTCGAGGAGCCAGGGACCTCCTCCGACGCCGCCCTCACAAGCCGCTTCTTCCTCTTTCGCTCCCACTCGGGGGACCCCCTATCTGAGGAACCCCGACGATGCTTGGGGTCAGACTTCCGAGACGTCGCGGCCTCAGATGAGGTCCGGGCCCGGCCGGAGGCCGAGTCGGAGAAAAGCCTTTCCTTCTGGTGCTGACGACTTTGAAGTGCCTTAGTGGACATTTTTCCACACGGTCCACAGATCTTAGGATCATGATCAGGACAGAGGCATCGAAGGCAAAAGTCGTGTGTGTCGGTGAGAGACATTAGTTTCTTGCATCGATCATACTTCTTAAAACCACTGGAAGCCATCGGGGAAAAAAAGAGTCCACGCGAGGTCAAAGGACCGGCCTTCCAGGGAAAAGGAAAAAAAGAGCGCGAACGCCAGCCACAAAGGGCAAAAACCAAAAAATGAGATCGGGCTCGATACCAGTGTACCGAACCCCGCAAGAAGGGGAACCGGCGTCGAACCGGACAAAAACTGCGAAGAAAATCGCAAGGAATAGACGAAAAAATCGAACTATTTTCCGGGTGAACTAGGACACACGTTCGAAGGGCTCCACGGAAAAAGAGAGACTGAGCAAGATGGCACCTTTAGGCGGGAAGGGGACTGCGCATGCGTGCAGTATTCCCAAAGGCTTTCATAGAAAGCTGGGGAAATGCTCCGCAGGGGCTCCATCGACGTCGATGTCACCCATATGTGAGGACTGACTTCCTGCTTGGTCCTGGAGAAATTCTGGGCACTCTGGTGATAATGTTATGCTTTATTCCCTAATTAATCAAATGTTCTCTACTGTTCTCTACATGAATAATTGTGTCCACTTTGAACGTTTGTTTGGAGCTAATTTTTAAGTAGTGAGATTTGATTCTGCTCCATAAAGACCAAGATAAGTTTTGTATAGTTTCACTAGGTTCTCTGGCAGTGGGGAGAACACAAATGGGTCTCTGATGCTCTCCTAAATGGGTTTCCTTTAGATGGTGTCACGATCAAGGTCATCAAGTCCCATTACTGAAATTGTGTCCTAAATAAACCACCAGGAGATAAGCCCAGTGGAAAAGACGGACTACTGATGAGTCTTTGCCCTCCATAAGGGGCAAATTTCCTTTCCTCCACAGTCTCACTTCCAGACATGAGGAGATTCTCTTCTGTTGCCCAACTCCCCCCCCACAGGAGATAAGGCAGGAGGAACACCTAGGTGAATGGCGAGGTGGGGGTGTTTCACCTCAAAAGTGACTGTGATAGCAATACCTGAGGGCCCAAATTCCAACATGGGGAGGCTGGGGCCCCAGAAACCCGTGAATGGGGTTTCCAAGCAATTAAGCAGCTTCAACAGCTGCTGGTCTCTGTCGGGCAAGAAGCTCTCCTCTGGCACTGAAGGGACCATGAGGCCTCTATGGCCAGAGACAAGGACCACCACGTAAATGTGAAGAAACAAGTCCAAATGTGGAGTAAGGAAAGACTAATCTTTATTGTATGTGACTGGGATCACCCAACACAGGCCGTGTTTCGTTGCCTTCGTCAGGGGTAATACACCTGGCACACTAAAATCATAAATACATAAATGACAATCTAAAACCTGCATTAAAAAATAATAATAATACAAATAAATACATTGTTTATACATATGGAGGTATTCATAATCCTCAATGCATTGTTTGTTGTCATATTTTAACTATGTAGGTGATCAATAATTTATTTGTTTTTATTCATTTGTTTTTATATTTACTTATAAGTATAATCTTGTTTTATTCATGTATTTATTTGTATTATCATTATTTTTTAATGCAGGTTTTAGATTGTCATTTATGTATTTATGATTTTAGTGTGCCAGGTGTATTACCCCTGACGAAGGCAACGAAACACAGCCTGTATTGGGTGATCCCAGTCACATACAATAAAGATTGGTCTTTCCTTACTCCACGTTTGGACTTGTTTCTTCAGAGACAAGGACCTCCTCTGCTCTCCATGGGGCCACCTGGGGTCCCCCACAGGCATCATGCACTGCACAGTCAATGCAGGTATAGAAGACGATGAGGAGGATGCCCCTTACATTGGCAATAGACCTCATGCCCCCCCGCAGAGCGCCATGAGGCCAAAAGATCCCGGGCTTTTAGGTTTCCATCATACTGGGGGCAAAAGAAGTCTGCTGCGGAGTTTCTCCTGTGGATGCCACACAAGGTACAGGTGTGGGCACATGACAAGATTGCCCTGCTCCATACAGCTAACATAAAAAAAAAAAAAGGGAAAATGGCTAAGAAAAAGCTCACTGAAAAAAACAGTGCAGGTCACAAAAAATAACATGACCTCCGCAAGTTCACAGAAGCAGCAAAAATCGGGAGGACCTGGATTAGGAGTCTCTACGCCTCTTAGGCCAGTCACAGAAAAGCCAATTCAAGGCTCCCTGAAGACCTATGCAGGCTGGGAAAGTGTAGTTACTCACCTGTAACAATGTTCTCCAAGGACAGCAGGAATCAGTCCTCACTTATGGGTGATATCGGCACCGATGAAGCCCGCGAGGATCCACTCCCCAGCTTTCAAAGAAAGCTTTTGAGAGTTACATTGCGTAAGCACAGTAACCATCCCATTCAAAGGTGCCATCTTGGCTCAGTATGATATCATAGCACAAGATGGCAAAAAAGAAAACAACTCCACAGGTAGGAAGGAAGGTTGTGAGGACTGATTCCTGCTGTCCCAGGAGAACACCTGTTACAGGTGAGTAACTACGCTTTCTCCAGGAACAAGCAAGAAGTCAATCCTCACATATGGGACTTCCCAGCTACAGGCTACCAAAAAAACCTGTAAAAGCCACGAGCAACCCAAAAAGCGGATCATAAATGGCAATAGGGGGGTGCTGGTTGACTGGAAGCCTGACACTGCAGCAGCAGCATTGAAGATGCAATCCCCACTCCAGTAGCCTGGAAATCATGGGTTGGAGGGAAGGAGATAGCGTACTCATCTGTAACAGGTGCTCTTCAGCAACAGCAGGAATAGCGTAGTTACTCACCTGTAACAGGTGTTCTCCAGGAGCAGCAGGAATCAGTCCTCACATATGGGTGACGTCGGCGCCGACGGAGCCCTCGCGGAGCAATTTTCCCCAGCTTTCAAAGAAAGCCTTTGGGAATTGCAGCGCGCATGCGCGGTCGCCTTCCCGCCCAAGGGTGCCATCTTAGCCAGTCAGATGACATAGCTAAAAAGACAGCATAAAAATTTGCAAAAAAACTTAAGCAGATGATTGCAACTCCACGGGGAGGAGGGAGGGTTGTGAGGACTGATTCCTGCTGCTCCTGGAGAACACCTGTTACAGGTGAGTAACTACGCTTTCTCCAGGACCAAGCAGGAAGTCAGTCCTCACATATGGGACTCCCAAGCTTAAGGCTACCGGAGACCCTAAGCACAAAAATGAGCTCCCTCTAGCTCAGCAGCACAGAAGGAAAGAATCTTCGCTGAATTATTACCCACCGGTAGCCCACATCCGGGATGGAGGGTAGGAGTTGCTCAAACCTCAAAGAGATTACGGAGGACTGCCTGTCCGAAAGCACTGTCCCTGCGGGACTCCCTCTCGAGACAGTAATGGACCGCAAAAGTCTGGCTCGAAGACCAAGTAGCGGCCCGGCAGATGTCCACCAGCGGAACAGAGCGGAGGTAAGCCACTGACGTAGCCTTTGCCCGAACACAATGAGCCGTGACTCGACCATCCAAGGAGAGTCCGGCCGCCCCATAAGCCCAAGTGATACAGTCCGCAACCCAGATGGACAGAGTACGCTTGGAGACCGGGAGTCCCAATTTATTGGGATCAAAAGACACAAAAAGCTGAGTAGCTTTACGGTGCTCCCGCGTACGGTCAAGGTAGAAGTTTAATGCCCTTCTACAGTCCAGGGTATGGAGGACCATTTCAGCTCGGCTGGAGTGTGGTCTGGGAAAGAAGGTCGGAAGTACCACCTCCTGATTGATGTGAAAAGGGGAGACCACTTTTGGAAGAAATTTTGGGTGAGTCCGTAGGACTACCCTATTTTTGTAGAACCGAGTGTAAGGGGGATCAGACACGAGGGCCTGCAATTCACTTACGCGCCTAGCGGAAGTGAGGGCTATCAAGAACAATGTTTTCCAAGAAAGAAAACGGAGAGAACAGGTAGCCATAGGTTCAAAAGGCGGACAGCTGATCCGCTGTAAAACCACATTCAGATCCCAGTCAGGCGCTGGCGGGCGCAGAGGTGGTTTAAGTAGAAGGAGACCTCGGAGAAACCTCGCTACGAGAGGGTCGCTGGAAAGAGGTCTGCCGTCCACCGGCACATGATGTGCTGAAAGAGCACTGAGGTGAACTTTGACGGAGTTGGATTTAAGTCCCAGATTAGAGAGGTATAGCAGGTACTGCAAGATCACCGACACCGAGCAGGAGAAGGGATCCTGAGACTGTTGGGTACACCAAACGGAAAAGCGACGCCATTTAAGGGCGTAGCATTTGCGGGTAGAAGGTAGCCGAGAAGCTAGGACGACCTCCTCCACCTCTGCCGGCAGGAGAAGGGGAGCAAGGACTACCCTCTCAGCAGCCAGGCCATTAGATTGAGAGACCTGAGGTTGGGGTGTAGCAGAGACCCCTGATCCTGAGTGAGGAGATCCGGTTGAAACCCCAGAGGGAATGGATCCTCTACCGCTAATTGCAGCAGGAGTGGAAACCACGGCTGTCTGGGCCAGCGAGGGGCCACCAGGATCACGGAAGCCTTGTCTCGGAGAACCTTGAAAAGAGTTCGAGAGACTAGCGGGATGGGAGGAAAAGCATACAGAAGGCTCTCCGACCATGAGAGTAGAAAAGCGTCTGCCGCAACTCGAAGGGGATGTGGCTGACGAGAGCAGAAGCGAGGAAGTTGCCGGTTGTGAGGACTGGCAAAGAGATCCATCGTGGGGAGGCCCCACTTTAGAAAGAGCTTCTGAACTACTAAGGGATCCAGGCGCCACTCGTGCGGCTGGAGGATCCTGCTGAGTTTGTCCGCCAGGCAATTTTCTTGGCCTGGGAGATAAACTGCCTTGAGAAGAACGCCGTGACTGACGGACCAAGAGCAGAGCTTCTGTGCTTCCCGACAGAGAAGTAAGGAGCCCGTGCCCCCCTGTTTGTTCACGTAGAACATGGCAACTTGATTGTCCGTCTGGACAAGGACGGACTGGTGAGAGGTCAGGTGGGAGAAAGCCTTGAGAGCCAGGCGGATCGCTCTGAGCTCCAGGAAGTTGATCTGCTGAGCAGACTCCCACGTGGTCCAGAGGCCCTGAGTACGTGCCCCTTGACAATGTGCTCCCCAACCCAGGAGGGACGCATCTGTCGTCAGCACCTGGGCCGGCTGAGGTGACTGAAAAGGCATGCCGAGTACCAGGTTCGGCCGATGACGCCACCACTGGAGAGACGAGGCCAGCGGCTCGGAGACGCGCACTAGGTCTGCTAGGCCACCTGTGGCTTGTTGCCACTGCTTGCGGAGACACCATTGAGCAGGCCGCATATTCAGGCGGGCATTGGGGGTCACATGGACGGTGGAAGCCATATGGCCGAGCAGTCTCAGGAAGCGCCTGCCGGAGACCAGGGACTGGCTGCGAAAACGGTCGGCTAAGTCCATGAGGTGTTGAGCCCTGTCGAGAGGCAGGAAAGCTCGCGCCTGAGGAGTGTGCAGTCTTGCGCCGATGAACTCGAGATCCTGAGAGGGGAGCAAAGTGGACTTTGCGAAGTTTATGACAAAGCCCAAGTACTGCAGAAGAGTCACCGTGCGGCGTGTGGCGTTGGTGACCTCCGGAGCGGACGCTGCTCTGATGAGCCAGTCGTCGAGGTACGGAAAGACATAGAGGCCGTGAAGCCGGAGATGGGCCGCCACCACCGCGAGACATTTTGTGAAGACTCGCGGTGCGGAGGACAGGCCAAAGGGCAGTACTCTGTACTGGTAATGATTTCCTGCCACCACAAACCTTAGGTATTGGCGGTGGCTTGGGTGGATGAGGATGTGCGTGTAGGCATCCTTTAGATCCAAGGAGCATAGCCAATCTCCCTGCTGGAGGTAGGGCAGAAGGATTCCAAGGGTAAGCATTTTGAACTTTTCCCGCACGAGGAACCTGTTGAGGTTGCGCAAGTCCAGGATGGGTCTGAGGCCTCCTGTCCTTTTTGGTACTAGAAAGTACCTGGAGTAAAAACCTTGACCTCTCAGGTGGTGGGGCACCGGTTCCACCGCCTGTTCCTGTAGAAGACCTGCTAACTCCTGAAGGAGTAAGTCCCTGTGCAGAGGGAGTCGTGGAGGTTCTCCCGGGAAATAGGAGGGAGGGACCTGGTGGAAGTGGAGAAGATAGCCTTCTCTTACGACTTGAAGCACCCAGGCATCTGAAGTGATGCTGGACCACCTGTGGGCGAAGTGAACCAGCCGGCCTCCGGTGCTGGGAGGAGCCAGCGGAGGGGGAGAGGCTATGCTTAAGGAGTCAAAAACCCCCACCCTGCTGAGCAGGGGCTGGTGGTGCAGTCTTGGGGGCTTGCTGCCTACGGGACTCGTTACCCCGTCCCTTGGCCTGCTGGCCCTGTTGGGGAGCTGCAGGGGCCTGATATTGGGGGTAGTGTTTGTAGGCAGCCGCCTTTCTCGGGTAAAAGGACTTCTTTCCCGAGCCCTTCTTTTTCTGGGAAGGGGCGGAGGTCTTCCTAGAAAGCCTAGTCCTGGTGAGAGTCTCCGTCTCGATCTGTGCAGCCTTTTCAGCCATGGGCTTGCCAAAGAGGTTTTCACCTCGGCAGGGGACATCGACCAACTTGTCCTGCACCCAGGGCTCAAGGTCAGACGACTGAAGCCAAGCCTGTCGGCGGGCACCGATGCCGGCTGCGGCCACTCGAGCCGATGCTTCAAAGCCATCGTAGGCTGCTCGGGATATGAATTTTGAGCATTCCCGAATGCCAGTGGACAAGGCCAGGAACCTCCGCAAAGGTTCCTCGGACAAACCAGCGGAGAATCCGGCTAGCTCTTTAGCCAGGTCTCGGAGATACATGCCCATGTATAGCTGGTAGGTCTGGACACGACACGCAAGCATAGAGCCCTGGAAACACTTCTTACCAAGGCCATCCAGGTTACGGGCCTCCCTGCCAGGAGGCACCGAGGAGTGCATCTTCTGGCTCTTAAGACGATGCATGGCCGATTCCACTACCATGGAATGGTGTGGTAGCTGTGCTTTTTGGAAGCCAGGGCTCTTGCGGACTCGATAGATAGAATCGACCCGCTTGCTCAGGACCGGCGAGGAGGCCGGACTCTCCCACATGCGGAAGAGTAGTCGTTCCAGCATGGGAGGAACCGGTACAGTAAAGTGTTCCCTGGCGGGAGAGTCATACTGGAGGGCGTCGAGCTCTTCGGCTCGAGGCTCCTCCTCGGGATCCGCAGGGAAGGCCAAAGCCTTGGCCATATCCCTGACGAAGTCCGAGAACCGGGCATCCTCCGGGGGGGACTGCTTCCGAGGTTCGGACTCAGGTGAGTCCGAGGGGACACACCGAGTCCGAAAAGAATCAGGTGACTCTTCCTCTTCAGACTCCCAGACCGACTCTGACGAGGAATCGGTGGGGTCGGCCCGGGCAGGCCGCGGCACCTGCCGCCCCGACGCCGAGGGAGTCGGCGTCGGCGACCTCGGTCCCGAACGGGAGGCCGAGGGTGACCTCGACCGAGGATCGACTCGAGTTCGCATGGACTCGAGGATCGGCTCGGTCTCCGGGGTCGACTTAGACGTCGACGTCCCGGCGGTCGGGGCAGCGGCACCAGCGAGGCTAGCGAGCAGTGCCCGCTGCTGGTCCATGAAGGCAGACAGTCTGCTCTCCAAGGCCGTCAACCTGAGTCCGACCTCAGGTGACCCAGCATCCCCCGACTCGGGCACCGACGGCGTCGGGCCCGACGTCGGCGGTCTCGGAGGCGAGTCCAGGAGGACCACAGGACTTACCCGAGCAGGCAGCTCCGACTCCAGGCGAGGTCGCTTCGAGAGGTGCTCCTTCTCCAAGGACCCGGGACGGCTATCGGGGCTATGCGACCTAGCCCTCGCGGAGCCAGGAGCATCCACCGACGCCGCCGCCCTCGCGGGTTTCACCTTCCGTCGATGGTCCCCGGAGGGAGAACCCCTGTCGGAGGAACTCCGGCGACGGTCCGAGCTGGAACCTCTGGATGCGGAGGCCTCCGACGAGGTCCGGGTACGGCTGGGGTCAGCGAAAATCCTATCCCGCTGATGCCGCCGACTTCTCAACGCTTTAGAGGACATTTTGCCGCAGGCCCCACAGATCATTTCTTCATGATCCGGGCCCAGGCAGCGGAGGCAATTGTCGTGTGTGTCAGTTAGTGACATATTTCGGTCACACTGACCACACCGCTTGAAACCACTGGCAGCCATCGGGGGAAAAAGGGCCCCTGCGAGGTCAAAGGACCCCTGCGAGGTCAAAGGACCGGGCTGCCAGGGAAA
The DNA here is from genome assembly GCA_033557465.1 of Ichthyophis bannanicus. Classification (NCBI taxonomy): domain Eukaryota; kingdom Metazoa; phylum Chordata; class Amphibia; order Gymnophiona; family Ichthyophiidae; genus Ichthyophis; species Ichthyophis bannanicus. The sequence goes on from CM066040.1 coordinate 159,783,808, forward strand.
AACCGAAAACGAAACTGACTAAGTCAGAAAAACCGAAAAAGAAGAAGAGGACTCGTGACCGGCGTCGCGAGTCCGGGCGGGAAAAAGACCGGCGTCGAACCGAAGAAAAAAGAGAGAAAATTACTAACAAAATCAACTTTTTCGCGGGGACACGACGGGTACGTCTGTAGGGCTCCGCGGAAAAAAGAAGACTGGCTAAGATGGCACCCTTGGGCGGGAAGGCGACCGCGCATGCGCGCTGCAATTCCCAAAGGCTTTCTTTGAAAGCTGGGGAAAATTGCTCCGCGAGGGCTCCGTCGGCGCCGACGTCACCCATATGTGAGGACTGACTTCCTGCTTGGTCCTGGAGAATTAGTCTTCACATATGGGTAATGTCGGTACCAACGGAGCCCAAACAGGAACATTCCAAGCGTCCAATAGGAAAGCTTTCCGGAGCATCCCACTGCGTCTGCGTAGCTGCCTTCCCGCCTTTCCACTCTCCCTTCTCAGTTGAGTTTGTTGCTGAGATAAAAGGAGAGAAGGAGAAGAGATAAAGAAAAACTACAACTCCTAGGGGAGAAGGGTGGGTTCTGAAGACTAAATTCCTGCTGTTTCCGGAGATCACCTGTTACAGGTGAGTAACTATGCTATCTCCAGAAACAAGTAGGAATGTAATCTGCAAATATGGGATTCCCTAGCTCAGAGATGCCAGAGACATGACCTCAGAGTTAGCTGTGGATCACAGGCATAACTAAGTAGGTCATATGTTCTCCAAAGATGTCTGGTATTGAAACCCGGGATGGAAGGTAGGAGTTGATCTAAGTCTTGGGTGGGAGGCGACAAAGAGTACAAGTAAATGGAGCTCACTCTGAGGAGAAGGATGTTACCAGTGGTGTGCCCCAGGGATCTGTCCTTGGTCCGATTCTTTTTAACATCTTTTGTGATGGGGAAAGCCTGGTGGAAAGCATGGACACAGAAGAGAATCCAGAAATCCCCATGGAAACGGATGACATTGCACAGCTACAAGGAAAACTCAGCCTATGTCAGAGAAAAAGGCAGTTCCCTGTAGGAAGCAAAACACGTCCTAGTGCAAGGGTGGAGACTAACCCCTGTTCTGATTGGTCACAAGGAAGCAGGAAGCCAGGGTTAAAAACCACGTGCAGAGGGAAGGAAAGGAGATCTGGGGGGAGATCCGGAGGGAGACCTGAAGAGAGACCTGGAGACAGAACCGATTGGAGAACCCACAAAGAAGTTGGTCAGGGAAATATCCAGAGAGCCAGTTGGAAGGCAAGAGAAAACCAAGACCAGAGTCTGAGACCAGAGATTCCAGGCAGAACAGCCTCGGTGAGAGAAGGTGCCAAGGGAAAGGCACGCTCTCAGACAAAGCCAGCATTCAAAGGTAAAAGCACAGACAATTGGAGAAGCCGGGCAGGCCAGTCAAACAGTTGCTACAGCTGGGAGGATTGGAGAGGTGGAAAGAGCACCAGTGCTGACACAGAGAAACAGCCTCAAGGTAAAACTGACCATTTTATATCTGATAAATTGGCAAAAGAGATAAAGGCTAGTTTTATTGAGCAGGAGCTGGAACCCTCCCCCTCTACTGTGAAACGTTGGATTGAAAGCCTAGTACCTGCTGCAAACTCCAGACCAGATAACTCTGACGTTTGTGAAGCTTCTAAATTAGGGGCACTGCAGAGACTATTCTCTAGTGAGAGGATTCAAACCCCTAGTACCAAAACACCTGAAAAGGCTGACTTGCTGTGGGATCACTTCCACCAGTTTCTAAAGAGAGAAAAACTAAAAGAAGTCCCCACATATGAGAAAGACTTTGGTAATTCTAATGGCATTGAGGAAATGCAGATAGAAACCACTGTGCCTGAATGCGATGATTTTCCTATACCAATGGACTGTTTGACTCACAAGAATACCACAGTAAGAAAGGGGAACAGGAGAGAGTTTTAAAAGCCTTTTAATAAGGTAGCTTTTACCTGTGACTCAGAAGAAAGCAGGGCTGTGCTGTATTCAGTGTTGAGAGTAACGGAGTTTGGGAAGACGTTGTTTGGTGAAAGTGAAACCAGCTGTGTTTAGTTATGCTGCAGTATAGTGTGTGACCACACGGAGCAGTGCAGAGAACAGCAGAGAAGAAAAGTTTTGTTTTGCATTTCTCCTGGTTTTTCCTGTGTTCATCCTTTCATTTGGAGAAGTTATCCTAGTGCATTTGTTGTGTTTTGAACCTCCGCGTGCCTTTGAAAATCCCCATTGTATAAATAATAAAAATCTTGCAAAGCCTTACCACCTGCCTCAACTACAATCCATTCCTACAGAGTAAAGAACTTTTATTCTAAAGGACAGTAAGGCCGCCTGTCGGCTGTCAGCCTCTTGGCCCAGCCGGTGGGTGTCGCACTTTGTTAGTGATATAGCGGAAGGGCTGTCGGGTAAGGTTTGCCTCTTTGCGGATGATACCAAAATCTGCAATAGACACCCAGGAAGGTGTAGATAACATGAGGAGGGATCTAGCTAAGCTTGAAGAATGGTCTAGAATTTGGCAGCTGGGATTTAATGTTAAAAAATGTAAGGTCATGCATTTGGGCTGCAGCAATCCAAGGGAGCAATACAGTATAGGAGGTGAAGTACTTTTGTCCACTAAAGAAGAGCGGGACCTAGGCGTGGTTGTGTCTGATGATCTTAAAGTAGCTAAACAGGTAGAAAAGGCAACGACAAAAGCTAGAAGGATGCTTGGGTGCATACGGAGAGGAATGGCTAGCAGAAAAAAGGAGGTGATAATGCCTCTGTATAAGTCTTTGGTGGGACCTCATTTGGAGTATAGTGTGCAATTCTGGAGACCGCACCTTCAAAAGGATGTGAACAGGATGGAGTCGGTGCAGAGGGTGGCTACTAAAATGATTAATGGGCTTCATTATAAAGCATATGAGGACAGACTTAAGGATCTTAATATGTACACCTTAGAGGAAAGGCGGGATAGAGGTGATATGATTGAGATGTTTAAATACCTCCGTGGCATAAATGTTCAGGGAGAGAGCCTCTTTCAATTGAAAGCAAGTTCTGCTACGAGGGGACATGGGATGAGGGTGAAGGGAGATAGATTCAGGAGTGACATGCGGAAATATTTCTTTACGGAAAGAGTAGTGGATCCATGGAATAGTCTCCCAGTGGAGGTGGTAGAGATGAGAACAGTAACTGAATTCAAAAAAGCATGGGACCAACACAGAGGATCTCTAAAGGTAAAAAGTGGACTGTTGTAGTTGTTGATATGGAAGGACAGACTAGATAGGCCATGTGGTCTTTTTCTGTCATCATGTTTGTATGTTTCTATGAAAGAGATGCTGGATAACAGCTTGGCCAAACAAGGCATCCCGGCGGGAGTCCTTGTCTAGGCAATAGTGAACAGCAAAAGTGTGGACAAAAGTCCAAGTTGCTGCTTTGCATATCTCATCAATTAATACAGAGCGTAGATTTGTCATACAGGTAGCCATGGCCCGAACATTATGTGCAGTGACGTGTCCCGAGAGAAAGAGAGAGAGTCCTGCACTTTTGCAAGCAAATGAGATGCAATCCGCTATCCATCTGGAGAGAGTTTGCTTAGATACTGGCAATCCCAGATGACTCAAGTCAAAGGCGATGAAAAGCTGGGAAGCTTTTCTGTGCTCTCGAATTCTCTGGAGATAAAAAGCCAAGGCACTTTTGCAATCCAGAATGTGAAGGGTTGCTTCTGCAATAGAGGAATGAGGTATAGGGAAAAAAGACAGGGAGGTAGACTGACTGGTTTAAATGGAAGGGCAAGACCACCTTTGGCATAAAGTGAGGATGAGTCCCTAAGGACTACCTTATCATGGTGGAATCGTGTATAAGGGGGGTCAGCCACCAAAGCCTGGAGTTCACTAATGCATCTTGCTGAAGTGAGGGCAATAAGGAAGGTGACCTTCCATGTGAGAAACTTCAGAGGCAGTGGCTAGAGGTTCAAAGGGCAGCTTGAGAAGCTGTCCTACAATAACATTAAGATCCCGTGCCACTGGAGGGGCATTAATGGGAGTTTGGTTAATAGAAAACCCCTCATGAAGCATGCTACAAGTGCCTGAGAAGATATGGGCTGACCATCTAAGGGCATGTGAGGGGCCGCAATTGCACTTAAGTGAACTCTTACCGAATTGGTTTTGAGTCCAGAAGAAGACAGGTGGAGAAGATATTCAAGTAATTCATCCACCGGAGCTGAGAAGGGGTTAAGCGCTCTCTGCAAACACAAGAGAGAAAATCTACACCATTTGAAGGCTTAGGAGTGCCTGGTGGAAGGCTTCCTAGAAGCTAAAAGGATATCTTTAACCTGTTCAGAGGTTAATGTCCTGGAAGGCTATGCCTTCAGCAGCCATACTGTAAGATGGAGGAATTGTGGATTGGGATGGAGCAGTGTCCCCTCCTCCTGAGAGAGGAGATCTGGAGCAGACCCCAGATCTATGCTTGAGCCCGAGACAGATGTAGAAGGAGAGGATACCACGGTTGTCGTGGCCAGCATGGGGCTATGAGTATCATGTAGCCCCTGTCTCTCTGGAGTTTGAAAAGAGTCTTGGGAATGAGGGGAATGAGAGTGAAGGCATATAGGAAGCCTTGACCCCCGTGGAGGTGAAAAGCATCCACCTGCTGGCTGTCCGGTGCAGGAGTCCTGGAGCAGAAGTGAGGAAGCTTTGCATTCTGAGGACGTGCGAACAGGTCTATCTCTGGGGTCCCCCAGATCTGAAAAATGTGAGCAACCTTGTCAGCATGGAGAGACCACTCGTGGGGTAGAAGGACTCGACTCAATTTGTCCGCCAAGACATTGTGACTGCCTAGAAGATATACCGCAAGTAGGTGAATGTGATGCCGTATGGCAAAAGACCACAGTTGCAGGGCTTTTCTGCCAAGAGTCCAAGAGCCTGTTCTGCCCTGCTTGTTCAAGTAGAACATGGCTACTTGATTGTCCATCTGGACTAGAACTGTGCGGAATCGAAGATGGTCCTGGAACACTTTGAGAGCATTGTGAATGGCTCAGAGATCCAGCAGATTTATGTGGAGTTGTAACTCCTGATAAGACCAAAGCCCCTAAGTGGAGAGATAGAGTAGTTACTCACCTGTAACAGGTGTTCTCCAGGAGCAGCAGGAATCAGTCCTCACATATGGATGTCATCGGCGCCGATGAAGCCCTAGCGGAGCATTTCCCCAGCTTTCCATGAAAGCCTTTGGGAATGCTGGCACGCATGCGCGGTTCCCTTCCCGCCGAAAGGTGTCATCTTACCTCAGTCAAATGACATAGCTAAGAACAGCACACAAAAAAATGTAAAAACAAACTATGTACAACTGCAACTCCAAGGGGAGGAGGGAGGGTTGTGAGGACTGATTCCTGCTGCTCCTGGAGAACACCTGTTACAGGTGAGTAACTACTCTTTCTCCAGGACCAAGCAGGAAGTCAGTCCTCACATATGGGTGACTCCCGAGCTCTGGGCTACCGAGGAACCCAGGCTGAACAAGAGAACTCCCTCTAGTCCCAGCATCAAAGAAAGGCTTTTTAAGGACACAACCTCCACCGGTAGCCCAACAGAGGGCAGGAGTTGCCTAAACCTCAAAGAGATTCCGGAGTACTGCTTGGCCAAAAGCACTGTCCCTACGGGACTCCCTCTCCAGACAGTAGTGGGCTGCAAAAGTCTGGCTTGAAGACCAAGTTGCAGCCCTGCAGATGTCTACCAAGGGCACAGAGCGGAGATGAGCCACTGAGGCAGCCATTGCCCTGACACGATGGGCCGTGACCCGACCCTGCAAACGAAGATCAGCCGCCTTGCAAGCCCAGGTGATACAGTCAGCCACCCAAATGGACAAGGTACGCTTGGACACATGCAAATGGAAATTACACTAACCTGGTAATTGTAGTTCCTGTAGGATCCAGTTTAGTCCTCCACAATCGGGTACTGCCCCTCTCACTGCAGCCTGTAGACTGGACCAATCAAATCTTCTGTAGTACATATCCAGCAGGAGCTCCCAGAAGCCCCCCAGTGTACTAGTAACAAAGCATACTGAACGAAGCAACACATCAGATTATTATCAGATTAACATTAAACCTTGTACTTCCCCCCCCTGGAATAACCAACTCCCTCCCCAAACGAGGAAGTCAGAACACTGCACGGCGCCGGAATCGACGCCCCTAAATTGACCCAGAGCTCCCCCCAGGTACTAAGGAGCTTACGGAACCCCAAAAGAAAGGGAAGAGCCATAGCTATAAGCACGACTGCCGCTAAGGTCCGAACGGGACGCAAAACTATCTTAGAATCTCCCGCTCGGGATAGCGCGCCGCAAGATCATGCAGATATTCGGGAGGGAAGGAGGACTAAACTGGATCCTACAGGAACTACAATTACCAGGTTAGTGTAATTTCCATTTCCTGTGCGGATATCCAGTTTAGTCCTCCACAATCGGGATGTAACAGAGCAGTTAAGACCGGGCGGGACCTTGTAGGCCGGCGCGCAAAACCGCCGAACCAAAACAGGAATCCCTAGCCGCTGACACATCCAAGCGATAGTGCCTGCTGAAAGCATGCAGAGACGACCAAGTGGCCGCCCTACAGATCTCCGCTGGTGGAACCAGACCATGCTCCGCCCAAGAGGCCGCCTGAGCCCTAGTAGAATGAGCCCGGAGCCCCTCCGGAACCGGCCGCCGCTGCAACAGATACGCGGAGGCGATCGCTTCTTTAAGCCATCGAGCAATGGAGGCCTTAGCCGCCGCCTCCCCTTTCCGTGCACCCCCAAAGAGCACAAAAAGCCGATCAGTCTTCCGAAATGACTCGGTAGACTGTAAATACCGACGCAGCGTGCGGCCCACATCAAGCCGGTGAAGCCCCTTGTCCACCGACTCGACCGAGGCCGCTGAAATCACTGGTAGAAATACTGCCTGATTCAGGTGAAAAGGAGACACCACCTTTGGCAGGAAGGAGGGAACCGGACGGAGCACAACCCGCTCCGCAGAAAAAGACAAGAAGGGCTCCCGGCATGACAAGGCCTGTAGATCCGAGATGCGCCGTGCCGAGCAAATGGCTACCAGAAAAACCGTCTTCAACGTGAGATCCTTCAAGGATGCCCTCTGCAAGGGCTCAAAGGGTTCCCGAGCCAGGGCCCGCAGAACTAAATTCAAATCCCACGGAGGAATCACCGCTCTGCGGGAAGGCCGCAAATGAAACACGGCGGTCAAGAAACGCCGCACATCCGCATGAGCGCCAAGAAGGCGGCCCAAGACCTTGCCTCTATAGCAAGAGAGCGCGGCCAACTGGACCTTCAGGGAACTGGCCGCGAGACCCTTCTCGAAGCCATCCTGCAGAAAGCTGAGCACGACGGGCACCGAGACCGTCGCCGCCCGAACTCCACGCCGGGAGCACCAGTCCTCAAAAATTCTCCAAATTCGAACATAAGTAAGAGAAGTGGACGACTTCCTTGCCCGCAGCAAGGTGGAAATCACCGCGGGCGAATAACCCTTCTTTTTCAGCCGAGCCCTCTCAATGGCCAAACCGTAAGCGAGAACCGAGCCACCTGGGGCATCCGCAAGGGGCCCTGAAGAAGAAGATCCGGTAGCGCCGGAAGGCGCCACGGCACGCCGTCTCGAAGCCGAACGAGGTCGGCATACCAGGGCCTCCGGGGCCAATCCGGAGCCACCAGCAGCACCCGGCCCTGATGGCCCTCGATGCGCTGAACGACCCGACCGATCAGGGCCCACGGGGGGAAAACGTACAGCATCCCGGACGTCGGCCACGGCTGAATGAGAGCGTCGAGTCCTTCGGACATCCGCTCCCGCCGTCTGCTGAAGAAGCGACTTGTCTTGGCCGACTGGAAGGTCGCCATGAGATCCATGATGGGCGGACCCCACCGCCGAACTATCTGCGCATATACCTGAGGATTTAACTCCCACTCTCCGGGGTCCACCCGCACTCTGCTGAGAAAGTCGGCCTGGACATTGTCGGCGCCTGCAATGTGCGCCGCCGAGATCGCCGGCAGCCGAGTCTGTACCCAGCTGAACAAGGCCGTCGCTTCTGTTTCCAGGGCCACACTCCCTGTGCCCCCTTGGCGATTGATGTACGCCACCGTGGTCGCATTGTCCGACCAGACTCGGACCGCCCGGCCCAGGAGCAGAGGTTCCAGGGCCATCAGGGCTAGTCGTACCGCCCGAAGCTCGAGGCGGTTGATCGACCAAGACGCTTCCTGCGAGGACCACACCCCCTGCGTGAAGCGGGTCTCGCAGTGTGCTCCCCAGCCGACTAGGCTCGCATCCGTAGTGAGGGGGACCCACAGAGGAGGCTCCAAGGGAATCCCCCGCGTCAGGTTCTCGGAGGAGAGCCACCACCGAAGCGACCGCCGCACTGCCTTCGGGCAGGGCAGTCTCTTGTGCAAGGAATCGCACTGGTTGGACCAGCGACGAAGGAGCGCCCTCTGTAGCGGGCGCATGTGGAACCGCGCCCACGGAACCACCTCTAAGGTCGCCGCCATCGTTCCGAGAAGCCGTAGATACCACCACGCCGACGGAGCGGGCATCCCCCGAAATAGTCGGACAAGAGCCCGCAACGTCCGGACGCGGCGCTCGGGAAGGCACACCAGCCCCCGAGCAGTGTCGAAGCGCACCCCCAGATACTCCAGGTCCTGCGAGGGCCGCAGACAACTCTTTCGTTCGTTCACCACCCAGCCGAGGGATCGCAGCAGAGCTACCACCCTGCTCGTGACCCGCAGGCACTCTCGACCGGATTTCGCTCGTATCAACCAGTCGTCCAGGTAAGGATGGACCAAAATGCCCTCCTTGCGCAAGGCCGCCGCAACCACCACCATCACCTTTGTGAAAGTGCGCGGGGCCGTAGCCAAGCCGAACGGCATGGCCCGGAACTGAAAGTGGCCCCACGGGAACGCGAAGCGGAGAAACCGCTGATGGGCTGGGTGTATCGGAATGTGCAGATAGGCCTCGGTAAGATCGAGGGACGTCAAAAACTCCCCCTTTAGCACCGCTACAATGACTGACCGCAGGGTTTCCATGCGGAAATGCGGCACTCTGAGCGCGCGATTCACGCCTTTGAGATCCAAAATCGGACGCAGAGAGTCGCCCTTTTTGGGTACCACAAAATAGATGGAGTAGCGACCAGCGCCTCTTTCCAAGGGAGGCACTGGAACCACCGCTCCCAGCGCTAACAATCGAGCCAGGGTCACGCGAATGTCCCTCGTCTTTTGCTCGCCCCTGCTGGGAGACAGAACAAAGGAATCTGGAAGTGGGAACGCAAATTCCAGAGCGTAACCCTCCTCTATAATTTGTAGCACCCAGCGATCCGACGTTATTTGGGCCCAAGAGGAAAGAAAGTCGCGCAAGCGACCGCCGACAAGCGGTCCTCCCTCCAGAGCCTGCCTGGCGTCATTGTGGCTTGCGTCCAAAGGAAGAACCCGAAGAAGAGCCGGCTGCGGAGAAGCCTCTGCCGGCTCCCCTGAAAGCCCGAAATCCTTGGCTACGGGCTCCAAACCGGCCCCGCTGCGAGGACCACTGGCGGAGGGCCGAAACCTGCGCTGATCCCGAAAGGATCCCCGCGCCGACGAGGTGGACCGGTTGGACCTTGGTTTATCCTCCGGAAGCCGGCCCCCTTTGGACTCACCGAGATCCTTTACCAATTTCTCGAGAGCCTCCCCAAATAATAATCTGCAACGAGACTGGACACACTGGGGGGCTTCTGGGAGCTCCTGCTGGATATGTACTACAGAAGATTTGATTGGTCCAGTCTACAGGCTGCAGTGAGAGGGGCAGTACCCGATTGTGGAGGACTAAACTGGATATCCGCACAGGAACCCCAACTTATTGGGGTCAAAGGATACGAAGAGCTGAGTAGCCCTTCTATGCCCCTGCGTACGGTCAAGGTAGAAGGATAAGGCCCTCCTACAGTCCAGGGTATGCAGGACTGCTTCAGCCTGGCTAGCATGAGGCCTAGGGAAGAATGTTGGAAGAACCACCTCCTGATTGAGGTGGAAAGAGGAGACAACCTTAGGAAGGAACTTGGGATGAGTCCTGAGGACTACCCTGTTCCTATAAATCCTGGTGTAAGGCCTATCACAGACCAGGGCCTGAAGCTCACTCACTCGCCTAGCCGAGGTGATGGCTATCAGGAAGAGAGTCTTCCAGGAGAGGAAGCGTAGAGGGCAAGTAGCCATCGGCTCAAAGGGTGGGCGAGTCAGTTGCTGCAAGACCACATTCAGCTCCCACTCAGGAGCAGGAGGACGGATGGGGGGCTTGAGCAAAAGCAAGCCCCGGAGAAAGCGGGACACCAAAGGGTGACCGGACAGAGAATGTTCCTCCACCAGTGAGTGGTGAGCTGCTAGAGCTGAGAGGTGGACCCGAACAGAATTGGACTTAAGTCCCTGATTGGACAAGTGCAGTAAGTACTGAAGCACTACTGGCACAGTACAGGAGAAAGGATCCTCTGTACGTAGCTGACACCACACAGAAAACCTCTTCCATTTGAGGGCATAGGTTTTCCTAGTGGACTGTTTCCGAGAGGCTAGGACAACCTCTTCAACTTCCTGAGGTAGGCCCCAGGGAGCCAAAACTACCCTTGCAGCCTCCAGGCCATCAAATTGAGAGCTTTGAGATTGGGGTGCAGAAGGGAACCCTGCTCCTGTGAGAGAAGGTCGGGTTGTAACCCCAGAGGTAGTGGGGAATCCACTGCCATCTGCAGCAGAAGTGGAAACCAAGGCTGCCTTGGCCATCTGGGAGCTACCGGCAGGATCGAGGCCTTGTCCTGAAGAGAAAAAATAGCGAAAATTGCCGAAGAAAAAAATCACTTTTATCCGGGAGAACAGGACACACGTCCGATGGGCTTCGCGGAAAAAAAGAGACTGAGGTAAGATGGCACCTTTCGGCGGGAAGGGAACCGCGCATGTGTGCCAGCATTCCCAAAGACTTTCATGGAAAGCTGGGGAAATGCTCCGCTAGGGCTACATCGGCGCCGATGACACCCATATGTGAGGACTGACTTCCTGCTTGGTCCTGGAGAATGTCCAGATTAGCTCCCCAGCCCAATTTTGATACATCCGTCATCAGAGTACATTGATGTGCTAGCATCTGAAAAGGTGACCCTACCAAGAGGCTTTCTAGGGATTGCCATTACTGGAGAGACGAGATTAGGCGGATAGACACCATTATTTTGTCTCCCAGGTGACCCGATGCCTGAGACCACTGGTAAGCCAGTATCCATTGAGCTGCGCGCATATGTAGACAAGCATATGGGACAACATGCACAATTGATGCCATATGATCCAGAAGTTGTAGCATTTCTCGAGCAGTGAGAAAGTTCTTGAGGCATGCCTGAGTTACTAACTGACTGAGTCGAGTGCAGAGGAGTTGAGGAAGAAATGCCTTTGGTTACTGAGTGTCTAGGAGGGCCCCTATAAATGCTAGAGTTTGAGAGGGGACGAGTTGGGACTTTGGAAGATTTATTACAAATCCCAAGTGTTGCAGCACTTGCATGGTGCGCGAGAGGAAAAGACTGGCCTCTAGAGAGGTGTTTGCACGAATGAGCCAGTCGTCTTTAAGTAAGGGAAGACAAATATCCCAGGAGTCCTTAGGAATATGGCTACTACCGCCATGCACTTTGTGAAGACCCTTGGGGCAGAGGTGAGGCCGAAAGGCAGGACTTTGTATTGAAAATGTCTCCCTTTATTTATTTATTTATTTTTATTTAGCTGTACTTATATCCCGCTTTTCACCGGGTCACAGCAGTCAATTGGCGGATACATTTAACACGAGGGGATATGAGACACATACGCTAATACTTACAGGGAAGTATTAGCGTATGTGTTTCATATCCTTGAAACATGAAGCGCAGGAACTTTCTGTGCTGTGAGTGAATAAATATGTGCATATATGCCTCCTTTAGATCTAGAGAACAGAGCCAATCCTGACTCCGGAGATAGGGGGGAAGGGTACCTAGGGAGATTTTTTTGAATTTTTCCCACAGTAGGTACTTGTTCAGTTCTCTGAGGTCCAGAATGGGCAAAGCTGCATTCCAGGGCCATCATCTTGGCCTCAATGCCAGACGGCTCCACAGCAGCGTGTGCTGATTTTAAGTACGTCGAGGCCGGCATTGGGTCCCTGCCAGGGGAATCCCTGATGGTGAAAGCATAAGGGGACCCGACTCGATCCTCTGATTCCGTGGATGATGACTACTGCTGGGGCTGCTTCAAACGGTATTTACAGCTGTCGTCACCAGCGTTGAGTCGAGGATTCCGCACCCAGGTCCTACCCGCCAGGCCGGGGTCGTACCTCAACTTCAACAAAGCCCTCGATGAACGGAGAAGGTCCTCCAAGGACGACTCCGATGCCCGATGACTGTTCTTATCGAGCCCGGGCACATGACGCCGAGTAGCCCTATGCCGGTATCAAAGGCTGGGATTCTGCCCCCCAATGCCAATCCCAAGGCAGACTTACCAAACAGCTCCCCCTGCCACCTTTCGCGTTCCTTCCGGGTATTAGTCAACATCAAAAGGCAGAGCAGGCAGGAAGATATGTCGTGGTCTGCCCCGAGGCATTTAATGCAGGTACTGTGGTGGTCCGTGTGGGACATAGTGAGGTTGCACTTGCCACACTGCTTAAATCCGCTGGTTGAAGACATAGCGGAAAAAACAAGTCCTGCAAGATTAAACTCCGATGTCTTGACCAGCTAGGCCGCAAGCAAAAAACCCGCAGGCCAAAAATAAAAGAAAAAAAAAGTACCCATGTGAAAATTATGACACAGAGGCAAAAAAATCAGGTGGCAGAAAGGTGATCAAACCGATCCCAGTGAAAACAGGAGAAAAAACACCGACGAATGGTGAAAAAAATCAACTTTATCCAGGATGCAGAGGCAGCACATCTGCAGGGCTCAGCGGAGAAAAGAAGACTGGGGCAAGATGGCACTTGGGTGGGAAGGTGACCACGCATGCACGGTGTAACTCCCAAAAGCTTTCTTTGAAAGCTGGGGAATGGATCTGTCTGGGCTCAGTCGGCACCGACATCACCCATATGTGAGGACTGACTTTCTGCTTGTTCCCGGAGAAAGCCTTATTGCTTGACAAGATCTGACCGAGCAAAACGTTTTTTTTTTTTTATTAAGCTGCTTTATGCAGCGACAACCAATTGAGCCCATTAAGGTTTATGGGCAAAAAATAAAACAGAGGAAAAAAGCATCAACTTGGACTAAAAAGAATCCAAGGATGAAAGGGACAGCATCAGGGAAGGGGAGGATTGGGCTCAACTCACCAGCCACCCTCAAGGGCCCTGCAGCTTACAGCTGCTCCTCCTCAGCCCAGCAGATGCTAGTAACCCAGCGCTGGATCCTGGAGAGCTGTCAATTAAATGAGTCAGATGTATCTTTGCACAGAGCTCCACAGAGCCCTACATCTCAATTACAAGTCTCTGCACTGTGGGGTGGACAAGGAGAGCAGTTCACACACATCTTGCCACCTGCTGAAAGGCAGAGAATTACACGCTTCTCTCAATGCTGTACTAGTGGTTATATATCCTGGTGACATCACTGAAAGATGCTCAAGTCTGACTCCACCTGCTGGCAATGGAGCATAACCTATTCATCTGTACTGGTCTAGCAGGATGAAAGAAAAAAAAGCATTAATTAACAATATTTTGCACAAATATTTGGCTCTTACCATATTTAGATCTGCAACAGGCACTGATACTGAAAATGCAGTTAAAAAGCAGCAGGGCTCCCAAACCTGTAGGAGTAGTCTTGCAGGGCAAGTCCTAGACTGGTCTAGCAGTAACAAAGGAAAAGGAAATTAGCATCCTATTAGACCAGTCCAGATGAGTGGGATATACCCAAGTAGTCAGGACACAGGGTAGAAAGTTCCTGGAGGAAAGGTCCATAAACCACTATTAAAAAGGGACCCAGGATATCAATGCTTGACCTAGTACAAGCACTGCAGAACCTGTGTCTTTTGGGGAAACTGCTAGGTACGTATGACCTAGATTGGCCACTGTTGGAAACAGGATACTGGGCTTGATGGACCTCGGTCTGACCCAGTATGGCATTTCTTATGTTCTTATGTTCTTAAAGAAGATGATGCTCCTCTCCCTGCCAAAGATAACCATCTGCCCAGGGCCAGCCCAAGAGCTTCTGCCTGCCAAGGATTACTGACGCCCCAGACAGAAGCTCCGGTCGTGCCGAGCCACACCACCATCTCCTGCTGCCGCTGATTCTGTCAGCAGGGTCAATGGGATGGCTCAGCTCGGCTTAGCAGTGACAGGCCATCTGCTTCAGCACACATGGCCTGCTGCATCCGACCACCCTCCAACACAACTTCCTTTCAAAAGGGAGTCATAAACAGCGGGCCATGTGTGCCTAAGTACATTGCCTGCTGCCCAGAGAGGTGTGCTGCCTTAGGCGGCCGCCTAGCTGATAGGCCAGCCCTCCATCCACCCAAGCTCCCAGATGCAACCTGTAGTGAATGATCAAGGTGCTCAGAGATGGCCTGGTAGCCACCTCACGGATGTCCTTCAGAGACTCCAAAGCAGACTCCACCCGGAAGAAGCCTTGTACCCTAAAGGAGTGAGTTCTGACTCCTTCCAGCCCCGCGTGTCCCACACAGAAGGCAGGCTCAACAAATATCCTTATAATACAGCAGCCAAACGAGGATTCCACTGCTGCTTGTTTTCTCTTTGGACAACCAAATAAGAGAGAGATGGTATAACCAATTGAAGGAATTAGCAAACTCCAGAAACTTCACAAACACCTCCTCACATTCAACATAAATAATGAGGGATCTGTCTGAAGGTCCCCCTCTAAGGAAGGCAGGATCACAGACTAAGATGAAAAGAAGACAGCACCTTTGGTAAAAAAAGGACGGTACCACCCTCAGAGAGGCAGACACTATTGAAATTATCAAAAACGCTTCCTATAGGGCAAGACCTGTAGCTCTGACACCTGCATGTCAGATACAACAGCCATCAGGAAAGTGTAGATCCTCACTTGTAACAGCTGTTCTCCAGGAACAGCAGGAATCAGTCCTCACTTATGGGTAACGTCGGCACCGACGGATCCTGCACGGAGCAATTCCAAAGATTTCAAAGAAAGCCTTTGGGATTGCTGCCACGCAAGGTGGTCCTCTTCCCGCCCAAGGGTGCCATCTTGCTCAGTCAGGTCCCTTAGCTCAAGCCCTACCAAGCAGATGGCAAGGGAAGGATAAAAATCCAGCAACTCATCAGGGGAGGTGGGAGGGTACTGAGGACTGATTCCTGCTGTCCCTGGAGGACACCTGTTACAGATGAGTAACTACACTTTCTCCAGGAAGAAGCAAGAAGTCAGTCCTCACTTATGGGACTCCCCAGCTACAGGCTACCGAACCTGTAACCAAAAAATGCCTCCACGAGGCCGTGAGCAGAAGCCCATGCCCGAAGGAGCCCGAGTCCTTGGGTCCTCAGGGCAAAGCCCTTGGTAGCTGTGAAGAAGTGTGGGAGGGCAGGAGTTGAAGTACAGCCTGGCCGAAGGAGCTGTCCCGGCGGGACTCCCTCTCCAGGCAGTAGTGTACAGGTAAGGTAGGGGCACGGCACGCAGCTAGGCCACAGAGGACGCTTTGGCACGAACCCCATGCGCAGTAACTTGACGATCTAATGGGGCACCTGCCTTCATATGAGCGAAAGCGATGCAGTCTGCCACCCAAACCAAGATGGTGTGTTTGCTGACTGCATGTCCCGATCAATTGGGATTGTAGGTCACAAAGAGTCGGCCATACTTGCGATGAGTCTGGATGTGCTGCAAGTAGAAGGCGAGAGCTCTTCTGGAGTTGAGGATGTGAAGAACCGCTGACAACTGGTAAGCACGGGGTCTCGGGAAGCAAGTCGGCGGGACTATCTCCTGGATAAGATGGAAATCCGAGACAACTTCAGGCAGGAATTTAGGGTGGGTATGGAGGACCACCCTATTCCCATAGAACCTAGTGTAAGGGGCATCAGCCATGAGAGCCAGGAGTTCACTGACTCGGCGGACTGAGGTCAGCGCCACCAGGAAGGCATCTTACAGGACAGATGCCGGAGCGAGCACGTTGCCATCGGATCAAAGGGTGGACGTGTGAGTTGTAAGAACATCACACTCAGGTCCCATTCCGCTGGAAGAGGTCAGATGGGCAGCTTGGATAGCAAAAGACCCTGCATAAAGCGGGAGACTAACGGCTGCCATGAGAAGGGATTTCCCTCGATGTGGAGGTGGTTCACTGAGATGGCGCTCAAGTGTACCCTGACAGAGTTCAACTTCAGACTTTCCCTTGAGAGATGGAGGAGGTACTAGAGGACACATCGAATGGGACACGAGAACGGGTCGATTTGGAGCCCCGAGCACCAAACCGAGAAGCACCGCCACTTGAAGGAGTAGGCCCATCTAGTGGAGTCCTTCCTTGAGGCAAGAAGGACCTCCTCGACCTCCTCCAGAAGAGCCACTGAGCCTAGGGAAACCCGCTCAGCCGCCAGGCCATGAGGGATAAGGAGGCTAGGTTCGGATGATGCACCCACCCCTCCTCCAGTGTTAACAGACCAGGGGCAGAGCCCAGGGGAACAGGAGGCTCCATCGACAGCTGGAGCAGAAGCAGGAACCAGGGCTGCCAAGGCCACAAGGGAGCTAAGAGGATCAATGATGCTCGATCCCACTGAGCCTTGAAGAGGGTTCTCGCAATGAGAGGGAAGGGAGGGAATGCATAGAGTAGGCTGGATGATCAGTCCAGAAGGAATGCATCCAGACCCTCCCTGCCTGGGTGCGGTACCGGGCTGCAAAAGCGAGGGATATGTGTGTTCTGGGGACTGGCAGTTTATCGCCAGCGTCCCTCAGCGAAGGAACAGCCAGCCCGCCACCCCTGGATCCAGCCGCCATTCGTGGGGAGCGAAGGATCCTGCAGAGCCTGTCCGCCAGGACATTCTCCTGACCCGGAAGGTAGGTCGCCTTGAGGGACATCTTCCATCGGACGGCAAAGAAGCAGAGGAGGACCGCTTCACGGCAGAAGGAGAGTGATCCCGTGCTTCCATCCTTGTTGATGGAGAACATAGCCACATGGTTGTCAGTCTGCACGAGTACCGACCTCCTCTTGAGATGGTCCTCGAAGGACCTCAGGGCCCACCGAATCACCCAGAGTTTGAGCAAGTTTATATGCTGCTGAGACTCCTCATGCAACCACTGACCCTGTGTGCACAGTGGCCAGCAGTGGGCTCCCCATCCTAATAGGGAAGCATCTGCAGTCAGCATCACGTCGTGCTGTGGGGCCTCGAAGGGCAACCCCCGGAGGAGGTTGCGGGGGTTTTGCCACAAGCTCAAGGACAAACGAAGGTCGGGAAGGACCTTGACAAGGTCTCTGAGGTGACTGATGGACGGGCTCCATTGGGTGCTGAGGCACCACTGAGCTGTCCGCATGTGCAGGCAGGCATGGGGAACAACATGTACGGTAGAGGCCATGTGGCCCAGGAGGTGTAGCATAGTCTGAGCTGTGATTCGGGGGGTGCTTTGGACCGGAGCCGCCAGGGCTCAGAGGCGGTCGGCGCAATCCGCTGGCAAGAACGCAGTCGCCCGCTGAGTATCGAAGTGTACCCTGATGAACTTGAGTGCCTGCACCGGCTCGAGGTGAGACTTTGGGTAGTTGACCAAGAACCCCAAGCCTTCCAATAGAAGGATTGTGTGCGACACTGCTCACCGGGTTTCCTCGACCGAAGATCTCGTAATGAGCCAGTCGTCGAGGTAGGGAAAGACCGGCACGACCTGACGCCTGAGACAGGCAGCGGCCACGGAGAGGCATTTCGTAAAGACTCGTGGGGCGGACGCAAGGCCAATGGGGAGCACCCTGTACTGGAAGTGCTCTCCCTGTAGGCAGGGTTCCAACCTACAAAATGACTAACTAATCACCAATTTGCTCCTGGGCACCTGGGAGTCCTGCACCAGGAGGAAAAACAAAAAGAACTCAGATCACAGTTTCTTGTCAGCAAAAAGTCTGTTTATTTGTACAAGCAAACTCCATAAGCACAGGAAAAGATCTGTCTTAGGGATCTGAGGACGGGTAACCCTCCCCCTCCTCATCGGGGAGAGAGAAGGCCCCCGCGCCGAGCTCTGCAACTGCCTCTCTTATATACCTGTTCTCTGTCACAAACTTCTAGAAAGTATTCTGATGTCATTTGCAGGGTTTTTTCTATAGAGTACGTGCAGCTTTCTTCAAAACTCTGCAAAGTTTCTCCTTGTCCTTGGGACCCTCCAATGTTTTTCATCAAACAGATCACTAAACAACACTTGGTATTTCAAGGTCTGCTCAAGGTCAGTTTATCAGCTGGTCATAACCTCCTTGTACATGCCTTTTCATTTTTTGGAACTCCATCTCTTGGCTCTGTCTTTTATCTTCAGGGCTCAGAGTATGCTTCCTGGTTGGCCTGTATTTCACTGGGCCTATACACTTTGCACATTCCCGTCCAAAGTGTCTAGTCCCCAGGCTCTCCCATACATCCCCAAACCCCGAAGCACAGGTACTGCCTGTGTTGGGGGTGGATTAAGATGTGGGTGTAAGCGTCCTTTAGATCCAAGGAGCATAGCCAGTAGCCCTGCTGGAGGAAGGGCAGCAGAACGCCAAGGAATAACATCTTGAACTTCTCACGCACCAAGAACTTGTTCAACTTTCGGAGGTCAAGGATAGGCCGCAGACCTCCCCCCCCCCCCTCCAATCTCCTTTGGGACGAGGAAGTACCAGGAATAGAAGCCCCGATCTCGAAGGTGCGGAGGGACCTTCTTGACTGCCCGCTTGCCGAGAGAGTAGTTCCCGCTGCAGTTAAGCGTAGTTACTCACCTGTAACAGGTGACCTCCGGGAACAGCAGGAATAAGTCTTCACAAATGGTATCGTTGGTACCGACGGAGCCTGAAAGGGAACACTCCCCAGCGTCCAATAGGAAAGCTTTTGGGAGCATCCCACAGCTCCTACGTGCTGCCTTCCCGCCTTTCCAACTCTCCCTCTTCAGCTGAGTTTATAGCTGAGACTAAAGGAGAGAGGAGACAAAGAGAGAGAGACAAATAGAGACAACTCCTAGGGGAGGTGGGTGGGTTGTGAAGACTTATTCCTGCTGTTCCCGGAGATCAACTGTTACAGGTGAGTAACTAGGCTATCTTCAGGAACAAGCAGGAATGTAGTCTTCACATATGGGGACTCCCCAGCTGAGAGATGCCAAGGGGATGACCCCAACAAGCTGCGAACCACAGGTGAGATGGGTCATGCTTCCTCCCATGGATCTCTGGCATCGAAACCCAGGACGGCGAGTAGGAGTTGTACTAAGTCTGAAAGAGATGCTGGAGCACAGCCTGGCGAAACGAGGCATCCCGACGGGAGTCCTTGTCTAAGCAATAGCGGGCTGTAAAGGTGTGTACCGAAGTCCAAGTGGCTGTTCTACAGATGTCATCAATGGACACAAAATGAAGATTAGCCATTGAGGCTGCCATTACTCTCACACTGTGAGCTGGGACATGGCCTTCGAGAGAAAGTCCCTTACTCTCATATGCAAAGGATATGCAATTTACAATCCACCTAGAAAGAGTTATTTTGGAAACAGGAAGTCCCAAATGACTAGAATAAAAAGCAACAAAAAGCTGAGAATATTTTCTATGTTGCTTAGTTCTTTGAAGGTAAAAAGCTAAGGCTTTTTTACAATCTAAGGTATGAAGATTCCTTTCTGCATTAGAGGCATGAGGCCTAGGGAAGAATACAGGAAGGTAAACCGCTTGGTTTAAATGAAAAGGTGAGACCACCTTTGCAATGAAGTGAGGATGAGTCCTAAGAACTACCTTATCATGGTGAAATCTTGTATAAGGAGGATCCGTCACTGAAGCCTGTAACTTACTGATGCGTCTTACAGAAGTGAGGGCAACTAGGAAGATGACCTTCCAAGAAAGAAACTTTAGAGCTGTAGTGGCTAAAGGCTCAAAGGGCGGTTTCATGAGATGCCCAAGAACAAGATTCAGATCCCATGCCACCGGCGGTGGCTTAATGGAAGGTTTTGTTAAAAGTAAATTTCTCATAAATCTCGCTAAGAATGGATGAGAGGAAATAGGTTGTCCATCCAGAAGTTTGCGAAAAGCAGCAATGGCAGTAAGATGGACCCTTACTGAATTGGTTTTAAGACCAGAATCTGATAGATGGAGTAGATACTCCAGAAGCGATTCGACAGGCACTGTATGGGGGTTAAGTCCCCTTTGAGATCACCATAGAAAGAATCTCTTCCACCTAAAGGCATACGATCGCCTTGTGGAAGGCTTCCTGGAAGCCACAAGGATATCCTTTACCTGTTGAGATAGGTTGATATCCGGGAATCCTAGGCTTTCAGTAAACAGGCCCTGAGGGGCAGGGACTGGAGATTCGGGTGCAATAGCGTCCCATTTTCCTGGGAAAGAAGATCTGGAGCACATCCCAACTCCAGAGGTGTGGCTTGAGAGAGACGCAGAAGCAGAGGATACCACATCTGCCATGGCCAGTGTGGAGCTATGAGTATGATATGACCTCTGTCTCTCTGAAGTTTGAACAAAATTTTGGGAATGAGGGGAATGGGTGGGAAGGCACAGAGGAAGTCCCGACCCCAATGGAGGAGGAAAGCAGTTTGGAGCTGCAATTCTGGAACAGAATAGGGGAAGTTTGGCATTCTGTGGACTTGCAAAGAGGTCTAATCTGGCGTTCCTCAGATTCAAAACACTCGAGCAAGCTGGTCTGAGTGCAGAGACCATTCGTGTGGCAGCAGTATTCGACTGAGTTTGTCTGCCCAAAGATTTTGAATGCCCCGAAGATATACCACTAGGAGGTGGATATGAAGCTCTTTGCCGAGGGCCCACAGTTGCAAAGCTTTGTTGCATAACGACAGAGAGCCTGTTCCACCCTGCCTGTTTACACAGAACATGGCTACTTGATTGTCGGTCTGGACCAGAACTGTCTTGTAGCTGAGATGGGCCTGAAAAACTCGGACAGCATGAAAAATGGCTCTGAGCTCTAGGAGGTTTATGTGAAGACAAGCCTTCTGTTGGGTCCAGAGACCCTGAGTTGATAGATCGTGAAAGTGAGCCCCCCAACCCAACTTGGACGCATCTGTTGTTAGGGTGGTTTGGCATACAGGCTGCTGGAAAGGAGAACCCACGAGAAGGTTTTCTCAGTGACTGCCACCATTGCAGGGACAAAATGAGACGTGTGGAGTTTCTGATTTTGTCTGTCAGCCGACCAGAGGCCTGTGTTCACTGAGAGAATAGGGTCCACTGAGTTGTTCGCATATGAAGGTGAGCATAGGGAACCACATGGACCGTGGATGCCATATGCCCCAGAAGCTGAAGCATCTCCCGAGCAGTCAGGAAGACCTTCATAGCTGCTTGGGAGGCCAGCTGTACTATACGAAGACAACGTGACTGTGTCAGGAAAGCCCTTGACAGCCTTGTGTCTAGACGAGTCCCTGTGAATTCTAGAGACTGAGAAGGGGTGAGATGAGATTTTGGGAGGTTTATGACCAGTCCCAAGTATCGAAGGATTCACATGGTGCGAAAAAGAGCGAAGCTGACTTCTGGAGCCATTGATGCTCGAATAAGCCAGTCGTCTAAGTAGGGGAAGACAAATATTCCTAGAGTTCTCAGGAATGCTGCTATTACTGCCATGCATTTTGTGAAGACTCTTGGGGCAGAAGCCAGACCGAAGGGAAGAACCCTGTATTGGAAGTGTCTTCCCTGGAAAAGGAATCAAAGGAATTTCCTGTGATCTGCATAGATGAGAATATGTGTATATGCATCCTTTAGATGTAGAGAACATAGCCAGTCCTGACTCTGAAGGTATAGCAGGAGTGTTCCGAGGGAGATCATCTTGAATTTTTTCCGGAACAAATACTTGTTTAATTCTCTGAGGTCCAAAATAGGTCTGTGTCCCCCCGTTTTCTTTGGGATGAGAAAGAAGAGGGAGTAGAACACCGTACCCTGTTGGGATATGGGTATCTCTTCTATTGCTCCCTGAGCAAGAAGTGGTGCGACCTCCTGATCCAAGAGACTGGTGGAAGGAACCTGAGAATTGAACTGTCTTATGATTGTAGGAGGGGGCATGCTGTGAAAATGAAGTCTGTACCCTTCTCGTACAATGGACAGGGTCCAGTTTTCTGATGTTATTTGTTGCCATCTTCTGGCAAAATGGCATAATCTACCCGGGATGGTAAGGGGTTCTGGACCTTTCAGGGGCAGAAAGACTAAGTTCTCTAGGAAGGAGTCAAAGCCCCTGAGGAGGCTGAGTCTGCTGAGACGGTTGAGCTCTAGGAACTTGTGGCTTCCTCTGCTGTCTGGTCTGTTGCTGCACCTTTTCAGGAACATCAACTGGAAAGTGGCCCTGATGGGTGTAAGATGGGTAAAACCTCTTTTTCTTGTTGAAAATGGGTTTCTAGACTGATTATTTCTTTGCTGGGTTGGCTGTAGACTTTGATAGTCTGTTCAAGGTAGTATTTTCAGATTCAATCTGATTAGCCTTGTCTTGCCAATCCTTGCCAAAGAGATTTTCTCCTGTGCAAGGAATATTTCCCAGTTTATCTTGCACCCATTGATCTACGTCTGATGCCTGAAGCCAGGCAATACGACGTGCACCGAAGGAAATAGCAGAGGTTCTGCTAATGCATTCAAAGCAATCAAAGGTTGCATGATTTACAAATTTAGAGACATCCTGGGCATGTTTGACCAGAGTAAGGAATTCCCCCCTTTTTTCCTCAGGGAGAAGAGGGTTCATGAACTCCAAGTCACCTGTAACTTCTTTGAGGAACATTCCCATATAGAGCATGTAGGAGCTAATCCTGGCTGCCAACATGGAGGATTGGAAACATCAACGCCCAAAGGAATTGAGCGTCCTCGATTCACAGCCCGGAGGATTGGAAGAATGTGTTTTAGCACTCTTAATCCTATGCATCGCCGATTCCACTACCATTGAATGGTGTGGTAAATGATAATTACACTTACCTGGTAATTGTAGTTCCTTGAGTGACGACAGTTCAGTCCTCTACCTCTGAGTTGTCGACCTCCTCCTGCAGCTTGGAGAATGGCATGTCAGAATCATGACATCACTGGATATAGCCTGCCGGACTCTCCCTGGCTTCAGCCGCAGTGTGAACTATTAACAAAGTAGACTCAAAGGAGCAACAAATAAGTAGCTATAAACCGCCAACAAATCTTAAACTGAAACAACCCCGAGAACGTATCTAGGCAAATCTTTCTTATCCCCTGCCCTGCTACCCAAACAAGGAGGCAGAGGAAAAACAAACAATTCCGAAGGCAGACCTACCTGTAATTTGATTGTTCCCTTGCGGTAGCGATCTGATACCAATTATGGAAGAACTCCGGGTGGGATTGAGGACTGAACTGTCGTCACTCAAGGAACTACAATTACCAGGTAAGTGTAATTATCATTTCCTTATCGTTCCTCCAGTTCAGTCCTCTACCTCTGGAATGTACCAGAGCAGTAATCATTGGGTGGGATCTTTCCAGCTGGCACGTAACACCGCCGATCCGAAACAGGCATCATTCACAGCTGCCACGTCGAGACGATAATGCCTACTGAAAGTATGCAGAGACGACCATGTTGCCGCCTTACAAATTTCTTCCAGGGGAACCAAACCGTGTTCCGCCCACGACGACGCTTGCGCTCTGGTGGAATGAGCCCGCAACCCTGCTGGCACCGATCGACCTTGAAGAAGACAGGAGGAGGCAATCGCCTCCCGAATCCACCTTGCAATGGAAGCTTTTCCTGCCACTTCCCCTTTGTGCACACCTCCGAACATCGGTCCAACTTGCGAAATAGCTTTGTCACCTTCAAATACTGCCTCAACACCCTCTTAACATCCAAACGGCGCAAACTGTGGTCCAGGTCACCGCCGTCTAGCAAATCTAGAACCAGAAGGGACACTGACTGATTCAGATGAAAGGGGGAAACCACCTTAGGCAGAAAAGATGGAACTGGACGCAGCACCAACTTCTCTCTGGAAAAGGATAAGAACGGCTCTCTACACGAAAGCGCTTGCAGCTCCGAGATGCGACGCGCAGAACAGATCGCCACCAGAAAAACCGTCTTTAAGGTCAAGTCCTTCACCGAAGCCCGAGGCAACAGCTCAAAGGGTGGTTTCGATAACGCCGCCAACACCAGATTGAGATCCCAAGGCAGAACCACCACTCTACGCAACGGCCGCAACCTAGAAATCGCCTTAAGAAAACGCAACACATCAGCGTGAGCGCCGAGTGCAACACCCTGAATCTTGCCGTGAAAACAGGAAAGGGCCGCCAATTGCACCCGCAAAGAACTGGCGGCAAGGCCCTTATCAAAACCGTCCTGCAGAAAACTCAATATCAAGGAAATGGAAACGGTAGACGCCCGTATCTGTCGCTGGGAACACCAATCCTCAAATATACGCCAGATCCAAACATACGCTAGCGAAGTTTACTGCTTCCATGCTTTAAGCAACGTAGCAACAATTGCCGCCGTATATCCTTTCTTTTTTTAGCCTGGCCCTTTCAATGGCCAAATCGTAAGCGAGAATCGATCCACTTGAGGCATGAAGAGAGGACCTTGCAACAATAGATCCGCCCTCATCGGCAACCGCCAAGGTTCGCCGT
This sequence comes from Ichthyophis bannanicus, assembly GCA_033557465.1. NCBI lineage: Eukaryota > Metazoa > Chordata > Amphibia > Gymnophiona > Ichthyophiidae > Ichthyophis > Ichthyophis bannanicus. Next base: position 159,808,434 of record CM066040.1, read on the forward strand.
CTAGGAGACGCACCAGGTCCGCAAACCACGGACGCCTCGGCCAGTCGGGCGCCACCAGCAGCACTCGTCCCGGATGGGACCCTATCCGCTGAACCACCCGGCCGATCAACGCCCACAGAGAAAAGACATACAGCAGGCCTGAGGACAGCCACTGATGCAACAGCGCGTCTATGCCCTCTGACATTCTTTCCCGCCTTCTGCTGAAGAAACGATTGGCAAGTCCATGATTGGGGTCCCCCAACGGCAAACTATCTGCGCAAAGACGTCCGGGTGCAGCTCCCACTCCCCTGCATCCACTCGGACCCTGCTTAGAAAATCTGCCATCACATTGTCCTTCCTAGCGGTGAGCCGCCGAAATCGCCGACAACCGACTCTCTACCCAAGCGAACAATAAGTCCGCCTCTTCTTCCATGACTGCACTCCCCGTGCCGCCCTGGCGATTGATGTAGGTGACTGCCGCCGAGTTGTCGGATAGCACTCGGACTGACTGACCCAGCACCGACGTCTCGAACGCCTGTAGTGCCTGGAAGACCGCTCGGAGTTCCAGACGATTGATCGACCATGAGCTCTCCAAAGGAGACCAAAACCCCTGCGCAAACCTGCTCCTGCAGTGGGCTCCCCAGCCCCCGAGACTGGCATCCGTTAACAATGGAAGCCAATCGGGCTGCTCCAGCGGCATCCCGTTCGCCAAGGACGCCGGCAGTAACCACCACTGAAGAGACTGCCATACCTTGAAGGGACACGGCAGCCGTTTGCTCAAAGGATCCGTCTGATGCGACCAGCGGTGAAGAAGAGACCTCTGCAAAGGTCTCATATGTACCTTGGCCCAAGGTACCACCTCGAGCGTCACCGCCATGGTCCCCAGAAGGGGAAGATAAGACCATGCGGATGGAGCGGGCGTGGCTCGGAATCTGCGAACTAGCTGCCGGAGAACCTGAGCTCGCCTCTCTGGTAAAAACACCTTTCCACTCTTCGTGTCGAACCGTACCCCCAGATACTCCAGGTTCTGAGAAGGGTCCAACCGGCTTTTGGCTGGATTGACCACCCAACCCAGACTCTGAAGAAAGGTCACAATGCGAGACCGAAGGACAACACCGCGCATGCGGACTACCGGTCAGAGCTCAGGATTTTATACCTCCTGAGCTCTGACCGGTAGTCCGCGTGCGCTGCGTTTTTCAACACAATGGCAATGAGGAATTTGATATGCTCTTTGTTCATGTATGCCACTACTGTGCATTGTCCAAGAAAACACCAACAGATTTGCCTTCCAGAAGGGACCAAAACCTCTTCAGAGCCAGGTGGATCACTATGGCCTCTAGTTGGCGGAATGACTAGGAGGCTTCCTGAGGAGACCAGTGCCCCTAAACCAAGTGACCCAGACAATGAGGCCCCCCCTACAAGTCCAGCAGGATGGCATCTATGGTAACCACATCCAATCTAACGCCTCTAGACCCATCATATCCATGAGAGGGTAGCCATCAAACCAAATCCTTCTTGATCTCCCGGGGAAGAGGTAAGCGCTGCTCCAATAATTGGGATCAGGGAGACCAGTGAGTCAGAAGGTGTCCCTGCAAGGGGCATATATGCACCCTACCCCAAGGTATCAGTTCCTGGGTCAATGTCACTGACCCCAGGAACTGCAGGAATTCCCAAGTCTTGGCAGCTGCCTGAGAATGAAAATTCCTAAGAAGCAGCTGTAAACTTTCTAATTTTTCCAGGATGAGAAATATCCAGACACTCCAAGGCATGAGAGGAAACTAACCTGTTCTTGAGGTAGTTGAGTATCTATCCAATTTTCTCCAACCACCAGATCACCTGAGTAGTGTCCACCAAGGACTTTTCCATGGAGTTGGACAGATCAGCCATTTATACAGATATGGGTGAATCTGGATTTCCTGACTGCACCATCACCACCATGACCAGCAAGAAAGCATGAAGTACCATGACCAGGCCAAAAGGCAGGGCACTAAACTGAAAATAGCAGCCCAGGACACAGAAACGGAAGAACCACTGATGTTGCTCCTAGAAGGGAATTTGGAAGTACACTTCATAAAGGTCCAAGGAGGTTAGAAACTCCTCTTGCTGGACTGACACAATGAACAACCTGAGGGTCTCCATGCAGAGGTGGGGCACACTTAGCTTGAGATTGATTGCCTTCATATCCAGAATGGCTCAGAAGGATCTGCCTTTGGAGGGCACTGGTACAATAGCCTGTATCTACAGGAAGCACTAAAGAGTTTCCTTGACCACTATTTTGGTTAAGGAGCTGCAAGGAGACTCCACAAAAGCTCTCAAAGTGGCTCAACAAACTCCAATCTGTAACCTTTTTCGAGGAGCCACTGGTCTAACGTTATACAGGTCCATTCCAAATAAAACAGCTGCCTGATCCTCAAAAGGGACCTACCAGATCACACTGCAAAGGCTTATCTGCTCCCAAGGAAGTGCCTATTTAGTCCTGAGATTGTTGGGATCCCCAAAAGAACTGACCTTCTTAGGTTTAGACTCATGGGAAGAATAGGTAATGCCTGAACTCTTTCCAGCTCTAAACTGCCCTATGCTCCCCAATCAATTCTACATGAGGAACCATTGGAATCTCTGAACCTATCTTCCTGCAGCCTCTGTAGGTAAGCCTCTTCAAAGTATTTCACCAGCTTCTCCAGTTCTTTCTCAAAGAGTAACCAGCCCTTAAGGGGAAAACTTAATCATCTGCAGCTTGGGACGTGGCATCAGCGAACCAATTCCAGAGCTAGAGCTACCTTTGAACCACCATAGCTACCCACCATGGACTTAGAAGAGACTCTGATAAATCATACAGGCCATCCACCACAAATGATATGCCAGACTCCAATCTCACCACTTCTGGACTATCTGGCAACTGTGGGATCCAGTGTAAAAGCATTTGAGCTACCATACCTGCACAAAGCGCTGCCTGAGTACCCAAGGCCGAAGCCATGAAGGCATTCTTGAGGAAGTTTCTCCAGGGTCATGTGCCCATGAGGGAAGGGTTAGGACAGCCATTATAGTTGGTGATTCGATCATTAGGCATGTAGATAGCTGGGTGGCTGGTGGACGCGAGGATCGCCTGGTAACATGCCTGCCTGGTGCGAAGGTAGCGGACCTCACGCGCCACCTAGATAAGGTCTTAGATAGTGCTGGGGAAGAGTCTGCTGTCTTGGTACATGTCGGTACCAATGACATAGGAAAATGTGGTAGGGAGGTTCTAGAGGGTAAATTTAGGCTTTTAGGTAGGAAGTTGAAATCCAGAACTTCCAGGGTAGCATTCTCCGAAATGCTTCCCGTTCCACGCGCAGGACCCAAAAGGCAGGCAGAGCTCCGGAGTCTCAACGCGTGGATGAGACGATGGTGCAGAGAGCGTAGTTACTCACCTGTAACAGGTGTTCTCCAGGAGCAGCAGGAATCAGTCCTCACTTATGGGTGACGTCGGCGCCGACGGAGCCCTCGCGGAGCAATTTTCCCCAGCTTTCAAAGAAAGCCTTTGGGAATTGCAGCGCGCATGCGCGGTCGTCTTCCCGCCCGAAGGTGCCATCTTAGCCAGTCAGATGACATAGCTAAAAAAGACAGCATAAAAATTTGCAAAAGAACATAAGCAGACGATTGCAACTCCAAGGGGAGGAGGGAGGGTAGTGAGGACTGATTCCTGCTGCTCCTGGAGAACACCTGTTACAGGTGAGTAACTACGCTTTCTCCAGGACCAAGCAGGAAGTCAGTCCTCACTTATGGGACTCCCAAGCTCAAGGCTACCGGAGACCCTAAGCACAAAAATGAGCTCCCTCTAGCTCAGCAGCACAGAAGGATAGAATCTTCGCTGAATTATCACCCACCGGTAGCCCACATCCGGGATGGAGGGTAGGAGTTGCTCAGACCTCAAAGAGATTACGGAGGACTGCCTGTCCGAAAGCACTGTCCCTACGGGACTCCCTCTCGAGACAGTAATGGACCGCAAAAGTCTGGCTCGAAGACCAAGTAGCGGCCCGGCAGATGTCTGCCAGCGGAACAGAGCGGAGGTAAGCCACTGATGTGGCCTTTGCCCGAACGCAATGAGCCGTGACTCTACTTCCTAAGGAGAGTCCGGCTGCCCCATAAGCCCAAGAGATACAGTCCGCAACCCAGATGGACAGAGTACGCTTGGAGACCGGGAGCCCCAATCTATTGGGGTCAAAAGACACAAAAAGCTGAGCAGCTTTACGGTGCTCCCGCGTACGGTCAAGGTAGAAGTTCAGAGCCCTTCTACAGTCCAGGGTATGGAGGACCGTCTCAGCTCGGCTGGAGTGTGGTCTGGGAAAGAAGGTTGGAAGTACCACCTCCTGATTGATGTGAAAAGGGGAGACCACTTTAGGCAGAAATTTTCGGATGAGTCCGTAGGACCACCCTATTCTTGTAGAACCTAGTGTAAGGGGGATCAGACACGAGGGCCTGCAATTCACTTACGCGTCTAGCGGAAGTGAGGGCTATCAAGAACAGTGTTTTCCAAGACAGAAAACGGAGAGAACAGGTAGCCATAGGTTCAAAAGGCGGACAGGTGATCCGCTGCAAAACCACATTCAGGTCCCAGTCAGGCGCTGGCGGGCGCAGAGGTGGTTTAAGTAGAAGGAGACCTCGGAGAAACCTCGCTACGAGAGGGTCATTGGAGAGAGGTCTGCCGTCCACCGGCACATGATGTGCTGAAAGAGCACTGAGGTGAACTTTGACGGAGTTGGACTTGAGTCCCAGATTAGAGAGGTGCAGCAAGTACTGCAAGATCACCGACACCGGGCAGGAGAAGGGATCCTGAGACTGTTGGGTACACCAGACTGCAAAGCGACGCCATTTAAGGGCGTAGCATTTGCGGGTAGAAGGCCGTCGCGAAGCCAAGACGACCTCCTCCACCTCCGCCGGCAGGAGAAGGGGAGCAAGGACTACCCTCTCAGCAGCCAGGCCATGAGGTTGAGAGACCTGAGGTTGGGGTGCAGGAGGGACCCCTGATCCTGAGTGAGGAGATCCGGTTGTACCCCCAGAGGGATTGGATCCTCCACCGCCAGTTGCAGCAGGAGCGGAAACCACGGCTGCCTGGGCCAGCGAGGGGCCACCAGGATCATGAAGGCTTTGTCTCGGAGAACCTTGAAAAGAGTCCGAGAGACTAGCGGGATGGGAGGGAAAGCGTACAGAAGGCTCCCCGACCACGAGATCAGAAAGGCGTCCGCCGCAACCCGAAGGGGGTGTGGCTGACGAGAGCAGAAGCGAGGAAGCTGCCGGTTGTGAGGACTGGCAAAGAGATCCACCGTGGGGAGACCCCACTTGAGGAAGAGCTTCTGAACTACCAAGGGATCCAGACGCCACTCGTGCGGCTGGAGGACCCTGCTGAGTTTGTCTGCAAGGCAATTTTCTTGGCCCGGGAGATAAACTGCCTTGAGGAGAATGCCGTGACTGACGGCCCAAGAGCAGAGCTTCTGTGCCACCCGGCAGAGGAGGAAGGAGCCCGTGCCCCCCTGCTTGTTCACGTAGAACATGGCAACTTGATTGTCCGTCTGGACAAGGACGGACTGTTGGGAAGTCAGGTGGGAGAAGGCCTTGAGAGCTAGGCGGATCGCCCTGAGCTCCAGGAAGTTGATCTGCTGAGCCGACTCCCACGTGGTCCAGAGGCCCTGAGTACGTGCCTCTTGGCAATGTGCTCCCCAGCCCAGGAGGGATGCATCGGTGGTCAGCACCCGGGTCGGCTGAGGTGACTGGAAAGGCATTCCGAATATCAGGTTCGGCTGCCGGAGCCACCACCGGAGAGACGAGACCAGCGGCTCGGAAACGCGCACTAGGTCTGCTAGGCCGCCCGTGGCTTGTCGCCACTGCTGGCGGAGACACCATTGAGCAGACCGCATATTCAGGCGGGCATTGGGGGTCACATGGACGGTGGAAGCCATATGGCCGAGCAGTCTCAGGAAGCGCCTGGCGGAGACCAGGGCTGGCTGCGAAAAGCGGTCGGCTAGGTCCATGAGCCATTGAGCCCTGTCGAGCGGTAGGTACGCTCGCGCCTGAGGAGTGTGCAGCCTTGCGCCGATGAACTCGAGATCCTGTGAGGGGAGCAAAGTGGACTTTGCGAAGTTTATAACAAAGCCCAAGTGCTGCAGCAGAGTCACCGTGCGGCACGTGGCGTTGGTGACCTCCTGAGCGGACGCTGCTCTGATGAGCCAGTCGTCGAGGTACGGAAAGACATAGAGGCCGTGAAGCCGGAGATGGGCCGCCACGACCGCGAGACATTTTGTGAAGACTCGCGGTGCGGAGGACAGGCCAAAGGGCAGTACTCTGTACTGGTAATGATTTCCTGCCACCACAAACCTTAGGTATTGGCGGTGGCTTGGGTGGATGAGGATGTGCGTGTAGGCATCCTTTAGATCCAAGGAGCATAGCCAATCTCCCTGCTGGAGGTAGGGCAGAAGGATTCCAAGGGTAAGCATTTTGAACTTCTCCCGCACAAGGAACTTGTTGAGGTTGCGCAAGTCCAGGATGGGTCTGAGGCCTCCTGTTCTCTTTGGTATCAGAAAATACCTTGAATAGAAGCCTTGACCTCTCAGGTGGTGTGGCACCGGTTCCACCGCCTGTTCCTGCAGAAGACCTGCTAACTCCTGAAGGAGCAACTCCCTGTGCAGAGGGGGGCGCGGAGGCTCTCCCGGAAAATAGGAGGGAGGGATCTGATGGAAGTGGAGAAGGTAGCCCTCTCGCACGACCTGAAGCACCCAGGCATCTGCGGTGATGCTGGGCCACCTGTGGGCGAAGTGAACCAGCCGGCCTCCGGTGCTGGGAGGAACCAGCGGGGGGGAGAGGCTATGCTGAACGAGTCAAAAACCCCCACCCTGCTGAGCAGGGGCTGGTGGTGCAGGCTTGGGGGCTTGCTGCCTACGGGACCCGTTACCCCGTCCCTTGGCCTGCTGGCCCTGTTGGGGAGCTGCAGGGGCCTGATAATGGGGGTATTGTTTGTAGGCAGCCGCCTTCCTCGGGTAAAAGGACTTTTTCCCCGAGCCCTTCTTTTTCTGGGAAGGGGCGGAGGTCTTCCTAGAAAGCCTAGTCCTGGTGAGAGTCTCAGTCTCAATTTGTGCAGCCTTTTTTGCCATGGGCTTGCCAAAGAGGTTTTCGCCTCGGCAGGGGACATCGACCAACTTGTCCTGTACCCATGGCTCAAGGTCAGACGACTGAAGCCAAGCCTGTCGGCGGGCACCGATGCCGGCTGCGGCCACTCGAGCCGAGGCTTCAAAGCCATCATAGGCTGCTCGGGACATGAACTTTGAGCATTCCCGAATGCCAGTGGACAAGGCCAGGAACCTCCGCAAGGGTTCCTCGGACAGACCAGCGGAGAATCCGGCTAGCTCTTTAGCCAGATCCCGGAGATACATGCCCATGTACAGCTGGTAAGTCTGGACACGACAGGCGAGCATAGAGCCCTGGAAGCACTTCTTGCCAAGGCCATCCAGGTTACGGGCCTCCCTTCCAGGAGGCACCGAGGAGTGCATCTTCTGGCTCTTAAGACGATGCATGGCCGATTCCACTACCATGGAATGGTGTGGCAGCTGTGCCTTTTGAAAGCCAGGGCTCTTGCGGACCCGATAGATAGAATCGACCCGCTTGCTCAGGACCGGCGAGGAGGCCGGACTCTCCCACATGCGGAAGAGTAGTCGTTCCAGCATAGGAGGAACCGGCACAGTAAAGTGTTCCCTCGCGGGAGAGTCATACTGGAGGGCGTCGAGCTCTTCGGCTCGAGGCTCCTCCTCGGGATCCGCAGGGAAGGCCAAAGCCTTGGCCATATCCCTAACGAAGTCCGAGAACCGGGCATCCTCCGGGGGGGACTGCTTCCGAGGCTCGGACTCCGGTGAGTCCGATGGGACACACCGAGTCCGGAAAGAATCGGGTGACTCTTCCTCCTCAGACTCCCAGACCGCCTCCGACGAGGACTCGGTGGGGTCGGCCCGGGCAGGGTGCGGCGCCAGCCGCCCCGACGCCGAGGGAGTCGGCGTCGGCGACCTCGGTCCCGAACGGGAGGCCGAGGGTGACCTCGACCGAGGATCGACTCGAGTTCTCATCGACTCGAGGATCGGCTCGGTCTCCGGGGTCGACTTGGACGTCGACGTCCCGGCGGTCGGGGCAGCGACGCCAGCGAAGCCAGCGAGCAGTGCCCTCTGCTGGTCCATGAAGGCAGACAGTCTGCTCTCCAAGGCCGTCAACCTGAGTCCGAGCTCAGGTGACCCAGCAGCCCCCGACTCGGGCCCCGACGGCGTCGGGCCCGACGTCGGCTGTCGCGGAGGCGAGTCCAGAAGGACCACAGGACTTACCCGGGCAGGCATCTCCGACTCCAGGCGAGGTCGCTTCGGGACGTGTTCCTTCTCCAAGGACCCGGGGCGGCTGTCGGGGCTATGCGACCTGGCCCTCGCGGAACCAGGAGCGTCCACCGACTCCGCCCTCGCGGGTTTTTCCTTCCGACGATGGTCCCCGGAGGGAGAACCCCGGTCGGAGGAGCTCCGGCGACGGTCCGAGCTGGAGCCTTTCGACACGGAGGCCTCCGATGAGGTCCGGGTACGGCTGGGGTCAGCGAAGATTCTCTCACGCTGATGCCGCCGACTTCTCAACGCCTTTGAGGACAGTTTGCTGCAGGGCCCACAGATCAATTCCTCATGATCCGGGCCCAGGCAGCGGAGGCAAAAGTCGTGTGTGTCGGTTAGTGACATATTTCGGTCACAGCGACCACACCGCTTAAACCCACTGGCAGCCATCGGGGGAAAAAGGGCCCCTGCGAGGTCAAAGGACCGGGCTGCCAGGGAAAACGAAAACGAAAGCTGACTAAGTCAGAAAAACCGAAAAAAGTAAGAGGACTCGAGACCGGCGTCGCGAGTCCGGACGGGAAAACGATCGGCGTCGAACCGAAAGAAAAAAGGATAAAATAAAGAAGAAAATCAACTTTTTCGCGGGGACAAGACGGGGACGTCTGTAGGGCTCCGCGGAAAAAAAAAGAAGACTGGCTAAGATGGCACCTTCGGGCGGGAAGACGACCGCGCATGCGCGCTGCAATTCCCAAAGGCTTTCTTTGAAAGCTGGGGAAAATTGCTCCGCGAGGGCTCCGTCGGCGCCGACGTCACCCATAAGTGAGGACTGACTTCCTGCTTGGTCCTGGAGAAATGAGGGTTTTGGATTTGTTAGGAACTGGGGAACATTCTGGGGAAAGGAGGGGCTCTTCCGAAGGGATGGGCTTCATAAGAACATAAGAACATAAGAAATGCCATACTGGGTCAGACCGAGGTCCATCAAGCCCAGTATCCTGTTTCCAACAGTGGCCAATCTAGGTCATACGTACCTAGCAGTTTCCCCAAAAGACACAGGTTCTGCAGTGCTTGTACTAGGCCAAGCATTGATATCCTGGGTCCCTTTTTAATAGTGGTTTATGGACCTTTCCTCCAGGAACTTGTCCAAACCTTTTTTAAACCCAGCTATACTAACAGCCCTTACTACATCCTCCGGTAACAGATTCCAGAGTTTGATTACACGTTGAGAGAAGAAATATTTTCTCCTATTTGTCTTAAATAGTTTACCCTGTAGCTTCATTACATGCCCCCTAGTCCTTCTATATTCTGATAGCGTAAACAATTTATCCACGTTTATCCGTTCCACTCCATTCATTAATTTATACACCTCTATCATATCTCCCCTCAGCCGCCTCTTTTCTAGGTTAAAGAGCCCTAACCTTTTTAGCCTCTCTTCATAGGAGTAGCCTTCCATCCCCTTCACCAATTTGGTGGCTCTTCTCTGTACTTTTTCTAATAACTCTATGTCCTTTTTAAGATACGGTGACCAGAATTGCACACAATATTCAAGGTGCGGTCGTACCATGGAGCGATACAGAGGCATTATAATATCCTTTGTTTTATTCTCCATCCCTTTCCTTAGGATACCTAGCATTCTATTTGCTTTCTTGGCCGCCGCTGCACACTGGGCGGAGGGTTTTAACATGTTATCCACGATGACTCCTAAATCTTTTTCCTGGGTGGTGGTTTCTAATGTGGAGCCTTGCATCTTGTAACTATAGTGTGGGTTGTTCTTTCCTAGGTGCATAACTTTGCACTTGTCCACATTAAATTTCATCTGCCATTTGGATGCCCAGTCTTCCAATTTATCCAGATCCTCCTGCAGTTTTCCACAATCCTCTTGGGTTTTAACAACTTTAAACAGTTTTGTGTCATCTGCAAATTTGATTACCTCACTAGTTATTCCCTTTTCCAGGTCATTTATGAATATGTCAAAAAGTAGCGGACCCAGTACAGATCCCTGGGGTACTCCACTATTCACCTTTTTCCATTGGGAATATTGGCCATTTAGCCCTACCCTCTGCTTTCTATCTTTTAACCAGTTCCCGATCCACAATAGTACACTGCCTCCTATCCCATGACTTTTTAGCTTCGCCAAAAGTCTCTGATGGGGGACCTTGTCAAAAGCTTTCTGAAAGTCCAGATACACTATATCAACCGACTCACCTTTGTCTACCTGTTTATGCACACCTTCAAAAAAACAGATCAGATTAGTAAGACAAGATCTGCCTTGTCTAAAGCCATGTTGGCTGTCTCCCATTAGGCCATGACTATCTACATGCTGTGTAATTTTGTTCTTTATGATGGCTTCTACCATTTTCCCTGGTACTGACGTCAGGCTCACCGGTCTGTAATTTCCCGGGTCACCCCTGGAACCCTTTTTAAAAATTGGTGTTACGTTGGCGACCCTCCAATCTTCAGGTATTACAGATGATTTTAATGAAAGTTCACAGATTACCAATAACAGGTCTGCAATCTCATATTTCAGTTCTTTCAACACTCTGGGATGTATACCATCCGGTCCAGGTGATTTGCTACTATTCAGTTTATCAAATAGTTGTAATATATCTTCCCGGTGTAGCGATATTTCTCTCAATTCCTCTGCAGTATCACCTTTAAATACCACTTCAGTCTTGGGTAACACCCCTACATCTTCCTCAGTAAAGACCGAAGCAAAGAATTCATTCAGTCTCTCTGCTATAGCCTTGTCTCCTCTTACTGCCCCTTTTACCCCTCTATCATCTAATGGTCCAATTGACTCTCTCACAGGCCTTTTGCTACGAATGTACTTGAAAAAGTCTTTATTTCGTGTTTTTGCTTCCGTAGCAAGTTTCTTCTCAAATTCCCGCTTTGCCTGCCTTATCAATGCTTTGCATTTAACTTGCCAGTGCTTGTGCTGTTTCCAGTTTTCATCATTTGGCTCTTTTTTCCATTTTCTGAAGGTTGCTCTTTTGGCAGCAACAGCCTCTCTGACCTCACCTTTAAACCATGCTGGCAGTTTTTTGGACTTTCTTCCACTTTTCTTAATGCGTGGAATACAGCTGGTCTGGGCTTCGAGGATAGTATTTTTAAATAACACCCAAGCTTGCTGTAAGTCTTTAACCTTTGGAACCGCTCCTTTTAGTTTTTTCCGAACTATATTCCTCATTCTATCATAGTCACCCTTTTGAAAGTTAAAAGGTAGTACTGTGGATTCCTTTACTATCTGTCCTCCACTGATTAAATCAAACATGATCATACTATGATCACTATTGCCAAGTGGTCCCAACACCCTTATTTCTTGCACCAGATCTGGCGTTCCACTAAGGACTAGGTCCAGTATGGCTTCCCCTCTGGTCGGTTCATGAACCAGCTGCTCCAAGAAGCAGTCATTTATTTCATCTAGAAACTTTATCTCTTTAGCTTGTCCTGCTGTGACACTGTCCCAGTCGATACCGGGGTAATTGAAATCACCCATTATTACTACTCTGTTGTGGCTTTTGTTAGCTTCCTTGATTTCTTTGAGCATTTCATCATCCATTTGTTCATTCTGGCCAGGTGGTCGATAGTATACTCCCACTGCCATCACCTTCCCCTTCATAAATGGAATTTCAATCCATAGAGATTCTACAGCATATTTTGTTCCCTGCAAAACTTTAATCCTTTCTGACTCAATGCCCTCTCTAACATAGAGCGCAACCCCTCCACCAATTTGTTCAGCTCTATCATTACGATATAGTTTGTATCCAGGTATCACAGTGTCCCACTGGTTATCCTCCTTCCACCATGTCTCTGAGAGTGCAATCATATCTAACCTCTCATTTAATGCTATATATTCTAATTCTCCCATCTTATTGTTTAGACTTCTAGCATTGGCATACAAGCATTTTAGAGACTGCATTTTATTAATATTAATCTGGCTATTGGTAGGCATGGGTAATTGGGAATCTTTATGCTCTGTCTGCTCCTTACTCAAGGGCATTTGGGCTACTATACTCCCTTTTGGAACCTCACTGCTTTTGGTAGTATCCTTCAAGGATACCTTTGTCCGAACCGTGCGCTCCAGGGTGACTGTCGGCTTTCCCCTATTTTCTAGTTTAAAAGCTTCTCTATCTCTTTTTTAAAGGTTAATGCCAGCAGTCTGGTCCCATCCTGATTAAGGTGAAGCCCATCCCTTCGGAAGAGCCCCCCCTTTCCCCAGAATGTTCCCCAGTTCCTAACAAATCCAAAACCCTCATCCTTGCACCATTGTCTCATCCACGCATTGAGACTCCGGAGCTCTGCCTGTCTTTTGGGTCCTGCACGTGGAACAGGAAGCATTTCGGAGAACGCTATCCCGGAAGTTCTGGATTTCAACTTCCTACCTAAAAGCTTAAATTTAGCCTCCAGAACTTCCCTACCACATTTTCCTATGTCATTGGTACCAACATGTACCAAGACAGCAGACTCCCCCCCAGCACTATCTATGATCCTATCTAGGCGGTGCGTGAGATCTGCTACCTTCGCACCAGGCAGGCATGTTACCAGGCGATCCTCACGTCCACCAGCCACCCAGCTATCTACATTCCTAATGATTGAATCACCAACTATAACAGCTGTCCTGACCCTCCCCTCATGGGGACATGGCCCTGGAGAAACGTCCTCGGTGCAAGAGGGTTTTACATCACCTGGAGGACAGGTCCTAGTTACAGGATCACTTCCTGCCACACCAGGGTGATGCTCTCCTGTCACGTGACCTCTCTCCTCCATGGCAACAGGGATGCTGCCAGACTGGAGGTGGGACTTCAGGACTATATCCCTGTAGGTCTCGTCCATGTACTTCTCTGTCTTTCTTATGTCTTCCAGGTCTGCTACTCTAGCCTCTAGAGAACGGACTCGTTCCCTGAGAGCAAAGAGCTCCCTGCACTTAGTGCATATGTAGGACCTCTCACCAACTGGGAGATAATCATACATGTGACACTCGATGCAAAAGACTGGAGAACCCCCATCTCGTTGCTGGACCTCTGACTGCATCTTAGTTTAAAGCTTGTGTTTAGGTCTTTTAAAGCGGTATATAATAAGGATTGGTGTAGATGCTTATACTAATAAAAGTGTATCTAATACCCCTAATACACCCTGTGTACCTGAAACTAATTAATCACAGGTCCTCTGTGTATGACTGATTTGGATTAAGAGCTGCACCTGAGAGCAGCCCCTTTCCTCTAAGATGTCCAAGTACCTATAAAACTACAATTTCCCCAGGGGTGGGTGGGTGCTGGGGAGGGAGGGGGGGAGATAAGTCCTATTAAAGAGGGCAGTTACAAGGTACCCTGTCCTGAACCCTCAGCAGGGGGATGGGGGTACCACACAAGGCCCAGTTAATTGAGAGAGGCAAGGTAAGTACAGCTGAGAAGGCTGAATTAGCACACCACTAAGACAAACACTAAATAATTAAACAAACAACAGTTAGACAAACAGTAAATAATTAAATAAACAGCTAGAACTCACAGTAAGATGTCCCAGGAGGCAAAATCCACTCACTAGCAGAGCTCTGTAAAAGTTCAGCCTTTCTCTGATCAGAGAAAAGCAAACTAAAACAGCCTATGCACACGTGGAGAAAACAGGAACAAGGTTACAGGATACCTCAGGGGGAGGGGGTCAGGGGGAGGAGTCACTCAGGCAGGCAAGGACAGGAAAAAGCTTAACAGCAGGCTCTGGGGAGAGAGATTAATTCAAAATGGCTACCACACACACAGGGGGAGGAGTCACTCAGGCAGGCAAGGACAGGAAAAGCTTAACAGCAGGCTCTGGGGAGAGAGATTAATTCAAAATGGCTACCACACAAGGCCCAGTTAATTGAGAGAGGCAAGGTAAGTACAGCTGAGAAGGCTGAATTAGCACACCACTAAGACAAACACTAAATAATTAAACAAACAACAGTTAGACAAACAGTAAATAATTAAATAAACAGCTAGAACTCACAGTAAGATGTCCCAGGAGGCAAAAATCCACTCACTAGCAGAGCTCTGTAAAAGTTCAGCCTTTCTCTGATCAGAGAAAAGCAAACTAAAACAGCCTATGCACACGTGGAGAAAACAGGAACAAGGTTACAGGATACCTCAGGGGGAGGGGGTCAGGGGGAGGAGTCACTCAGGCAGGCAAGGACAGGAAAAAGCTTAACAGCAGGCTCTGGGGAGAGAGATTAATTCAAAATGGCTACCACACACACAGGGGGAGGAGTCACTCAGGCAGGCAAGGACAGGAAAAGCTTAACAGCAGGCTCTGGGGAGAGAGATTAATTCAAAATGGCTACCACACAAGGCCCAGTTAATTGAGAGAGGCAAGGTAAGTACAGCTGAGAAGGCTGAATTAGCACACCACTAAGACAAACACTAAATAATTAAACAAACAACAGTTAGACAAACAGTAAATAATTAAATAAACAGCTAGAACTCACAGTAAGATGTCCCAGGAGGCAAAAATCCACTCACTAGCAGAGCTCTGTAAAAGTTCAGCCTTTCTCTGATCAGAGAAAAGCAAACTAAAACAGCCTATGCACACGTGGAGAAAACAGGAACAAGGTTACAGGATACCTCAGGGGGAGGGGGTCAGGGGGAGGAGTCACTCAGGCAGGCAAGGACAGGAAAAAGCTTAACAGCAGGCTCTGGGGAGAGAGATTAATTCAAAATGGCTACCACACACACAGGGGGAGGAGTCACTCAGGCAGGCAAGGACAGGAAAAGCTTAACAGCAGGCTCTGGGGAGAGAGATTAATTCAAAATGGCTACCACACAAGGCCCAGTTAATTGAGAGAGGCAAGGTAAGTACAGCTGAGAAGGCTGAATTAGCACACCACTAAGACAAACACTAAATAATTAAACAACAGTTAGACAAACAGTAAATAATTAAATAAACAGCTAGAACTCACAGTAAGATGTCCCAGGAGGCAAAAATCCACTCACTAGCAGAGCTCTGTAAAAGTTCAGCCTTTCTCTGATCAGAGAAAAGCAAACCGGATGGAACCCGGCTGCTGGCATTAACCTTTAAAAAGGAGATAGAGCAGCTTTTAAACTAGATAATAGGGGAAAGTCGACGGTCGCCCAAGAGCGGATGGTTTGGAAGAATGTATCCTTGAAGGATACTACCAAAAGCAGAGAGGTTCCAAAAAAGAGTAAAGTAGCCCAAATGCCCTCAAGTATGGAGCAGACAGAGCTTAAAGATCCCAAATTACCCATGTCTACCAATAGCCAAATTAATATGAATAAAATACAGTCTCTAAAATGCTTGTATGCAAATGCTAGAAGTCTAAAAAACAAAATGGGAGAGTTAGAATATATAGCACTAAACGAGAGGTTAGATATGATTGGAATATCAGAGACATGGTGGAAGGAGGACAACCAGTGGGACACTGTGATACCTGGGTACAAACTATATCGTAATGATAGAGCTGATCAAATTGGTGGAGGGGTTGCGCTCTATGTTAGAGAGGGCATTGAGTCAGAAAGGATTAAAGTTTAGCAGGAAACAAAATTTGCTGTAGAATCTCTATGGATTAAAATTCTATGTAAAAAGGGGAAGGCGATGGGGGTGTACTATCGACCGCCTGGCCAGAATGAACAAATGGATGATGAAATGCTCAAAAAAATCAAGGAAGCTAACAAAAGTTACAGCGCAGTAATAATAATGGGTGATTTCAACTACCCCGGTATCAACTGGGTCAGTGTCACGGCAGGACATGCAAGGGAGATAAAGTTCCTAGATGACGTAAATGACTGCTTCTTGGAGCAGCTGGTTCATGAACCAACCAGAGGGGAAGCAATATTAGACCTAGTCCTTAGTGGAACACCAGATGTAGTGCAAGAGATAAGGGTGTTGGGGCCACTTGGCAATAATGATTATAGCATGATCGCCTTTGATTTAATTAGTGGAGGAGGGATAGTAAGGAAATCCACAGTACTACCTTTTAACTTTCGAAAGGGAGACTATGGTAAAATGAGGAAAACAGTTAAGAAAAAACTAAAGAGCAGTTGCAAAGGTTAAAGACTTACATCAAGCTTGGGTGTTGTTGAAAAATACTATCTTGGAAGCCCAAGCCAGCTTTATTCCACGCTTTAAGAAAAGTGGAAGGAAGTCCAAAAAACTGCCTGCATGGTTTAAAGGTGAGGTCAGAGAGGCGGTTGTTGCCAAAAAATCATATTTCAGGAAATGGAAAAAAGAGCCAAACGACGAAACGTGTAAACAGCACAAGCACTGGCAAGTAAAATGCAAGGCATTGATAAAGCAGGCAAACAGAGAATTTGAGAAGAAACTTGCTGCGGAAGCAAAAACGCGAAATAAAGATTTTTTCAAGTACATTCACAGCAAAAAACCTGTGAGAGAGTCAGTTGGTCCATTAGATGATAGAGGAGTTAAAGGGGCACTAAGAGGCGACAAGGCGATAGCAGAGAGACTGAATGAATTCTTTGCTTCGGTCTTTACTGAGGAAGATATAGGGATGTTACCCATGACTGAAGTGGTATTTAAAGGTGCGGAAGAATTGAAGGAAATATCGATACATCGGGAAGATGTATTACAACTATTAGATAAACTGAAGAGTAGCAAATCACCTGGGCTGGATGGTATACATCCAAGGGTGTTGAAAGAACTGAAATATGAGATTGCAGACCTGCTATTAGTAATCTGTGAACTATCATTAAAATCATCTCTAATACCTGAAGATTGGAGGATCGCCAATGTAACACCAATTTTTAAAAAGGGTTCCAGGGATGATCCGGGAAAATACAGACCGGTGAACCTGACGTCAGTACCGGGAAAAATGGTAGAAACCATCATAAAGAATAAAATTACTCAGCATTTAGATAGTGTGAGACTATACCCTCCTTAGGCGCCCGCCTAGATATGGGGTATAGCTCTGTTTCTTAAAGGAATACTCTGTAGTCGTGTGTCCAAGTAAATTAAAGCTGGGCTTTATTCCCCTTCCCTTGAGGATTTGCCTTTCGGATACGTCAGATAATGGTAACAAAAATAAACTGTTGCTTCACAGAAAATAAAAGCTTTTCAAAACGATAACAATGCTTCTTCTTGCTTTTTAACATAGAGAGTCTATCTCGTCAGAAATACATAGAGCACAATCCATGGGTTCTGGAATAATCTCTGGGTTTGAACTTTCCCACTGCATCAAATCAGGACCTGGTCCTGTATACGGGCACCATGCTTCAGCACTGCTGGTTTCACAACCTTGCCCCTGAGAGACCTCAGTTTCTATGAGAGGAGACTGTTCTGTGCAGCTATGGACATAAGGAGCTGTGCTTGGGGTTTCTTTCCCACACCCATTCCAATAAGGGTTTTCTAACACACTGTAAGCTTGGCTCTTTATAAAAGGACCCACTTCCTTCCCTCTGTAGAAAACAGGGTACTTATCTTTCTTTCTGGTATAGAAAGTTTCCAGCCCTTCCTCTGTTAGCCAAGGCTTCTTCTCTGGGGTGTAAGCTGCCTTTCTCCGGGAGTTCCAGGCATTAGGCTTAGCTGAGCTGTAATCACTTCCTGGCTTCAGTGAGCTTTCCTGGGTGTGACGTTTGCTCTCTACCTGCTTGGTTGCCTTCCCCGGCACGAGGACCCCTCTGGCTTGGAAGTCTCTTGCACTGCTTCTCCCAGCACTCTCTGGTTCAGCAGCTTGCTTCCACTCTGCCCTCTCTCTGTGTGACAGCGTGTCTCTCTGTGTCTGCTCCTGAGTCTCAATCCCCTTCTGGATCTGACTCCTCTGGCTTCCTCTCTGGCTCTGCTCCCCTTGCCTCCTCTGTGGGATTTCCCACCTGGTTTTATCTCCCTGACTGTTGTACGTTGTACGTGATTCTTCCCTCAGATGAGCATGATTAGGACTCTGAGTTTCTACTGCGTCACTAATGCTATGAGGAAAGTTTGTTCCTCCATTCTTTGCTTCCCTGCAACCTGAATGTATTAACTGCTCATGTGGCTGTGAGGTAAGCTCTTCGTTTCCATTTCCCTTTATTATCCCAGGCTCAGTGCTGTCTACCTCATGACATATCCCCCCCCCCCCCCCCCGCTTAAGCTATTTCGGGCTGAGGGACACATGTCCTTACAGCACGGAATACGTGATAATGCATCTGCCTTGAACTGAAGCTGTACCTGTAACTGACCAATAGCTGCCGTCCGCTCCTGCCAGGATTTTAGGACATTGACATGGTACACCTGACGGCGCCCCTTGTCGGTCACGACCACATAGGAGACTGGTCCCTTGCGAGCTACTACAGTGTAGGGCCCTCTCCACTGGGCTTCAAATTTTGGCCCAGGGTCTGCTACCATTACGACTACTTTCTCGCCTATGGTGAGTTGACGGGGTTTCTTCCCCCGGTCATAATATCTTTTCTGCTGCTGTTGACTATCTTGCAGATGTTGTTCAGCTGCTTGTGAAGCCCTCTGTAACCGTGATCGGAGTTCCTGGAGGAACTGCAGTACTCCTATTTCCTCCCCTTTTGGCTCTGCCCACTGCTCCCTTAAAATGTCAAGGACACCCCTTGGAGCATGGCCGAACATCAACTCATATGGGGAAGCTCCTAACGAGGCCTGTGTGCGCTCCCTGCTGGCATATAAAGCAAATGGGAGCATAATGTCCCAGTCAGTCATTTTCCCATTTAGTCCCCGCCTCAACATTTGTTTGAGGGTCTGATTAAAACGCTCTACCATTCCGTTGGACTGTGGATGGTAAGCTGCTGTTTTTAGGTAACATATCCCGAAGGCGTCCCAGACTTGTGTCAGATATCGTGATAGGAAATTGCTTCCCCTGTCCGTTAACATCTCCTTCGGGAATCCCACTTCACAGAATATTTTGATTAGTTCCCCCGCTATTGTTTTCGCTGAAATATTCCTCAACGGTATGGCCCAGGGGAACCGGGTGGCCTGATCCATTATGACCAAAATATATTGAAACCCCCTAGGGGTTTTTACTAAGGGTCCTACTATATCCATCGCCATCCGGCGTACTGATTCAGATATAGTAGGTATTGGTATCATGGGAACCCCTCTTGGTTTTGCGGCAGAGACCCTCTGACACGAAGGGCATGCCTCGCAAAAACGCTTGGTCTCTTTGAACACCCCCGGCCAATAGAAACGGGCCAGTACCTGGTCCAAGGTACCTACAACTCCTTTATGCCCTTCCACCGGTTGGTCATGGGCCAATCTCATTACAACCGCCTTAAAAGCGGTGGGCACCACTATCTGTTTTCTAACAGCGCCAGTCTGGGGATCGTTACTCTCCCGATATAGCATCTCTTCTTCCAGCAAAAACCTGGGAAGACAATCTCTATCAGACTGGGCATACTCAAAGGCGCGCTTCAACGCGGGGTCCGCTTTTTGTTCTTTCGAAAATGAGGGAAACCTCTGCACTAGGTCAGCCGGTACCCAGGGAAAACCTAGCTGATCCCCTGCTCCTGCCCTCAGCTGGGCCCTATGGTGGCGCTCTCGCTGTTTATCACCTTTGCTTTTCTTACTAGCCTTTTTAGGAGGGTTGATTAAATCATCGTGTTTGGGTAGCTCTCCTAGCGGGTCCTCTAGGGGCCTATCTTCCTCCAACCGAGGTTCTGCCTCTTCCTCTGAAGGGGGATCAATGTCCTCCTGGGGTTCAAGGCTCTCCCTCGAACTTTGGGCCTGTGACCTTGTGGATATCAGCCCCCTTTTCCCTTGCATGCCCTCCCCAATGCTCCTACAGAAGGGCGGCCAGTCGCGGCCTAAAACTATATCATAGGGCAACCGGGGAATTACCGCTACTAGGACCTTTCTTCGGGTGCCTAAACCTTTTACTACTACCCTATACAGAGGATAAGAAGTGGATGACCCGTGTATACAGCGGATCTTAGTTCTGCCCTCTGGTTGATTCAGGGGAAATGCCCCACTATCCTGTAGGAGGTGCCAGAATTTCTTCGACACCATAGTTTGGTCCGCCCCTGAATCAAATAGGGCCTTGGCCAACACGCCCTGCACCTCTACATCAAGGCGTAACCCTTCCTGCCTATATTTTTCCTTTTCAATCATCAGTGCTGTGCGTGACATGCATTCATCCCTCTTGTGACCCCTCCTCCCACATTTAAAACATTTCATGCGAGTGTCATTTTCCATACCTTTAACCATACATTCCTTTGTATCTGGTATACATGACATAGGGTCTTCCATTACTCTGCTAAAATTGGCTACCCCATACGAGTCGCTAGCTCCTCCGTGCGGTTTATGGGCTTTCTGAGCCTCCATGAACCTTTCGGTAAGGTGAGCCGCCTCGTCTGAAGTCTGGCAATTTTGGAGATTAAGGAATGCTCTTACTACACCTGGCACAGCCTCAGAGAATTGCTCCAACACGAGCATATCAAGAATAATTTCAATTGTTCTCCCTTCCGGAGTAAGCCACTTCCACACCAGGCTACGTATCCATTGGCCTAGTGCCTTAAGAGTTTCACCTGGCTGGATTTTTGTTGCTCTTAACATCCGGCGATACACCATAGGCGACAGGCCTAGCCTGTCTCGTATGGCTGCTTTTACTTCTTTGTAATCAGTTGCTTGGGCGGCGGGCATAGCTTTATAAGCCGCCAAGGCTTCTCCCGTCAGGGAGGTGGCTAACCGGACCGCCCACTGCTTCTCGGGCCAACCTGCACCTCGAGCTACCCGCTCAAAGGCCTCGAGAAAGTCATCTATATTGTCATTGCCTGACCATTGTCCAAAAGATAAGACCCCACAAGTTTGTGGGCCTACCCCACAGTAGTGTCCTTCAGGCATCTTGTCTGTCAGCCGCTCCTTCAGCAAAGCCTGTACCAAGTCCGTTAGCGGCTTCTGCTATGCTTGCATGGCTGCTAAAGCTTGCTCCTGACACTGCTGGGCCAGCTCCCTTTGTTTTTCAAATTGGAGCCTGTCAGCATACATGACATAGGAGTCATGGCTTTTTCCCCAGACCTTGGATTTCATGCAGCTGTGTTACTCTGGTGATTTCAGTCTCCAAAGGTAATAGGGCAGTTTACACTTGGTTTGCAGCTTGTCGTGCTGTGAGGGCTTGCGTGCATCAGTGATGCTGAGAGCTAAACTATCGGTAGTTTAACTACTGGCAGGGTCTCCCAAGATGGACAGGTCTCAGCTGAGGTGCCAGACGAAGACAAACCACCCATCTGGGCAGCAGCAGAATGGGATAGTGTTGACGGCGGAGGATCACATTTCTGTGACAACGGCAACAACACCAAACTTAAACTGCACGGAAGGAAGGCCTGGCAATCTACTTCTGTATCTTGCCATGAAAACCCAATGGATAGTTACAAGAAAACAAATTGTGCTATGGTGCTGGAAGATGAGACTCCCAGGTCGGAAGGCACTCAACTAGCTACTGAGGAAGAGCTGAAGACTTTTGAGTAAAGCCAGCATTTATGATGTGGTTGGATCAAAGCCCTCGGGAAGTCTGACTGCTGATGTAGCTGCGCATGAAATGAGAGTCAGAAGCTGTAAAGATGTCTTACACATTGCAACATGGAACGTACGAAGCATGAACCAAGGGAAGTTGGAGGTGGTCAAGAACGAAATGGAACGTGTACAACTTGATCTGTTGGGTGTCAGCGAACTGAAATGGACTGGCATCGGGCACTTTGCATCAGATGATCACATGGTCTACTATGCTGGAAATGAAAGACAAAGAAGGAATGGTGTTGCATTTATAATAAAGAAGAAACTTGCAAGAACTGTAATGAAATACAATGCAGTCAGCGAACGCTTAATCTCTATTCGCCTACGAGGATTGCCTATCAACACAACTATAATTCAAGTATATGCCCCAACAACAGCTGCAGAAGAGAATGAAATTGAAGAGTTCTATGAACAAGTACAAGCTGAAATTGACAGAACATGCAAACAGGATATCCTGATAGTCATGGGTGACTGGAACGCAAAAGTTGGCAACAAAGAAGAAGGCAAAGTAGTTGGAAAATATGGACTTGGCAACAGAAATGAAGCTGGAGAAAGATTGATAGAATTCTGCAAGACCAATGATCTATTCATCTCAAACACCTTCTTCCAGCAACACAAGCGGCGACTGTACACATGGACTTCACCCAATGGATTGTATAAAAATCAAATTGACTACATCTGTGGAAGGCAACGATGGAAAAGCTCTGTAACATCAACAAAGACAAAACCTGGAGCTGACTGTGGTACAGATCATCAACTACTAGTATGCAAACTCAAGCTAAAGTTGAAAAAGAGCAAACCACTCATGAATGCAGCAAAATATGACCTTGAGAATATACCACTGGAATTTAAAGACTGCCTGCAAAATCGATTTGATGCTTTAGATACAAATGACAGAGCTCCGGAAGAGTTATGGAACAACATCAAGAAGGTTGTGCTGGAAGAAAGCAAGAAGTCTCTACAAAAGGTGAAAAAGCAAAAACAGCCAAAATGGATGACGGAAGAAACTCTGAAAATTGCCCAGAAACGCAGAGAAGCTAAAGCCAAAGGAGAAAGAAAGACAATAGCAGAACTCAACAGAGATTTCCAACGTGCAGCAAGACAGGACAAGGAAAAGTACTACAATGACACTTGCAAGGAAATAGAAGCAGAAACTATTAGAGGAAGAACAAGATCGGCTTTCCTAAAGCTGCGAGAGTTAAAGAAAAAGTTCCAGCCTCGAATTGGAATGTTACAAGATGCTCAAGGTTCTATGTTGAATGATGCTGAGATGATCAAGAAAAGGTGGAAGGAATATACAGAGTTTTTATATGATAAAGATCAAGTGGACCAACAGCCGTTTCAACCTGTACCTTATGATCGGGAACCATTGGTGATGAAAGAAGAAGTTGAAGCAGCATTGAAAGCTTTATCAAAGAACAAAGCACCAGGCATTGATAGCATTCCCATAGAAGTATTGCAGCAATCTGATGCAGCTGTTACCGTACTTACAAGGCTCTGCCAAGAAATATGGAAGACAACATCATGGCCAACTGACTGGAAAAGATCTGTGTTTATACCAATACTAAAGAAAGGTGATCCAACTGACTGTGGAAATTATCGCACAATCGCTCTGATCCCACATGCCAGCAAGATTCTACTGAAGATTATTCAAAAGAGACTACAGCCATACCTAGAACAAGAACTACCTGAAGTGCAAGCAGGGTTCAGGAAAGGGAGAGGAACGAGAGACATCATTGCGGATGTGAGATGGATCCTTGAAAAGACTAAAGAATACCAAAAGGATATGTATTTGTGCTTTATCGACTATAGCAAGGCTTTTGACTGTGTAAACCATGAGAAACTCTGGGCCACATTAAGAAGCATGGGTATACCAGAACACCTGATCGTTCTCTTGCGCAATCTGTACATTGATCAAGAAGCAACAGTTCAAACGGAACAAGGAGAAACAGAATGGTTTAAAATAAGCAAAGGTGTAAGACAAGGCTGCATACTTTCCCCCTACCTGTTTAATTTATATGCAGAACAAATCATCAGAGAAGCAGGACTGTATGAAGACAACAGAGGTTTGAAGATTGGTGGAAGACTCATCAACAACCTTCGCTATGCTGATGATACCACATTACTGGCTGAAAGTGAAGATGATCTGAAACATTTGCTTCTCACAATCAAAGAACATAGTCTCAAAATGGGCCTGCACCTTAATGTAAAGAAGACAAAGATCATGACCACTGGCATAATCAACAGGTTCATCGTTGAAGGAGAAGAAATTGAAATTGTGAACAACTTTAACCTACTTGGATCAACTATCAATAAAGAAGCAACAAGCAGTCAAGAAATCAGACGACGCATTGCTCTTGGCAGAATGGCTATGAAAGACCTAGATAAGATTCTCAAGAGCAGGGATGTCTCTCTCCATACAAAGATTCGACTTGTTCAAGCCATGGTATTTTCAATAACATCATATGGATGTGAAAGCTGGACAGTGAAAAAGATAGACAGGAAGAAAATTGATGCCTTTGAATTATGGTGCTGGCAGCGAATACTGTGTATACCATGGACTGCCCAAAGAACAAACCAGTCAATACTAGAGGAGATCAAACCTAAGCTTTCTTTAGAAGCTCAGATGACAAGACTTCGACTTTCATACTTTGGACACATCATGCGAAGAGAGAGATCATTAGAGAAAGACATCATGCTTGGCAAGATAGAAGGTCAACGCAAAAGAGGAAGGCCAGCAATGAGATGGATCGCTACAATAACAGCAGCTACGGGTACCAGTCTGTCAACAATGAGCCGCCTGACTGAAGACCGAACACAATTTAGGATAGCTATCCAGAGGGTCGCCATGAGTCGACTCCGACTCGACGGCACTTAACAACAACACCACAAGATGAGATTAACTCTGACCCCCTGTTGATATAAGTCTCCAAGCCTGTTGAGAATGGTCTGCAGCCCCTCCCTGCTAAATCAAGATTAGCAGACCTCAAAGGGAGTGGCTAGAAACAATAGCAGACCTCAAAGGGAGTTGCTAGAGAATTCACTATAAAGGACAGAAACACTTCCTCTTGCTCTCTCTCTTCCACTATTCATCGGACATGAAGGACAGGAGGCTCTGATAATTGATTATAATCAATTCTCTTCACCCCTCCCCCACTTCTCTCTCTCTCTCTCTCTCTTCCTATTGTCATCAGACACACCTTGCCATAAGGCTCTGACCCACATGTTCTTACCTCTCTCTCTCACACTTCACACATGCACACACACACACACACAGATTCATTGAGGCACACTGAAGCAGCTCTGTAACAATCACTATATACCTCTGTTCAATACCTATGTAATAAGCCTATTTCTACATAAAAAACCTTTCTCCAAGCCACACCTGTTTGGTTGTCTTATTACAAGCCCTACTGCCTCTGTGAAGTGAAATGAACCCAGGACCTACAGCAGAGTAACCTGACCACATCTTACATTTTATGGGGGCTCGCCTTCTCGGATTTCACAGCAGATCTCCAGTTGGGTAAGTAATAATTTTGTATAATACATTAAGTAGATTTCAGACAGGTGAGACAGAATCAAAAGTCCTTGTGACCATTTACAAAAAGTTCCAGTGATAAATTTGTTTTGTGGGTTAGACAAGGTGAGATTTTTATTGTCAAAAGGCTCTGTAAGAATCTAGAATTTTAAGAACATCACACAGAGTGGCTTGCAATTGTCTTATTTTGATGTATAGGCTTGCTAAAGATTTTTCTATATTATTTGAGCTGCTAAGAAAAGACAGAGAGATAGTCCAGATTTAGTTTGGAAGTGGTACACAGGTAAACAGTCCCTCATTGAATACAATATACATCTTTCCTGATAATACTAATTTACCTCCTGTCTGTTTGACTTTTATTTCTCTCTCCTGTCAGTATATATCTTACTGAGAGCAGGCTTAAAGCTGGCTGCAATTGATACAACAATTCTGTTAATCTCCTAACACCCTTCTTACTAAAACCTCACCCTAAACTTCCACCCTGTTAAAAAGGTGATAAGCACTTTTTATTCAGGTATAATTTTAAGGTGTGGTCTTTATGCCAGTACTCTTTACTGAACACCCATAAAATTTATACCATTCCAACTATAATTCTAAGTCTCACTTCTTCATAAAAGTGAGCATTCCTCCTTCCAAGGTTGCACATTGAGATAGTTCTGCAGTATCAAACATGGAAGCCTTTGATTTTAAAGAACTTAAAGAAATTGTAGTTTCATGCTGTAAGAGGAAAGGTGGTCCCTTTGAAGGTGAATTCCCTGAGTCATCATGGTATAATATTCAAAGACAAATGTTGAACCATCATCAAGAATTCAAAAAGAAATCAAATAAAAGAAAATGCCTTTTTATCCAAGGCATGTGCAGGGGGCTCATTAGCATGAAACAGGACAATACTGAACTGACTTCTCAGTGTACCCAATTGAACAAAGACCTTGCGGAGGCACAAATTTGCATCTCTATGCAAAGAACTCAAGTGATACAAGCCACAAATTCTTTTATAACTGTTAGTGAGCAATTAGAAGCACTTAAACTTGAATTGAGGCACATTAAGGATCAATTGGCCTCTGGAAGACAAAAGCCAACACCCACTCCTCCCTCAGCCCCTTATGCCTATGACACACCCTATCAGCCATGCATACAAGCTATTGAGAAACAAAAGAACAAATATACGCCCACTTCTCCCTCAGCCCCTTATGCCTATGACACACCCTATCAGCCATGCATACAAGCTAATACAGAGGTATGCATGGCTGGACTTAGGAATGGAAAGAATACAGATGAATCACAGGAAGACAATCATGATAGTTTATCTCAGCCAGAACCCAGCAATAATCAGGATCTGTGTCAGGAGGATAATTCAGATGACTTAGACATGGCACCCAGTACTGAACTCAGAGCACCAGTTAAAGTAATGCTGCAGGACAATTTAAAAGATAGAGATATAGAAAGAATAATTGAGAAAATTGGCCCTATGCCTTTTAATGTAAATCATTGGTGTAAATGGGCCATTGATATTCTGATTCACTGGGGTCTAGGGAAATACAGAAGAAAACAATCAGACTTTGATAGACTTATGCATCTGGCTCTGGGGCCACACTATTATAAAGTTGGCTCTCTCACTCACCCATACCAGTTGGTTAAAAGGGGCATTGAGAAACTATTTCACTGTTCCCCAATGCAAGTATTTAAAATTATTTCACCTCTACCAAATGATACACTGGAAGAGTTTGCATATAGAGCCTGGATTTTAAAAGCAGTTCTTAATGAGCAGGAGTCCTGGCCCAATGCAGAAGATTATGGGGAGAACATGCATAAGGCATTTTTATTAGAATTGCTATCCCCTGAGATTACAAAACACCTTCTGCTATTTTCTGAAGACCCTGAAGCAACCCCTTTTGATACTTTAATGCTTAGAATTGGGTCTGTTTGGAAGACACAGCCCTCGCAGGTCATTACAGTATCAGAAGCACGGAAGTGGCAAGCTGAGGGATCCTCCTAACACACAAAAAACACAGACAAAGGATACAGGGGACACACACCTTGGAGAGGACAAAGCAGAGGTACTTTTAGAAACTCCTCAGGTTACATCCCCTTTCAAGAGCTCAAAGCACAGAGAGATGGATTAGAAAAGGAGAAAATTAAATGGGAACAAGACAAACACATACTGCAGATAGAAATAGATAAATTAAAACAGGACATACAAGCAGCTCAGGACAAACACAAGGCTAGTGCATAGGGATGTCCTGACCTCTTGAGTTCAGATATCAAAATGTCTCAAGCCTTCATAGCCCAGCCTGCCTCCATTATCTCAGCAGAGGACTTGATTCCAGAGCCTCTGGATGATGAAATGGATACAGGCCCAGGACACAATTTAAGGCTTGTAACACCCTTGATACTGGACTCTTGTGCACGCCCCAATGTTATCAGCAGAATAGGGGGTCAGGATAAACTAGCTTTGATTGACACAGGGGCTGGAATTAGTTTTACTAACAGAGCTTCTCCCACTGCAGATCAGAAACATATGGAAATTTATGAAATTCAAGGAATTAATGACACAGCTTCCAAATGTGTGGCTATCCCAGTTAAATGGGGTATCCCTGTGCACAGTGAACAAAATAAGGAAATGTTGGAAACCACTGCCTCCACTATAGTGAACACACCAAAAGAAATAATTGGAATTGATGTTCTCAACCAGTTAAATTTGGTGGTGGATATGGCTAATCTTAAATTGTGGCAGTATTCAGGAACTTCAAGTGCTTCTAAAACTTTAGTGCAGGAGGTCATTCCCATGCAGTTAGCAACTCAGTGCACCAAGGCAGCTCAGCAGTATGATTTGTGTGTAATTCCTTCAGAGGTGGCTGATATTCCAGTCTGGGCTCAAGACAAGTTAGATTGTGGGAAAATGCACACAGAAATACTGTTGGAAGGTGAGGATCCTCCACCACAGAAGCAATACCCAGTACCTCATCAGGCTATAGAACTAGTGACTAAAATTGTGAAGATACTGGAGGAGAGGGGTCTGATTAGACCTATTTCTTCCACATGTAATTCACCAGCCTGGCCGATAGTTAAACTGGGGGGTTCCTTCAGGCTCACTATGGACTTCCGTGCCCTGAATCAAGTTTCAAAATCTGTAGTGCCCGTGGTAGCCTCATACCCTGAAATGATCTCTAAACTGAACCCCAAATGTAAATTTTTCTCTGCTTTAGACATATCCAATGGGTTTTGGAGTCTGCCCCTGGCCCTTGAATGCCAGTACAAAACAGCCTTTCAGTGGCTGAATAAACAATATGCATGGACTGTGTTTCCACAGGGATATAAGGATTCCCCATCAATATTTCATGAATACATGAACGAAGCCCTGTCACTAGTGTCTTGCAGAGATGAGACCTAGACCAAACCTCCCCTTTGGAATTGCACAGTGGGAGGGACCGTACTTAGTTACTGATACCTTAGGCCAAAGCCTATACCAGATCCTAATGCCTGACAACCAGCAGTACTGGAAACACAT
This sequence comes from Ichthyophis bannanicus, assembly GCA_033557465.1. Lineage (NCBI taxonomy): Eukaryota > Metazoa > Chordata > Amphibia > Gymnophiona > Ichthyophiidae > Ichthyophis > Ichthyophis bannanicus. The sequence continues at coordinate 159,837,223 of CM066040.1, forward strand.
CACCCAGTTAAAACCATATGGGTAATACGTGTTTTATCAGTCTTTGTTTTCAGATACCACCTGAAGACAGCACGGACAGTTGCTTTCTGAACAAAAGTCGCTTGAGGACGGTAACTATTTACTTCTGCTGTATAGTTGACATGTGTTTAATAGTTATGTAAATAAGTAGTAAAAAATTATTTTTTTTTGTTTTGTTGTTACATAGTATAAGTGGGGAGCATTAGTCTACTCCCTAGTAGAGTAAAACAAGTTAGCTTTTATTATGTCTCGGTTTCCTGTTGTTCTTGTATCTGTTCTCTTCTACTCAAGACTCATTACAGGAACTATCATCCGAATATGCACGATTGGCTGGGCTAACTCCACAGGTGGAGTGTATCGCTACCAAGAAATACCCCCACCTTTCCCGGAAGGAAAGGATCTGGTCATCCTGAGTTTCTGTTCGGTACAGGACAAGCCAGTGTTCTATTCATTAAACATCACTCAAGTACAGTGGGAGCCACCCGTTTCCACTTCTCTAGAAAGGACACAAGAATTGAGGGCACGCCCAGAACGTTATTTTCTAGGTCCTCCTGCTTTGATTTTGTACAATATTTCCTGTCAGGACAGAGGTACCTGGAAAATAACTTATACATGGGTTGTGAGTGATCAACAGCACATCACTGAGACTTCATTCCTTTTGGATGATCTTGTTTACCTACCACCCCTCATCCCACCCCTCCCACCACTTCTGCTCCTCCTGTACTCTACCTTTCTGATATCCACCCATTTCAGGAAGGACATCCCTTTCAGATTAAATATGATGCACCACACGATGTTTTATATGATGTGGAATACCATTTTCTTACTTGGCATCTATTTCCCAAATTGTTTCTAGTTACTCACAAATATCCAAATTGCTCTCAGTTTGTTGCCAACCACATACAAATGCTCAATACTTGGTTTGATATGCAGTCAGTAACACCCCGAGCCAAGCAATTTCGACACAAGCGTGAATTAATAGATACAATTTTAGGTGGCACAGGGACTGCACTGGGTGCCCTTAATATAACAGATATAGAGGTGCTCCATAATAAAATGGGATCCACTGCTCAGCATGCTGCTGATGGTTTTACCTCACAACATATTATTAATGAAGCTTCCTCTAAACTGTCCAATGTAGTTGTAGATACCTTTGCTCTTATATCTCCCATTATAGAACAGAAAATTGTTACCTTAGCACATGCAGAATATAGATTGGGAAAGAATATTTCCTGGGCTCTTGCCTGTGATCAAGTACAGATCGAGCTTCTTACTATACTAAAGGAAATTCTGATCACTGCTAAGTTAGGACACTGGCCACCATCTCTCATCCATATGGCTAGTACCAAAATACCTGAATTTGCTATAGCTCACCTTGATAGGTGGACAGTTAGTGTTCCCATTTGTTCACCACAAGGCTGCTCTATCTGTACTTTGATCCCATGGTTAGGACAACACACAGTTATTTATCCTATTGTTAAAATTGGGGTGCAGTTTGATAATATGCTTATGTATCCTGTGGACCATCTCACATGGGTGCAGCCACTGGACGACACCTGGACTTCATTCAAGCCGATGGACCCCAGTTTGTGTGAGCAGACTACATTTCAGTTCAAGTGTCAACCTCACGAGTTTAAAGAGGCTGACACCTCCTGCTGGAACAATTCCTCCTCTTGCTCCCTGACTGTTAAGCTCTCATATTCCCTGACTACCTCACACAGTTTGTATTACCTTGGAGCTGGACACTTTTGTTTTCATCTGTTCTTTCCCCAGAATGTTTCTTTTTCGATTGCTCCCAGAATGCATGACATTCGCCTTACCAAGAACACTTTGTTGTACAGTTCAAACTATTTATTAAAACAATACCTGGTGCAGTCATACACCACTGGTCTCCCTCACCATTAATGGGACAACTTATTCCACACCGCTGGTTACCAATGACTCTATGGACATTCCAGACTTTATCTCATATGCTGTGCATCCCTTACCACTTGGCATGGGAGAAGAGACACTACATAAACTGCTCAACTTTACAGAACTCCATGCCTATATTGATCACCTTAAAACAACATCCACTGAAGTGAATCACACCATCGCTTATGAGAATGGACACATTCAACAAATTGTTGGACACTGGCTAAAAAATGCTCATGTGTCTGTGTGGGAATTGTTATTTGGTTACTCACCTACTGCTGATCATGTCTTTAATTTCTATGCATTATCATAATTTTCCTGTGTTGTAAAATGAAACAAATGTACATATCCTTGCAGCGCATGTCATACAGAACACCAACATTTTAAGGTAGTTACACTGAATTTCTCTAGCATCTACCCCTACATCCAGGCTCATTTGGCCTGCTAATTTGGCATTTCCTATTACACTGAATACCAGAGTCAGCTGCAGTCTAGTATTGCTTCCTATCCTCACTCACAGCATCATAGTACCTTTTGGCTTTAACCTCCTCAAAAATTCATGCAGCCCTTATGCACTGTTCACTCTCTCTAAGATGGGCACGGAGGTAGCATATTGGGTTCCCCCCAGTAGTGGCTACCCTACCTAAAACACGAGGTTTGGACTCATAAGGAGACTTGTTTATCTCTAGAACACTAGAGACAGTATTGTGCAGGACAGGGGACTTGCTGGACATAGCAACGTATTTAATACGGGAGGTATTAGACAAGCTGCCTACTATCATGTAATGGCAGCTGGGACAAGTACCACAGGCTTGCTTCCACCATTTCCAGGCACAAATAATAAATACAAATAAAAATGGTGTGGGAGATGTCAGCATACATGACATAGGAATCATGGCTTTTTCCCCAGACCTTGGATTTCATGCAGCTGTGTTACTCTGGTGATTTCAGTCTCCAAAGGTAATAGGGCAGTTTACAAGATGAGATTAACTCTGACCCCCTGTTGATATTAAGTCTCCAAGCCTGTTGAGAATGGTCTGCAGCCCCTCCCTGCTAAATCAAGAATAGCAGACCTCAAAGGGAGTGGTTAGAAACAATAGCAGACCTCAAAGGGAGTTGCTAGAGAATTCACTATAAAGGACAGAAACACTTCCTCGTGCTCTCTCTCTTCCACTATTCATCGGACATGAAGGACAGGAGGCTCTAATCTCTTCACCCCTCCCCCACTTCTCTCTCTCTCTCTCTCTCTTCCTATTGTCATCGGACACACCTTGACATGAGGCTCTGACCCACATGTTCTTACCTCTCTCTCACACTTCACACATGCACACACACACACAGATTCATTGAGGCACACTGAAGCAGCTCTGTAACAATCACTATATACCTCTGTTCAATACCTATGTAATAAGCCTATTTCTACATAAAAAACCTTTCTCCAAGCCACACCTGTTTGGTTGTCTTATTACAAGCCCTACTGCCTCTGTGAAGTGAAATGAACCCAGGACTTACAGGAGAGTAACCTGACCACATCTTACAGAGCCCAATCCAACGCAGCGTGTCTTGTGGAGTCTCCATGTTGGCAGCCTGCAACAAACAAAGAAAAAGAAACACACCAAGTGCGGCACCTTTTTTTTTTTTCTAAATGCAGTTAAGCTGGGGTTTCTCAGTCCCCCTTATTTCTCCTTACAGAATCCCACCCTGGCTGTACCCAGATACCTTTACCTGAGTCAGGTGGTGATTCTGGCTTTGAGAAAGTTCTTTTGCCTTTCCAGACTCTGGAGACTTCTGGGCGTGGTCCACCGCAGTCCCGGTCCTGTTCTCCGGCGCTGGTGACTCCACTGTGCTCCCACGGTATCCTTCTTTTCAGGAATCCAAAGAACTACGCCATTTGTGAGACTATACCCTCCTTAGGCGCCCGCCTAGATATGGGGTATAGCTCTGTTTCTTAAAGGAATACTCTGTAGTCGTGTGTCCAAGTAAATTAAAGCTGGGCTTTATTCCCCTTCCCTTGAGGATTTGCCTTTCGGATACGTCAGATAATGGTAACAAAAATAAACTGTTGCTTCACAGAAAATAAAAGCTTTTCAAAACGATAACAATGCTTCTTCTTGCTTTTTAACATAGAGAGTCTATCTCGTCAGAAATACATAGAGCACAATCCATGGGTTCTGGAATAATCTCTGGGTTTGAACTTTCCCACTGCATCAAATCAGGTCCTGGTCCTGTTTACGGGCACCATGCTTCAGCACTGCTGGTTTCACAACCTTGCCCCTGAGAGACCTCAGTTTCTATGAGAGGAGACTGTTCTGTGCAGCTATGGACATAAGGAGCTGTGCTTGGGGTTTCTTTCCCACACCCATTCCAATAAGGGTTTTCTAACACATTGTAAGCTTGGCTCTTTATAAAAGGACCCACTTCCTTCCCTCTGTAGAAAACAGGGTACTTATCTTTCTTTCTGGTATAGAAAGTTTCCAGCCCTTCCTCTGTTAGCCAAGGCTTCTTCTCTGGGGTGTAAGCTGCCTTTCTCCGGGAGTTCCAGGCATTAGGCTTAGCTGAGCTGTAATCACTTCCTGGCTTCAGTGAGCTTTCCTGGGTGTGACGTTTGCTCTCTACCTGCTTGGTTGCCTTCCCCGGCACAAGGACCCCTCTGGCTTGGAAGTCTCTTGCACTGCTTCTCCCAGCACTCTCTGGTTCAGCAGCTTGCTTCCACTCTGCCCTCTCTCTGTGTGACAGCGTGTCTCTCTGTTTCTGCTCCTGAGTCTCAATCCCCTTCTGGATCTGACTCCTCTGGCTTCCTCTCTGGCTCTGCTCCCCTTGCCTCCTCTGTGGGATTTCCCACCTGGTTTTATCTCCCTGACTGTTGTACGTTGTACGTGATTCTTCCCTCAGGTGAGCATGATTAGGACTGAGTTTCTACTGCGTCACTAATGCTATGAGGAAAGTTTGTTCCTCCATTTTTTGCTTCCCTGCAACCTGAATGTATTAACTGCTCATGTGGCTGTGAGGTAAGCTCTTCTTTTCCATTTCCCTTTATTATCCCAAGCTCAGTGCTGTCTACCTCATGACAATAGTCATGACCTAATGGGAGACAGCCAACACGGCTTTAGACAAGGAATATCTTGTCTTACTAATCTGTTATGTTTTTTTGAAGGTGTGAATAAACAGGTGGACAAAGGTGAATCGGTTGATATAGTGTATCTGGACTTTCAGAAAGCCTTTGACAAGGTCCCTCATCAGAGACTTTTGGCAAAACTAAAGAGTCATGGGATAGGAGGCAGTGTTCTACTGTGGATCAGGAACTGGTTAAAAGATAGAAAGCAGAGGGTTGGGCTGAATGGCCAATTTTTCCAATGGAGAAGGTGAATAGTGGTGTAGCCCAGGGATCTGTGCTGGGTCCGCTGCTTTTTGACATATTCATAAATGACCTGGAAAAGGGAATAACGAGTGAAGTTATCAAATTTGCAGATGACACAAAACTATTTAAAGTTGTTAAAACCCAAGAGGATTGTGGAAAATTGCAAGAGGATCTTGATAAATTGGAAGACGGGGCATCAAAATGGCAGATGGAATTTAATGTGGACAAGTGCAAAGTTATGCACCTAGGGAAGAACAACCCAAACTATGGTTACACGATGCAAGGTTCCACTTTAGGAACCACCACCCAGGAAAAAGATTTAGGCGTCATTGTGGATAACATGTTAAAACCCTCGGCCCAATGTGCAGCGGCGGCCAGGAGAGCAAACAGAATGCTAGGTATCATAAGGAAAGGAATGGAAAATAAAACAAAAGATATTATAATGCCTCTCTATCGTTCCATTGTGAGACCGCACCTTGAAAATTGTGTGCAATTCTGGTCGCCGTATCTTAAAAAGGATATAGCGTTATTAGAAAAGGTTCAGAGAAGAGCCACCAAAATGGTAAAGGGGATGGAAGGATACTCCTATGAAGAAAGGCTAAAAAGGTTAGGGCTCTTTAACCTGGAAAAGAGATGGCTGAGGGGAGATATGATAGAAGTCCATAAATTAATGAACGGAGTGGAACGGGTAAACGTAGATCGATTGTTTACGTTATCAGAATATAGAAAGACTAGGGGACTTGCGATGAAGCTACAGGGTAAACTATTTAAGACTAATAAAAGAAAATATTTTTTCACTCAACGTGTAATCAAACTCTGGAATTTGTTACCGGAGGATGTAGTAAAGGCTGTTAGTGTAGCTGGGTTTAAAAAAGGTTTGGACAAGTTCCTGGAGGAAACGTCCATAAACCATTATTAAAAAGGGACCCAGGATATCAATGCTTGACCCAGTACAAGCATTGTGGAACCTGTGTCTTTTGGGGAAACTGCTAGGAACGTATGACCTAGATTGGCCACTGTTGGAAAAGGATACTGGGCTTCATGGACCTCGGTCTGACCCAGTATGGCATATCTTATGTTCTTTATGGCGATCCGGTCCTAAGCATTTTAGGCACCAATCATGGGTGTCTGTGGCCGAGGAACACTTCTTAAAACCACTAGATGGTTTTTCCATTCTGTGTCTGACAAAAGGGGAGGGCCTAAGCATAAGATAGCGTTGATGCGACTGAAGGAAAGAAAGAATTCTTTCCCTCACAGATTTTTTTGTTTGTTTGTTTGGTTTTTTTAAGAAAGAAAGAAAGCAAGCATTGACGAGGGTCAGTACCCGCGTTGATGGGAAGGCAGTCGCGACCACAAAAAATAAGAAAGGACGGATTTTCTGCGGTGACAGTAATTGCTTCTTGTCAGCTCCGCGGAAAACGAACTGAGGAGGGAGAGCTGGAAAGGCATGAAGGCAGCTATGCAGGCACAGTGGGATGCTCCCAAAAGCTTTCCTATTGGACAATGGGGCGCATTCCTGGCGGACTCTGTCGGTACCTACAGCACCCATATGTGAAGACTACATTCCTGCTTGTTCCTGGAGATAGCTTGTAATTTGCTGACCTGGAAAACTGAGGTGAGAGCAACTAGGAAGGAAACCTTCAAAGTAAGAAACTTGAGGGAGGTAGTGCCTCAGGACTCAAAAGGACGTTTGAGCAATTGAGACCATGCATAAGGCAGACTACCAACGGAAAGGAGGAAACGGGTTTTCCATCAATCCCCCGATGAGAAGTCGCGATGGCACCGAGGTAGACACGAATGGAATTAGTTTTGAGACCTGTAGAAAAAAGGTGGAAGAAGTATAGCAGGACAGACTCCACGAGACAATTAAAAGGGTTGAGGGTGTGCTGAGCACACCACACTGCAAACTGGCACCATTTAAAGGCATACATGTGTCATATGCAATGTTCCCCTCTAATTTTCTGTAGGCTGCGTGCGCATAAAAATAAAATATCAGCTGTGTGCAGCTTTTGAAGGAAGGTTAAATTTTTTTGTGCGCCACATAACGACACTCGGAGTTAATATACTTTAAAATTTGACTACACGTCAGAATACAGTATGTACACCACATTGATTTTAATCAAATTAAATGAAAATAGACGATGAGTAAATGAAGCAGAAATTTCTAGTAATTACAATCACAACTTTTAAATTTTAAGATGTCTGTTGTTGTTATCTATCAGAATCAGAGCCGTAATTTTTGTGCGCTCTGTTGTAAAGTATGTGCGCTCGCTCGGCGAGGTGTGTGCGCGCGCACATGCGCACAGTTTAGATGGAACAGTGGTCATATGGAGTCCTTCCAGGACACAAGAAGGATGTCCATTATGCCATCTGGTAAACTGAAATCTGAAAGGACTACTCTCTCAGCAGCCAAGTGGAGCACCCAGATATTGGGATACAGCAACGCACTCTGATCCTGCCAGATCAGGTTGAGTGCACATCCCAGACAAAGAGGCTGATGCTGAGCTAGACAAAGAAGGGAAAACCATGGCTGTTGGGGCAAGAATGAGGCTACCAGAATCATGGTGCCTCTGTCAGTCTGCAATTTGAACAGCATCTTGGCTATTAACAGTATGGGTGGGTAAGCGTATAACAGACCCTTTCCTCAGTGGAGGAGGAAGGCATCCAGCGATTGACATTGTGGAGATGGCACCCTGGAGCAAAAATGAGGGATCTTTCCATTGAGTGGAGTGGCGCTCTAGTGTCTGCCGCACGCTACGCGCCTTTGCACGTGCGCGACAGGGGGAGCAAACAAAGGCTGGCAGTAGAGGTCTGGCAAACTCCAGTGCATAGCCCTCCCAGACTACCTGTAGAACCCAATGGTCTGACGTAACCCGGACCCAGGTACGGTAAAAATCCCGCAACCAACCTCCCACGGGATGTACCCCTGTCAGGGCCCCCCTCGCTTCATTGCTGTTGCTTCTGGGCAGAGGTAGAAGCATAAGCTCCGTAATAACTTCTGCCCGCCCCCAAAATCCCCAAAAGGGCATCGTCATGGCCCCAAACCTTCCTCTCGGGAAAAGGGGAGAATCTCACCAACCGAAAACACTAAATTCACGAGCCTGACCCTCGGCTTGCCCCCAAAGCCCGACCATGATTCAGCTTATCCTCGGGGAACCGACCCCCCCCCCCCTTGGACTCCCCCCCATCCTTTACTAACTCCTCCTGCTCCTCCCCGAACCACTACTTCCCCGTGACAGGCCGTTCACTACAGCGGGCCATTGAGGCCACATCCGCTGACCAATTGTGGAGCCAGAGGTCACGGCGAGCCGCCACCATCGAGCCCATGCTATTCGAAAGGGCCCTTACCAGATCAGAGAAGGCAATCAGCAAGATAAGCCAACCCCGACTCCAGCCTCGTTGCGGTCTCCAGATCATGGGCCTCCTCAGCCGACAATGGGAGGCTTGACACCAAACGCAAACATGCACACGCCACCGGCGCCCCACAAGCAGAAGCCTGAAGCGACTGCGCGCTTACATCAAATGCCTGCTTCAGCAGGGTACCTAGCTTCCTATCCTGGACATCCTTGAAAGCCGCACTTCCCTTGACAGGAATCGTAGTCTTCTTCGTTACCGCCAACACTGCAGCATCGACCCTTGGAGAATGAAACATCTCCTTCTCTAGTTCTGTCAAGGGATACAGCCGGGACATGATGCGAGACACCCTCAGCCCAATCTCCGGGAGCTCCCACTCCTCCAGGATCATCTGCTTAATGACCCTATGCAGAGGGAAAACCCTCTGAGGCCTAAGCACCACCTGGAGTATCAGATCTTCCAGAGTCTCTTCCTCGATCGCCCCCGCCGGGGGCATGTTGAGCGTCTTGAGTGACTCAGCAATGAGTACGGACAGCTCCTCCTTCCGGAAGACCCTAACAATACGGAACTCATCCTCCTGTGGGATTTCTTCCTCCTCAAGTTCTTCCAGCTCCAAACCAGGCTCCAGCTCCCCCTCCAGGGACACGGAACCAGCCTCGTCTGCTACCTCTCCCTCGAGACGTCTCTTGGCAATAGGTTGCAATTGGTCCGGTTTCGCATCCTGCACATCCACCGGAACCCCTCTCTTTCTTGGCTTTATTTATTTAAACAGTTTTCTATACCGCCTTATCCTTCAATCTTCGGCCTGTTGCTTTAGGAAGGAACTCGCTTTTATGAAGCAACAACACAAACTATGGAGAAAATCCCACCGGAACCCCCGTTCTCGGCCTTTGCGAGGAAGAAGGGCTGGGAGAGACCTCCTGCTGACCCTGTTACAGTACTAGTGGAACTAAATCGAGCCCCCCCCCCCCTCTCTGAGGCGAGGGACACGAAACCTGGGACCCAGGCGCATCAGAAGCACTAGCATCCTCCATCATGGTCTGCTCAGCCAAGCATGTCTCTGCTAAGCAACCTCTGCAGACCCCTTCTGCAGACCGCGTGCTCCTACGCGCTACACATGCCCCACACTGTGGCCTAGTAGGCATGTCTCCCCCCAAAAAAAAAACTCTGAGAAGGAAGCCTCCTGCTTACTACCGCTCTCTTTTTTTTTTCTTTTTTTTTTTTAGACTGCACTCATCAAGCAAATTCCTACTGAAAAATCAAGCCCGGGAACAGAAAGGAAGAAAAAAAAAACCGGCCCACACAGAAACTGCTTGAAACAAATGCCGCCGCGATCCTTTCCCATGCAAACAAAATGGCGCTAGGAACGGACAACCACTTTGCACAGCCCACTTCCACGCAGCTTGCTGACAATGAGAACCCCCCTTGCACGAATCTCAAGTGGCCCCAGCGGTATCACACTGACCTCCGGCTCCTGCTGCCGTTCGCGTCCTGCAGAGTGCCAACCGCTGTTATGCCTTGTGCCCAGCCACCCCATGGCTTGGGAAACTGAAAAGGAGAGTGATGTACCTTCACCTGTTCTCTTCTTGGTGGCTGCCTTACCCCCTCCAGAAAACCGCTCCTCACCCGCCCAGGGGTGTTCGGGAGCAGCGCATGACTCAAGCTCACTGGCCGGCAGTTCCCTCGGCTCTTGGAGCCCGGTGCCTCCGTCAGTCACAGACATTTTCTCTTTGTTTTTTTTTTTAAACCTGCCTGGGACTCCCAGAAGCAGGGAGGAGGAAGGAGGAGGCTTAACCCTGGCCTTGCCAAGGAAGAAGGTCAAGAAGTCTCTCTGATATTGGTCTCCATGGTTCTGTCTGGTCTTGGTTCTATTCTTTTCTTTCATCCCGCTCCTTCTCGGTCCATGTGAAGAATCAATCCTCATCCATCCTCCCCCTCCCATGTGGTGTCCCACAGGGCTCGGTCCTCTCTCCTCTGTCGTTTAACATCTTCCTGGCCCCTTTGCCCCTGATAATACAACAATACTCTATCTCATCTTATCTGTATGCAGATGATATAGTTCTATTGTTCCATACATCACCCCTCTCCCCCGAGATCACACAATTGAACCTCTGCCTTTCTCACCTTGCTTCCTGGTGATCAGAAACCTTTCTTCATCTTAATCCAGCCAAATCTTCAGCAATGTGGATCTCACTTGGTGGTGCATGTCCTACTCTCGCACCTTCTATCGGTTCAACTAATATTCCTCTCACCTCCTCTGTTCGGTATCTGGGCGTAACTCTAGATTCCTTCTTAACATTTTCTGAACACATTTCCGACGTCTCCCGCCGTTCCTTTTTCTGCTCTACGGCAGATTAGGGCCGTTCGGGTCTGTTTTAACCTTCTAGTGCTCTTACTACTCTTGTTATCGCCCTTGTAATTAACAGACTGGATTATTGTAATGTATCCTGGCCAATCTTCCTAAATACTGTCTTCAACGGTTACAACGCATTCAGAATACTCCGCCGCCCTTCTCATCACCTTCTCTAGCAGATATGACCACATCACCCCGGTTCTGCTTCACTGCACTGGCTTCCTCTCCAACACCGTTTCCATTATAAGTTTCTGATTCTTCTCACCGGGGCCATTTACATCTGCACTCCTCGGTATCTGGCAGCCTGTATCTCCCGCTATACTCCCCCATCGTTTACTCCGTTCCACTCAAACACACCGTTTGTCTCTTCCGTCACCCTCACAAGCCCATCTGGAACAAACGCGACATTCGGCCTGTTTTTTCCTTTGCCCTTCACTATGGAATACCCTCCCCACTTCATTACGTCTGGAACCTTCTTACCCTCAGTTTAAGTCTTTACTTAAAAAGACTTTTCCAGAAAGCTTTTGACCTTCCCCTGAAGAACCCCCCTAATTGATTTGTCTGTATGCTCATCCCAGGTATTGTCTATATTTGTCAATTATGTATTTCTGTACCCTTAACATCATCCTTATGATTTGTTATTCACTGTTAAAACAAGTTGTGTCCAACCTATTATGAGTTGTTGTTCAGTGTTTTTAATATGATTTGTTCATTTTTCTTTACCCCTCTTTCCTGTCCTAATTTTGGCGTTCTGTTTCTTGGATTGTGGTGCTAATCAATTTTATTGTACACCGCTTAATGCTTTGCCACAGCGGTATATCAAATTTTAATAAAGATAAAGATAAAGGCAATAAAGGAAATAAATGAAAATAAGTGAAAATAAATGAAATTACAGAAAGTTAAAACACCTAACTAAACTCTTCTCAGTTGTCCCTTCAGCGAGTCCTGACTTCAGGAATCACCTGCTCCAGTTGCTTGGACACTGAGCTTACTGGGGGCTAGGGGTGGTGTCAGCTGCCTAAGTATCCTGATGTCATCAAAGTTGTGACATGCTCAGTCTCCAAGCTGCTGGAAGAGGTGCACTACCTTGAGGTGTGGGACTGGACTAGAGGGACGATAAGGAAAGAAGATGGCAAAATTTGTACAGCAACTCCAAGGGGAGGAGGGAGGGTTGTGAGGACTGATTCCTGCTGTCCCTGGAGAACACCTGTTACAGGTGAATAACTACATTTTCTCCAGGAACAAGCAGGAAGTCAGTCCTCACATATGGGACTCCCTAGCTACAGGTTACCGAGACCTGTACAACCAGCCGTGAGCAGCCGCAAGCGAGTCTAAGAAAATAAGGACCAGGGAGAACCATCTCTCTGGTAGCCTGAACAAGAAGGGTCGGACAGTAGCAGTTACTTAGACCTCGAACAGGAATACGGTCTGGCCGAAGGCGCTGTCACATCAGGACTCCCACTCCAGGCAGTAGTGAGCTGCAAAGGTGTGAACTGAGGACGAGATGGCAGCCCGGCAGATGTCTGCCATAGGGACAGAGTGTAAGCTTGCAACTGAGGTCACCATAGCCCTGATGTTGTGTGCCATGACCCGGTGCTCCAACGAGAGCCCAGCCTGATTGTTGGCAAAGGCGATGCAGTCCACCACCCAGGTGGACAGGTTCTGCTTGGTGACAGCCTCCCCTAGTAGACTCTAGGATCGTAGGAAATGAAAAGCTGCAAGGCTTTGTGGTGGACCTGGGTACATTGCAGGTAGAAGTACAGGGTCCTCTTGCAATCCAGAGTATGGAGAATAGCCGCCGCCTTGTCAGCATGGCACCATGGAAAGAAGGTGGGGAGCATGACCTCCTGGATGAGGTGGAAGGCAGATACCACCTTCGGAAAGGAATTTAGAGTGAGTGCGAAGCACGACCCTATTCTTGTAGAACCCTTTGTAAGGCGACTCGGCCACCAAGGCCTGAAGTTCGCTGAATGTGGGCAAAGCGTAGTTACTCACCTGTAACAGGTGTTCTCCAGGAGCAGCAGGAATCGTCCTCACTTATGGGTGACGTCGGCGCCGACGGAGCCCTCGCGGAGCAATTTTCCCCAGCTTTCAAAGAAAGCCTTTGGGAATTGCAGCGCGAGCATGGACGCGGTCGTCTGCCCGCCCGTAGGAGCAATCTTACCCAGTAAGATGACAAAGCTAAAAAAGACACAATAAAAATTTGCAAAAACAAAATAAGCAGACGATTGCAACTCCATGGGGTGGTGGGAGGGTAGTGAGTACTGATTCCTGCTGCTCCTGGAGAACACCTGTTACAGGTGCGTAACTACGCTTTCTCCAGGACCAAGCAGGAAGTCAGTCCTCACTTATGGGACTCCCAAGCTCAAGGCTACCGGAGACCCTAAGCACAAAAATGAGCTCCCTCTAGCTCAGCAGCACAGAAGGATAGAATCTTCGCTGAATTATCACCCACCGGTAGCCCACATCCGGGATGGAGGGTATGAGTTGCTCAGACCTCAAAGAGATTACGGAGGACTGCCTGTCCGAAAGCACTGTCCCTACGGGACTCCCTCTCGAGACAGTAATGGACCGCAAAAGTCTGGCTCGAAGACCAAGTAGCGGCCCGGCAGATGTCTGCTAGCTGAACAGTGCGGTGTTAAGCCTCTGACGTGGCCTTTGCCCGTACGCAATGAGCAGTGTCTCGTCTTTATAAGTTGAGTACGGCTGCCCAATAAGCCCAAGAGATACAGTCCGCAACCCATATGGACAGAGTACGCTTGGAGACCGGGATCCCCAATTTATTGGGGTCAAAAGACCACAAAAAGCTGAGCAGCTTTACGGTGCTCCCGCGTACGGTCAAGGTAGAAGTTCAATGCCCTTCTACAGTCCAGGGTATGGAGGACCGTCTCAGCTCGGCTGGAGTGTGGTCTGGGAAAGAAGGTTGGAAGTACCACCTCCTGATTCATGTGAAAAGGGGAGACCACTTTAGGCAGAAACTTTGGGTGAGTCCGTAGGACTACCCTATTCTTGTAGAACCGAGTGTAGGGGGGATCAGACACGAGGGCCTGCAATTCACTTACGCGCCTAGCGGAAGTGAGGGCTATCAAGAACAGTGTTTTCCAAGACAGAAAACGGAGAGCCAGGTCGCCATAGGTTCAAAAGGCGGACAGGTGATCCGCTGTAAAACCACATTCAGGTTCCCAGTCTGGCGCTGGCGGGCGCAGAGGTGGTTTAAGTAGTAGGAGACCTCGGAGAAACCTCGCTACGAGAGGGTCGTTGGAGAGAGGTCTGCCGTCCACCGGCACATGATGTGCGGAAATAGCACTGAGGTGAACTTTGACGGAGTTGGACTTAAGTCCCAGATTAGAGAGGTGTAGCAAGTACTGTATGATCACCGACACCGGGCAGGAGACCGGATCCTGAGACTGATTGGAACACCAGAGTGCAAAGCGACGCCAATAAAGGGCGTATCATTTGAGGGAAGAACGACGTCGCGAAGCAAAGACGACCTCCTCAACCTCCGCCGGCAAGAGAAGATGAGCGAGGACTACCATATCAGCAGCCAGGCCATGAGGTTGAGAGGACCTGAGGTTGGGGTGCAGTAGGGACCCCTGATCCTGGGTGAGGAGATCCGGTTGCACCCCCAGAGGGATTGGATCCTCCACCGCCAGTTGCAAGCAGGAGCGGGAACCACGGCTGCCTGGGCCAGCGAGGGGCCACCAGGATCATGAAGGCCCTGTCTCGGAGAACCTTGAAAAGAGTCCGAGAGACTACGGGATGGGAGGGAAAGCGTACAGGAGGCTCCCCGACCATGAGATCAGAAAGGCGTCCGCCGCAACCCGAAGGGGGTGAGGCTGACGAGAGCAGAAGCGAGGAAGCTGCCGGTTGTGAGGACTGGCAAAGAGATCCACCGTGGGGAGGCCCCACCTGAGGAAGAGCTTCTGAACGATCAAGGGATCCAGACGCCACTCGTGCGGCTGGAGGACCCTGCTGAGTTTGTCCGCCAGGCAATTTTCTTGGCCCGGGAGATAAACTGCCTTGAGGAGAATGCCGTGACTGACGGCCCAAGAGCAGAGCTTCTGTGCCTCCCGGCAGAGGAGGAAGGAGCCCGTGCCCCCCTGCTTGTTCACTTAGAACATGGCAACTTGATTGTCCGTCTGGACAAGGACGGACTGTTGGGAGGTCAGGTGGGAGAAGGCCTTGAGAGCTAGGCGGATCGCCCTGAGCTCCAGGAAGTTGATCTGCTGAGCATACTCCCACTTGGTCCAGAGGCCCTGAGTACGTGCCTCTTGGCAATGTGCTCCCCAGCCCAGGAGGGATGCATCTGTGTCAGCACCCGGGTCGGCTGGGGTGACTGGAAAGGCATTCCTAAGACCAGGTTCGGCTGTCGGAGCCACCACCGGATAGGACGAGACCATCGGCTCGGAGACGCGCACCAGGTCTGCTAGGCCGCCTGTGGCTTGCCGCCACTGCCGGCGGAGACACCATTGAGCAGACCGCATATTCAGGCGGGCATTGTGGGTCACATGGACGGTGGAAGCCATATGGCCCGAGCAGTCTCAGAAGGCGCCTGGCGTAGACCAGGGGCTGGCTGCGAAAGCGGTCGGCTAGGTCCATGAGCCGCTGAGCCCTGGCGAGCGGTAGGTACGCTCGCGCCTGAGGGGTGTGCCGCCTTGCGCCGATGAACTCGAGATCCTGTGAGGGGAGCAAAGTGGACTTTGCGAAGTTGATGACAAAGCCCAAGTGCTGCAGCAGAGGTCACCGTTCGGCAACGTGGCGTTGGTGACCTCCTGAGCGGACGCTGCCCTGATGATCCAGTCGTCGAGGTAACGGAAAAACATAGAGGCCCGAAGCCGGAGAGGGGCCGCCACGACCGCGAGACATTTTGTGAAGACTCGCGGTGCGGAGTACAGGCCGAAGGGCAGTACTCTGTACTGGTAATGATTTCCTGCCACCACAAAACCTTAGGTATTGGCGGTGGCTTGGGTGGATGAGGATGTGCGTGTAGGCATCCTTTAGATCCAAGGAGCATAGCCAATCTCCCTGCTGGAGGTAGGGCAGAAGGATTCCAAGGGTAAGCATTTTGAACTGCTCCCGCACAAGGAATTTGTTGAGTTTGCGCAAGTCCAGGATGGGTGGGAGGCCTCCTGTTCTTTTTTGTATCAGATATTACCTTGAATAGAAGCCCTGAACTCTCATGTGGTGTGGCACAGGTTCCACCGCCTGTTCCTGCAGATGACATGCTAACTCCTGAAGGAGCAACTCCCTTTGCAGAGGGGGGCTCGGAGGCTCTCCCGGAAAATAGGAGGGAGGGACCTGATGGAAAGTGGAGAAGGTAGCCCTCTCGCACTACCTGAAGCACCCTTGCATATGGGGTGATGCTGGAACACAGGTCGGCTAATTGAACCAGCCGGCCTCGGCGTGCTGGTGGGAACCAGCGGGGGTGAGAGGCAGGCTGAGCGAGTCAAAAGCCCCCACCCTGCTGAGCAGGGGCTGGTGGTGCAGGCTTGGGGGCTTGCTGCCTACGGGGACCCGTTACCACCCCGTCCCTTGGCCTGCTGGCCCTGTTGGGGAGCTGCAGGGGCCTGATAATGCGGGTATTGTTTGTAGGCAGCTGCCTTCCTCGGGTAAAAGGTCTTTTTTCCCGAGCCCATTCTTTTTCTGGGAATGGGCGGAGGTCTGCCTACTAAGCCTGGTCCTGGTGAGACTCTCATTCTCAATTTGTGCATCCTTTTCCTCCATGGGATTGCCAAAGTGGTTTTCGCCTCGGCAGGGGACATCGACCAACTTGTCCTGTACCCAGGGCTCAAGGTCGGACGACTGAAGCCAAGCCTGTCGGCGGGCACAGATGCCGGCTGCGGCTACACGAGCCGAGGCTTCAAAGCCATCATAGGCTGCTCGGGACATGAACTTTGAGCATTCCCGAATACCCGTGGACAAGGCTAGGAACCTCCGCAAGGGCTCCAATCGGAGAGACCAGCGGAGAATCCGGGCTAGCTCTTTAGCCAAGATCCTGAGATACATGCCCATGTACAGCTGGTAAGTCTGGACACGACAGGCGAGCATAGAGCCCTGGAAGCACTTTTTGCCAAGGCCATCCAGGTTACGGGCCTCCCGTCCAGGAGGCACCGAGGAGTGCATCTTCTGGCTCTTAAGACGATGCATGGCCGATTCCACTACCATGGAATGGTGTGGCAAACCTGTGCCGCCTTTTGAAAGCCAGGTCCTCTTGCGGACGGCAGATCGATAGATCATAGGGAATCGACCCGCTTGCTGCACGCCAGGACCGCGCGAGGAGGCCGGACTCTCCCACATGGCGGAAAGAGTCGTCGTTCCAGCATAGGAAGGACCGGCACAGTAAAGTGCTTACCTCGCGGGAGAGTCATACTGGAGGGCGTCGAGCTCTTCGGCTCAGAGGCTCCTCATCGGGATATCCGCCAGTGAAGGCCAAAGCCTTGGCCATATCCCGAACGAAGTCCGAGAACCGGGCAATACCTCCGGCGGGGACTGCTTCCGAGGCTCGGACTCCGGAGAGTCCGAGGGGGACACGACGACGTCCGGAAAGGAATCAGGTGACTCTTCCTCCTCAGACTCCCAGACCCGACTCCTGACGTAGGACTCGGTGGGGTTCGGCTCTTTTTGGGCAGGGTGCGGCGCCAGCCGCACGGACGCCGGGGATGTCGCGTCGGCGAACCTCGGTCCTCGAACGGGAGGCCGAGGGCGACCTCGAGTCAGCCGAGGATCGAGATCGAGTCGGTACATTGACGCGAGGATCGGCTCGGTCTCCGGGGTCGACTTGGGACGTCGACGTACCGGCGGTCGGGGCAGCGACGCACAGCGAATGCCAGAGAGCAGTCGCCCCGCTGGCTGGTCAATGAAGGCAGGACAATCTGCTCTCCAAGGCAGTCAAACTGAGTCAGAGCTCAGGCGGGGACCCCCCAAGCAGCCCCCGAATACGGGCCCCGACGGCGTCGGGCCCGACGATTCGGCTGGCGCGGAGCCGGAGGAACAGGCGAGTACAGAAGGACAACAGGACTTTACCCCGGGCAGGCAGCTCCGACTCCAGGCGAGGTCGCTCGGGGAGGTGTTCCTGCTCCAAGGAACCGGGGCGGCTGTCGGGGCTATGCGACCTGGCCCTCGCGGGAGCCAGGAGCGTCACACCGACGCCGCCCTCGCGGGCCTTTCCTTCCGTCGATGGGTCCCCGGGAGGGAGAACCCCGGTCGGAGGAGCTCCGTCGACGGTCCGAACTGGAGCCTTTCGACGGGAGGCCTCCGACGGGGTCGGGTACGTACGGATGGGGTCCAGCGAAAGATTCTTTCAGCGCTGATGCGCCCCGACTTCTCAACGCCTTCGAGGACAGTCAGTTTGCTGCAGGGCCCACAGATCAGTTCCTCGTTGATCTGGGCCCAGGCAGCGGAGGCAAACGGTCGCTGTGAGTCGCTGTGGGACATTATTTCGGTCACAAGACCAACAGCCGCTTATAGCCACTGGCAGCAATCGGGGGGGACAAAAAGGCCCCTGCGGGGTCAAAGGACGGGACTGCCAGGGAAAAAAAACCAAAACCGAAAGCGGAAATAAGTCAGATAAAAACGAAAAAAACCGTTAGAGAGACTCGAGACCGGCGTCGCGAGTCAGGCGGGGAAAACGACCGGCGTCGAACCGATCAGAAAAAAGTAGAAAATAAAGAGGAAAATCAACTTTTTTTCGCGGGGACAAGACGGGGACGGCTGTGGGGCTCCGCGGGAAAGAAAAAAAAAAAGAAGACTGGCTAAGATGGCACCTTCGGGCGGGAAGACTACCCCCCCCCCCCCCCCCCACCCGCATGCGCGCTGCAATTCCAAAGGGCTTTCTTTGAAAAGGCTGGGGAAACATTGTCTCCGAGAGGGCTCCGTCGGCGCAGGACGTTCACCCATAAGTGAGGACTGAATTCGCTGCTTGGTCCTGGAGGAAAAGGTAAGCACCCCCCATTGTGAAGAGGAGGGGTCGGAGCCTTCCAGGAGCAGAGAGTGAAAAATGGCAGGTAGCCAGAGGTTCAAAAGGCGGCTTGGTGAACTGCATCAGACTCATGTTGAGGTCCCATTCCGCCGGAAGAGCTGGGCGGATGGGAGACTGAGAGAGCAGAAGGGCCCCCCCATTAAACTAGGTAATGGAAAGGCTGTGCATAAAGAGGTTTGCCCTCCTATGGAATCTGGTGCGCTTGAGAGCGCACTCGGATGCAAAAGGGTGAAGCAAGTATTGTAGTAAAATGTGCACCTAGCAAGAGAAAGGGCAATTTCATTGTTCTACACACAATACTGAGGAATCTGCCACACTTAAAGGCATAGGCTTGTCTAGTGGAGTTCTTAAAAGAGGCCACGGAAGACTTCCGCCACCTCCCTTGGGAGGTTCAAGGGTGATAAGGCTACCCATTCAGGCAGCTATGCTGTTAAGGACAGGGACCCCAGGTTGGAGTGAAGAAGGGAGCCATCCTCCTGGGATGGGGAGTTCTGTCAGAAAGGCAGAGCAACAGGGTAAACCAAGGCTGTCTGGGCCACCGTGGGGTCAAACAGGATCAGGGAGGCCTTGTCCCGCAGGGACCCTGAAGAGCGTTTTCGGGGCAAAGGTGGGCGTGGGAGGGAAGGCAATACAGCAGGCCCTCCAACAAAAAGATGAGGAAGCGCGCCGATGCTACCCAAGATGGATGATTTTGGGGACCGCAGAAGTGCAGCAGCTAAGCATTCGTCAGGCTGGCGAAGAGGTCCAGATTTGGGGTTCCCCAGAGTCGAAAGAGTCGCTGCGCCACCCGGGGATTCTAGTAGCGAATTCATGCAGATGGAGGCACCCTGCTCAGC
This sequence comes from Ichthyophis bannanicus, assembly GCA_033557465.1. NCBI lineage: Eukaryota > Metazoa > Chordata > Amphibia > Gymnophiona > Ichthyophiidae > Ichthyophis > Ichthyophis bannanicus. The sequence continues at coordinate 159,857,034 of CM066040.1, forward strand.
ATGCCCGCTGGCCCGAACTCTTGGTCCGGAAAGGTATACCGTTCACCTGAGGAATATTCCCTGACCAATTGCGTACGAGCAGAGGGCTACTGCATCCTGCAGAGTTGATGAGAACCTGTACCCCCGTCACTGCTTTGTTCAGGCGGATGAGAACATCTTTACAACCTGGTTTTCGCTTTTGGACTAGGCATCAACTGGTTCTGGTTGGCTAGGCGGTGATGGAATGGCCTTGATCAACCGGCCGAAGAATGGCGCGTATAGCTCGCATGCAGTGTGATTCTGTTGGCCGGGCTCTCCGATGGAGTACTAGATGGCCTGCCGTATGAATGTTCATAGAAGGGGAGCTACGCGCCCATCCCATGGAGCGGGATTGCGTCTCTATGGGTAAGGACACTCGTGGGATTTGAGGAATGGAAAGGGGCATGTCCTTCTGCTAGATGCCTGTGTGGGCACTGACATCCAAGTTGAGGGCAAATCTGCTAGTTGATGGGACATACTGGAGGACAGGCTGCCTGTTAGCTTTTATTTAACTGTGGAGCAAGTAGACACACTGAGGTCTGCGCCGCTGATGTGGTAGGTCGGGGGCTTTGGGAAACCAATGGAAGCTGTGGATGCCTCTATATTGGTCTCTAGGTAGGTGGCGAATGGCATCACGGCCGCCACTGGAGTGATTAGCGCTTGTACCTCGGTGGCCTGAATCGCCCGAGGTTGGATACAGCGGCCCTGTCGCATGGTAGAGGAAGATCCTGGCCTGGACAGTGTCCAGAACAAGCTCCTATGAACTCCAGATTCCTGAGTTGGACATGGAGCTGGCGATTTCGGGGTGGAGTATATCACAAACCACGCTAAATGGCGGACAGGGATCCTTGATGCTGTGGGCTGTAAGGCCCTGTTGCATCTCTCGGTGGCCATATTCCCTTTTCAACTGAGCCAATCAATTACAAGGATGGAAAGTGACGGAAAGGCCCGCTTGGAGAGGTGCGGAGGGAAGCACGCCACCACATGGCATGGCATTTGGCTAGGAAGAGACTCTTGCATTGAAGAAGATAAGCCAAAGGATATTAATTCTGTACTGGTAGGGGTTGACGCCCGAACCATGAACCTTAGTTACTGCCTGATGACTGGGATGAATAAGGATGTGGTTGTATAAGCATTCTTTTGGGCCAAGACGAGCATAAGCCAATCTCCCATACTGGGGGTTAGCGGCAGCAATGTTCCAAGGCGAGAGCATCTCCAGCACCAGGAACTGTGGCGAACCTCGGATCAAGTCCAAACATGGGCGTCTAGGATCCCTGTTCTTTTTGGGACCAGACAGTTAAGTAAAATAGAAGTAGGAACGCCCTTGTTCGCTAGAGGTGGAGGGGGTATATGTTACACGGCTCTGTCCCTGATGAGCCTGTGAGTTCATGTAGTAGGGCAAGGGGCCTGGTGGGCAGGAGGTAGTCAGAGGGGGCTCCATCCTGGAAAGAAAGGGAGGAGACATCCTGGTCCAAGGAGAGGAGGTAGGCCTTTTCTCTGACCAATGGCTTGTTTGCCGCAGGTATGTGCGTGGGTATTGGTTGATGTGTAGCCATCACAGTATTGTTTGCAAATGGTGGTGGGTATTGTCAGATGCCGCGGCCATAGCTTCGGGCAGCCGATGCTCGGCTGTGCCCTGCGGGTTACAGAGTTTTGACTGATGCTGCAGGGAGTTCAAAACAAGACCTCAGTCCTGAGCAGGAGTCAGTGGTTGGGGCTTAGAGCACTTGGGCATATCGTTGGCCGTGGCCTGGGGCAGTCCTTTGCTCATGGTGGGACCCTGGCTGGGGGGCTACAGTGTCTGTGTACTCATGGGGTTACGGACTCAGTAAGGCTGGTATTTTTTTTCTGTGAAAAAGGGTGCCGCTCTTCCGCTGACTGTTTCTTCATAGGAAGGGTGGATGTCTTCCCGGTAAGCAGGCGGTCCAAAGTCCGTCGTGACCGTATTTCGCGGTCAGGATGCTATGCAGCCTTATAATCGCATCGATCCTGTTTTGCGAAGAGGTTTTAAAACAAGGAAGGAGGATTGGCCAAGAGATTTCTCACTGTACCTGCATCTGGCTCGAGGAGTCGCGAGGCCTAAAGGCTTAAAGGCCTGGGCTTTGGGCACGCGATTAAAAAACACTAGAAAGTATTATTAAAAAAAAACTGCGATGCCTGCGCCAGCAGACCAGTACGCCTTGCGTTTAGTAGCTCAAAGCGCATTGTATGCGCGGCTTCGGGGACACATGTAGGCTGTCGAACTGCCCACCATTTAATCCCCGAACACCACTTCATGAGGGTGTGGAATCGCTGCTGGATGTGATCTCTCCACTGAGGGGACCCCACAGAAACTTGTGAATTCTTTTTTCTAGTGTCTCGGAAGGATACAGTGCCAATCACAATATACAGATGGTAGGCTGGGATTCGGTGCATACACTAAGCATAGAGCCAGCTGGTAGTATTTCCTGTCGCATAGCGGGCATCGAGGTTGACGGACTGTCCCCCTTGCAACGGAGGGCACAGGAAGAATGAGGTCTTCGGGATTTTCTGTTGGGAACCATGGTTGACTCTCATCACCATAGAGGATTGAGGGAGTTGTCGCCTTCTGAAAGTCGGGGCCCTGCTGGAACCATGTAAATGGTGTCGAGGCTGTTGGCTAAATACTACATAGCGCCAAATGGTGCCAAGTATCTCTCCATTCATACGCGGCAGGAGTGCGAAGCTCGAGGATTGGGCAGGTTGGGGATAGGAGCGGAACAGTCAGGGCTCTCCTTAGCTGGTGCCGATCATAATGGTGGTCAACGCTGCTCTCTAGTGGCCGTTCTGGCCATGCTCTGTTGCCAACGCTGATGAACCTGTCTGAGGGGGTCTGGGGGTGGGGAACGCTGGCCAAAGGGATGAAACTCGGGAGGGTTGGCACTGTCAGGTGGAAGGGAGGCAATTGCCCTGGATGGGTTTCCGGCCTGGGAGATGAGGTGGAGGTCTTTCTCGAGAGTTGTATTCGCTCGGTGACATATTCGGCTCATTGATCTCTGCAACCATTAAGTTTCTCCGTATCAGCATGACAAAGAGGTTTTCACAAAGGTCAAGGGAACGTCGAGGGGGCGGGGGGGGGGGTAGTCTCTTCCTTAGTTCCCATTGCTTGAGGTCCGACATCTGGAGCCAGGCCTTTGCACCGTAGGCCCGCGATGTCTGCGGATGCTACCATCTTCCTGGCATTGATTCAAAGCAGTGGAGGTCACACTTTCGAGACAAATACTGTTTCGAAGGCACCGGATTTTCGAATCCGATCAGGACTTCGTGAGGGTTTGGAAGGCTATTAGAAGGTGGTCCCCGCTAAGGACTCGCTGGAAAAAACGCCAATAGTTCTCTGGTGAGTACTTCAGGAGTTATGATGGCCGTAATATACAGCTGGCATATGCTTCTATTATGGACTGCTGAGGCATCGAGGCCCTGATTAACATTTGTGCTCAGCTGGCATCGAGGGCACAGGGACTCGCACCTCCCCGCGTAGTGGGCACAAAGGAGTGGAGACTATTCGGGCTTTTTGGGCGATTGCATCAGCCGAACAACGGGCCACCAAAAGAGATGGGGGGAGTTGCAACTTCCGAAGTGGTCTGTATCCCCGCTGGATACTCTAGTACATGGCTTCGCAGGCGTCGGCTAACCAATCAGGCAAGCACCGACGCGCGGTGTTTCTTCCACATCAGGAGAAAAGAAAGATGGCAAAGCGCCCGAAGGATGGAAGGGATGGGGGAACCTCGCGAGGGCCTTGTAT